>CM058234.1:44941917-46441917 GCA_030180135.1 Orychophragmus violaceus | reverse complement strand
AGAAAATGTAAGACATCATACATATAACGCTATATTACCAAAATATATAGCGTAGATGATTCGTTATGATAGTAAATATTATAGCATCGTAGTTTACGCTATAAAAGAACAAAATATAATAGTGTATAAAAAACGCTATTGTATGGGGGGGGTCTATTATATCTCCGGCTGTAATAGCGTTTATGAAAGCACTATTATACATTTATTATACGTTATTCGTGTGCTATAAGAATGCCTTTATTTCTTGTAGTGTTTTGTAGCCTCTTCTTTGGTTAGAGTGGACGGTGATGCCTCTTGGTTAATTGTATATTATTGATTAAGTCAAGAGTACAAGATTAAAGTGCGGCTATTGATTGTGTAGTAATCAATGCCTATGCTCTAGTTAATGAAGTCAAATATATTTTTACATTGCAAAAGAATTTTATTTATCTTAGATAGATTAGGTTAAAAACTATTCATACTCGATGATAGGGATCATGCCGAAAATAGATCTCCCAAGATCCTCCTTCCTTTTCGTAGATATGTCATGATCTTCTTCCTTTTAGGGGTTCGACTAGTTTTTCCTAACATTCCGAGGATAGACACACATTTACTTTAAAATTGGAGCTCGACATCATCTCTCCGTTAACGAGTGGGCTTTGATGATCTTGGGCCGAGCTCTTCTCCATATTGGACCTGCCGTATTTGAGCCGATCTAATGTTGGGCGGGGCTGTAGGAGGAGTGCTAACCCTACCTCCAACACCAATTCAGTTTATATTTGGTCAGCTATAAAATTGTCTCATGTTCTCAACGATCAATCAAAACATTTTCTCAAGTAGTCATAGGTTCTATAGACTTGGCTGCCAACCACAATGTTATGCAAATCATTAAAGTATGTTCTCCCTCTAATTATTTTCAGTTCAATTAGATTTATGTCCTTATGTCAAAGCTTAATCATTAATCAATTAGATTTATGTCCTTATGTCAAAGCTTAATCTTTAAAGTATGCTCATGATCAGCGCCTTATTGCTTTACTATAAAAATACCAAATGTGACATCCGTCTCCCAGCAAGCTGAAACATCGGCACATCAAAACATCCATCTTGGCCCAAAGGCTAACCGGCATGTCCTCCCATTTGTCCCATGAATTATGAGCACATTTCCTTTTGTTCAAATACACTAACTTAAGCAATGTCGAACTTTTGCTACTAGTCCGGCGGAGAAAATGAGGGAAAGGAGAGAAATGAGTAATTTGGATTACCTAGTTAAAAAATCCGAACCAATCCATTTTTATATTGACCTGTTTACAACTTAACGCCAAGACGAGAACTAAGCAGTGGCAATATAATAACTATATATATATATATGTACAGATATAGTCTTAGAGTCACACAAATATTAAACAACGGAGCTCTAACTGCCGATGCCCAAGGCCTTCCCGCTCGGACACCCCTTTAATCTACCATGCCACTTCGGGCACCATAAACAAGATCTTTCAACACCCTTTTGACAATGGACATGCCAATCGGGGCCCGTTGTCCACACACACATGTGCTCAGAGGACTCTCAATCCTGGAATCCACTCTTTATTTCAACCTCACCTTGACAATCAAGTTCAACACACAATTTCTAGTTCACAATCTAGTCCATCTTTAAACATGCTTTTATGTTCTCACACATCCATCATCACAATTAAAACCATATGTTGGGGTCAAAATGTCTCTCGACGAAAATAATAGCCGAAAGAGTGAGCAAGTAATCGGACACGGACGTTTACCGCACTTCGTATAGACGGAGCGTTGTATGATTAGCGTTTTATACGAAATCTTTGTATCAGTGACATTTCATATGAATGGCCTTTTATACAAATTCTTCATATGGATAAATTTTTAGACGAAATGAACAAAACCATTTGATCGAACATCCGAACAGGTCAATCAGACAAACACATCACTCGATAGAATCCACAGATAGGCAAAAACACCCGAACGAGCTGATTCCAAGATGAACCAGCTCAGATCCGAGCTAAACCAGCTCAGAAATTACGATCAAAACCAGCTCGGATCCAAGCTAAACAAGTTCGGAAGTTCCAAGCTGAACCAGCTAGAATCCGAACTAAACAACTCGTATTTTCCGATCTGAACCAGCTCGAATCCGAACATATCCTTTCTTGTTTTTCGAGCACAATTCATTCCTTCAGAACTTCCGAGCAGAACGTATTACTTAGGAATTTCCAAGCTGAACATACTCCTCAAATGTTCCAAACGGATATACAACTTAGATCATACGCTCGTACATTTGCCGATATCTTCCTCCCCGGATGGGAAACTAGCCGCAACCCATCTTCGGAACAACAACTTATACGTCCCTAGCCGTTAACAAGAACTGCCAAATAAAGTTATGTGAGATACAAGCTTGGGCCTGACCCACAAGACTCGTATTTCCGAGACTTTGGGCAGAATCAAGAAGTTGCTCAAACGGACTAGGATCGTCCGTTTTCGGCCCATTCAGAAAATAGGTTAAGCCGCGGAAAGATAATAATAAAAATGAGAAGATAAAATTGAAGAAGGAAAGGAGAAGATATTTCCAAGCATAATGGAAATGGAATATGACGATAACAGAAAGATTTCCAGAAATCTTGCGCACAAAGATCCTCGAAGCCGACTCACCGCGAATATATAAGAAGAAGTACTTCCTACGATTTTGGCATCTCGAAAAACCCTAGCATCTAGACTTAGAACTTAGAACTTTTAAAGCCATTTTGCTCTTTGTAATTCGTTTCCGATTCGATCTACCAATATAACTATCCTCCGGTTTAACCAAATCTAGAAAATGGTTAATACTAAAAATCCTAAACCATATAGAAAGCAAGAAAGAAAAGAAGGAAAGTCAACAAAAAGTATGAAAATGCAAGAAGATTAAACCCTTGGGTTAAGGTAATTGACTTGGATGGTAAACTGCTATCCTAAGATTCTACAGACAACCATTCAATGCTAATCCTTATGCCTAGGATCACTAATTTAGGCTAATCCATTCACATGATAATAATCCTATGCAAAATTATGCAACTAACATCAATTCCTATTTAAACAACTCATAAAATAGCCAATAATCACCTTAGACATTAGTTCCCATTGGCTAAGTATGAAAATCCCTAACTTAGTTCATTCAATCATTTCATCAAACACCTTCCGGGAAGAAAATGCAAAAGCTCTTAACCCACAATTCCTTTAGAATCTAGCATTTAGAATTCTAAATAGAAAAGGATTATTACTAGTTGAGCACTAAGCATCATAAATCATCACCTAATCACCCTAATCTACCAAACCTAAGATCTCAAAAGGTCAACTGATAGGTCGTAAAGTTTTAATCCCTATACTAACTGCAAGTGCACAACAATATCAATGTAGTACTTAGGGTATCGAATCCACAAGGACTCAGGGCAACGATAGATTTAGAACAGAAAAAATTAAACTAGGAGAAAGCAAATGTGATTAGAAACTAAAAGCAGAACAAGAAAGTAAATCAATAGCAGGATTGGTTTGAAAGAAGTCAACTAAAAGCGCTAAGTCTAGGGAGTTCTCAGGAAATCAGACAAGCATATAAATCATTCAGTCAGGTTCAAATTAGGTACAGTTCTAGAACTCAAAACACATATATAGAATTAACCAACTGTCGTTGCGAGAATTCTCTAAGCCTAATTGCAGAAATCCAAATGTCTTTGTAATTCCTAACAGATTAAACCAGCTTTAATGATCAAGTTCGACATGTTCACAATTCAATTAAACCAAATTCCTTTGCGAGTAATTCAATTGCTCAACCTAAATAGTTCAGATTCTAAACCACACTTTCGTGTCAATCTAGCAACCTAAGATCTAGATTCTAAGTGATCAAGTTAGAACTAGCATTAAACACAATTCAGCTTGAAGAACATCTATTGATATGAATCCTTAACTAAATTAATTATATCTAGCAATTCATAAAATCCTTAATGAGAATCCCTAAACCTAACTATGAATCTACTCAGTCATGGAATATGTAAACATAATCAATGAATAATTAGATTGCATAAAAGAGATTAAATAAGTAAAGGGGTTCGAAATCTTCTCCAAAACAAGATGTAGTACAGGATCAGATCAGCCCCAAATAGCTCTAAAAACTCTCAGCTCTAAAGTATGATAGCGTATGTTAAAACTGATGTAAAAACCTAATTATATAAGCTAATCACGTTTGGGGCTTCTTTGTAATTCTTGGAAACTTCTGGGTAAAACTGCAATATCTTCATTCTTCATTAAACCGCCGAGTTTTGCCCATCTCGCTGGTGTGTCGATCGATGCACATAGTGTGTCGATCGATGCACATAGTGTGTCGATCGATGCACTACTCTGTTTCGGACAGTGAGCTCTATCTCTCGGGTCAAAACTCCAAAATGCGCCAAAATGCTCCAATTACTCCAATTACTCCGAACGTGCTAGTACCTAATAACACCTGTAAAAGACTCTAAAAAGACTCTAAAGCATACTTATATCATGGTCTAAAACCGGTAAAAACCATGATATATCAACTCCCCCACACTTAGCCTTTGCTTGTCCTCAAGCAAAACAAAGAACTAAAACATGGTGAAGAGGTTTGAAAACTTTCAGAAACTCTTTTCATCTTAGAAGCAACAACACTCAGATTCCCCTTAGTAAGCCACATGAAAGATTTCACCTGCAGACATCAAGACCAACATATACTTCCCCCACACTTAGCAACTGTCCCAAGTAAACTCCACAATCACATTCAAGCATTCAAATTCACCCTACTGACTTCTTAAGTATTTAAGTGCGGTCTCACCTAAGGATTATCGATCAAAGGGCACATGGACTCTTACTTTGTCAGCTCTAGACCACCATACTATCTTTTTCTGGTTCCTTTTCTTCTCTTTTTCCTTCCTTAGCATTCTGATTTTTCCCCATTGGGTATCATTTTATTTTTTTTATCAGTGCTCTTCGCGTTAATGGGTGTACTTTGGACACATTCCATGGATCGCACAGGAGGTAATAGTGTTTGCTACTACTCCCGTGACCACTTCGGAGCTACTAGCTCATCCTCAGTTTATTACTCTTATATATATTTTTTTTTACTTTATGGAAGGGGAGAAGGGAACCATACTCGGACAGGTTTACAAGCTGTGTCAGAACTAACAAAGGAGTCCGACTCAAGGTATACCAAGCCCTTAGGTGAGAAAATTAAGTCAGTATTAATGGTGAAGTCAGTAAAGGATCCTCTGATACCTGAAGTGATGTGGGTGTTCTCAGTAGGCTGATCCGTGTTGGGGTTTTCTAATAGTCATAGATCATCTGCAACTTCATCCCAATGGTCACTTAAGTTCCTGCAAGTGCTGTTAACTTCTCAAAAATTCACTGTTTCTTACTTGAACTGGTTTTGACTCAATAAAACAATTTTTTTGAAAACCGGACTGACTCTAAGAAAACAGTAAGATAAAGTCAGTAGCTACCTCCCCCACACTTAAAACACACTGTCCCCAGTAGTGTCAAGCTAAGGGTTGGTAAAAGAAAAATAAAAATGTTAATGGATGAGTTAAGTTCTGTCTGATTTTTACCTCTGTCGCTCATGCATCGATCGATACATAAATGTAACGGCCGTTGCAAGGCGATTTGCGTCGTGGGTCGATCGTTGCTCAGTACCGCAACGATCGCTGCAATGCGATTTCTCGTGTTGTGACGATCGACACACTCGTGTGTCGATCGACGCATTGCGAATTCACCGAGAGCTGCAGACAAAACTTCACCAAAAACAGAAACAAAACGTAAAATCCTACAAAAACACCAAAAATCAAAATGCAAAAACAAAACAGTGGGTTGCCTCCCACTCAGCGCTCTTTTAACGTCAATAGCTTGACGTTTCAGCTGATCTAGGCAGAGGGTGCACTATCCAGAGGCAGAATCTGACCTCCCGGAATCTCGGCCTTAGCCCAATAATGTTTCACCCTATGTCCATTCACAGTGAATTCATTACCCTCCTTGCTGATTAGAACTACAGCTCCATAGGGACGCACCTCTTTGATCTTGAAAGGACCAGACCACCTTGATTTCAGCTTACCTGGAAACAAATGCAGACGAGAGTTATACAAGAGTACCTGATCGTTAGGCTCAAACTGTCTAGAGACAATCTTCTTGTCATGATAAGCCTTAGTCCTCTCTTTGTACAGCTTTGAGTTCTCATAGGCAAAATGTCTAAGCTGCACCGATCTCCTTTCTGCAGCAGATTTAAGATCGAAGTTCATCTGCTTTACAGCCCATGCTGCTTTGTGCTCACGCTCTACTGGTAGTGACATGCTTTTCCATACAACAGATGAAATGGAGTGGTCCCAAGTGGTGTCTTGAATGTTGTCCGGTAAGCCCATAATGCATCATCTAGCTTTGCTGCCCAATCCTTTCTTGTCTTCCCAACTGTCTTCTCTAAGATCTCCTTGATATGTCTGTTAGAAACCTCGAATTGTCCACTAGTCTGAGGGTGATAAGGAGTAGCAACTCGGTGATGAACTCCATGCTTCTTCAGCAGCTTCTCGAAGACCTTATTGAGATCCTCCATCACTAATAACTATCTGAGGTACTCCAAATCTAGGGAATATGATGGTTTTAAACAGCTTAATGACCACCGAAGAATCATTGGTTGGACTAGCTATTGCTTCCACCCATTTAGACACATAGTCTACATCAACCAAAATGAATTTATTCCCATAGGATGAGGGTATAGGACCCATGAAATCTATGCCCCAGCAGTCAAAAACCTCAACTTCCAGAATGAAATTCTGAGGCATCTCATGCTTCTTACTGATTTTCCCTCTCCTCCGACAGGCATCACACTGAGAAACAAAAGAATGAGTGTCTTTAAACATCGTAGGCCACCAGAAACCTGCTTGCAGAACCTTAGACACAGTCTTGAAAGTAGCAAAATGTCCAGCATAATCTGATCCATGACAGTGAAATAGGATATCTTGAACCTCTGATTCAGCAATGCATCTCCTGTAAAGTCCATCTGAACAGTGCTTGTAGAGATAAGGTTCATCCCAGTAGTACCGTCTAAGCTCTCTGAAGAACTTCTTCTTTGCATACCCTTTCAAATCATCTGGTTCAGTCTCTGCAGCCAGGTAATTAGCTATATCTGCATACCAAGGTCGATCGGTGGTTGCGACAGCATCAATTTCGAAGTAATAGTTCCCAATTTGAACCTTGAAAGACTCTGGATTCGTATCAGGTCTGCATCGACCGATACACAGATCCTCGTCGATCGTTGCTTCCCCGATACTTGCATCGATTGTCGCGAATGTGGCATCGATCGACGCAGTGCGATTAATCCGACAGTTCTGCAGATTTCTGTCCAAATCCGTCTCAAACACCGTCCCGACCATATTGACGTTTTCCTCAGGCAAGAAATCATTAATGGGGACGTCTTCTTCAACCCGAATCCGTGGCAGATGGTCAACAACTCCATTTTCAACTCCCTTCTTGTCCCTTACTTCAATATCAAACTCCTGAAGCAACATAATCCATCTCAAAAGCCTTGGCTTAGCATCTTTCTTCTGCATCAGATATTTCAGAGCTGAATGGTCAGTGTGCACAATCACTTTGGAACCAACGAGATAGGGGCGAAACTTCTCAAATGCAAAGACAACAGCCATCAACTCCTTTTCTGTAGTGGCGTAGCTTCTTTGCGCATCATCTAGTGTTCTGCTTGCATAGTAAATGGCATGAAGCTTTCTATCCTTCTTCTGCCCCAGAACAGCTCCTACAGCAAAATCGCTTGCGTCACACATTACCTCAAAAGGTAGATCCAATCCGGTGGCTGTACTATAGGAGCACTCACTAATGCTTGCTTGATCTGTTCAAATGCAGCCTGACAATCTGTAGTGAACTCAAATTTGACATCTTTACAGAGCAAAGCAGTCAGTGGTCTAGCAATCTTACTGAAGTCTTTGATGAACCTCCTATAAAATCCAGCATGTCCAAGAAAGCTCCTCACAGACTTCACAGAATCAGGCGCCTGAAGGTTGGTCATAACCTCAATCTTAGCGCGGTCTACTTCGATCCCTGCTTCAGACACTCTATGTCCAAGAACAATACCCTCTCTAACCATGAAATGGCACTTTTCCCAGTTAAGGACCAAGTGCTTTTCCTCACATCTAGATAGCACTTTGCACAAATTATCCAAGCACTCATTATAAGATGATCCATAAACTGAGAAATCGTCCATAAATACCTCCATAAAATCCTCAATCATGTCAGTGAAGATGGACACCATGCATCTCTGGAAGGTGGCTGGTGCATTATAAAGTCCAAAAGGCATCCTACGGTATGCAAATGTTCCATAAGGACAAGTAAACGTAGTCTTTCCTTGATCTTCTAGATGGATGGGAATCTGAAAGAAACCAGAGTACCCATCGAGGAAACAGTAATAAGGATGATTAGCTAACCTCTCCAGCATCTGATCAATAAAAGGTAAGGGAAAGTGATCCTTCCTGGTCGCATCATTTAGCTTTCTGTAGTCTATGCACATGCGATGTCCAGTCACAGTCCTTGTAGGAATCAACTCATTCTTTTCATTCTTTACTACTGTAACTCCACCCTTCTTAGGCACAACATGAATTGGACTGACCCAATCACTGTCAGATATCGGAAAAATGATCCCAGCATCCAGTAGCTTCATGATCTCCTTCTTTACCACTTCCTTAAGGATAGGATTCAGCCTCCTCTGATGCTCTACTGATTTCTTAGACTCATCCTCAAGATGTATCCTATGCATGCACAGCTCCGGAGAGATACCTGAAATGTCATCAAGAGAATAGCCAAGAGCTTCCCATTCAGATCGCCATACAGATCCTCCAGATTTTTGTTGAAGTTCGCAGCATTCTTGGTTTGACCCTTCAACAACTGTTCCATCATCGCTTCCATCTTGCTCTCGTGAGGACTAGCAGTACTCTTCTGATAGGAATTACCTTGCTGAAAAGGTCTCTGATAGCCAGCACTATTCTGTCCACCATTTAAGAACATGTTACCTTGTTGATATCCAAACCTATTGCCTTGGAATCCGGAACCACCAATGTAGTTCACATCCTCTTCCTGGTTCTCTTCTTCAGCTCCGAAAATCTCAACATCCTGAGCAAAATGGACAGCTTTCTTCCCAGCCAACAAGTTACAGACTGTGTCCAACTTACTCCTAATATCAGCTATCTCCTGATTATCCATCTTCCCACCAGACTCTTTCCTTCCCCTATCAGCATTCTTGCAGCTATTACTGCTCACCAAGTTATCTATCAATTGCTTAGCTTGCTCAGGAGTCCTTGTTGAAATTTCCAATTTTGGAATTATCCAACGCAGTCTGATAAGGGAGATCTATACCTCTGGAGAAAATACCAAGCAATGTCACTTCAGTGAATCCATGATGCGGGCAGTCACGCTGGTACTTCTTAAACCTCATCCAGGCAGTCTTAAGAGGCTCTACAGGACCTTGGGAGAAAGTGAGAATGTCCTGTCTCGACTGATCAGAGCAAGCATCATCATAGAAGTGTCGCAGAAACTCACTCTTCAGAGTATCCCATGTAACAAACTTCCCAGGTGGAAGCTGTTTCAACCAGGCAGCAGCATCTCCAGCGAGAGAATAGGGGAAGAGTTTGAGAAACAGGTAGTCATAGTTCACTCCATCGTACTTCATCCCAGTAACTATGTCCTCAAACTCATCTATATGATCCATTGGATGCTCATTAGGGAAACCATGGAAGGCATTCTGCCTCAGAAGGGAGTAGTAGATGGTCTTGATCTCGAAATCATTCCTATCAAAACCAGGAGGTACAAGAGCTGACCGGTTAGCATGAAACTCATCCGGACGGTTATAGTCAGCTAAGGTCCGCTCATGAACAACCGTCTGCCTCTGACCTCCTCCTTGGCCTTGTCCTTGGCCTTTTTCCTGTTCAGGTTCCACAGGATCAGGGATCACATGTCCCTCAGCATCAATCCGTTGCCCAGCAGCATTGTACGGATTGTTTTGTCGGTCCCTTAGGACACATTGAGCATCGGGTATCAAAATCAAGCGTTCACGTACCATCCTTTCTCTTTGAACTCTCCTGTTAGTCCTCTCTAGTCTAGCAAGCTCTTCAAGTTGGAGGTTAACGAGATTAGTATCCGGATTACTTCTGGTTTCACGCGTCTGCATAAACCGTCTGTAATCGCCAAGCAACGATCAATTCTAAGAGTGCAACGATCGATTCAACTCCAATCGCCTAGTAACAATCGACACAAAAGGATGCAACGATCGATGCTATGCGATTGTAAAACCTGCGACAAAGAAGAAGCAGAGAAAAAAATCAGTAACTAAAATAAAATAAATAAAAATCCTAGTAAAAACCCTAAGTTTGAATCTATCGAAGACTCCAAAGAGTCCCCGGCAACGGCGCCAAAAACTTGATAGGTCGTAAAGTTTTAATCCCTATACTAACTGCAAGTGCACAGCAATATCAATGTAGTACTTAGGGTATCGAATCCACAAGGACTCAGGGCAACGATAGATTTAGAACAGAAAATATTAAACTAGGAGAAAGAAAATGTGATTAGAAACCAAAAGCAGAACAAGAAAGTAAATCAATAGCAGGATTGGTTTGAAAGAAGTCAACTAAAAGCGCTAAGTCTAGGGAGTTCTCAGGAAATCAGACAAACAGATAAATCATTCAGTCATGATCAAATTAGGTACAGTTCTAGAACTCAAAACACAGATATAGAATTAACCAACTGTCGTTGCGAGAATTCTCTAAGCCTAATTGCAGAAATCCAAATGTCTTTGTAATTCCTAACTGATTAAACCAGCTTTAATGATCAAGTTCGATATGTTCACAATTCAAGTAAACCAAATTCCTTTGCGAGTAATTCAATTGCTCAACCTAAATAGTTCAGATTCTAAACCACACTTTCGTGTCAATCTAGCAACCTAAGATCTAGATTCTAAGTGATCAAGTTAGAACTAGCATTAAACACAATTCAGCTTGAAGAACATCTATTGATATGAATCCTTAACTGAATTAATTATATCTAGCAAGTCATAAAATCCTTAATGAGAATCCCTAAACCTAACTATGAATCTACTCAGTCATGGAATGTAAACATAATCAATGAATAATTAGATTGCATAAAAGAGATTAAATAAGTAAAGGGGTTCAAAATCTTCTCCAAAAACAAGATGTAGTACATGATTAGATAAGCCCCAAATAGCTCTAAAAACTCTCAGCTTTAAAGTATGATAGCGTATGTTAAAACTGTTGTAAAAACCTAATTATATAAGCTAATCATGTCTTGGGGCTTCTTTGTAATTCTTGGAAACTTCTGGGCAAAACTGCAATATCTTCATTCTTCATTAAACCGCCGAGTTTGGCCCATCTTGCTGGTGTGTCGATCGATGCACATAGTGTGTCGATCGATGCACTACTCTGTTTCGTACAGTGAGCTCTATCTCTCGGGTCAAAACTCCAAAATGCGCCAAAATGCTCCAATTACTCCAATTACTCCGAACGTGCTAGTACCTAATAACACCTGTAAAAGACTCTAAAAAGACTCTAAAACATACTTATATCATGGTCTAAAACCGGTAAAAACCATGATGTATCATCAACTCACTAATAACCATGGTTTCCAGAAAAACATATGGAAGAGATGTAAGAAATCATGATTAGAGACGTAACTGTAGGAAGTTTCGGTTGATCCTGATTCAATTCTCATATTGATATCAACCTAAACATGCATTAGATCTAGGTGTTCTTATTTAGAAACATTATGATCTCACCTTTTACCTGTTTGTTGCAGCGGAATTGATGAACATGTCAGAGATCAGGGAGATACACCAAGGGATGAATCCTCCAAAGGCTCACACACGCAATCACAGGAAACTGGTTGCTAGACCGAGCTGAGGGAGGCGCCAGAGAGAGAGAGTTTTCACGGCTCAGAGGCTTAGGGTTGGGGAGAAGAGACTTGGCTTTTAGACATTAAAAGCCTTCTCTTTCCCTTTTGGGCTTTTGGGCCCAATCTGATTAAATCCCATTTAATCAGACTCATTATTCATTCTCTCTTAGTACGACAAATGCCTAGCACTTTTGTCGTACTTCTGCTATGCCTTTCAACATTATTTCCTGCTAGCTTAAGCGTGTGACCCATATGGGATCATACAATAAAGGCAATAAGTCCAAGACTTATAGATCATGAGCGGACTCTAGCAAGCCATCATGACCCCCAGTATTGTATGACTTATGTCTGATCACTGACATACTCTTACGTTATAGAGACAGTACAGAGATTGCTGGACACAATTCCAACAATCTCCCACTTGAACTGGAATCTCTGTATTCATAATCCCTTTCGTCTCAATATCTCGATTAGTCATAAGGCAAGATTAGTGTCATCCTTATAAAGCCTAATCTTGTTCATCGGACTCTGATTTGATACTGTCAATCCAAACGACTCGGGAAAGTCCGCTTGAGCATGGCCATGCGTTTTCCAGTATTCAAATCTCCGATTGGCCTAGAGATATTCACTCCATTTATATTGGAGGGACAAATCCCATCTTGTTCCATCACTGTAAACTACTCGTTTCATGATGCACCCAAACAAGGTCCTTATAGCTATCGCAGAACGATAGCGTTAGACAATGATCAAAGTGCATCAGTCCATATGCAGTCACATGCATGCGAACTCAGGTCTAAGGACTATACTCTATAGTCGTAGTAAGAATCTCTTATGACACAGATATAAATATCCTGAAGAGTTCTTATTAGCGGGTCTTGTCCGGTCGTATGTTCCCAACATACACCTATGTACTGACTTTGATGCCGAGCATCTATGACACACTGAGACTTTGTCATAAGTCACGTACCAATCCAGTCTTACACGGTTGTTGGTGTTCCAATTTCAACAACCTTCGACTAGGGACAGGATGATATAAACATTTATCAAATATAGGATCTCATGATCAAGCTAAATGACTTCGATGACTCAAGATCAAATCATTTACTTCGATGACCTATAAAATGGTTCATATCATTTTGGAACGATTATTTCATCACAGTTAAAATAATCTTGAAATAATAATTTCATTAAAACATAAATAATATTTTACAAGAACATATCAAATAACTAAAATAAAGCTCACAAAACTCCCACTCAAATTTAGATTACATTTCAATGTTTCTAATGCCTACAGCTTCAGTCAGGAACTCGAGCTTAGGCCTTGGGAGTGGCTTTGTCAACGGATCAGCGACATTATCATCTGTCGGAACTCGGCTGATTTTGACTTCCTTTCTATTAATGATGTCACGTATCAAGTGATATCTTCTTTGAACATGCTTGGATTTCTGGTGTGATCTTGGTTCCTTTGCCTGAGCTATAGCACCATTGTTGTCACAAAACAGTGCCAGAGGCTCAGCCGCATCTGGTATCACACCTAGTTCCATAATGAACTTTCGTATCCAAACAGCTTCCTTCGCTGCTTCTGAGGCGGCGATATATTCAGCTTCTGTAGTGGAATCAGCAACGGTGTCCTGCTTGGAGCTTCTCCAACTTACTGCACCGCCATTCAGACAAAAGACATAACCGGACTGTGACCGGAAATCATCTGTGTCTGTCTGGAAACTTGCGTCCGTGAATCCACTGACTTTAAGCACATCACTTCCACCGTACACCAAGAACTTATCCTTAGTATGTCTTAGATACTTCAAGATGTTCTTTACGGCAATCCAATGGTTTTCACCTGGATTTGACTGGTATCTACTCGTCATGCTCAATGCGTAAGCAACATCAGGACGAGTACAGATCATGGCATACATGACAGATCCTATTGCAGATGCATAAGGAATATTCTTCATGCGCTCAAGCTCAGCAGCCGACGTAGGGCTCTGCTTCTTGCTTAGCGTTGTGCCATGTACCATTGGCGTGAAGCCCTTCTTGGAATCTTTCATGCTGAATCTTTGTAGGACTTTGTCAATGTATGAGTCTTGACACAAGCCTATCAGCCTTTTAGGTCTATCCCGATAGATCCTAATTCCAAGAACGTATGCGGCTTCACCCATGTCTTTCATGGAAAAACAACTTCCAAGCCAGTCTTTTACAGACTTCAACATTGGAACGTCGTTTCCGAGAAGCAGTATGTCATCAACATACAGAATAAGAAAAACGATTTTGCTCCCACTAGTTTTCTTATACACGCATTGTTCTTCTTCGTTTCTGATAAAGTCAAATTGCTTGATTGCTTCATCAAAACGAAGATTCCAGCTCCTCGATGCTTGCTTCAATCCATAAATGGATTTATGAAGCTTGCATACTTTCCCAGCATTCTTTGGATCTATGTAACCGTCAGGTTGCGTCATATACACATCCTCTTCCAGAATACCATTCAGGAAGGCGGTTTTCACGTCCATCTGCCAAATTTCATAATCATGAAAAGCTGCAGTTGCTAGTAGAATCCGAATAGATTTCATCATAGCCACCGGTGAATAGGTTTCATCGTAGTCCACCCCGTGAACTTGTCTGAAACCTTTTGCCACCAACCTGGCTTTATAAATCTGGACATTTCCATCCACGTCAATCTTCTTCTTGAAGATCCATTTGCACTCGATGGCTTTTACACCAACGGGTAAGTCAACCAACGAAAAGACTTGGTTGACCGACATGGAGTCCATTTCGGAATCAGTGGCCTTGCGCCACCTAGAGGAATCTGGGCCCATCATGGCTTGATTGAAGTTCGATGGTTCATCACCATCAATGATCAAAAGATCATGACAGTCAGTCACGAGGAATCCCTGATATCTCTCGGGTTCGTGACGGATCCTCCCGGATCTTCGAACTTCAGGTACTACAGGTTCAGGCTCTACAATTTCTTGTAGATCCTCCTGCTGCTCTTCCTCATTAGGTTGAGCAGTTTCCTGTTCATCTTGAATTTCTTTAAGCAGTACCTTACTCCCACTGTCTTTCTTAGAGAGAAACTCCCTCTCAAGAAAGTTACAATCCCGGGCAACAAAGATCTTGTTCTCGGAACGTAGATAGAAGTAATAAGCCTTGGTTTCCCGTGGATAACCAATGAAGTAGCATTTATCAGATTTTGGTGTAAGCTTATCTGAGATTAATCTCTTAACATAGGCTTCACAACCCCAAATTCTGAGATAAGACAGCACTGGAGCTTCTCCAGTCCATAATTCATATGGTGTCTTTGCTACTGCTTTTGATGGCGCTCTATTTAGAGTGAACACTGCTGTTAGCAGAGCATATCCCCAAAGGGATATTGGAAGGTCTGTGTGACTCATCATAGATCGAACCATATCCAATAAGGTCCGATTTCTCCTCTCAGACACACCATTCCATTGAGGTGTTCCAGGAGGAGTGAGTTGGGATACGATCCCACACTCTCTCTGATGATCACTGAATTCTTGGCTTAAGTATTCTCCTCCTCGGTCGGACCGAAGAGCCTTAATGCTTTTGCCAAGTTGGTTCTGTACTTCATTTTGGAATTCTCTGAACTTCTCAAAAGATTCAGACTTATGTTTCATCAAATAAACATATCCATACCTACTGAAATCATCAGTAAAGGTAATGAAGTACTGATAGTTTCCTCTTGCATTAGTGGACATTGGGCCACACACATCAGTGTGTATCAGGCCCAATAAGTCACTGGCCCTCTCGTTAGGTTTATTAAAGGGGGCCCGTGTCATTTTGCCCATCATGCAGGATTCGCATTTCTCACATGACTCAAAGTCAAATGAGCCAAGAAGTCCATTCGAATGGAGCCTCTTGATGCGTTTCTCGCTGATGTGCCCTAAGCGACAATGCCATAGAAACGTTCGGTTTTCCTCATTAGGTTTAAACCGTTTTGTATTAATGTTATAAATTGGCGCGGATTGATCGAGTATGTAAAGCCCATTCGTAAGAGGGGCAGAACCATAGAACAAATTGTTGCGATTGAAGGAACATAATTTATTCTTAACTGAAAAATCATAACCTTCCAAATCCAACAAAGAAATTGAAATAATATTTCTGCTTATAGCAGGTACAAAATAACAATTATTAAGTTCTAAAATCAATCCCGAAGGTAAAGACAACAAGTAAGTTCCTACAGCTAGTGCTGAAACTTTCGCTCCATTCCCAACTCGTAGTTCCACTTGTCCTTGCTTCAGCCTTCTACTGTTGCTGAGTGCCTGCATATTAGTACAAATATGAGCCCCACAACCAGTATCCATGACCCATGAGGTATTATCAGAAGTAGTTGTATTAACTTCTATAACAAAAATACCTGATGAAGAAGTCTCGAAAGTCTTCTTCTTTAATTCCTTTAGACCTTCCTGGAATTTCTTGCAATCTCTTCTCCAATGCCCCAGTTCTTTGCAGAACCTGCACATGTCAGTAGGCCCAGCCTTGGACTTGGGCTTGGGCTTTGGCGTGTCCTTGTCCTCGACTTGGACACCCTTGGCCTTTCCCTTATCCTTAGCAGAAGACTTCTTAAACCCCTTGCCCTTTTGTACCATAAGTACATTGGGGTCCTTGGCGGGTTTCTTCAAGTTGGGCTCTGCAGTCTTGAGCATTCCGTGAAGCTCAGGCAGTGTCTTACTCAAGCCATGCATGTTAAAGTTCAGAATGAACTGATCATAGCTTGCAGGTAAAGACTGCAGAATGATGTCGCAGGCAAGTTCCTGGCTGATTGGGCAGTCGAGTTTGTGAAGATGATCGAGATAACCCATCATCTTCAACACATGAGGACTCACTGCCGCATTCGCAGCCAACTTACAGTCCAAGAGGTTCTTAACTGTCTGGAACCTCTCGGTCCTAGCCTGCTCCTGAAAAAGCGATTTCAGGCTTGCCATGATCTCGATTGGAGACAACACACTTTCGAACTGCTTTTGCAGCTCTGGAGTCATTGTCACCAACATCAGGCAATAAACATCATTTTCATCTGACGAATGCTTTTCCCAAGCATTGTGCAGAGTCCTGGCAGCATTGGCAAGAGGCCTCTCGGGGAGGGGATCTCGAAGGACATAATCCTTCTTCTCCTGCTTGAGGACCAGCCTCAAGTTCCTTGACCATGTCAGGAAGTTCGTTCCAGTCAGCTTCTCCTTCTCGAGAACAGACCGGATCGAGAATGTGTTTTGAGTGCTTGTAGTAGTCATATCTGAAATATATAAATAAAAAGGTTATTAGTTATATGTTCAAAATGATTAATCTCGTATTAAAGTATAATATGATTAATCACGCATTATATTCAATAACATAAGTTACCCTCAATAGAATATAACGATTCCAAGATCCACATATAACTAAGATCAAAGTGGGCCACTGGCCGTCACCCAACCTTAGCTTATATCGGTAAGCCCTATATCGGCTAATTATATCCGTGATATAACTCTTGGTTGTGAATCTGGGCCCGAGGCCCAATCCACTCTGATGTCTCAAGGCCCGGGACTCCCGATGGCCTAGTCAAGAAAACCGGACTATACAGTCATGTAATCATTAATGTCTGGGACTCCCAATGACATTTATGAATCACAAACCGTCTTACCCACGCAAAAGCAGACATCCTCACACTGTAAGGCCATGAATGCAATTGAATGGGCTTTGACAGCTGACATAGCCTGGACAAGACATCCAACGCTTGATATTGTTTGAGGTTCGTAGGTTTATTAAAATCATTCCCAAAATAGAAGATTACTATTTCGGGAAACTTTCTATTTATGGAAACCTACTATTTTTAGAAACTTTCTAAAATTGGAAACTTTCTAAAACCGGAAACTTTCTAACTTTAGAAACTCCTTTAAAATCCAAAACCCGCAAATTCAGAAAATTCTATTTTAAGAAACTTTCTAATTATAAAATTTTGGAAACATTAATTTAAAAACGACTTTATAATTTTATAAAATAGATTTTAAATTAATCTGAAGAAAGACTCAATTAACTGGCCCAATTGTTTTAACTTCTTGGCCCGAGGCCCAAGAATTGGTCCATGTCCAAGACATGACCCAATTGTCCAATTAATTGACATAACCGGTCTGGTTCATTAAAACTGGTCTAACCAAGTTTTAATTACTACGATGACCACAATTGTCAACCGGTTATTTACTAAACCGGAATTTCTCAATTTATTTGGTCCAACCAAATCAAATTAGAAATTCCTGGTTTAGGCACTAAATCCAATATTTCTTTCGACATTGGATTTCTTATTCCGGTTTAACCAGATTTAATAAAATTATTAAACCTGTTTATTAAACCGAAACGTTGATTTTAATCAAGTTTTAAACCGAACCAGCTAACCGAAATTGAACCGGCCCATCTCACCCAAAACCCTAACCGGCCAGGCAAGAGCCGTCCAGCCGCAAGCCGCATGCTCGATCCAAGATCGAGACGCTCGGATTGCCGGACGGGACGCTTGCGTTTTGATCGGGACGGTCGGACGAGCTCGGGACAGGCGGGACGATCGTGGGACGGTGCTGGCCGATTCATCCACGAGCGAGCCACGATCCGGACAGCATGAAGCCTCACGCGATCCGTAACAAGAAGAGATTAAGAAGAAATAAGAAGAACTTGCATGAAAATCATAAAACAAAGGTTTACATAGCTTAAGAACCCTAAAATAGCAAATAAAAACTTAAGATAAGAGAAAACTATGAATAAATAGCTTAGAGTTTTAATTTCCCTAAAATAAGTATTTAGAGAAGAAGGGGTCAGGCAGCTGGCATCGGGCGGCCCAGCCTGAGAGATCTTGGACAAGAGAATTGCTCGAGAAGAAATCTGCTGGGCCGAGGGGCCAATATCTTGCAGCACAATCTGAGGTAACATATCAAGGTGAAGGGCTTCATATTACTCAATATTTATAGCACATCAGTGTGATCCTTCATCACTATTTTCCTTGTTGTCTCTTTCAAACTCCAAAATCATCTAAAAATACTCCAAAAATACACATATATGCAAAACTCTATCCTAGATTGTTTAGATGCTTAAGCAAATGAATTACTAAGAAAATGCCTATGAATGGACTAAAAATACTCCAAAAATTATGCAAATGAGTATGCTAAAAAACCTTAAATATGAACACATCAATTTTCCCAAACTTGCATTTTTCTTTTCTGCAAGCAAACAACCACAAAGCAAGATGAAATAAAGGTTTAAAATGTGAGAGCTCAAAGCTTCAAAACTAATCATTAAATGAAATGACATCAAAGTCTAGACATGCAACCAAAAGATACAGCCAGTTTCACTTTACTCCAAAACAGTTAGCCATTTTCATCACTACATGCGTCAAGCTCAAATATCAATCAACACATGAATTATATTATCTATCCTTTTGACATTCATTAAGGTTTTATTGAATCTTGATTTTGCAAATCAAGTGAATAAATTTGGTTAAAGGTTTAAGGTCTTAGATTAAAATGATCTAAAATTATTTTTAGTTTACTCAAAAATTGGATGAAATAATTCCAAATGCTAAAAGTAAAGACAACTTATGAAACAAGAGTAAACTTCCATCTACCAATGCTAAAAGTAAAGACAAATTATGCAACAAGAGTAAACTTCCATCTACCAAATGCCCAAGATGTTCCTTACATAAAAAGCTAAACCCAATAATTTACAATCCTAGTTTATCCTTTTTTAAGGTAAATTTTGTCTTCTAAAACCTCCAAACCCAATCATTTTCTTCCCTTTTAAACACTTAAGATATTTCTCTTTTCTTTTATTAATCAATGGCGAAGCTGAACTTATTTTCTTTCTCTATAGCTCTTTCTCATAACTAGTCACTTTTATTGTTATTCGTGAGACATTGGCTTCTTTTCTTTATTTTTTTCTTTTAGAGAGTTTCTTTTTTTTACTCTTAGATCAATTTTGACTTTCTTTTCCCACTATATTATAGTTTTGCTTTCTCCTATTCTTTTCAGAAACTTTCCCAAATGATTCCCATTTTTCTTTGTTCCCCACTAAATGATGCAAATGTAGCTTCTACCCTAGATATGTCAAACGACGATCTTTAGTCGTGCCCAAATATGTTAAAGAATGGCAATCGGAAAAGTGGAGCTTTTACCCTATATATGTCAAAGAATGGCAACCGAAAATTGGAGCTTCTACTTCCTCATTCCCATTGCCTATTCCAAGGAAGAAAGACATGACAAATGAAGGGTAAACTTGCAAAATTCTCAGGAATAGATGAAAGTTGGGAGGGGAAAGGAACATGAAGCTAGAAATTAGATCAGAAGGAGAAATACAGAGAGGAAACTAGAAAAGGCCCTTAGAAAGGATCACGGAAAGTGCTTATAAATAATAAAAGAACGTTTTTCCCACTAGATGACTCTTTTGGAAACCAAGGAGAGAATAATATAATAAATACAGAGTAGGACTGCAATAATTCAGACAAGAAGGACATTAACAACATAAGATCAACTTGCGAGATCTTTAGAATAAGAAAAGAAGAAAAGCGCTGAGAAGAAAAGGGAATACGAAGTTGAAACCACTCTGGAACAAGAACAATAGAAAGGAAGCTAGGAACTTGGTCTCCAAAACACAACAAAAACTTTGTTTCGATTTACCTTCAGAACTCCACTCGAACTGATTTCAGAACTCTTTGGTGTACGCGATCACATACATATCGCCTTGCCTCACCTCATTAGGCACCCACTACGAACAAAAACCTGTCCCAACATAAACCTTAATGGCATCCTCTACCATTAAGGCCTACGGATACTGATCTCATCCTTCGAGGAAAACTTATTTAGACAAGAACTTTACCAGTAGTAAATATATTACTATCGTAGGTGTTTTGAAAATAAATTTTGCAAAGCTTTGCTGGGATCCACTAAACTTTCACACACCCTTTAAAAAAAAGAAATAATGTTTTTGAAAACGATAGAAGCTGATCCCTCAGGACAGGCTCGAGGGACCTTAACTCATGATCTGATACCAAATTGTGACACCTATCTCTTAGCAATCTGGAACAACGTCGTATCATGACATCCGTCTAGGCCCAAAGGCTAACCAGTATGTCCTCCCATGGTCCCAAAAACCATGAGCACAGTTCGTGATGTTCAAATTCACCAACTTAACCAGTCTCGAGCTGCTGTTACTAGTCCTTGGTAAGAAAGGAGGGAAAATGAGAGGAATGAATAATTTGGATTACCCAGTGAAACTATCTGAACCAATCCATTTTAACAATATCGGTATACGACTTAACGCCGAGGCGGGGATCAAGCAGCTACAATACGTTAGCTATATATAAGTATATATAGTCTTAGTTACACAAGTATCAAATAATAGAACTCCAACTACAGGTGTCCAAGGCCTTCCAGCCCGGACACCCCCTTAGTTTACCATGTCACTCCAGACACCATGCCAAAACAGGAACAATGCCACTAAGGACACCACCCTTCGGACGATGGACATGCCACTTCGGGCCAGTTGTCCAGACACACACGACCTCATAGGACTCTCAACCCTGTCACCCATTCTTTATTTCTACCTCACCTCGACAATCAACCTCAACACACAATTTATTGTTCACAATCTAGTCCATCTTTAAACTTGCTTCTATGTTCTCACACAATAATAATCACAATTCAAACCACGCATCAAAAATCTCCGGTGATCCGATTTAACGTTTCAATTCTGTTCTCAATCAATAACCAACCATACAACAAGTTCTAATAACCTAAATTCAATTCTCAATTCCAATTTATAATATCATTAAGCCTATTGATATATATGTGTGTATATATATATATATGCTTTACAACACACAACAAAGCTAACTCAACCTAATCACGACATTACGACATATAACAATAGCGAGAAAACAAACTAGAATGAAACACCTCCCTTTGGCCTGATTTGATTATGAACCGGAATTAAACCCGAATCGGATTTGTGGGAGAAGCACATGGTTATCCATGCTCCAAAGCTCTAGATCAATTCTCATTCAACGGAGATCTAGATCTATGTGTTCAGAAATCCCTGCAAAGATTCAGGTTAAACACTACTTGTTTGCCAAATCGTAAGACACAACTAGCTAGACTAGTCCCAGATCCTTCATGGATATATACCTTTTTGAAATAAGGTCGTCACTTTTAACTCATACCTTGTATTTGGGAAATTATGACCTTTCTGGAAATAATAGACCGAGATCTTTCCAACAACATATTACCCATTCCGTGTCTCCTTACGGTTCTCTGAGAAATCGTTTGACAAGGTGACAGCCATAATTGATTGAAAACCACATGATCTAAAATCTGTACTCAAGAGGGGTGAATGGAGGAAGAAATAAATTAGATTTCTGATCTACCACCACAGTGGATCGATCTGCGAGGGAAGAAGAAAGGGAGGCTAGGGTTTCACTTTAACTGAAAGAAGAACAGAGGACATGACACAAGGAGGAGGGAGAGACGGACAATGGTGGGTGACAGAGGATGGAGGCTGATGGCGGCTGGTGGGCGACAACAAGGCTGAATCTGAACATAGATTCTCTTGGAATCCTCTCTTGTCTCCTCTCCTTGTAGCCACCTCCTTTTTTAATAAAAGGGAAGGAAAGCCTTAGGGTTTAGGAATGGGCTTATACTTAAGTTGGGCTCTAGGAATAATTTTTTTAAATGGGGTTTCGTTTGAGGATTTGGTGTGTTATAATTCTTCACACATGACTAAATTCGTCCTGAATTCCAGGACGAAAGATCCCTGAAGTAAAACCCTAAATTTCAAACAGAACATGGAAGCCCGTTAGAAATCATGAGCAAAATTTCTTACAAAGTTACACACTCCTTTCTGGAATCCAAGGATTGGGAGAAGGAATTAGTACGGAGTTCGACTTCCGAACTGTAAAACCCCATAGCCTTTTGACTTCAGAAAATCGTTTTGAAATACCTTAACCAAACTAGGTTACTAATCACAAACACAAGAAATCAAAGAGAAGTCCATAATTATATTGAAATAAGAATAGGGTTCGGTAATCTTCTCATACGAAGAGGATGAGATGTTATCCCTTGGATCCTAAAACAAAATATGAAAACTCTCTCTCAAGTCTCTTGCTCTCAAAAGAGGTAAAGAAAATAGTGTGATCTTTGTCTTTGATGGCTGAAAAGGGTATTTATTAAGTTATGGGTGAAATTAAGGCAATTTGAGATTTTCCTTGATTATTCCGCTAACCAGTTGATATATCATGGTTTTTACCGGTTTTAGACCATGATATAAGTATGTTTTAGAGTCTTTTTAGTGTTTCTTTAGAGTCTTTCATAGGTATTATTAGGTACACGCACGTTTGGAGTAGATTTGGAGTAATTGGAGCTATTTGGAGCATTTTGGAGTTTAGACCCGAGAGATGGAGCTCACTGTCCGAAACAGTGTACTGTGTCGATCGACACACACATTCATCGGTCGTTGCATGACGAGCTGGGCCAGACTCGCGAGAGTTAATGAAGAATGCTGATATTGCAAAGTTGCCCAGAAGTTCCAGATAATTACACAGAAGCTCCAAGACGTGTTTTAGCTATTTAATTAGATTTTTAGATCAGTTTTTAGATACGCTTTCATACGCTAACATACTTTAGAGCAGAGAGGTTTTAGAGCTGATCTATTTCCTGTACTACATCTCGTTTATTGGAGAAGATTTCGAACCCCTTTACTCATTTATTATCTCTTTTATGCAATCTATTATTTCATTGATTATGCTTTCATATTCTATGTCTGAGTAGATTCATAGTTAGGTTTAGGGAATCTCATAGGGATTTCATGACTTGTTAGATTTATTTAATTCAGTTAGGATTCATAACTTTAATGTTCTTCAACCTGAATTGTGATTAATGCTAGTTCGAACCTGATTAATTAGAATCTAGATCTTAGGTTGCTAGATTAGCACGAAAGTGTGATTTAGAATCTGAACTATTTAGGTTGAGCAATTTAATTACTCGCAAAGAAATTTGGTCTAATTAGATCGTGAACATATCGAACTTAAAATTAAAGCTGGTTTAATCTGTTAGGAATTACAAAGAAATTTGGATTTCTGCAATTAGGCTTAGAGAATTCTCACAACGAAAGTTGGTTAATTCTACATCCGTGTTTGAGTTCTAGAACTGCGTTTAATTCGATCCTGACTGAATGAATTGTCTGCTTGTCTGATTTCCAGAGAACTCCCTAGACTTATCGTCTTAAGTTTATTGTTTCAAACCAATTCTGCTACTGATTTACTTTCCTGCACTGCTTTTTAGTTTCTTATCACATTTGCTTCTTTGTAGTTTTAATCCGACCGTTATTTAATCTATCGTAGCCTAGAGTCCTTGTGGATTCGATAACCATATATACTACAATTGCATTGACTGTGCACTTGCAGTAGAATAGGACAAAACTTAGACCTATCACCAGTCAGTCTAGCCACTTGGTGAAGTACATGGATCAATCGATCTGGGATCTCACAATCTCCTTTTGGCAACTGGGATCGATCAAACTGCTGTTGGTTGCTGGATCCCCTATCTCCCGGCTTATGGGCATGATGGGATCAATCGACTCCTTCCTAAATAGATCAGTGTGGACTTGAGAGCGAGTGCTCCTTGCCTGGAACAGGCAGTCTGGGCCTTGATAAAGATGTTTTTTTGTTTAAAAGCATATCAGTTCCTTAAAAGTCTACAATGGCCGATGTAGCGTTTAAGGTATCAATCCAAAGATGCAAGAAGAACAACATACTAGGAATTCAAGAAACTACACCATCTAAGCCAAATCTATAAAATGGTTTATACTAAAATTCCTAAACAATATAGAAAGCAAGAAAGGAAAGAAGGAAAGTCAACAAAAATTGAACTGATGAAAATCCAAGAAAATTAAACCCTTAGGTTAAGGTAATTGACTTGGATGATCAACTGCTAATCTAAGATTCTACAGACAACCATTCAATGCTAATCCTTTTGCCTAGGATCACTAATTTAGGCTAATCCATTCTCATGATAACATCTGCACAAAAGGTCTTGATCTCTAGGTCGAGCTGCAAACTTTGTTGAGAGGTGTCTAGTAAATCGGCAATAACTCTTTCAATACATATTGAAAAGCTTTGAAACCACCTCCATTAGAAATCTAAATCAATTTAACAAGAATTTTATTTGAGGTCTTAATGTTAAACATCAAGTGAAGGGCTTCATATTACTTAATATTTATAGCACATCAATGTGATCCTTCGTCACTATTTTCCTTGTTGTCTCTTTCAAACTGCAAAATCACCTAAAAATACTCCAAAAATACACATTTATAAAAAACTCTATCCTAGATTATTTAGATGCTCAAGTGAATGATTTATTAAGAAAATGCCTAAGAATGGATGCAAAAGACATACAAACTATGCAAATGAGTATGCTAGAAAGGCCTCAAATATGAACACATCAATTCTCCCAAACTTGCATTTTGCTTTTCCGCAAGCAAACAACCACAAAGCAAGATGAAATATAGGTTGAAAATTTGAGAGCTCAAAGCTTAAAAAATAATCATTAAATGAATGGCATCATAGTCTAGACATGCAACCAAAAGATACAACCAGGTTCACTTTACTCCAGAACAGTTAGCCATTTTCATCACTACATGCATGAAGCTCAAATATCAATCAACACATGAATTCTATTATCTATCCTTTTGACATTCATTATGGTTTTGGTGAATCCTTATTGTGAAAATCAAGCGAAAACATTTGGTTAAAGGTTTAAAGTCTTGAGATTAAAATGATCTCAAAGGATTTTTGGTTTACTCAAGAATTGGATGAACTAATTCAATATGCTAAAAGTAAAGAACAACCTATGCATACAAGAGTAAACTTACATCTACCAGATGCCCAAGATGTTCCTTACTTAAAAAGCTAAACCCAATAATTTACAAAACCTAGTCTACCCTTTCTTGACGTAATTTTTGCCTTATAAAACCTCAAAACCCAATCATTTTCTTCTCTTTCAAGCACTTAAGAGATTTCTCTTTTCTTTTCTTAATCAATGGTGAAGCTGAACTTATTTTACTTCTCTATAGCTCTTTCTCCTAACTAGCCCTTTTTTCATTCTTGAGCCTTTGGCTTCTCTTCTATATTTTTTTAGAGACTTTCTTTTTCTTTACACTTAGAACAATTTATACTTTCTTTTCCCACCATATTAAAGTTATGCTTTCTCCTATTCTTTTCAGAAACTTTCCAAAATGATTCCCATTTTTCTTTGTTCTCCATTCCCAAAACTTACATCCTATCATATACTAGCGTAAATGATGCAAATGTAGCTTCTGAAGATTGCCCTTTCCGTTCTAAACTCAACACTTTTTCTAAATTTATCCGGAAAAGACCTTACAACTCTCACTATAGTGTCTAGGCTTGAAAGGAGAGTTGATTAAGGGTGTGGAAGCTACTTGGACTAACAAGAGAGTGGTAAAAGGAAGAAAAAAGTCCAAGTATGTATTAAATACCGATGAATTCACTTTTCAATGCACAACATGATATTTAAGATCAAGATTAGAAGTTCTTATAGATAGGGAAAGAATCAAACCAAATAATGCTTCAATCAAGACAAGAACATTAATGCAAGAGTTTAAATCAAGGCAAGAACATCAATGAAGACAAGAACATCAATCAATTAAAATCATGCTTTAATTTCAAGCTTACTAGCCACACAAATGACCACATACTAGCATAATTAACCAAATTCACAAGACAATTCTTTACAAGCTCTTAATTGTGAGTGAATGCACACCTATATGATCCTAGGCTCAATCCTAACTATGAAAAATGCAACTAGATGCTTTCTTTTTGTGATTTAAAAAAAAAAACAATTATTGATTTTCTTATGATTTTGCTATTCCTTAAATGAATGAATGAGACTAAAATGATGAGAAAATAGACCACAAAACCGAACATTAGCAACTAGTATCTTCCCAGAAATTAAATAACACAGCCTTTGTGTGATAAAAGTAATAGAAAAGAGACTAAAAATGCAAAAAGAAACAAAGTATGAACAAGAGTTGGAGTTGGTTACTTGGAGTTTGGTGTGAGAGAGGAATGGAGTGGGAGAAGGTGGCTTTGAATTCCCCCAAACTTAGAATATTGCATGGCCTCTTATCCCTTGTCCTTTGAAACCAGTGTTTTGGCCTATTTGACCCATGCCTTAGAACCGATGTGTGAAGAAGAGGATGGCTTGACCGCTGCACATGCTCCTATCGACCGCGGCTCGAACTGTCCAATACATTGTTACTGATATAGCTCTCTTATTGAGCCAACTTCGTTTTCTTCATCTTTTCAATGATCCCAAAGTTCCCCATCCTTGGATATACATGGGAATTCCTCCCAAGCGAACTTGTTTTAAAGTCACTAGCTAGACTATCCCTTCACGTTCTTTTAGTTAGGAATGTTGCATAACCGTGGATCACTTGGATCATATTCATCATTGGACCATCCCATAATCTCCTTCATCCTAATCTCCTAAAATGGGATCTTCATTGGATCATGAATGATGAGTAATGTGGTAGAGGTCAAACCAAGATGCTTGTCAAAGGGTTGTGTCATTGGAGGTTCTTCTTATTCACCCTCATTGAAATCTTCTTCAATGAGACTGTCTTGTTACTCTATAAACGTTTTTCCATATGACTCTTGCATGGAATTGGGTTGCATATGCATTTCTTCCATGGTTGAGAGATCTTTTTGCATTGTGATCTTCTTTCTGATCCCTATGCACTCATCAACCAAACCATAATCACAAGGATTTTCAATAGTTCTTACAACATTGTATACACCTTTGTTACTCTTGTTTGAATGACTCATGATTGCCTCATTGTCAATCTCTTATTCATATCTTATCACAAGATCTTCACCAACAGTGCAACCAAGAAGGAATTTTAATTCTTTGATAGTCGTTTCAGGTTCTTGTAAGAAATCATCTTGGATTTTAGCATTCTCCTCATGTGTAGGTTCCATAATTCTAGCATCTTGAAACCAAGCACCCAAGTCAGTGCTAAGCATGCTTATGTTCTTGTTATACTTCTCATGTTATTCCAACACCAACTTCAGCATGTTGAGATTCTCTTCCTCATTTCAGATTGGGGAAGAGTATGTTGCTTCATTTTCAGGCTCCATGTTCCAATATTGGTATCCCTCACAATATCCATATTTGTATTCTTGAGTAGATTGTCCGTTTAGAAGATCTTATCACTACAAGAAATATGGGTATTGATAGCACCACGAAAACGCTATCATAGTGAAAACGCTATCATATGTCTATGATAGTGTTTCCATGAACGATATGTTTGCCGCTGTTATCTTAGATCCGCCATATACCATAGCATTAATTTGACATGCTATCATATATCTGTCTACGATAGCGCTAATTTGGGATGATTGTATAGTTTTCCGTAGCATTGGTTTATCGCCATTTTATAAATCAATGTAGCATATTATTCGTGCAATAATACATATTGTGGTGGCAGTATTTTAGGGTTGTATTATACTTTATACTGTTGTTGATGTATTATTTATTTATAATGGCCAATTTTTATGATTGTTGTACATCTTATGAACACTTTTATATTTTTCCATATTTAATATTAATTAGAGCTATATAAATCTTATTATATAAATATTTTGAATTATGGTTTTCAATTATTATTTAAAAATAAATTAGAATTGCAGAAATATATTTATAATTTATAAACCTATAATTACAAACAAAATATCAAACTTAAATTTTCTCAAACGTAAACATAAACATCCACAAACAAACTATACATACTCCACGTATGCCAACAAACACAAACACAAGTTCAACTTAAAACATAAACTTAATAGTTGTCATGTCTTAAACCATGGGCTTGCCTTTTACTTGCAGCTAAGAGATCCATGGCATCAAAATTCCCAAGTATGATCCCACAGCCGTCAACTCCTCATGAATTTAGTCTACTACTCTTCCACCATTCATAAACACCTTTTAACAGAATCTAAACTCTATCAACCACATTTCTATACCACTCCCGAATGATTTGGCTGCAACAATGATATTAGCATTTCCTGCCATTTCACTGACAAATCTATTAGATAATGCAGACAAAAAGAAATCCAATATAAGAACAAATGGAAGCTTTACTAATCAACAATAGAGAAAGAAGTACACACCTACATGTACAGTACGTGGTGTTATGCTAAAAATTAACACCACGAGCCAATCTTCTTAAACAACTCTTCTCTTAAGTCTTAATCTGAATCGAAACAAAAGCAGATCAACAGCCAATAACCATCAAGCTATAGAAGAGAAAGTAGAAGGAATCTTTACACTCTTATGACGCAGTTGTCATTGACGTGGAACCACGTGCAAGGATTAACAAGCGTAGGATCCCAGCTCTGCAAGACATTGTTCGGATCAACAAGAGTGACCCTCAAAGTATCTGAGACATCACCTGTAACAAGAGCCAAAAATCTAAAAGATTAGCACATCAAGATGCTTGAAGGTCTGATTCGTAGATTCACCATTATTATTACATGGAGATGAAGACAGTTACAAGACTGAGTCGAGCTTAAAATAGTATCTGAAAATAAAATTTAATCGGATGAAACCTTCTGAGAAATGATCAGGAAATAGTGCAACTCAGAAGAAAAATTGGATCATAGATGTCATAGAAATGATGAAATCAAAGGAGTCGATGGTGGAAACAAAAATATATGAAAAAACCAATTGATTCAAATGAAGAATTAAGCAAGAGACATCACGTAAGCTGGAGCACAATGGAGGGATTGGATTAGAAGTTTACCTTATACGGTTTCGTTCACCGGAAAATCAACAGAGGAAGAAGAAGAAGAAGAAGAGAATGAACAACAGTGAGTAGATCTAAAGAGAGTCTTCGTCGTCGTCGGGAGTAGAGAGAGAGTAAATAAAACTTCAAATGAGTATTGGGAAGAGATTAACCTATTGTTCTGACGCCTGTATCCAACACCAACAAAAAAACAATCTTCGCCACATCTTAACTAGAAACATCAAAAAAACGCAAAATCAACAAACCAAAAACAACTACGGACAGACCATTTTGGATTCAGGTCACGAGATGACTCCAGCCAACAGAATCGAAAGAGAAAACGAAGGAAAAAGAAGAACAACAAAGAATATCCAGATCCTTTCGTCACCATCTCTCACCACGCTTACTGTTAAGGCGAGCGGAGATTCCACGGTGGATTCATGGAGAGGGAGAGTCGACGGTGGGTTCGGATTCTGGAAGTGGGAGATGCGGCGTCGGCTCAATCTCGAGAGAAACAGGTGGAGAAGAGAGAGAGATATGATGGTGGGTTCACATAGGGTTTGTTTGTTTTGATAATCGCTGGTTTTTATATAGACTTAGCTAAAATTTGCCCAAAATTTTGATTTACTACTAGACCCCAAAAAAGGTGATAGCTCGCAGATAGCTGAAATGAGGAGCAAGATTGATTCTGTCCATAGCATCTTACTTGGGAAAAAGGTGGATGTTCAGGAGACTAAGGACGTCAATTACATAGCTGGAGCTGGTTATCAAGGTCAGAGGTATGGAAATCAACAGGGACATACTTGAAGTTTCACACCAAAGTCTGCATTTCAAAGACCTTTCCAGCAGAATAGCTCATTCTCTAGAGATTATGGTTTCTCATCATATCAGCTTGTTCTTCCTCAAAATGAGCAGAATGATAAGATGATGGGTCTGTTAGAACAACTCTTGGAAGGACAGCAGAAGAGTACAGTTGACTTCAATGGAAAGATGGATGCTATGTACCTTGATTAGAATGGGAAGATTGAGTCTCTGAGTACTCATGTGAAAAAGCTGGAAGTTCAAGTTCAGCAGACTGCTGGAGCAGCGCAAAGACAGAATGGATCAGGGAGAGCTGAACATAAGAAATTCGTCAATGCTGTGAATGTAGGAGATGGAATCGATCTGACCCAAGAGGAAGAGGATATCATATCCGATTTTCTGGACGAATTATGTCTGTCTGAGATGAGCATCGATCGACACACAGTTTATGTCGATCATTGCATGCACGATATGTATGATGAACACGCTCTTAATCGCATTGTGTCGATCGACACATCTTATGCATCGATCGACATTGATCGCAGACGAGATCAGAAACCTGCAACAGTCCCTGAATGAGTCTTTGAGCTTCTTGTGACCTATCCTAAGGTTCCTAAGAGGTATAAACATGAGCTAGACGAAGCTAAATGCAAGGGAGTGATGGAAAGGAAGATGATTCAGATCTCAGAGAAGCTTCCAGACCCAGGAGTCTTTGTGCTAGACTGTTCCATCTTCAAGGACAGATTCAAGCATTCTCTGTGTGACTTAGGATCTAGTGTGAATCTCATGCCATACTCTGTGGCTGTGAGATTGAGACTGATGGATTTCCAGCCTAATAGGATCTCTCTTATCCTAGCTGATTGATCAAAGAGATTTTCAGAAGGAGTTCTTGAGGACATTCCTGTCAGAGTTGGAGATTACTTGATTCCTACGGACTTTGTGGTACTGAAGTATGCAGTTGAACCAGATGATCCTTTGCTACTTGGTAGACCTTTCTTAGCTACTGGTGGAGCGGTGATTGATGTAAGACATGGTTTGATTGATCTCCACCTGGGATACAAGCCTTTGCAGTTCAAGATGGATAAGCTGTAGAAATCCACTATTGATGGACAGAGCTTCAGTGTGGAAGTGGAACCAGAGATTCCTATTGGAGAAGAGAAGATGGCAGCTCATTATGAACTTTCTCTAACATCTTCAGAGCCTACAACTGCTCTTAAGCAGAAAGCTCTAGATCTCTTTCATCCACCAAAGCACATGTATGAATCTTCTAAACTTAAATCTCCTAATCAATCAGCTGTGAATGTAGGAAAACGCAGTATCCCACCCACGCTTCGCTCCCACCCTAGTACATTTCACGCATTCCCTGGGAGATCTCATGATTCGAAAGCCTACACACCACATTGGTTGAAGAGACATTCACAGAGACACTCCAAGTCTCTGTTGAATCCCCCATAAGTCCGATCTCTTTCCCATAGTCAAGCTAGTGACTTTAAACAAGCGCTGAGTGGGAGGCAACCCACTAGTAGGTTCGTTTTTCTTTTTCTTTTTTTTTTTGTTTTGATTTTGTGTGCTTTGATTTTTCTGTTTTGGTGTGTTCAAGCCGTGAGAAACAGGACGGAATCGCCCTGCATCGATCGACATGGTCCTGTGTGTCGATCGACGCATCGATTTTATGCGGTTTAACTTTACCGTCTCAACTGCGCTTTAGACATCGGTTATTCTCATAATCGCGAGCAAATTCGCCTAGCATCGATCGATGCTGTCTTGGCATCGATAGACACAAGCCGACAACAGGTATGTGTTCTGCCCCTTTTCGGATTCTCTTCAATTCGATTTTTCATTTTTCACCGAGTCTAAGCTTGACACGACTGGGGACGGTGTGTTTTAAGTGTGGGGGGGAGGTAGCTACTGACGTACCGTTTTCTGTTTTCTTAGAGTCAGTCCAATCTGTTTTATTGAGTCAAAATTGAGTAGGAAATAAGGACTTTTTGAGGAGATTACCACACTTGCAGGAACTTAAGTAACCATTGGATGAACTTGTAGATGATCTATGACTATTAGAAAACTCCACACATATCAGCCTACTGAGGACACCCATATCACTTCAGGTATTCAGAGAATCCATTACTGACTTCGAACTTAACTTGACTTAATTTCTCTCACCTTGGGGCTTGGTATACTTTGAGTTGGATTCCTTTGTTAGTTGTGGCACAGCTTGTAAACATGTCTGATTTTGGTTCCCTTCTCCCCTGCCTTGAAAGTAAAAAAAAAAGATAGATAAACTGAGGATAAGCTAGTAGCTTCGAAGTGGTCACGAGAGTGGTAGAGACCTCTATTACCTCATGTGCATCCATGGAAACATGTCCAAAGTAAACCCCAATGTGGGAAGAGCACTGATAGAAAAAAATAAAATGATACCCAGTGGGGAAAAATCAGTGCTAAGGAAGGAAAATGAGAAGAAGGGAACCAAAAACAACAGTATGGTGGTCAGGTGCTAACAGAGTAAGAGTCCATGTGTTCTTTTATCGATACTCCCTATGTGAGACCACACTTGTTAGATTATAGAAGTCAGTGTGGTGAATTTGAATGCTCTGGATGTGATTGTGGAGTTTACTCAGGACAGTTGCTAAGTGTGGGGGAAGTACATGTTGGCCTTGATGTCTGTAGGTTCATTTTCATATGGCTTACTAAGGGGAATCTGAGTGTGGTGCCCCTACGATGAAACGAGTTTCTGAAGTTTTCAAACTTCTTCTCCTGTTCTTGGTTTTCTGTTTGCTTGAGGGCAAACAAAAGCTAAGTGTGGGGGAGTTGATATATCATGGTTTTTAGGACTTTAAACCATGGTATATGTCTTTGTTATCGAGTCTTTTAGAGTCTTTTGGAGTCCTTTTATGTGTGTTTACAGGTCTAAGTACATTTGGAGCGGATTTGGACATTATGGCGCATTCTGGAGGTATTTGAAGCATTTGTGCGAGAAGGAGAAATTAATGTCGATATCAAACGATTGTGTCGATCGACACACTTGTGGCATCAATCGACACTAATGAAAGTCAGGCAATTCTCCCCGAGTTTAATGAAGATCTTGGAAATTTCCCTTTGGCCCAGAAGTTTCTACTAATTATAAAGAAACCCCATACGAGTTTAGATTATTATATTAGGGTTCTTGAGCCATTGTTTAGGCTATGCTTTATTTTATCAGAGTTTTAGAGAGTTGGGGCTGGTCTTGTACTCGAGAGAGAAGAGATTTCGAACCCATGTTTCTTTATACTTTTTAATGATATTTGGCTTTATATTCATTATGATTTCTATTTCATTGATCATGTTTGAGTAGTTTACCTATTAGGTTTAGGGATTCTCATAAGGGATCAAGGAATTATAGGTTAACCAATCTGTAGGGATTTATACTTTCTAGTTCTTCATCTAGGGTTGTTTTAATGCTTGATCTGAATTGGCCAATTAGATTATTGATGTTAGGTTGATTTCCGCAACGATAGTTGGTTAATTAACTAGAAAGTACCTAGATGAGCAATTTGACTATTCGCAAAGAAATTTGGCTTAGGAGAATTGTGAACGAAAGAACCTGAGACTAATGCATGTTTAGGATCTCTAGAACTCGCAACGAAAGTTGGTTTCCTAGGTTGCCAGACATAATATCTGCAACGAAAGTTGGTTTCATATGCTTCTGTGATTCTAGTTCTAGAACAGTACTTAAATAGATCCCGATTGATTGACTGCCTATATTCCTGATTTCCCGAGAACTCCCTTGACCTGACGCTTCGCCTGATTGTTTACAAACCGTTTGATTTACTTTTCTACTTTGATTTACTGCTTTCACTACTGCTTACCTAGCTTAATTCGACGTTCTATAATCTATCGTAAGAGTCTTGAGTCTCTGTGAATTCGATACCCTATATACTACTAGTTCACGTCTGTGCACTTGCAGTGTAGATATAGGGATTAAAACTTGATCGTATCAGTACTCATCAGGATCATTAGTTCCTAGGAATGTAGGAATCTTAAGCTTCATGCCTGCTAAAGGATCTTTGGATGGAGTTCTTTCTTCTTGATCACGCCTTCTCCTTCTGCGGTGATTTGAATTGGATGATTGGTTGTAATAGCTTGATGTTGCATCATTCTCTGGCTCTTTTCTATGATCCTTCTTTGATTTATCAGTTCTAGAGATATAAATCTCTTCCCTAAACGCTGCAAGACTCTCATTCAACATCTTAGCCAAATTTGCAGTAACTGCTTCTACCAAAAGCTTATGATCTCTCATAAGGTTGTGTTCTTCCTGATCATCAGTGTTCACCATGTTTCCTGTCCACAAAGAAATCACAGAACAAGTAAGGAGTTCTTTGACACAAGGAAACTGATCAGTTTTTACAGAAACAATGAGATAAAAAAAAATCTGTTGCAGGAAACTCTAACAGACAAAAGTATGAGTTCAGCCACGAAATTGATACAAATTGAGTACTTTTCAAGCACAAAACGAGTTTATCAACAGATGATACTTTCTGGGTCTTAGATTTCGAAATTAAACTCTCAGCAAACATGAAACAGAACAACAACAATCTGAAACAGGGTGTAAATTGCAGAAAACAGAAAACCATAAACCCTAATTGATGATATCAGAAGTCCAAGAGTCAATTTCGAATTCAGAACAATTCCTTGATGATCTGCAAGTAATTCTTAGTTCTAACAGGATTCAGATTCGTGATTTAACAAGAACAAACCCTAGAACTAACATATCACACACAAACAATCAATTCAGATCAGAAGAGAGATGAAAAGAGACAACCTTTCACAAAGTGGCTCTGATACCACATGATGCGATCTTAATGGAGAAGATCATTGCCCTATGATGCACTTTGTGAGTCTGGTTGTTTGATGGATGAAGAACAGAATGGATGCACTGATTGTTGGATTTCGAAACAGGGAAATGAAGAAAACTTCATGAAGTTTGCGGAATGACTTCAAGACTTTCAAACTCGGTTCTTCTAGGAGATAAACACCAAAAGAAGAATCCAAGACGAATGGATATTACACGCCATTCATATCAAACACTTTCAAAAGTTTTAGAATAAAAGAAGTTTGATAAAAGTTTAGAAATGACTACAAAGAGTTTTAAATAGAAAAATGCAACAAGGCTGCATGAACATCAATTATTACACCTAGGAAATAACACAAAGAGACTAATTAAACACTGATATTTCGAAATCTATCTTCAGAATGAGTTATGGGCCGTATGGATCAGCAATGGGCAATAATAATAGTATGTGGGCTTGCCTCATTAAAAACCTCTCTTGGAAAACCCATTGGAACAAAACCAAGAGGAGGGAAAAAGAGTACAAGTCCACACACCTCCATTACTGATGACTTAAGTGGCCTGAATCACAACCAAAGTGGCTGGATTAGCACACTCAATTTGGCCCTGAACGTGGTGTATAAGGGTGCAGAAGGCTTGCTTGAATTGCTTTGCCTTAGCTCTGGTCATTGGTCCAATTGGCATGTGCAAAGCAATTGATCATTGCTCTCCATTCTCCTCTGGTTCAAGCTGCTCCTTCGCCCCATTCTCGTCAGCTACAAGCTGCTTCTCAGCTCTATTCTCCTCTGGGTCAAGCTGCTTAATGTCTTCAGGTTCCAAGCTTCCCATGATCACATCATCATGCCATTAAATATGAAATGTTCCAATCAATGATTACCCAAACAATCATGCACGCAATCAATTCTATTTATGCAAACAATCAACATGCCATTAACCGAATTTAAACGTGTCATGCATCTTATCAACCTAACCAAATATTTAAGTCTGTTTATTTAATAAACATAAACCGCTTACTACCTTATTCAATTTTTGGGTATTAGTTCTTAGAACTATATGGTTATTAATAATGGGGTCTATATGCAGACTCGAACTACCCTAATTCATCATTCAATCAGAACATAGCAACTCACAGTGATATGGTTGGATGAATGTGACTCGAGAATGTATGAATGGAACTCTGAGACCCACAAATACAAACCTTGACGAACCCCTATAACTCCCAAACCATTGACTCAAACTGCTGACCTTTGACCTAAAGTGTTGACCAAAAGATGACTTTGACCCGCTTTGACACACGAAGCTGACCAAGGGTTGACTGTTGACCAAGACCTGATAGTGTTGACTTGACCGGTTAACTTACCTCTGGAGTTGAGTGAGAACGGCCGGCGTTGACTCCGGCGGCGACTACCATTTACCATCGGCGTTGACCGGTTTAACCGCGTTGACTCCAACGGTTTTCTCCGCTTAGTTCCTCTGGAAAACCTCCGGAGAGAGGTGGAGGAGACATGCGAGAGAGAGTGGTGAGGCTTAGTGGTCTTGCAAATCTCTGTCAAATCTACAGCGGCTTTTATGGCGGTCCGACAAGATTCCAACGAGGGTTTGGGAGGGTATTTAAAGGATTAATTTAGTGGTTAGTGGTTTAATTAGTGTCTAGGAAGGTGTTTAGGAATTTTAGGATGGTTTAAGGGTTTTTGGAAAGGTTTATGGTTTACTTGCAAAACAAAATAAAGGGAAGAGGTGGTGGTTGCCCGCCGGCAAGGGAGAGAGGAGGAGAGATGGCTGATGGTGTGAAGATTTATGGAGCTTATTGTCTCTATTTATAGCCCAAGAATAAGACTTGCATGCAAAGTTACTCATGACACTTGTCCATGCAAGCTTTGCATTAGCAAAACCTCACCGTTGCCACATTCATGTCACCATTTGGTACAATGCATCAGCTCCTGCAGCTGAAAAGTGGCGCCCTGGCCAATCAACGATCGCCACATATCCTGACACTTCTCAAAATATGCTAAAAGTCCTTCAATGTCTTTTTCACTTCTCGGAACCTTGAAAAACAATTCTCCATTATCTTAGTAATTCGTCTTGACCTCCCATAGCATCTAAACCTCCAAACTCCTTCAATGCCGTTTTTACTGCCTGGAACCTTCAAAAATAATTCTCCTTTACTTTATTAGTCTGTCTTGACCTCCCGTAGAATCTAAACTTCAAAAATATGCTTCCCGAGAATTTTTTGGTTTATCGGTCTTTGAAAAATCCGTCTTCGATGATTTTGTCTTCTAAATAATCCTTAATAATTATTTGAGAATTATTTTGCCCTTTGTTGCTTCCTGACTTTCAAATTTCTTCAAAATTACATAAATGTACTTCTTCTTAAAAATTACAGAAATACCCTTTCCAATGATTTTCTCCGATCTTGTAATAACCCGTTGATGATGATGCTGAGACTGGTTATTATAAGTAGTCACATGATGATTGACACCATGATTCTTCAGCAGCTTTTCGAAGACCTTGTTGATGAAGTGAGAACCACAATAACTTATCACAATCCTAGGCACTCCATATAGGGGAAGGATTATGGTCTTAAACAACTTAAGAACCACAAAGGCATCATTGGTCGGACAAGCTACAGCTTCTACCCACTTAGACACATAGTCCACAACAACCAAGATGTACTGATTCCCATAAGAAGAAGGAAAATTCCCATAAAATCAATGCCCTAGCAATTAAATACCTCAACCTCAAGGATAAAGTTATGTGGCATCTCGTGCCTCTTCCTAATTTTTCTTCGCCTTTGACAAGCATCACACTGATGCACAAACAACTGAGCATCTCTGAATATAGTAGGCCACCAGAAAACTTATTGAAAAACCCTTGACATTGTCATATAAGTAGAGAAGTGTCCCGCGTATTCGGAACAATTAAAATTAAACAACACATTCAAAATCTCAGACTCTGGAATGCATTTCGTGTAAATCCCATATGCGCAGTTCTTGTTCAAATATGTTTCATCCCAGTAGAACCTTCAGAGCTCTCTCAAGAACTTATTATTCGCATAACCTTTGAAGTTTTGTAGCTCAACATCCGCGGCGAGATAATTGGTGATATCAGCATACATGGTCTATTGGGAACTCACACACCGCATAGTTTGAAGTTGTGGTCACCAATTTGAACCATAAAAGGTTTTGGGTTCGTAATAGTCTTGCATTGGTCGACGTCAATCGATGTGTCAATCGACAGAGCCACTTCAAAGTCGCACCAACCTCCTTGCATCGATCTCAATCTATTTTGATCCGGTGTTTTGGGTCGTGCATAAACTGACACAGGTGGTGCGTCGATCAACACAACTTATGTAGTTTGACAGTTCTGTTGTTTTCTTCTAAGTACGAACCGAAGGAAGTCTCAGCCATGTAAATGTTCTCCTCAGGCAGAAAATCATCAATTAGGACATCCTCTTCAACCCAGTTCATGTAATGATGATTAGAAACACCATTCTTAACTCACTTCTTGTCCCTAACCTCAATGTCGAATTCTTGGAGAAGTAGAATCCATTGCAACAACCTTGGCTTTGCATCCTTCTTATGAATCAAGTAATTCGGAGCTTTATGATTAGTATTTATTATCACCTTGAAACCAACCAATTGCAGACGAAACTTCTCAAATACGAAAACTACAGCCAACAACTCCTTCTCTGTAGTTTCATAGTTCTTCAGGGCACCGTCTAGTGTTTTGCTGGCATAGTAAATGGCATAAAGTTTCTTATCCTTCTTCTACCCTAGAACAACTCCAACTGGAAAATCATTGGCATCACACATAACTTCGAAAGGAAAATCCTAGTCCAGTGGTTGCACAATAGAAGCACTCACTAAAGTTTTCTTGATTTGTTTAAAGGCTGATTGACATTCAGCAGTGAACTCAGCCTTCACAGCTTTACACAACAAGGCAGATAATGATCTAGCGATCTTGCTGAAATCCTTGATGAACCTCCTGTAGAAACGAGTGTTTCCCACAAATCTCCTCACATACTTAACATGATCAGACTCAACATCACCTCGATCTTCCCAAGATCAACCTCAATATCCATCCTATGGAACTTTGTGCCCAATAACAATAACATCTCTAACCATAAAATGGCACTTCTCCCTATCCAGAACCAAATTCTTCTCTTAACATATAGAAAGCACTTTGCAAAAGTTGTCCGAAAAATCATGATAAGATGGTCCATTGATTGAGAAGTTATCCATGAACACCTCCATATATTCATCAATCATGTCCGTGAAGATGGACATCATACATCTCTGGAATGTCAAAGGAGCATTACAAAGTCAAAACAGCATAATGGGGAATGCAAATGTTACCATAAGGACATGTAATTTTTGTCTTCTCCTGATCTTCGAGATGGATATGAATCTGAAAGAAACATTTGTATCCATCTAGGAAGCAGTAGTAAGGGTGGTTAACCTACCTGTCAAGCGTCTGATCAATGAATGGCAATTGGAAGTGGTATTTCCGTGTCAGAACATTCAGCATCATGTAGGTAATGGACATCCTCTGTCCTGTCACAGCTCACGTAAGAATCAGCTCATTCTTCTCGTTCTTGACCAGTGTGACTCCTCCTTTCTTAGGAACCACATACACTGTAATGACATAATCATTGTATGAGATAAGATAGATGATGCTAGCTTCCAAGAGTTTCAGGATCTCCTTCTTGATAACCTCCTTCAGATTCGGATTCAGCCTCCTATGATGCTCAATCGATGACTTCATCTCATCCTTGAGATAGATCCTACCCATGCACAAGTCCGGAGAGATACACTACAAGAAAAATGCAGCGTAGCTACGACCCATCTACATATTTTCCATAGATAAGTTTTTCTTGCTACGGATTTCTATGACTTAGCTACGCTTGAAAAAAATTCAAAACCGTAGCTACGTCGTAGCTATCCGTAGCTACATAGCTACGAATATAGTTGGTCACTTTCCGTGGCTATTTAGCTACGAACCTTTACGAACATGATGTGAAAAACGTCTGCTGCAATTAGCTACGGCCAATTTTGTAGCTACGTTCCTACGAATCCTTGTTGCAGCTATCTTATCTATTTGGATACGTCTAGCTACAAATGCATAGTGGCTATGCTTAGCTTCGAAGCTACGAACCATATCGCGGATATATAGCCACAAATGAATTTGTAGAAAGTCGTAGCTATAGCTACATATATCGTTGCAGCTAGTTGTAGCTATATGGTTAAATTATTGAGTTCACGAGCCATCTATATGATGGATCAAGCCATCAATCAAATTATGCCTACTCAACCAGACCAGTCAGTGGCGCAGGGAATATATTCGCTTTAGCTGCGGCCATATTCGCAGCTAGCCGTATCTAAGTAAATAATCACGTTCCCACACTATTCCAACTACTTATTTTTCGAAAAATATATCCATAGCAACGACTTCTATTGTAGCTATCCGTAGCATATGAAAGACAATAAAAGAATAGAATGCTCCATTGGGTTTTCATAAGTCGAGAGTTTTAAAACTTTTGGAAAACAAATTCATTTTATCAAGAGATTTTACAATATGAATGATTTCTTTCGGTCGAGAGAATGGATTTATAAACGTCTTAAACGTTCTGATCGTTTTGTTTGTGAGAAGTTTGTTGAGGGAATAATTTTTTTATTTCGTTTGCCTGCGATCAAGAATATTATCTCTAGCAGGGGATCTTGTTTTGTCCATGTAAGAGGTGCAAAAATCATAAATGTGGTGATGTTGATACGGTGACGCATCATCTTATGTTAGGAGGCTTTACGGAAAATTATTATGTTCAGGCGCACCACAGAGAACAAGGTTACTATGGCGGCGAAGCATCTACAAGCCAATATGCCGGCGAAGCATCAACTAGTCATCATGTAGAACAACCTGAAGCAGGAGCTGGATATCCTAATTTTCAAGCTCCTACATATGGATTCCGTGATCCCAGTGAAGATTTCAACATGTTACCCGACGATGCTGAGAATGTCGAAGAACCAATCTACCATGATCATGTTTTCCAAGTTTTAGAAGCCGCAAATCAACCTCTATATGATGGATGTCCTGATGGGAGAACTCAATTTCACCTGATCTTGAAAGTGATGATTGGAAAACTAATTTCAATATCCCGGAGGAGTGTTTGGAAGATATCGCTCAAACATTTTGTTATGTCCATCCATCGCCTAATAAAGCTCCGACGTCATATTATGAGACAAAGAAGTTGATGCGGTCTCTTGGATTGCCATGACGATCATGGAAGAAAATACCAACGCAGAGGATGTTTTATCTGCCAATTGGTGATCGGTTAAAGCATATATACCAATTAAATATGACAGCGTCACAAATGAGATGACATGCGGAATATGTTTCTCCGGAAGGAGAAATGCATCATCCGTCAGATGGAAGAGCATGGAAGCATTTTAAAGAGGTATATCCTACATTTGCATCTGAAAATCGCAACGTTTATCTTGGTTTATTAACTGGTGGATTTAACCCAAATTGTATGAACGGATAATCATACTCTGTTTGGTCCGTCATAGTGATGCCATACAATTTACCCCCTGGGATGTGCATGAAAAGAGAATATTTCCTCCTCTCTATATTTTTGCCAGGCCCAAACCATCCAAAAAAAGCTTGAATATTTATTTGTAACCGTGGATTGAAGAGTTACAAAATTTATGGAGTGACGGTGTGGAGATTTACGATGTGCCAAGAAAAGAAATTTTCACGATGCGAGTAGGTCTGATGTGGACAATTAGTGATTTTTCAGCGTACGGTATGCTCTCAGGATGGATGACACATGTGAGGTTGGCATGTCCGTATTGTATGATGAGACCAAATCATTTTGGTTGCCACATGGAAGGATGCATAGTGGAATTGACTATCACCAAAGTTTTTTGGTTAGAGGACATCCTTACCGACAGAATGTTAAATAATTCTTGATTAACAAAACTATTCCTGAAGATCCTCCGCCATGGCTGAACGGGGAAGAAATCTTACTCGAAAGGATAAACAATATAATTGGGCTGCACAAAATGGTGGAATACAGAGGATCAATAGTAGCTCAGTCTATGAACGAAGAGATTTCGTATGTGAAAGCCAATTACATTACACCTCCACAAGATTTAGACCCCGCAGAAGATTTCAAAGAAATTTGATTCATATACAGTTATCCTGAAGTCCCGAGCATTTTCCAGCAAGTAGGAAGAATCATTGGTGAATTGTCAACATCATGGTTAAATGATGAGGACTACAACGTGCTTCAAACATTTTTACTGCTCAACTGTGAGGAATTCGAACAGTACGAAAGGTAAACTATATATGTTATTGATTTTTTATTATAATGTATGGTTAAACATGTAGCACTACTATAACTATACTTATATAGGATGTTTGAAGAACATATGACGTAAGATTTCCCGGACATAACTCCAGACGCAATGACGAAAGCAAAAGATAAAAAATTTCAATATGTTGTAAAAACTATGTAAGTTGTGAAATTTAAATACAATAATCTTTTATTATATATGTTTATATCATGTGTCTGAGGTATATGTATATATATGCAGATTAACGAGGCAAGCAACTCATTTGAGTTTCATTTATGGATGCTAGAATTCGTACACGGTCCAAAGCATCAAGTCACGTCATGGCCTATGTATTATTCAAGGAGATATCATTACCATACAAAAACCCATGGAGAAAACAAGAAGACAATGAATTACGGTGTTTGTGTTCCGGGAACCGCTGGGACTGAGTCTTTTAGATTAATTGAAGATATCTTCATAATAGATTATCACGGTGTTGTTGGATTAAAAGCAATGGTTTTTTCAAATGCCATTGGTTCAACAACTGTAGAGGAATACACAAACATCCATCTGGTATTGTCGATATTTGCCCACATATGCATTATGACAAGTACGATCCTTTCATACTACCGAAGCAATGTAGTCAAGTATATAATATATATTATCCATGACTGCAGCCAACCAGAGAAGAGTGGTGGGCAACAATGAAGATTATATCGAGAGGTTTTTCTGAAACTCCAGAGGTTTCTCTATTTGCCATACAAAACAACATGGTTGATCATGTTATACCACATACTGAGATTGTTGGAGTCGAGACATATGCTGTCCAAGACATTGCTGCGTATGAACCCACCCCGATGGTTAATCCAGACGAAGAATATGTTTCTGATCGTAATTTAGAAGATCACTATAGTGAATATTCAGATTCAGATTAATAATCTGATTTGTATGTTTATATAATTTTGTTTAATGAAATAATGTGTATGTTTAATATTCATCATGACTAAAATACACATGATTTATTATTCATCAAATTAATATAGAATTTAATTTAATTAATATATATATTATATAACTAATTAATATATATTACATAACTAATTAATCTAAGTTACATAATATATTTTTTAAACTTCAAAAACGTTTACGTAGCTACGGATAGCTACGTTTTTGGCCGTAGCTAACTGGATTGCCCATAAATCATAAAATTTCACGGGCTAACTGCCACAATTTGACAAACCAATTGCGAATTAAAACATTTAGCGGGCAAACCGCAAATTTATTTTTGATTTTACCGCAAAACCAAAACTTCGGTTAGGTTAATTTTATTAACCTAGCTACGACTAGCTACGGTTGTGGCCGTAGCTATGTGGATAAAATCAATCAAACCAAAATTTTGGTTTTGCGGTATTGTTAATTTAATTTGGCGGTTTGCCCGCTGAAATTTTCACTAATGAAATTGGTTTAGTGGTTGGTTTATATGAGTTTTCCTCGGTTATCTTTGGTTTAGCCTTAACCACCAAAAATTACCCTAATTTCCTAACCCTTTTAACCTAACACTTAGCCGAATTTTATTTCTCTCGACTCTTCGTTCTCTCTTCTTCTCCCTTAGAGGCGATGTTATGTAATCCTCCATCTCCGAATCCTTTGCTATCTCTTCCATCTCCGATTCTTTCATTTCTGTATCTATCTTCTGTGATTTTGTTCTTCCATCTCTTCCTTCGTTCAATCTTCTCTAGTTCTTCAACCCGTTTCCCCCAAACTCTTGAAACCCTAATTTCCATTCACTCGCAAATCGACATTCCCCTCCTTCCCAACCGCTTCTACATCCTCTAATCAATGAATCTCGGTCGATTCGGAGTCTCCCCACTTTGATCTTAATCTCAAATTCTGGGATTCGTGTAAAGGATAGTTTTTTGTCTCTCAATCCCAAATATCCCTTGCTTAGATTGCATGCATGTTTGAATCTGTTCTTCAATCTTACGGATTCTAGTTCGCAAGTAAATTTGTACATAGTCACTAGGGTTTTAATATCACCTTCACCATTCTACTTAGCGTATATCTGCTGATATACTAATTCCTACATCTCCTTTTGCATGCAAATGAGGCTCGGAGATACTTCATTAGGGTGGTCAGCCCGAAGGTGTCTTACTCATACTCGCATTCCTCATGGAGAAGTTAGATCTTTGACCTCCTCAGAAAATCGCCATCCACTTCCATCATTGGATTTTGTGATGAGCTCACCTGAAAAACGCAACATGCCCCATATTCATCCCGAGAATCTTAACGGAGAGTTCCTTTATCTTTCGTTCTTATTAGAGATATGGTGGCTTGATATGTATTGTTTAATTGAGATACGGTTGTTTGTTGACTCTGGCTTATTAGATATGCTTGCTTGATGAGTCTAATGTGTCTATTGTGTCTGGTTTAATGTTTGAGATTTGATATGCTTGCTTGATGAGTCTAGCTTATTAGAGATATGGTTGCTTGGTGAGTCTAGCTTATTACACTACAAGAAAATCTGTAAATATCCACAACCCAGACACGGATCGGAAGTGGTTATTTTTTCAGCCACGAATGGCTACGAAATAGCCACGAAATAACATTTGTTGCTATCACTACAAGAAATGTGGGTATTAATAGCACCGGAAGATAGCGTTTATAGCAGTTATGCTATTGTATACGGACACAAGTTTTTTTCATAGTGTTTGTTATTAAAAACGTTATATTTGTTATCGCGGGAAAATAAAAATTTTAGCCGCGTAAATTTTCTAAGTGCCGGGGCCCTACCATGGAAGATCCAAAACTAAACGCTATCTTACATCTTAACTTTTAGTCAAAATAATTTAAGTGAATATTTTTATACACAGTCAAATCTCTTTCTTCCCAAACTCTCTCTTTCTTCCTTTGGCGATTCTTTCCCATCGAATCGAAGCTTCACTTTTCAATCGAAAAGGTTTGTTCTCATTCAGTCATTTCTTTCCTATAATATATCGCTTCATTCTTATGATTTGGAGGTTTAGACACATCAAATTTGAGGTTTTGATGCATGTTGGGTTTTGTCGATTTCGGTAGTTTGATTTTGATTTTGGGTTTTGATTCTGAGTTTCTGTGAACATGCATGTGGAAGTTTTTGATTTTTTTATTAAGATTGAGTTTGCATTTGGTTATGTTTCTTTGTAAGTAATGAAACACGATTTTCACTATGATGTTTTTCGTTTATTCATTAGTTTTAGAAATGGAAAATACAAGAGGAGGAGGACAAGGTGGTATCCATCGTAGTAAACATAATCAAGACTTGGAGGCCACACCTGCAAGAACACTAAAGGTGAATAAGAGAAGAACTAGTAGAAAAAAGACAGTGGCTGCTCAAGCTGATGTGGTAGAAATTGCTGAGAAAGAAGATGTTGTGGAAGAAGTTGTTGAGGCTGAAGTTAATAAAGATGATGAGGCTGAGAAAGTAATGTCTGAAAATGAAGTTGCTGAGAAAGAAATTTCTGAGAAAGAAGTTACTGAGAAACAAGGGTCTCAGCAAGAAGTTCCTGAGATAGAAGTTTTTGCGAAAGAAGCAGAAGGTGGTTTGACTTCACATGAACAAAGTGAGAATGAAGAAGAACTTGTCAATTGGAACAAGATGGTGGACAGGAGCAGAGTGAGAATGAAGAAGAAGCTGTCAATATGGAACAAGATGGAGTTAGCAATGCTAACATTGATGATGTAGTGAAAGTAAAAAAGAAAAGAGGACCAAAAAGATGCGTAGAGTGGCTGAAAATTCTCATAAAAAGGTTGCAGTTACATTCACTTACTTTGGTGATCATGTTGGACCTGGTTCAGTAACACTATCATCTTTTCTTGGTACTCTTGTGAGGGAACACGTTCCGGTAACACTTACTGATTGGAGAAAACTTGATGCAGTGACAAGAGACACAATGTGGGAGGAAATTCAGGTATATATGCAACTAAGTTTTTTGAATAACTATGAAATTATAAACATGTTTGACCTTTGCATATTTTGATGCAGGGGAGGTTTAACGTGCATGAAGATTGGCAGAAAGCTGTTATTTTAAAGCAGTTGAAATGTTTTTGGATGGCTGGGAAGTCAAAGCTAGTGACACAAGTACGATCTGCGAAGACTGTTGCTGAGAGAATAGCTTTAAAACCCAGCAACATCCCATCCATTCAAATATGGAACTCTTGGGTTAGGAGCAAGACTACCACAACTTTCAGGGTTAATTAATAAGTTACTTTCTTGTTTATAGGCCATGTCTTATAGATTTAATAACACTCATATTTATATTGTAGGAAATAAGTCACAAGTACAGAGAGATGAGAAGAAATCAAATTCCTCACACCACCAGCCGCAAAGGAATGCTTCGATTAGCTTATGGTATGGTAAAAAGAGTACTCAATCATCTATATTGTATGTTAGAATAAAATCGTACTCAAAAATGACTGTATTTTATATAGAGACAAAAGAGTAAAGAACCAAGTGAGGTAAGTAGGAGCAAGATCTGGATTTCGGGACACTCATTCTGATAGTAGACCTATAAAGCCTCAATTTCTGAGACTATTGTAAGAATTCTGAAACTTGTTAATCGTAATGTATAATTAATGGATTATGATCAATGAGTTATCTTGTGTTTAAATGTATGTATTAGGAACAAATACAGTCACTTGCTAGTCAAATGGACTCTACATTAACATAAGGGAAGATGATGTGAGCATGATTTTGGGAAAAGACAAACCTGGCCGAGTAAGGGGGTTTGGCAGAGGTATTACGGCTACTAATCTAGCCTTTCTGCAATCTAGAGATGCAAATATTACTGATATACAAAGTGAGATTGACGATTTAAAGGGAATGGTCCGAGATTTAGCTAGAAAGAAGGTAAGTATTTTCATAAGACACTTGGTCAACTAGTCTTCTGACATTTAGTAGTTCATTTTCCTTATGTCAGAAAAGTAATGGTGATCATGAAACATCTAAGTGTAGTGTGGATTTCAAAGAAGGAATGAGAGTACAAATACTGGATTGGTTTGAGTCAGAAGATGTTGTTATTGGTGAAGGAGAACTCTACTCTGCTGAACTGATGTACAAAAATTGGTCGTATACCAATTGGTCCTAAATGCAGTGGCTATTCTTGTTAAGCCTGCATTAACCTCAGAAACTTATCTTTGGAGGCCTACAACATATGAGTTATCTCTTCAGAAAGCCGTGGGATGCGAAATAGCTTGGCCAATAGATAAAGTGATCTTAGACAGACACAAAACTCTTCTCCAGATGTATCCAGGGTAAAGTTTTTCAATCTTTTTTTGTTTCCTTCTCATATCTCTAATAATTAGCTTCTTACATTTCAGCAAACCAATGAAGATGAAACTCGAAGATGCAAAAATGATTGCACTAATCAAGACGAGGAGGTTATTGCTAAAGGAATCATGTGCTCATCTAGTTCAAAAGAGATGGTTAACAATATATCTGTAGGTCCATACGCAGCTAGTATTGAAGTTGTGAAGGTGTTTAATAATGATGCTCATTTGTGGAGGCCGACTACTGATATGTTTTTGATTGGTAATGCAATTAACGAGAAAAATGCATGGCCAGTCCTGAAGGTTGAACTCATGCCTATAACCACTGCAGATGCAACACCTACAAAACTAGATAAGACAAAAGCAGTGGTATATTACTGATATGAAATTTTTATATTTTTTTCAGATGTATTGATGTTGGAACTTGCTTCTATTATCTGGTACGAATTGTAGAGTCTAGGCACCAGCACTAGTTCCACCAAAAATGCGAAGAAGAAGTGTATTCTTTTTAGAATGCAACAATTCTGGACGCAAGGTAGCTGAAGGGAGAGTAACTTCAACGGATCCGAAAGATGTGTGCCACTTTGTACAACGAGGTCCAAATGCAAGCAAGGTTTGAGTTGAAGTGGCTAAGATTGGTAATGCAAGGGTCAGGAGACCAAATTCAAAGATTTCATACATTTCTGATGCAATAGGTTCAACTGTGGCATGGCCAAATAATATACTATTATTCATTTGAAACTTAAGACATGGTTTGGCAGTCTAAGATGCTGGTCTGGTTTGGTAATCAACATATATATGTAGTTTTGGTTATGCTTCATCTTCAAATAAAACATGATGTATTTTGGTACTAATGTAATACATTATCTAATGTAATATTATGTGATATTAGGTAATCTAATGAGGCTGGCCGATTACAGTTTATTTAAACTCTATACCCTAAAGTTTAGACCTTAAACAAATTCGATAAATTATTTAAAATTAAAATTAAAGAATTAAACATATTCAAATATTTTTTTAAAAAGATAATAATATTTATCAAAAATTTTATATTTTTAGAGTTTACAAATTGAGGTTAGGGTGTAAGTTTTTATTCTATAAAATTTTACATATTGGTTTAGGGATTATGGTTTAGGGTTTAAACCTTTTAGGATTTGTTTTTATTTTTATTTTTAAAGGTTTACATATTAGAGTTTAGGGATTAGGGTTTAGTTTTGTTAGGTTTCTAATTTAGGATTTATGGTTTAGGAGTTTAGCGATTAGGATTTAGGTTTTTATTTTATAAAAATTTACATATTGGTTTAGGGATTAGGGTTTAGGTTTTACACCTTTTAGGATTTGTTTTTATTTTTATTTTTAAAGGTCTACATATATTAGAATTTAAGGATTAGGGTTTATATAAAATTTACATATTGGTTTAAGGTTTAAGAGTATAGCCACAAAATATCCGTGAAAGGAGTTAGCCACGACCAGCTAAAAATTTTATGGCAAATTAGCCACAACATTTTCATGGCTCTCTATAGAGAATATAGCCACGAATTGCAAAATAGCCACGGATTGCCAAGATTTTATCCGTGGCTATTCAAAACCCTAAACTCTAAACATACCCTAAAACCCCAAACTCTAAACCTTAGACTCTTAATCATAAACTATAAAATCAAAATTCAAACTATTAATTATATGTACATAAAACTATTATTTTCAAATCCAATACCAAAATATTCATATCCTAAATTAAATAAACTATATAATATAAAACTTTAAACTACAACCAAAAATATAATAACTGAAACTCTAAACAGTATAATATATCTAAAATTAGGATTCAAAACATATAAAAAGAATTTTTATATACCCCAAATAAATCCTAAACCCTAAATAAACCCCAAACCCCTAAAACATAAACAAAAATATAACATTCTAATTAATATAACATATTGAAAATTAAGATTATTAAATTTTTTTTTACAAATCCATTATTTCAAACATTCACTTAAACCATAGCTATTCAAACCCTAAACAAACCCTAAAACTCTAACTAATAAAATTATAATTACTATAACATCAAAACTATAAAGTTACTATAACATCAAAAACTATAAAATTACAATAACATCAAAAAATCTAACCCTAAACACAACATTTAAAACCCTACACCCTAAAGCATAATCATACACTAAACCTTACTCTTCATCAAAAATTATAAAATTAAAATATAAATTAACTATATATACGTAAAACTAATATTTAAACATTTACAAATATATATTACATAAAAAAAATTAAAACTCTAAACCCTAAAAAAAATTTAAAACTCTAAAATAAAATTAAAAACTCTAATAAAAAAAAATTCTAATTACTATTATATATCTTTTTTTGGACAAGTTACTATAGTATATCTAAAACTAAGATTTAACACTTATAAAAAAAAGTTTTCCAAATATATTATTTGTAAACATTAACTTAAAACCCTATACACAACCCCTAAATCATATACCATAAACCACAGTCATACTCTAAACATTACTCTTAATCATAAACTATAAAATTAAAGTATGAAAATTCCAGCGGAAAAAAGAAAGAAAAGGGCCAGGGCTTGGCTTTATTCTGGGGATGGATTGGCAGTTGAGAGTTAATAATGTCTACACAAATTAATATTTAAACAATTTAAATATATATTTTACATAAAATCAATTTAAAAATATTTTAAAAACAATAAACTAAAACTCTAAAGAATTTTCTTTTGAAATTTACTAATATTTTAATACTAACTAAAATTTTCTTTTGAAATTTACAAAATTTAGTTATTATATATACCCACAAATAAATTTAATACTTTGAAAACAAAATATAATGTAAACAAAATTAAATTCAAAATTTAATAATTTTTAATCATTATATTTACTTATTTTTTAATTTATTTATAAATCTAAAGCTTTTAAATTTTTTTATCTATTATATTTTTAAATTTAATATATTTAAATTTTTATTTAGCAATTTCTATTGTTTTAAAATCATTTTCTAAATATTATATACTAAATATATCTAAAACACATCCGATTTGTTAATTGGTGCACTACACGGATCACGAACCATAACCATTGTTTAAAACATATCAACGGTTCAGATTGTTTTTCAAGAAGCACACGGATCAAATTTTGAACCGTTAGATCTAAGTTATATAAAATATTGACCATTGATTCCTAAACCCTAGTTCATCTCATCCTTAAGTTACAAAAAAAATCTCCACTCACCCTACACCCAGCCGTCGACTCTTCTTCTTCATTTTTTTGTCCGATTCTTCTTCACTCAACAAACCTCATAGATGAAGAGGAAGATCGTGTATCAAATCGTTTACTAATCAATTATCAGATCGTTTTTTTTGTTGATTCGTGCCCCAGCCACCACCAGAAAGAAGACAAAGATGAAGAGGAAGACGAAGATTCATGTCTCCGGCGAATCTGAGAGAGAGGAGACGGTGGTAGTCGTTGGGATGGGTAAGACGGAATATGAACCGCGGTTCTCCTCCACCGTCATCTGTACAGCCGTCGTCTACAGCCTGAACCTCCTTCAACCTCCATCTCGCGTTTTCCCGGTGGAAGACGAAGAATAAGCAGGATGGAGAAGACGGAAGACGAAGGCGAAGCATGTTCCGGCGGAGAAGAAGAAGAAGTAGCAGGTCCCGGTGCAGCGGTGGTGCAGCGGCTGTATCCAACCTTCGTCTTCTTTTAATTAATTTATGTATTATTTTTTTTGGGGTCAAATATTTATTTTTTGGTCAATTAATTTTATTTAATTATGTGTAAGTTTTTATATATTAATTTATATTTAATTTTGATATTTTATTTATAATAATTATTATATTAATTTAAATTATTTTTTTGTATTTTGTTTTAGAAATTCATGGATAATTCCGTAGAAATTCGTAGCTAAGGCCACAATTTATCGTGGAAAATTAGTAGCTAAGGCCACGACTTTATTCGTGGCAATATGTGGCTATTTTGGCAATGAATGCTTTCCTTGCTGTTCGTAGCTATCCGTGGAAGTATAGTCTCGAATTGCCACGATTGGACGATATCCACGAGCCCATAGCCACAAATTTTTTTGTTGTTATCCGTGGCTATGGCAGAAATAGCCACGAATTAAGCCCCATAGCCACGAATAAATCTGTGGCTATGGAGCAGTTTTCTTGTAGTGTTAGTGATATGGTTGCTTGATGAGTCTAATGTGTCTAATGAGTCTGGTTTAATATCTGGGATTTGATATGCTTTCTTGATGAGCCTCACTTATTAGATACGCTTTTGTCTAATGTGTCTGTAGAATTATGAGTCTCACTTATGAGTTAACGAATGTCTAATGAGTCTGGTTTAATGTCTAGTGTGTCTATAGAATGATGAAAACCCCATATTGTTTAATGTATTTCTAATATCTAGTTTGATTATAGCTTATGTTTAATGAGTTATTTGTCACACTTATGTTTAATTACGAATGTTTGATATGTTTGATGACTGATAATCCATTGTGTCTGATGGCTGATAATGAGTCTGGTTTAATGAAACTATGGATGTTTGATGAATGCTAATGGATGGCTAATGAGTCACGAGAATGATAAGTCTTGCTTCTGTTTAATGAATGGTGAATCTATTTTCTGTTTCATGAGTTATTTTTGATCAAAGATTCTGTTTAATGAATGATTAGTCTCGCTTGTGTTTAATTGTGAATGTTTGATATGTTTGATGACTGACATTTCATTGTATCTGGAAAGATATTGATATGTTTAATGAATGATGAGTGAGACATTCTGTTTTATTATAATTGTTTGATGAATGTTTGTATGACTATAATCATGTTTTTTTTCATTCTAAGAGGTTTGACATTGATGATTGTATCCAGAAAGACATTGTGTCTGGATACCAATCCAAGTTTTGGGGTCCATGGTGGAACTACAGTTTGGTGCCACAAAAGTAGAAGGATGAGAGGTGGATAAGCTTTGTGGTATGTTTGAAAGGTGAATGTTATGTATATGTAACTATTAACATGTTCTGTTTTCTTGTAGCAAAAGTACTTCTGGGAAGAACAATATCACAATATGGTAGTCGACCGCTATACATAAATAGTGAGAAAGTCGATTGGGAACATTGTTAGCAAGAGGAAGTGCGCTCTAAAGAGGCCTGAGTTCATTGGTCTTGCGGACTGGAATACCAAGCTAGAGCTTTGGGAGGATGCAGAGCACCAGAAGAAGTGAAAAACTAACTCAGAGAATGCAACATCAAATCCAGATGGCTTAGGTACTCACTGCCACACTTCAGGCCGAAAAACTCACATCCGAGTGGCTTATGATATGGTAATGTGTGATTTCAATATTAAATAGGCTTCTGTTTTTCTTCGATACACTTGGTTATTAATACATTTTTGTTTGTTATGAGCAAGAGACTGGTGTGAAGCCTGCTGCAACAGCTGTTATGGGTAAGACCCATAGTCGCAAAGATGGGACTATCATTGACAAAAGAGCAGAGTCTCTCATCGCAGCGGCTGAGGGATTGGCAATTGAGCGATCGCAGGACTCCTCAATTACTGAGGGATCTCAAGTAACCCCTACTGCCCTCCAGCTCACGCAGGCTTATCTCGAGGTTAGCTGGCAATTTCAGTTATCAATTACACACGATTCTAACTTAATGTATGATGGAATTAATAATGATTGTTTGATGACTGATAATCCATTGTGTCTTGTAGTTGCTAGATTGAATTAATAATGAATGCTTAATGAATGTTTGATGAATGTTTGATGATGACTTATTGTTACTTTTGTTTTAGGTTAATCTTTGATGGAATAAATATTGAATGTTCGGTTCTGTTCTTATGTTAATGAGTATTGAAGTATGTGTGTTTGCTTCTGTAAATTAGAATTTGAATCAATTTGTTGTATCTTTTGCAGAAAGCAACAAACTGCAAAGGGCCTATCTACGGGCTTGGATCTATTCAGTACCATGGTGCACATAAAAGCGAGACCGGACCTGCTTCAATACTAAAGAAAGCAGCAGCTGACGAGGAGATTTCCAATAAAAAGGAAACAATCGGTGGATTGGAAGATGGCATGTTAATCTTGCTTCGCATGAATGGAGTTGATCCAGTGACATATCAGCCTGTTGTTCCTCGTGAGAGTGCTGCATCTGCTACTCCAAGTCCTCATTCTGAGTCAAGTAAACAACCAAACCAAATCTCAGACAACACAGTTCCTTCGGTTTTTAAGTATTTCGGTTTTTTGTAATGCAAAAAAACTCTATTGTAATGTCTTGCACTTTTGTACTATGTAACCCAACTCTAATGTTTCATATTCAAATTTAAGCATTGTTCCGTTTCTTGTTTCTTGTATTGCATATTGAAATGAAATTTGAAACAGAAATCGTAGAAATGCATAATTTAGGATAATCAAAGTAGCTACGGCTTGCTACGGCAAATGTTGTGGCTATAATAATAAAATAGCTACGGATGGCGACAACAAAATTCATGGATACTATAGCCACAAGTATAAGTTCTCGCAATCCGTAGCTAGTTTATTATTATAGCCACAACATTTGCCGTAGCAAGCCGTAGGTACTTTTATCCTAAATTATGCATTTCTACGATTTCTTATGAATTTCGAGAAGGATATTCACTTAAGTTATTTTGACTAAAAGTTTGAGATTTTAGAGGTAAGATAGCGTTGAATTTTGGATCTGCAACTTTACGCGGCTAAAATATTTATTTTCCCTCGATAACAAATATTGCGTTTTATAATAACAGACGCTAAAAAAACCGTGACCGTATACAATAGCATATTTTTAATAAACGCTATCTTCCGATGCTATTAATATCCACATTTATTGTAGTGATCTACGACTAAATTAGTAGCAAGTCGTAGCTATCTTAACAACGAATAGCTGCGGCCTAATTCGTAGCTACTTAGCTATGTTACATATCATGGCTATTCGTAGATAAATACCCACGACAACATTCGTAGCAATCCAAAAATATTGATACGACATTGCTCGGGGAGAGTCATAGCTATATATACCACGGATAGCAACAGATGAATTCGTAGCTACATAGCTACGAAAATGTTAATCGCCATCCGTAGCTACGTAACTACAGATTAGTTCGTGGTTATTCGTAGCTACGAAAAACAGTCCACACAATTCGTACCTAGTAGCTACGAATAATGTCACAACTAGGCCGTGGATAGTTGGTTGTGGATAGCTACAAAATAATCGTGGATAGTTGGTTGTTGATAGCGACAAAATAATCGTAGCGCCGAGCTTCTAGACGCGGATACCAATCATAGCTAACCGCAAAAAATAATAATGTAGCTACGGAAAATCAAGCGTAGCTACGGATTAATCGTAGAGCTACGCTGCAATTTTCTTGTAGTGATACCTGAAATGTTATCAAGAGATAGCCAAGAGCTTTGCAATACTTACGTAGCTTGCTTAAAAGTAAAGTGAGCTATGTGTTGTTCAAAGAAGTATTAACAATGACAGGATATGTCGAGTTTGGTACATAAATGCATTATTTAGCCCTCCAGGGAGTTGATTAAGATCGATTTTAGGAGCCCTTTCCTCGCTCCAGTCACCTGGCCCATGTAGATGTACTGACGAGCTCCTATTGAGGTACCAACTACATGCTCATGCAGAAATGTCGCCTAGATGCTCTATCTCCTATATAGAATTGATCAAAGCTCTTTCCAAAGGATCTGCTGGATGCGTCTTATGCCGGATGTATCGTATAATGAAAATCAAAAATTGATAGATTTTGAATTTAGATTTTAATCAGTACTGGTTTATACCGTCTTAGTTCGAATTTTAATTTTTGAATTTGGGATTTAATTTTGATTCTTTTTGACAAGTATAGTTATGATTTTTGGTTAATCTTCATAAATAAATTTTTCTTTTAGCATATTATATTGATGTGAAAATCAGTGGTTAATTGATTGATGGCGAAGTGTATCAAAGTGAGAATTTAGTTTCATGGGTGGCCTGTTGGTAAAAGTGCTGGAGATTGAAAGGGGTAGCCAATGATAACGAGGAAGAGGATGTAAGAGGATGACGATGTCAAAATTTGGTGAAGAATAGAATATTATAAGCAATTAATATTTTAATTTACTAACAAAAAGGTTTTTATTCTGTTAATAAAAAGAGAAAATGCATAAAATAGCACAAAACATACTTTGTCATAAATATAGCATCAAAAAACAATTGACATTTTTAGCATTATTTTGATTACAATAACTTTTATAGTATTATAAAAATTAGGATTTATTATTTAGGGTTTATGGTTTATTATTTAGAGTTAGGGTTTAATATTTAGGGTTTAAGATATATTATTTAAGGTTTAAGGTTTAGTATTTAGGTTTAGAGTTTAGTATTTAAAGGTTTAGGATTAGGGTTAATTTTGTCTTATCTTTTTAATAAATGCTATTTTTGTGATTTTTTTTCTTTGTTGTTATATTTGTGACAATGCATGTTTTTTGTGCCATTTTTGCGATTTGCCCTAATAAAAATAGACTTCCTTCCCTCAAGTAATTTAATAAAAATATTGGGTAAATGCCAAACAATTCTTAAACATTGTAAAATTTGCCAAAAATAAACACGGATTTTCAGATTGACAAGAAAAACACTAAATTTTACTTAATTTTTTAATTAAATACCAAAATTCTCGTTGACTTGTCAAAGGTACACAACGTTGAAAAAACGTAACGAAACAAGTACACGCCGTTTGGTTTGGCCATTGAGTAAAACGACGTCGTTGATAAAAACATGAATTGGTACGAGCGTGTTATTCTGAAATCACATGATCAGTGATACCCAGCTCAATACTGGTACAAGTTCTTGGCTGAAAAGGCGTGCTGCATTCATTTTTTTGCCATAATTTCAATTACTATCATCCTCGTTGCATGATATAGTCTAGCTCTCTTTTCTTCTATGATTCTCTTCTTTAAACTCATCATCACAATAATGGAATATATATTAATAAATCAATCAACTTATTACAATATTTAATCTATATATTAAGAATCTCTACTTAACCTAGACGACTTCTTCTCAAGCGGGTCGTGTCTCAATCGAAACTCAAAAGCTAAATAACACAAATGAGCTGCACACAAGTTTATAATGAAAACAAACATTAAAGGATGCCAAACAAACTAGAGTCTTCACTTTTGTTATGCCACGTCTCTTCTATAGGCTTATCAATACCCTTGGTTTCGACACTCAGATTTCCCTCAAGATAAAACTATGAATAGTTGTTTGCAAACCTCATTTATCCGAACCCACGTATTATCATGGTCAGGTAACCCCAGACACTTAACCAACAACTCCAATCCTACTTTTGCATTGTGTCCACAATGTCTTCCGATACAAGTATACAACCACAACATCGTTACCCTCTAAATCGAAAAGTGGTAAGGGTAAGACCTGATGAGGCTTTTCTAAAATCGCTAGTAACTTCTAAACATGAAAGACAGGGTAAAACGTTTCCTCATGAGGCAAGTTCAGGCAATAGATTTCTTAACAATCCTCTCCAAAACTTCATAAGATCCAAATATTTGGCCTAGCTAGATCTTTTAGAAAAAACGGCGTGCCACTGAATTCTGCCTATACGAATGCAGTTTCAGATAAGCGAAAGCTCCAACGTCAATCTCCACATCTCCCGATGTTTGTCTGCATTATTCTTAATCAATTGATGTTCCTGAGATGCATCACCTCAACTAACATCAATCTCTTTCAGTAATCATGGATTCCAATCCAAAATTTTCAATATAACCATGCTCAAACCAGATCAATGGATATGAATTTGACTATTTTGTGGCATACTCATTTGAGCATGAAGTCGATTTTAACTTGCCACCAAATGAATCTAATTCTCATGAGCATTTAAGGATCAGGGAATATTTCAAGATATATGTTGCACTTTTAGTAGAATTCGTTGATGATAATTTTTTCTATTTCCCATTGACAATTGTGTCGTTTTGCACATTTCTCTTTTTTAACCCTTACATGAGAAGGACCAAAGGTGCATAGGTCCAACTTTTGATTCTCATGACTTATACTTGTGTTGAGAATTCAAGCTAATGACTTAAACAAACCCTAAAATCGGTTGAGTATAGGTATGGGATAGATCTTGTAATCGCCTGTTAATTATGATGCTGAGACGGGGTATTTATTACAAGTAGGTATTACAAGTAGTAACATGATAATTGACACCATGATTATTCAGCAGCTTCTCAAAGATCTTGTTGACGAAGTGAGAAAAACCATCACTTATCACAATCTGAGGCACTCCAAATCGGGGAATGATTATGGTCTTAAATAGCTTAAGAACCACATATGCATCATTGGTTGGACTAGCTACAACTTCTACCCACTTAGACACATAGTTCACAACAACTAAGATGTACCGATTCTCATAAGAAGAAGGAAAAGTCCCATAAATCAATGCCACAGAAATCAAATACCTCAATCTCTAGAATGAGGTTATGGGGTATCTCGTGCCTCTTTCTAATTTTTCTTCGCCTCTTACAAGCATCACTCTGAGACCCAAACAACTGAGCATCTCTGAACATAGTAGGCCACCAGAAACCTTCTTGAAGAACATTGGACATTGTCTTGAAAGTAGAGAAGTGTCTCGCGCATTCATAACTTTGACAATTAAATAACACATTCGAAATCTCATACTCTGCAATGCATTTTCCGTAAATCCCATAGTGCAGTGCTTGTACAAATAAGTTTCATCCCAATAGAAACTTCTAAGCTCTCTCATTACCTTATTATTTGCATAACCTTTGAATTTTTGTGGCTCAACATCTGCGGCGAGATAATTGGTTATATCAGTAAACCATGGTCGATTGGGAACACATACAGCGCATATTTCCAAGTTGTAATTACCGATTTGAACCATAAATGGTTTAGGGTTCATAATGTTCCTGCATCGATCGACATCAAGAGATGTGTCAATCGACACGACCACTTCAAAGTCGCACCGACCTCCTTGCATCGACCTCGCTCGATTTTGATCCGTTGTTCTGAGTCGTGCATCGACCAACACAGGTGGTGCGTCAATTGACACGACTTCTGTAGCTCGACCGTTCTGCTTTTTTCTTCTTAGTGAAAACCGAAAGCAATCTCAACCATTTAAACGTTCTCCCCATGCATAAAATCATCAATTGGGATGTCCTCTTCAAAAATTCTGGAAAGATGATCAGAAACACCATTCTCAACTCATTTCTTGTCCCTGACCTCAATGTCGAATTACTAGAGAAGTAGAATCCATCGCAACAACCTTGGCTTTGAATCCTTCTTCTGTATCCCGTAATTCTGAGATGGATGATAAGTATGTACTATCACCTTGGAACCTACTAAGTACGGACGGAACTTCTCAAATGCGAACACTACAGTCAACAACTCATTCTCTGTAGTTGCATAGTTCTTATGCGCATCGTCTAGTGTTATGCTGGTATAGTAAATAGCATGGAGTTTCTTATCTTTCTTCTCCCCAAAACAAATCCATCTGCAAAATCACTAGCATCGCATATCACCTCGAAAGGAAAATCCTAGTCCGATGGTTGCAAAATAGTAGCACTCACTAAGGCTTGATTGATTTGTTCAAAGGCTGATTGACATTCAGAAGTGAACTCAAGCTTAACAGCTTTAAACAACAAGGCAGTCAATGGTCTAGCGATCTTGCTGAAATCCTTGATGAACCTCCTGTAGAAACGAGTGTTTACTAGAAAGCTCCTCACATAATTGAACCGAATTCGGCGCCTGAAGACTCATCATCACCTCAATCTTCGCACAATCAACCTCAGCTCCAGCCTATGAAACTTTGTGCCCAATAACAATACCATCTCTGACCATAAAATGACACTTCTCCCAATTCATAATCAAGTGCTTGTCTTGACATATAGCAAGCACTTTGCAAAATTTGTCCAGGCACTCATGATAAGATGGTCTATTGATTGAGAAGTCATCCATGAACACCTCCATATAGTCCTCAATCATGTTTGTGAAGATGGACATTATACATCTCTGGAATGTCAAAGGAGTATTACAAAGTCCAAACAGCATAATGCGGGATGCAAATGTACAATAAGGACATGTAATTTTGGTCTTCTCCTAATCTTCGGGATGTAGGAATCTGAAAGAAACATGAGTATCCATCTAGAAAGAAGTAGTAGGGGTGGTTAGCCTACCTCTCTAGCATCTGATCAATGAATGGCAATTGGAATTTGTCTTTCCGTGTCAGAACATTCAACTTTATGTAGGTAATGCACATCTCTGTCCAGTCACAACTCGCGTAGGAATCAGCTCATTCTTCTCGTTCTTTACCAGTGTGACTCCTCCTTTCTGAGGAACCACATACACTGGAATGACACAATCATTTTATGAGATAGGAAAGAATATACTATCTTCCAGGAGATTCAAGATCTCCCTCTTGATAACCTCCTTCAGATTCGGATTCAGCCTCCTCTGATTCTCAATCGATGACTTCCTCTCATCCTCGAGATAGATCCATCTAGGAAGCAGTAGTAGGGGTGGTTAGCCTACCTCTCAAGCATCTGATCAATGAATGGCAATTGGAAGTTGTCTTTCCATGTCAGAACATTCAGCTACATGTAGGTAATGCACATCCTCTGTCCAGTCACAACTCGCGTAGAAATCAGCTCATTCTTCTCGTTTTTTACTAGTGTGACCCTCCTTTCTTAGGAACCACATACACTGGAATGACACAGTCATTGTATGAGGTAGGATAGATTATCCTAGCTTTCAGGAGATTCAAGATCTCCCTCTTGATAACCTCCTTCAGATTCGGATTCAGCCTCCTCTGATTCTCAATCGATGACTTCGTCTCATCCTCGAGATAGAGATCCTATGCATGCACAATTCCAGAGAGATAACTGAAATTTATCAACAGAATTGCCAAGAGATTTTCGATACTTACATAGTTTTCTTAGCAGTAAAGTGAGCTCTGCGTTGTTCAAAGAAGTATTAACAATGACATGAAAAAGTGGAATTAGGTCCAATAAATGCGTAATTTGGCCCTCCAGGGAGTTGATAACGCTTGATTTTAGGAGTCTTTCCTCGCACCAGTCACCTAATTTCGTGGCCCATGTATACATACAAGCGAGCTCATGTTGAGCTACAAACTGCATCATGTGCTCACAAGCATCCATCATCCTGGGAAACCCAACAAAAATATTATCTAGATGCTCTATCTCCTGTGTAGAACTGATCAAAGCTTTTTCCAAAAGAACTGCTAGATGCGTCTTATGCAGGATGTATTGTATAATGAAAATCGAATATCGATATATTTCGAATTTAGATTTTAATCAGTACTGGTTTATACCGTCTTATTTCGGATTTAAAAATTTTGAATTTGGGATTTAAGTTTGATTCTTTTTGGCAAATATAGTTATGAGGTTTTGGTTAATCTTAGATAAATATATTTGTATTTTGCATATATTGATGTTAAAATCAGTGGTTATTTGATAGATGGCAAAGTATATCAAAGTGAGAATTTAGTTACATGGGTGGCCTGTTGGTAAAAGTATTGGAGATTGAAAGGGATAGCCAACGACTCGAGGAGGAGGAAGTGAGATGATGATGATGAAACATTATGTGAAGAAGATTATAAGCAATTAAGTTTTTAAATTACTAGTGGACTGTGACCCCTCGCGCACGCGGCGGGGTTCAGTTGTTGTATTGTTCTCTATTTGTTTTTGGTGTATTTGTTTTTTTATTGTTTTTTTTTATCAGTGGAAGCAGACATATATACGACATAGTAATTCAAAGAGAAAAATTTAGGAAAGTAGGTTCCGAGTTGATCTAACTCGGTCCGGTCATTTGGAACAACTAAGACAACAAGAAAGGCAGAGACGAGAAAAGGAAAGCGGCGCGCATAGTTAACACGCCGAGATAAAAGATATATTCGAGCCGAGATAATAGGAAAGATTCATGTTTATCTCGAGTTTTCCTTATTTTGTTTAACCGACTTTGTAAGTCTATATAAAGGCACCTCGTCATTCAATAAACACACGCTTTTCAATACAATTGCTTGAGAGTTATTAGCGAAACCGATTTAACCTAATTTCTCTCCGGCGACTTAAACACTTTCCTCAGCCGCTTTATTCCTTCTCGGAAACCCAGCGAAGAGCCCTAATTTTCACACTCTCACTGTGTTCTTGAATCCATCTTTTAGAATCCCTCAAGAAAAACCCTAAAACTATTTCTATCTTTGGATAGGCCGAGTTGAGATATTACAATTGGCGCCGACTATGGGGGATTTCTTCGAAATCTTTCATACATCATGCTCGAAGACTCCGAGAGACGACCTAATCCTCTCACCATCTCGTCACGACCTTTCGATCTCTTGCATGATGTCTTCCATGTGGTCCGAAGGTCTCGACCTAATCCTCTCATCATCTCGTCATGATCATTCGACGAACTCTTTCAAGGAACTACGAATGGCTTAATCCCTTTCTAAAGGATACGTAGGCAGCCTTTTACAAGGTTCAGCTATAAAACCTATTTCCCTTTATTCCGATTCACCGGGACGCCAATTTTGCCTTCATTTTATCATCTACGCCGAGCTAGGTTAAAAGACTTTGAAGAATCATTAATTAAAAACCTAAAACTCTTTCTATCTTCGGATAGGCGAGTTGAGATCTTACAATTGGCACCGACTGTGGGGATTTCTGAAAGAAATTTCTGAACGAGATGTATGGAAACGACGACGAGGTCAACCCCAGGGTTGATTGTGAAGGAAGTGATCTCGATCTGAGCGATCACGAAGATGAAGGGACCAAAGCGCCCAACGGTAAACCGCCGCGAGGCTCCGAATCCGGAAAAGACGGCGAGCACATCCCGCCAGCCGATAAAATGGCGAGACAAGTCGAAGAAGACTTTGTCCTAGCGACTCTAATGGCCAAAATCGATTCCCAGAATGATTTGCTAAGAGAGGTTTCAGGAAGAATCGACCAGTTGCAGTATGAGCATGACCGAATTCGCTCCGACCAACAGTCGAGTATTTCTCCCCCAAGGCTAAAGAAAAAGTCGCAAGACGACTGATCTATAATACGCCTAAAGGAGATCACCAAGATCAAAGTCCAGGTCATGAACCTAAGGACTCATGCCAAGAGCGAGATAGAAAAGATAAACATGAGCGCGCCTCGCGCCGAAAACGGGACCCAAAAGAACCAAAACAAGACTCACGTCAAAAGCAAGAAGACTTGCACCACGAACGGTACTCACCTCGCAGAGACCTAGACGATGAATATGAACGAAATAATTACGAATCTCGGCACGACAAAGGTTCAGACCGCAGAAGAAACTCGCATCATGAGGATGACTCGCGCCAGGATAACTATCGCTACGAGCGAAGTACGTCCCCCGAGGAAACTCATGAGACGCCTGTTCGAGGAGCAAGCTGCAGCCGGGTCGAGAAATAACTAACCGAACTTAGAGACACACTTAAGGAACTCAAAGTTGAGGTTCACACCGTCAAGGGGTCCACCCCAGAGATCGACCGAATCATCGAAGAAACTCAGAGGACGTCCTTCATTTCTCGTATCACGAATATGTACATCCAACAGAAGGAGAAACTCAAACTACCGACATACAACGACAATAGGGATCCTGCCTCTCACTTAACCAGTTTCAAGATAATGGCAGCGAAAGCACGTTTCTCATCGTCAAAAGAACGCGATATCGGCCTTTGCCAACTATTCGCTGAAACTCTGGAAGGAGATGCGTTGACTTGGTTCTCTCGGCTTCCGCCAGAATCAATGGATAGCTTCTCCAACCTTACTCGGGCATTCGTAAGACACCACTTTTCCTATGTAAACAAAGATACCTCACTAAATGCGTTGATGTCTATGTCGCAAGAAAAGAAGGAAACACTGCGGGCCTTCATAGACCGGTTCAAGACAACCATGACACGAGAAGAAGCCCCAGATAAGTTCACTATCGTGGCCCTAACGAACGCCGTATGGCATGAATCCCCCTTTTATCAGGATCTAGTTTTCAACCCGCCACAAACAATCGAAGACGCCCTCCATCGGGCAAACAAATTCGTCGAGCTGGAAGAAAAGAAGGTGGCCTTGGCTAAAAAATTTGGCTCCACCAAGCAGACCGACAAGAAGGAAGAACGAGAACCTAGGCAACATTACGAAAAGGGAGCAAAGACAACGATGCTGGTCGGAAACTCCGGAAAACAACGTTTATCCAAACCTTGGAACAAATGGAGCAAGGAGGAAAAAGAGACGGCACCGCAAACTGCTTCTGAGCCGGAAGAAAAGTATTGTGAGTACCATAAAGCTACTTCGCACAACACCTTGGAATACCGAACCCTCAAAGACGCATTGTATGCCCGACTCGCAAGTGGTAAGATCAAGGCGTCCATCGACGAGCTAAGGGAAGAGTCGAAGCGAAGCCAAGAATAGCAGTCCGATGATCAAACGCCCAAGCAAGGCAAGCAGCAACGCCGCGTTAAGAGCATAGCCTTGAAACTTGACCGTGACGATCAAGAGGAAGACGATGAGGAGACTCCTAAAGTCGTACGAAGAATCAACATGATAATGGGTGGTTTAATCTCTGTGAACGACTTGGTTCGGTCGATCAGAGGATACGAGCGCATGGCACTAGCCGCACAGAATGCACCTCACCCGATCCTGTCTGACGAGCCCCCCGTAATTTTTACTGACCAAGATCTATGGGGAACTCATTATCCTCATAACGATCCATTGGTGGTCGAGCTCCTCATTGGAAGCTGTCAGGTATCTCGCATCTTAGTTGATACATGCAGTTCTATTGATTTAATCTTCTTAGATACGCTAAAGAAGATGGAAATTAAAGAAGATGATATCAAGCAGAAGGCTAAGCCGCTCACTGGTTTTACAAGCGAGACGACATACACAATCGGAACGATCAAGTTGCTTGTCTATGCCGGCGGAGTCAACAAAATGGTAAAATTCCATGTCATTAACAAGCCGACTATTTATAATGTTATCATCGGGACGCCTTGGCTATACAGCATGAAGGCAGTATCCTCAACGTATCATCAATGCCTAAAGTTCCCTTCGCCTAAAGGAATCCAAACGGTTAAGGGGTGTCAAAGAGCAAGCCGGCCATGCTTCATAAGAGAACACAAGATAAGGGTACCGTCATGTATGATCAATACGGAACAAGGCAGAAAGGGCCCAGAAAAAGAACTTATCCAGCAAGTCATAATCGATAACTCTGATGCAAAAAATGCGTAGGGATCGGTGCGGAGTTACCAGATGATATCAAAAACGAGCTAATCGCTTTCTTACCGCAGAACGTCGCGACCTTCGCATGGTCAGTCAAGGATATGAAAGGTATCAATCCTTCAACCACAACTCACGAACTCAACATTGATCCGACTTATAAGCCGAGTAAGCAAAAAAGGCGTAAGCTCGGTCCCGAAAGGGCTAAAGCCGTAAACGACGAGGTAGACAAACTACTCTATGCCGGCTCGATTCAGGAGGTCAAGTACCACGACTGGCTTGCCAACCCGGTCATCGTCAAGAAGAAAAACGAGAAGTGGAGAGTCTGTGTCGACTTCACGGACCTCAACAAAGCCTGTCCGAAGGACAACTTTCCCTTGCCGCATATCGATCGACTTGTTGAGGCCACAGCTGGGAACGAGCTACTTTCGTTTATGGATGCGTTTTCAGGATACAATCAAATTCTCATGAACCCAGACGATCGGGAGAAGACATCATTCATAACAGAACGCGGAACTTATTGTTACAAGGTCATGCCATTTGGCCTTAAGAACGCAAGTGCTACATACCAACGACTGGTCAACCGGATGTTCGCAGCTCAGCTCGGCACGACGATGGAAGTATACATTGACGATATGCTGGTTAAGTCCTTAGTCGCATCTCAACATGTTGGGCATCTAAAGGAATGTTTCAACATCCTTAACCGGTATGGAATGAAGCTTAACCCGGCAAAATGTACATTCGGCGTGACATCAGGAGAGTTCCTCGGATATGCGGTCACGCAAAGAGGAATATAAGCTAATCCGAAACAGATCTCAGCAATAGTCGACTTGCCATTACCCAAAAATACCCGAGAGGTGCAACGTCTGACTGGCCGCATAGCCACCCAGAACAGATTCATATCTCGTTCGACGGATAAATGTATGCCTTTCTATGAACTCTTACAGGGAAACAAAAGATATATATGGGACGACAAGTGTCAAGAGGCGTTCATCCAGCATAAAGACTACTTATCGAACCCTCTAGTGCTATCAAAACCGGAAAATGGCGAGACGCTTTTCTTATACATCGCGGTCTCAATAACTGCAGTCAGCGGAGTCCTAGTACGAGAAGACCGAGGAGAACAAAAGCCAATCTTTTATGTAAGCAAAACGATGAACGGAGCCGAGACAAGGTACCCGGGAATGGAAAAACTGGCCCTCGCAGTCGTTATCTCGGCTAGAAAGCTACGCCCCTACTTCCAATCTCACTCAGTTGATGTGCTGAGCAACCAGCCTCTTCGGACAATTTTTCACAATCCATGATAAACCGGCCGTTTGGAAAAGTGGGCAGTAGAACTCAGCGAGTACGACATCGATTACAGAAACAGGACAACCGCCAAGTCTCAGGTAATAGCCGACTTTCTTGTGGAACTATCGCCTGAATTGGATGTCGATACTCAAATAGAAGACAAAAATTGGAAACTATTTGTTGATGGTGCTTCATCAAAGCGAGGAGCCGGGGTAGGTGTGCCTATCAGATCACCAACCGGAGAAATACTAGAACAATCGTTCAAACTGGGTTTGACAGCGTCCAACAATACAGCTGAGTATGAGGCTCTCTTAGAAGGTCTCAGACTAGCTAGAGAAATCAGGGTGCGGCATCTCCTGGCTCATTGCGACTCCATGCTCGTGGCAAACCAAATCAATGGAGAGTACGAAGCTAAAAATGAACGAATGGAAGCCTATCGTAAGGCGGCACTAGAACTTACCAGATCTTTCGAGTTCTTTGACATAGTCCAGATACCGAAAAAGAAAATGCCCCAGCAGATGCGCTTGCATCTCTGGCATCAAATCCTGATCTCTGCCGACGGATTCCAGTGGAAACCATTAACGAACCTAGCATCCCGCCGCCTGAAAGCATTCACGAGGAGCCCGCTCCTGAGGACACTGTTCTCGCAATCCAACAGGACGGTCAAGATGATCGGTATCACAATAGTCATGCAAAATGCACCGACCTCATTGCACTCTTAACAGACGACAATGAGGATTGGCGACAAGAGATAAGAGGGTATTTGGCGGAGGGAAAACTTCCCGAGGACAAGTGGGCCGCACGCCGACTTAAAGTCAAAAGCGCGCGATACACGATATACGACGGAGCCCTTTACAAATACTCGGCCAACATGGTCCTCCTCAGATGCATATCTGGAGATGAAATCCGTCGAGTACTCGAAGAAACACATTCAGGAGCTTGCGGGAATCACTCTGGAGGTCGGTTCCTTGCTCTTAAAATCAAGTTAAATGGTCACTTTTGGCCGACCAAGGTCACCGATTGTGAGACATACTCTAACAAGTGCGAAAAGTGTCAACGACATAAACCATTCATACACCGGCCTACAGAGCTACTCACCACATCCACCGTGTCTTATAAATTCAGGAGGTGGGCAATGGACATCGTTGTACCGTTGCCGCTTTCTAACCAAAGGCGTTTCTTATTGATCATGACCGATTACTTCACCAATTGGGCCGAACCCAAGGTATATGTATCGATCCACGACGTCCAAGTTCAGAACTTCGTCTGGAAATATATTATATGCCGATATGGATTACCGTAAGAGATTGTCACCGACAACGGATCGCAGTTCACGTCGAACCTGTTTGAGGATTTTGCCAAAAATAGGTTATACGGCTCAGTAAGTCGACACCGAGATACCCCCAGGGAAACGGACAGGCTGAAGCCACAAATAAAACCATCATCAACGGTATCAAGAGGCGTCTTGAAAGCAGGAAAGGAGTTTGGGCTGATGAACTTGACGGAGTTCTTTGGTCACATAGAACAACCCCTCGCCGTGCAACTGGGACCACTCCTTTCTCCTTAGCCTTCGGCGTGGAGGCAATGGTCCCGACAGAGGCCAACATCTATACTCTCCGACGAGCTCTCATGCCTCAACATAATTAGATCGACGAGAAAATGCTGCTTCATGCCCCGACACGATCGAGGAAGAACGAAACCGGGCATTACTCCGCATCCAAAACTACCAGCAACTCGGTATTACAACCAAAAGGTAAAGGAACGAGACTTTCAAGTCGGCGAATACCAAAGAATGGAGAGCAGGAAAACTCGGCGCAAAGTGGGAAGGACTCTACAAGATAACAAAAGTCGTCAAACCCGGCGTTTACGAGCTCGAGTCAATGAAGGGCAAAGCCTTGCCGCGCTCATGGAATTCAGCAAGCCTGAAAGAATACTTCTAGGCAGAAGTCTAATAACGTAAGATACGTAAGCAGCCTTCATCGGCACAGTCACAAATCTAATAACTTTTATTATACAACTTATGCCGAGTTAACTCTCTTAAACCTATTAAACTTCATGACAAGCTAAGCACTTATCCCAAAAACCGAGCTTCTTAGTTCGCAAAAAGTCGGACGCTTGTGAAGGAATGTTTAGATGAATCCTGATTCAATTCTCTGATTCAGATTATCCTAAACATGCGGATCTAGGTTCTCTTGATTAGAAACAATTGTTGATCTCACCTTATACCTGTTTGTGCAGCGGAAAGGGATGGTATGGTCAGAGATCAGAGAGCCACCGAGGGATGGATCCTCCAAAGGTTCACACACGCACGCAAAGGAATCTGGCTGCTAGACCACGAGGAGGGAGGCGACAGAGAGAGAGAGAGAGAGGCGCAGACTTGGAGAGAATTAGAGAGCTAGATCAGGTTTTATTCATTTAAAACCTGTCTTAGTTCTCATGGGCTTTCGGGCCCAATTCTCGGTCTTATTATTTCCTAGGCGTTCACGCACTGTGTCGATCGACACACCTTGTGTATCGATCGACACACGATTGCTGAACCCTTTAATCTCTAAGTACAGTAAATGCCTAGCACTTTTACCGTACTTCTGTCAATCCGTTCCTACACATTTTCCTGTAAGCTTAGGCGTGTGACCCATATGGGATCATATAATAAAGGTAATAAGTCCAAGACTTATAGATCATGAGCGGACTCTAGCAAGCCATCATGACCCCCAGTATTATATGACTTATGTCTGATCATTGACATACTCTTACTTTCTAGAGACAGTACCGAGATTACTGGACACAATTCCAACAATCTCCCACTTGTACTGGAATCTCTGTATTCATAATCCTTTTGTCACAATATCTCGATTAGTCATAAGGCAAGATTGGTGTCATCCTTATAAAGCCTAATCTTGTTCATCGGACTCTGATTCGATACTGACAATCCAAACGACTCGGGACAGTCCGTTTGAGCATGGCCATGCATTTTCCAGTATTCAAATCTCCGATTGGCCTAGAGATATTCACTCCATTTATATTGGAGGGACAAATTCCGTCTTATTCCATCACTGTAAACTACTCATTTCATAATGTACCCAAACAAGGTCCTTATAACTATCGCAGAACGATAGCGTTAGACAATGATCAAAGTGCATCAGTCCATGTGCAGTCACATGCATGCGAACTCAGGTCTAAGGACTATACTCTATAGTCGTAGTGAGAATCTCTTATGACACAGATATAAATATCCTGAAGAGTTCTCATAATCGGGTCTTGTCCGGTCGTATGTTCCCAACATACACCTATGTATTGACTTTGATGCCGCGCATCTATGACACACTGAGACTTTGTCATAAGTCACATACCAATCCAGTCTCTCACGGTTGTTGGTGTTCCAATTTCAACAACCTTCGACTAGGGACATGATGATTTAATCCATCTATCAAATATAGGGTCTGATGATCAAGCTAAATGACTTCGATGACTCAAGATCAAGTCACTTACTTCGATGACCTATAAAATGGTTTATATCACTTTGGAACGATTATTTCATCACAGCTAAAATAATCTTGAAATAATAATTTCATTAAACATAAGAATGTTTTACAAGAACATATCAAATAACTAAATAAAAGCCCTCAAACTCCCACTCAAATTTAGATTACATTTCAATGTCTCTAATGCCTACAGCTTCAGTCAGAAACTCGAGCTTAGGCCTTGGGAGTGGCTTTGTCAACGGATCAGCGACGTTATCATCTGTCTGAACTCGGCTGATCTTGACTTCCTTTCTATTAATGATGTCACGTATCAAGTGAAATCTTCTTAGAACATGCTTGGATTTCTGGTGTGATCTTGGTTCCTTTGCCTGAGCTATAGCACCATTGTTGTCACAAAACAGTGCCAGAGGCTCAGCCGCATCTGGTATCACACCTAGTTCAATAATGAACTTTCGTATCCAAACAGCTTCCTTCGCAGCTTCTGAGGCGGCGATATATTCAGCTTCTGTAGTGGAATCAGCAACGGTGTCTTGCTTGGAGCTTCTCCAACTGATTGCACCGCCATTCAGACAAAAGATATAACCGGACTGTGACCGGAAATCATCTTGGTCTGTCTGGAAACTTGCGTCCGTGAATCCACTGACTTTAAGCACATCACTTCCACCGTACACTAAGAACTTATCCTTAGTATGTCTTAGATACTTCAAGATATTCTTTACGGCAATCCAATGGTTTTCACCTGGATTTGACTGGTATCTACTCGTCATGCTCAATGCATAAGCAACATCAGGACGAGTACAGATCATGGCATACATGATAGATCCTATTGCAGATGCATAAGGAATATTCTTCATGCGCTCAAGCTCAGCAGCCGTCGTATGGCTCTGCTTCTTGCTTAGCGTTGTGCCATGTACCATTGGCGTGAAGCCCTTCTTGGAATCCTTCATGCTGAATCTTTGCAGGACTTTGTCAATGTATGAATCTTGACACAAGCCTATCAGCCTTCTAGATCTATCCCGGTAGATCCTGATTCCAAGAACGTATGCGGCTTCACCCATGTCTTTCATGGAAAAACAACTTCCAAGCCAGTCCTTTACGGACTTCAGCATTGGAATGTCGTTTCCGAGAAGCAGTATGTCATCGACATACAGAATAAGAAATACTATCTTGCTCCCACTAGTTTTCTTATACACGCATTGTTCTTCTTCGTTTCTGATGAAGTCAAATTGCTTGATCGCTTCATCAAAACGAAGATTCCAGCTCCTCGATGCTTGCTTCAATCCATAAATGGATTTATGAAGCTTGCATACTTTCCTAGCATTCTTTGGATCTATGTAACCGTCAGGTTGTGTCATATACACATCCTCTTCCAGAATACCATTCAGGAAGGCGGTTTTCACGTCCATCTGCCAAATTTCATAATCATGAAAAGCTGCAGTTGCTAGTAGAATCCGAATAGATTTCATCATAGCCACTGGTGAATAGGTTTCATCGTAATCCACACCGTGAACTTGTCTGAAACCTTTTGCCACCAACCTGGCTTTATAAATCTGGACATTTCCATCCACGTCAATCTTCTTCTTAAAGATCCATTTGCACTCGATGGCTTTTACACCAGCGGGTAAGTCAACCAACGAAAACACTTGGTTGACCGACATGGAGTCCATTTCGGAATCAGTGGCCTTGCGCCACTTTGAGGAATCTGGGCCCATCATGGCTTGATTGAAGTTCGATGGTTCATCACCATCAATGATCAGAAGATCATGACAGTCAGTCACGAGGAATCCTTGATATCTCTCGGGTTCGTGACGGATCCTCCCGGATCTTCGAACTTCAGGTACTACAGGTTCAGGCTCTACAATTTCTTGTAGGTCCTCCTGCTGCTCTTCCTCATTAGGTTGAGCAGTATCCTGTTCATCTTGAATTTCTTCAAGCAGTACCTTACTCCCACTGTCTTTCTTAGAGAGAAACTCCCTCTCAAGAAAGTTACAATCCCGGGCAACAAAGATCTTGTTCTCGGAACGTAGATAGAAGTAATAAGCCTTGGTTTCCCGTGGATAACCAATGAAGTAGCATTTGTCAGATTTTGGTGTAAGCTTGTCTGAGATTAATCTCTTGACATAGGCTTCACAACCCCAAATTCTGAGATAAGACAGCACTGGAGCTTCTCCAGTCCATAATTCATATGGTGTCTTTGCTACTGCTTTCGATGGAGCTCTATTTAGAGTGAACACTGCTGTTAGCAGAGCATATCCCCAAAGGGATATTGGAAGGTCTGTGTGACTCATCATAGATCGAACCATATCCAATAAGGTCCGATTTCTCCTCTCAGACACACCGTTCCATTGAGGTGTTCCGGGAGGAGTGAGTTGGGATACGATCCCACACTCCCTTAGATGATCACTGAATTCTTGGCTTAAGTATTCTCCTCCTCGGTCGGACCGAAGAGCCTTAATGCTTTTGCCAAGTTGGTTCTGTACTTCATTTTGGAATTCTCTGAACTTCTCAAAAGATTCAGACTTATGTTTCATTAAATAAACATATCCATACCTACTGAAATCATCAGTGAAGGTAATGAAGTACTGATAGTTTCCTCTTGCATTTGTGGACATTGGGCCACACACGTCAGTGTGTATCAGGCCCAATAAGTCACTGGCCCTCTCGTTAGGTTTATTAAAGGGGGCCCGCGTCATTTTGCCCATTATGCAGGATTCGCATTTCTCACATGACTCAAAGTCAAATGAGCCAAGAAGTCCATTCGAATGGAGCCTCTTGATGCGTTTCTCGCTGATGTGCCCTAAACGACAATGCCATAGAAACGTTCGGTTCTCCTCATTAGGTTTGAACCGTTTGGTATTAATGTTATAAATTGGCGCGGATTGATCGAGTATGTAAAGCCCATTCGTAAGAGGGGCAGAACCATAGAACAAATTGTTGCGATTGAAGGAACATAATTTATTCTTAACTGAAAAATCATAACCTTCCAAATCCAACAAAGAAATTGAAATAATATTCCTGCTTATAGCAGGTACAAAATAACAATTATTGAGTTCTAAAATCAATCCCGAAGGTAAAGACAACAAGTATGTGCCTACAGCTAGTGCTGGAACTTTCGCTCCATTCCCAACTCGTAGCTCCACTTGTCCTTGCTTCAGCCTTCTACTGTTGCTGAGTGCCTGCATATTAGTACAAATATGAGCCCCACAACCAGTATCCATAACCCATGAGGTATTATCAGAAGTAGTTGTATTAACTTCTATAACAAAAATACCTGTCGAAGAAGTCTCGAGAGTCTTCTTCTTCAATTCCTTTAGACCTTCTTGGAATTTCTTACATTCTCTCCTCCAATGCCCTGGTTCTTTACAGAACCTGCATATGTCAGTTGGCCCAGCCTTGGACTTGGGCTTGGGCTTTGGCGTGTCCTTGTCCGCGACTTGGACAGCCTTGGCCTTTCCCTTATCCTTAGCAGAGGATTTCTTAAACCCCTTGCCCTTTTGCACCATAAGCACATTGGGGTCCTTGGCGGTTTTCCTCAAGTTGGGCTCTTCAGTCTTGAGCATTCTGTGAAGCTCAGGCAATGTCTTACTCAAGCCATGCATGTTAAAGTTCAGAATGAACTGATCATAGCTTGCAGGTAATGACTGCAGAATGATGTCGCAGGCAAGTTCTTGGCTGATAGGACAGTCGAGTTTCTGAAGATGATCGAGATAACCCATCATCTTCAAGACATGAGGACTCACTGCCGCATTCGCAGCCAACTTACAGTCTAAGAGGTTCTTAACGGTCTGAAACCTCTCAGTCCTTGCTTGCTCCTGAAAAAGCGATTTCAGGCTTGCCATTATCTCAATTGGTGACAACACACTCTCGAACTGCATTTGCAGCTCACCAGTCATTGTCGCCAAAATAAGGCAATACACATCATTTTCATCTGACGAATGCTTTTCCCAAGCATTATGCAGAGTCCTGGCGGCATTGTTAGCAGGCCTCTCGGGGAGAGGATCACGAAGGACATAATCCTTCTTCTCCTGCTTGAGGACCAGCCTCAAGTTCCTTGACCACGTCAGGAAGTTCGTTCCAGTCAGCTTCTCCTTCTCGAGAACAGACCGGATTGAGAATGTGTTTTGTGTGCTTGTAGTAGTCATAGCTGAAATATATAAGATAAAAAGGTTATTAGTTATTATGTTCAATATGATTAATCTCGTATTATATTTAATATGATTAATCACGCATTATATTCAATAACATAAGTTACCCTCAATAGAATATAATGATTCCAAGATCCACATATAACTAAGATTAAAGTGGGCCACTGGCCGTCACCAAACCTCAGCTTATATCGGTAAGCCCTATGTCGGCTAATTATATCCGTGATATAACTCTTGGTTGTGAATCTGGGCCCGAGGCCCAATCCACTCTGATGTCTCAAGGCCCGGGACTCCCGATGGCCTAGTCAAGAAAACCAGACTATACAGTCATGTAATCATTAATGTCTGGGACTCCCAATGACATTTATGAATCACAAACCGTCTTATCCACGCAAAAGTAAACATCCTCACACTGTAAGGCCATGAATACAATTGAATGGGCTTCGACAGCTGACATAGACTGGGCAAGACATCCAACGCTTGATATTATTTGAGGTTCGTAGGTTTATTAAAATTTCATTCCCAAAATAGAAGATTACTATTTCGGGAAACTTTCTATTTTTGGAAACCTACTATTTTAGGAAACTTTCTAAAATTGGAAACTTTCTAAAAACGGAAACTTTCTAACTTTAGAAATTTCTTAAAATCCAAAACCCGCAAATCTAGAAACTTCTATTTTAAGAAACTTTCTAATTTCAAAATTTCGGAAACTTTAATTTAAAATCGACTTTATAATTTTATAAAATAAATTTTAAATTAATCTGAAGAAAGACTCAAATAATTGGCCCAATTGTTTTAACTTCTTGGCCCGAGGCCCAAGAATTTGTCCATGTCCAAGACATGACCCAATTGTCCAATTAAATGACATAACCGGTCTGGTTCATTAAAATTGGTCTAACCAAATTTTAATTACTACGATGACCACAATTGTCAACCGGTTATTTACTAAACCGGATTTTCTCAATTTATTTGGTCCAACCAAATCAAATTAGAAAATCCTGGTTTAGGCACAAAATCCAATTTTCGACTTTGGATTTCTTATCCCGGTTTAACCAGAACTTAATAAATTTATTAAGTCTGTTTATTAAACCGTGACGATTTTAAGTTTTAATTAAATTAAACCGAGCCAAAACCCTAACCGCATCGATCGACGCTCTCAGCATCGATCCTGCATCGATCGTGCATCGATCCTGCATCGATCAATGCTCTCACGCGTGCACGAACGATTAACAGATTTGGCCGAGAGATTCTCGCGAGATCCATGCGATCGTTTGATCGATCCATGCGATCGTGGTCAATCTCTCGCGGTTGCAACGATCGATCCATGCATTGCATCGATCGATGCAATGCGATCTCAGTCGATGCAAAATCAGTTTAGGTCGCATACCAAATCAATATAGCTTGGTCATGCGATTTTTCAACTGTTTGTTTAGGATTTAAATCTTGTTTCTTAAGTGTTTTAATCTTATCAGTAGATTGATTCAAAAACACCTCTTTAAACAATCCTAAACATGAATCTAAACAAGAAAAACCAGAACCAACCTGGCTCTGATACCACTGAAGGAATGTTTAGATGAATCCTGATTCAATTCTCTGATTCAGATTATCCTAAACATGCGGATCTAGGTTCTCTTGATTAGAAACAATTGTTGATCTCACCTTATACCTGTTTGTGCAGCGGAAAGGGATGGTATGGTCAGAGATCAGAGAGCCACCGAGGGATGGATCCTCCAAAGGTTCACACACGCACGCAAAGGAATTTGGCTGCTAGACCACGAGGAGGGAGGCGACAGAGAGAGAGAGAGAGGCGCAGACTTGGAGAGAATTAGAGAGCTAGATCAGGTTTTATTCATTTAAAACCTGTCTTAGTTCTCATGGGCTTTCGGGCCCAATTCTCGGTCTTATTATTTCCTAGGCGTTCACGCACTGTGTCGATCGACACACCTTGTGTATCGATCGACACACGATTGCTGAACCCTTTAATCTCTAAGTACAGTAAATGCCTAGCACTTTTACCGTACTTCTGTCAATCCGTTCCTACACATTTTCCTGTAAGCTTAGGCGTGTGACCCATATGGGATCATATAATAAAGGTAATAAGTCCAAGACTTATAGATCATGAGCGGACTCTAGCAAGCCATCATGACCCCCAGTATTATATGACTTATGTCTGATCATTGACATACTCTTACTTTCTAGAGACAGTACCGAGATTACTGGACACAATTCCAACAGCTTGATCCGCAAAGAGCCGAGCTTCTTAGCTCGCAAAAAGCCGAGCTTCTTAGTTCGCAAAAATTCGGACGCTTGATCCGCAAAGAGCCGAGCTTCTAAGCCCACAAAAATCCGAGCTTCTTAGTTCGCAAAAAGTCGGACGCTTGAACCGCAAAGAGACGAGCCTCTTAGCTCGCAAAAAGCCGAGCTTCTTAGTTTGCAAAAAGTCGGATGCTTGATCCGCAAAAAGCCGAGCTTCTTAGTTTGCAAAAAGTCGGATGCTTGATCCGCAAAGAGCCGAGCTTCTTAGCTCGCTAAAAGCCGAGTGTCTTAGTTCGCAAAAAGTCGGACGCTTGATCCGCAAAGAGCCGAGCTTCTTAGCTCGCTAAAAGCCGAGCTTCTTAGTTCGCAAAGAGTCGAGCTTCTTAGCTCGCTAAAAGCAGAGCTTTTTAGCTCGATAAAACCGGACTTCTAAGTCCGCAGAACACCGAGCTTCCAGCTCGCAGAAAGCCGAGTTCCTCAGCTCGCAAAGTCAAACGATACACTGCTTTGATTGTAAGCCGAGCACCCAATAAGACTCGCACTATTAGCATTGCACTCCCTGGAAAGGAGTGTGGTCTTCTTTGCACGCGAGATGCATATCGCGGTAAAGAAAAGCCGAGATCAGTCTCGCACTAGAAAAACCGGGCATGTACCCGTACGTTCTCCGAGGTGGGCGATAACAAATAAGTCGAGCACTTAAGCCTCGCATATTCGTCTATTCTTTGAACAAGTAAGCCGAGCACACATAAGTCTCGCAATCATTAAACCTAGCGGAATGAAAAAAGAGCACTTCTACGATAAAACGATCCAATCGCTATTCATTTTGATTCATTTGAACGAATTGAAAACAGAATAGACCGATTGTATGCAAAAAATAATTTACCTAAATAAGTTTACAAGAAAGTCTTAAAATACCAAAAGACAGTGTCTTACATAGAACCGACATACAAAAAATAATACATAAAATAAGAAATCATTCGGCTCCGGCCCCGGCCCCGCTCGTCGATGATTTCTCCGGCTCATTCACAGCTTTGCTAGCCTTAGCGCTCGCATCCTGCACCACTATCAACGCGCCACCTTGGGCTGTAATATCCGGATTGACAACTGACTGGATAGGGTTAGCAGAGAGCACTTCAGGAATCACCCCGCGGTTGGTCCCGAACTCGTCGATGTCCTTCGGAACGCGTGGTGGTGAGTCACGATGAAAATATCCCAAAAGAGGATGGCGAGTGGGCGAGAGGACAAATATTAGCTCCTCTTTCGTCACAACGTCCAGGCCGTCCAGCTTAGCATCAATTGCCGCCTCATCAGCTGCGAGTTGATCCAGGACCGACGTAGGAATCGACACACCTTCTCCGCTAAGCTTCAGCAAGCATTTCCTAAGGCCAGTAATCTGACCTTTCTCAATCTGTAACTCGGTGGCCTCCTTTTGATCCTTGACGTACCGTTGGAAGAGACCAAAATAGGATTGCACCTTCGCCCTCACCGCGGCTTCAACGCGATTCCTCTCTTTCTGAACCAGATCGGCGCAAAATTTCTGTTGACTCTTTTTCTCCGACTGAAACTTAAGGAGATCGGCTTTCGCTTTCTCCTCCGCTAGGCGCAGTTTTTCCTCCGTCTCACGGAGTTTATTCGCGAGAACAAGGTTGCTCGCCACCAACATTTCTTTTTCCTTCTTCGCCTTTACAAGAAATTCGTCCCTCCTTTTCACTGCGTCGACCATTTTCTGAGAATCCCAGGCACTCTCAATGGCCACACGATTCGACGCCGCGATCATCTGAAAGGCAAAGTCTTCGTTAAAACGATAAACGGATGGGAACTCTTCAAAGAAAACTACTGAGAAAAACTTACCACTGCCTCGGTCTGCTTTAACTTAAGAATCGCATCAGAATGGGGAAGCTCTTGCAAAGTCGGCCAGTCCGACTCGTTTCCCCTCACGCAGGTAAGCATGTCAAAGCACGCTCGAGCATTCTCAATAAAAGGGACCTCACTCTCATATTGATAAGCGAAGTTATGGATCGAAGGTCGAGCGCCGACGTCCGCTTCCTTTTGCGAACTGCGAGGACGAGCTAAGACAATCTCCTTGCGAGAAATAAAGGGTTTGTTTTCGACGGACTTGGTGTCAGAAACCTCTCCCTCTTCTTCATAAAACCGTTTCCACGGGTTAAGAGCTTTGGCCTTGCCAGGTTTGTCGGTAGTTGTCTTCTTAACAGAAGCTTCCTTGGCAGGCTTTCTCACCACGGCCGCCCTCTTCGCCGGATTCTTCTGATCAGGTCTCGCCTCAGCCGTCCTCTTTTTAGGCTGAGTCTTGGGTGGAACTCTCTCGGACGGAGCCGCCATATTCGATTTAGCAGTCGCGTCTGCTTGAGGAACGGCTGACTTCTCACCAGCAGTGATTGTCGGCTCGCCACCACTTTGGGGCAATAGAGTCGCGTCCTTCACCTTTGCCAGTTCAGCCGAACGCGGAGGATTGGGTGTAATCTTCTGCGAGTAATCAACCGATGATATTTTCTTCACCTTTCCCATCCTCGGTTTCGCTAATTCGGCTGGAGCAACTTTTTCTGTGGTGTTCCACTTAACTATAAAACAAAAAAAGAGAAAAGGAAGGTCAGAACTCAGAACCAGAAGCATCATCGGCACAAATCAAGAAACGAGACATACCTTTAGAAATCCGCGGAAGAGATCGGTTGATGCGTTCCCGATTTAGATGCGACCACTTGCGAAGGCTGAGAGCTCGGATAGTTTCAACAATCGGAAAGAAGTTGTCCGGATAAGGCTTAAGGAACGGATGGTGCATGCAAAAGCAAAAGAAAAATTAAGTAAATCATCCGTGTTGATAAACGGCAAACTCAGAACGATATTTACCAAAATTCGTATTCCAGGACGATCTGATAAGCTCTTTATGCTTCTCGGGCACAACCAGGGGAGTTATCTCGGGGTAGAAGTAATATCGCTGCTAGACACGAATCTTATTCGGCGCATCTGTAACTACGCCGTGGTCCTTTTTCAGTTTAACTGCGAAACACCCGGGGCTGGTATTTGTCATGGGATTGGTTGAAGTCATCTCCTCAAAAATCCTAACGGTGATCGTTATGTCAGATTCGGCTCCTAACACGAGAAGGCCTACCATGTGGCGAACCGCGGTAGCTGAGAGCTGAGAAATGGCGATCTCACGATGATGATAGTAGGAGACGAGTAAGTCAGGGAGTGACAACCAAAGGCGGCAACCCACGGTATCGGTGTTAATAAAATACGACTCGTACAAAGTCATATAGCCGGCTGGAGGACTCCAATGTCGGTCAAACGGACCGGGAATAAGGAATTTAATCCTTGGATCGGCTCCGCATTCTTGAAGTGTAGAAGTCACCGTCTCAACGGTAGAACGAGTCCGAAAGACATTATTGTACGCTTCCTTAGGAGCAGCCGATAACCCAGGAGGCGAGATATTGGTTTCGTCATCATCACCCGTATCATTTCCCTCGGCTTCGACCTCATCTTCTTCAGGATTCTCCGAATCCGAATCTTGGAGCTGTGGGATCATTAGCTCGTCTCGGCCCGAACTTTGTGCGGCGTCAGTCAGCCGAGATAACTCGAAGCGGCGCTTAAGCTCCTTGCCGTGCTGATAGTAAGGATGTTTTTTCAGATCGGAAGACGTGCTGCTACCAGAAGACGAGTCGGAGGAGACAACGCGCCGATATGGTGAATCTTCTCCAGACGAAACAGGAACTATTTCCTTATCCTTGTTCCCCGAACAACGGATCAAAGACATAACTACTGAAGAATAGATGAAGAACACACCTACAAAAAGCGGGTTTGATCTAAAAACCTAGGAAACTTTGGCTGAGCAACGACAGAAGACAAATCGGAAAATAGAAACCGGTGGAGAGCAAAAAATTACCTTTAACTTCCTTGTCTTAGCAGAAATGAAGAAATGAGAAGCGAGAGTGAACTATTTATAGCGGAAATGATGGCGTCGTGCTCGAGGCAATAATTACCTAGGCGACGATTCGTTTCTCGCACCCATAAACCGGTTCAACCGCGAATCAATCCAATTTTTTGCCGGACGGATAAAACCGAAACCGGTTCAAATCAACCCATTCAATCAGAAATCAGAACCAACCTAAATCACTTCCTAGACCAAATGGCATTATCCTCGTACTGCCGATCTGAATAAAGTTCGAATCACCGCACTGGGGGGGCTTATTGTTGGAGTCAGGATTAGCACCCTTCCCAAAAGGCCTATTCAGGAATTTAAGTTGGCCCAATTAGGAGAGTAGGTTCCGAGTTGACCTAACTCGGCCCGGTCATTTGGAACAACTAGGGCAACAAGGAAGGCAAAGACGAGAAAAGGAAAGCGGCGCGCGTAGTCAACACACCGAGATAAAAGATATATTCGAGCCGAGATAATAGGAAAGATTCATGTTTATCTCGAGTTTTCCTTATTTTGTTTAACCGACTTTGTAAGCCTATATAAAGGCACCTCGTCATTCAATAAACACACGCTTTTCAATACAATTTCTTGAGAGTTATTAGTGAAACCGATTTAACCTAATTTCTCTCCGGCGACTTAAACACTTTCCTCAGCCGCTTTATTCCTTCTCGGAAACCCAGCGAAGAACCCTAATTCCCACCTTCTCAACGTGTTCTTGAATCCATCTTTTAGAATCCTTCAAAAAAAACACTAAAACTCTTTATATCTTTGGATAGGCCGAGTTGAGATCTTACAGATAACACAGTTCTAAGAAACAATTGTAACACAAATCTGCTATCGAGTATTTGATTTACACCGAAGAAAACATAAAAATGGGCAGGTCCAACAAACGATTTTCACCAAAAAAAAAACTAAGAAACATTGGTTTGATATTATACTTAGTTTTCCATTATAATTGGAGGAGCTCTTGTAGAAGAGTTGCGAGGGAAGATTGCCCACACGTTTTGTTTGCCACGTCGTCTTCCCCTCCGTGACTGAGCTCCCAGAGGCTGCCTCCTTCAAGCTAATTCGGACTTGGTCTTTGCTGTCTCTTTTTCTGATTGTCACCCACGAACCTGAGTCCACTCTTATTGCAAAGGGCACTCCTAGCTCGCCGGTTCTCGCATACCTACCTTTTCCCTATCGATGTATCTGTTCGTTTACAAACAAACTCTCACTTAGTTTTGCTCCATCCCAAAATTCTAAATAACTTCAAAATTTGTTTTTACACACCAGTAATGTCAATCTTATGTGACATGCCAACAGAAGTTAGTTCCTTAGAAATGACTTTAGTTGCTTCTTTGAAATGTTGGTTCTGAACCAGTGGGAAAACAATGCACTTGATGGGAGCCACAAGAGGGAAACAGAACACATTCAACTGCTCACCCCGTGCTTTGCTTGGCCTTGTGCTGAAACAATGCTCGTACAGACAATATAAAATCCGACAAATCCCGAAAGATGGTTCAATAACTGACGGTGTGAAAACCCGCTGGTGCTCTTTCTTCTTCTCCTTTGAGATTGACACCATATTCTTCTTGATTCTCACGTTTTTGCCGAGGGTACACATGTAGAATTCCACTTCCCCTTTGGAGTCCAGGGTCGCTTTCATCTCCATAGCTTCTGATAGACATCGTCTATCTTGATACTGCTGACGTGGAAGTGACGGTTGTTCCGTGGACCAAATTGTTGAAGAAGCGGCTCCAGCTCAGTAAGAATGAGAGTCATCGTGGAGAAGCTCTAAGAAGAACAGTGATATAAATAGAGAGCTGAGATTCAATGAAGGGATGCTTTGTATATTGTTTTCTATTGACGCCATGAGTCAGAGCTACACGGTCGCCATGAGATCGTCGGTGTCGGTTGTACTCGCCATGAGAGTATAATCGAGATCAGAATTACAAAGCTCTTCTTGTATCTCTTTTGATAATCAATAAAGTGTTCTTGATTCAGCTTACAACAGAGTTACAGTGAGATTCTAGGGTTAAAGATATCGAAACTCTATCATTGGTGCGGTGATACTGGTTCGAATTAAACGCGGCGACGAGCTTCGATTGCAACAATGGCGCATGCTGGATACAAGATCGAATCTAACGCTTGTGGATTTGTAGAAGTACCTGTGTTCACAGGAGATGATTTGCGTCCATGGCTGGATTGGATGGAGAATAGGTTTCTATTGTATGATTACACAGACTTGCAGAGGTTGGCAATGGCTCACGGTTTTATTTACGGAGAGGCTGAAGCATATATTCATCAGCAGGAATCGTTCTTTCCTTCCCGAAATTGGCAGGAGTTGAAGAAAACTTTGTTATTGTGATTTGGCAAACGAGATGATCCAGAGAGAATCATGTTGTGTTGGGAGCTTGATCTCGAGATGAAGCAGCGGCTCAAAGATTTGGATCGGAAGCGAGCAAATCAAGTTTTGAAACCAGCTTTGGTTCATAGGACTGAATCAACAGGCTTGGGGAAATCGATTGTAACAGATTTGGTTCATGAGAAAGAAACCAAGGAGAAGCAATCGTATCATGTACAAGCATCGACAAAAAGAGAGGAATGTCATTTCGAGAAGATTGAGTCGTCACCAACGCAATCGGATTTTAGATCACGAATCTCAAACGCGAATTGCACAACCGCAGACGCAAACATGGTTTTGTCAATTCCACTGATAAAAGACTCTGATTCATTTGTGCTAAAGTCAGTGGTTCTGGAGCAAGAAACGTTTCACAAAGGTGAGACAAATACAACTAAGGAATCAGTGAAAGAGATGATCTCCAAAGAAGATATGAATGTGCAGAACGAATGGTGGATGACAGAGTCAGTGGAGACTCAATTGGGTCAGGAAAAAGACTCAGATCAGAGTGCACCATTGGTGTTTTTGGATCCATTTCAGGGAACAAAATCACAGGAAGAAACTGTTTTAACTAGGGAGACTGTTTTTGTTCAGCATGAACATCTCATTCCACATTCTCAGGTATCACCCTATGTCTTGGAACCTGGCCATAGAGATACGATGTTAGGAGATGCTGTGATGAGTATACCAACTATGGATCCAACACGTGCATTAAGAGAAGTTCTTTGTCCAATATTTGATGACTCGGAATTAGAAGAGGCTGCAAATTCTGAGAATTCTACAGGTGTTGCAGCTGAACCTGATGCACACCAAATGTTCGTTGTATTGTCTCTTAAGGCAGAGAAGATAGATTTGAAGAAGGAAAATGATAAACTGTTAAAATCATGGAAATTCAAGTATAAACATAAGCGTCAAAAGAGCAGAATGCCACTACTTGATCAGCATAAACTCTTTAAAACAAGGAATTACATGAACATAAGATTGTGTCCAATGCTGATCTTCGTAAGAGCTTTGGTGGAGCTTGGGCATTCAATATGTGGTATGTTGCAGTCTTGTGGATATTCTAAGCTTGAGAGAAGGTGTTTGAGAAGGCAACAAGGATGGGGAAAAATGCACAAGCAGAGTGATACACATTTTGTAACACAGGATGTCCTTGAAGCTGAGAATGTGTTTCAGTTGAGGGGTGGCCAAGAAAATGAGTTTCAGATGCTTGACATTGGACTGGTCAAGAAGAAAGCAGCTCAAAGACAAGGGATCAAGAGTGTAGAGGATATGGTGGGGTGGTTATGGGTTATAAGCTGTGAGGATGATACTGAAACAGACCTATACCTTTGGCAAATCAGACATCTACAGAATAGTAGTGTGCACCAGGGGTTGTTCCTAATGCAGAGTCAGGATAACAATTGTCAGTTCTTTGGGCATAAGAGAGTGGAAGACTCACTGCTGGACATAATGAGCAGGAAACTCATTGACAGAGGTTTGAAACAAAATATGAATGTTATTGGGGAGTTCAAACTGAAGCACAAATGGAGATACAAGCTCATACATCCATTTTTTGAGTTGAAACTGTTGTTGAACAGTGTACTGATCACTATGGGTATTGCAATCTGCTGGGATTACATGGACATGGTGTGGGTTGCATTAATGTTGTTTCAAAGACTCTTGGTACAACCTAAGCAGCAGCACCCCAAGTGTTTCACGATTTGGAAGCAGAAGCTGGTCCAATGGGATATAACCGTGTATCGTCCTCTGCTGTCAAAACAGACTCGTTTCTGGTTTTATTTACGAGTTGACGCAGTTTTAACGGAATTACTCATTCCTGTGGTTTTCTCTCAAGTTCAGATTCTGGAAGACATACTGAGCGTGCTGTTCCAACAAAGTGTGGCTACAAATTGGGCAAGTCTGATGCTTACGGGCAGAGACAATTTTTGGCCGCGGATGTTCAGCTCACTTCACCATGATCTGGAACTCAGTGATGTTCTCTGGCAGTGGTTTTGTATTGAGTTGCAGCCACTTAGATCTTACCAGACGAGCTCTCCACTAATTTTACTCAGCTCAAGCTTGGGGTCAAGCTTGTTTTTAAGGAAGGGAGTATACAAGGAAACCCTTACTTGCTTGTTGATAATGGATGAGTTGATGTGGCTGTTATCCCAAGTTTGCAAGACTGGTATACTTGTGAAGTATCTGAGAAATCAGAGTGAGACGGAATATATAATTCACTGTTTGTTACAAGCGGATCAATAGTTTATACATGCTGGATCAGACAAAGGGAACCTGATGTATCAAGAGAAAGTTACTATAGTGATGAATCAACATTTGAGTACAAAAGAAGAGGCATTGTTGATTCATACGCGGAGGATCACTCTATTACAAGTACTGAGACATCACAAGCTGAAATGGAAAAACAATACAAGAATTGGATGTTCAAATACAAAGAAAGAATATGCCGGTTCAGCTATTACATGCCGCATGGTGTCTTGGGAGCAGTTCTTGTTTTCCGTCGAATAGCTGGCGAATTCTTTCCACTCGTGAAGTGGCATATCAGTTTATATGATAACATGGACCAGTACAGTATCATGACTTGCTGCATCAAATTGTTTTTACCAAGCTTAAGGGAAAGCTTGTTGTTGTTGGGGGAAGTATTGATAGACATCGTCTATCTTGATACTGCTCACGTGGAAGTGACGGTTGTTCCGTGGACCAGTTTGTTGAAGAAGCAGCTCCAGCTCAGCAAGAATGAGAGTCATCGTGGAGAAGCTCCAAGAAGAACAGTGATATAAATAGAGAGCTGAGATTCAATGAAGGGATGCTTTGTATATTGTTTGTTATTGACGCCATGAGTCAGAGCTACACGGTCGCCATGAGATCGTCAGTGTCGGTTGTACTCGCCATGAGAGTATAATCGAGATCGGAATTACAAAGCTCTTCTTGTATCTCTTTTGATAATCAATAAAGTGTTCTTGATTCAGCTTACAACAGAGTTACAGTGAGATTCTAGGGTTAGAGATATCGAAACTCTATCAGCTTCTTTCTCATTCATCGCCTAACAAAACGTTACACATCATGTACTTTATTATACCATGAGACAAAGAAGCTTTTTAGTAAAAAAAAAACAGACTTTATTTTACCTCCAAAGATTCAACCGCATTATTCTGATTTCCCTAGAATGCAAGACACAATTGTTTCTTCATATGAGTACTCACAAGTTTCTGAAAGAAAAAGAGAAACATATTAACAACAAAGTTATAAAGACTGATGAAAATAAATATCTCTACTATATTAGGTTCCACAAAAGCAACGCCATTTATGTCCTGCCATACAACAATGTATCCACAATCCACATTAATAAGTTTGAATAGCTGCCAAGCGAAAATAATGAAAATAAAAATAAAATGTGAGTTTCATACGGTGTGAAAACATAGGTCGTAAGCAGACCTATCTGCAATCCCAACACATTCAATCGATCCATATGAACTCTACTTCGGACAATTCTTAGTGGGATGCGGCATTCACTTGCAGACACAGCTTGCTATGGCAACCCATGGATTTGTAGGTGCAGATGTAGCTGCGTTGTGTTGTGAGGCAGCCTTTGTCTGTTTAAGGCAGCATCTTAATCAAAGAAGTTCATTAGCAATTTGCCTCTTGAAGGAACACCTATTAGTGCTTCTGAGTGTAGAGGTTCCTAGTCGTCGACAAATATGACTGACACATCATCTGATACCTTGGATTCTGGATCTTCATGTATCACACTTTCACCCACGACCTCAAGGGCTCGATATTATTCAAAGTTGACAAACACTGTCTTCTTTGTCCCCTCACGAAGAACCTGAGGAGGCTCCTAACTGACGACGGCTATCTCCAGCAAGCTCCAGATTATTTTCACGGAGAATGTTAAAGACTCTACCAAGCAGCTGCAAATATAAATCCCGTCATCAAAACAGAAGCAGGGGAGATTTTGGAGAATGATGCATTGAATTAAGGAAAGAGTCCTCTAAAGAACATCGTCAAACGACTAAGGTTTAATGCAAAAAAAACCATATAAAAAATATACTCACCTCGTCATATTTGTAATCCCTATCACTTCCCTCCCAGGGGTGACGTTGCTGCTCTGCATTATATCATCTATAAGCTTTAAACAGGGAAATATTCCAACCACTAAAAACAGTTCATTATCAAATAAATGAGTTTAAAAATACCATCCAAATATTCTGCAGCATCGAGACTTTCTTCATTCAATGAGCTTGATTCAACCTAACAATCAAAGCAAAAAGAACGTGAGGCACATAAACATCAATATACAAGTTTAAATTATTAAGAAACTCAGAAGACAGAAAACGTCAAACATTCACTGGCTTCTTCTTCTTCTTTAGTCCAGCAAATGAACTCTCGAGGCCATCTTAGCTGCAGGGAAAAAAAAATAGACAAAAGCAACGATGAAGAGAAACCGATTTGTTTCACAGCACATAGACTCTTTAGTGTACTAGGCAATGAAGCAGGTTTCTCTGTTGAGTCCTCGATAGGATCCTGAATGACAACGTTCTTCTTCTTCTTCTTGGTTGGATCAAAGGGTGCGAGCTAAGAATGTCAAAAGAATATTAAACTACACGATCATCATTTAGCACGCAAAAAAAAACTTGACTTGAGCCTTATCGAAAACTTTATATATGAAAGGATCCCTTATAGACAAAAAGGGAAGTTAAAACACCAAATTACTTCTTGCTCGTCCTTCACCTCCTTCATTTCATTATTTTCATCAGCCATGATTGCTACTGAGGAAACAAAGAAAGATGATAAGCACCCAGAAACCAAAAATTTGCAGCATCCATAGCAGAATCGATATCGTAAAAGCATTCGAGTGCACAGGCACACCCGAATTTAGGGCTTCTACAACAGAGTCGCGACGCAACGACAACATAGCTCGATTCCATTATGAAAGAGGATAGAAAAAATTCGACTCCTGAGATGGAAATTTAGAAGTCGAGTGATACGTCTATCGCCATTACACAGGAGGCTCTTCAGATGCTAGAGGAAAAAGGAACGATGGGGAAGAAGAGGAAAGGGTAGAGGATAGTGGGTTTAGTGAGGAAATTGGGCTGGTTAGTATTTTAGATAATGAGGTTAATTGTTTTTGAAAGTCCAATTGTTTTCTTTAAACTGGGTCACGTGGCAGCTTGTATGGAGAGAAGGACCTCTATATAAGATTTTTTTTTTAACGCTGATAAAGATTATGAGAACTATTACAAGGACAATTTTACAGATAATACTATCTCCGTTCTACGAGAATCCATCAACGGTCACGATCAACGGCTCCACCTGCTCCTGAAAACTTCCTTATAAGCTTGCCTCCATTAATCTTGTAAAACTGCGCCTTCGGGGATTCGAACCCAGTACCTACCGGTGTAAAGCTTTAACCACTTGACCACTAGGCCACGGTTGCTTCACAAAATGACAACAATTAATAAATAGGTTTTTGATTGTGTTAATAAGAAGGACATGGTTCCCTCAAGTTATTGGATGAGACATTTAGATAGAAAACAAAAAATGGAGTAGAAATTAAATAGATAACCATGATATGACAAATAGGTTTATTTATGGTTGTTGTCAGTTAGTGTCAATTACATATTTGCCTTTTGTTCAATATAAGCGTTCGATTTCTTTTTTATATTATCAGATAAAATTTTAAATATGTTGCTAACTTTATATTTAGCAGATTAAACGATAACAAATTATTATTAGATAAAAATTTATATTACTACATAAGTTTAAAAATATGTTGCTAACTTTATATTTAGCATGTCAAATACCGTTGCACAAATATTAACATTTTATTATAATAGTAGATAAATATTAAAATGTACTGCTAATTTCATATATAACAAAGGTACACAATTTTGAAACATGTTAACATATTTGTTGTCATATAAAAATGTAAATGTGTATGTAATCACCATATTAAATGTCGACTGGTGCAAATGTAACACCTGATGAAGACTTGTACACTGATTTCAAACGCCTTATCAACAAACAAAACGCAGTAATATAAATGTTCTAGAAGGTATGCCTATGCTCAAAAAGGTACTGATATCCTAGACTCACCCAGAATACCAAAATAAGACCAACAGGTCTTGGTTTTCTCTCTGGCTCAGTAACGTTACTATGCTTGCTTGAACCGGAAGAATACCCATTTGTCGAAAAGCGGAAAAAGAACAAGCTTTATGGATCAAAAGTGTATAAAGAACCAAACTTGAGAATTCTTGTTCACACAACTTACTCTGAGAAGCAAAGAGTGTTGTATTAGAAGTTGATTCAAGTAATTACCTGAAGAGCTTGGAATGTTATGTCCATATCTTCAAGATTCTGAAGCAACTCAAGCAAAGCTTCTTCAGATTGAAAAACCACAAACAAACAATTGCAGTCTTTTAAAAATTGAAATCAAACTAGATTTCAAGAGAGAAACTTTTCAAAACAAACCAGATCAAGATCTTCAAGTTTCTCCTTGACTTCAAGAATATTCTTCTGAAATCTCTACTCATCTGCTCATCATCAAACAAACCAGCAAACGGATCGAAATCATCATCATCGTCAACATTAACTGATTTCTCTCTTACATTAGCCCTAGGGTCCGCTGCTTCCGTAGAGGTTCCTCCGCCGCCGAAATCACAGTTTCAACACTTGTTCGCCATCGACGTCGCGTAGCGACGCTCTACGATGTTATCTCTCCGCTGCTTCAGCTCTTGACCGTAATCAAGCGATGCGACAAGGATTGTTGTGTCGATAAATGTCCAGACATCGACACATGCGTTGTCCATAACCGACCGAAAATCGTCCAAATCCATTACCGCAACAACGAAAATTCACACCCAACCCTCCCAAGTTTGGTTACTTTTAAGGAATACAAAACGCAGCTGATTTGGTATTACAACACCAGATCTAAAGAGCCCAACAAAGTTTAGAGAGAGATTCAATTGTTTAAAAGATAAAAAACAATAAGAATCAGATTAAATCCGATGAAAGGAAGAGCCTTTAGAGCTTTGATAAAGCTTTAGTATTAGTAAGAGAGATTAAAAAAAAACACAGAAGAAACAAAGGTCACAAGATCAACAAGGAAATACACAGAGAAGAAAGATCAACAAGATTTCTTGGGAGAAACAAAGAGAAGAAAGATTTCGATGTAAAGAGGGATGAATGATGTAACGAGGGATGAAATGAGATGAGATAAGGTTGAGGGTAAACTTGTTCAAAAAGGGTAAACAGTAACCTAGAAACCTATTTGGTCATTTATTTAATTATAGGCTCTATTCTTCCCACCAGGCCTAATTTCTCTTTAATAAAAAAGGGAAATGCCAAACAATTTCTACACTTTATAAAGTTCGCCAAAAAACATGAACTTTTGGGCCCATCAAATAAACACTACACCTTACACGACTTTCCAATTAAATACTAAAATTTTCGTTGACTTGCCAAAATAGCACACCGTTAGAAAACGTACTGAATAATTACACGCCGTTTGCTTTGACCGTGAATAAAACTACGTCGTTTTAAGCTGTGATGAAAAGACGTCGTTTTATATGTTTTTGAAAAAATAATATGTCCATCTTTAGATTCAACGTCGTGAATTTCGAGACAAAAATTGGGTCTCTTGCCACATGAATTATGACACTTTCAATGGAATGTCTAACATAGTTTCTTTTGAATAGTGACTAAATATCCAAAAAAATCTCTAGAAAACTTTAAAAATTCCAAAAACTTAAAATTAATTGCACCCACATAAAAATGTATCCACATAGTTAATATTAAATTTCATAATCCGATTACATTCCCAGTGGTAAGGAATAAGTTTCAAAACATTTTTATAAAAAAACTTCAACCAAAGTACTATGATTTTGATTTTTATACATTTTTAAGTGGGTATTATAGGTAAAATGACAAATAAAATTATATTTTAGTAAAAAATAAAAATTCAAAAAAAAAAAATCTAAACTTTTGGAAATTTTTTTTCTTTAGTCTTTACCGAAAACAAAATTTTATTTGTAATTTTTCAAAAAAAAAATCTTGAATTCTTATGGAAATTTTATGTAATTTTGTGGATATTTTAAAGTTTTTAACTTTTTTAGGTTTTTTGGATATTTAGTCAATACTCTATAAAAGAAAGTATATTAAACATTCCAAAGAAAGTATATTAAACATTCCAAAGTTCGCGAGTTTTAATCTAGGGATGGACATGTTTTCTATTTACAAAAACATGTAAAACGACGTTGTTTCATCTCCGATGTTGTTTTTATAACAACCAAAGCAAACAAAGTGTAATTATTTCGTTACATTTTTCTAACGGCGTGAAATTTCGGCAAGTTAACAAGAAAATTGGTATTTAATTGAAAAATCAAATAAAGATTAATATTTTTTTGGTCGGCCCGAAAGTTCATATTTCTTTGGAAAAATTTACAAAGTTCAGAAATTGTTTGGTATTTTTCTGAATAAAAATATTAAATTAAATAATTTAAATCTGTTAACGAAAAAAAACTCTATTAACAGATAGATAATGATTTCAAAGGTTTTTGTGGTTTTGCCGCTTTTTACAAATTTATGTGTTAATTTAAATTTTTTCTTATTTCTTTATGTTTTCAAAATTGCTTTATATCTCGTGTATGAAATTTTTTTTAACACTAAGTTCATAGGTCATTTTCCCTAACAAGAAGATATTAAAAGAAATATGAATAACTTGCCTAAAATGAGTATTTAAATGACCGTTTTTCCTAAAATGAGTATTTATATGAGAAGGAGTCGGGCAACTGGGATCGGGCGGCCCAGCCCAAGGAATCTAGACACAAGGGAATATATGGTGAAGAAATCTGCTTGGCTGAGGGGCAGATATCGGGCAGCTCAGCGTGAGGTTAAAGGTCAGGGGATCATCTCGACAAAAATGGTTCTTGGTCGCGAGGTTGAACAGCGGACTGTTTTGAGATATATAAAGTAAATCGGCCATAACTTTTTCAATACAGCATAAAACGCCTTTAAACCATCTCCACAAGAAATATCTCAATTTTCCACGACTTTAACTTGAAGTCCCAAAGCTAAATATCAAGGGATCAAGTTTTTCCTTCATCATTGTCTTCTTTGTTGTCTCTTGCAAGCTCCAAAACACCTAAAAAAGCTCCAAAAATACACATATATGCAAACCCTATTCTAGACTCTGCTCAAGTGAATGATTTCCTAAAAACATGCCTAAGAGTGGATGCAAATGACTTAAAACTATGCAAATGAGTATGCTAAAAAGGCCTAAAATATAAACAGATCAGGCCTCTTTCACCAAAACACCATTTTTACACCAAATTAAGTATTATTTGTCCAAATGCCCCAATCTTCATCCTAAACCGTCTTTTGACCTTAAATGACCTGAAAATAACTAAAATATTCAAAAAATATTCGAAAACATATATAAAATATTGGTTAAAGATGACATAGTTGCCCAATTTATGTAGGTTTAGATGCAAAACAAGAACAATTTACTGGATACATCGTCTAATTCATACAAACGCTATGTATACAATTACATGCTTGTTCTCGACTTTGATCAAAAACATGAATTGGTACAACCGTGTTGTTCTGAAATCACAGGATCAGTGACACCCAGCTCAATGCTGATACAAGTTCTTGGCTGAAAAGGCGTGCTGCATTCATTTCGTTGCCATAATTTCAGTTAATATCATCCTTGTTGCAACAATGGAATGTATAATAATAAACCAATCAACTTATTACACTATTTAATCTAAATATTAGGAATCTCTACTTAACCTAGACGACTTCTCCTCAGGCCCGTCGTCGTCTCAATCGAAACTCAAAGCTAAATAGCACAAATGAGCCACACACAAGTTTATAATGAAAACAAACGTTTAAGGATGCCAAACAAGCTAGAGTCTTCACTTTTTTTTTGCCACGTCTCTTCTATAGGCTTATCAATACCCTTGGTTTACACACTCATATTGCCCTCAAGATAGAACTATGAGAAGTTGTTTTCAAACCTCATTTATCCAAACCCACGTATTATCATGGTAAGGTAACCCCAGCCATTTAACAAACAACTCCTATCCTACTTTTGCATTGTGTGGTGATGGTAAGACCTGATGAGGCTTCTCTAAAACCGCTAGTAACTTCTAAACATGAAAGAAAGAGTAAGACTTTTCCTCATGAGGCAAGTTCAGGCAATAGACTGCTTAACAATACTCTCCAAAACTTCATAAAGTCCAAATAATTAAACCAAGATCTTTTAGAAAACACGGTGTGCCACAGATTCTGCCTATAAGAACGCAGTTTCAGATAAGCGAACGCTCCAACGTCAATCTCCACAAAGATCAGGGGGTCCTTTGGTTCTTCATCCATCTCTAGAACCATGAAATCTGTCGGTATTTCGAAATTTCCTACCATGACGGGAATGTCTTCAAGCATGCCTACATGAAGTCTTACGGACCTATCAGCCAACACAAGTGAGATTCTACATTGTTTGTAGCGTGTGAATCCAAGCTTTTTTCTACTGAGAGTGACATCAAGCTTACACTTGTTCCTAGGTCACATAAACACCTTTCAAAAGAGAGTGGTCCCAAGGCACATGGTAGGGTGAAGTTTCCTGGGTCTTCAAGCTTCCTTGGAATGGTTTTCCTTTGAATGATAGCACTACACTCGTGGGTTAGGACAACACTGCCATCCATCACCTTTGACATCTCCTTAATCGCATCTTTGAGAAACTTGCTGTATTGGCACACTAGCATGAATGCATCCAACAAGGGTATTGTGAGCTGAATCTTCTCCATCTGTTTGTCAAAGAGTGCCCTATCCTTCTCCAAGAGTTTCTTCTTAAATCTTCCAGGGAAAGGAAATTTTGGCTCATAGGGTGGTGGTATGAAAGAATTCTCCTTAGAAGTAGATGCCGAACGGGTTTTTGTTTTTCCTTCTTCTCCATATGCTTCTTGCCTTTCCCTTTGATGTCTTTTACATTCTCAACAGCTCTTTCTTCACGCCTCTCTTCCTCAGTGGTCTTTTCATCATCTTCAACTTCAAATTTCACCTCCACACCTTGTTTCTCATTGTCCCCAGTTCCTTTGATGCAAGTTCTCTTCCACTTCTTAGTTTAACGGCATTGATATACTCCTTTGGGTTTGGATCTGGTTTTCCAGGGAGTATTCATGGTGGTCGTTTTGAAGTTGATCCCATTTGATAGTATTGATGCTTAAAGCTTGCTACTTCTGCTGCAAGGATGTCATACTTTGCGTTCAGCTCGCTTGAGAACTTCTTGTTGCTTTCCAAAACCTGTTTCATCATTTAAAGCATTTGGTCCTCCTAATTTGGCTTGTTGGATGTGCTTCCCTGTCCTTGGAACTGTTGGTTCCCCTGGTTGTTGTAATGTTGTTGTTGTTGGTAGTTTCCTTGTTTGTTGTTGTTGTTGTATGGCTGTCTTTTCTGAAAACGTCCATTGTTGTTGAAGTTTTGCTTTGTTTGGAAGTTGCCTTGTAGATTGTTGTTGTTCTGAGGTTTGAATGGGGGATACTACTGGTCTTGAGGATTCTCCACATTGTTGTTTCTATAAGAAAAGTTGGGGTGATTCCTATAGTTCTAATTGAAGCCTATGTTGAATCCTTTCCCTCCGATATAGTTCATCCCCGCTTGCCCATCACTACCCATCTCAGCTTCCTTATCAAGGTAGGTTTGTTGGTTATCAAAGTCTCCAACAAAGTGCACCGTCTTCTAATGTCAAGTTTGTCATTAAGGGACTTGATCTCCCTTCTTTGATCTTCTTTGTCACCTCCTTCCCGATAGGTGCGGTCATAATCATGTCCATAGTTCGAGTCTGTTAGAGCCAAGTTCTACACTAGTTGCATTCCCTCTCTTTCATCTTTATGCAAGCAGTTGCAGTTGCTAGCAGTGTTTAGCATCATCCGGTATTTGGGAAGAACTCCACGGTAGAGAGTGCTGAAAAGACTCTCATTAGTGAACCCATGGTGAGGGCATTGGTTGGTGTAGCCTTTGAATCTTTCTCATGCTTCTCCAAAGTTCTTTGTGGCCTTTTGTTTGAAACTTGATATTTCATTCCTCAATCTTGCAATCCTTGATTTGGAGAAGAACTTGGATAGGAAGGCTCTCTTACAGTCATCCCAAGAGGTAATGGTATTTGCAGGAAGGTTCTTCTCCTATAGATGGGCTTTATCTCCAAGTAAGAACAGAAATAGGATCAGCTTCAAAGCATCTTCTGAAACCCCATTGATCCTAACTGTTCGGCAGAACTTGTCGAAGTTGTATATGTGGTGATGCAAGATGGAAGCGTGTTTGACGTAGAACAGGGACTGAGGTCTCTCTATTCTAGATCGTGGGTGATGTTGTGGTAAGATGGATTCAATCCTCGGGTCTCTAGACTCCTTAGAATGAACGTGAGATGATTGAATGGATAGAAGATGGATTGATTGTCGCCACACAAGAGATGAAGGATCTTGTGATAAGACTGAATCTAAGGTCGCTTGATATGACTCACAAGAAAGCTTAGAATTCGAAAGGTGTTTTCTCACGAAGAAGAAGAACTGCGTTATTGTATTGATACTTGGTAAATGATACACGGCTGCTAAGGATCCTTATAAAGGGGATCGTGCAGCTGTTGCCTTCTAGGGCAGAAAACCTAATTACAACGGCTACTAAATAAAATATCCTATGGTCCGACTTTAAAGTAATACAGGGAAACTTGACTCACTTAACTACTAATACAGACTCTGACTCAGACAACTGATATAAGACTTGGACCTGCAAAATGAACAAACACAATATATGAATTGAAACCATACCTTATTGAGCGCGTGTGGCCGTCCATGAATGGGCCTAAGTGGGCTGAATTGAGAAGATCATCATTGAGTCTTCAATTGTCTTCGTTTGGGCCTCTAAACGCTCCACTTGATAATCTTGAGCTAGGAGACTCTGAATGGATGTGTTGAACAGTGCTCTAAGTCTTCTAGTTCCTGATCTTGTCCTCGGAGGATCTCTCATGGTGGTCACATCTTGAGCAGCAGGTACTTCTTCTAGGTCTTCTTGACGTATCTCTACGCTTGAGTCAATGCTTGAGTCAACGCTTGAGTCAATGTCCTCATCATTCCCTCCCTCTTGAGAAGATTCTGACCTCAGAATTCCATCATCTGCATTATAAGGAAGCAAGTCAGCAACATTGAACACTGGTGAAATGGTCAACTCACCTGGCAGATCCAGCTTGTAGGCATTGTTGTTGACTCTCTCCAACACTCGGAATGGTCCTTCTCCTCGTGGTGCTAGTTTCGACTTCCTCTGACTTGGGAACCTCTCTGTTCTCATGTGAACCCACACCCAATCTCCTGGATTGAAGATGAGCTCCTTTCTCCCTTTGTCAGCGGCCTTCTTGTACTTGGCCGTCTTCTCCTCTATGTTGGCCTTCACCTTCTGATGCAGTTTCTTGATTAACTCAGCCTTTGATTCTCCATCCTGATTAGTAACATCTAATGGCGGCAAAGGAACAAGATCTAAAGGGGTTTCTGGCTGAAATCCATAGACAATCTCAAAAGGTGACAACTTAGTAGTAGAATGGTTAGCATGATTATAAGCAAACTCAACATATGGAATACAATCTAACCAGTTCCGTAAGTTCTTACCAACCGTGGCTCTTAAGAGAGTAGATAGAGTTCTGTTTACAACCTCAGTTTGTCCATCAGTTTGTGGATGACAAGTTGTTGAAAAGAGTAGCTTGGTTCCTAGCTTCCTCCAAAGAACTCTCCAGAAGTGACTCAGAAACTTCGTGTCTCGGTCAGAAACAATAGTTCTCGGGATCCCATGTAAGTGTACTACTTCTTTAAAGAATAACTCAGCGGTTTGAGTGGCATCATTAGTCTTGGCACAGGGAATGAAATGTGCCATCTTTGAGAACCTGTCCACTACAACAAAAATAGAATCCTTTCCTCGGATTTTGGGTAAGCCTAAAACAAAGTCCATTGATATATCAACCCAAGGCATACTAGGAATAGGAAGTGGCATATATAAACCATGTGGATGTGACCTGGATTTGGCTTTGAGGCAAGTGACACACTTGGAACAAAATCGTTCCACATCCTTCTTGAGGTGAGGCCAAAAGAAGTGTTCTACCAAAACGCTCAGAGTCTTATCCACTCCAAAATGTCCCATGAGTCCACCACCATGTGCTTCCTTGATCAACAAGTCTCGCATAGAACCCTGTGGAACACACAAACGTTTTTCCCTAAACAAATAACCATTATGTAAGTAGAAGGAACCTGTTGGGGCAGTAGTACAATCTTGGTAGACTGAACTGAAGTCTGGATCATCCTTATATGCATCCTTAAGGTGTTCAAACCCTAAGACCTTAGCCTCCAAAGTTGTGATCAGCATGTGTCGCCTTGAGAGTGCGTCAGCTACAACATTCTCTTTGCCCTTCTTATACTTTATCACATATGGGAATGCTTCTACAAACTCCATCCACTTAGCATGTCTTCTCTTCAGTGTTGTTTGTCCTCTAAGATGCTTCAAAGTCTCATGATCAGTATGTATGACAAACTCCTTGGACAGAAGATAGTGCTGCCATGTCTCCAACGACCTCACTAGCGCATAGAGTTCCTTGTCGTACGTTGGGTAGTTCAAGCTGGCTCCACTTAGTTTCTCACTGAAGTAGGCTACTGGACGCCCTCCTTGAGTTAGCACGGCTCCAATACCTAAGCCTGAAGCATCACATTCAACCTCAAAGGTTTTATTAAAATCAGGTAATACCAAAACTGGTGCATGCGTCAAACGATCCTTGAGTCTGTTGAACGCGTCCTCTTGAGCTGATCCCCACTGAAATGCTACGTCCTTCTTGATCACAGCAGTGAGAGGGGCGGCTATAGTACTGAAATCTTTGACAAAACGCCGGTAGAAGCTTGCCAATCCGTGGAAGCTCCTGACTTGTCCTATGTTGTTTGGTCTCGGCCATTCTTGGATTGCTTTGATCTTCTCTTGATCAACCTGTAAACCTTTGGAACTGACAACAAAACCTAAGAAAACCACTTCATTAGTACAAAAGGAGCACTTCTTAAGATTACCATATAGGCTTTCTTTTCGAAGTGTGTCAAGGACTAGCTCAAGATGCTTTTGGTGATCCTCAAACGATTTGCTATAAACCAATATATCATCAAAGTAAACTACTACAAATTTACTGATGTAAGCTCTTAAAACCTGGTTCATTAACCTCATGAAGGTGCTGGGTGCATTGGTTAGACCAAATGGCATGACTAACCACTCGTATAGCCCCTGCTTAGTCTTGAAAGCAGTCTTCCATTCGTCACCTTCTTTCATTCTTACTTGATGGTATCCACTCCTAAGATCAATCTTTGAAAACACATTAGATCCAGATAGTTCATCAAGCATATCATCTAACCTTGGAATTGGATGTCGATATTTTATGGTGATGTTGTTGATTGCTCTGCAGTCTACACACATCCTCCAAGTTCCATCTTTCTTTGGCACTAATAGAACTGGTACAGCACACGGACTCAAGCTTTCTCTAATGTAACCTTTCTCCATTAAGTCTTGAATCTGCTTCTCCAACTCCTTAGTTTCTGTTGGGTTCATACGGTAAGCTGGGCGGTTGGGCAATGGTACACCGGGAACTAGATCAATCTGATGCTCTATTCCTCTAATAGGTGGTAACCCAGCCGGTATCTCTTCGGGGAACACATCTTTGTATCTGTCAAGCAGTGATACAATCTCTGGTACAAGTACATTATCCCGTGAACCGGTAATCAACACATCTCTAAACACCATTAGTAGCACCGTTTCTTTTCGCTCTAAAGCCTTATAGACAGTACTAGGCGTGATGTAAAGGTTAGTTTTACTTACCTTGGCCTCAGCAGCAAATTTAGATTGCATCTCATGTACCTCTTGAGGAGATAAAGGAGCAAGCTGGAATTTGCGCTTGTCATGCGTGAAGGAATGAGTATTGGTGCGTCCGTTGTGTATGACTTCTCTATCAAATTGCCATGGCCTGCCGAGAAGCATATGGCCTACTTGCATTGGGACAACATCGCACAAAACTTCGTCCTCATACTTCCCTATCTTGAACTGAATCAGGACTTGCTCATGTATCCTGATCTCGGTGCTTGAATCTAACCATCTAAGGCGGTATGGCCTCGGATGTTGGGTTGTCTTCAAACCTAGCTTTTCCACCATAATCTTGCTAGCAGCATTAGTACAAGATCCACCATCAATTATGAGACTACATACCTTGTTCTGAACTGAACATCGAGTGAAAAACAAGTTTTCTCTCTGGATGGTGTCTGGGTCACTCAAGGCACTCAATGCCCTGCAAACAACTAACATCTCTCCTGTCTCGGGAAATGCTACTTCTTCTTCTGAATCCGCAGCTTCAAGGTGTTCCACTTCATCTTGAGACTTATATCCTCCATCAGGTGTTAGGATCATAACTCGCTGATTTGGACAATCTCGTGCATAATGACCTTTACCCTGACACTTGAAACAAGTTATGTCGCGGGCTATTGTATTAGCGATTGAAGACTTACCTGAGTCAGTGCGGGTGTTCCTTGGTGCTTCATAAGCTGGCCTCTTATCTTGGGAACCTGAGGCAACAGTCTTGCCTTTGTCAAGGTTCTTAGCTTGCGGTGCACTCCATGAGTTAGGTCTTGAGCGACTCGCTGCCGCGGTCTTTCTCTTGATTCCTTGTTCAGCCTGCACGGCTGCATGCAATAAATCATTAAGATCATGACAAGGTTGACGTTCTACCTTTCTGGCGATCCGGTCATTGAGTCCATCAATGAAATGGCCCATGAGAACTTCTTTACTCTCGTCCAACGCCATCCGGTTCTTGAGTTGCTCAAACTCTTCATAGTATTCCTCAACACTCTTGTTCTTCTGTGACAGCTGCCTGAACTGCTTTTGCATATCTCTGTGGTAATGAGGTGGCACAAATCGCCTCCTGAAGTTGTACTTCATGGCTGCCCAGGTTGTGATCCGCTCAAAGTTGTTTCGCCTACGGTCTTGGACTTCTCTGTCCCACCAAGTTAAGGCATGGTCCGTGAGTTGAGCCGAAGCTAGAGCTATCTTCTTCTGGTCATTGTACTCGTAGTAGTCAAAGATGTACTCCATAAGCCTCTCCCAGTCAAGGTATGCTTCTGGATTAACCCTACCTGCAAAAGTTGGCACAGTTAGTTTCAAATCTTTTGCAAAGTTGCGGTTTACCTCTTGTTGTGGTTGGCGTTCACGGCGGTGATGTTGATGATCTCGGTTCCTCCCTCCTGCTCCTGCATTCAGAGTATTCTCACTCTCATCATCATCCGACTGCTCATCATTCCTTGGAAGTTCTAGTCGTCCAACCCTTTGATCAATCCGTCCGATCTGAGCTGACAAGTCGTTCTTCATGGCTTGTAGCGCTTCTAGTAGAGTCGCATTAGGGTCTACTTGTTCTCCTGCCATTGGGTTCCTGTCCCTACACACACTAGAGCAAGCGATCAAGTGACTAGGGAACAAAAGGCACAAAATAAGAAGAAAGATCCTAAGCAAATCTATGATAACTTGTGATACAAGCGATGCGTCAAGGACTGACACAAGAGAAGGCTCGGTTACAAGTAAAAATAAATCACGCTCGGTTTTGGACAAAAGGATTTTGGAAAGTTGTAAACCGATTTGATTAAATATAGGAGATCTTTAGAAATTTGAAAAGATTTGGAAAACTTTCTTTTTTTTTTTTTTTTTGAAAACGAGATTTAGTAAAAATAGGAACTAGAAAATCTAAAAATATGGAAAATATTTTCGAAATCTTTGGAAAAGGAAATGAACACCTTGAACCGAAAATTCAAATGGAAAATCGGATCAAAAGGTTACACTTCTTCTTCTTCGTAAATCCTTTTTTTTTTTTAAAGCAAGAATCAAGAACACAAAACAAACTTTTTTTTTTTTTTTTGAATATTGAAAACGAGTGCAAGAAAAGAAAAGGTATTGAATCTAGAACCTTAAGATTGACAAAAGGATTTCGCTTATTGGCTCAAGCACAAAGAAGCGATTTCTAATTGAATCAAGGATGTAGATCAACAATGAAACTAGATGAAACAAAAGACTTTTTATGGTTTTTTTTTTTGAAGGTAAAAATCGAAAGCTATAAACTAGATTGCAAAGAAACCGAAAGGAAAAGGGATAGATACACCTGATCTAGGAACCTTTCGGCTCTGATACCAGATGATGCAAGATGGAAGCGTGTTTGACGTAGAACAGGGACTGAGGTCTCTCTATTCTAGATCGTGGGTGATGTTGTGGTAAGATGGATTCAATCCTCGGGTCTCTAGACTCCTTAGAATGAACGTGAGATGATTGAATGGATAGAAGATGGATTGATTGTCGCCACACAAGAGATGAAGGATCTTGTGATAAGACTGAATCTAAGGTCGCTTGATATGACTCACAAGAAAGCTTAGAATTCGAAAGGTGTTTTCTCACGAAGAAGAAGAACTGCGTTATTGTATTGATACTTGGTAAATGATACACGGCTGCTAAGGATCCTTATAAAGGGGATCGTGCAGCTGTTGCCTTCTAGGGCAGAAAACCTAATTACAACGGCTACTAAATAAAATATCCTATGGTCTGACTTTAAAGTAATACAGGAAAACATGACTCACTTAACTACTAATACAGACTCTGACTCAGACAACTGATATAAGACTTGGACCTGCAAAATGAACAAACACAATATATGAATTGAAACCATACCTTATTGAGCGCGTGTGGCCGTCCATGAATGGGCCTAAGTGGGCTGAATTGAGAAGATCATCATTGAGTCTTCAATTGTCTTCGTTTGGGCCTCTAAACGCTCCACTTGATAATCTTGAGCTAGGAGACTCTGAATGGATGTGTTGAACAGTGCTCTAAGTCTTCTAGTTCCTGATCTTGTCCTCGGAGGATCTCTCATGGTGGTCACATCTTGAGCAGCAGGTACTTCTTCTAGGTCTTCTTGACGTATCTCTACGCTTGAGTCAATGCTTGAGTCAACGCTTGAGTCAATGTCCTCATCATGTGGTCTAGTGGATCCTCCATTGGTAGGCCATGAAACTTGTTTCCTTACACCATGTTAATGATGCTTGCTTTGATTTCATAGTTGTTGTTTTCCACCGCTGGTGCAATGATTGCAGTTTGGTAACCATGAATGCTTGGTTTGTCGTATGTTCCAATGGCTATATGCACTCTTGGGCGATGTATTGGTATTTTTCCTTCTTGGCCCGGGTTCTCAAAAAAGTCACCATCATGTTGTTGTTGGTTTAGGTCAGCCATAGCTTCTTGTATGTTCTTAAACCTCAGTTGTTGTCTTCTCTCCCTTGTTATGCTCCTTTCCAATGCTCTTATATCATCCACCCGAGGTATTTGGTTTGTTGGTCCCCTACTCCCCAAGTTCATTCACCTGCGAAACAAAGGAAAACAAGGTAGAGAATGTGATATATCAATGTAACTGAAAGACTTAGTCTCAAGAAAAAACCAAATCTTAATGGCTCAATTTTCCCCCAAGATGGCAGCAGCGCCAAACTTGATAAGCTAAAAATTTCCCTTTGAACCACTTCAGCTGCAAGTATACAGTCTAGTCTTTGTAGTTTTGGGGTGTCAATCCACTTGAGTGATCAAACAAACTAAGAATGCAGGAATTTGGTTAATCTAAGTGCAACAAAAATGATTCATGTATTTGTTCACTAATTCTTGCAATACACAAAAAGTTTAACCAATTCAAAATGAGTTCACAAAGTTAAAAACACAATTTAGAAATATTCAAGAGTGAATAAAACAGAGCAAAACAGAGCAAGATGATGATTAAGACAATTGATTAAAAGACTAAGTTCCTTGGGTTGAGATTTCGGTTTGGGTGATTAATAATAAATTCAGAAGCATTTGAAAACAATGGAATGATTTCCTAGGCTAAGAACAACATATTAAGCTACTCCACTCTCATGATAATAGCCATATACCTATCAAGCATTAACATTAATTCTCATTGGCAATTTCAAGATAGATATGCATTATCAACAAGTTCTTATTACCACTAAACACCTTAGACATCAATTCTCATAGGTTAAGTATGTAAAGCACATGATAGAGTTTCAAACATTAACTACATTTCTCAGTGCTAGCAACATTCAAGTTCAAGGAAATGATTAGCTACTTCAATCCTAGCATTAAGAGTTTCTAACAAGTAAGAAATGAATATTTCTAAGTTTTAAACAACCTAAACCATTATTAGATCACCGTCACCTCGCTCAAACCCATAAACTTATGGTAAACTACTCACTAGCCATGGTAATAACAAAGAAAGACTTGATTTAATATAACAAGTATGAAAGAAATAAGAAGAACTCAAAGAACAACTCAAGAACAAAACTCAAATTGCATAAAAGATCAAAGAAAACTAAATTGTTTGGTTGTAGATGTTTACAAGAGGTGATATGACTCTTCTAACACATCAAAAGCCTTTAAATAGAAGAAAATAGAGTGCATTCGTCGACCACAACCACATGGGAGGGTCTGCAAGCCAAAAGTAATGAAAAAGGAGCATGTGGGAAAAAGTGGATCTCACAGCGGCATCAGGAGGTCGTTGTGCAATGCCGCTGTGAGATGTCTTGATCCACAAAGACTTCGGGAGGTCGCATTGGGACCCCGCTGTAGGATGCCGCTGTGAGGGATGATTTCTCACAGCGGCTTCGGTAGCCCGCTGTGGATGCAGCTGCGAGGAAGCCGATGTGAGGTCCGGTCGTGATCCTTGGCTGTTTTTCCACTTGGTTTTGAGTGTTGTTCAGTCACTACCTCCTCCATTATTTTTGGGTGCTTCAGCATGTCTTCCACCACCTACAAAAAGAGAAATAAAGTAAATGCAATCCTAATGATGCTTAAATGCATTATCCTAAACCTAAAACACACTAAAAACCAGGATCAATTATAATAAAAAATACAACACATCAATGATCAAAAAGAAGGACTTCAATGTTGGGGACCTTTTCTACTCTTTAACTCTCAGTTGAAGTTATTCCTCGGGACGCTTAAATCGAGATGGTCCAGTTCTTTTTGGATCAAGGAACTCTCTCACACCATCTTTACAAGAAAATAAGTATGGCATGTGAATGTAGGAGCAATGGAGAACTTATACCTCGGTTTAATGCACTCCTTAAAACCTTGAAGAATGGAAAAGCAATGAAAGGCCCAGTTGAACATCCTAGATTAGCCTCTTTTTTGGTGCGGCAAATTGTCTACTACCAGAAGTGTACATGGAAAAAGAAGGACTTGGAACTTGTGCAATACGTGGAAGGTCTAGTAACCCCAATTCTCCAAGCGAAAGGTATTGAGCTGTACGACTCAACCAACATTGATTGGATGGACATTGCCCGCCTTGGAAGGGAAAATTAATTGGGAAGACGGATTGGTACCTCATATGTTTACAAGATGAAAAATGGCCACGCCTTAGTGAAGGTCATGCTGCCTCACCTCGCCCTTACTTTGGTCCATGAGAGAGAGAGAGAGAGAGAGAGAGAGAGAGAGAGAGAGAGAGAGAGAGAGAGAGAGCTTGATATTCAACTCCACTAAGGATGACTGTGACTATCCAACCACCCAATCGACTTTTGGTAAGACTCTCCAAGGTAAAGGGGAGACTCTCTTAGCTGATGATGAGACCGAAAAACTAAAAGAGGAAGAAGATGATCTAGCCCCTAATCCAAACTATCTCTATGGAAGTCACTGCTACCACTTCGCCCCTTTGATGACTTCATCACCAACGAAACCTCTCTCCAATTTCATAATCAAAAGAAATCTCCTTCAGGGATGGTGTAAGTGGAAAGAAAATACAATCATAAAATTGGTCAAGGGAATGAAAGACATGAAGAAAAAAATCAAAGAGTTTACAAAGAAGGGTAAGATAAGGAGCATATCGAATCATTCGCAGCCCACAGAAAAGTTGGCGAGAGAAGTGAGCATGTACACCGCCATTCCTACCATGGCAAAGAGATCATGCCTTATGAAGAGCCACATCACTCATCATCTTACATAGGCGTAAAACCAAGATAAAGGCCATGAGAACCTCATCCTCCTCTTCAAGAAATATGTCCCACTCCATGGACACTTCCTCCTCCTCCATCAACTAGTAAGAAGGTAACACTCCTTGTATATAGTTTTTCTTTCGTTTCATGCAATTTTCATTTTTCTTAAGACCTTTTCTTATTCTTCTATCACACAAGGGGCTGTGTGATTTAAGTTTGGGTGAAGGGCCAGTAGGTAATCAATTGTTTTGCATCTTATTTTTGATTTTTGCATCATTGAGTTTCATCCATATATCTGCACACATGAAAGGCATAGAAAACTAAAAAAATTCGAAAATTTTAAAAACTTTACACAAAAGAAAAGCATTTAGTTGCATTTGCATAAGTGAGATTGAGTCTAGAAGCATATAGATTTGCATGTGCATGCATTGGTAGAAATGATATGATTTCCTTGGAAAGTTTCTTCTTAAGAATTTGGATTCCATTTTGAGCAAACTAGAAAGTAAGGATGCACCATACTTGGATCACTTGTCTCATATCTCTTTTGTTAGCTAAAGCTTGTTGTGAATTTATGATAGCTCTGTTTAAATGATAACCTGATACAACTTCAGAACCGAGACTAGGAATATGGTGAGATGGAGAAAAGTGCTAGATGTGTAGCTGTAATGTCTCTTCCCGTTTTCCGCTGACCGACGAGCTTAACGGCCAACAATCAAACTAGAACATGACCGATCGAACCCGAGCAGCCATACGAGAAGAGTTTATCACAATACGAAGCCAGAGACGGTCCGGTTTGAGTCAATGGCTCGAACTAAACTATCCTTGACTCCGTTTATCTCGTTTCCACAATACAAACTTTTCAACCTGTACCGCTTCCACAAGTTGTGTTCGGTTCGGTCTAAACCGTATATCAAGGAATTATTCCATCTTTTATTACTTTAAAAATTAAAAACAATATACGGTCTAATACAAATCTTTTAGCAGAATATCCCAATAAATTCCGAAACCAAAAATAAATCAAAATGCGTAGCAAACAGATACCCAATGCCAACCCGAGACTAGCCAGAGTGTCCTATGCGTCCGCCGAGCTATGCCAAACCTGAAAAACACAAAAGAGTCTAATGAGTAATCTAAGATTATCCAGTGAGACGGTTCCCAACTAAAAGGCTTCTAATAATCTAATAATCCCGCCCAAACCCAAAATAACAATCAAGTACAATAGTTGATCACGTGCTAGACGTAATGAGCTCCATAACACACAAGCATTCAAATAACAACACAATCATCAATGAAGGAAATCGATAATACTGTGGCACATGCCCTCGATTAGACTCGATCTACACTAAACACATCTCTAACACAATCTCTACACCATGGGCCCCAAATGTGAACTCGGTAACTTCCGCGGGAACACTTAGCTATCCCACGGTAACTAAAACCTCCCACGACTCCTAGATGAAAAGACGAAGTCCAATGACTAGGACACCATTCTCTGTTCATCGATACGCGGTGACTCGGGCTACCCCTAGATATCAAAATCTTCCATGCAGTCCGGCCCTAGGATGCGACCCCGTATTCTCTGGACCACATACTTACCGGCGTCACTCAGTAGGTTAACACCATAACCAGAACCACCACCCGAAGGCATGTGAACCGAATAGGTAACTACCCGAGGATCCAATCGGGTCGGAAGTACCAGAATGCCATCTCTAGACTTGCGGGATCCAACACACCCTAAAGAGTCCTAATAACAATAATGTAAACAAGCAGACTCAGTGGGACTCTATCACGCAAGACCGACAAGGTGAACATAAATAAATCCAATCACAACTCCCAATCTTTCTCGCAAGTGCTATCACCAACTTCCACGTCACCCGACCTTATCCTGTGTCATACCGGATTAGGTCTTTGTCCAAACTTACCCAGTCCCGCACCAGAGTAAGTGTCTACCAGTACAGTCTACTTGGCTCAACACCGAAGTAGATAAACCATCAAGCAATCAATAGTCTACTCGGCCTAACACCGAAGTAGATACACAATCACACAAACAATAATCGCAACACCACATAAACAATTAATTAGGTTTATTAGTCTTTTAACCTTTCCTTAACCTTAACTCATTCAATCCGCTACATTGGGATTAGTGGATTACTAATCCCATAGACGGCTTAATTCAATTCTAATTATTAATTATTATTTCTTTAAATTCTTATTCTTAACCTCTTTGATCCGTCAGCTTGAGATTAGTAAACTTACTAATCTCCTGACTTCACATTATTATTTAATTAATTTATTTAACCCGATAACTCCGACTACTGACTAGTTAACCCACCCCGCTATTATATTCGAAGTGTGTTATGTGTTTTAACCGAATTTTAATCAACTCATAATTCCCCATAAATAGATTCACTTAGATACGTTCTTAAATACTCATATATGCATATATGTCCTAGCATGCCGTTCTATATGTATGCAACACCCATTCAAGCAATCAAGGAAACTATAAATCAATTACCGATATAATCTAACTAGCATGCATCTCTTTAATCTAATCATTTAATTAGTTAACCAAGTTATTAATCAACCTAGCCGGTCTAACCAATTCAATCATCGAGGTATGAAACCTAAATCTACGGTTAATGAAACCAAGGTTTATATGTCTTATCTATTTGCAACACACAATTTAGCCGACTCATTGTGTTATCATGATGACGGATGGATGGACTGACGGAACCCACGAGACCCGACACGAACCCGATGCTACCCCGAACCTTCCCCGAACAGTTGACTTGCATTGACCCCAACTTGACTCGAGTGTTGACCTTAGTGATTCTGATCGTACCTTCACACGAGCCTCCGGACCAACCTCATTTTCTCTCTCCTTCTCTCTCTCCTCCGGTTCTCCTCTGGTTCTCTTCCTTCTCTCTCTCCTCCGGTTCTCTTCCTTCTCTCGTCCGGTTCTCCTCCTTCTTCTTCTCATGCTTCCTCTTCTCTCTCTTCTTCTTCTTCTTCTTTTCTCATGCTTGTTCTTCTTCTTCTTCACGCTTCTTTTTCTCTCTCTCTCTTCTTCTTCTTCTTCTCCCCACGCTTCTTCATCGTCTTCTTCTTCTTCTCCTTCTTCTTCTTCTTCTTCTTCTTCTTCTTCCTCTCAAGCTCTTCTCTTCCTTCTTCTTCTTCTTCTTCTTCTTCTTCTTCTTCTTCCTCTCTCTCTATCTTCTTCTTCTTCTTCTTCTTCTTCTTCTTCTTCTTCTTCTTCTTCTTCTCCTCTTCCTCTTCCACGCTTCTTCTTCTTATTTTTGTTGTGATGAAAATGAGATGGAGCCTATTGTTATAGCTGAAGAAACCTCATAATCTTGTGACAAATGTCACTTCAATTCTTCTCCAATGGACACAAAATCAAGGTGAGATAATGGGCAAGTTCAATGTTCCCCTTTGCCTCCATAATACCAATTCATTGAATCCTTTCTCTTCTATACCCTATTATCCACGTGATGAATCAATTTAGCTTGAGAAGAAAGTCTTCTCCTCTCTCCATGCCACGACATCAAGGTGAGGTAATGTTCCTTGCATCTTCTCTTTATTACTTCTTTTCCAAGTTACCACATCTCATGTTTCCAATGTTCATGAACCTACAAAATATAGGTGGAGCCATCAGGGAAATGACACATGTCACTGAGAAGTGTTTTATGACCAATTAGATTGCTCCAAACATTTCGTAGAAGCTCATATTCCCGATTCCTTCCGATGCTTTGGTTTAACCGGTTTTGCGTTTAATATTTTAAAAACCCCTTAGCTGCTTCTATAAATCCACCAAGCCTCCTTTTCAGATTCTAGATGGTCTTAGATGAATTTATAAATTTGAATCACCTCATTTGGACACCCGTAGCTCCCGTTATGAATTTTAGAAGTTTCTTCGGTTCTATCGGTTTCCATTCCCGATAGTCTGAAAAACACATCTACGGTCCGTTTCCACCATTCTTGGTCTTCTAAATGTTTTCTTTATTTAAAAATAATAACATTGGCCCATCTTAGCTTCCGGCTCGCATTTTGGTAAAATTACCAAATGTCCTTCTATTCTTGAAAATTACAAAAACGCCCCTTGTTGACTTCTTTACTGCCCGTTGACCAATTTTGTAATACAGGGTATTACATTCTTTCCCACTTACTGGAACTCGGTCCCCGAATTCTCCGTTACTGACAACTTTGAATCGGAATGGAATCTCGTAAGTAGCTACGACTGAACTGATCTAACTGCTCAATGCTCAAATTTTGAATCAACTGAAACTATACTCCCTATGCTCAACGGAATCTTGAAACACGGTCTTGCTCTAACCCTCATCATACTGACATCTTTCCCACACTGAAAACTACACTTACGATCATTTCTAGTTCCTCATCTCATTGCTTCACTGACTCCAACTCTGATTCCAAAATCCACCGATTTTGACTGAACTGCTATACTCCGCTTCATGAATCCATCTGAGCGGACAAATAATCCAGGCTTCCCCACTTTGTCTTGACTTTCCCAAATTACGCAATAATAACTCATCCTCCATTCCCGTAACTTAACTTGGTCCGACTTTACTTCTTATCGCTTCTCATCGACATTCTGATAACATCGATGTTCCTCCTTTAAACTAAACCGCCATACTCATGCACGCCTCGAACTTTCTCGATCACTGATCTCCACGCTTCATGGATATCAAAACTACCTTTCCTTTGATAACCTCGAACTGATCCAAAACTGACACTGATGCTTTCCAAATCTCTTTACTAGCTCATCATACCCATTCACCTGTCTTGAATCTATCTGCTACTAATATTCATACTCTCGCTGACTCGCTTGCAAGCTCGGTTCAACTGCTTCCTGAAATACCATCTTGTCGCCAGGGTTCGGGTTCTATCTCGTGTTCACGTCAAATTGTCCATCACGTCCTACATCAACAACTCAACGACAGTGGAACGGTTAAAACTTTTCTAAACTTATTTCTCGATATCACTTCCTTATAGAGATATCGTTAACTAGTCATGTACCCAATGGTCACACATGGCTAACTAACGATATCTTATAATTCCGCTGTACCACTAAATAAGTTTCCTACAAAAAACGCTTTCTCAATTCCGAGCATAGTTCTATCTAAGAGGCTCTCTACCTTCCACAAGTCAAACCGATAACTTATCATCTCGTCTACACAAGACTAATGGTCTATCACTTACCCAAAACGTCTAACACCCTATCCGATCAGTCCAAATGATTTCGCTACCAAAACTCAAGAACTACTTTCTAGCAACCTAACGAATCAAACAGTGCGATGCTAGCAACCTAGCAAACAAACAAACTGAAACGCTATCAACTTAGCGATCAAACAGAAATGCAGTGCTACTAAACCAAATCAAGTCAACCCATGAGCAATGTAATGATACCATTAAACGCTCTAGCAACCTAACGATCAAACACATGCGATGATTCAAAATCAATGACTAACAACCTAGCGGGCAAACAACGCGTCAATCAATCAATATTCTAACACAATAGGAAGGCAATCAATCACACACAATCAATCAATCAAGCAAATCGGCGATTGCAGTTGTCTCTCAGGGTTCTGATGGAAACCGTCTATTTGGACCATCATTTGTTTTCACATCGTAATTATATTGCATTCACAACCATCATATGCATGCAATATAACTACTCCGTTACTCAAAACGACAAACCGGAATACTCCACATCCACCACGTAAATAAAACATCTATATACCACACAGAGTTTTAAATACATAGGTATGTCGGAGTCTACATACTATCGGTTACCAATCCGTGCAAAAAGAAATACTGCTTACACACAATCGAATCGTCAAAGATGAATGCAAGCCGATTTACACACATCAAAAGTGAGTTAGAGCCCTTACTTACCTGGGCCTAATCTAAACTCTCCAACATGAGCGGTACAACTCATGTGGATCCTAACCGGCAGGTGCGCTAGGAGGATGGATTGAGTGTGGTGGTGATGGCGGAGCTACGCGGTCTCGATCATGATGGGAAAATAATACAACGTACTTCTCGGCCGTAAAGGAAACAAGGCAGGAGTGGTGCGGGTGGTGACGACAACTGATACTCCCGGGAAACAACGGTGGTAAGGATGGAATAACCTCCGGTGGCGGTGGCTGCTGCTGAGTGACCCCGAATTCTTGAATCTCCGATAACTTGATCAAATAGTTAACCATCATGTCTGCTATCTGAGTCGTCCATACCGATGTCGCTCGTACTGAAGTCACGACCACACACACACACCAATCCTCCTAGGACAACTCTGCTGTAAGACTGCATCAAAACACCAAAGGATTAGCAAAATCCTAATAAAATACCCATTTCCCCGGTTTGATGAACGCAACTCGGATTCCTAATGGTTGCATTGGCGACACATTTCGACTCGATAAAACATTGAAAACTTTGAAAAACCGGAATTTTCGAATCCATGTGATATATCATGGTTTTTACCGCTTTTATGCCATGATATAAGTCTGTTTTAGTGTCTTTTGGTGTTCCTTTAGAGTCTTTTGTAGGTTTTCTTAGGTACACGCACGTTTGGAGCTAAAGTGGAGATTATGGAGCTAATTGGTGCGTTTTGGAGATTTGGTCCGAGAGACTGAGCTCACTGTCCAGATATGATGACTGCGTCGATCGTTGCACACCTGCATCGGTCGATGCATAGCGCGAATGGGCCAGACTCGGCGGTTTAATGAAGAAATGCCAATATTGCAGAAGTGCCCAGAAGTTCCAGATATTTACACAGAAGCCCCAAGTCGTGTTTTAGCTATTTAATTAGGTTTTTAGATCAGTTTTTAGATACGCTTACATACGCTATCATAACTTAGAGCAGAGAGTTTTTAGAGCTTTTGGGGCTGATCTGGTCCTGTACTACATTCGTTTTGGAGAAGTTTTCGAACCCCTTTATTATTCTAATCTCTTTTATGATTGCTATTTATTCATTGATTATGTTTACATCATCCATGTCTGAGTAGTTTCATAGTTAGGTTTCTCATAGGGATTTCATGACTCGCTAGATATAATTAATTCAGTTAAGGATTCACATCAATAGATGTTCTTCGAACTAAATTGTGTTTAATGCTAGTTCTAACCTGATCAATTAGAATCTAGATCTTAGGTTGCTAAATACGACACGACAGTGTGGTTTAGAATCTGAACTATTTAGGTTGAGCAATTAAACTTCTCGCAAAGGAATTTGGTTTAGTTTAATTGTGAACATATCAAACTTGGAATTAAAGCTGGTTTAATCTGTTAGTAATTGCAAAGGAATTTGGATTACTGCACTTAGACTTAAAGAATTCTCGCAAAGGAATTTGGTTAATTCTATATCTGTGTTTTGAGTTCTAGAACTGAGTTTAATTAGATCCTGACTGATTGATTTATCTGCTTGTCTGATTTCCTGAGAACGCCCTAGACTTAGCGCTTTTAGTTTATTGATTTCAAACAACAACCTGCTACCGATTTACTTTCCTGCTTGCTTTTAGTTAATAGAATACAATTTGCTTTTTGCTTTCTCCTAGTTTTTAATCTCTTTAAGTTCTTGATTTTATCATTGCCTAGTGTCCTCGTGGATTCGATCCCTAAGTACTACAATTGATTTACTGTGCACTTGCAGTTAGTATAGGGTAAAACTCGAGACCTATCAAGTTTTTGGCGCCGTTGCCGGGGACTCTTAGAGTCTTCGATAGCTTCAAACTTAGGTTTTTTTTACTAGGATTTTTATTTTTATTTTTGTTTACTGATTTTTCCCTGTTTTCTTTCTGTCGCAGGTACGACATTCGCCTAGCATCGATCGTTGCACCTTTGTGTCGATCGTCACTAGGCGATTCTGAGATTGAATCGATCATTGCACTGCTAGAATCGATCGTTGCTTGACGATTACAGACAGTTTATGCAGATGCGTGAAACTAGAAGTAATCAGATCTTGAACCTCGTTAATCTCAGACTTGAAGAACTTGGACGACTAGAGAGGACTAACAGAAGAGAAAGAAGAGCAAGGATGGTACGTGAACGTTTGATCCTGATACAAGATCCTAACGGTATCCTGAGGGACCGAGATAACAATCCGCACAATGCTGCTGGGCAGAGGATTGATGCTGAGGGACGTGTGATCCCTGATGTTGAGGAACCTGAACCACAGCCGCAGGCACAAGGCCAAGGACAGGCCCAAGGTAGACATATGGTTGTTCATGAGAGGACTTTAGCTGACTACAACAGACCGGATGAGTTTCATTCAAACCGGTCAGCTCTAGTACCTCCTGGTTTTGAGAGGAACGATTTTGAGATCAAAACCACCTACTACTCGCTGATGAGACAGAATGCCTTCCATGGCCACCCATCAGAGCAGCCTATGGATCACATCGATCAGTTTGAGGATATAATCACTGGCATGAAGTATGATGGAGTTTGCCAGGATTATCTGTTTCTCAAGCTCTTTCCGCACAGTCTCGCTGGAGACGCAGCTGCATGGCTAAAGCAACTGCCACCTGGGCAGTTTACTACTTGGGATGCTCTTAAGAGCGAGTTTTTGAGGCATTTCTACGATGATGCGCGTTCCGATCAGTCCAGACAGGACATTCTGACATTCTCCCAAGGCCCTGTGGAGCCTTTAAAAGCTGCTTGGATGTGATTCAAGAAGTACCAGCGTGACTGCCCACACCATGGATTCACTGAGGTCACATTGCTAGGTATCTTCTTCAGAGGCATAAATCTTCCATATCAGACTGCGCTGGATAACTCCAGCAATGCAAATTTTAACACCAGGACTCCTGCACAAGCTAAGCAGTTGATTGAGAACTTAGTAAGCAGCAACAGTTGCAAGACTACTGATGAGAGGAGGAAAAAATCTGGTGGAAAGGTAGAGAATTTGGAGATTGCTGATATTAGATCTAAGCTGGACACAGTTTGTAATCTCCTAGCTGGTAAGAAAGCTGTCCACTTTGCCCAAGATGTTGAGGTAATTCAGACTGAGGAAGACACTCAGGAAGAAGATGTGAATTACATAGGAGGATCTGGATTCCAAGGTAATAGATTTGGTAATCAGCAGGGAAACAGGTTCTTCAATGGAGGACAGAGGAGTGCCTTCACAGGCAATCAGAACTCCTCTGGCTTTGGACAGACTAATGGTTTTCAGAAACCTTTTGGACAAGGTACTCAGAGAACCTATGGATCATCTTCTTACCAAGCACATTCTGTAGCCACTGCTCATGAGAGTAAGATGGAGGCAATGATGGAACAGCTGCTGAAAGGTCAGACTAAGAGTGCTGCAGACCTCGACAAGAGGATAGGTACTGTCTATGAGGATCTGAACGGGAAGTTTGAATACCTGAGCGCATATATGAAGGAGCTTGACGCTAAAGTTGCAAGAACTGCTGGATATGCTCAGAGGGAGGATGGATATCTCCCAGGGCGAACTGATGCTAATCCCAAGTATCAATGCAATGCAGTGACATTGAGAAGTGGTAAGGAGCTGTTTCCTGGCCAGAAAAATCAGTTGAGTGTTGAAGAACTCGTGGAAATTGAAGAATTGGAAGATGGGATCCGTGATATTCGCAATGCATCAATCGACGCCACTCAGAAACGGTCGATGCAAAGCGAAAACGAAGAACCTGTCGTAACAAAGTCGCCCAGCAACGATCGATACAACACCAGTAACCATCGACGCAAGGCGACTGCAGAGAGTTCAAGACCAGAGAAACCGAAACAGTCGACCGAGAGGGTTTATAAGCCTAAAATACCTTATCCCAAGAATCCCAGAAAAGCTAAGAATGATAAGCAGTACGCAAAGTGCCAAGAGTTCATTAGGAAGGTGAAAGTCGAAGTGCCTTTGATTGACTCTATGGAGACTTCTCCTGTGATGAGGAGATGTCTTAAGGATTTAATTGCTGGAAAGTGGTCTGATGAGGAGAGTGTAATGATGATCAATGAGGTGTGTAGTGCAGTGATTCAGGGCAGAATTCCTGAGAAGTTGAAAGATCCAGGAAGCTTTGTGTTGGATTGTGCTATCTACAGGGAAAGATTCGAAAGGTCTCTATGTGATCTTGGTTCCAGTGTGAATCTTATGCCTTTCTCAGTGGCTAAGAGGCTCAGGATGACTGATTTTATACCCACTAGGATATCACTGGTTTTGGCAGATAGAACAATCAGAATTCCCAAAGGATTATTGGAGGATGTGCCTATAATGATTGGCCAATGTGTGATACCTACTGATTTTGTGGTTCTGCAGTATGGAGTGGAACCAAAGGATCCACTGATTTTGGGCAGGCCTTTCTTGGCTACTGCTGGTGCGATGATTGACTGCCAAGGAGGTAGAATAATTCTGAATGTGGGTGATCTGAAGATGAGTTTTGATATGGAAAAACTGGTGAAGAGACCAACCATCGACGGACAGACCTTCTATGTGGACACACTAGGTGATTTGGCTGCAGAGTACTTTCACAAGTCACATGCTGAAGATCCACTAGAAAGAGCTTTACTGAGCTCTATAATGGAGCTGGAATACCTGCAGGACGAGCCCGCAACGTGCTATGCGAGGCTGATGGATTCTGTTGAAGTAGTGATGCAGGTAGAAGTATCTGACGCGACGATGCATCAATCGACACACCTTGAGCGTCGATCGTTGCAGGTCGACAGAGACTGGGCCGAGGAAAAAGCTCCGAAAATCGAGCTGAAACAACTTCCATCTGGGCTAAGGTACGCATTTCTTGGACCTAATTCGACATATCCAGTAATTGTCAATGCTAGTTTGAACAACGCAGAGCTCACTTTACTGCTAAGCAAGCTGCGCAAGCATCACAAAGCTCTTGGCTATTCTCTTGATGACATTTCAGGTATCTCTCCGGAGCTGTGCATGCATCGGATACATCTTGAGGACGAGTCTAAGACATCTGTAGAGCATCAGAGAAGGCTTAATCCTAATCTACAGGAAGTGGTTAAGAAGGAGATTATGAAACTCCTGGATGCTGGGATCATCTATCCTATTTCAGACAGTGATTGGGTGAGTCCAGTCCATGTAGTGCCTAAGAAAGGCGGAGTTACAGTTGTGAAGAATGAGAAGAATGAGCTGATCCCTACTAGGACTGTGACGGAACACAGGATGTGCATAGATTACAGGAAACTCAATGCTGCAACAAGGAAGGATCATTTCCCTTTACCCTTCATTAATCAGATGCTGGAGAGGTTAGCAAATCACCCTTACTATTGCTTCCTCGATGGATACTCAGGTTTCTTTCAGATACCTATCCATCCAGAGGATCAGGGAAAGACCACCTTCACTTGTCCATATGGCACATTTGCTTACCGTAGGATGCCTTTTGGACTATGCAATGCACCAGCTACTTTCCAGAGATGCATGATGTCCATATTCACCGATATGATTGAGGACTTTATGGAGGTATTTATTGATGACTTCTCGGTCTATGGATCCTCTTATAATGAGTGCTTAGATAATCTGTGCAAGGTACTGACTAGATGCGAAGAAAAGCACTTGGTTCTTCACTGGGAAAAGTGCCATTTCATGGTCAGAGATGGCATTGTACTTGGACATAAAGTGTCTGAAGCAGGGATTGAAGTGGACCGCACTAAGATTGAGGTAATGACCAACCTTCAGGCGCCTGATTCTGTTAAGTCTATAAGAAGCTTTCTTGGACATGCTGGTTTCTATAGACGGTTCATCAAGGACTTCAGTAAGATTGCTAGGCCACTAACTGCTTTGCTGTGTAAGGATACCAAATTTGAGTTCAATGCAGATTGTCAAACTGCATTTGAGAAGATTAAGCAGGCGTTAGTGAGCGCTCCAATAGTTCAGCCACCGGATTGGGATCTACCTTTTGAGGTTATGTGTGATGCAAGTGACTATGCTGTAGGAGCTGTTCTGGGGCAGAAGAAGGATAGAAAGCTTCATGCTATATACTATGCTAGTAGGACACTAGATGATGCGCAGAGAAACTGTGCAACCACAGAGAAGGAGCTGTTGGCTGTTGTCTTTGCATTTGAGAAATTCCGCCCCTATCTTGTTGGCTCAAAGGTGATTGTGCACACTGATCATTCAGCCCTGAAGTATCTGATGCAGAAGAAGGATCCTAAGCCAAGATTGTTGAGATGGATTCTGTTGCTTCAGGAGTTTGACATTGAAGTGAGGGACAAGAAGGGGATTGAGAATGGAGTTGCTGGTCATCTTTCAAGGATGCTGGTTGAGGAAGACGTGCCCATCAATGATAACTTGCCCGAGGAAAACGTCAATATGGTCGGTACAGTGTTTCGGACAGATTTGGGCAGAGAGTTGCAGAACTGTCGGGATAATCGCTCAGTGTCGATCGATGCCACATTGGAAACGGTCGATGCAAGTATCGGGGAAGCAACGATCGACACAGGCACATGCAACGGTCGATGCAGACCTGATACGATCCCAGAATCTTTAAGGATCCGAATAGGGAACTATGATTTCGAAATTGCTGTTGTCGCAACCACTGATCGACCCTGGTATGCAGATATAGCTAATTACCTTGCTGCAGAGACTGAACCAGATGATTTAAAGGGATATGCGAAGAAGAGGTTCTTCAGGGAGCTTAGACGATACTACTGGGATGAGCCTTATCTCTATAAGCACTGTTCAGATGGTCTTTACAGGAGATGCGTTGCTGAATCAGAGGTTCCAGACATCCTATTTCACTGTCATGGATCGGATTATGCTGGACATTTTGCTACATTCAAGACTGTGTCTAAGGTTCTGCAAGCAGGTTTCTGGTGGCCTACAATGTTTAGAGACACTCATTCTTTCATCTCTCAATGTGATGCCTGTCAGAGGAGAGGGAAGATCAGCAAGAAACATGAGATGCCTCAGAACTTCATTCTGGAAGTTGAGGTTTTCGATTGCTGGGGCATAGATTTCATGGGTCCTTTTCCCTCATCCTATGGAAATAAGTTCATCTTGGTTGATGTGGACTATGTGTCTAAATGGGTGGAAGCAATAGCTAGTCCAACCAATGATTCTTCGGTGGTCATTAAGCTGTTTAAGACCATCATATTCCCTAGATTTGGAGTACCTCGGATAGTAATTAGTGATGGAGGATCTCACTTTATTAATAAGGTCTTCGAGAAGCTACTAAGGAAGCATGGAGTTCATCACCGGGTTGCTACTCCTTATCACCCTCAGACTAGTGGACAAGTTGAAGTCTCTAACAGGCAAATCAAAGAGATCCTTGAGAAGACATTTGGAAAAACAAGGAAAGATTGGGCAGCAAAGCTGGATGATGCATTATGGGCTTACCGGACAGCATTCAAGACACCACTTGGGACCACTCCGTTTCATTTGTTGTATGGAAAAGCATGTCATCTGCCGGTGGAACTTGAGCACAAAGCAGCATGGGCTGTAAAGCAGATGAACTTTGATCTTAAATCTGCTGCAGAAAGGAGATTGGTGCAGCTTAATGAGTTGGATGAGATTAGACATTTTGCCTATGAGAACTCAAAGCTGTACAAGGAGAGGACTAAGGCTTATCATGACAAGAAGATTGTCTCTAGACAGTTTGAGCCTAATGATCAGGTACTTTTGTATAACTCTCGTTTGCATTTGTTTCCAGGTAAGCTGAAATCAAAGTGGTCCGGTCCTTTCACGATCAAAGAGGTGCGTCCATATGGAGCTGTCGTTCTAACCAGCAAGGAAGGTAATGAATTCACTGTGAATGGATAGAGGGTGAAACATTATTGGGCTAAGGCCGAGATTCCAGGAGGTCAGATTCTGCCTCTGGATGATGCACCCTATACCTAGATCAGCTGAAGCGTCAAGCTATTGACGTTAAAAGAGCGTTGAGTGGGAGGCAACCCACTGTTTTCGTATTTGCATTTTAATTTTGGTGTTTTTGTAGGATTTTACGTTTTGTTTCTGTTTTGGTGAGTTTTTGTCTGCAGGTCTCGGAGTATTCGCAGTGCGTCGATCGACACACATTGTGTCGATCGTCACAACACGATCGAAATCGCATTGCAGCGATCGTTGCGGTCCTGAGCAACGATCAACCATACACGAAAATCGCCCAGCAACGGTCGATGCACCTAGTGCAACGATCGATGCAGGTGCGACAGAGGTAAAAATCCGACAGAACTTAACCAATCCATTAACATATTTTTCTTTCTTTTTACCAATCCTTCGCTTGACACTACTGGGGACAGTGTGTCTTAAGTGTGGGGGAGGTGCTACTGACATCTATCTTTCTGTTTTCTTAGAGTCGGTATGTTTTTCAAAAAAAAAAAAATTTTGTTTTATCGAGTCAAAACCAGTTTAAGTAAGAAACAATGATTTTTTGAGAAGATTAACAGCACTTGCAGGAACTTAAGTAACCATCGGGATGAAGTTGCAGGATCTATCTATGACTATTAGAAAACCCCATCACAGATCAACCTACTGAGGACACCCACATCACTTCAGGTATCAGAGGATCCTTTTATTGACTTCAAACTTAATAATGACTTAATTTTCTCACCTAAGGGCTTGGTATACCTTGTGTCGGATTCCCTTGTTAGTTCTGACACAGCCTGTAAACCTGTCCTATTTGGTTCCCTTCTCCCCTTCCATAAAAAAAAAAGATAATAAACTGAGGATGAGTTAGTAACTCCGAAGTGGTCTCTGGGAGTGGTAGCTATAACTATCATATCTTGTGCATCCATGGAATGTGTCCAAAGTACACCCCTTAACGGGAAGAGCACTGATAAAATAAAATAAAATGATACCCAATGGAGAAAAATCAGAATGCTAAGGAAGGGAAAAGAGAAGAAAGGGACCAAAGAAAGATAGTATGGTGGTCTAGAGCTGACAAGGTAAGAATCCATCTGCCTTTGATCGATACTCCTTAGGTGAGACCGCACTTAAATACTTGCAGAAGTCAGTAGGGTGAATTTGAATGCGTGAATGTGATTGTGGAGTTTACTTAGAACAGTTGCTAAGTGTGGGGGAAGTATATGTTGGTCTTGATATCTTGTGATTGATTCTTTCAGTGGATTACTAAGGGGAATCTGAGTGTTGTTGCTTCTAGGACAAAAAGAGTTTCTGAAAGTTTTCAAACCTCTTCACCATGTTTTAGATCTCTGTTTTGCTTGAGGGCAAGCAAAGGCTAAGTGTGGGGGAGTTGATATATCAAGGTTTTTACCGGTTTTATGCCATGATATAAGTCTGTTTTAGTGTCTTTTGGTGTTCCTTTAAAGTCTTTTGCAGGTTTTATTAGGTACACGCACGTTTGGAGCTAAAGTGGAGATTATGGAGCTAATTGGTGCGTTTTGGAGATTTGGTCCGAGAGACTGAGCTCACTGTCCAGATATGATGACTGCGTCGATCGTTGCACACCTGCATCGGTCGATGCATAGCACGAATGGGCCAGACTCGGCAGTTTAATGAAGAAATGCCAATATTGCAGAAGTGCCCAGAAGTTCCAGATATTTACACAGAAGCCCCAAGTCGTGTTTTAGCTATTTAATTAGGTTTTTAGATCAGTTTTTAGATACGCTTACATACGCTATCATAACTTAGAGCAGAGAGTTTTTAGAGCTTTTGGGGCTGATCTGGTCCTGTACTACATTCGTTTTGGAGAAGTTTTCGAACCCCTTTGTTATTCTAATCTCTTTTATGATTGCTATTTATTCATTGATTATGTTTACATCATCCATGTCTGAGTAGTTTCATAGTTAGGTTTAGGGTTTCTCATAGGGATTTCATGACTCGCTAGATATAATTAATTCAGTTAAGGATTCACATCAATAGATGTTCTTCGAACTAAATTGTGTTTAATGCTAGTTCTAACCTGATCAATTAGAATCTAGATCTTAGGTTGCTAAATACGACACGACAGTGTGGTTTAGAATCTGAACTATTTAGGTTGAGCAATTATACTTCTCGCAAAGGAATTTGGTTTAGTTTAATTGTGAACATATCAAACTTGGAATTAAAGCTGGTTTAATCTGTTAGTAATTGCAAAGGAATTTGGTTAATTCTATATCTGTGTTTTGAGTTCTAGAACTGAGTTTAATTAGATCCTGACTGATTGATTTATCTGCTTGTCTGATTTCCTGAGAACGCCCTAGACTTAGCGCTTTTAGTTTATTGATTTCAAACAGCAACCTGCTACCGATTTACTTTCCTGCTTGCTTTTAGTTAATAGAATACAATTTGCTTTTTGCTTTCTCCTAGTTTTTAATCTCTTTAAGTTCTTGATTTTATCGTTGCCTAGAGTCCTCGTGGATTTGATCCCTAAGTACTACAATTGATTTACTGTGCACTTGCAGTTAGTATATGGTAAAACTCGAGACCTATCACCATGACGAACCATGCTCTGATACCATCTTTTGTAACGCCTCTTCCCGTTTTCCGCTGACCGACGAGCTGACCGGCCAAAAATCAAACAAGAACATGACCAATCGAACCCGAGCAGCCATACGAGAAGAGTTTGTCACAATACGAAGCCAGAGACGGTCCGGTTTGATCCAATGGCTCGAACTAAACCTTCCTTGACTCCGTTTACCTCGTTTCCACGATAAAAAGCTTTTCAACCTTTACCGCTTCCACGAGTTGTGTTCGGTTTGGACTAAACCGTATATCAGAGAATTATTCCGTTTTTTATTACTTTAAAAATTATAAACAATATACGGTCTAATACAAATCTTTTAGCGGGATATCCCAATAAAATCTGAAATCCGAAAATAAATAAAAATGCGTAACAAACCGATACCCAATGCCAACCCGAGACTACTCTGAGTGTCCTACGCGTCCGCCGAGCTATGCCAAACCTGAAAAACACAAAAGAGTGTAATGAGTAATCTAAGATTACCCAGTGAGTCTGCTCCCAACTAAAAGGCTTCTAACAATCTTATAATCCCACCCAAACCTAAAATAACAATCAAGTACAATAGCTAATCACGTGCTACCAAGACGTAGTGAGCTCCATAACACACAAGCATTCAAATAACAACACAATCATCAACGAAGAAAATCGAGAACACTGCAGCACATGCCCTCGATTAGACTCGATCTACACTAAATGCATCTCTAACGCAATCTCCACACCATGGGCGCCAAATGCGAACTCGGTAACTTTCACGGGAACACTTAGCTACCCCACAATAACTAAAACCTCCCACGACTCCTAGACGAAAACACGAAGTCCAACGACTAGGACACTATTCTTTGTCCATCGATACGCGGTGACTCGGGCTACCCCTAAATAAGCAAAGCTTCCATGCAGTCCGGCCCTAGGATGCGACCCCATATTCTCCGGACCACATACTTACCAGCGTCACTCAGTAAATTAACACCATAACCAGTACCACCACCCGAAGGCACATGAACCGATTAGGTAACTACCCGAGAATCCAATCGGGTTGGATGTACCGGAACGCCATCTCTAGACTTGCGGGATCCAACGCACCCTAAAGAGTCCTAATAACAGTAATGTAAACAAGCAGACTCACTGGGAATCTATCACGCAAGACCGATAAGGTCAACATAAATAAATCCAATCACAACTCCCAATCTATCTCGCAAGTCCTATCACCAACTTCCACGTCACCCGGCCTTATCTGATTTCATACCGGATTAGGTATCTATCCCAACTTACCCGGTCCCGCACCAGAGTAAGTGTCTACCAGTACAGTCTTCTTGGCCCAACACTGAAGTAGATAAACCATCAAGGAATCAACAGTCTACTCGGCCCAACACCAAAGTAGATACACAATCACACAAACAATAATCGCAACATGATAGGTCTAGTTTTATTCCCTATACTAACTGCAAGTGCACAACAATAACAATGTAGTACTTAGGGTATCGAATCCACAAGGACTCAGAGCAACGATAGATTTAGAACAGAAAAGATTAAACTAGGAGAAAGCAAATGTGATTAGAAACTAAAAGCAGAACGAGAAAGTAAATCAGTAGCAGGATTGGTTTGAAAGCGATTAACTAAGGGCGCTAGGTCTAAGGAGTTCTCAGGAAATCAGACAAGCAGATAAATCATTCAGTCAGGATCAAATTAGGTACAGTTCTAGAACTCAAACACGGATATAGAATTAACCAACTGTCGTTGCGAGAATTCTCTAGGTCTAAGTGCAGCAATCCAAATGTCTTTGTAATTACTAACAGATTAAACCAGCTTTATAATCAAGTTCGATATGTTCACAATTCAATTAAACCAAATTCCTTTGCGAGTAATTCAATCGCTCAACCTAAATAGTTCAGATTCTAAACCACACTTTCGTGTCAATCAAGCAACCTAAGATCTAGATTCTAAGTGATCAAGTTAGAACTAGCATTAAACACAATTTAGCTTGAAGAGCATCTATTGATATGAATCCTTAACTGAATTAATTATATCTAGCAATTCATAAAATTCTTAATGAGAATCCCTAAACCTAACTATGAATCTACTCAGACATGGAATATGTAAACATAATCAATGAATAATTAGATTGCATAAAAGAGATTAAATAAGTAAAAGGGGTTCGAAATCTTCTCCAAAAACTAGATGTAGTACAGGATCAGATCAGCCCCAATTAGCTCTAAAAACTCTATGCTCTAAAGTATGATAGCGTATGTTAAAACTGATGTAAAAACCTAATTATATAAGCTAATCACGTCTTGGGGCTTCTTTGTAATTCTTGGAAACTTCTGGGCAAAACTGCAATATCTTCATTCTTCATTAAACCGCCGATTTTGGCCCATCTCGCATGTGTGTCGATCGATGCACATAGTGTGTCGATCGATGCAGTACTCTGTTTCGGACAGTGAGCTCTATCTCTCGGGTCAAAACTTCAAAATGCACCAAAATGCTCCAATTACTCCAAATCCACTCCAAACGTGCTAGTACCTAATAACACCTGTAAAAGACTCTAAAAAGACTCTAAAGCATACTTATATCATGGTCTAAAACCGGTAAAAAACATGATATATCAACTCCCCTACACTTAGCCTTTGCTTGTCCTCAAGCAAAACAAAGAACTAGAACATGGTGAAGAGGTTTGAAAACTTTCAGAAACTCTTTTCATCTTAGAAGCAACAACACTCAGATTCCCCTTAGTAAGCCACATGAAAGATTTCACCTGCAGATATCAAGACCAACATATACTTCCCTCACACTTAGCAACTGTCCCAAGTAAACTCCACAATCGCATTCAAGCATTCAAATTCACCCTACTGACTTCTTAAGTATTTAAGTGCGTCTCACCTAAGGATTATCGATCAAAGGGCACATGGACTCTTACTTTGTCAGCTCTAGACCACCATACTATCTTTTTCTGGTTCCTTTTCTTCTCTTTTCCCTTCCTTAGCATTCTGATTTTTCCCCATCGGGTATCATTTTTTTTATCAGTTCTCTTCCCGTTAAGGGGTGTATTTTTGACACATTCCATGGATCGCACAGGGGGTAATAGTGTTTGCTACTACTCCCGTGACCACTTCGGAGCTACTAGCTCATCCTCAGTTTATTACTCTTATATATATTTTTTTTTACTTTATGGAAGGGGAGAAGGGAACCATACTCGGGCAGGTTTACAAGCTGTGTCAGAACTAACAAAGGAGTCCGACTCAAGGTATACCAAGCCCTTAGATGAGAAAATTAAGTCAGTATTAATGGTGAAGTCAGTAAAGGATCCTCTGATACCTGAAGTGATGTGGGTGTTCACAGTAGGCTGATCCGTGTTGGGGTTTTCTAATAGTCATAGATCATCTGCAACTTCATCCCAATGGTCACTTAAGTTCCTGCAAGTGTTGTTAACTTTTCAAAAATTCACTGTTTCTTACTTGAACTGATTTTGACTCAATAAAATGAAATTTTTGAAAACAGGACTGACTCTAAGAAAACAGAAAGATAAAGTCAGTAGCTACCTCCCCCACACTTAAAACACACTGTCCCCAGTAGTGTCAAGCTAAGGGTTGGTAAAAGAAAAAAATAAAAATGTTAATGGATGAGTTAAGTTCTGTCTGATTTTTACCTCTGTCGCTCATGCATCGATTGATACATAAATGTAACGACCGTTGCAAGGCGATTTGCGTTGTGGGTCGATCATTGCTCATGACCACAACGATCGCTGCAATGCGATTTCTCGTGTTGTGACCATTGCGAATTCACCGAGAGCTGCAAACAAAACTTCACCAAAAATAGAAACAAAACGTAAAATCCTACAAAAACACCAAAAATCAAAATGCAAAAACAAAACAGTGGGTTGCCTCCCACTCAACGCTCTTTTAACGTCAATAGCTTGGCGTTTCAGCTGATCTAGGCAGAGGGTGCACTATCCAGAGGCAGAATCTGACCTCCCGGAATCTCGGCCTTAGCCCAATAATGTTTCACCCTCTGTCCATTCACAGTGAATTCATTACCTTCCTTGCTGATTAGAACTACAGCTCCATAGGGACGCACCTCTTTGATCTTGAAAGGACCAGACCACCTTGATTTCAGCTTACCTGGAAACAAATGCAGACGAGAGTTATACAAGAGTACCTGATCGTTAGGCTCAAACTGTCTAGAGACAATCTTCTTGTCATGATAAGCCTTAGTCCTCTCTTTGTACAACTTTGAGTTCTCATAGGCAAAATGTCTAATCTCATCCAACTCATTAAGCTGCACCAATCTCCTTTCTGCAGCAGATTTAAGATCGAAGTTCATCTGCTTTACAGCCCATGCTGCTTTGTGCTCAAGCTCTACTGGCAGATGACATGTTTTTCCATATAGCAGATGAAATTGAGTAGTCTGATAGGGTCTAGTTTTAATCCTATTCTACTGCAAGTGCACAGTTAAGTGATTGTAGTATATAGGGTATCGAATCCACAGAGACTCTGGTCTCGATAGATAAAGAACTGTAGGAATTTAAACTAAGAAGAAAGCAATTTGTATTAAACTAAATAGCAAAACAAGAAAGTAAACAAGTAGCAGATTGTTGGTGGTGAAAGCAGTTAATTAAAGGCGCTAAGTCTAGGGCGTTCTCAGGAAATCAGACAAGCAGACAAATCAATCAGTCAGGATCTAATTAAGCACAGTTCTAGAACTCAAATCACGGATATAGAATTAACCAAATCTCTTTGCGAGAATTCTCTAAGTATAAGTACAGTAATCCAAATCTCTTTGCAATTACTAACAGATTAAACCAGCATTAATTTCAAGTTCGATATGTTCACAATTAAACTAAGCCAAATCTCTTTGCGAATAATTTAATTGCTCAACCTAAATAGTTCAGATTCTAAACCACACTCTCGTGTCGTATTTAGCAACCTAAGATCTAGATTCTAATTGATCAGGTTAGAACTAGCATTAAACTCAATTTAGACCGAAGAACATTCTATTCATGTGAATCCTTAACTGAATTAAACAAGTCTAGCAAGTCATGAAATCCTTAATGAGAAACCCTAAACCTAACTATGAATCTACTCAGACATAGAATATGAAAGCATAATCAATGAATTAATAGAAATCATAAAAGAGATTAAATAAATAAAGGGGTTCGAAATCTTCTCCAAAATAAAGTGAAGTACAGGATCAGATCAGCCCCAATAGCTCTAAAAACTCTCTGCTCTTAATTATGAAAGCGTATCTAAAATAAACACCAAAATCCTAATTATATAGGCATAATCTCGGCTGGGGCTTCTTTGTAAATACTGGAAACTTCTGGGCCAAAGTGCAAAATCTTGAATCTTCATTAAACCGCCTAATCGGCCCATCTCGCTAGTGTTTCGATCGACACCAAAGGTGTGTCGATCGATGCATGATCTCAAAATCGGACAGTGAGCTCAATCTCTCGGCCAAACACTCCAAAAATCCCCAAAATGCTCCAATATCTCCAATTCTGCTCCAAAACTGATTATACCTGTAAAAGACTCTAAAAGAACACTAAAACACAATTATATCATGGCATAAAACTGGTAAAAACCATGATATATCAACTCCCCCACACTTAGCCTTTGCTTGCCCTCAAGCAAAACAGAGAACTAGAATGTAGTGAAGAGGTTTGAAAACTCTTCAGAAACTCTTTTCATCTTAGAAGCACCAACACTCAGATTCCCCATAGCAAACCACATGAAAGAATCAACCTGCAGACATCAAGACCAACATATACTTCCCCAACACTTAGCAACTGTCCTAAGTAAACTCCACAATCACATTCACGCATTCAAATTCACCCTACTGACTTCTGCAAGTATTTAAGTGCGATCTCACCTAAGGAGTATCGATCAAAGGCACATGGACTCTTACCTTATCAGCTCTAGACCACCATACTATCTTTCTCTAGTCCCTTTCTTCTCTTTTCCCTTCCTTAGCATTCTGATTTTTCCCCATTGGGTATCATTTTATTTTTTTTATCAGTGCTCTTCCCGTTAAGGGGTGTACTTTGGACACATTCCATGGATGCACAGGATATGAGAGTTGTAGCTACCATTCCCATGACCACTTCGGAGTTACTAACTCATCCTCAGTTTATTATCTTTTTTATTTTATTTTATGGAAGGGGAGAAGGGAACTAAATAGGACATGTTTACAGGCTGTGTCAGAACTAACAAGGGAATCCGACATAAAGTATACCAAGCCCTTAGGTGAGAAATCTAAGTCAGTATTAAGGTGAAGTCAGTAAAAGGATTCTCTGATACCTGAAGCGATGTGGGTGTTCTCAGTAGGTTGATCCATGTCTGGGTTTTCTAATAGTCAGAGATAATCTGCAGTTTCATCCCAATGGTTACTTAAGTTCCTGTAAGTGCTGCTAATCTTCTAAAAAAATCATTGTTTCTTACTTAAAAGTTTTGACTCGATAAAACAAATTTTTGAAAAATTTAACTGACTCTAAGAAAACAAAAGAAAGAAGTTAGTAGAACCTCCCCCACACTTAAGACACACTGTCCCCAGTAGTGTCAAGCGAAGGATTGGCAAAAAGAAAAGAAAAATTTGTTTAAGAAATGGTTAAGTTCTGTCGGGTTTTACCTCTGTCGCTCAGGCATCGATCGTTGCACTAGGTGCATCGACCGTTGCTAGGCGATTTTTCATGTATGATCGATCGTTGCTCAGGACCGCAACGATCGCTGCAATGCGATTTCGATCGTGTTGTGACGATCGACACAATAGTGTGTCGATCGACGCACTGCGATACGTCTGAGACCTGCAAACAAAAACTCACCAAAACCAGAAACAAAACGTAAAATCCTACAAAACACTAAAATTAAAATGCAAAAAACAAAAACAGTGGGTTGCCTCCCACTCAGCGCTTGTTTAACGTCAATAGCTTGACCAGATGAACAAGATCAGTTTGCTGGAGATCCTGACAGAGACTTTCTTTGTCTCTGTGCAAGTCTCCTCATCCATGGCGGAGAATAAGCTGTATCAGAATGATCATGTCCAAGAAAAGAAGGAGTAAACTGCTCTCCGGGATCCAAAACCGTAGTGTGACTTGATTGCTCATCATCTCCATCCATAATGATGAAGGTCTGCCCATCTATTATTGGCTTGCGCAGCTTTTCCATCTCAAAATGCAGCGGCTCATCTCCCAGATGGAGGTCTATCAGACTGTGTCTGACATCTATCACTGCTCCCGCTGTAGCCAAGAATGGTCTCCCAAGTATCAACGCATCATCAGGATCACTGTCATACTTCAGCACTAGGAAGTCTGTTGGAACTAAATAGTTTCCAACTCTCACCGGGATGTCCTCAAGGAGTCCTTCTGGAACTCGTATAGACTGATCAGCTAGGACAAGAGAGGTCCTAGTAGGAGAAAAATTCAGCATACCTAGCTTCTCTGCCACATAATATGGCATAAGACTTCCAGCAGCTCCCAGATCACAAAGAGAGCGCCTAAAACTATCCTCAAAGATAGAACAACTTAGCACAAAAATCCCAGGATCAGGCAGCTTATTGGGAACCTTGGTTAACAGCACATCACTTATCTGTTGAGGGACTATAATCACCCAATCTTTCAGCTCTTCATCCAAAGGCAACATCTTGTTCAAATACCTCTGCACACATGGGTGATAAGGTGGATCATCAGATCATGGAATTTCTTCCAACTCTTCACCAATCTCCTCTAGCTGCTTAAGCTCTTCAATCTCCTGCTTAATCACTTCAGATACTGAGGGATATTGTCTAATTAATTGTGCATAAATCTCCTCCTGAGTATTCTCAGACACTCCAGGGAATAAGCGATTAAGCTCCAAATCAATGCCATCAACAACCGGTGAGTCTGTCTGTTCACGACCTGCATCGACCGACACTAGGGGTGTGTCGATCGATGCAACACTGTTTTCACAGTTTTCACCCGAGAGATTTTCTCCAAAATTCGAAAATTCAACCTCTTGTACCAACTCAGCTGTGATTAGCTCAAATCCTTCACCTAGGTGAGATCCATCATCAATGTACACAGACCAGACCTTAATATGGGTGTCTGCTACTCCTTTTCCCTTCATAGAACTGGAAATCTGATTCACCTGAGTATCCAACTGCTTCATATGAGTGTTCAGAGACTCAAACTTTCCATTGAGATCCTCATAAACAGCATCCAACTTCTTATTGCAGTCCACAGAAATCTTTGTCTGACTCTCCAGCAGCTGTTCCATCATTGTCTCCATCTTACTCTCATGAGCAGTGGCTGCAGGAGGAGTCTGATAAGATGAATATCCATAGGTTCTCTGAGTACCTTGTCCAAAAGGCTTCTGAAAACCACTTGTCTGTCCAAAGGAGTTCTGATTTCCTGTAAAGGCACTCTTCTGTCCTCCATTGAAGAATCTGTTTCCTTGCTGATTACCAAATCTGTTACCTTGGAAACCAGATCCTCCAATGTAATTCACATCTTCTTCCTGAGTGTCTTCATCAGTCTGAATTACCTAAACATCTTGGGCAAAGTGGACAGCCTTCTTACCAGCCAGGAGATTGCAAATTGTGTCCAGCTTAGATCTAAATTCAGCCATCTCTGAATTCTCTACACTTCCACCAGATTTCTTCCTCCTCTTATCCATAGTCTTGCAACTGTTGCTGCTCACTAAGTTCTCAATCAACTGCTTAGCTTGTGCAGGAGTCCTGGTGTTGAAGTTTGCATTACTGGAGTTATCCAGCGCAGACTGATATGGCAGATCTATGCCTCTTAAGAAGATACCTAGCAATGTGACCTCAGTGAATCCATGGTGTGGGCAGTTACGCTGGTACTTCCTAAATCTCATCCAAGCAGTCTTAAGAGGCTCAGTAGGACCTTGGGTAAATGTCAGAATGTCCTGTCTGGACTGATCGGAACGCGCATCATCATAGAAGTGACGCAGGAACTCACTCTTCAGGGCAGCCCAAGTATCAAACTGCCCAGATGGCAGTTGCTTCAGCCATGCAGCAGCGTCTCCAGCGAGACTTTACAAAAAGAGCTTAAGGAACAGATAATCCTGGCAGACTCCATCATACTTCATGCCATTGATTAGGTCCTCAAAGTGATCAATGTGGTCCATAGGCTGCTCCGTGGGATGACCATGGAAGGCATTCTGTCTCATCAACGAGTAGTAGATTGTTTTGATCTCAAAATCATTCCTCTCAAAACCAGGCATCACAAGAGCTGACCGGTTTTCATGAAACTCATCCGGTCTGTTGTAGTCAGCTAAAGTCCTCTCATGGACAACCATCTCTCTACCTTGGGACTGTCTTTAGCCTTGGTTCTGCTCCTGTTGCGGTTGCTCAGGAGGATCAGGGATTACATTCCCTTCAGCGTCAACCCGTTGCCCAGCAGCATTGTACAGATTGTTGTCTCGGTCCCTCAGGGTACCTTGAGCATCAGGCATAATGATTAGCTTCTGTACCACCATCCTTGCTCTTCTTTCTCTTCTGTTAGTCCTCTCTAGACGTCCAAGTTCTTCAAGTCCGAGATTAACGAGGTTCAGGTTCTGATTACTTCGAGTTTCACGCGTCTGCATAAACTGTCTGTAATCGTCAAGCAACGATCGATGCTATCAGTTCAACGATCGATACAATCTCAGAATCACCTAGTGACGATCGACACAATAGGTGCAACGATCGACGCAAAGCGAAATCGGTACCTGCGACAGAAAGAAAACAGAGAAAAATTAGTAACTAAAAATAAAAACAAAATAAAACAAAACAAAAATAAAAAATCCTAGTAAAAACCCTAAGTTCGATCCTATCGAAGACTCTAAGAGTCCCCGGCAACGGCGCCAAAAACTTGATAGGGTCTAGTTTTAATCCTACTCTACTGCAAGTGCACAGTTAAGTGATTGTAGTATATAGGGTATCGAATCCACAGAGACTCTGGTCTCGATAGATAAAGAACCGTAGGAATTTAAACTAAGAACAAAGCAATTTGTATTAAACTAAATAGCAAAACAAGAAAGAAAACAAGTAGCAGATTGTTGGTAGTGAAAGCAGTTAATTAAAGGCGCTAAGTCTAGGACGTTCTCAGGAAATCAGACAAGCAGACAAATCAATCAGTCAGGATCTAATTAAGCACAGTTCTAGAACTCAAATCACGGATACAGAATTAACCAAATCTCTTTGCGAGAATTCTCTAAGTCTAAGTGCAGTAATCCAAATCTCTTTGCAATTACTAACAGATTAAACCAGCATTAATTTCAAGTTCGATATGTTCACAATTAAACTAAGCCAAATCTCTTTGCGAATAATTTAATTGCTCAACCTAAATAGTTCAGATTCTAAACCACACTCTCGTGTCGTATTTAGCAACCTAAGATCTAGATTCTAATTGATCAGGTTAGAACTAGCATTAAACTCAATTTAGATCGAAGAACATTCTATTCATGTGAATCCTTAACTGAATTAAACAAGTCTAGCAAGTCATGAAATCCTTAATGAGAAACCCTAAACCTAACTATGAATCTACTCAGACATAGAATATGAAAGCATAATCAATGAATTAATAGAAATCATAAAAGAGATTAAATAAATAAAGGGGTTCGAAATCTTCTCCAAAATAAAGTGAAGTACAGGATCAGATCAGCCCCAATAGCTCTAAAAACTCTCTGCTCTTAATTATGAAAGCGTATCTAAAATAAACACCAAAATCCTAATTATATTGGCATAATCTCGGCTGGGGCTTCTTTGTAAATACTGGAAACTTCTGGGCCAAAGTGCAAAATCTTGAATCTTCATTAAACCGCCTAATCGGCCCATCTCGCTAGTGTGTCGATCGACACCAAAGGTGTGTCGATCGATGCATGATCTCAAAATCAGACAGTGAGCTCAATCTCTCGGCCAAACACTCCAAAAATCCCCAAAATGCTCCAATATCTCCAATTCTGCTCCAAACCTGATTATACCTGTAAAAGACTCTAAAAGAACACTAAAACACAATTATATCATGGCATAAAACCGGTAAAAACCATGATATATCATAGTCCCAAGTGGTGTCTGGAATGCTGTCCGGTAAGCCCATAATGCATCATCTAGCTTTGATGCCCAATCCTTTCTTGTCTTCCCAACTGTCTTCTCTAAGATCTCCTTGATCTGGCTGTTAGAAACCTCGACTTGTCCACTAGTCTGAGGGTGATAAGGAGTAGCAACTCGGTGATGAACTCCATGCTTCTTCATCAGCTTCTCGAAGACCTTATTAATAAAATGAGATCCTCCATCATTAATCACTATCCGAGGTACTCCAAATCTAGGGAATATGATGGTCTTAAACAGCTTAATGACCACCGAAGAATCATTGGTTGGACTAGCTATTGCTTCCACCCATTTAGACACATAGTCTACAGCAACCAAAATAAATTTATTCCCATAGGATGAGGGAAAAGGACCCATGAAATCTATGCCCCAGCAGTCGAAAACCTCAACTTCCATAATGAAATTCTAAGGCATCTCATGCTTCTTACTGATTTTCCCTCTCCTCTGACAGGCATCACACTGAGAAACAAAAGAATGAGTGTCTTTAAACATCGTAGGCCACCAGAAACCTGCTTGTAGAACCTTAGACACAGTCTTGAAAGTAGCAAAATGTCCAGCATAATCTGATCCATGACAGTGAAATAGGATATCTGGAATCTCTGATTCAGCAATGCATCTCCTGTAAAGTCCATCTGAATAGTGCTTGTAGAGATAAGGTTCATCCCAGTAGTACCGTCTAAGCTCTCTGAAGAAATTCTTCTTTGCATACCCTTTCAAATCATCTGGTTCAGTCTCTGCAGCCAGGTAATTAGCTATATCTGCATACCACGGTCGATCGGTGGTTGCGACAGCATCAATTTCGAAGTAATAGTTCCCGATTTGAATCTTGAAAGACTCTGGATTCGTATCAGGTCTGCATCGACCGACGCACAGGTTCGCGTCGATCGTTGCTTCCCCGATACTTGCATCGATCGTCGCCAATGTGGCATCAATCGATGCAGTGCGATTAATCCGACAGTTCTGCAGATTTCTGTCCAAATCCGTCTCAAACACCGTCCCGACCATATTGACGTTTTCCTCAGGCAAGAAATCATTAATGGGGACGTCTTCTTCAACCAGAATCCTTGACAGATGGTCAGCAACTCCATTTTCAACTCCCTTCTTGTCCCTTACTTCAATATCAAACTCCTGAAGAAACAAAATCCATCTCAAAAGCCTTGGCTTAGCATCTTTCTTCTGCATCAGATATTTTAGAGCTGAATGGTCAGTGTGCACAATCACTTTGGAACCAACGAGATAGGGGCGAAACTTCTCAAATGCAAAGACAACAGCCAACAACCAACAACTCCTTTTCTGTAGTGGCGTAATTTCTTTGCGCATCATCTAGTGTTCTGCTTGCATAGTAAATGGCATGAAGCTTTCTATCCTTCTTCTTCCCCAGAATAGCTCCTACAGAAAAATCGCTTGCGTCGCACATTACCTCAAAAGGTAGATCCCAATCCGGTGGTTGTACTATAGGAGCACTCACTAATGCTTGCTTGATCTGTTCAAATGCAGCTTGACAATCTGCTGTGAACTCAAATTTGACATCTTTACACAGAAAAGTAGTCAGTGGTCTAGCAATCTTACTGAAGTCTTTGATGAACCTCCTATAAAATCCAGCATGTCCAAGAAAGCTCCTCACAGACTTCACAGAATCAGGCGCCTGAAGGTTGGTCATAACCTCAATCTTAGCGCGGTCTACTTTGATCCCTGCTTCAGACACTCTATGTCCAAGAACAATACCCTCTCTGACCATGAAATGGCACTTTTCCCAGTTAAGGACCAAGTGCTTCTCCTCACATCTAGCTAGCACTTTGCACAAATTATCCAAGCACTCATTATAAGATGATCCATAAACTGAGAAATCGTCCATAAATACCTCCATAAAATCCTCAATCATGTCAGTGAAGATGGACATCATGCATCTCTGGAAGGTGGCTGGTGCATTACAAAGTCCAAAAGGCATCCTACGGTATGCAAATGTTCCATAGGGACAAGTAAACGTAGTCTTTCCTTGATCTTCTGGTTGGATGGGAATCTGAAAGAAACCAGAGTACCCATCGAGGAAACAGTAATAAGGATGATTAGCTAACCTCTCCAGCATCTGATCAATAAAAAGTAAGGGAAAGTGATCCTTCCGGGTCGCAGCATTTAGCTTCCTGTAGTCTATACACATGCGATGTCCAGTCACAGTCCTTGTAGGAATCAGCTCATTCTTTTCATTCTTTACAACTGTAACTCCACCCTTCTTAGGCACAACATGAACTGGACTGACCCAATCACTGTCAGATATCGGAAAAATGATCCCAGCATCCAGTAGCTTCATGATCTCCTTCTTTACCACTTCCTTAAGGTTAGGATTCAGCCTCCTCTGATGCTCTACTGATGTCTTAGACTCATCCTCAAGATGTATCCTATGCATGCACAGCTCCGGAGAGATACCTGAAATGTCATCAAGAGAATAGCCAAGACCTTTGCGATGCTTGCGCAGCTTGCTTAGGAGTAAGGTGAGCTCTGCGTTGATCAAACTAGCATTAACAATCACTGGATATGTAAAATTAGGTCCGAGAAATGCGTACCTTAGCCCAGATGGAAGTTGTTTCAGCTCAATTTTCGGGGCTTTTTCCTCTGCCCAATCACTGTCGACTTGCAATGATCGATGCCCAGATGGTGTCGATCGATGCATCGTCGCGTCAGACACTTCCACCTACATCACTTGCTCAGCAGAATCCATTAGCCTCGCGTAACAGATTGCGGGCTCGTCTTGTAGATATTCCAGCTCCATTATAGAGCTCAGTAAGGCTCTCACCAGTGGATCCTCAGCATGAGATCTTTTAAAGTAATCCGCAACCAAATCACTGAGAGTATCCACATAAAATATATGTCCGTCGATGGTTGGTCTCTTCACCAGCTTGTCCATATCAAAGCTTATCTTCAGATCTCCTACATTCAGAATTATCTTACCACCTTGGCAGTCAATCATCGCACCCGCAGTGGCTAAGAAAGGCCTACCCAAAATTAGTGGATCCTTTGGTTCTTTTCCATATTACAGAACCACAAAATTTGTAGGAATCACACATTGGCCAATCATTATAGGCACATCTTCCAATATTCCTTCAGGAATTCTGATTGTTCTGTCTGCCAAAACTAGTGAGATCCTGGTGGGCATGAAGTCAGTCATTCCAAGTCTCTTAGCAACAGAGAAGGGCTTAAGGTTCACACCAGAACCCAGATCACATAGAGACCTTTCAAATCTTTCCATGTAGATAGCACAATCTAACACAAAGCTTCCTGGATCTTTCAACTTCTCAGGAATCTTTCCCTGAATCACTGCACTACATACCTCTGTGATCATCATTACACTCTCCTCATCAGTCCATTTACCAACAAGTAGGTCCTTAAGGCATCTTTTCATCACAGGAGTGGTTTCCATAGAGTCAATCAAAGGCACTTCAACTTTCACCTTTTTAATGAACTCCTTGCATTTGGCATACTGCTTATCGTTCTTAGCCTTCCTGGGGTTCTTAGGAAAATGTACTCTAGGCTTGTAGACCCCTTCATTCGACTTCGTCAGTTTCTCTGCGTCTGAGCTCTCTGCAGTCACATGGCATCGACCGTTGCTAGTGTTGCATCGATCGTTGCTGAGCGACTGCGTTACAACCTCCGCGTCAAGCTTGGGCTCGTTATCCTTATTTTCGCTTTGCATCGACCGTTGCTGATATGCGTCGATCGATGCATTGCGAATCCCTCAGATCTCATCATCCAATTCTTCGATTTCCACGATTTCTTCGACACTCAACTGCTTTTTCTGGGCAGCAAACAGCTCCTTACCACTTCTCAATGTCACTGCATTGCACTGATACTTAGGATTAGCATCAGTTCACCCCGGAAGATATCCATCTTGCCTTTTAACATGTCCAGCAGTCTGTGCAACCCGAGCATCAAGCTCCTTCACATGTGTGGTCAAGGATTCAAACTTCCCATTCAGATCGTCATACAGATCCTCCAGCTTTTTGTTGAAGATCGCAGCATTCTTGGTTTGACCCTTCAGCAACTGTTCCATCATCGCTTCCATCTTGCTCTCATGAGAACTAACAACACTCTTCTGATAGGAATTACCTTGCTGAAAAGGTCTCTGATAGCCAGCACTCTTCTTGAAGGATTATGTGTGTTCATAGGTTTAATTGTCAGATTACAACCTAACATAATCAACTAGGATCTAGGTGATTTGCAGTTGAATCATAAACAGATCAGGATCATTACCTTATGATTGCAGCGGATTGATCAAAGGAATATCGAGATCTGCAAGAGCTGATGATTACCGACTCCTCCTAGGTATCCACACGCTTACAAGCTACTGGATTAGGCTGCTAGACCAAGCTGGAACAACAGAGAGAGAGGAGGACGGCCAGACCTGAAAATCGCAGACTGCTAGGGCTTACTGGCGCCTCCTCTTCCTTATATGGGCCCAAGTAATTAAACTAATGGCTTATTAGGCTTTTGGGCCCAAGACCCAAATCAGACAAAAAGACTGTATTTTGTCTGGCCCAATTCTCTGTACAAATACAGTAAATGTCTTGCATCTTACTGTATTAATTCCTTGTTAACTTTCCCGTTAGCTATGGTGTGTGACCCTTAGGGATCATACAATACTGGTAATAAGTACTTAACTTATAGATCAAGAGCGGGCTCTAGCAAGTCATCATGACCTCCCAGTATTTATGACTTATGTCTGATCTCGACACTTATCATACTTTCTAGAGATAGCACAGTAGATTTCAGGACATTCCCAACAATCTCCCACTTGTACTGGAATTCTACATTCCCTAATCCTTTTGTCTCAATATCTCGATCTGGCATAAGGCAAGATGCGTGTCATCCTTATATAGCCAGACCATGTTCATCGGACCAGATTTGATACTGACAATTCAAACGACTTGGGCAAGTCCGTTTGGGAGTGGCCACTCTCTTACCAGCTATCAAGTCTCCGATTGGCCTAGAGATATTACCTCCGTTAAACGGCAGGGACAAATCCCATCTTGTTCCATCATTATGAACTACACATTTCATAATACACCCAACCAAGGTCCTTATAGCTCCCAGTTACGAAACAGCGTTAGACAATGATCAAAGCGCATCAATCCATGTGCAGCCACATGCATGCGAACTCAGGTCTAAGGACTATACTTTATAGTCGTATATGAGAACCTCTCATGACACAGATATTAATATCTTGTAGAGTTCTCATCAGCGGGCCATGTCCGGTCATATGCTCCCCTGCATATACCTATGTGCCGACTTTGATGCTGCGCATCTATGACCCCTAGAAACTTGGTCATAAGTCTCAACACACTCTAGTCTCAAGTGGTTGTTGGTGTTCCAATTTAAACAACCTTCGACCATGGACACTATGATTTATGTCATTTCGTTAAATATGGGGTTTCAGGATCAAGTCTACTCATGTACTTCGATGGCCCATATATAACGACATGAATCATTTTGGAACGATTATTTTATATCACAGTTAAAAATAATCCAGAAATAAAATTTCATTAACATTTAAAAATGTTTACATGACCCAATCAAAATAACTAAAATAAAGCCCTCACAACTCCCACTCAAAAAGAGATTACATTTGAATATCTCTTATTCCTACAACAGCAGTATGCAACTCATGCTTAGGTCTCGGGAGTGGCTTTGTCAACGGGTCAGCCACGTTCTCATCAGTGGGAACTCTGCTGACCATCACTTCACCTCTATTCACTATATCACGAATCAGGTGATACCTTCTCATAATATGTTTGGATTTCTGATGATGTCTCGGTTCCTTGGCTTGAGCAATTGCACCATTGTTGTCACAATACAGTGTCAGAGGCTCAGTGGCATTTGGGAATACACCGAGTTCAATCATGAAGTTCCTTATCCAAACTCCTTCCTTCGCAGCTTCTGAAGCAGCGATGTATTCAGCTTCAGTTGTGGAATCTGCCACGGTGCTCTGCTTGGAGCTCTTCCAACTTACTGCACCGCCATTCAGACAGAAGATGTAACCAGACTGTGACCGGAAATCATCTTTATCTGTCTGAAAACTTGCATCCGTGAATCCACTCATTTCAAGCACTTCACTTCCTCCGTAAACCAAGAACTTATCCTTAGTATTCCTCAAATACTTCAGGATATTCTTTACGGCAATCCAGTGACTCTCACCTGGATTAGACTGGTACCTACTCGTCATGCTTAGTGCATAAGCAACATCAGGACGAGTACAGATCATGGCATACATGATAGATCCTATAGCCGAAGCATAAGGAATCCTACTCATGCGCTTAAGCTCATCAGGTGTTTTAGGACACTGATCCTTGCTTAGTGTAGCACCATGTATCATTGGCGTGAATCCCTTCTTGGATTTATCCATTCCGAATCGATGTAGGACTTTGTCTATATAAGAATCTTGACAAAGTCCAACCAGCCTTTTAGATCTGTCTCTAAAGATTCGGATTCCAAGAACATACGCGGCTTCACCCATGTCCTTCATGGAAAAACAACTTCCCAGCCAGTCTTTAACAGACTTCAACATTGGAATATCAGTTCCAAGAAGCAATATGTCATCGACATATAGGATAAGAAACGCCACTTTGCTCCCACTAGTTTTCTTATACACACATTGTTCTTCCTTGTTTCTGATGAAGTCAAAATTCTTTATTGCCTCATCAAAACGAAGATTCCAACTCCTGGATGCTTGCTTCAATCCATAAATGGATTTGTGAAGCTTGCATACTTTCCCAGCATTCTTAGGATCAATGTAACCGTCAGGCTGTGTCATATACACATCCTCTTCCAAGATTCCATTCAGGAAGGCGGTTTTCACATCCATCTGCCAAATCTCATAATCATAATAAGCGGCAGTTGCTAGGAGAATCCGAATTGATTTCATCATGGCCACTGGTGAATAGGTTTCATCATAGTCTATACCATGAATTTGTTTGAAACCTTTTACCACCAACCTGGCCTTGTAAATCTGGACATTTCCATCCATGTCAATCTTCTTCTTGAAGATCCATTTACACTCGATGGCTTTAGCACCAGCGGGTAAGTCAACCAGTGAAAACACTCGGTTGACAGACATGGAGTCCATCTCGGATTCAGTGGCTTCACGCCACTTTGAGGAGTCAGGGCCTATCATGGCTTCTGCAAAGTTCGAGGGTTCATCACCGTCAATGATCAAAAGATCATGGCAATTAGTCACGAGGAATCCCTGATATCTATAGGGTTCGTGACGGATCCTTCCGGATCTTCGAACTTCAGGTACTTCAGGTTCAGGTTCTATTACAACTTCATGTAATTCATCCTGTTGTTCTTCCTCATTAGGTTGAACAGGTTCCTGTCCTTCTTGAATTTCATCAAGTTGTACCTTACTCCCACTATCTTTCTTAGAGAGAAATTCCCTCTCAAGAAAAGTACAATCCCGAGCAACAAAGATCTTGTTCTCGGATCGCAGATAGAAGTAATAAGCCTTGGTATCCCTAGGATAACCAATGAAGTAGCATTTGTCAGATTTTGGTGTAAGCTTGTCTGAGATTAATCTTTTGACATAGGCTTCACAACCCCAAATTCTGAGAAAAGACATTGCTGGAGCTTTTCCAGTCCATAAATCATATGGTGTCTTTGCTACTGATTTTGATGGCACTCTGTTCAGTGTGAACGTTGCGGTCAGCAAAGCATATCCCCAAAGGGATATAGGAAGGTCTGTGTGACTCATCATGGATCGGACCATATCTAACAATGTCCGATTCCTTCTCTCAGATACACCATTCCACTGAGGTGTTCCAGGAGGTGTGAGTTGGGAGATGATCCCACACTCACTCAGATGATCACGGAATTCCTGGCTCAAGTATTCTCCTCCTCGGTCCGACCGAAGAGCCTTAATACTTTTACCAAGCTGGTTTTGTACTTCATTCTGGAATTCTTTGAACTTCTCAAAGGTTTCCGACTTATGTTTCATCAAGTAGACATATCCATATCTACTGAAATCATCAGTGAATGTAATGAAGTACTGATAGTTTCCTCTAGCATTTGTGGACATTGGGCCACACACGTCAGTATGTATCAGGCCCAATAGTTCACTGGCCCTTTCTGTGGGTTAATTAAAAGGGGCCCGTGTCATTTTGCCCATTAGGCAAGATTCGCATTGCTCACAAGACTCAAAGTCAAATGAGCCCAAGAGTCCATTTGAATGGAGCCTCTTGACGCGTTTCTCACTAATGTGCCCCAAACGACAATGCCAGAGAAACGTTTCATTTTCTTCGTTAGATTTGAACCGTTTTGTATTAATGTTATATACTGGAGTAGATTGATCCAGCATGTACAGCCCATTAATAAGAGGGGCACAGCCATAGAACATATCATTGAGATTAAAGGAACACAATTTATTCTTAATAGAAAAATCAAATCCTTGTAAATCCAATAATGAAACTGAAATGATATTTCTGGTTATAGCAGGTACAAAATAACAATTCTCAAGTTCTAAAATCAATCCAGAAGGTAAAGACAACAAGTAAGTGCCAACGGCCAGTGCTGGAACCTTCGCTCCATTGCCAACCCGCAACTCTACTTGCCCTTGCTTCAACCTTCTACTGTTGCTGAGCGCCTGCACATTAGTACAAATATGAGCCCCACATCCAGTATCTAATACCCAAGTGGTATTATCAGAAGTAGTAGTATTTACTTCAATAACAAAAATTCCTGAAGAAGTAGTCGCGAAGGACTTCTTCTTCTCCTTCAGACTTTCCTGGTATTTCTTACAGTCCCTGCGATAATGCCCTGCCTCTTTGCAAAAGTGGCAGATATCAGAAGGCCCAGCTTTAGACACGGGCTTGGGTTTGGCCTTTTCGTTGTGGACAGCCTTGCCCTTTCCCTTGTCTGCAGCAGATTTCTTGAAACCCTTGCCCTTCTGCACCATGAGTACAGACGGGTCCTTGGCCTTCTTCAGATTAGGTTCCGCAGTCTTGAGCATACCATGTAGCTCAGGTAAAGTCTTTGTCAACCCATGCATATTATAGTTCAAGACGAACTGGTCATATGCAGGAGTAAGAGACTGCATAACGATATCACAAGCAAGCTCTTGGCTTATAGGACAGTCGAGTCTTGTCAAATGATCGAGATAACCCATCATTTTCAGAACATGTGGACTCACTGCTGCATCCTTAGCCATTTTACAGTCCAAGAGATTCTTTACAGTTTGGAATCTCTCTGTACGAGCCTGCTCCTGAAACAACGCTTTCAGGTTTGCCATCAGTTCCATGGGACAAGTCAGGCCTTCCCACTGAATCTGCAGATCGGGAGCCATTGTCGCCAACATTAGGCAAACCACGTCATTAGCATCTGAAGAATGCGTATCCCAAGCATTCTTCACAGCTTGTGTGGCATTATTCGCAGGTCTAGGGGGAGAACTCTTTCAAGGACATAAGCCTTCTTCTCCTGCCTGAGCACAAGTCTCAGGTTCCTGGACCAGTTCAGGAAGTTTGATCCGTTCAGTTTGTCCTTCTCAAGGGCAGACCGGATCGAGAAAGTGTTTTGTGTTGTTGTGCTTGACATAGCTGAAATTATGAGACAATAGAGTTTTAGTTATTTAGTTCATAAAAGAGTAATCTTAATAACTTATAAGAAAACTCGCATTGCATTCAAAATTTCTTTGTTTAACCTCATAAGAATGCAATGATTCCGAGACCCATGTTCAACTAAAACCAAAGTGGGTCACTGGCCGTCACCCGGAATTAGCTTAACTTGGTAAGCATACACACAGCTAGTTATATCCATATAACTCTCGGTTGTGGATTGGGCCCAAGGCCCAATTCACCAGATGTCTCAAGGCCCGGGACTCCCGATGGCCCAGTCAAGTAAACCAATCTCTTACAACCAAATAATCACTAAAGTCTGGGACTCCCAATGAAATTAGTGACTATATACTACTTTACTTACGCAAAAACAGACACCTCACACTGTAAGCCATATCTGTAATTGAATAAGCGTTAAGTAGCTGACAAGACTGGGCAAGACATCCAAGCTTGATATTGCTTTTGAGGATTTTAGGTTTTCTTTCCAAAAATAGAAGATTACTATTTTGGGAAACTTTCCATTTCAGGAAACTTACTAAATTTGGAAACTTTCTAAATCTAGAAACATGCTAAAAATAGAAATTTCTAATTTAATATTTTATTAAAGTTTTCGGTTGGGTCACAAATTATAGGCCCAATTCTTGGCCCAAGACCACAGAATTCCAATTGGCCCAATAATTTGACATAACCGAGTCGGTTCATTAATTCTGGTCCAAGACCAAATTAACTACTAAATCCAACTGGTTATTTACTAAACCAGACCAGCTCTAAATTATTTGGTCCAACCAAATCAAACTTAGACCAGCCTTCGGTTTAGGTTAAAATTCAATTTTTGAATTTAAATCCGGTTTAACCAGAAATTAAATAATACCAATTGTATTAAATAATTTCCAGCAAACCGCGATTTGGGTTAACCGCTTGAACCACCAATTAAATTGGATCGGTTCGGTTAAGTCCAAAACCGGGAAGAAACACCTTGTGTTTTAGCCAATTTTGACCTAACTTGCGGTTTTAGCTAAAGCTGACAATGAACCACAATCGGTTTGATCGGTTCATTGTCGCGGGTTTGGGAAGAACGAACCGCGAAGCTCGGCTGAACCGATTGGCTACTCGCGGAACGTATGCCTCGCCAGCATATCGATCGATATGACGCTTACGCGTCGATCGATACTCGCGTGCATCAGCTCGTTGCGATCGGGTCATCGGGACAGCGAGAAGCAATCGATCCGATCGATATCGATCGATATCACGCTCCCTCGTCGATCGATAGGGGCGTCCACATCGCATACCGATGGGTTTCAATCGGATTATGCGATTTACATATTAGGTTTTTCCAGTTTTCTAATCAAATTTTACTCATTAAAATCGATTCATCAAACTAATAAACAACCTAGTATGATCCAAAAAGCAAAAACCTAACAACCTAGGCTCTGATACCACTGTTTGGATTATGTGTGTTCATTTGTTCAATTGTCAGATTACAACCTAACATAATCAACTAGGATCTAGGTGATTTGCAGTTGAATCATAAACAGATCAGGATCATTACCTTATGATTGCAGCGGATTGATCAAAGGAATATCGAGATCTGCAAGAGCTGATGATTACCGACTCCTCCTAGGTATCCACACGCTTACAAGCTACTGGATCAGGCTGCTAGACCAAGCTGGAACAACAGAGAGAGAGGAGGACGGCCAGACCTGAAAATCGCAGACTGCTAGGGCTTACTGGCGCCTCCTCTTCCTTATATGGGCCCAAGTAATTAAACTAATGGCTTATTAGGCTTTTGGGCCCAAGACCCAAATCAGACAAAAAGACTGTATTTTGTCTGGCCCAATTCTCTGTACAAATACAGTAAATGTCTTGCATCTTACTGTATTAATTCCTTGTTAACTTTCCCGTTAGCTATGGTGTGTGACCCTTAGGGATCATACAATACTTGTAATAAGTACTTAACTTATAGATCAAGAGCGGGCTCTAGCAAGTCATCATGACCTCCCAGTATTTATGACTTATGTCTGATCTCGACACTTATCATACTTTCTAGAGATAGCACAGTAGATTTCAGGACATTCCCAACACTTCTGTCCACCATTTAAGAACCTGTTACCTTGCTGATATCTAAACCTATTACCTTGGAATCCGGAACCACCAATGTAGTTCACATCCTCTTCCTGGTTCTCTTCTTCAGCTCCGAAAATCTCAACATCCTGAGCAAAATGGACAGCTTTTTTCCCAGCCAACAAGTTACAGACTATGTCCAACTTACTCCTAATATCAGCTATCTCCTGATTATCCATCTTCCCACCAGACTCTTTCCTTCTCTTATCAGTAGTCTTGCAGCTATTACTGCTCACTAAGTTATCTATCAACTTCTTAGCTTGTACAGGAGTCCTAGTGTTGAAATTTCCATTGCTGGAATTATCCAACGCAGTCTGATAAGGGAGATCTATGCCTCTAAAGAAAATGTCCAGAAATGTTACCTCAGTGAATCCATGATGCGGGCAGTCACGTTGGTACTTCTTAAACCTCATCCAGGCAGTCTTAAGAGGCTCTACAGGACCTTGGGAGAAAGTGAGAATGTCCTGTCTCGACTGATCAGAGCGAGCATCATCATAGAAGTATCGCAGAAACTCACTCTTCAGAGCATCCCATGTAACAAACTTCCCAGGTGGAAGCTGTTTCAGCCAGGCAGCAGCATCTCCAGCGAGAGAATAGGGGAAGAGTTTGAGAAACATGTAGTCATAGTTCACTCCATCGTACTTCATCCCAGTGACTATGTCCTCAAACTCATCTATATGATCCATTGGCTGCTAATTAGGGAAACCAGGGAAGGCATTCTGCCTCAGAAGAGAGTAGTAGATGGTATTGATCTCGAAATCATTCCTATCAAAACCAGGAGGTACAAGAGCTGACCGGTTAGCATGAAACTCATCTGGACGGTTATAGTCAGCTAAGGTCCTCTCATGAACAACCATCTGCCTCTGACCTCCTCCTTGGCCTCGTCCTTGGCCTTGTTCCTGTTCAGGTTCCACAGGATCAGGGATCACATGTCCCTCAGCATCAATCCGTTGCCCAACAGCATTGTACATATTGTTTTGTCGGTCCCTTAGGACACCTTGAGCATCGGGTATCAAAATCAAGCGTTCACGTACCATCCTTTCTCTTTGAACTCTCCTGTTAGTCCTCTCTAGTCTAGCACTCTTCAAGTTGGAGGTTAACGAGATAAGTATCCGGATTACTTTTGGTTTCACGCGTCTGCATAAACCGTCTGTAATCGCCAAGCAACGATCGATGCTAAAAGTGCAACGATCGATTCAACTCCAGTCGCCTAGTAGCGATCGACACAAAAGGATGCAACGATCGATGCTATACGATGGTAAAACCTGCGACAGAGAAGAAACAGAGAAAAAATCAGTAACTAAAAAAAAAAAAAATCCTAGTAAAATCCCTAAGTTCGAATCTATCGAAGACTCCAAAGAGTGCCTAGCAACAGCGCCAAATACTTGATAGGTCTAGTTTTAATCCCTATACTAACTGCAAGTGCACACCAATATCAATGTAGTACTTAAGGTATCGAATCCACAAGGACTCAGGGCAACAATAGATTTAGAACAGAAAAGATTAAACTAGGAGAAAGCAAATGTGATTAGAAACTAAAAGCAGAACAATAAATTAAATCATTAGCAGGATTGGTTTGAAAGCAATTAACTAAGGGCGTTAGGTCTAGGGAGTTCTCAGGAAATCAGACAAGCAGATAAATCATTCAGTCAGGATCAAATTAGGTACAGTTCTAGAACTCAAACACGGATATAGAATTAACCAACTGTCGTTGCGAGAATTCTCTAGGTCTAAGTGCAGCAATCCAAATGTCTTTGTAATTACTAACAGATTAAACCAGCTTTATAATCAAGTTCGATACGTTCACAATTCAATTAAACCAAATTCCTTTGCGAGTAATTCAATTGCTCAACCTAAATAGATCAGATTCTAAACCACACTTTCGTGTCAATCTAGCAACCTAAGATCTAGATTCTAAGTGATCAAGTTAGAACTATCATTAAACACAATTTAGCTTGAAGAACATCTATTGATATGAATCCTTAACTGAATTAATTATATCTAGCAAGTCATAAAATCCTTAATGAGAATCCATAAACCTAACTATGAATCTACTCAGACATGGAATATGTAAACATAATCAATGAATAATTAGATTGCATAAAAGAGATTAAATAAGTAAAAGGGGTTCAAAATCTTCTCCAAAAACAAGATGTAGTACAGGATCAGATCAGCCCCAAATAGCTCTAAAAACTCTCTGCTCTAAAGTATGATAGCGTATGTTAAAACTGATGTAAAAACCTAATTATATAAGCTAATCACGTCTTGGGGCTTCTTTGTAATTCTTGAAAACTTCTAGGCAAAACTGCAATATCTTCATTCTTCATTAAACCGCTGAGTTTGGCCCATATCGCATGTGTGTCGATCGATGCACATAGTGTGTCGATCGATGCACTACTCTGTTTCGGACAATGAGCTCTATCTCTCGGGTCAAAACTCCAAAATGCACCAAAATGCTCTAATTACTCCAAATCTACTCCAAACGCGCTAGTACCTAATAACACATGTAAAAGACTCTAAAAAGACTCTAAAGCATACTTATATCTGTTGGGATTGTGTCCTGAAATCACACTTGTACTCACTCCTGATAGTAGTTGTGAATCGAGATCAATCGTTTGTATAATACTGGTGATTGTAATGCTTTGCTAGAAGCCTCTTGTAATCTGTAAGTTGTAGACTTACTGCCAGTATTATATGATCCTATAGGGTCACACACCTAAGCAATCTGGAAGCTAACATATGGGAATGATCATTTGATAATGATCAAGTCGATGTGTATTGGATACACATTGACATAGAGTTTTATGATGTATGTGTCGATCGATACATGAGTGTGTCGATCGATGCAGGCTTTTCGAGAAGGTGTGTCGATCGACACAGTAAGTGTGTCGATCGATGCATATCGGGTTTTGACATAAACGAGTCGGGCTTATCTGACGGTTTGTCATGTCGATTCCAGGTCGATATATAAAGGCTTACATGGTCGACCTGGAGCCCGGGCCGTCACTGTAATTCTCAGAGAGAAAAGCAGAGACATCAAAAACTCATTCACTGAATCCGGCACAAGCATCCCGGCGTTTCAGGTTGTGTGAGTGTGTGCTTAGTAGAGGCGAAGCACTTGATTCGCTAGATCTCGTTCACCATTCCATTCCGCTGCCAGATCTGAGGTAAGAACGAGGTTGGTAATTTCAATATAACAAACCCTAGATCCTAAGTGATCCAACAGTGGTATCAGAGCATGGTAGGGTTTAGTCTATTGAATCTGAGGTATTTAAATCGAATACTGATGAATTTGATTAGTTAATTGCCTGTTAAATCATGTTTTATGGAAATTTATCTCGGATTGAAGTTTCTGTTGAAAACGACGAACTGATGTTGTCGCACTGTGTCGATCGACACTAAACTTGTGTCGGTCGACACACCGCGAAACGCATAATAAGATTTTAGTGTTTGTCGCATAGTGTCGATCGACACAAAGCGTGTGTCGGTCGACACAGAGCGAAAACGCGTAAATAATCTAGGGTTTATCGCATGGTGTCGATCGACACTAAGCTTGTGTCAGTCGACACATCGCAAAAAACTCGTAAAAGACATTAGGGTTTTTGCACAGCATCGATCGACGCACTGGGTGTATCGGTCGATACACGGCGAAAATACGAAAGATTTGAAATCGCACTATGTCGATCGACGCACTGGGTGCATCGGTCGACACAGACTGTGCGAATGGATAGATCGGTTCAATTGGATTGAACTGGTTATCTCGCATGGTCATGTCGATTTAATCCCTAATATTCTACGATGTCAGTCGACGCAAACCTTGCGTTTGGTTGAATCGGTTCAATTGGATTGAACTGGTTATCATGCTTGGTTAAGGTAGATTAGATCGGTCTAAATTGGATGAATTGGTTCAATTGAATTGAATTGGTTATCTCAATCAGAATAAACCGATTTAATTGGTTAAGATCAGTTTGATCGGATAAGTCGATCCAATTGGATTGGACCGGTTATCGCGATTAGTTAAAACTGGTTGAATCGGTTCGATTAGATGAACTGGTCAAATTGGATTTGACCGGTTATCTCGAATGATCTTAAGGTTGCATATCAAGAGTCGACCAAGTGTGTCTGTCGACGCATATGGTGACGATGCGAACCGTAATCGTTTGGTTTTGAACCAAATAATTAAGAAACCGAACCGAATGACCTAACCCACTGAAATTAGAATGATTAAAACTTAATTAAAATTAAAGGTTAAAAAATGTTCTAAACCTGTTTAATACACATTGGATGTGTGTTAAATCGAAGCTTAGTTATTCAATATGGTCAACTGTCAAGACTCGTTTCGTTGTTGGATAGTCTTGCCAAGAGCTTGGTGTCCACAATTATATGAGTAAGGCAGGTAGTAGTGTTGATGGTCTTGCAGTGCTTGACATCAACTATTGCATGGCCTAAGAGATTGAATTACTAATCTTTTAAAGTTCTATTTCCTCAACTAAATATCAAGTGATCTTGATGTCTTGCCCAATCTTGTCTACGGTCAAGACTCGTGTCGTTTGTTGGATACACTTGGAGTCCTTGATATCCACTGCAACATGAGTAAGGCAGATGGTCATTGACAGACTTGCAGTGCAACTGTCAGTGATCACAAGAAAGAAGAGATTGGTTTACTTGACTGGGCTGTCAGAAGTTCTGGGCCCAGAGACGTCAGAGTGGATGAGACATGGATTGTCTCATCTACGACCAAGAATTGTACTGAGTACAATTAGCAATGGATTGCTTACCTAGATTACTAAACTCTGAGTAATGACGAGTCGTCCACTCAGATTTTAGTGATGTATGGATCTTGGATTATTATATTCATAGAGGAAACGTTGTTTGAATATAATGCGAGTTTTCTTATTGGATAAGATTCCTCATTTCCTGAAATCATAACTAAAATTTTCTTTGATTAAATTTTCCAGCCTATGTCTAAAACTACATTCTCGTTACGACCCGCCCTTGAGAAGGACAAATTAAATGGGTCAAATTTCCTGGATTGGTATCACAATTTGAGATTAATCCTCAAGCAGGAGAGTAAGGACTATGTCCTTGAGAAAGCTCTTCCAGAAAGGCTTGGGGCCAATCGCTCGAATGCAGTATATAATGCTTGGAATAAGCATTATATTGATGTGGTAGATGTGCGTGGTCTGATATTGGCTACCATGGAATCAGACTTAAAGAGTCAATACGAGAACATGGAGTCGCCAATAGAGATGATCACCATCCTGAAACTGAAGTTTCAGGATCTGGCACGAGTTGAGAGATTCCAGATGGTGAAGTCTCTTACTAGGTGCAAGCTACCAGAGGATGCTCCAGTGAGTCCTCATGTCATTAAATTGATGGGTTACATTGATAACCTGGGGAAACTGGATTGTCCTGTCAGCTTATAGTTGGCTACAGACATCATTCTGCAGTCACTGCCGTCTAGTTATGATAAGTTTGTTAAAAACTATATCAAGAATAACTTGACGAAGACGTTGACTGAGCTGCATGACATGCTCGAAACAGCTGAGCAAAACATCATAAAGGGTAAAAGATTTGAGAAATCTTGTGTTGACAAGGGTAGAGACAGTCCAGATTTGGAATCAGGATAAGCCTGTGTCATCTTATAAGCCCAAGTCCGGCCCATCTGGTGTTAGAAAGTGCTTCTACTATGATGAGTATGGGCATTGGAAGAGAGATTGCATTAAATTCTTAGAAGATTCACAAAAGATTAAGAAGATGTATGGTACTTCTTCTTCAGGTATTGTGTTATTAATTCAAGTTCTACATATGTATTGGATACTAGTTGTGGTACTGATATTTTGGAAATATGCAGGGCCTAAACGACAGTAGAACGTTGAAGAAAGGACAAGTGGAACTGCGTGCCTGGTATGGAGCAATGGTTGCTGCATAAGCAGTAGAGATTCTCCACTTGTAGGAGCCTTTCAAGCTTGGTTTTTGAATTAAGTAATTGCTACTATGTACCTGCTTTATGCAGAGATGTCTTTCATTTTCTTGTAAGAATTTGAATGTTTTTCATTCTGATAAAAGACAAGTTTTTCTCTTTTGATCTTAATGAAATATCATATGGTAGCACCCCTTTTTGAAAGGGTTTTATATCTTAAACCAACATACGCTTAAATATAACATAAATATCAAAAAATTTAAGTCTGATGACTTGAACTTGATTTTCCTCAGCATAGTCATATTGACCAAATAGAGTGAAGCGGCTTCAGAAGTTCCATAGTTATGGGCTTCAGGTTCATTTGATTGTAAATCAATTGAGACATGAATTCTGCTTGCTACTTCATTGACTTATTGATGGCTTCAATAAGTATGATTGTGTTCATTTGATGAGACACGAATCAGAATCCTTTGGAATGATCAAAGGAGTTTCAGAATGAAGTATAGAACTGATTTGACAGAAATATTGATATCCTCGATTAGATCGCGGAGGAAAATACTTGAGTCAAGAATTGAGTGATCATCTAAGTGAGTGTGAAGTCATATCACAGCTCTTTTCTCCTAGAAAACCTGAATGGTGTTTCTGAGAGAATAAATCGGATCTTATTGAATATGCTCCGATTAATGATGAGTCACATGAATCTTCCATTATTGTTTTAAAATACGCTCTAAAATGAACATGTTTACGCTAAATAAGTTTTCTATCAGAATCAGTGAAAAACACCACATTGGATGTGGACTGGGTGATTTCCAAATATGTTTTTCTGATTAATTGGCTAGTTATGCATGTTAGCTTCACCGGTTGAAGCAAGCATCTTGGAGATGGAATCTATGTTCTGTTAAAACGGTCAAAGGCTTTGACTCGATCATGAACGAATAGAAACAATGCGTTTACAAGTAAACTAGTGGGAGCGTAATTGCAATTCTCAAACTGTATGTTAAGAACGTACTTAATCTCATAAACGACGTTCCGACGCTAAAGTCTTGCCAAGATTTGGGTCGGAAGTCAAATTTAACGATAGACATGGGAGAAGTCGCGTGAGTTCTTGGAATATGGATCCATTGAGATGGATCAGAAGAGATAATTGGATCGTGTCAGAACCATTATGGTTATAAGGTACTGGACAGTTCCAATGTGCATGATTCCAAGAATGGCTTCACACCAAAGGTCTTATGGCAATGATCTTAGCAAGATGAAGTGTCTTGGACAGTGGCTGAGCTAGTGTCTAATGAGTGTGATTCCTTTTGCTTATGCAATAGAATCCATCATGAATGCCATATTATGCGCTCGTCCAAATGAAGCTGACGCATAAAAGCATGACGAGAAGATACCAATTTGTTTCAGTAATATCCCCAAGTGTTTGAGAAACACTAAGGATAGGTTCTTGTACAACTGAGAAATAGACGAATCAATTATGAGTAGTTAGACGGACAAAGATGATTCCCGGTTCTCACCTGGTCATGTCATTTTGCCTGTGTAACGGTACTGTCTATTGGAAAGGTTTCCAAGCAGAGGACCGTAGAATAGTGCTTATTAAAGAATAGTGGTGTGGTTTGTTGGAATGGTTCCAAGCAAGAACACAGCAGCATCTCTCACAACCTAAGCACGAGTTGAACACTGTTGCTGTAGGCACTAGACATCTGAAGACTTGGTCTTGATTCTAGTGGGAGTTGGTTTAGTTATGATGTTCAGATAGATATGATATGGTCATGTTTATGAAAAACTGACATCAACATTATTTGACTATTGGATAATTAAATAATGGTCCCAAAATAAGTTTGTGTCATATTATAGGCCATCAAGTTGAGGACTTGATCATGAAACCATATAAGTAACAAATGACATAAATTATGATGTGTCCCTAGTCGAGGTTGTTAAAGTGGGACAATAACAACCGCGAGAGACTAGCTTGTGAGGTGACTGTTGACTAAGTTTCATGGAGTCGATGATATGAGTATCACAGTCAGTCACATAGATATATGTTGGTGAACATATGATCGGACGTGACCCGCTAATGAGAAGTCTCCAGGATAGTTATATCTATGTCATGAGAGGTTCTCATTACGACTATTGAGTATAGTCCTTAGACCTGAGTTCATCATGCTTTCTTGCATGTGAATTGGTGCACCTTGACCTTGTCAAACGTCGATCCGTAACTGGCGGCTATAAAGGCACTGCTCAGGTGTATCATGAAGTGTGTAAAGGAACAGGGATGGAACAAGATGGGATTTGTCCCTCCTGAATAACAGGAGATAAATATCTCAGGGCCTATCGAAGATTTTATGCTGAAAAAATGTGTGGCCGCACTCAAACGAACTGTAGTTCAGTTGTTTGTTTTGTTCAGCATAGATCAGGAGTTCGATAAACATGATATTGGCTTAATAAGAATGACACTAATCTTGTCTTATGCCAAATCGAGATATAGAGACAAAAGGATTGTAGGAATTGATGATTCCAGTACAAGTGGGAGATTGTTGGGATTGTGTCCTGAAATCACACTTGTACTCACTCCTGATAGTAGTTGTGAATCGAGATCAATCGTTTGTATAATACTGGTGATTGTAATGCTTTGCTAGAAGCCTCTTGTAATCTGTAAGTTGTAGACTTATTGCCAGTATTATATGATCCTATAGGGTCACACACCTAAGCAATCTGGAAGCTAACATATGGGAATGATCATTTGATAATGATCAAGTTGATGTGTATTGGATACACACTGACATAGAGTTTTATGATGTATGTGTCGATCGATACATGAGTGTGTCGATCGATGCAGGCTTTTCGATAAGGTGTGTCGATCGACACAGTAAGTGTGTCGATCGATGCATATCGGGTTTTGACATAAACGAGTCGGGCTTATCCGACGGTTTGTCATGTCAATTCCAGGTCGATATATAAAGGCTTACATGGTCGACCTGGAGCCCGGGCCGTCACTGTAATTCTCAGAGAGAAAAGCAGAGACATCAAAAACTCATTCCCTGAATCCGGCACTAGCATCCCGGCGTTCCAGGTTGTGTGAGTGTGTGCTTGGTAGAGGCGAAGCACTTGATTCGCTAGATCTCGTTCACCATTCCATTCCGCTGCCAGATCTGAGGTAAGAACGAGGTTGGTAATTTCAATATAACAAACCCTAGATTCTAAGGGATCCAACAATATCATGGTCTAAAACCGGTAAAAACCATGATATATCACAACACCATACAAACAATTAATTAGGTTTATTAGTCTTTTAACCTTTCCTTAACCTTAAATCATTCAATCCGCTACATTGGGATTAGTGGATTACTAATCCCGTAGACGGCTTAATTCAATTCTAATTATTTATTCATGTAGCCTTAAATTCTTATTCTTAACCTCTTCGATCCGTCAGCTTGAAATTAGTAAACTTACTAATCTTCTGACTTCACATTATTATTTAATCAATTTATTTAACCCGATAACCCCGACTACTGACTAATTAACCAACCCCGCTATTATATTCTAAGTGTGTTATGTGTTTTAACCGTATTTTAATCAACTCATAATTCCCCATAAATAGATTCATTTAGATACGTTCTTAAATACTTATATATGCATATATGTCCTAGCATACCGTACTATATGTATGCAACACCCAATCAAGCAATTAAGGAATCTATCAATCAATTACCGATATAAGCTAACTAGCATGCATCTATTTAACCTAATCATTTAATTAGTTAACCGATATATTAATCAACCTAGCCGTTCTAACCAATTCAATCATCGAGGTATGAAACCTAAATCTACGGTTAATGAATCCAAGATTTATATGTCCTATCTATATGCAACACACAATTTAGCCGACTCACAGTGTTATCATGACGACGGATGGATGGATTGACGGAACCCACGAGACCCGACACAAACCCGATGCTACCCCGAACCTTCCCCGATTCGTTGACTTGCTTTGACCCCAACTTGACCCGAGCATTGACCTTAGTGATTCCGATCGTACCTTCACACGAGCCTCTGAACCAACTTCATTTTCTCTCTCCTCTTTCTCTCCTTCTCTCTCCTCCGGTTCTCTTCCTTCTTTCTCTCTCTCTCCTCTGGTTATCCTCCTTCTCTCTCTCTCTCCTCTGGTTCTCCTCCTTCTCTCTCTCCTTCGGTTCTCTTCCTTGTCTCTCTCCTCCAGTTCTCTTCCTTCTCTCCTCCGGTTCTCCTCCTTCTCTCTATCTCCTTCTTCTTCTCATGATTCCTTTTCTCTCTCTCTTATTCTCCCTCTTCTTCTTCTTCACGCTTCTTTTTCTCTCTCTCTTCTTTTTCTTCTCCTCCTCACGCTTCGTCTTCTTATTCTCTTCTTCTTCTTCTTCTTCTTCTTCTTCTTCTTCTTCTTCTTCTTCTTCTTCTTCTTCTCTTCTTCTTCTCCTTCTCCACGCTTCTTCTTCTTCTCCTTTTCTTCTTCTTATTCCTCTCTCTCACGCTCTTCTCTTCCTTCTTCTTCTTCTTCTTCTTCTTCTTCTTCTTCTTCTTCTTCTTCTTCTTCTTCTTCTTCTTCTTCTTCTTCTTCTTCTCCACACATCTTCTTGTTCTCCTCCTCTTCTTCATCTTCCTCTCTCTCACGCTCTTCTTCTTCTTCTTCTTCTTCTTCTTCTTCTTCTTCTCTTCCACGCTTCTTCTTCTTATTTTTTTTGTGATGAAAATGAGAAGGGGATGGTGCCTCTTTTTATAGCTGAAACAACCTCATAATCTTGTGACAAATTTCACTCCAATTCTTCTCCAATGGACACAACATCAAGGTGGAATAATGGGAAGTTCAATGTACCCCTTTGCCTCCATAATACCAATTCATTGAATCCTTTCTCTTCTCTACCCTATTATCCACGTGATGAACCAGTTTAGCTTGAGCAGAAAGTCTTCTCCTCTTTCTATGCCACGACATCAAGGTGAGGTAATGTTCCTTGCATCTTCTCTTTATTACTTCTTTTCCAAGTTACAACATCTCATGTTTCCAATGTTCATGAACCTACAAAGGATAAGTGGATCCATTAGGGAAATTCCACATTTCACTGAGAAGTGTTTTATGACCAATTAGATTGCTCCAAACATTCTGTAGAAGCTCATATTCCCGATACCTTCTGATGCTTCGGTTTAACCTGTTTTGCGTTTAATATTTTAAAAACTCCTTAGCTGCTTCTATAAATCCACCAAGCCTCCTTTTCAGATTCTATATGGTCTTAGATGATTTTATAAATTTTAATCACCTCATTTGGACACCCGTAGCTCCCGGTATGAATTTTACAGGTTTCTTCGGTTCTATCGGTTTCCATTCCTGATAGTCTGAAAAACTCATCTACGGTCCGTTTCCACCATTCTTGGTCTTCTAGATGTTTTCTTTATTTAAAAATAATAACATTTGGCCCGTCTTAGCTTCCGGCTCGTATTTTAGTAAAATTACCAAAATGTCCTTCTATTCTTGAAAATTACGAAAATGCCCGTCAACGAGCTCGTTGACTTCTTGACTGTCCGTTGACCAATTTTGTAATAGAGGGTATTACAGTAGCTTTCTTACTTGATTAGATGGAGGGGTGAATATATGGGATGTATTTGTGAGATGAATGTGATGGTGAGAAACTCTCTTGTTCAGTGGTATTGATTGACTCTCTCAATCAGATTATAAACTATCTGAATCACTCAAGGATAACCTGAAATCAAGACTCCTAAGAGGATTGTGAATCACTCACTAAACTTTAAGAAGAACAACTATTCAAAAGAACACACTTTTAAAGGACAAAATACTCCGATTTATTTCTGAAAAGATTGAAAGGTTCTTTGTACAAATGGTCTAAATGAGCTTATATATTTCTCTTACACACGTCCTAGAAGGTTAAGCTAATAAACAAAAATAGCAAATATTAAGGAGTATAGCTGTTGGAGTCCTTAAGAAGAAATATTCCAAAATAAGGCAAAGGGAGCAGAACTTGAATCGTCACAGCTTTGGCATGAATGTGTGGTATCTTGGGACGTCCTAATTCAGTGAATGAGTCTCCAAAATGCATCAGCTGAGATGAAATAGTCGTTATTGGTTTAATGCTCTTAGTGTGAATGCATCCAAATATGGTAAGTTGAGTATATATTTGATCCTCCAAATCAAGTGGTTGCTAGTGTATGGTAAAGTCTTGTTTGACTCTCCTGGATGGTTGGATATATCTTCTAAATTCTTAGATGTATCTCCTTGTCGCCAAAGTTTGGTTTCATATGATTAAACCAGTGAGCTTCCAAATAAGGCAAGACGAGAATCATTTGATTTAGAAGTTGAATAACTTCTACATCAGAAATGGGATTAGCCTGATTCTAAATCTCCTGGATTTCCTGATGATTCAAGATTCCATAATAATTCACTTTATTGATTGATTCATCATGGTTGAATCCCCGTGCTTCAGTTTGTGGTCGTATGTCTCCATCGGGTCCCTGGGAAATCTTTTGAGTTTTAACTTGAATATCTTCCTCATGCGGAAAGCTATTGAACTAATTCCACTTCGTGATGTTTCCTTGATGCGTTAAGTTTCTGGAACATGATGTTTTGTACCTTAAATCCTCCAAGTTGGGTAGATATGTTCCAATACATGGACACATGTCTCTTTTGAACTCAAATTTTTTCTCTCCAAGGGTCTTGGTTGGTTGATTTATGTCCTCTCGGTGCTTCTTGGTTGATGTTGACTTGATGTCTTCTTCATTCCATCCCTTTTGGAAAGGTTTCTATCTCGAAAATATATAACCTACACTAAGAGAAAGCATGTAAGCTTTCATTATCTTTTGTGAGTCTAGGGTCTTACCTTAATGGATTTGTGGTCTGGTGATGTAAGGGACATCTGGAGGTTCTTCTTTGAGTAGATAATTCAATAGGACTCCTCTATTCTGGTCTTCTGGACACTGATAAATGGTGCCACCATTCTCTCTTTTGGTGGTCTTGTTCTTATTCACCATTGGTGGTGATGGCTTCTTGTTCTAGCAATAAGTTATGACTTGGTGTAACTCCTCTGTGATTCATGTCCTTAGTACCTGCAATAAGATTGACACTTTGGACAAGAAACAAGTGCATTATGGATTCTTTATGATAAGATGAACCAAATATTGACTTTGAAATATCTTGCATGTGCGTTGATGATTAGACTCATGAATACCATTATACATATTTGGGCAATCTTTCTTCCTTCTAACTCAAGTTTCTCAAATAGAATTTCCAGACCCTTAAAACCCTTATTTCAAGCCAAAATCTCTACTGAGAGTCTTTATGCCTTTTTCGAATTGGCCAAGAAAAAAGTGTTGAGTTAGGAATGACTAGGAGAAGTTTCCATATTAAAATCTAGCTTGACATCTAAAGGATATGCATTAGAATAGGTTCAAGTTTGGGGGAAATGGCAAAATAAAAGAGTTGAGAGATGTAAGAAAAGGATTGGGAAAACAAGTAGAGGATCATTAAAATGTGTGTGGTACGGTTAGTAAAGAATAATTCTAAGAGGAAAACAATAGTCTCTAAAAGAAAGAAAAGAAACCAAATGGCTCATGAGTAAGAGAACAGAGTTAAGAAAGAGATTAGTATGAAAAGAAGAGAAAAGTGAGCTAAAAATAAATTTAAGAAAGAAGTGTAAACGATCCTCTAAGCGTTGAAAATGGAAAGAAAGTGATCAATTGGGGTGAGATAAGAAGGAAAAAAGCCTTAGAGAAGGGTAGTAGAAATCACAATTAGGTGGGTAGGCATAGGAGTGATGTGTGATTTGGGGCATTGGGTAGATAGAAATCATCTTAGTATACACCATTGTTCTCTACTCTTAGCATTTTGACATCGCTCATTCATTTTTTTTTTTTTGAGAGAAACCCTTGAGAAACCATCATTTTTTAGATCATCTTTATCTCAAAACCTTGTCCCTTAGCCAAATGAGTCTATTTTGTTTGCATAAGCTTGATCCATATTGAACAATTAATGAATGTTAAAGAGCCAGTTGAAAAGAATGCATGTGTAGGTTGAGGCTTGAGCTTAAGATATGTTAAGATGAGTATGGCTAACTTCTTTGGAGTAAGGTTTTTATTGATTGGATCATTGAAATTCTAACTTAGACTTGAATCTTATTAATCTTGATGATACTTTTCGATTTGAGCTCCCACCTTCAAACCTTTCTCTCTTACTTGTCTTATATTATTTGCTTGCAGAGAAGCAAAAAGCAAGTTTGGAGGAATTGATAGCATCATTATATAGGCCTTTTTAGCTTTCATTTTATTTATGGTTTAGTGTCTTTTTCACCAGCTTGTGCAAGCTTCCCCGAATCAGCCAAAAGTGGCTCGATGTTCACGTCTCGACCAAACATGCTTCTTCAATTGAAGATCCATCGGACTGCAACAATGTTCAGGCTCAGCCTGATGGCTTCACCCTGGATCACACACATCGGCCAAGTCTCTACTGATGGCGTCACCCAAGTCTACGACCATATCATAGCATCCGTAAAGCATAGCCTGAAACGAGCTGCTCGGCTCATCTATGATCCAACCCGGCCGGGTCAGGACCTTGTTTGTCCATGGTTGAACCGGTCGAGCACTATTCACTATATAAGCCTAAGAGACATAATTTCTTAATCTATCTTTTTTTCTCACAATAAAAAAAATTATTTTATGGTTCTAAGCACTATATAAGATAAAATTGGAGTTTTAAGCCATATATGTCTTGCTTCTTCTAATGTTTCTTCTTATCTTTCTCTAAACTTGACATGATCTCTATGAATTTTTTTGGGTTAATGATGACTAGTGAGTAGTTTCTATTAGAGCTCATGGATGAGGTAGATTAGGGTGCGATTATGGTGAGATTATGGTGAGATTAGGATTTTGGAAAGCCAGTTTTTCTAGTAGATGGAAAGCCAGTTTTTCAACTGGAACTGATCGATAGTGTAATGGAAAATTGAAAATTCTCCAAGCAGCCTCGCATGCAAAAACGTATCTGCCAAATAAGTAAAAACTATATAGTCAGCATACATACAATAAAACATGAATTGAAAACAACAAATGATAACAACAAACAACAATAACATGCAGTCAAAAAAGTCTTTTACTTCGTTTTTATCTCTTCCTTTTCATTTCTTTTGTTACCAATAGTTTGTTCTGTAGCTCATTTTTTTGGAGGTTCCACAGCAACAGTTACACGATCTGGCCCTTTGTTGATATACCTAAATAAGTATTTTATTGATCCAGATTGATTGCACCATTCCACATTAATGTGTGCTCGATAACGTAAAGACCGAACTCTATTATAGGGAACTACATATATGTTGTCCAACTTCACCCCATTCTTCTCAACAAAGCGATTTGTCAGTTCACGGCTTCTATAAACTGGGAACCCTTCTTTGTTAACCGTAGTAGTTTCTGTATGTGGTTTTGGATATAGCTTTGAACATTTATCATTTTCCATACATGGTGAATTCATGTTCAGAGCTCCACAAGGACCATTGATCATCATATCTTTAATCAGTTCATAGAGTTCATGATCTTCTAACTTGTCAGGATTATCTGCTGAAATGATCTTTTCTATATCATCAGTAGTAGGAAACTTAGACTTAGAGTCCATGAACAACAAAATATGAGGATGATTGAGGCCAAGTTTTTGAAATTATATTGTATACTTGGCTGAAAATAAATAGTGGATAAAACAGAATGTTAGTACACAAAAATTATAAACGCAAGTTATAAAAAATTTCACTTACATGCCACTGTTATCCCGAAAAGAAGTTTGATAATTAAATCACGCATCAGAGATAACAACTTCAACTTGAACATCCTACAAAGTATGTATGGCCTACATCATGTTTGACATTGTACTCCCTTAGAAATCTTGTGATTTTAGGCCACTAAGGGGTGCATGTAAAGGTTATGAATAGATACGGGAATCCAAAATGTTTATAAATCGCCATAGAATCTAGATATAGGTTCTTCATGTATCTAGGTCTACCGGTAAAAGAAGCTTGTAGATAATATTTATTCCCTTGTTCATACATATCGGTTGCTCCTTCGTTCTCAGCCTTTTCAATAGAGCCATAAGAATCTGACCTCAAATATGCCTCATTAATCCTTAGATAACGCACTCTGTTAGATTTTATTGTCGTGTAAGCATCAACCAGAAACTGTTGGAATAATCTTTTAGATTGTATAAGAGTATGACACTCATTCTCTATTTCTTGTATACGAAAAGCAAACCACTGTCTCATGCTTATAGTATCCCACATGTTCTTTTCAGTATCAGCTGTCACTCTTATTTTAATTCCAACACGAAATACATCTTCCCCGTATGTAAATATCAGAGGGTACTGAAGAGCCAGATATGAAGGATGAATCTCACTGATCCTTTCAAGCAGTCTAGTTATCTTATCTTCCAAAAAAATATCTCTCTAGTCCATGTCTAACTCGAAATCATCTGGAATTAATGTAGAAACTTCAGAAGCTGTAGGGGTGTCCTATGTCCTCCCATATTTCTCACGACTACTCACATTCCTAATATCAAAATATTCATCTGGGTTAAGATAAAATCTCTCCCTTGCATATCTAAACTGTTGGACGTATGGATTCACCTCATCTAGCTTCTTGATAAATTAGTTTATGATTTGCTTCTTCAAAATCAGTTTATTACCCCTTTTATCAGACTTCTTGTTCGTGCTACAGAAAAACGAAAATTGATCAATTAGTACGCACAAATTAAAGCCAAATTCATTTGATGAGTTATATAACTATTATAGTTTCACCTCATAACAGCATCTATGTTGCCTATCTCATTTTGAGTGTCAACAATATAAAGTTGAGAGATTTTGGGTTTTTCACCGGGTTGTGGTTCTAAACTACCCACTAAATGGTAGTTTTTGCCTTGAAGTGTAAAACTTTGTGGGCCTCTTCCCTTATGTATATATCGATCCACTTTACCCACAAGTGATGTAAATGAGAAAACCATGTTTACCGGTCTGGTATTATCACGGCGATATCTTCCGAGTTCAGTATCCTCTGTAAGGAGTTTTTCAAAAACTCGGGAGAATCTTTAAGTAGTGTAAACTCAAATTGACCTTGACCACAACATAGTGTAAACTTAGGATTCCTCTTAACTTTCTTGTTTATGCGTTCCCCAAACCACATTATAGCTCCACAGTGTTGACACTTATATCTTGGATCTCTTTCGTCACAATACTCTGCAAATACAATTAAGTTAAGATAATAATATTCATTCAATATAAAACACAAAAGTATGCATTCCACCATTCTTTAGGATATGAAAGGTTTATATATGCAACCTATAACTAATGGTGTTTTGTAATAGGTGGTTTACCAATAGTTGTCTTTCGAATTGATCGTTTTGCAGTCTTTGGAATTTGAAATGCATTTCTAAAAATTTCAGCCAATGAAAGAATATGAGTGCTTTGTGTCTATGTCTCAGTTTCTGGTGCAGCCTCAATATCTTCATTATGAATAGATATGACCGAATCAGTATCACTATCTTCGGAACTGCAATTGTAACTCTTTTCTGAATAAGTTTATGAAAAAATGCAATTATTAAATATTAGATTTAAATTCCATATGATAAAACTTGGATGCAAAATTCTCAGAAAAGTAGTGATATGTAAATTTAAAAACTTAAACGATTCGTTTGTTGATAACTTCAGAATCATATTCATTTCCTGTAAACTCATTGTCTTTGTGTTATACCCGTCCTCAACATATTCATCATCCATAAATGAAGTTCCTTTTTTTATGTGTTTTTAAGTTAGCAATTAAAAAACAATTGAAAACTTATATTAGTTATCAAGATAGATAATATTAAGTTGGAAAATCTTTATATATCAATGCTATGAAACGTGTATAAGTAAATAATAAATACTGGTGTTACAATCTTGTTCTGAATTTGATCTTTGTTTTCTAGATAAGCCAGAAATATGACCACATTGTAGTTGTTCTAGTGCATAAGAATCTGTACAATAAGAAGCATAAGCATTAAGTTAGTCACAAAACTAAATATTCGCAGAAATATATTACAGACCAATATGGAGTCAAAACTCGCACTGTCGATATTTGTAGAGCGAAACTTTTAGAGAACAGAAATTTCAATGTAAACAACACGACAAGAGAGAGCCAGAAGATATTTTTATTGATAGATCGAATCGGAAACAAATTACAAGGAATAAAACCCTGGCATTCGTAGTTCTAAGTCTATATGCTAGGGTTTTTCGAGATGCCTAAATCGTAGTAAGTTTTTCTTCTTTATAGTTGCGGCAAGTCGGCTTCGAAGATCTTCATCCGCAATATTTTCTGGAAATCTTCATGTTTTCGTTGTATTCCATTTTCTTTGAGATTTCTTTTTTTCAGATCGGATTTTCTTCTTATGCGGAGATATCTCCTTCCTTCCTTCTTCCAGTTTATCTCCTCATTTTTTATGATTATCTTTTCGCGGCTTAACATATTTTGCCGAATAGGCTGAAAACGAAATATCCGAGTCCGTTTGAGCATGTACTTCTTGATTTGTCCCTAAGTCTCTGAAATACGAGTATTTTTGGTTAGGCCAAATCTCGCATTCTCATTTTTTTCGTGTAAGTTGTTTTCCAAAGATGGGTTTCGGCTAGATACGCGTCCGGAGAGGAAGACATCGGCAAATGTTTGAGCGTCTTATCTAAGGGGAATATCTGTTCGGTCAGTTTGAGAAGTATGTTCAGCTCGGAAGTTTCCAAGAAATTCATTCAGCTCGGAACTTTCGAGGGAATGGATTGTGCTCGGAAAACAAGAAGAGATATATTCGGATCCGAGCTGTTTCAGCTCGAAAAATCCGAGCTGGTTTTGCGCAGAATTTTCGAGCTGTTTCAGATCGGAATTAGTTCGGACGAATGTTTATGCCTATCTATAGGATCTGTCGAGAGATGTGTTTGTCTGATTGATCCATTCGGATGTTTGATCATATGGTTTTATTCATCTCACATAACAAGTTATTCGTACGAAGCGTTTCGTATAAAACATTATCCATACGAAACATTGATTGTACAAAAAAGACTTCGTATAAAATGTTAACCATACGAAGTTCCGTTTATACGAAGTGTAGATAACGTCCATGTCCGACTACTTAGTTATGCTTTCGGCTATTGTTTTTCATCGAGGAGATTTCGACCCCAACAGTTAGCCCCCCCAGCTCGCTCGAGTACGATGATGGCGAGTTCCTTTTGTATTCGAGGCGAAAACAATTGTCCGAAAGATTGGTTTGGCCGCTTTTCTTCTTGTTGCTCGTTTTAGTCGCAACGGAAGATTGTTTGAAAATTTAAGGTTAGATTTTGTGTTTTGTACAAAGATCTGATTGTCTAGCTGTGATAGAATGATTGTCTTAGACTTAGGAGTTTGTTTTTCAGAGAGGACATCTCTCTCGGAAAATTGTCGAGCATTTCCTGCGATGTTAGTGGATCGTTATAGCCTTGAAAGGCTGTTTTGGAGTTTTGACAAAGTCCTAGTTTCGTCTAGCTATAAGAAGATGTTTATGTGAGGTTATCGTTGTTGTCGTACCGTTTAGTTTTGAGAAGCTGTATAGGAGTTTTTAGAGACAAGTTCATGAGTGTGATTTGAACACTTTGATGTAGTGATGCATAGAGATTTATGACTAAGTTTCAGAAATCGTGTGAGGTGAGGGTCTCGGCTATTCCCAAGAAATAAAAGGAATGGTTGCGAGGCTTATACATGTTTGGCTTATCTGTCGTAAGCCATTGAATTGATTCGTAGTAAGTTTACGTAGATGAGATGTTAAGTAGGATTTCACTCGAAGAATGGTCAAGCTAATTTCTCCTTGCCAAAGGAATTTTTATTTTCGAGATGATCCAACAATATTTTGTCGAGAAGTTTTTTTTGGAAGTTGTCAAAATGCTTTTTGTTGCTTTGTGGTGACATATTGTACGCCGAGTGTGTTTAATCGGGGAATAAGCCGAGCAGACAATCTGAGCAGTACATCTAAGCACTAATGTCTGAACCGATTAACACGCGAATGCAAGTAGGTGTTGTTGGAATTGTGTCCAGTAATCTCGGTACTGTCTCTAGAAAGTAAGAGTATGTCAATGATCAGACATAAGTCATATAATACTGGGGGTCATGATGGCTTGCTAGAGTCCGCTCATGATCTATAAGTCTTGGACTTATTGCCTTTATTATATGATCCCATATGGGTCACACGCCTAAGCTAACAGGAAAATGTGTAGGAACGGTTTAGCAGAAGTACGGTAAAAGTGCTAGGCATTTACTGTACTTAGAGAGAATAAAACGGTTTAGGCACTGTGTGTCGATCGATACACAAGGTGTGTCGGTCGACATAGTGCGCGAATACCGTCGAGTTAATTGGTGTTTGGGCCAAATGGCCCAAACGGAACCGGACAAGTTTTATAAAGAAAACTCGGGTTCAGAACCAAATAACCCTAGCCCCAGCCGAAAACTCTCTCTCTTTTTTTGCGCCGAGCTCCTTGTGGTCTAGCAGCCGTTTTCTGTGATCGCGTGTGTGAACCTTTGGAGGATTCATCCCTCGGTGTTTCTCTGATCTCAGACATACCATCTCTTTCCGCTGCAAACAGGTATAAGGTGAGATCATCATTTGTTTCTATTCTGAGAAGAACCTAGATCCGCATGTTTAGGTTGATATGAATCTAAGAATTGAATCAGGATCAACTAAACAATCCTTCAGTGGTATCAGAGCCATTGGTTCTGGTTTTTCTTGTTTAGATTCAAGTTTAGGATTGTTTTTCTTGTTTAAAAGTGTTTTGAATCAACTACTGATAAGAGAAACTACTTAAGTAACAAGAATTGAAACCTAAACACACATAAAATTGCAGAAACCAAGCTATATGATTTGGTAGAATGCGATTTCAAAAGGTCTGTATCGACTACGATCGCATGGATCGATCGATACGATCGCATGGATCGGTCGATACAGTCTATCGGCTAACCCTGTTAACGCGTGAAAGCATCGATCGATGCAGGATCGATGCAGGTTCGATATTGGTGCATCGACCGATGCGGTTGGTGCACATCGATCGACACGGTTAGGGTTTTGGCTCGGTTCAGTGCATGCGTGAGAGCATCGATCGATACAGGATCGATGCACGATCGATGCAGGATCGATGCTAAGAGCATCGACCGATGCGGTTGATGGATCGATCGACACGGTTGGTTCATCGATCGACATGGTTGGTTTAAGGCTCGGTTTAATTTTGATTAAAATTAATTCGTCCTGGTTTAATAAACAGATTTAATAATTTTATTAAGTCTGGTTAAACCGGGACAAGAAATCCAATGTCGAAAGAATTATTGGATTTAGTGCCTAAACCAGGATTTTCTAATTTGATTTGGTTGGAACAAGTAAATTGAGAAAATCCGGTTTAGTAAATAACCGGTTGACAATTGTGGTCATCGTAGTAATTAAAATTTGGTTAGACCAATTTTAATGAACCAGACCGGTTATGTCATTTAATTGGACAATTGGGTCATGTCTTGGACATGGACCAATTCTTGGGCCTCGGGCCAAGAAGTTAAAACAATTGGGCCAATTATTTGAGTCTTTCTTCAGATTAATTTAAAATTTATTTTATAAAATTATAAAGTCGATTTTAAATTAAAGTTTCCGAAATTTTGAAATTAGAAAGTTTCTTAAATTAGAATTTTCTGGATTTGCGGGTTTTGGATTTTAAAGAAATTTCTAAAGTTAGAAAGTTTCCGTTTTTAGAAAGTTTCCAATTTTAGAAAGTTTCCAAAAATAGTAGGTTTCCAAAAATGGAAAGTTTCCCGAAATAGTAATCTTCTATTTTGGGAATGAATTTTTAAATAAACCTACGAACCTCAAATAATATCAAGCGTTGGATGTCTTGTCCATTCTATGTCAGCTGTCGAAGCCCATTCAATTGTATTCATGGCCTTACAGTGTGAGGGTGACTGCTTTTGCGTGGATAAGACGGTTTGTGATTCATAAATGTCATTGGGAGTCCCAGACATTAATGATTACATGAATGTATAGTTTGGTTTTCTTGACTGGGCCATCGGGAGTCCCGGGCCTTGAGACATCAGAGTGGATTGGGCCTCGGGCCCAGATTCACAACCAAGAGTTATATCACGGATATAATTAGCCGATATAGGGCTTACCGATATAAGCTAAGATTTGGTGACGGCCAGTGGCCCACTTTAATCTTAGTTATATGTGGATCTTGGAATCATTATATTCTATTGAGGGTAACTTATGTTATTGAATATAATGCGTGATTAATCATATTAAATTTAATACGAGATTAATCATATTGAACATTTTAACTAATAACCTTTTTATCTATATATTTCAGCTATGACTACTACAAGCACACAAAACACATTCTCGATCCGATCTGTTCTCGAAAAGGAGAAGCTGACTGGAACGAACTTCCTGACGTGGTCAAGGAACTTGAGGCTAGTCCTCAAGCAGGAGAAGAAGGATTATGTCCTTCGTGATCCTCTCCCCGAGAGGCCTCCTGCCAATGCCGCCAGGACTCTGCATAATGCTTGGGAAAAGCATTCGTCAGATGAAAATGATGCCTATTGCCTGATGTTGGTGACAATGACTCCTGAGCTGCAAAAACAGTTCGAGAGTGTATTGTCACCTATCGAGATAATGGCAAGCCTGAAATCGCTTTTTCAGGAGCAGGCTAGGACTGAGAGGTTTCAAACTGTTAAGAACCTCTTGGACTGCAAGTTGGCTGCGAATGCGGCAGTGAGTCCTCATGTCTTGAAGATGATGGGTTATCTCGATCATCTTCAGAAACTCGACTGCCCAATCAGCCAGGAACTTGCCTGCGACATCATTCTGCAGTCATTACCTGCAAGCTATGATCAGTTCATTCTGAACTTTAACATGCATGGCTTGAGTAAGACATTGCCTGAGCTTCACGGAATGCTCAAGACTGCGGAGCCCAATTTGAGGAAAACCGCCAAGGACCCCAATGTGCTTATGGTGCAGAAGGGCAAGGGGTTTAAGAAATCCTCTGCTAAGGATAAGGGAAAGGCCAAGGCTGTCCAAGTCGCGGACAAGGACACGCCAAAGCCCAAGCCCAAGTCCAAGGCTGGGCCAACTGACATATGCAGGTTCTGTAAAGAACCAGGGCATTGGAGGAGAGAATGTAAGAAATTCCAGGAAGGTCTAAAGGAATTGAAGAAGAAGACTTATGAGACTTCTTCAACAGGTATTTTTGTTATAGAAGTTAATACAACTACTTCTGATAATACCTCATGGGTTATGGATACTGGTTGTGGGGCTCATATTTGTACTAATATGCAGGCACTCAGCAACAGTAGAAGGCTGAAGCAAGGACAAGTGGAGCTACGAGTTGGGAATGGAGCGAAAGTTCCAGCGCTAGCTGTAGGCACTTACTTGTTGTCTTTACCTTCGGGATTGATTTTAGAACTCAATAATTGTTATTTTGTACCTGCTATAAGCAGAAATATTATTTCAATTTCTTTGTTGGATTTGGAAGGTTATGATTTTTCAGTTAAGAATAAATTATGTTCCTTCAATCGCAACAATTTGTTCTATGGTTCTGCCCCTCTTATGAATGGGCTTTACATACTCGATCAATCCGCGCCAATTTATAACATTAATACCAAACGGTTCAAACCTAATGAGGAGAACCGAACGTTTCTATGGCATTGTCGTTTAGGGCACATCAGCGAGAAACGCATCAAGAGGCTCCATTCGAATGGACTTCTTGGCTCATTTGACTTTGAGTCATGTGAGAAATGCGAATCCTGCATGATGGGTAAAATGACACGGGCCCCCTTTAATAAACCTAACGAGAGGGCCAGTGACTTATTGGGCCTGATACACACTGATGTGTGTGGCCCAATGTCCACAAATGCAAGAGGAAACTATCAGTACTTCATTACCTTTACTGATGATTTCAGTAGGTATGGATATGTTTATTTAATGAAACATAAGTCTGAATCTTTTGAGAAGTTCAGAGAATTCCAAAATGAAGTACAGAACCAACTTGGCAAAAGCATTAAGGCTCTTCGGTCCGACCGAGGAGGAGAATACTTAAGCCAAGAATTCAGTGATCACCTGAGAGAGTGTGGGATCGTATCCCAACTCACTCCTCCTGGAACACCTCAATGGAATGGTGTGTCTGAAAGGAGAAATCGGACCTTATTGGATATGGTTCGATCTATGATGAGTCACACAGACCTTCCAATATCCCTTTGGGGATATGCTCTGCTAACAGCAGTGTTCACTCTAAATAGAGCGCCATCGAAAGCAGTAGCAAAGACACCATATGAATTATGGACTGGAGAAGCTCCAGTGCTGTCTTATCTCAGAATTTGGGGTTGTGAAGCCTATGTCAAGAGATTGATCTCAGACAAGCTTACACCAAAATCTGACAAATGCTACTTCATTGGTTATCCACGGGAAACCAAGGCTTATTACTTCTATCTACGTTCCGAGAACAAGATCTTTGTTGCCCGGGATTGTAACTTTCTTGAGAGAGAGTTTCTCTCTAAGAAAGACAGTGGGAGTAAGGTACTGCTTGAAGAAATTCAAGATGAACAGGATATTGCTCAACCTAATGAGGAAGAGCAGCAGGAGGACCTACAAGAAATTGTAGAGCCTGAACCTGTAGTACCTGAAGTTCGAAGATCCGGGAGGATCCGTCACGAACCCGAGAGATATCAAGGATTCCTCGTGACTGACTGTCATGATCTTCTGATCATTGATGGTGATGAACCATCGAACTTCAATCAAGCCATGATGGGCCCAGATTCCTCTAAGTGGCGCAAGGCCACTGATTCCGAAATGGACTCCATGTCGGTCAACCAAGTGTTTTCGTTGGTTGACTTACCCGCTGGTGTAAAAGCCATCGAGTGCAAATGGATCTTCAAGAAGAAGATTGACGTGGATGGAAATGTCCAGATTTATAAAGCCAGGTTGGTGGCAAAAGGTTTCAGACAAGTTCACGGTGTGGATTACGATGAAACCTATTCACCAGTGGCTATGATGAAATCTATTCGGATTCTACTAGCAACTGCAGCTTTTCATGATTATGAAATTTGGCAGATGGACGTGAAAACCGCCTTCCTGAATGGTATTCTGGAAGAGGATGTGTATATGACGCAACCTGACGGTTACATAGATCCAAAGAATGCTGGGAAAGTATGCAAGCTTCATAAATCCATTTATGGATTGAAGCAAGCATCGAGGAGCTGGAATCTTCGTTTTGATGAAGCGATCAAGCAATTTGACTTCATCAGAAACGAAGAAGAACAATGCGTGTATAAGAAATCTAGTGGGAGCAAGATTGTATTTCTTATTCTGTATGTCGATGACATACTGCTTCTCGGAAACGACGTTCCAATGCTGAAGTCGGTAAAGGACTGGCTTGGAAGTTGTTTTTCCATGAAAGACATGGGTGAAGCCGCATACGTTCTTGGAATCAGGATCTACCGGGATAGATCTAGAAGGCTGATAGGCTTGTGTCAAGATTCATACATTGACAAAGTCCTACAAAGATTCAGCATGAAGGATTCCAAGAAGGGCTTCACGCAATTGGTACATGGCACAACGCTAAGCAAGAAGCAGAGCCCTACGACGGCTGCTGAGCTTGAGCGCATGAAGAATATTCCTTATGCATCTGCAATAGGATCTGTCATGTATGCCATGATATGTACTCGTCCTGATGTTGCTTATGCATTGAGCATGACGAGTAGATACCAGTCAAATCCAGGTGAAAACCATTGGATTGCCGTAAAGAATATCTTGAAGTATCTAAGACATACTAAGGATAAGTTCTTAGTGTACGGTGGAAGTGATGTGCTTAAAGTCAGTGGATTCACGGACGCAAGTTTCCAGACAGACCAAGATGATTTCCGGTCACAGTCCGGTTATATCTTTTGTCTGAATGGCGGTGCAATCAGTTGGAGAAGCTCCAAGCAAGACACCGTTGCTGATTCCACTACAGAAGCTGAATATATCGCCGCCTCAGAAGCTGCGAAGGAAGCTGTTTGGATACGAAAGTTCATTATTGAACTAGGTGTGATACCAGATGCGGCTGAGCCTCTGGCACTGTTTTGTGACAACAATGGTGCTATAGCTCAGGCAAAGGAACCAAGATCACACCAGAAATCCAAGCATGTTCTAAGAAGATTTCACTTGATACGTGACATCATTAATAGAAAGGAAGTCAAGATCAGCCGAGTTCAGATAGATGATAACGTCGCTGATCCGTTGACAAAGCCACTCCCAAGGCCTAAGCTCGAGTTTCTGACTGAAGCTGTAGGCATTAGAGACATAGAAATGTAATCTAAATTTGAGTGGGAGTTTGAGGGCTTTTATTTAGTTATTTGATATGTTCTTGTAAAACATTCTTATGTTTAATGAAATTATTATTTCAAGATTATTTTAACTGTGATGAAATAATCGTTCCAAAGTGATATGAACCATTTTATAGGTCATCGAAGTAAATGACTTGATCTTGAGTCATCGAAGTCATTTAGCTTGATCATGAGACCCTATATTTGATAGATGTTTTATATCATCCCGTCCCTAGTCGAAGGTTGTTGAAATTGGAACACCAACAACCGTGTGAGACTGGATTGGTACGTGACTTATGACAAAGTCTCAGTGTGTCATAGATGCGCGGCATCAAAGTCAGTACATAGGTGTATGTTGGGGAACATACGACCGGACAAGACCCGCTTATAAGAACTCTTCAGGATATTTATATCTGTGTCATAAGAGATTCTTACTACGACTATAGAGTATAGTCCTTAGACCTGAGTTCGCATGCATGTGACTGCACATGGACTGATGCACTTTGATCATTGTCTAACGCTATCGTTCTGCGATAGTTATAAGGACCTTGTTTGGGTGTATTATGAAATGAGTAGTTTACAGTGATGGAACAAGACGGGATTTGTCCCTCCAATATAAATGGAGTGAATATCTCTAGGCCAATCGGAGATTTGAATACTGGAAAATGCATGGCCATGCTCAAACGGACTGTCCCGAGTCGTTTGGATTGTCAGTATCGAATCAGAGTCCGATGAACAAGATTAGGCTTTATAAGGATGACACCAATCTTGCCTTATGACTAATCGAGATATTGTGACAAAAGGATTATGAATACAGAGATTCCAGTACAAGTGGGAGATTGTTGGAATTGTGTCCAGTAATCTCGGTACTGTCTCTAGAAAGTAAGAGTATGTCAATGATCAGACATAAGTCATATAATACTGGGGGTCATGATGGCTTGCTAGAGTCCGCTCATGATCTATAAGTCTTGGACTTATTGCCTTTATTATATGATCCCATATGGGTCACACGCCTAAGCTAACAGGAAAATGTGTAGGAACGGTTTAGCAGAAGTACGGTAAAAGTGCTAGGCATTTACTGTACTTAGAGAGAATAAAACGGTTTAGGCACTGTGTGTCGATCGATACACAAGGTGTGTCGGTCGACATAGTGCGCGAATACCGTCGAGTTAATTGGTGTTTGGGCCAAATGGCCCAAACGGAACCGGACAAGTTTTATAAAGAAAACTCGGGTTCAGAACCAAATAACCCTAGCCCCAGCCGAAAACTCTCTCTCTTTTTTTGCGCCGAGCTCCTTGTGGTCTAGCAGCCGTTTTCTGTGATCGCGTGTGTGAACCTTTGGAGGATTCATCCCTCGGTGTTTCTCTGATCTCAGACATACCATCTCTTTCCGCTGCAAACAGGTATAAGGTGAGATCATCATTTGTTTCTATTCTGAGAAGAACCTAGATCCGCATGTTTAGGTTGATATGAATCTAAGAATTGAATCAGGATCAACTAAACAATCCTTCAGGTGTCACCAAGCCGAGTGGGAATTTTCTTACAATTAGGCCATCAATTCATAGCACCGAGCAGGATGGACTGATCGGAAATTCAGAATAACAAGGATCGACCGGAAATGCCGAGCAGAACGTTGCTGAATAAAACGTTGCTTAGCAGATCAGTTCATCGAACAATGAGTACGCGGAAGGGACGAGCGGGTTTGCTCGGAGCGTCTGATAGGTCAAGATTATTCCCTATTCTATTGCAAGTGCACAATTATGCTATTGTAGTATTGAGGGTATCGTATCCATAAGAACTCAAGATTCACGCAATAGATTATATGTCTTCAAACTTAGCTAAATCAATCAGATGAGAAATAAGAAAGCAATGCAAGAAAGTAAAGGTGTGTTTCGATTAGAGAAAGACGCTACACTTAGGGTATTCCCAGGAAATTATACAATGCCAGACACTTAGCTATCAGGATTCAGGTTAAGCACATGTTCAAAAACTAGAATCACAATGTAAAGCAATTCAACTCTCGCTGCAACTGTTATCTATATCTAGCAACCTAATGATTCATATCTCTTTGCAATCTTAAAGTACTAGACAAGCATTTTTAGCAAGTTCATAAGTTCACAATTTTCCTAGACCAAATCTATTTGCATCTAATCAAATTGCTCACACTAAGTTCTTTCAGATTATAATTCACACTCTCGTGCCAAATTAACAATATAAGATCTAAACCTTAGGTGATCAGTCCTGAATTTAGTATTAAACTCAACTTAGGTGATGAAAGATAGATTTAGAATCCTAATCATTCAGTGATCTAACAAAGCATGAAATCCTTACGAGAATTCATAAATCTAACTAAGGTTACTACTCAGACATGATATCAAATGAATAACACATGAATGAATAGAAAGTAAGACTGAATAGATAAAAACAGGGGTTCGAAATCCTTCTCTCAAAGGTTACAAGTAGCAAGAATCAGCCCCCCACTCAAATCTCTCAATCTCCAAAACAAAAGCAAGAACAAAGAACAAGATATGAGTTTCTACTCAAAAACCTAATTAAAAACCACTAAACACGTTTTGGGGCTAAATTAGAATTAGGAAAACTTCTGGGATAACTTTGAAATTCTTCAAGAGATGTCTTGAACTAGCGCATAAGTCTTCTGCCGCGCTCAGTGTCGATCGATACTAGGTGAGTCTCCGTCGACATCACACCGTGATCGAGACACCAACTTCAGCTCGTTGCACAAATCACCAGAAACGTCCCAAAACTCCGCTCTTTGCTCCAAACGCAAGCTTACCAGTAAAAGACTCGATAGACTCGAAAAACCAGGTTAAAGACTCAATACATACAATTATATCATGGTTGAAAACCTAGAAAAACCATGATATATCAACTCCCCCACACTTAGCTCTTACTTGCCCTCAAGCAAATAAAGAACTAAAGCAATGAGAAAGAGGTTTGAAAACTCAGAAACTCATTTCGTCCTAGGAACATTCGCATTCACATTCACTTAGTAAGCCATTGAAAACATTCCTATAGATATCAAGACCACAATGTTCTTCCCCCACACTTAGCAACTGTCCCAAGTAAACTCCACAATCTAGACAGAGCATTCAGGTTCACCACACTAACCTTTGTATACAATTAGGTGCGGTCTCACAGAGGGAGTATCGATCAGAGGACACATGGACTCAACTCAGTCAGTACTTGACCACCAAACTGTCGGTTTCTGGTTCCTTTCTTTTCCCTTTTCCCTTAGCACTGATTTTTCCCCCTGGGTATCATTTTATTTTTCTATCAGTGCTCTTCCCTTTTATTCGGGGTGTAACTTTGGACATGTTTCCATGGATGCACAGGAGGTAATATGGGTCTCTACCACTCCCGTGACCACTTCGAAGCTACTAGCTTATCCGCAGTTTTAATCTCTCTTTTTTTTTTTACTTTCAAGGGAGGGGAAAATTAGAAACCATACTTAGAAAGGATCATAGGCTGTGTCAAACACATCAGAGGAATCCGATCCAGAGATACCAAGCCCCTAAGTGAGAAAATTCAGTCAGGATTAGAGGTGAAGTTAGCGATGGATCCTCTGAATACATGAGAAGATATGGGTGTCCTTGGTAGGTTGATCCGTGTGTGGTTTTCTAATAGCCATAGGGCTACTGCAAGTCTGTCCAATGGTCACTTAGTTCCTGTTCCAGCGAAAAATTTCCTCGAAAAATCACAGTTTCATACTAATTTTGACTCAATAACACAATTTTGAAAACCAAAGAAAACAAGCACTAACACTAAGAAAACAGAACACAATGTCAGTAATCACCTCCCCCACACTTAAGCTACACTGTGCCCAGTGCAATCGCAGCTTGGGTTCGGGAGAACAAGGTATAAGTCAACCGAAAACTTGGAAAATCAGGAATCTTACCTGTTGGCCTGGTGAGTGTCGACCGACACCCAGCCAATGTCGAGCGACACACGGCTTTGGTCGACATTCATCTGCTCCGAATCGAGTGTGCTCGTTTCCTGTCCGTGTTTTCGAGTTTGGTGTCGACCGACACTAAGGAACGTCGTGTTGGAATTGTGTCCAGTAATCTCGGTACTGTCTCTAGAAAGTAAGAGTATGTCAATGATCAGACATAAGTCATATAATACTGGGGGTCATGATGGCTTGCTAGAGTCCGCTCATGATCTATAAGTCTTGGACTTATTGCCTTTATTATATGATCCCATATGGGTCACACGCCTAAGCCAACAATAAAAAGGTGTAGGAACGGTGTAGCAGAAGTACGGTAAAAGTGCTAGGCATTTACTGTACTTAGAGAGAATAAAAGGGTTTGGCCACTGTGTGTCGATCGATACACAAGGAGTGTCGATCGACACAGTGCGCGAACGCCTCGGAGTTAATTGGCCTTTGGGCCAAATGGCCCAAAACGAACTGAACGAGTTTTATAAACTTAAGACGAGTTCAGGTCGAAATATAAGCCCTAGCAGCGAGCCTCCTCTCTCTCTCTGCGCCGATTTCCTCCTGGTCTAGCAGCCTCTTCCTGCTCGGTGTGCGTGTGTGAACCTCTGGAGGAGTTATCTCTCGGTGGCTCTCTGATCTCTGACCATACCATCCCTTTCCGCTGCATAAACAGGTATAAGGTGAGATCATCAATTGTTTCTATTCAAGAGAACCTAGATCCGCATGTTTAGGATAATCTGAATCAGAGAATTGAATCAGGATTCATCTAAACATTCCTTCGGTGGTATCAGAGCCATTGGTTCTGGTTTTTCTTGTTTAGATTCAAGTTTAGGATTGTTTTTCTTGTTTAAAAGTGTTTTGAATCAACTACTGATAAGAGAAATCACTTAAGCAACAAGGAATTGAAACCTAAACACACTTAAAATCGCAGAAACCAAGCTATATTGATTTGGTAGAATGCGATTTTCAAAAGTCAGTATCGACTGCGATCGCATGGATCGATCGATACGATCGCATGGATCGGTCGATACAGTCTATCGGCTAACCCTGTTAACGCGTGAAAGCATCGATCGATGCAGGATCGATGCAGGTTCGATGTTGGTGCATCGACCGATGCGGTTGGTGCATCGATCGACACGGTTAGGGTTTTGGCTCGGTTCCATGCATGCGTGAGAGCATCGATCGATACAGGATCGATGCACGATCGATGCAGGATCGATGCTAAGAGCATCGACCGATGCGGTTGATGGATCGATCGACACGGTTGGTTCATCGATCGACATGGTTGGTTTAAGGCTCGGTTTAATATTTTGATTAAAATTAATTCGTCCTGGTTTAATAAACAGATTTAATAATTTTATTAAGTCTGGTTAAACCGGGACAAGAAATCCAATGTCGAAAGAATTATTGGATTTAGTGCCTAAACCAGGATTTTCTAATTTGATTTGGTTGGACCAAATAAATTGAGAAAATCCGGTTTAGTAAATAACCGGTTGACAATTGTGGTCATCGTAGTAATTAAAATTTGGTTAGACCAATTTTAATGAACCAGACCGGTTATGTCATTTAATTGGACAATTGGGTCATGTCTTGGACATGGACCAATTCTTGGGCCTCGGGCCAAGAAGTTAAAACAATTGGGCCAATTATTTGAGTCTTTCTTCAGATTAATTTAAAATTTATTTTATAAAATTATAAAGTCGATTTTAAATTAAAGTTTCCGAAATTTTGAAATTAGAAAGTTTCTTAAAATAGAAGTTTCTAGATTTGCGGGTTTTGGATTTTAAAGAAATTTCTAAAGTTAGAAAGTTTCCGGTTTTAGAAAGTTTCCAATTTTAGAAAGTTTCCTAAAATAGTAGGTTTCCAAAAAATAGAAAGTTTCCCGAAATAGTAATCTTCTATTTTGGGAATGAAATTTTAATAAACCTACGAACCTCATATAATATCAAGCGTTGGATGTCTTGTCCAGTCTATGTCAGCTGTCGAAGCCCATTCAATTGTATTCATGGCCTTACAGTGTGAGGGTGTCTACTTTTGCGTGTATAAGACGGTTTGTGATTCATAAATGTCATTGGGAGTCCCAGACATTAATGATTACATGACTGTATAGTCTGGTTTTCTTGACTAGGCCATCGGGAGTCCCGGGCCTTGAGACATCAGAGTGAATTGGGCCTCGGGCCCAGATTCACAACCAAGAGTTATATCACGGATATAATTAGCCGACATAGGGCTTACCGATATAAGCTAAGGTTGGGTGACGGCCAGTGGCCCACTTTAATCTTAGTTATATGTGGATCTTGGAATCATTATATTCTATTGAGGGTAACTTATGTTATTGAATATAATGCGTGATTAATCATATTAAATTTAATACGAGATTAATCATATTGAACATATTGACTAAAATCCTTTTATCTTATATTTCAGTTATGACTAGCACAAACAATCAAAACACTTTCTCGATCCGGTCTATCCTTGGGATGGACAAGCTGAACGGATCAAATTTCTTGACTTGGTCGCGGAACCTGAGGCTAGTCCTCAGACAGGAGAGAAAGGACTATGTCCTTGAGAGAGCTCTCCCCGTGAGGATCGGGTCCAATGCTTCTCATGCAGTATATGATGCTTGGAATAAGCATTATAATGATGCGGTAGATGTGCGTGGTCTGATATTGGCTACCATGGACTCAGACTTGCAGAAGCAATATGAGAACATGGAGTCGCCAATAGAGATGATCAGCAACCTGAAATTGAAATTTCAGAAGCAGATAAGAGTGGAGAGATACCGGTTGGTTAAGTCTCTCACTAGCTGCAAGCTACCAAATGATAATCCAGTGAGTCCTCATGTCAGTAAAATGATGGGTTACATTGATAACCTGAGGAAACTGGATTATCCAGTTAGCCAAGAGTTGGCAACTGAAATCATTCTGCAGTCACTGCCGTCAAGCTATGATAAGTTCAGAAAGAACTATATCAAGAAAGGCTTAACGAAGACGCTGACTGAACTGCATGATATGCTCAAGACAGTTGAGCCAAACGTGAAGAGTACCCTGTACAATCTCATGAATGAGAAGGGTAGGTTTACTAAACCTAATGCTGATAAGGGTGAAGACAAAGTTGTCCAGATTTTGAATCATGGCAAGCGTGTGTCTTCTGAGCCCGAGTCAGATACCTCTTACGTTGGTAAGTACTGCTACTGTAAGGAGACAGGGCATTGGAAGAGAGATTGCATTAAATTCATGGAAGATGATGAGGAGTTAAAGTCGATGTATGCGACTACTTCCTCAGGTATTCATGTTATTACTTCAAGTTCTACCTTAAAGGTATTGGATACTGGTTGTGGCACTGATATTTGTGATAATATGCAGAGCCTAAGCAACAGTAGAACGTTGAAGGAAGGGCAAGTGAAACTACATGTCTGGAAGGAGCTTGGGATGCTGCTTCAGCCGTAGGGTTTTTCACTTATAGATCCCTTTGAGGCTTGTTTTGTATTAAGTAATTGCTACAATGTACCTGCTTTAAGCAGAGTTGTCTTTCATTTTCTTGTAAGAATTTGAATGTTTTTCATTTTGATAAAAGACAAGTTTTGTTCTTTTGATCTTAATGAAATATTAATTGTAGCACCCTATTCATGGAATGGGTTTTATATCTTAAACCAAAGAGTGCCTAAATGTAACATAAATACCGAATTGGTTTAAATCTGATGAATTAAACCTGATTTTTCTTGGCATAAAGTCTTGGTCACATAGAGTAAGTCGGATTCAGAAATCCCATAGTCATGGACTGTTGGGCTCATTTGATAAAATATCTTATGAGACTTGAATTCTGTTTACTAGACCAAAAGGTAAAGGGCCTATCTTAGCCGAGCTAGAGAAAAGCCCAAAGGCTTATTGGACCTGGAACATACTCATGTATGTGGCCCAATGAGCAGTAATGCCAGAGAAAATCTCCTGTACTTCATTGTCTCTACTGATTACTTCAGTGAGTGTGACTGTGTTCATTTGATGAGACACAAGTCGGAATTCTTTGACATGGTCGAAAGAGTTCCAGAATGAAGTATAGGATCTGAATGACAAAAGTATTAAGACTCTGGATTAAAATCACGAGTGAGAATACTTAAGTCATTGATTATGTGATCATCTGAATGAGTGTGAAATCGTTTCACAGCTCATTTCTCCTGAAAACCTGAAGGTGTTTCTGTGAGAAAGAATCAGATCTTATTAGAAATGATTAAAGATGAATCACACGAATCTTCCATGATATTTTAAGAATAACGCTCTAGAAATATCTAAGTTTACGCTAAAATAGTTCCACCAATATCAGTTGAAAGACACCACGTAAATGTGGATTGGAATCGATCCAAATTTGTCTTTACTGAGTATTTGTAGTTGTGCTACTTCGCTGGTTGTCCTAGAGAAACTAAGGCTTGTTACTTTTACGTCCAATCTGTTCTCTAAGAAGGGAAGTTATTTTCCAAGAAGAACAGTGGGAGTAAAAGTATAACTCGAAGAAATTCGAGACATACAGGAGGCTGCTCAACCTGTTGAGGGAGAGCAACGGATGGATTTACAGATTTCTGTAGAATCTACACCTGTGGAGCCTGAAGTTCGCAGATATGAATGAATCAGTTACTAATCCGAGAGTGATTTCTCGTCATTAGTTGAACCTGATAATCATTGAAAGTTCGCATGATCTGATGATCATTGAAAGCGACGAATCTGCGAAATTCAAAGAAGCGAAAGTGAGCCCGGAATCCGAAAAAATTACATTTTATGTAAGTTAGCTTCATCGATCCATTCATGGATGGAAGCAAACATATCGGAGTTGGAATCTTCGTTCTGTTGAAGTAGTCAAGGTTTTGACTTGAACAGGAACGAAGCGGAACTGTGTGTTTACTAATAGATTAGTGGGAGCGATATTGCATTTCTCATATTGTATGTCGATGACATACTGATTCTCGAAAATGACGTCCCAATGCTGCAGTCAGTAAAGGACTGGCTTGGGAGTTGGTTCTAATGATTGACATGAGTAAAGCCACGTATGTTCTTGGATTTTGGATCTAAAGATAGAGATCCAAAAGAGCTGGTAGGACAAAGTCAAGATTCTTAAATTGACAAAGTCCTGCACCTAATCAGCATTCCAAGAAGGGTTTTATGCCAATGTCACATGGCAATACGTCAAGCAAGAAGCAGTGTCCTACGATAACTGCTGAGCTTGAAAGCATGGATAGGATTCCATATGCGACGGCAATTGGATCTATCATGTATGCCATGACACGTACTTGTTTTGATATTGCTTTAATGTTAAGCAAGACAAGTAAAGACCAGTCAAATCCAGCAAAGAATCACTGGATTGCCGTAAAGAATATCCTAAAGTATTTGAGGAATACTAAGGATAAGTTCTTTAGGTAAAGGAGAAAGTGAAGTGCTACTAGTCGACAGAGTCTGAAAGGCAAGTTTCCAACGGACAAAGATGATTTCCGGTCACAGTCCGGTTATATCTTGTGTCTGTCTGGCGGTGCAAGGCACTGTTGCTGACTCCATGACTTAAGCTGAACATTTCGCAACTTGGGAAGCGGCGAAAGAGGTTGTTTAGAAAGAAGAGTTCGTCACTGAACTTGATGTGATTCCCAGCATAGATGAGACTAGCTGCACATCAGAGGTCTAAACACCTTGTGGATAGGTATAACCTATTCCGTGAGATAAATAACAGAGATGTTAAGTAGATCAGCAAGTTTCATCAAATGAGAAGGTTGCTAATCTATTAACGAAGCCACTCCTTAGGCCTAAGCACGAGTCGCGGACTGTTGCTGTAGGATAAGTGAAATTAAGATGTAGTCTTGATTTCAGTGGGAGTTAGTAAAGGGCTTTATTTAGTCATTGATATGTTCTTGTAAAACATTTAAAATGTTTAATGAAATTATGATTTCAAGATTATTTTAACTGTGATGAAATAATCGTTCCAAAGTGATAAAAACCATTTTATATGTCATCGAAGTAAGTGACTTGATCTTGAGTCATCAAAGTCATTTAGCTTGATCATGAGACCCTATATTTGATAGATGGCTTATATCATCCTGTCCCTAGTCGAAAGTTGTTGAAATTGGAACACCAACAACCGTGTGAGACTGGATTGGTACGTGACTTATGACAAAGTCTCAGTGTGTCATAGATGCTCGGCATCAAAGTCAGTACATAGGTGTATGTTGGGGAACATACGACCGGACAAGACCCGCTTATAAGAACTCTTCAGGATATTTATATCTGTGTCATAAGAGATTCTTACTACGACTATAGAGTATAGTCCTTAGACCTGAGTTCGCATGCATGTGACTGCACATGGACTGATGCACTTTGATCATTGTCTAACGCTATCGTTCTGCGATAGTTATAAGGACCTTGTTTGGGTGTATTATGAAATGAGTAGTTTACAGTGATGGAACAAGACGGGATTTGTCCCTCCAATATAAATGGAGTGAATATCTCTAGGCCAATCGGAGATTTGAATACTGGAAAATGCATGGCCATGCTCAAACGGACTGTCCCGAGTCGTTTGGATTGTCAGTATCGAATCAGAGTCCGATGAACAAGATTAGGCTTTATAAGGATGACACTAATCTTGCCTTATGACTAATCGAGATATTGTGACAAAAGGATTATGAATACAGAGATTCCAGTACAAGTGGGAGATTGTTGGAATTGTGTCCAGTAATCTCGGTACTGTCTCTAGAAAGTAAGAGTATGTCAATGATCAGACATAAGTCATATAATATTGGGGGTCATGATGGCTTGCTAGAGTCCGCTCATGATCTATAAGTCTTGGACTTATTGCCTTTATTATATGATCCCATATGGGTCACACGCCTAAGCCAACAAGAAAAAGGTGTAGGAACGGTGTAGCAGAAGTACGGTAAAAGTGCTAGGCATTTACTGTACTTAGAGAGAATAAAAGGGTTTGGCCACTGTGTGTCGATCGATACACAAGGAGTGTCGATCGACACAGTGCGCGAACGCCTCGGAGTTAATTGGCCTTTGGGCCAAATGGCCCAAAACGAACTGAACGAGTTTTATAAACTTAAGACGAGTTCAGGTCGAAATATAAGCCCTAGCCGCGAGCCTCCTCTCTCTCTCTGCGCCGATTTCCTCCTGGTCTAGCAGCCTCTTCCTGCTCGGTGTGCGTGTGTGAACCTCTGGAGGAGTTATCTCTCGGTGGCTCTCTGATCTCTGACCATACCATCCCTTTCCGCTGCATAAACAGGTATAAGGTGAGATCATCAATTGTTTCTATTCAAGAGAACCTAGATCCGCATGTTTAGGATAATCTGAATCAGAGAATTGAATCAGGATTCATCTAAACATTCCTTCACGTCGGTAGACACTGCTGTCTGCAACCTGTTCCTCACGATTCTAACACACAAAAACCAGAAAAATCAAAAGACTCAAGAACAAAAACAAAAAAGAAAAGAAAACTGACCCAACAGTGGGTTGATTCCCACTTAGCGCTCGTTTAACGTCAATAGCTTGATTGTACTGCGATCAGGCAGTGGGTGGATCAGCCAGATGGACAACGTCACCTTCTGGGATTGTGGCTTTCGCCCAATAGTGTTTCACCCTTTGCCTATTGACTGTGAACTCCTCGCCTTTGGAATTCATCAAGATAACAGCTCCGTGCGGTCTAGCTTCCTTGACGGTGAATGGTCCTGACCAACGAAAACGTAACGTGCCAGGAAACAGTTGTAAGCGAGAGTTATAGAGGAGTACCTGGTCATTGGGTTCAAAGTTGTGTGCGATGATCTTCTTATCATGATACGCCTTTGTACGCTCCTTGTACAGCTTTGAGGTCTCATAGGCATGGTGGCGAATTTCATCTAACTCATTAAGCTGTATCAAACGCCTCTTAGCTGCAGGCTTGAGATCAAAGTTCATCTGTTTGACAGCCCATCTAGCCTTGTGCTCGAGCTCAACTGGAAGGTGACAAGCTTTCCCATAGAGTAAATGAAACGGTGTAGTCCCAAGTGGCGTCTTGAACGTAGTCTTGTAGGCCCACAACGCGTCATCCAGCTTAACAGACCAGTCCTTCCTAGTCTTTCCCACTGTCTTCTACAGAATCTCCTTGATCTGCCGGTTTGAAACCTCAACCTGTCCACTAGTCTGAGGGTGATATGGAGTGGCCACACGATGATTAACACCATGCTTCTTAAGAAACTTCTCGAAGACCTTGTTGATGAAGTGAGAACCGCCATCACTTATTGTAGGAATTTCTAGAAGTTCCTAATAGGATTAGCAACCCTAGGTATAAATTCCAAGCCTAGGATCTAGGGGTTCATGTAATTGAATCAAGAGATCTCAGGATTACCTGGAGATTAGCAGCGGAAGGTTTACAAGTAATAGAGATCTTGAAGCACCTCAAATGATGTGCCTCTACTGGTATCCACACGCACACAAACTGAACAGATGGGATGCTAGTGCCGTCAGAGATCGGATCTCTCAAGAGGTTTTCTGTTTCTTTCTGGTGGCTGTGTATTAGTTTAGATCTCTGTAAAAGTCGACCATGTATCTTATATATGTTGACTTATACCACGACCTAATTAACCAAGGATTAAACCGAAGTTAATTAAGTCATCCGCGATCTGTGTCGATCGATGCACTTGTTGTGTCGATCGACACCGCCTTAGAAACACGATATGGAATGCATATCAAATATGCATTTACCAGATCATTACATTAATGATCAACCTCATGTACTATGTCGAGTTTGCTTAGGTGTGTGACCCTGTAGGATCATATAACACTAGCAATGAGTTCTAAACTCATTGATCATAAGTGGCTTCTAGCAAAGCATTATGATTGCCCAGTGTTATATGACTGTCTCATCTCGACAATACAACTTTCACTTATAGTGTGTACAATAGATTCAGGACATTCCCAACAATCTCCCACTTGTACTGGAATCACTATTCCTATAATCCCTTTGTAACTATATCTCGATCTGGCATAAGGCAAGAACTGTGTCATCCTTATTAAGCTAGATCATGTTTATCGAACTCTGATTTATATTGATAAAACAAACGACTGACAATCACCTCGTTTGAGCGCGGCCACGCATTTCCAGTTTCAAATCTTCGATAGGCCCTGAGATATTTATCTCCTGTTATATAGGAGGTACAAATCCCATCTTGTTCCATCCATGTCCCTTTCACATTTCATGATACGCCCAATCAGTGTCTTTATAATCACCAGTTACGGCTGACGTTTGACAAAGTCAAGACGGACCAATCCATATGTAAGAAATCATGATCAACTCAGGTCTAAGGACTATACTCTATAGTCGTAATGAGAAATTATTATGACACTCATATAACCATCTTGTAGAATTCTCATCAACGGGTCAAGTCCAATCCTGTGTTCTATAACACATATCTATGTGATTGACTTTAATACTCTTATTAATGACTCCATGAAACTTAGTCATCAGTCATCTCACATACTAGTCTCACGCGGTTGTTAATGCCCCACTTTAACAACCTCGATCAGGGACCAACATAATTTATGTCATTTATTGCTTATAGGGTTTCATGATCAAGTCACATACTTGATGACCTATAAAATGTCATAAATTACTTTGGGACAATTATTTAATAGCATGATTAAATAATACTGATGTCAGATTTCAATAACATAATCAAATTATGTTTACACGAACATCATGTCATAACTAAAATCAACAACAATGACTCCCACTAAAATTAAGATCACATCTTAAGACATCTAATGCCTCTAGCAGTAGTGTGACCCTTATTCTCTCTCGCTCAGCGTGTGACGAAGGGCACTGCGTCTTGCTAAGAGTAATGCCAAGTGTCATTGGCATGAAGCCCTTCTTAGAATCATGCATACTGGACCTGTGCAAGACCTTATCACCATAAGTATCTTGGCACAATCCAATTAGCTTATCCAATCAAACTCTATAGATTCTTATTCCAAGAATGTATACGGCTTCTCCCATATTTTTCATCGAAAAAACAACTTTCGAGTCAAGTCTTAACAGACTGAAACAATGGAACTTCATTTCCGAGAAGTAGTATGTTATCAACATACAATACTAGAAATGCAACTGCGCTCCCACTAGTCTTCTTGTAAACACACGGTTCCTCTTCGTTCCTGATGAAGTCAAACCTTTTTGACTGTTTCATCAAAACGAAAATTCCAACTCCGAGATGCTTGCTTCAATCCATAAATGGATCGATGAAGCTTGCATACCTTCCTAGTTCCATTAGGATCAATGAAAACTTCAGGTTGTGTCATGTACACATCCTTTTCCAGAATTCCATATGGAAAATTTTTTTCCCATCCATTTGCCAGATCTCATAACCATTATGGGTGGCGGTAGCTAGGAGAATCCGAATAGACTTAAGCATGGCGACTGGGGAATAGGTTTCTTCATAGTCGCTGCCATGAATTTGCTTGAAACCTTTTTCCACCAACCTAGCTTGTATATCAGAATATTACCATTTTCGGAGTCATGGCTCATCATTTCTTCTTCAAAATTCGCAGGCCCGTCACTTTCAATGATCAATAGATCATGGCAATTGGTTACGAGAAATCCACATTTCTCGTGTTTGTGACGGATCCTTTCGGATCTGCGAGCTTCATGTTTGTGTAAAAGTCATGCACATATCTCATATATATGGACTTTTACCACGACCTTATTAACCAAGATTTAAACCGTAGTTGATTAAGTCATAAACCAAAATCAATATTTTGGTTCGCGATCTGTGTCGATCGATACACCTTTGTGTCGATCGACACTTCCTTAGAAACTCGCCTTTTGAATATATATCGAATATACATTCACCAGATCATTTGCAAACTTTAGGCATCACAGGTGCAGGTTCTACAACTCTTGTTGATCCAACTGCTGCTCTTCCTCATCAGGTTGAGCAGTCTCCTGTGATTCTCGAATTTCTTCGAGTTGTACTTTACTCCCACTGTTCTTCTTGGAAAGAAAATCTTTCTCAAGAAAACATAGTTCCGAGCAACAAACAATTTGTTCTCGGACCGGTTGTAAAGGCAACATGCCTTGGTCTCGTTAAGATAGCCAATGAAGTAGCACTTATCGGATTTGGGTGTGAGCTTATTAGAGATTAAATGTTTTATGTAAGCCTCACAACCCCAAATCTTCATGAAAGACAAATTAGGAACATTTCCAGTCCACATCTCATGTGGTGTCCTTTTAACTGATTTTGATGGAACCCTATTTAGTGTAAACGCAGACGTTTCTAGAGCGTGTTCCTAGAAGGATAATGGAAGATCTAAGTGACTCATCATTGATCGAACCATATCTAATAAAGTCCGATTCAGGAGGAGTGAGTTGTGAAACAATTCCACAAACTCTCAGATGATCACTAAATTCTTGACTCAAGTATTCACCTCCATGATCTCATCGTAGAGCTTTAATACTTTTGCCAAATTGATTATGTACTTCATTCTGGAACTCTTTGAACCTTTTCAAAAGATTCCGACTTATGTCTCATTAATAAGACATAACCGTACCTACTGAAAATATCAGTAAAGGTAATGAAGTACTTAAAATTTCCTTTAGCATTAGTGCTTATCGGGCCATACACATCCGTATGTATAAAGCCCAATAAACCTCTGGCCCTTTCATTTTGTTCGTTCGCAACCTGTATCGATCGATGCACCTCTTGTGTCGATCGACACTACCTTTGTTGAAAGGGGGCTTTGTCGTTTTACCCAATAAACAAGGTTCGCATTTCTCACTTGATTCATAATCAAATGAGCCCAAAAGTCCATCACTATGGAGCTTCTGAATCCGTTCTCATTTATGTGGCCCAAACGACAGTGCCAGGAAAAAGCTTGATTCGTATCATTTGATTTGAATCTCTTGGTACTAATGTTAAATTTAGGCACGTTTTGGTTTAGAACATAAGGTCCATTCTCTAATGGACTACTACTACAAAACATATCATTGTAATCAAATGAATAACACTTATTCTTAATTTGAAAACTGATATCCTTCCATATCCAAACAAGGAATAGAAATAATATTTATGCTTATAGCAGGTACATAGTAGTAGTTCTTAAGTTCAAAACCAAGCCAGAAGATGAAGACAAATCAAATGTTCCTACAGCTAATGCAGCAACCCTTGCTCCATTTCCACCGCTCAGGTCCACTTGTCCTTTCTCCTTAGTCCTACTGCTGCTCAGGCCCTGCATATTTTCACAAAATATGAGCACTACAGCTGGTATCCAATACCCAATAAGTAGAACCATAAGTAGTAACATTTACTTCTATAACATAAATACCTGAAGAAGAAGTCTCATACGTCTTCTTCAGCTTCTCATAATCTTCCAGGAATTTCTTGCAATTTCTCTTCAAATGCCCATGACCATTACAATAATGGCACTTATCATCTTTAGAAGGACCGATTTTAACCTTAGGAACAGGGTTAGACTCGCTTGGATTCACAATCGAGCTCGTCTTGCCATCACCTTTGTTCTTACCAAGTTTCTTAAACCTTTTACCCTTTTGTACCATAAGAACATTTGGGGTGTCCTTTTTGATGTTAGGTTCAGCAGTTTTGAGCATCCCATGCAACTCAGTCAACGTCTTCGTCAAGTTGTTCATGTTATAGTTCATAACAAACTGATCATAGCTTGACGGCAGTGACTGCAGAATGATGTCAGTAGCCAACTCTTGGCTAATAGGACAACCCAGTTTCCCCAGGTTATCAATATAACCCATCATCTTAATGACATGAGGACTAACTGGTTCATCCTTTGGTAGCTTGCACTCAATTAGAGACTTAACCGTCTGGTATCTCTGAGTTCGTGCCTGCTCCTGAAACATAATTTTCAGGTTAGTGATCATCTCTATTGGCGACTCCATGTTCTCGAATTGCTTCTACAAATCCGAGTTCATGGTAGCCAACATGAGACAACACACATCGACCACATCATTAGAATGCTTATCCCAAGCATCCTTTTCTGACTGCCAAGCATTGACTCGGTACTTCTTAGGGAGAACTTTCTCAAGGACATAGTCCTTTTTCTCCTGTTTGAGAACAATTCTCAAGTTCCGATACCATTCAAGAAAGTTGGATCCATTTAACTTGTCCTTCTCAAGGACGGATCGCAGGGAAAAATTGTTATGATAGTTTGCGCTAGACATAGCTGAAAACAAGGGAGGTTTAGTTATGATGTTCAAGAAATGAGAAGTCTTAACTATTAAGAGAACTCGCATTATATTCAAACAATGTTTCCTCAAATGAATATAATGATCCAAGACCCATACTTCACTAAACTTGAGTGAGCCACTGGCTATCACCCAAATTTTAGTTATCTAGGTAAGCAACAACTTTGCTAGTTATATCCAATATAACTCTTGGTTGTGGATTGACATCTCATGTCCAATCCACCTGATGTCTCTGAGCCCAAAACGATTTTGATGGCCCAGTCAAGTAAACCAATCTCTTAAGTCATGTAATTGTTGATGTCTTGCACTGCAAGTCCATCAACACGATTACCTCCTGTCTTACTTATGTAATTGTGGACACCTTGCACTGCAAGTCTATCGCACAATGAAACAAGTTTTGACAGTTGACAAGATCGGGAAGACATCAACGATTACTTGATATTTGGTTGAGGAACGGAACCTTTAAAACGTTCAGTTTTATTATGTTTTAATTCTTCTAATTAAATTGATTTATCATGGTTTGGTTCTGTGATTTCAAGTTCAATAACCTAAATCAGCGGATCTTGTGTCGACCGACACTACTTTAGTGTCGATCGATGCAGATTAACCAAAACCAATTTGCGATAACCAATCAATCCAATTGATCCGGTTTTACGATAACCGGTCAGTGTCGATCGACACTACATTAGTGTCGGTCGATGCTAACCTTATCAAATTAATCGCAATAAACCGTTTAGCGGTTTAACAAAGCTAGATAACCGGTCCAATCCAATTGAAATGATTAACCTGACCATAAGGTCTGTGTCGACCGACAGAACCCCTGTGTCGATCGTCACAGTTAGGTTAAACCTAAGTTTTATTCGGGTTATCCTTATGTGTCGATCGACACCGGATTGGCATCGATCGACACAGTGCGATAAACCCTAATCGTTTTCAAGCAAAAAACCTAAACTAGATTACTTTGATTAAAATGAGTTTAGCATGCTTGTATCAACTATACATAGATTCAGATTCAACTAATCTAATCAACATGCTACTGATTCAATAGAACCCTAAGGCTCTGATACCACTGTAGGAATTTCTAGCAGTTCCTAATCGGATTAGAAACCCTAGGTATAAATTCCAAGCCTAGGATCTAGGGGTTCATGTAATTGAATCAAGAGATCTCAGGATTGCCTGGAGATTAGCAGCGGAAGGTTTGCAAGTAATCGAGATCTTGAAGCACCTCAAATGGTGTGCCTCTACTGGTATCCACACGCACACAAACTGAACAGATGGGATGCTAGTGCCGTCAGAGATCGGATCTCTCAAGAGGTTTTATGTTTCTTTCTGGTGGCTGTGTATTAGGTTAGATCTCTGTAAAAGTCGACCATGTATCTTATATATGTTGACTTATACCACGACCTAATTAACCAAGGATTAAACCAAAGTTAATTAAGTCATCCGCGATCTATGTCGATCGATGCACTTGTTGTGTCGATCGACACCGCCTTAGAAACTCGATATGGAATGCATATCAAATATGCATTTACCAGATCATTACGTTAATGATCAACCTCATGTACTATGTCCAGTTGCTTAGGAGTGTGACCCTGTAGGATCATATAACACTAGCAATGAGTTCTAAACTCATTGATCATAAGTGGCTTTTAGCAAAGCATTATGATTGCCCAGTGTTATATGACTGTCTCATCTCGACAATACAACTTTCACTTATAGTGTGTACAATAGATTTCAGGACATTCCCAACACTTATCACAATCCTGGGCACTCCAAATCTGGGGAAAATGATAGTCTTAAACAGTTTAAGAACTATTGAAGAGTCATTGGTCGGACTAGCAAGCGCTTCAACCCACTTAGAGACATAGTCCACATCAACCAAGATATACTTGTTCCATTAAGAAGATGGAAACGGTCCCATGAAATCGATGCCCCTGTAGTCAAAGACTTCAACCTCGAGGATGAAGTTTTGTGGCATTTCATGTCTCTTGCTTATCTTCCCCCTCCTCTGACACACATCACACTACGAGACAAACAACTGAGCATCCTTGAACACCGTAGGCCACCAGAAGAGTGCTTGAAGAACCTTGGACACTGTCTTGAATGTAGCAAAGTGTCATGCATACTCCGAACCATGGCAGTGGTACAACACGCTATCAACTTTAGACTCCGCAATGCAACGTCTGTAGATACCATCAGAACAGTTCTTGTACAGGTAGGGTTCATCCCAATAATAGCGCCTGGCTTCGCTAAGGAATTTCTTCTTGGCATAACCTTTAAACACTTCAGGCTCATCCTATGCAGCAAAATAGTTGGCTATATCGGCGTACCAAGATCTTGTAGAGAGAGAACCTTGGGCGATTGCAGCTACGAACATGTCAGCTTGATCATCCAGAACAGCTTCCTGCATCCGCGACTTGTGTCGACCGACACTAGTGTTGGTGTCGATCGACATCGTTCCCAATCGGCCAATCGATGTCGGGTTTGATCGATTATTGTCCGCTGTTTCGAATGGAGTGTCGATCGACATGAACTGAATGTCGACCGACACTTTCCCTGCAACCCGTGTAGAAGGCAGTGAACTCGCAGAAACTGTCTGAAATCCAGTCTCAACCTTATAGATGTTCTCTTCTGGTAGAAAATCATCTATAGGAACGTCCTCATCGATCCTGATCCGTGACAGATGGTCAGCAACACCATTTTCCACTCCTTTCTTATCTCTCACCTCTATGTCAAATTCTTGGAGCAACAAAATCTATCTCAGCAGCCTTGGCTTAGCATCCTTCTTCTGCATCAGATACTTAAGCGCATAATGGTTAGTGTGCACAACTACTTTAGAGCCAATTAAATATGGGCGGAATTTCTCAAATGCAAACATAACTTCTAGCAACTCCTTCTCAGTTGTTGCATAATTCCTTTGCGCATTATCAAGAGTTCTCCTAGCATAGTAGATGGCATGGAGCTTCTTATCCTTTTTCTGACCAAGTACAGATCCTACTGCATAATCACTAGCATCACACATCACCTCAAAAAGCAGATTCAGGTATGGAGGTTGTACAATTGGAGCAGAAATCAGAGCCTGTTTCAGCTCTTTGAATGCAGCATGACACTCATCTATGAACTCAAACTTTACATCTTTGCAGAGAAGTGCATTGAGTGGTCTAGCTATCTTGCTGAAGTCTTTAATAAACCTCCTGTAAAATCCAGCATGCCCATGAAAACTCCTCACTCCTTTGACTGAGTCTAGCGCTTGTAGCCCTGTCATCACCTCAATCTTAGCCTTGTCCACTTCAATTCCTGCCTCAGATACTCTGCGTCCAAATACAATGCCATCTTTGACCATAAAATGACACTTCTCCCAATTCAAGACCATGTGCTTTTCTTCACATCTAGCTAGCACCTTGCAGTGATTATCCAGAAAAGCATGGTAAGATGGTCTGTAGACAGAAAAATCATCCATGAAAACCTCCATAAAATCCTATATCATGTCTGTGAAGATAGACATCATGCACCTCTGAAACGTCGTAGGAGCATTACACAGTCCAAATGGCATTATGCGGTATGCAAAGGTGCCATAAGGACAGGTAAATGTGGTCTTCTCCTGGTCCTCTGGGTCGATAGGGATCTGAAAGAATCCATAATAGCCATCCAAAAAGTAGTAGTAAGGATGATTTGCCAACCTTTCCAACATCTGATCAATGAAAGGGAGTGGAAAGTGGTCTTTTCTGGTGGCTGCATTCAACTTCCTGTAGTATATGCACATCCTGTGACCAGTGATTATCCGTGTAGGAATAAGCTCATTCTTGTCATTCTACACCACTGTGACTCCTCCTTTTTTTAGGAACCACATGAACTGGGGTGACCCAATAACTGTCTGAGATAGGATAAATAATCCCAGCTTGCAGCAGCTTCATTATCTCCTTCTTCACAACCTCTTTCAGGTTAGGATTCAAACGCCTCTGATTCTCAATTGATGACAAGCTCTCATCCTCAAGGTGAATCCTATGCATGCACAAGTCTGGAGAGATACCTGAAATATCATCAAGAGAATAGCCAAGAGCTTTGCGATGCTTGCGCAGCTTGCTTAGCAGTAAAGTGAGTTCTGCGTTATTCAAATGAGCATTGACGATAACAGGATAGGTAGAATTCTTACCTAGAAACGCATATTTGAGGCCTGCAGGTAGCTGTTTCAGCTCAATCTTTGGAGCCTTTTCCTCACTCCAATATCCAGGTGTGGCAGCCTTCTGCGAAACGCCGACCAGCTCCTCTTGAGCTACTACCTGCATCACATGCTCAGCAGAATCCATCAGCCTCAAATACCCAGAAGCAGCAGCATCCTCTAGCTCCAAATCCTGCTCAAAGCCCATCAAAGCTCTCTCTAAGGGGTCAGCAGGATGCATCTGAGACAGAAATTCTGCAGCTAGATTATCCAAGGTGCCCACATAAAAAGTCTGCCCATCGATAATAGGGTGTCTCATCAGCTTGTTCATGTCAAAAACCATCACCTAATCACCCACATTAAGTCCAATCTTCCCTCGCTTAACATCAATGATTGCACCAGCTGTAGCAAGGAACTGTCTGTTGGGAATGTCCTGAAATCTACCGTACTATCTCTAGAAAGTATGATAAGTGTCGAGATCAGACATAAGTCATAAATACTGGGTGATCATGATGGCTTGCTAGAGTCCGCTCTTGATCTATAAGTTTAAGACTTATAACCAGTATTGTATGATCCCAAAGGGTCACACACCATAGCTAACGGGAAAGTTAAATGGAATTAATACGGTAAGATGCAATGGCATTTATTGTATTGGATCAGAGTTTTGGGTCAGACAAATACAGGCTTTTGTCTGATTTGTATTTTGGGCCCAAAAGATTAATGAGCCATTAGTCTAATGACTTGGGCCCATTAATGAGATATAAGAGAGTTAGAAAGCCCTAAAAGGAAATAAGCTCTCCAGCGACTTTTATCTTTTTGGCGTCATCTCTCTCTCTCTTCATCTCTCTCTCTGATTCTTCCAGCTCTTTGGTCTAGCAGCCGTCCCGTGCTTGTAAGAGTGTGGATACTCAAGGAGGAATAGGTGATCCATCTGTTCTAGCTGATCTTGTCATTACCACCAATTTCCGCTGCAAAGGTAAAGATCAGGTTTGTTTTATGATTCGTTTTGCAAGAACCTAGATCTGTTAAGGATTTGTGTTAGGTTGCAATTGGGAATTGAACCTTGGAAAAACACCCATAATCCTTCAGTGGTATCAGAGCCAGGTTATTAGGTTTCTTGTTAAATTGATTTTTAATCTAAACCGAAGGCTGGTCTAAGTTTGATTTGGTTGGACCAAATAATTTAGAGCTGGTCTGGTTTAGTAAATAACCGATGGTTTTGATAGTTAATTTGGTCTTGGACCAGAATTAATAAACCGGATCGGTTATGTCAAATTATTGGGCCAGCTGGAATTCTATGGTCTTGGGCCAAGAATTGGGCCTATAATTTGTGACCCAACCCGAAAATATTTATAAAATATTAAATTAGAAATTTATATTTTTAGAATATTTCTAAATTTAGAAAGTTTCTAAAATAAGAAAGTTTCCCAAAATAGTAATCTTCTATTTTTGGAAATAAAACTTAAAAATCCTCAAAAACAATATCAAGCTTGGATGTCATTCCAATCTTGTCAGCTACTTAACGCTTATTTGATTACAGACATGGCTTACAGTGTGAGGTGTCTGTTTTCGCGTAAGTAAAGTAGTATATAGTCACTAATTTCATTGGGAGTCCCAGATTTTAGTGATTATTTGGCTGTAAGAGATTGGTTTCCTTGACTGGGCCATCGGGAGTCCCGGGCCTTGAGATATCTGGTGAATTTGGGCCTCGGGCCCAATTCACAACCGAGAGTTATTGGTTATAACTAGCTGTGTGTATGCTTACCAAGTAAAGCTAATTCTGGGTGACGGCCAGTGGTCCACTTTGGATTTAGCTAAACATGGGTCTCGGAATCATTGTATTCTTATGAGGTTAAACAAAGAAATTTTGAATACAATGCGAGTTTTCTTATAAGTTGTTAAGATTGCTCTTTTATGAACTTAATAACTAAAACTCTATTTATCTCTAAATTTCAGCTATGACAAGCACAAACAATCAAAACACTTTCTCGATCCGGTATGTCCTTGAGATGGACAAACTGAACGGATCAAATTTCTTGACTTGGTCGCGGAACCTGAGACTAGTTCTCAGGCAGGAGAGAAAGGACTATGTCCTTGAGAAAGCTCTCCCCGTGAGGATCGGGTCCAATGCCTCTCATGCAGTATATAATGCTTGGAATAAGCATTATAATGATGCGGTAGATGTGCGTGGTCTGATATTGGCTACCATGGACTCAGATTTGCTGAAGCAATATGAGAACATGGAGTCGCCAATAGAGATGATCAGTAGCCTGAAATTGAAATTTCAGGAGCAGGTAAGAGTGGAGAGATACCAGTTGGTTAAATCTCTCACTAGCTGCAAGCTACCGATGGATCATCCAGTAAGTCCTCATATCAGTAAAATGATGGGTTACATTGATAACCTGAGGAAACTGGATTATCCAGTTAGCCAGGAATTGGCAACTGAGATCATTTTGCAGTCACTGCCGTCAAGCTATGATAAGTTCGTAAGGAACTATATCAAGAAAGGCTTAACGAAGACGTTGACTGAACTGCATGATATGCTCAAGACAGTTGAGCCAAATGTGAAGAGTACCCGGTACAATCTCATGAATGAGAAGGGTAGGTTTACTAAACCTAATGCTGACAAGGGTGAAGACAAAGTTGTCCAGATTTTGAATCATGGCAAGCGTGTGTCTTCTGAGCCCGAGTCAGATACCTCTTACGTTGGTAAGTGCTGCTACTGTAATGAGACTGGGCATTGGAAGAGAAATTGCATTAAATTCATGGAAGATTATGAGGAGTTGAAGTTGATGTATGAGACTACTTCCTCAGGTATTCATGTTATAACTTCAAGTTATACCTTATAGGTATTGGATACTGGTTGTGGCACTGATATTTGTTATAATATGCAGAGCCTGAGCAACAGTAGAACGTTGAAGGAAGGGCAAGTGGAACTGCGTGTCTGGAAGGAGCTTGGGATGCTGCCTCAGCCGTAGGGTTTTCACTTGTAGATGCCTTTGAGGCTTGGTTTTATTAAGTAATTGCTACAATGTACCTGTTTTAAGCAAAGTGTCTTTCATTTTCTTGTAAGAATTTGAATGTTTTTCGTTTTGATAGAAGACAAGTTTTGTTCTTTTGATCTTAATGAAATGATAATTGTAGTACCCTATTCAAGGAATAGGTTTTATATCTTAAACCATAGAGTGCCTAAAATATAACATAAATACCGCAATTGGTTTAAATCTGATGAATTAAACCTGATTTTTCTTGGCATAAATGTTTTGGTCACATAGAGTAAGTCAGATTCAGAAACCCCATAGTTATGGACTTTTGGGCTCATTTGAATGGATATCTTATGAGACTTGAATTCTGCTTACTGGACCAAAAGACATAGGGCCCATCTTAGCCGAGCTAAGAAAGGCCCAAGGGCTTATTGGAGATTGAACATACTCATGTATGTGGTCCGATGAGCGGTAATGCCAGAGAAAATTTCATGTACTTCATTGTCTCTACTGATTACTTCAGTGAGTGTGACTGTGTTCATTTGATGAGACACAAGTCGGAATTCTTTGACATGGTCGAAAGAGTTCCAGAATGAAGTATAGAATCTGAATGACAGAAGTATTAAGACTCTGGATTAGATCACGAGTGAGAATACTTAAGTCATTGATTGTCTGATCATCTGAATGAGTGTGAAGTCGTTTCACAGCTCACTTCTCCTGAAAACCTAGAGGTGTTTCTGTGAGAATGAATCAGATCTTATTAGAAATGATTAAAGATGAGTCACACGAATCTTCCATGATATTCTCTAAGAATAACGCTTTAAAATATTTAAGTTTACGCTGAAATAGTTCTACCAATATCAGTAGAAAGACACCACGTAAATGTGGATTGGAATCGATCCAAATTCGTCTTTACTGAGTATTTGTAGTTGTGCTACTTCGCTGGTTGTCCTAGGGAAACCAAGGCTTGTTACTTTCACGTCCATTCTGTTTTCTAAGAAGGGAAGTTACTTTCCAAGAAGAACAGTGGGAGTAAAAGTACAACTCGAAGAAATTCGAGAAATACAGGAGGCTGCTCAACCTGTTAAGGGAGAGCAACGGATGGATTTACAGATTTCTGTAGAATCTGCACCTGTAAAGCCTCAAGTTCGCAGATCTGAATGAATCAGTTACTAATCCGAGAGTGATTTCTCATCATTAGTTGAACCTGATGATCATTGAAAGTTAGCATGATCTGATGATCATTGAAAGCGACGAATCTGCGAAATTCAATGAAGCGAAAGTGAGCCCGGACTCCAAAAATTACACTATGTGTAAGTTAGCTTCATTGATCCATTCATGGATGGAAGCAAACATATCGGAGTTGGAATCTTCGTTCTGTTGAAGTAGTCAAGGTTTTGACTTGAACAGGAACGAAGCGGAACTGTGCGTTTACTAATAGATTAGTGGGAGCGATATTGCATTTCTCATAATGTATGTCGATGACATACTGATTCTCGGAAATAACGTCCCAATAGTGCAGTCGGTAAAGGACTGGCTTGGGAGTTGGTTTAGTAATTGACACGGGTAAAGCCACGTATGTTCTTGGATTTTGGATCTAAAGATAGAGATCCAAAAGAGCTGGTAGGACAAAGTCAGGATTCTTAAATTGACAAAGTCCTACACGTAATCAGCAATCCAAGAAGGGTTTTATGCCAATGTCACATGGCAATAAGTTAAGCAAGAAGCAGTGTCCTACGATATCTGCTGAGCTTGAATGCATGGATAGGATTCCATATGCGACGGCAATTGGATCTATCATGTATGCCATGACACATACTTGTTTTGATGTTGCTTTAAAGTTAAGCAAGACAAGTAATGACCAGTCAAATCCAGCGAAGAATCACTGGATTGCCGTAAAGAATATCCTAAAGTATTTGAGGAATACTAAGGATAAGTTCTTGATTTACGGAGAAAGTGAGGTGCTACAAGTCGATAGAGTCTGAAAGGCAATTTTCCAATAGACAAAGATAATTCCTGGTCACAGTCCGGCTATATCTTGTGTCTAACTGGCGGTGCAAGGCACTGTTGCTGACTCCATGACTTAAGCTGAACATTTCGCAGCTTGAGAAGCGGCGAAAGAAGTTGTTTGGAAAGAAGAGTTCATCACTGAACTTGATGTGAATCACAGCATAGATGAGGCTAGCTGCACATCAAAGGTCCAAACACCTTGAGGATAGGTATAACCTATCCTGTGAGATAAATGACAGAGGTGTTAAGTAGATAAGCAAGTTTCATCGAATGAGAATGTTGCTAATCTATTAACAAAGCCACTCCTTATGCCTAAGCACGAGTCGCGGACTGTAGCTATAGGATGAGTGAAATTAAGATGTAGTCTTAATTTCAGTGGGAGTTTGTAAAGGGCTTTACTTAGTTATTTTGAATGGTTCATGAAAACATAACATTTTATGTTTGTGAAATCTAATGATTTCTGGATTATTTTAACTGTGATATAAATAATCGTTCCAAAATGATTCATGTCATTATATATGGGCCATCGAAGTACATGAGTAGACTTGATCCTGAAACCCCATATTTAACGAAGTGACATAAATCAAAATGTCCATAGTTGAAGGTTGTTGAAATTGGAACAACAACAACCTGTTGAGACTAGATTGTGTTGAGACTTATGACCAAGTTTCGAGGGGTCATAGATGCGCGGCATCAAAGTCGACACATAGGTATATGTAGGGGAGCATATGACCGGACATGGCCCGCTAATGAGAACTCTGCAAGATATTAATATCTGTGTCATAAGAAGTTCTCATATACGACTATAGAGTATAGTCCTTAGACCTGAGTTCGCATGCATGTGGCTGCACATGGAGTAATGCGCTTTGATCATTGTCTAACGCTGTTTCGTAACTGGGAGCTATACGGACCTTGGTTGGGTGTATTATGAATTGTGTAGTTCATAGTGATGGAACAAGACGGGATTTGTCCCTGCCGTTTAACGGAGGTAATATCTCTAGGCCAATCGGAGATTTGATAGCTGGTAAGAGAATGGCCATTCCCAAACGGACTTGCCCAAGTCGTTTGAATTGTCAGTATCAAATCTGGTCCGATAAACATGGTCTGGCTATATAAGGATGACACGCATCTTGCCTTATGCCAGATCGAGATATTGAGACAAAAGGATTAGGGAATGTAGGATTCCAGTACAATCGGGAGATTGTTGGGAATGTCCTTTGTAGGATTCCAGTACAAGTGGGAGATTGTTGGGAATGTCCTGAAATCTACCGTACTATCTCTAGAAAGTATGATAAGTGTCGAGATCAGACATAAGTCATAAATACTGGGTGATCATGATGGCTTGCTAGAGTCCGCTCTTGATCTATAAGTTTAAGACTTATAACCAGTATTGTATGATCCCAAAGGGTCACACACCATAGCTAACGGGAAAGTTAAATGGAATTAATACGGTAAGATGCAATGGCATTTATTGTATTGGATCAGAGTTTTGGGTCAGACAAATACAGGCTTTTGTCTGATTTGTATTTTGGGCCCAAAAGATTAATGAGCCATTAGTCTAATGACTTGGGCCCATTAATGAGATATAAGAGAGTTAGAAAGCCCTAAAAGGAAATAAGCTCTCCAGCGACTTTTATCTTTTTGGCGTCATCTCTCTCTCTCTTCATCTCTCTCTCTGATTCTTCCAGCTCTTTGGTCTAGCAGCCGTCCCGTGCTTGTAAGAGTGTGGATACTCAAGGAGGAATAGGTGATCCATCTGTTCTAGCTGATCTTGTCATTACCACCAATTTCCGCTGCAAAGGTAAAGATCAGGTTTGTTTTATGATTCGTTTTGCAAGAACCTAGATCTGTTAAGGATTTGTGTTAGGTTGCAATTGGGAATTGAACCTTGGAAAAACACCCATAATCCTTCACTGTCTGCCTAAGATAAGAGAATCCTTAGGCTCTTCATTGTATTGCAAGACAACAAAGTCTGTGGGAATTACACATTCACCAATCTTCACCGGTACATCCTCCAAGAGACCTTCAGGAATCCTTACGGAGCGATCAGCTAGAATCAAATAGATCTCAGTAGGTGTGAAATCTATCATCCCCATCTGCTTAGCAACTGAATATGGCATCAGATTAACACTTGAGCCCAAATCACACAATGATTTCTCAAATCTGTCTCTGAAAATTGTGCAGTCCAAGACAAAGCTTTTTGGATCCTTTTGCTTCTTTGGAACTCTGTTCAGAATGACAGCGCTGCAGACCTCACTAATCATCATCACACACTCTTCATCTCCCATGTCAGAAGTCAACATCTTCTTCAAACACCTCTTCATTACTGGGTTGTTGTTGATAGCATCCATCAATGGCATTGGAAGAGTGAGCTTGCTCAGCATAGCCATGTATTTAGCTTTGAACCGTTCAAACTTGGACTGCTTCGGGTTTCTCGGGAAAGGTAGCTTGGGTTTATACACCTTCCCAGCAGCAACATGAGCTTTTTCACAGTTTCAGACTCTGTCCGCGAAGGGTGTCGGTCGACACTGGGATGGTGTCGGTCGACATAAGTCGATTCTCCATTGTTGTCGACTTCACAATCGATCTCGGTCGATTTTCGTTCGTCACGAGCACTCGAAGGATTGGGTGTTGGTCGACACTGGGTGTCAGCGTCGGTCGACACTCGTCTTTCAGCTTCAATTTCTTCATCCAATTCTTCCAACTCCTCGAGTTCCTCAGCACGCACTTGCCTGTTGGGGATAGTTTGCAGCCTTTTCCCACTCCTTAGTGATATTGCATTGCAGTGATGCTTAGGGTTGGTATCTGTACTTCCAGGGAGGAATCCGGCTTGCCTCTTAATGGCTCCAGCAGTTTGAGCAACCTGACTATCCAACTGCTTCATATGTGTGCTCAAAGACTCAAACTTCCCATTCAGATCAGTGTAGATGGCATCCATCTTCTTATTGAAATCCACAGTAGTCTTTGTCTGCCCCTCAAGTATATGTTTCATCCTGGCTTCCAACTTGCTCTCATGAGCATTAGCAACAAGAGGAGTCTGATAAGAAGAAGATCCATAGGTCCTCTGATAGGAGTTGTTCTGCTGAAAAGGTTTCTGGAAACCAGCATTCTGACCATATTCAGAAGAGTTTTGATTGCTTATGAAAGCACTCTTCTGACCACCAGTGTAGAACTTGTTACTTTGATGATTTCCAAACATGTTTCCTTGAAATCCAGACCCACCAATGTAGTTCACATCCTCTTCTTGGTAGCCATCTTCAGGTTCAATCTCCTCAACCTCTTGAGCAAAATGGACAGCCTTCTTCCCAATCAGCAAGCTGTGGACAGTGTCCATCTTATTCGTCATCTCAGCAATTTGGAAGTTATCAACTTTTCCACCAGACTCGTTCCTCTTCCTGTCAGCATTCTTAGTGCTGTTGCTGCTCACCAAGTTCTCAATTAATACCCTGGCCTGCTCAAGAGTCTTTGTGTTGAAGTTGCCATTGCTAGCAGCATCCAACGCAGACTGGTACCAAAGATCCACACCTCTGAAGAAAATGCCCAGCAGCTGAACTTCAGAGAATCCATGATAAGGACAATCTCGTTGGTACATCTTAAACCTCACCCAGGCAGCTTTAAGAGGTTATGTAGGTCCCTGAGTGAATGTCAGAAGGTCCTGTTTGAGCTGATCGGAGCGAGCATCATCATAGAAGTGCCTAAAGAAATATATCTTCACTGTATCCCAAGTGGTTAACTTCCCAGGTTGAAGTTGCTTAAGCCAAGCTGCAGCCTCTCCAGCGAGAGAATATGGGAAAAGCTTGAGATGCATAAAATCATACCCAACTCCATTGTGCTTCATCCCAATGACAAAGGCTTCAAAATCCTCAATGTGGTCCATTGGTTTCTCATGAGGAAGGTCATGGAAGGATGCTGCCTCACCAATGCATAGTAAGCAATCTTAAGCTCAAAATTGTTCCTTTCAAAAGGAGGAGGCACGATTGCAGACCTGTTCGCGTAGAACTCGTCAGGTCTGTTGTAGTCAGCAAGAGTCCTCTCCGGTGGAGGATTTGGTTTCGGATTAGCTCCAGGATTAACCACCTGCCTCTCACCATGAACAAATAGATTTAGGATCAAGATATCGGCTGCCTACATTGTTGGAATTGTGTCCAGTAATCTCGGTACTGTCTCTAGAAAGTAAGAGTATGTCAATGATCAGACATAAGTCATATAATACTGGGGGTCATGATGGCTTGCTAGAGTCCGCTCATGATCTATAAGTCTTGGACTTATTGCCTTTATTATATGATCCCATATGGGTCACACGCCTAAGCTAACAGGAAAATGTGTAGGAACGGTTTAGCAGAAGTACGGTAAAAGTGCTAGGCATTTACTGTACTTAGAGAGAATAAAACGGTTTAGGCACTGTGTGTCGATCGACACACAAGGTGTGTCGGTCGACACAGTGCGCGAATACCGTAGAGTTAATTGGTGTTTGGGCCAAATGGCCCAAACGGAACCGGACAAGTTTTATAAGGTAAAACTCGAGTTTCTGGACAATTAACCCTAACCAGCCGCGCCTCTCTCTCTCCTGCGACTTCTCCTAGTGGCCTAGCAGCCTTCTTCCTGCTCTGTGTGCGTGTGTGAACCTCTGGAGGAGTTATCTCTCGGTGGCTCTCTGATCTCTTACATACCATCTCTTTCCGCTGCAATAAACAGGTATAAGGTGAGATCATCAATTGTTTCTATTCTGAGAAGAACCTAGATCGCATGTTTAGGTTGATATGAATCAGAGAATTGAATCAGGATCAACTAAACAATCCTTCAGTGGTATCAGAGCCTATGGTTCTGGTTTTTCTTGTTTAGATTCAATGTTTAGGATTGTTTTCTTGTTTAAAAGTGTTTTGAATCAACTACTGATAAGAGAAACCATTTAAGCAACAAGAATTGAAATCTAAACACACATAAAATTGCAGAAACCAAACTATATGATTTGGTAGAATGCGATTTCAAGAGATCTGTATCGACTGCGATCGCATGGATCGATCGATACGATCGCATGGATCGGTCGATACAGTCTATCGGCAAAACCAGTTAACGCGTGAAAGCATCGATCGATGCAGGATCGATGCAGGTTCGATATTGGTGCATCGACCGATGCGGTTGGTGCACATCGATCGACACGGTTAGGGTTTTGACTCGGTTCAGTGCATGCGTGAGAGCATCGATCGATATAGGATCGATGCACGATCGATGCAGGATCGATGCTGAGAGCATCGACCGATGTGGTTGATGGATCGATCGACACGGTTGGTTCATCGATCGACATGGTTGGTTTAAGGCTCGGTTTAATCTTGATTAAAATTAATTCGTCCTGGTTTAATAAACAGATTTAATAATTTTATTAAGTCTGGTTAAACCGGGACAAGAAATCCAATGTCGAAAGAATTATTGGATTTAGTGCCTAAACCAGGATTTTCTAATTTGATTTGGTTGGACCAAATAAATTGAGAAAATCCGGTTTAGTAAATAACCGGTTGACAATTGTGGTCATCGTAGTAATTAAAATTTGGTTAGACCAATTTTAATGAACCAGACCGGTTATGTCATTTAATTGGACAATTGGGTCATGTCTTGGACATGGACCAATTCTTGGGCCTCGGGCCAAGAAGTTAAAACAATTGGGCCAATTATTTGAGTCTTTCTTCAGATTAATTTAAAATTTATTTTATAAAGAATATAAATCGATTTTAAATTAAAGTTTCCGATATTTTGAAATTAGAAAGTTTCTGAATTTATAGAAGTTTCTAGATTTGCATGATTCGGATTTTAAATTTCTAAAGTTAGAAAGTTTCCGGTTTTAGAAAGTTTCCAATTTTAGAAAGTTTCCAAAAATAGTAGGTTTCCAAAAATGGAAAGTTTCCCGAAATAGTAATCTTCTATTTTGGGGATGAATTTTTAAATAAACCTACGAACCTCAAATAATATCAAGCGTTGGATGTCTTGTCCATTCTATGTCAGCTGTCGAAGCCCATTCAATTGTATTCATGGCCTTACAGTGTGAGGGTGTCTGCTTTTGCGTGGATAAGACGGTTTGTGATTCATAAATGTCATTGGGAGTCCCAGACATTAATGATTACATGACTGTATAGTCTGGTTTTCTTGACTGGGCCATCGGGAGTCCCGGGCCTTGAGACATCAGAGTGGATTGGGCCTCGGGCCCAGATTCACAACCAAGAGTTATATCACGGATATAATTAGCCGATATAGGGCTTACCGATATAAGCTAAGGTTGGGTGACGGCCAGTGGCCCACTTTGATCTTAGTTATATGTGGATCTTGGAATCATTATATTCTATTGAGGGTAACTTATGTTATTGAATATAATGCGTGATTAATCATATTAAATTTAATACGAGATTAATCATATTGAACATATTAACTAAAATCCTTTTATCTTAATTTTCAGTTATGACTAGCACAAACAATCAAAACACTTTCTCGATCCGATCTGTCCTTGAGATGGACAAGCTGAACGGATCAAATTTCTTGACTTGGTCGCGGAACCTGAGGCTAGTCCTCAGACAGGAGAGAAAGGACTATGTCCTTGAGAGAGCTCTCCCCGTGAGGATCGGGTCCAATGCTTCTCATGCAGTATATGATGCTTGGAATAAGCATTATAATGATGCGGTAGATGTGCGTGGTCTAATATTGGCTACCATGGACTCAGACTTGCGGAAGCAATATGAGAACATGGAGTCGCCAATGGAGATGATCAGCAGCCTGAAATTGAAGTTTCAGGAGCAGATAAGAGTGGAGAGATACCAGTTGGTTAAATCTCTCACTAGCTGCAAGCTACCAAAAGATCATCCAGTGAGTCCTCATGTCAGTAAAATGATGGGTTACATTGATAACCTGAGGAAACTGGATTATCCAGTTAGCCAAGAATTGGCAACTGAGATCATTCTGCAGTCACTGCCGTCAAGCTATGATAAGTTCAGAAGGAACTATATCAAGAAAGGCTTAACGAAGACGCTGACTGAACTGCATGATATGCTCAAGACAGTTGAGCCAAACGTGAAGAGTACCCTAAATAATCTCATGAATGAGAAGGGTAGGTTTACTGCTGACAAGGGTGAAGACAAAGTTGTCCAGATTTTGAATCATGGCAAGCGTGTGTCTTCTGAGCCCGAGTCAGATACCTCTTGCGTTGGTAAGTGCTGCTACTGTAAGGAGACAGGGCATTGGAAGAGAAATTGCATTAAATTCATGGAAGATGATGAGGAATTGAAGTTGATGTATGAGACTACTTCCTCAGGTATTCATGTTATTACTTCAAGTTCTACCTTAAAGGTATTGAATACTGGTTGTGGCACTGATATTTGTGATAATATGCAGAGCCTAAGCAACAGTAGAACGTCCTTAAAGGTATTGGATACTGGTTGTGGCACTGATATTTGTGATAATATGCAGAGCCTAAGCAACAGTAGAACGTTGAAGGAAGGGCAAGTGAAACTACATGTCTGCAAGGAGCTTGGGATGCTGCCTCAGCCGTAGGGTTTTCACTTATAGATCCCTTTTAGGCTTGGTTTTGTATTAAGTAATTGCTACAATGTACCTGCTTTAAGCAGAATTGTCTTTCATTTTCTTGTAAGAATTTGAATGTTTTTCATTTTGATAAAAGACAAGTTTTGTTCTTTTGATCTTAATGAAATATTAATTGTAGCACCCTATTCATGGAATGGGTTTTATATCTTAAACCAAAGAGTGCCTAAATGTAACATAAACACCGAATTGGTTTAAATCTAATGAATTAAACCTGATTTTTCTTGGCATAAAAGTCTTGGTCACATAGAGTAAGTCGGATTCAGAAATCCCATAGTTATGGACTGTTGAGCTCATTTGATAAGATATCTTATGAGACTTGAATTCTGTTTACTGGACCAAAAGAAAGGGGCCTATCTTAGCCGAGCTAGAGAAAGGCCCAAAGGCTTATTGGACCTGGAACATACTGATGTATGTGGCCCAATGAGCAGTAATGCCAGAGAAAAATTTCCTGTACTTCATTGTCTCTACTGATTACTTCAGTGAGTGTGACTGTGTTCATTTGATGAGACACAAGTCGGAATTCTTTGACATGGTCGAAAGAGTTCCAGAATGAAGTATAGGATCTGAGTGACAAAAGTATTAAGACTCTGGATTAAATCACGAGTGAGAATACTTAAGTCATTTAATTGTGTGATCATCTTATTGAGTGTGAAATCGTTTCACAGCTCATTTCTCCTGAAAACCTGAAGGTGTTTCTGTGAGAAAGAATCAGATCTTATTAGAAATGATTAAAGATGAGTCACACGAATCTTCCATGATATTATTTAAGAATAACGCTCTAAAATATCTAAGTTTACGCTGAAATAGTTCCACAAATATCAGTTGAAAGACACCACGTTAATGTGGATTGGAATCGATCCAAATTTGTCTTTACTGAGTATTTGTAGTTGTGCTACTTCGCTGGTTGTCCTAGAGAAACTAAGGCTTGTTACTTTTACGTCCAATCTGTTTTCTAAGAAGGGAAGTTATTTTCCAAGAAGAACAGTGGGAGTAAAAGTATAACTCGAAGTTTTCTCAGGGAAACCAAGGCTCGGTACTTTTACGACCATTCTGTTTTCTAAGAAGGAAATTACTTTCCAAGAAGAACAGTGGGAGTAAAAAGTATTTTTACGACCATTCTGTTTTCTAAGAAGGGAAGTTACTTTCCAAGGAGAACAGTGGGAGTAAAAGTACAACTCGAAGAAATTCGAGAAATACAGGAGGCTGCTTAACCTATTGAGGGAGAGCAGCGGAAGGATTTACAGATTTCTGTAGAATCTACACTTGTGGAGCCTGAAGTTCGCAGATATGAAAGAATCAGTCACTAATCCGAGAGTGAATTCTCGTCATTAGTTCAGCCTGATGATCATTGAATGTTCGCATGATCTGATGATCATTGAAAGCGACAAATCTGCGAAATCCTAGGAAGCGAAAGTGAGCCCAGACTCCGAAGAATTACATTTTGTGTAAGTTGGCTTCATCGATCCATTCATGGATGGAAGCAAACATATCGGAGTTGGAATCTTCGTTCTGTTGAAGTAGTCAAGGTTTTGACTTGAACAGGAACGAAGCGGAACTGTGTGTTTACTAATAGATTAGTGGGAGCGATATTGCATTTCTCATAGTGTATGTCGATGACATACTGATTCTCGGATATAACGTCCCAACGCTGTAGTCGGTAAAGGACTAGCTTGGGAGTTGGTTTAATGAATGACATGGGTAAAGCCACGTAGTTCTTGGATTTTGGATCCAGAGATAGAGATCCAAAAGAGCTGGTAGGATAAAATCAGGATTCTTAAATTGACAAAGTCCTACACGTTTTGAGCAATCCAAGAAGGGTTTTATGCCAATGTCACATGGCATTAAGTTAAGCAAGATACAGTATCCTACGATAACTGCTGAGCTTAAATGCATGGATGAGATTCCATATGCGTCGGCAATTGGATCTATCATGTATGCCATGAAACGTACTTGTTTGATGTTGCTTTAATGTTAAGCAAGACAAGTAAAGACCAGTCAAATCCAGCAAAGAATCACTGGATTGCCGTAAAGAATATCCTAAAGTATTTTAGGAATACTAAGGATAAATTCTAGAGTTACGGAGAAAGTGAGGTGCTACGAGTCGGTAGAGTTTGAAAGGCAAGTTTCCAATAGACAAAGATGATTTCCGATCACAGTCCGGTTATATCTTGTGTCTATCTGGCGGTGCAAGGCACTGTTGCTGACTCAATGACTTAAGCTGAACATTTCGCAGCTTGGGAAGTGGCGAAAGAGGTTGTTTGGAAAGAAGAGTTCGTCACTGAACTTGATGTGATTCCCAGCATAGATGATACTAGCTGCACATCAGAGGTCCAAACACCTTGAGGATAGGTATAACCTATTCCGTAAGATAAATGACAGAGATGTTAAGTAGATCAGCAAGTTTCAACGAATGAGAACGTTGCTAATCTATTAACGAAGCCACTCTCTAGGCCTAAGCACGAGTCGCGGACTGTTGCTGTAGGATAAGTGAAATTAAGATGTAGTCTTAATTTCAGTGGGAGTTATTAAAGGGCTTTATTTAGTTATTGGATATGTTCTTGAAACAACATTTAAGATGTTTAATGAAATTATTATTTCAAGATTATTTTAACTGTGATGAAATAATCGTTCCAAAATAATGTGAACCATTTTATAGGTCATCGAAGTAAATGATTTGATCTTGAGTCATCGAAGTCATTTAGCTTGATCATGAGACCCTATATTTGATAGATGTTTTATATCATCCCGTCCCTAGTCGAAGGTTGTTGAAATTGGAACACCAACAACCGTGTGAGACTGGATTGGTACGTGACTTATGACAAAGTCTCAGTGTGTCATAGATGCGCGGCATCAAAGTCAGTACATAGGTGTATGTTTGGGAACATACGACCGGACAAGACCCGCTTATAAGAACTCTTCAGGATATTTATATCTGTGTCATAAGAGATTCTTACTACGACTATAGAGTATAGTCCTTAGACCTGAGTTCGCATGCATGTGACTGCACATGGACTGATGCACTTTGATCATTGTCTAACGCTATCGTTCTGCGATAGTTATAAGGACCTTGTTTGGGTACATTATGAAATGAATAGTTTACAGTGATGGAACAAGACGGAATTTGTCCCTCCAATATAAATGGAGTGAATATCTCTAGGCCAATCGGAGATTTGAATACTGGAAAATGCATGGCCATGCTCAAACGGACTTTCCCGAGTCGTTTGGATTGTCAGTATCAAATCAGAGTCCGATGAACAAGATTAGGCTTTATAAGGATGACACCAATCTTGCCTTATGACTAATCGAGATATTGTGACAAAAGGATTATGAATACAGAGATTCCAGTACAAGTGGGAGATTGTTGGAATTGTGTCCAGTAATCTCGGTACTGTCTCTAGAAAGTAAGAGTATGTCAATGATCAGACATAAGTCATATAATACTGGGGGTCATGATGGCTTGCTAGAGTCCGCTCATGATCTATAAGTCTTGGACTTATTGCCTTTATTATATGATCCCATATGGGTCACACGCCTAAGCTAACAGGAAAATGTGTAGGAACGGTTTAGCAGAAGTACGGTAAAAGTGCTAGGCATTTACTGTACTTAGAGAGAATAAAACGGTTTAGGCACTGTGTGTCGATCGACACACAAGGTGTGTCGGTCGACACAGTGCGCGAATACCGTAGAGTTAATTGGTGTTTGGGCCAAATGGCCCAAACGGAACCGGACAAGTTTTATAAGGTAAAACTCGAGTTTCTGGACAATTAACCCTAACCAGCCGCGCCTCTCTCTCTCCTGCGACTTCTCCTAGTGGCCTAGCAGCCTTCTTCCTGCTCTGTGTGCGTGTGTGAACCTCTGGAGGAGTTATCTCTCGGTGGCTCTCTGATCTCTTACATACCATCTCTTTCCGCTGCAATAAACAGGTATAAGGTGAGATCATCAATTGTTTCTATTCTGAGAAGAACCTAGATCGCATGTTTAGGTTGATATGAATCAGAGAATTGAATCAGGATCAACTAAACAATCCTTCATACATACCCCTTTGAGGATCAAGCCGTCTCATAGTTGAGGTTATTTCATGAGATGTTCGGAAATCTCGTCTTAGTGATAGTACTTCTTCAAATGTGTTGCATTATAAATTCTTGAAATTTCGTCGTTGTCCATGTTGACGAGTCCGTATGCTCCAGGGAAGACTACTTGGGTAACTCTGTATGTTCCTTTTCGGTTTGCTCTTAGTTTGCCCGTGCTTCGTTCAGCCGCGTTTTGGAACACTTTCCATAGGACAAGGTTGCTATTGAGGAACTTCCGACTGCATACATTTGATTTGTAGTATTCGACAATTTCTTGTTGGTAGTTTTGGATGCGGAAAAGTGCATGATCGCGTCGTTCGTGTCCTCGGTTTTATCATTGCGCAAGGATAAAATGTTCCGAGAAGATTACTTCATTGCATGATCCGATCCTCTGAGCGGAAAGTTTTGTGTTTGCAAAGTTCAACGATGCGATCCCCGCATAATGAGGCGATCGTGCACTGACCAGGGAATGTTGCATCCGAGCAAGTTTTGTGTGAGTGTTGAGAAGATCGTAGAAGGGAATTTTTCCATTGGTCATCATCGCGGGAATGTTAGTACCCCGAGCAGAGATTATGAAGACATATTCTGCTCGGATCCTGGCGCATTACAGAGGTCAGCGGAATCGCCAAGTTATTGTCGAGAGTTTTTGCTCGGCACAGAAAGATTCATGTTGTACGCCAATTTTTTCGTGTGCCGAGAAAAGATCGTGCGTCCGAACAGAGATCGATATAATATGAGTATATTCCAAGCATATGGCGAGAATGCATAATCCAAGCATGAGCATGGCGTGCAAGTTTTGGAAATCATGCTTGATCGTTACTTGTTCGGAGACGTAACTTGGTAAGCTATTGCCGAGCATAATTTTTTATTCTTGGTTATCCCTTAATTAATTAAGGGCGAGCAAGAGTTGTTGTTCTAGGAAAAGTGTTTTTTTAGCTGCTTGCTCTTTTTGCCGAGCTGAATTTTTTCTTCTTCTTCCAGCTCGGGATTGTCCGAGCACCTCTATTCGGAGCTTATTATTTTTTTTGCCGAGTTAATTTTTTTTTTCTTCCAGCTCGGGATTGTCTGAGAACCTTTCGTTGGAGCTTATTTTTTTTCTTTGCCGAGATAAATTTTTTTTTTCTTTCAGCTCTGAATTGTCCGAGCTGTATATTTTTTCTTCCAGCTAAGGATTGTCCGGGCAGCTTTCTTCCGAGCTAAATTTTTTTAAGCCCGAAAAACAAAATGAGGTGAGCTCGGAGAATTCCCAAGAATGCTTCTATTTCTCGAACGTACTACGAGTTTCCGAGAATACTGCGATTTGCCGAACGTACTGCAAGTTACCGAGAATACTGCGAGTACTTGAAAGTTCGGAAAACAAAATGAGATAAGCTCAAAAATCAGAGAATGTTGCGAGTTGCCGAGAATGCTGCGATTTTCCAAGCATTCTGCGAGGACTTACAAGGTCGGATTTTCCGAAAAACCTTGCGTTCTTGGGTTTTCCGTGCAGACTTGCGTGCTCGGATCTTTCGAGTAGTTTTGCGTGCACAGATAAACACGATCACTGAGCAGGATTCGTGGTGAGCTCGAGAGTCGGCCGAGCTGATGTTGAGCTGAACATGTGAGTTTGCCGAGCAAGGATGTGTGCACGGATGGACTGTATGACAATATGTCCGAGAAGGACATATACGAATGTGCTGTTTGGCGAGCTGCACTGCTCGGATGTTTTTATCACTCGCACGATCAGCTACGACGAGACAATTTTCTTAGGTAGCAAGAAGGTGACCGTTGATGATTTACTGATGAATGCTTCTCGACTTGGTTTCGCGTTATTGCTCGGCGGATCTACTGTATGCATATATATATACTGGATTTTTCACGTAGATGGTTGATGAGCCTGATGTTAGGATGGATCGGAAGGCTAGCTAGCGTGACAGCGGGGCATCGACCAAAATTGGTTAGGGACAGTTTCACTCGGCTGCGGTGTGAAGGTTTAACAGCGTACTGAAGCAGATTTTCTGAACCGTTCGATTCCGGTACGATTGTTGGTTGTTTGGCTACTTGGCGTCGTGTCTAAGTCTGCAAACGAAGCAAAGTCGGAGACTCGTTTGATGATGAAAATCAGTTAGACTCTGATCATGATGTATAACCGCGAATTCCTAAATCAAGATGCTCAGCATGTCAACAAAATCAAATAGCAATAAACGGTATGTTGAACACACGAGATATTTTCAATTTTGATCAGAGTTTACCATGTTAAATTTCCGCATAAGTTAGAGACATTAGTAATTCTTTTAATCGTAAAGCATTGAAAGGGGAAACTTGTGAAAAAACTAAAATCAACTGATAATGAGAAGGAAAATAAGAATTTAGGTACTTATCTCGATAATCGGTGAGATAGTAAAGTGAGTTACGATGAAGACGATCTTTGAACACTACAAAGTGTTCTTCCGGTTTCAATGAATTTAGATCAGATCTTGGTATCCTTGTTACGATTTCTGGTTTGTTTAAGGTTGCATTCATGCAATCTTTTCTGTCGACGCCGATAGTCGTCGCGAGCCTTCTTGGTCGGATTAGTGGTGGCGTATCCGATGTGTTCAATCTAGTCGCTGGAGGTGTCTTCTCGTTTTAGGGCTGCAAACGATTTTGCACAGGGTGTTGAGAAGTCGAGTCGCCTACGTTCAGTTGGTCTGAATTTAACCGCCCAAGTTTTCCTAGGTCTTCTGTCCCGAGCCTTTTCATTTTCTCGGTGAGCATGCTATTTGCCTTCCCCCGATATATAGATTTTTGCATCAATATGGTTGTCATCTCCTTTAAATCTTTCAACGCTACGTTGGCTATCGTTGCATCACTTGCAGCTGCGTCTGTTGCAGCTTTGTCTGTCATGGTGTCGTGTCTTGTTTCGCCGTTGCGGCGTTGTTTCTAGTTTTTCCGATCGCCAGTTGGTGTTCTGTCATGTCTCTATATCCATTGGTGGCCATATCATTGGATCTGGCAGTCGGTGGTTTTTAAGTGTAAGAAACTTCTATAACCCCACAGACGGCACCAAATTATGAAAGTCGAAACTCACACTATCGATATTTGTTGAGCTAAAATTTTAGGGAACATAAATTTCATTGTAAACAACACGACAAGAGAGACCCGGAAGATATTTTTATTGATAGATCGAATCGGAAACAAAGTACAAAGAATAAAAGTTCAAGATGTTACAGCTGAACCTTATGAAAGGATGCCTACGTACCCTTAAGAAAGGGATCAAGCCATTCGTAGTTCTAAGACTAGATGCTAGGGTTTTTCGAGATGCCTAAATTGTAGTAAGTCTGTCTTCTTATATAGTTGTGGCAAGTCGACTTCGAAGATCTTCATCCCTAAGATTTTTCGGAAATCTTCCTGTTATCGTTGTATTCCATTTCCGTTGAGATTTCCTTTTCCATCTCGGATTTTCCTCTTATTCTCGGAGATATCTCCTTCCTTCTTTCTTCGAGTTTATCTCCTCATTTTTCTTATTATCTTTCTGCGGCTTAACTTATTTTGCCGAATAGGCCGAAAACAAACGATTTGAGTCTGTTTGAGCATGGACTTCTTGATTCATCCCTAAGTCTCGGAAATATGAATCTTTTTGGTTAGGCCCAAGCTCGTATCTCACATAAATTTTCAGCTTGTCTTGTTAACGGTTCGGAAAGTGTAAGTTATTGTTCCGAAGATGGGTTACGGCTAGTTACGCATCCGAAAAGGAAGACATCGGCAAATGTTCGAGCGTCTTATATAAGCGGAATATCCGTTTGGACAGTTTGAGAAATATGTTCAGATCATAAGTTTCCAAGGAATTCATCCAGCTCGAAACTTCCGAGGGATTGGATTGTGCTTGGAAAACAAGAAGGGATATGTTTGGATCCAAGTTAGTTCAGCTCGGAATTAGTTCGGAAGGATGTTTATGCCTATCTGTTGGTTCTCTCGAGAGATGTGTTTGTTCGATTGATCCATTCGGATGTTTGATCGTATGGTTTTATTCATCTTGTATAAAAAAATTATCTGTACGAACAATTTCGTGTAAAACGTTATCCATACGAAACATGGATGGTAATGTACTTCGCATAAAATGTTAACCACATGAAGTTCTGTTTAATGCGAACTGTAGTCAATGTCCGTGTCTGGCTGCTTAATTACACTTTCCTCTATTTTTTTCGTCGAAGGGATTTCGACCCAACAACCAGACTCAAACTTTTAATATACCTTTGCTTGGTTTTGTTTGATGTAGATAACTCTGAAGAGTACCATCCCATATGTCCATTTGTGAGAACTTGGCCATTCTGAGGTAGGCTTGTGATATCAGATAATATTGTACCATTTTCCATTATATAGGTCTTGCTATTTGATATGCATCTAGAATCTACGGAAGTTCCTTTGTTATGAGTTTTAGAGTTAGCTATTAAAAAATAGTTGACAACTCATATTAGTCATATAGAAAATTAGTCACATATTTAACTTATCAAATGTGTTTAGATGAATTGGGGTTTAGTCAAAATTACATCCTTATTGTGAGTTTGGTCTTCTTCTTTTACGTAAGCCAGAAATCAGATCACTTTGATGAATTTCATAACTATAGGAATTTGTAGTCTCAGAAGCATAAACAAAAAGTTAGTCACAAATTACAATACTCGTGTATCATATAAAACACACCAATCTCATGCTTCTAATTTTACCTTTCTTCGTACTTCTGTTTGTTGTAGTTGAATCTGAAGAGTACAACTCCGGAGGTCCATCTTTGATAACTCGGCCACTCTGAAGTATATTTGTGATATCAGATAAAACTATACCAAATACAGTTGATAAAGTGATAGTAGAAGGGGATTTTTGCGAAAAGGGTGGGATAAATTTTCTGAATCAGTGGGTTTGGTCGTTCTCTTCCTCTTGCTCGTTGCAGTGAGTTTCTTCATGATTTTGTCATCCACTTTGTCCTTGTTCTTCATTGAGTTCGCATTGGTTGAATGGGATAAAAAAATTGGCTAGCAGAAAAAAGTAAAGTAACGTATGTAAAGGACAAAATCTTAGTAGGAATCCGTTTTTAAGATTTGCCCTACGTTTTTAGATTTTAATACTATTGATATTTTGTTGCCATAACTTATAATAGGTAGAATCTAACATAATTAATCTCTAGGTTACGTTTTTTAATACTACTATACAGAATATGCATTTCTTGTCCTTATTAGTTATATAAGATTCATATTACTACTCTATTGAACATATTTAAAAAATAGTTTATTCGCATATATTTATTTATGCACAACATTGTTAATATTTGACTTTTTCTTTAATAGGCAAAGGAGTTTAGCTATTTTTAGTTATGCTAGAGAGTTGGGTCGCCTCCTTTGTTTTTTCATATTGATAGTCAAATTGATCGTTTTACTACCATGAGTCCATGATCATTTATCAGGTAAACTTAAAAATTTCTGCTATAACATATTAGGTTTAAGTTATTGTTGACAGTTAGGTTTGGTACATAAATTTTGGAACAGTTTGCTTGCTAGGTTTGCTTGCTAAGTTTGCTTGTTAGATTTGCTTGTTAATGTGGTTTGAAACCTAAATAGAGTATAAAACGTAGAAACCAAATTTGTTAATTAAGAACCAACATATCTTAAACTCGGATTCAAACCATAGGGTCAAAATACTATATTGAACATATATATTAATATTAATATTTTTTGTTGCCATAACTTATATTAGATCAATCTCTAAGTTACGTTTTTAACTGTAATGATACAAAATATACAGTTCTTGTCCTCGTTTTGTTAGAAAAACGTATAAGATTCATATTACTACTCTATTGAACATATATTTTTAAAAAAATGTTTATTGGCATATATTTTAAAAAAAATGTTTATTGGCATATATTTATTTATGCACAACATCGTTAACATTTGACTTTTTCTTTAATAGGCAAAGGAGTTTAACTATTTTTAGTTATGTTAGAGAGTTCGGACGCCTCCTTTATTTTTTCACAATGATACTCATATTGATCGTTTTACTACGGACGCAGTGAACACGATACGGTGGCACAGGCCCCCGTCTAACTTAAAAAATTCTTTACGTAACTACTATAAATATATTTAAGTGCCCCCATTCCAAAAATAAATTATAGTAAAAAAATTTGTGTGTGCCCCCACCTAAAAGGATTCCTAGAACCACCCCTGACCATGATCATTTATCAGGTAAACTTAAAAATTTCTTCTATAACTTATTAGGTTTAAGTTATTGATTTTGCATCTAGGTTTGGTACATAAAATTTGGTACAGTTTGCTTGCTAGGTTTGCTTGTTAGGTTTGCTTGTTAATGTGGTTTGAAACCTAAATAGAGTATAAAACGTAGAAACCAATTTTTTTAATTAAGAACCAACATATCTTAAACTCGGATTCAAACCATAGGGTCAAAATACTATATTGAACATATATATTAATATTGTTGACAAAAAAAAAAACATATATATTAATATTTATATATTTTTTGCCATAACTTATAATAGGTAGAATCGTAAACTATCAATCTCTAAGTTACGTTTATTGTTACAAAATATACACTTCTTGTCCTCGTTTTTTAGAAAAACTTATAAGATTCATATTACTACTATATTGAACATATATTTAAAAAATAATTTATTCGCATAGATTTAGTTATTACGAAATAGTTAACATTTTACTTTTTTTTTTTTTTTATAATCCAGGGAGGATCCCAGACCGTGGTCCTGACTAATCTCCCTGGTCCAGTCAGGCCGCAGGCCAGCTTCACCTGGGAGGGTTTTCCCTGGGCCTTAGGCCCAGTGCAGATGTTGGAGTCGGTTTTAGCACCCCTCCAAATGGCCCATTCATATAATAAGACCGGCCCGAAATAGAAAACATATCTTATGGATAATTATAATGCCGATGAAGATAAATGACAATCTTCGAAGATAAACACAAAAAGAAAAATATCTATTTTCTTTTTAGGAAAATATATATTTCTCTTAAGAAATATGAATTTTTAGGCCGACCCAAAACTCTATATAAGAGAAGGCGGGCATTCAGGTTAAAAAAAAGGAAAAATACACACAAAAATACGACAAACACCGAGAGACGACCTAATCCTCTCACCACCTCGTCACGACCTTTCGATCTCTTGCATGATGTCTCCATGTGTTCGAAGGTCTCGAGCTAACTCTTTCACCATCTCGTCATGATCATTCGACCTTCTTGCATGATGTCTTCCATGTAGGTCCGAATATCATCCGACGAACTCCTTCAAGGAACTACGAATGGCTTGATCCCTTTTCGAAGGGTACGTAGGCAGCTTTTTACAAGGTTCAGCTATAAAACCTAATTCCTTATATTCCGATTCACCGAAAACGCCAATTTTGCCCTAATCTCATCATCTCCGTCGAGCTAGGTTTAAAGACTTTGAAGAATCCCTAAATTAAAGCCTAAAACTCTTGCTATCTTTGGATATGCGGAGTTGTGATTCAACAATTGGCGCCGACTGTGGGGATTTCTTCAAAGGTCTTTTATACAACACGCTCAACGACGAGATAAAGACGACAAGTCGTGATCGGCACCTTGGTAGTTCATTACTTTATTGTCAACGTTCATAGAACACGTCACAGCTCCTCCAATTATCAAAGATAAGTCTTAAAACTCAAGTTTTAATTCATGATTGTCTTATTATGATATAATCAATCACTTTATATTTCTCATTACTTAAATTCCCCGGTCATGCTAAATCAATATGTTACTTTCCATCTTCTTTTTAAAATCCAGAAATCATGATTAGAATCGTTTGACTTAAAACCATTAATAGGAAAATAAATTTGGCTTGTTTTGGTCAAAGATGGCTGATGTCGGTCAAAAATAATGACGAGGTAGGCGACGACAACAATCTAAAACCCAGCAGCAGCTCATGCTCATCAACTCGATACAGAGACAATCTCACAAGCTCGGCCATAAGACATGACGAGCTCACCTTGAAGAACCGACATCTCCATACTAATACAACTTTGCTCCTGCAATGTGATTGTATAAGATGAGCAAAAAGTTATCACCATGTGCCAAGATCGACCAAAATCTATGGCCAAAGACTTCATCTCTCTTAAGAAGATCTCCAAAAGAGTTCATCGCCGGTGTGGATTTTTGACGACAAAAGTCTCCGTCAAAGACAAAAGCAACGATTCTTCCCACCAAAAAGAAACGAGCCTGTCTTACAACAACAAAGCAAGAAAGCAGTATTGACTGTAATCTGATCAGCAAGTGAACTAGTCAAACTTATCAGGAGGTTCTCGGCTGCAACACAATCCATCTCGGAAGACATGCCATCTCACTGATCCAACATCAAGGGTCAAAGAATCATACCACCAGAGTTATTCCAATCCATAAATGTTTGATCTCGTCACAGCCATGATCAGACGAGCTCAAACAGAACACACAAGCTCGAAAGCTCATCGCAATTCGCCGTCGTCAACACATATTAGCTGGCACGAGCTCGTCATTAACGTCGAGGCGATGCCGATCTCATTAGCTAAAAGATCATCCCAAACTCGTCAACTCACGATTTCGGGAAGCCATAATCCAATGAGCTCAAACAAAGCAACACTATAGGATGACGAGACCAAAAATCATAGTCGACGACATCAAGTCTTCAGCTCTTGACAACGCTTGACAACATCTCTGAATCGCCCACGATAACGTCTAGAATGACCAATCTCTCCAATCTCAAGTTCAGCAGATGATGTCTTCATCCCTCCTCTGGCCAGTTTTCTTATCTTCGATGATCTCAAGACCAGATCAACATTACGAACCCGGTTCAGCTTATGTCTCAAGAGGTTCTCTGAACCTGAGAACGGCCACATTAAATCAAAGATTCTTAATGTCCTTGCCGACCACCATAACAGCGGCATTAGTCGACCTCACTGGTTCAAGAGTTTCACGGCGTCAATGTTATACCACCAGTACTGATCTAACATCAAGATCAAAAAGCCAGGCTCGATAAATCATAACTTCAAGCTCAATAATCTCAGAATTCGGCACGAGTTCCTATTAAGAGCCTCTGTCAGCTCTCCGATCAAACTCGTCAAGTCACCAAAATCACAAACTCGTCATTTTCGACAACGACGTCACGATCGCACATACGACTCTCCGATCTCTTGTTAACTCCGCTTTTAAGTCAATCATGCGAATTTGAATGAGTGGCTCATGGAGCTCGATACTGATCCTGGTTCTGGTAGACAGAGCCGACATAGATATTAACGCTACCTCTGAAACCTCATGACGGCGACGACTCAAAACCTAGTCAACAATTCGTCCGGCGTAACAACATAACTCGGAGCTTACGAATTTGAGAAACCACGATCACAGATCTCTGATCACGACGAGTCCTGCCACAACTCGTTTTTTCGGTCTCGTTTTCTAGTCAGAGATTTTCCTGAATCAGAGAAAAGAAGACGACGTCATCACTACAAAGGGTTGGTTTTTGGTTTTACAAAACCATCATCGGTTCACTAAATGAAGTCAAATCGATCAAAAAGAAGGGCATTAGAAGATGGGCCAAGATTGAAATCAAGCCCACAAGGAGAAAATCAGCAAACAAGAGCCTCATTCATACGAGCTCCACCTAAAAAAAGATAAGTTTTACCTTCTATATAATAATAATTCAAAACATTTTTATCGATTGATTTTATGTTATTCACACTTTCGTTTAGTTCTTATATAGAATCGTCTTACGAGTTTGGTCTATGACAACACTCGTAAACGGCACCAACACCAACACGTGCAATGCGGCACAACAATACAAAGATAAGTTACTTAAACTATACTTCACTTTTAACTCGTCATTTCATTATACCAAATCGTGGACTCGTCATTCGACCACTCTATACACGAACTCTCCAAGTAAGTGTTTTATTATTATTATTATTCTATTCAATCTAATTAACAATATGCTGAGTCCTTACTCGCAAACTCAAAGCCGAGTCCTTACTCGCACTCAAAGCCGAGTTCTTACTCGCAATCAAAGCCGAGTTCTCACTCGCAAATAAAAGTCAAGCTCCTTAGTTCGCAAATCGACCTCTTTTGACTTGTGCCGAGTTAAAAGACATGGTTACTCTAAAGCCGAGTCCTTACTCGCAAAAGTCGAGTCCAACGCGCCTCGACTGTAAGCCGAGCATAATATAAGACTCGCAGCAATTAGCATTGTACCTCTTGGCCAGGGGTATGGTCTCTCTTGCACGCGAGGTGCACATCGCGGTAAGGGAAAGCCGAGATCCATCTCGCACCTTAAAAACCGGGTTCGTACCCGTACGTTCTTTGAGGTGGGCGATAAAAAATAAGCCGAGCACTTAAGCCTCGCACATTCGTCCGTCCCTAGAACAACTAAGCCGAGCACACATAAGTCTCGCAATTATAAATCCGGTGGAACGTAAGCCTTGAAATACAGTTGTTTACACCGATCTACATTTTAATCACCGTTCGCCAAAGGTCCATACAAACGGATCAAAGGACAGAACGGTCCGATTAAACTTAACTACGAAAAAGATTATTCTTCCACGACGACATTCGAAGGAATACTAGAGATTCATGCCGATCTTATATACTTCACGAACCGAACTATTTTCTATCACCGATCATCACGCCGAACGCTCGAATCGCCGACTTGGGGGGGACTTATTGTTGGAGTCGGTTTTAGCACCCCTCCAAATGGCCCATTCATATAATAAGACCGGCCCGAAATAGAAAACATATATTATGGATAATTATAATGCCGATGAAGATAAATGACAATCTTCGAAGATAAACACAAAAAGAAAAATATCTATTTTCTTTTTAGGAAAATATATATTTCTTTTAAAAAATATGAATTTTTAGGCCGACCCAAAACTCTATATAAGAGAAGGCGGGCATTCAGGTTAAAAAAGGGAAAAATACACACAAAAATACGATAAACACCGAGAGACGACCTAATCCTCTCACCACCTCGTCACGACCTTTCGATCTCTTGCATGATGTCTCCATGTGTTCGAAGGTCTCGAGCTAACTCTTTCACCATCTCGTCATGATCATTCGACCTTCTTGCATAATGTCTTCCATGTAGGTCCGAAGATCATCCGACGAACTCCTTCAAGGAACTACGAATGGCTTGATCCCTTTTCGAAGGGTACGTAGGCAGCCTTTTACAAGGTTCAGCTATAAAACCTAATTCCTTATATTCCGATTCACCGGAAACGCCAATTTTGCCCTAATCTCATCATCTCCGTCGAGCTAGGTTTAAAGAATTTGAAGAATCCCTAAATTAAACGCTAAAACTCTTGCTATCTTTGAATATGCGGAGTTGTGATTCAACAGCAGAGGAGGTATTTTTGTTTCCGCCTGGAATCGAATCCCGGGTGGTGGTTGCCACCGCGGACCCTTCTATCACTTGGACTACCTCAACCGCTCCATTTTACCTTTTCTTTAACATGCAAAGGAGTATTTTCATTATTGAAGGAGAGTTGGGTCGCCTCTTTTTTTTCAGATTGCTGAGTCATATTGATCGTTTTACCACCATGATCATTTATGAGATAAATACGAAAAAAACTTCTTTAACATATTAGGTTCTAAGTTATTGACTTTGATAGTTATGGTCTGGAGAATCTGTGGCACATCATATAAATCTGTTACACTATTCTACAATTTTCATAAATTTTTCAAGACATTTTTCTATGTTGCAGAGTAAAAAATCTGCAAGAAACAAGATAAAACTTTAATACTAAATTTTAAATCTGCAATTTAAATCCACAATTTATGGAAAAAATTGCAAAATCTCATAAAAATCTTCGACAATAACAAAAAGTCTTTAAATTATATCTACAAATATAATTTAAAGCCGCAAACATAAAATCAAATATGTTACACAACAAACAAATTTATTACAGTACAAACTAATTTACTAATTTTAAAAACACATTCGACTTTGTTGCAGAGTTTTATAATAATCCGCAACAAATAAATTAATCTACACCGAGTAAATTTAAATTCGCAGTAAAAAAATCTCTAATCAAAAAAATCTGCAATAAAATAAATATTCAACACATGTTTGGAGATTTTCAAAAAAAAAAAATCTGCAGATTTATTTCGCAGGAAAAATAATACTTTCGTAAATATTTAGTTTTTTGCTGACAAGGGAAAAAGTTAATGACAATCATGTAATATGTTTTTCCTACCAAATGGTTATAAAAGTAATATAAACACGAAAATATTCAAAAAAACCAAAACATTAATATTATTATAATAATTTCTTTATTTTCATACTTGATAAGTAAATCACATTTTAGTTTATCCTTTCCTCATAGACTATACAGCATAGTCTATATATTCTATACAATCATGTGAAAAGTTTGAATGGACATGTGGAAAAAGTTTAGATACTAATATATTATAATAATTACTGGTTATTTAAAATCCTATGTGTAAAGAGTAAGAATCAAGTAGCTTCAACTTTATAAATAACATATTTATCTTAAATAAATATAAATCAGTTTTGTAACAAAATTCAACTTTATAAATAACATATTTATCTTCAGTAAATATAAATCAGTTTTGAAACAAAACTCTGGTAAAAGTATTTCATCATAATAAGTAAAGTGTTCTCTAGATCTGTGAACATACAAACATGTATTTTTTTACGATTATATATTTTTAGTTATTTATATAAATGACATTATTTTAAAAAGAGAAATTTTATTCTTTAATATCATGTTGGTCTTTGTGGTTAATCGAAATTTATACATAATTTTCTTATTTCAAATGTTTTATAAACAATAATATTTGAAATTATAAACTTTCTCAAACTTAAATGTTGATGTGAATCAATAAAATAAATTTTTAAAATCTTATGTGGATACCCTTTAATGAATATACCATCAACTAAACCAATTAATGAATATCATTTTAGTTTTTGTAAAGTGTTTTCTAAGTATATGCATATACACACATGTACATATGTTTTATTATTATATTTATGTCTAGCAGTGCTGTCCCTCCTTTAAAGCAGCTAAAGCATTGGCTTGAGGCCACATATTCAATAAAAAAATTAAGATCACATTTTCATAAATTGGTTTTTCTGAAAAAAAATATATTTTTCTTCGTTTTAAGGCTAAAAATCAGTGTAGAATCGAAGATTAGTGTTGGATCTATACAAATCAAGTAGAAATCGATTTGAAATCAAGAAATAACGAGGAAAAAGGTGAAAATATGGCTGCCCTCGAGATCTAGGGTTGCAGGAGAAAGAAAAAGAAGAAAACAAGCTCGAATTGACCGATTTATCCTTCATTAAACTGAAAAAGTTGATTTTAAAAAGATACGAACCTGCATCCCTTTAGTCAACTAAAAGCCCTTGAACCACCCGGATAGCCATTACAACAATGTTATTAGAGCATTTAAAAAATATATAACGATATCGATTGATAAGCCTCGACCATTTTTGCTTTAGGCCTCCGAAATGTTAAGGACGGCACTGATGTCTAGTTATTTATATAATTGTAACTGCTATTTAAAATTAAAAAAAAATAATCTTACTTTAATATCATGTTGGTTTTTTTTGTTTTTAGAATTGTATACATAATTACATTAGTTTAATATTTTTACTAACAAGAATATTAGAAATTGAAAACTATCTTAATTTTAAATGTTGATGTGGACAATACAATTTAAATTCATAAAACATTGACTTTTTTAGTAATACATTTTTAATTATTTATATAAATGAGACCGCTATCCCAAATTTTCTTGTTTGAATATTATATTAGTTTTTGTTATTAATGGAAAATTTATAAGTACCAATTTTTATTTTTAATATTTTTATCAACAATAATATTAGAAATCATACACTTTTTCACTTGAAGTTTGATATGGAATAATAAAATTAATTTTTTAAAAGAGCTATTTGGGCATCTTTAAATACATATGACATCAATTTTTATTAATAACAGATTAATGTATAATTTTGTTGTAAACAAAAACAAAATATATATTTTGCGTAATAATCTAATTCTTCTATTTGCTGGACCGGGAGGAGTATGTTTTGTCCAAACTAACTTTACGCCCAATTTTTTTTTTTTAATTTTCTAAGTCCACGAAGTCCATTAATTTATAAAACCCTAATTCTAGACCTGACACATCTATATGTATATATAAAAGCCACATGATGAAGAGAGGCACATAGTCTTTCTACAGCGAAGCCCTGCCCAGATCTCTTCATAGCTACCGTCGACTAGCCTGTTGGAAAGAGAAGCCACCGCAACCACTCCAGACCCGTTTTGGAGAAAGGGGAAACAGATTAGAAAACCGGCTCTGAATGACACGGAAATTGGTAAGCACATTCCTCATTCTCTAATATAGCTAGCACCAGAAGAGGATTGTCATTCTGATATGTGGTTTGGAAATTATGGACAATTTTCTAGTTTTCGCTCTTTTTGTTAATCTAAGGTTAAACGGTGCCGAGATATATAAATCGTCATATATTTTCTTTTGGATACATATATATATATGTGTATTTATGTATCTATATAGTTACTTGTATGTCACTTGATTAAGTAGTTTACTAAAGTTAACTCTAACTACTATAAGTCATAATAACCATAGCTAGTTTTAAGTTCTTGAGTATACTTGAATTGGGTGTCTTTCCTAAAGAAAGAACCTCGTTTACATGTTTAAATATTATGGATCTAATATGGTATTGCGTGATAAGCATGTTTGCTTGGTATGCTCATAGCACAGTTGTAAAGAACCGATGCCCTGCAAGTAGGGGAAAAGAGTTCTTTTACTTGTACCTTGTTTGTTAGAGATTCCGATGGAAATCATCTTTATAGATGTTCTTGACTATCTATTATGTGTTCGAATCGGATGAGGAGTTTCTTCAGAAGGCACGATTCCCATTAGGCTAACAAGTCCAAGTGCATCAAGGACTAAGGGATTGTCCTAAAAACTAATGTTTGTTGTGCAATGAACCATATGAACCATTTTTATGTGTGTTTAGACTCAAGACTCAATTTTTTCCAATTTCTTTACTTAATTATTTCTTGTTTGCCACTTTGGAACTTTTGGGCTGCATTGATTATCACAGTTAAATTTGATGAGGTCTGAAGATAGCAAATGTGACAGAAATTCTCAGAGGTCTAAAGAAGATGAATCAATGAAGTTTATTAAGAAGAAAGTTGTATCTTGTTTAAATGGAGCAACTAATGGTAATTTTGGGGGTGGACGATTTCCTTCGGCTAAGAAGAAGTTTCCTCCATCGTTTATAAGTAAAGTTATACCCCTAAGTTCAGAGGAAGCTATCAACCAGATTTCTTCTCAAAGCAGAAAAAGAGGTCAGTCGGATTCATCAGAGGAGATGTTTTTTCAAGTGGATAAACAGATAAACTCATCAGAGAAGTTGGATAATATATATGCACTAAAAGCAAAGACTCATTCCAGAAATGCAAGAGAACCGAATTCATGATGTCCTTATCCCTCGTGAGAAGGTTCTTAAGGCATTGCGCCTTTTTGGAATGGTCTTGGAGGAGCTAAACATGGATAAAGAAGCATGCCAAGCTAGAAGTAAAGCATGGGCTATAGTCATTAGAGATGGGAAACAAGTTAATGGGGAAAGAGGGTTGGTGTAATCTCTGGAGTTGAAGTTGGGGATAAATTTGAATACAAAGCACAATTAAACATAATCGGTCTCCACTTAAACATGTTAGGTGGGATAGATTATATAAACAAAGAATGCTTGAGTGTAACCACAAGCATTGTAATATCAGAAGGTGCTGCTTACAACAATGTATTCGACAATGGTGTGGTGAAGGATATTACTTGAAGAGTAGGAATCATCAATCAATAAAAGACGAGAAGTTGACAAGGGCTAATCTCGCATTAGCTAACAGCCAGAGGAAATTTTTTCCAGTGAGAGTGATAACTGGTAAGAAGAAAGTGAACCAGAGAGGAAAGTACTACGTTTATGCAGGATTATATTTGGTTGGGCATTATTGGAAACAGCAAGGACCCTTAGACAATGATGTCTACAAGTTTGTGCTTGGAAGACTTCCTGGTCAGGAGTATATTCATTCATGATCATAACTTATGACTCATGCATGAAGAACAAACTTTGGTGTTTATCTCTTATTTGTTTTCCTTGTTATCTTTTAGATTGGTCTTACCTTCAACTAAATCACGAAACCAAGGATTGTATTCACTACTGGAAAGATTGCACGGGAGGTCAGATTGAGGAATGGAAAAGAGGGAAGGGCCCTTCAAGAGGGGAAACAAAGATCATGTAGCCCGATGGGAGAGGCTTCATCTCGTAACACAGTAACTGGCAGGTCTAAAAACCATCGTTACCTTGGTTTTGTGACCTATTTATTCACCACTTTCAAACTCAACATCGGTTTCATTAACTATAATCCATACCATTAATAGTCCCTCACTTTGACCATAGATGGGGTAAGTTCCCTCCCTTCCAATCTTCCAAATTCGCCTCCAATTCTGTCTACCAATTCCTTCTTCCCAAAGTGCAGAGGGAATCCCTTCAGCCTGACCCAAAACAATATTAGCTTAGGGAAGGTCGGCGATATCACTGGCTCCCATTTTTCAAGTATCACCATCTAATAATAAAACTTGTATGGGCAGTTTTCCAGAACATGTTTCATATCATCTTCTAGAATATGAATTGAAATAAATTATTTCCCAAGTCAGACCAACATGGAACAACTCTCCCTCTAAGATTATATCACCTTGAAAACATGGAATGAGGTTCCATACCATTTTCACTTTGGGCTAGTTAATCTTCCTATGTGAGCCAGTTCATTATCTTAATCATGCTCGTTGTATTAAGATCCGGTTCTCTAACTATCACTCTCCTTCTGATTTCCAGTTGTATCTCTATGCCTTCGGCCTTTTCCTCGTGTGTGAGTCTCCTTGACATTGAAATCGTTCCTCTCCTTCTTGAGCTTTGTTTTGTTGCGATTCCTTAGTTTGCGATTGCGCCTTTTCCAGTAGATTCACTTTGATTTGCTTATCTAAACTGAGTTTCTTGTTGCGACAAACCTTTTGAGAAGGGGGTAACTCGAACCTCCGTTGCTTTGCTAGGGAGTGTCGTAATTAGTACGTCGCAAGTTTGGAGGGTTTTGGGTGAAGAGTGTGGTCATTTGCCTCGTTAAGGACCATTTTTGGCCGGTCTAGGTTTTGTTTCCTCTTTCTTGTAAGTAAAAGTAAGAGTTGGTGACAAATTATGGCGTTTGTATTAGGGGTGAAACTGATTTTTATGGGATTTTGCAATAAATAATCTAGGTTGAGTTCCCAGGATTGGTTATTTTGAAGACTGTGCTATTTAAATGTGATTGGTTGTATCCAGTGACTGGTCGAGGGGTTCGAGTAAACAATTTAGAAGTCGTAGACATGAATTTAGCAAAACGGTACAACAAATATGAGCCTTTCATACTAGCCTCGCAAGCTGAACAAATTAGCTTTATACCATACCCGTGATTAAGGATATCTGAGATACGTTGGTTGTCAATTATCAATATTGTGCCAAGAGATCGTATGGTTGGAATATAATATTTTCCAATGCAAGAAGATAATTGGGATTTTGTTTCAAGACAAATGAGACTAGAGATGATGTTCTATTTATAAATCCTCATAATCGGCAATTTGAGTATCTCTCAAAAAACACAAAAGAAGAAGCTGAGTCTGAAGATGTCGAGGAATCTGACGACAATGTAGAGTTCGGTAATGCGTGTAGTAACTCAAAAGAATAATTTGTATCATATATCATATATGTATGGTATATTTTCCAAGTGAAAGTTTAAGGATAAAATTTGAATTTAAATGTTTACAATTAGTATCTATTTATGGTTAAGGTATTTTGAGTGTTAAGAAAAAAATACTCTCAAATTCTGTAATAATTCTAAGTGTCTTTAAAAAAGAGCAATTAATAATTTTGTCGTTAACTGTCGCGCTCATTCCAATGATTTAATGACCAAAACGTTGTTATTTCGACGTAATGGATGAATATATGTTAAAACACACTAAAACTAGAAGATTTATCGGAGTTTGATAAAGAAACATTATATAGAACTAGGTGACAAACATTTTGATATTTCATTGTGTCTTGGTCAGAAAAAAAAACAAAAAACCAAAAATGTTTGAATGGACTAGTCTATGAAGTTGGAATCTCCTCATAAGTGTTTATACATTAACGTTTTTATTTTGTCGTTTGAAAGTCCATTGATAAAGCCTAATGGGCTGAGTACATTTACAAAGCAAAATGATCGATTACAAGGAATGAAAACAGGAGAGGGTGGCCCAAGTTGAGTCGGTCCAGTCAGCTCCATCGGATCGCATGGCTGCCACGTGTTGAGACTCACGGACACACGTTCCAAACACTGAGACTCCGACATGCAATCGGCACCGGAGAGATCGCGGGTCGCCGGCGTCGACGAATGGCCTTGAAATCGCCAGGTGAAGGAATTTCTAGCAGTTCTAATCAGGATTAGCAACCCTAGGTATAAATTCCAAGTCTAGGATCTAAGGTTCGTATAATTGAATCTGCCAGATCTCGAGATTACCTGGTGATTTGCAGCGGAAGTTTTGCAAGTAGTCGAGATCACGAAGCACCTCAAACGCTGTGCCTCTACTGGTATCTACACGCACACAAACTGAACAGGAGGGATGCTAGTGCCTATAGAGATCAGATCTCTCAAGAGGTTTCTATTTCTATTCTGGTGGTTGTGAATTAGGTTAAGTTCGAGTTTAGGTCGACCATATATCTTATATATGTCGACTTAAACCACAACGGAATTAACCAACGATTAAACCGAATTAATCTGGTAATCCGCGAGTTGTGTCGACCGACACACTCTTTGTGTCGATCGACACTGCCCCAGAATATTGATATCGAATGCATATCAAATATACATTCACTAGATCATTACATTAATGATCAATCTCGTCTTTAACGTCCAGTTTGCTTAGGTGTGTGACCCTGTAGGTGTAGGATTATGTGTGTTCATAGGTTTAATTATCAGATTACAACCTAACATAATCAACTAGGATCTAGGTGATTTGCAGTTGAATCATAAACAGATCAGGATCATTACCTTATGATTGCAGCGGATTAATCAAGGGAATATCGAGATCTGCAAGAGCTGATGATCACCGGCTCCTCCTAGGTATCCACACGCTTACAAGCTACTGGATCAGGCTGCTAGACCAAGCTGGAACAACAGAGAGAGAGAGGACGGCCAGACCTAGAAAAATCGCAGATTGATTGTCTAACTGGCGCCTCCTTCCTGCCTTATATGGGCCCAAGTAATTAAACTAATGGCCTATTAGGCTTTTGGGCCCAAGACCCATATCAGACAAAAGACTGTATTTTGTCTGGCCCAATTCTCTGTACAAATACAGTAAATGTCTTGCATCTTACTGTATTAATTCCTTGTTAACTTTCCTGTTAGCTATGGTGTGTGACCCTTAGGGATCATACAACACTGGTAATAAGTCCTAAACTTATAGATCAAGAGCGGGCTCTAGCAAGTCATCATGATCACCCAGTATTTATGACTTATGTCTGATCTCGACACTTATCATACTTTGTAGAGATAGTACAGTAGATTTCAGGACATTCCCAACAATCTCCCACTTGTACTGGAATTCTACATTCCCTAATCCTTTTGTCTTAATATCTCGATCTGGCATAAGGCAAGATGCGTGTCATCCTTATATAGCCAGACCATGTTCATCGGACCAGATTTGATACTGACAATTCAAACGACTTGGGCAAGTCCGTTTGGGAGTGGCCACTCTCTTACCAGCTATCAAGTCTCCGATTGGCCTAGAGATATTACCTCCGTTAAACGGCAGGGACAAATCCCATCTTGTTCCATCACTATGAACTACACACTTCATAATACACCCAACCAAGGTCCTTATAGCTCCCAGTTACGAAACAACGTTAGACAATGATCAAAGCGCATCAATCCATGTGCAGCCACATGCATGCAAACTCAGGTCTAAGTGAAGGATGTTTTGGTTGTTAATCCAGATTCAATTCTCAGATTCAACAGTTCCTAAACATGCGGATCTAGGTTCTCTTGAATAGAAACAATATAGATCTCACCTTATACCTGTTTATGCAGCGGAAAGAGAAGGTATGGTCAGAGATCAGAGAGCCACCGAGTGATGACTCCTCCAGAGGTTCACACACGCACACCAAGCAGGAAGAGAGGCTGCTAGACCAAGCTGTGGGAGGCGCAGGGAGTGAGAGAGATCGCGGCTGGGGGCTAGGGTTAGAGGAGAAAGAGATTTGGGTTTTAGTTTATAAAACCCTTCTCTTTCCCTTTTGGGCTTTTGGGCCCAAATGCCAATCTGATTAAATCCCTTGGATTTAATCAGACCCATTAATCTCTCTCTAAGTACGATAAATGCCTGGCACTTTTACCGTACTTCTGCTAAGCCGTTCCTACACATTTTCCTGTTAGCTTAGGCGTGTGACCCATATGGGATCATATAATAAAGGCAATAAGTGCAAGACTTATAGATCATGAGCGGACTCTAGCAAGCCATCATGACCCCCAGTATTATATGACTTATGTCTGATCATTGACATACTCTTACTTTCTAGAGACAGTACCGAGATTACTGGACACAATTCCAACAATCTCCCACTTGTACTGGAATCTCTGTATTCATAATCCTTTTGTCACAATATCTCGATTAGTCATAAGGCAAGATTAGTGTCATCCTTATAAAGCCTAATCTTGTTCATCAGACTCTGATTTGATACTGACAATCCAAACGACTCGGGAAAGTCCGTTTGAGCATGGCCATGCATTTTCCAGTATTCAAATCTCCGATTGGCCTAGAGATATTCACTCCATTTATATTGGAGGGACAAATTCCGTCTTGTTCCATCACTGTAAACTACTCATTTCATAATGTACCCAAACAAGGTCCTTATAACTATCGCAGAACGACAGCGTTAGACAATGATCAAAGTGCATCAGTCCATGTGCAGTCACATGCATGCGAACTCAGGTCTAAGGACTATACTCTATAGTCGTAGTGAGAATCTCTTATGACACAGATATAAATATCCTGAAGAGTTCTCATAAGCGGGTCTTGTCCGGTCGTATGTTCCCAACATACACCTATGTACTGACTTTGATGCCGCGCATCTATGACATACTGAGACTTTGTCATAAGTCACATACCAATCTAGTCTCACACGGTTGTTGGTGTTCCAATTTCAACAACCTTCGACTAGGGACATGATGATATAATCCATCTATCAAATATAGGGTCTCATGATCAAGCTAAATGACTTTGATGACTCAAGATCAAGTTACTTACTTCGATGACCTATAAAATGGTTCATATCATTTTGGAACGATTATTTCATCACAGTTAAAATAATCTTGAAATAATAATTTCATTAAACATAAAAATGTTTTACAAGAACATATCAAATAACTAAATAAAAGCCCTCAAACTCCCACTCAAATTTAGATTACATTTCAATGTCTCTAATGCCTACAGCTTCAGTCAGGAACTCGAGCTTAGGCCTTAGGAGTGGCTTTGTCAACGGATCAGCGACGTTATCATCTGTCTGAACTCGGCTGATCTTGACTTCCTTTCTATTTATGATGTCACGTATCAAGTGAAATCTTCTTAGAACATGCTTGGATTTCTGGTGTGATCTTGGTTCCTTTGCCTGAGCTATAGCACCATTGTTATCACAAAACAGTGCCAGAGGCTCAGCCTCATCTGGTATCACACCTAGTTCAATAATGAACTTTCGTATCCAAACAGCTTCCTTCGCAGCTTCTGAAGCGGCGATATATTCAGCTTCTGTAGTGGAATCAGCAACGGTGTCTTGCTTGGAGCTTCTCCAACTTATTGCACCGCCATTCAGACAAAAGATATAACCGGACTGTGACCGGAAATCATCTTGGTCTGTCTGGAAACTTGCGTCCGTGAATCCACTGACTTTAAGCACATCACTTCCACCGTATACCAAGAACTTATCCTTAGTATGTCTTAGATACTTCAGGATATTCTTGACGGCAATCCAATGGTTTTCACCTGGATTTGACTGGTATCTACTCGTCATGCTTAATGCATAAGCAACATCAGGACGAGTGCAGATCATGGCATACATGACAGATCCTATTGCAGATGCATAAGGAATGTTCTTCATGCGCTCAAGCTCAGCAGCCGTCGTAGGGCTCTGCTTCTTGCTTAGCGTTGTGCCATGTACCATTGGCGTGAAGCCCTTCTTGGAATCTTTCATGCTGAATCTTTGTAGGACTTTGTCAATGTATGAATCTTGACACAAGCTTATCAGCCTTCTAGATCTATCCCGGTAGATCCTGATTCCAAGAACGTATGCGGCTTCACCCATGTCTTTCATGGAAAAACAACTTCCAAGCCAGTCCTTTACCGACTTTAGCATTGGAACGTCGTTTCCGAGAAGCAGTATGTCATCGACATACAGAATGAGAAATACTATCTTGCTCCCACTAGTTTTCTTATACACGCATTGTTCTTCTTCGTTTCTGATGAAGTCAAATTGCTTGATCGCTTCATCAAAACGAAGATTCCAGCTCCTCGATGCTTGCTTCAATCCATAAATGGATTTATGAAGCTTGCACACTTTCCCAGCATTCTTTGGATCTATGTAACCGTCAGGTTGCGTCATATACACATCCTCTTCCGGAATACCATTCAGGAAGGCGGTTTTCACGTCCATCTGCCAAATTTCATAATCATGAAAAGCTGCAGTTGCTAGTAGAATCCGAATAGATTTCATCATAGCCACTGGTGAATAGGTTTCATCGTAATCCACACCGTGAACTTGTCTGAAACCTTTTGCCACCAACCTGGCTTTGTAAATCTGGACATTTCCATCCACGTCAATCTTCTTCTTGAAGATCCATTTGCACTCGATGGCTTTTACACCAGCGGGTAAGTCAACCAACGAAAACACTTGGTTGACCGACATGGAGTCCATTTTGGAATCAGTGGCCTTACGCCACTTAGAGGAATCTGGGCCCATCATGGCTTGCTTGAAGTTCGATGGTTCATCACCATCAATGATCAGAAGATCATGACAGTTAGTCACGAGGAATCCTTGATATCTCTCGGGTTCGTGACGGATCCTCCCGGATCTTCGAACTTCAGGTACTACAGGTTCAGGCTCTACAATTTCTTGTAGGTCCTCCTGCTGCTCTTCCTCATTAGGTTGAGCAGTATCCTGTTCATCTTGAATTTCTTCAAGCAGTACCTTACTCCCACTATCTTTCTTAGAGAGAAACTCCCTCTCAAGAAAGTTACAATCCCGGGCAACAAAGATCTTGTTCTCGGAACGTAGATAGAAGTAATAAGCCTTGGTTTCTTTCGGATAACCAATGAAGTAGCATTTATCAGACTTTGGTGTAAGCTTGTCTGAGATCAATCTCTTGACATAGGCTTCACAACCCCAAATTCTAAGATAAGACAGCACTGGAGCCACTCCAGTCCATAATTCATATTGTGTCTTTGCTACTGCTTTCGATGGCGCTCTATTTAGAGTGAACACTGCTGTTAGCAGAGCATATCCCCAAAGGGATATTGGAAGGTCTGTGTGACTCATCATAGATCGAACCATATCCAATAAGGTCCGATTTCTCCTCTCAGACACACCATTCCATTGAGGTGTTCCGGGAGGAGTGAGTTGGGATACGATCCCACACTCTCTTAGATGATCACGGAATTCTTGGCTTAAGTATTCTCCTCCTCGGTCGGACCGAAGAGCCTTAATGCTTTTGCCAAGTTGGTTCTGTACTTCATTTTGGAATTCTCTGAACTTCTCAAAAGATTCAGACTTATGTTTCATCAAATAAACATATCCATACCTACTGAAATCATCAGTAAAGGTAATGAAGTACTGATAGTTTCCTCTTGCATTTGTGGACATTGGGCCACACACATCAGTGTGTATCAGGCCCAATAAGTCACTGGCCCTCTCGTTAGGTTTATTAAAGGGGGCCCGTGTCATTTTGCCCATCATGCAGGATTCGCATTTCTCACATGACTCAAAGTCAAATGAGCCAAGAAGTCCATTCGAATGGAGCCTCTTGATGCGTTTCTCGCTGATGTGCCCTAAACGACAATGCCATAGAAACGTTCGGTTCTCCTCATTAGGTTTGAACCGTTTGGCATTAATGTTATAAATTGGCGCGGATTGATCGAGTATGTAAAGCCCATTCGTAAGAGGGGCACAACCATAGAACAAATTGTTGCGATTGAAGGAACATAATTTATTCTTAACTGAAAAATCATAACCTTCCAAATCCAACAAAGAAATTGAAATAATATTCCTGCTTATAGCAGGTACAAAATAACAATTATTGAGTTCTAAAACCAATCCCGAAGGTAAAGACAACAAGTATGTGCCTACAGCTAGTGCTGGAACTTTCGCTCCATTCCCAACTCGTAGCTCCACTTGTCCTTGCTTCAGGCTTCTACTGTTGCTGAGTGCCTGCATATTAGTACAAATGTGAGCCCCACAACCAGTATCCATAACCCATGAGGTATTATCAGAAGTAGTTGTATTAACTTCTATAACAAAAATACCTGTCGAAGAAGTCTCGAGAGTCTTCTTCTTCAATTCCTTTAGACCTTTTTGGAATTTCTTACATTCTCTCCTCCAATGCCCTGGTTTTTTTACAGAACCTGCATATGTCAGTTGGCCCAGCCTTGGACTTGGGCTTGGGCTTTGGCGTGTCCTTGTCCGCGACTTGGAAAGCCTTGGCCTTTCCCTTATCCTTAGCAGAGGATTTCTTAAACCCCTTGCCCTTTTGCACCATAAGCACATTGGGGTCCTTGGCGGTTTTCCTCAAGTTGGGCTCTGCAGTCTTGAGCATTCCGTGAAGCTCAGGCAATGTCTTACTCAAGCCATGCATGTTAAAGTTCAGAATGAACTGATCATAGCTTGCAGGTAATGACTGCAGAATGATGTCGCAAGCAAGTTCCTGGCTGATAGGGCAGTCGAGTTTCTGAAGATGATCGAGATAACCCATCATCTTCAAGACATGAGGACTCACTGCCGCATTTGCAGCCAACTTACAGTCTAAGAGGTTCTTTACTGTCTGAAACCTCTCAGTCCTTGCTTGCTCCTGAAAAATCGATTTCAGGCTTGCCATTATCTCAATTGGTGACAACACACTCTCGAACTGCATTTGCAGCTCAGCAGTCATTGTCGCCAACATAAGGCAATACACATCATTTTCATCTGACGAATGCTTTTCCCAAGCATTATGCAGAGTCCTGGCGGCATTGTTAGCAGGCCTCTCGGGGAGAGGATCACGAAGGACATAATCCTTCTTCTCCTGCTTGAGGACCAGCCTCAAGTTCCTTGACCACGTCAGGAAGTTCGTTCCAGTCAGCTTCTCCTTCTCGAGAACAGACCGGATTGAGAATGTGTTTTGAGTGCTTGTAGTAGTCATAGCTGAAATATATAAGATAAAAAGGTTATTAGTTAATATGTTCAATATGATTAATCTCATATTAAATTTAATATGATTAATCACTCATTATATTCAATAACATAAGTTACCCTCAATAGAATATAATGATTCCAAGATCCACATATAAATAAGATCAAAGTGGGCCACTGGCCGTCACCCAACCTTAGCTTATATCGGTAAGCCCTTTGTCGGCTAATTATATCCGTGATATAACTCTTGGTTGTGAATCTGGGCCCGAGGCCCAATCCACTCTGATGTCTCAAGGCCCGGGACTCCCGATGGCCTAGTCAAGAAAACCAGACTATACAGTCATGTAATCATTAATGTCTGGGACTCCCAATGACATTTATGAATCACAAACCGTCTTATCCACGCAAAAGTAGACACCCTCACACTGTAAGGCCATGAATACAATTGAATGGGCTTCGACAGCTGACATAGCCTGGACAAGACATCCAACGCTTGATATTATTTGAGGTTTGTAGGTTTATTTTAAAATTTAATTCCCAAAATAGAAGATTACTATTTTGGGAAACTTTCCATTTTTGGAAACCTACTATTTTGGAAACTTTCTAAAATTGGAAACTTTCTAAAACCGGAAACTTTCTAACTTTAGAAATTTCTTAAAATCCAAAACATGCAAATCTAGAAACTTCTATTTTAAGAAACTTTCTAATTTCAAAATTTCGGAAACTTTAATTTAAAATCGACTTTATAATTTTTTTTTTTTTTTTTATAAAATAAATTTTAAATTAATCTGAAGAAAAGACTCAAATAATTGGCCCAATTGTTTTAACTTCTTGGCCCGAGGCCCAAGAATTGGTCCATGTCCAAGACATAACCCAATTGTCCAATTAAATGACATAACCGGTCTGGTTCATTAAAATTGGTCTAACCAAAATTAATTACTACGATGACCACAATTGTCAACCGGTTATTTACTAAACCAGATTTTCTCAATTTATTTGGTCCAACCAAATCAAATTAGAAAATCCTGGTTTAGGCACAAAATCCAATTTTTCGACTTTGGATTTCTTATCCCGGTTTAACCAGAACTTAATAAAATTATTAAATCTGTTTATTAAACCGTGACGTTTAGTTTTTAATTAAAATTTTAAACCGAGCCTTAAACCGATCCGAACCATCACACGCTAAACCCTAACCGGTCGGGACCGTCGCAGCCGAAAACATCACGTGATGCAAGCATCATGCGATCGTACGGACGGCGTGGGACGATCGACGTTCGGGTCGTTGCTCGGCCTCGGTCACGCGGGACAGTCCTGGCCGAGATGCGATCGGGACGGAGTGGCTGGTCGAGACGGGATGGGACGATCGCGGGACGATGCTAGCGGGATGAGACGCGATCCATGCGATCGGCTATCGCACGATCCATGCGATCATCGGCCCATCGATCCGACGCGATCCATGCTTTCGCACGATCCATGCCTCACGGTCGATCGATCCGACCAGCCAACGCGATCCACGCCATCGATCCTTGATCGATACTTGCGATCGGCTTGGTCGATCGGATCATCACTCGGCCGACGCAATCCAAGTCATATAGCTTGGTTTTTGCGATTTCAAATATGTTTAGGTTTCAATTCCTTGTTGCTTAAGTGATTTCTCTTATCAGTAGTTGATTCAAAACACTTTTAAACAAGAAAAACAATCCTAAGCATGAATCTAAACAAGAAAAACCAGAACCAATAGCTCTGATACCACTGAAGGATGTTTTGGTTGTTAATCCAGATTCAATTCTCAGATTCAACAGTTCCTAAACATGCGGATCTAGGTTCTCTTGAATAGAAACAATATAGATCTCACCTTATACCTGTTTATGCAGCGGAAAGAGAAGGTATGGTCAGAGATCAGAGAGCCACCGAGTGATAACTTCTCCAGAGGTTCACACACGCACACCAAGCAGGAAGAGAGGCTGCTAGACCAAGCTGTGGGAGGCGCAGGGAGTGAGAGAGATCGCGGCTGGGGGCTAGGGTTAGAGGAGAAAGAGATTTGGGTTTTAGTTTATAAAACCCTTCTCTTTCCCTTTTGGGCCCAAATACCAATCTGATTAAATCCCTTGGATTTAATCAGACCCATTAATCTCTCTCTAAGTACGATAAATGCCTGGCACTTTTACCGTACTTCTGCTAAGCCGTTCCTACACATTTTCCTGTTAGCTTAGGCGTGTGACCCATATGGGATCATATAATAAAGGCAATAAGTCCAAGACTTATAGATCATGAGCGGACTCTAGCAAGCCATCATGACCCCCAGTATTATATGACTTATGTCTGATCATTGACATACTCTTACTTTCTAGAGACAGTACCGAGATTACTGGACACAATTCCAACACTAAGGACTATACTCTATAGTCGTAAATGAGAACCTCTCATGACACAGATATTAATATCTTGTAGAGTTCTCATCAGCGGGCCATGTCCGGTCATATGCTCCCCTACATATACCTATGTGTCGACTTTGATGCCGCGCATCTATGACCCCTCGAAACTTGGTCATAAGTCTCAACACACTCTAGTCTCAAATGGTTGTTGGTGTTCCAATTTCAACAACCTTCGACTATGGACACTATGATTTATGTCATTTCGTTAAACATGGGGTTTCAGGATCAAGTCTACTCATGTACTTCGATGGCCCATATATAATGACATGAATCATTTTGGAACGATTATTTTATATCACAGTTAAAAATAATCCAGAAATAAAATTTCATTAACATTAAAATGTTTGCATGAACCAATCAAAATAACTAAAATAAAGCCCTCATAACTCCCACTCAAAAAGAGATTACATTTGAATATCTCTAATTCCTACAGCAGCAATATGCAACTCGTGCTTAGGTCTCGGGAGTGGCTTTGTCAACGGGTCAGCCACGTTCTCATCAGTGGGAACTCTGCTGACCATCACTTCACCTCTATTCACTATATCACGAATCAGGTGATACCTTCTCATAATATGTTTTGATTTCTGATGATGTCTCGGTTCCTTAGCTTGAGCAATTGCACCATTGTTGTCACAATACAGTGTTAGAGGCTCAGTGGCATTTGGGAATACACCGAGTTCAATCATGAAGTTCCTTATCCAAACTCCTTCCTTCGCAGCTTCTGAAGCAGCGATGTATTCAGCTTCAGTTGTGGAATCTGCCACGGTGCTCTGCTTGGAGCTCTTCCAACTTACTGCACCGCCATTCAGACAGAAGATGTAACCAGACTGTGACCGGAAATCATCTTTATCTGTCTGAAAACTTGCATCCGTGAATCCACTCATTTCAAGCACTTCACTTCCTCCGTAAACCAAGAACTTATCCTTAGTATTCCTTAAATACTTCAGGATATTCTTTACGGCAATCCAGTGATTCTCACCTGGATTAGACTGGTACCTACTCGTCATGCTTAGTGCATAAGCAACATCAGGACGAGTACAGATCATGGCATACATGATAGATCCTATAGCCGAAACATAAGGAATCCTACTCATGCGCTTAAGCTCATTAGGTGTTTTAGGACACTGATCCTTGCTTAGTGTAGCACCATGTATCATTGGTGTGAATCCCTTCTTGGATTTGTCCATTCCGAATCGATGCAGGACTTTGTCTATATAAGAATCTTGACAAAGTCCAACCAGCCTTTTAGATCTGTCTCTAAAGATTCGGATTCCAAGAACATACGCGGCTTCACACATGTCCTTCATGGAAAAATAACTTCCCAGCCAGTCTTTAACAGACTTCAGCATTGGAATATCATTTCCAAGAAGCAATATGTCATCGACATATAGGATAAGAAACGCCACTTTGCTCCCACTAGTTTTCTTATACACACATTGTTCTTCCTTGTTTCTGATGAAGTCAAAATTCTTTATTGCCTCATCAAAACGAAGATTCCAACTCCTCGAAGCTTGCTTCAATCCATAAATGGATTTATGAAGTTTGCATACTTTCCCAGCATTCTTAGGATCAATGTAACCGTCAGGCTATGTCATATACACATCCTCCTCCAAGATTCCATTCAGGAAGGCGGTTTTCACATCCATCTGCCAAATATCATAATCATAATAAGCGGCAGTTGCTAGGAGAATCCGAATTGATTTCATCATGGCCACTGGTGAATAGGTTTCATCATAGTCTATACCATGAATTTGCTTGAAACCTTTTGCCACCAACCTGGCCTTGTAAATCTGGACATTTCCATCCATGTCAATCTTCTTCTTGAAGATCCATTTACACTCGATGGCTTTAGCACCAGCGGGTAAATCAACCAGTGAAAACACTCGGTTGACAGACATGGAGTCCATCTCGGATTCAGTGGCTTCACGCCACTTTGAGGAGTCAGGGCCTATCATGGCTTCTGCAAAGTTCGAGGGTTCATCACCGTCAATGATCAAAATATCATGGCAATTAGTCACGAGGAATCCCTGATATCTATCGGGTTCGTGACGGATCCTTCCGGATCTTCGAACTTCAGGCACTACAGGTTCAGGTTCTATTACAACTTCATGTAATTCATCCTGCTGTTCTTCCTCATTAGGTTGAACAGGTTCCTGTCCTTCTTGAATTTCATCAAGTTGTACCTTACTCCCACTATCTTTCTTAGAGAGAAATTCCCTCTCAAGAAAAGTACAATCCCGAGCAACAAAGATCTTGTTCTCGGATCGCAGATAGAAGTAATAAGCCTTGGTATCCTTAGGATAACCAATGAAGTAGCATTTGTCAGATTTTGGTGTAAGCTTGTCTGAGATTAATCTTTTGACATAGGCTTCACAACCCCAAATTCTGAGAAAAGACATTGCTGGAGCCTTTCCAGTCCATAACTCATATGGTGTCTTTGCTACTGATTTTGATGGCACTCTGTTCAGTGTGAACGTTGCGGTCAGCAAAGCATATCCCCAAAGGGATATAGGAAGGTCTGTGTGACTCATCATGGATCGGACCATATCTAACAATGTCCGATTCCTTCTCTCAGACACACCATTCCACTGAGGTGTTCCAGGAGGTGTGAGTTGGGAGATGATCCCACACTCACTCAGATGATCACGGAATTCCTGGCTCAAGTATTCTCCTCCTCGGTCCGACCGAAGAGCCTTAATACTTTTACCAAGCTGGTTCTGTACTTCATTCTGGAATTCTTTGAACTTCTCAAAGGTTTCCGACTTATGTTTCATCAAGTAGACATATCCATATCTACTGAAATCATCAGTGAATGTAATGAAGTACTGATAGTTTCCTCTAGCATTTGTGGACATTGGGCCACACACGTCAGTATGTATCAGGCCCAATAGTTCACTGGCCCTTTCTGTGGGTTTATTAAAAGGGGCCCGTGTCATTTTGCCCATTAGGCAAGATTCGCATTGCTCACAAGACTCAAAGTCAAATGAGCCCAAGAGTCCATTTGAATGGAGCCTCTTGACGCGTTTCTCACTAATGTGTCCCAAACGACAATGCCAGAGAAACGTTTCATTTTCTTCGTTAGATTTGAACCGTTTTGTAGTAATGTTATATACTGGAGTAGATTGATCCAGCATGTACAGCCCATTAATAAGAGGGGCACAGCCATAGAACATATCATTGAGATTAAAGGAACACAATTTATTCTTAATAGAAAAATCAAATCCTTGTAAATCCAATAATGAAACTGAAATGATATTTCTGCTTATAGCAGGTACAAAATAACAATTCTCAAGTTCTAAAATCAATCCAGAAGGTAAAGATAACAAGTAAGTGCCAACGGCCAGTGCTGGAACCTTCGCTCCATTGCCAACCCGCAACTCTACTTGCCCTTGCTTCAACCTTCTACTGTTGCTGAGTGCCTGCATATTAGTACAAATATGAGCCCCACATCCAGTATCTAATACCCAAGTGGTATTATCAGAAGTAGTAGTATTTACTTCAATAACAAAAATGCCTGAATTAGTAGTCTCCAAGGACTTCTTCTTCTTCTTCAGACTTTCCTGGTATTTCTTACAGTCCCTGCGATAATGCCCTGCCTCTTTGCAAAAGTGGCAGATATCAGAAGGCCCAGCTTTAGACACGGGCTTGGGCTTGGCCTTTTCATTGTTTACTGCCTTGCCCTTTCCCTTGTCTGCAGCGGATTTCTTGAAACCCTTGCCCTTCTGCACCATGAGTACAGACGGCTCCTTGGCCTTCTTCAGATTAGGTTCTGCAGTCTTGAGCATACCATGTAGCTCAGGCAAAGTCTTTATCAACCCATGCATATTATAGTTCAAGATGAACTGGTCATATGCAGGAGTAAGAGACTGCAGAACGATATCACAAGCAAGCTCTTGGCTTATAGGACAGTCGAGTCTAGTCAAATGATCGAGATAACCCATCATTTTCAGAACATGTGGACTCACTGCTGCATCCTTAGCCATTTTACAGTCCAAGAGATTCTTTACAGTTTGGAATCTCTCTGTACGAGCCTGCTCCTGAAACAACGCTTTCAGGTTTGCCATCAGTTCCATGGGACAAGTCAGGCCTTCCCACTGCATCTGCAGTTCGGGAGCCATTGTCGCCAACATTAGGCAAACCACGTCATTAGCATCTGAAGAATGCGTATCCCAAGCATTCTTCACAGCTTGTGCGGCATTATTCGCAGGTCTAGGGGGGAGAACTCTTTCAAGGACATAAGCCTTCTTCTCCTGCCTGAGCACAAGTCTCAGGTTCCTGGACCAGTTCAGGAAGTTTGATCCGTTCAGTTTGTCCTTCTCAAGGGCAGACCGGATCGAGAAAGTGTTTTGTGTTGTTGTGCTTGACATAGCTGAAAATATGAGACAATAGAGTTTTTGTAATTTAGTTCATAAAAGAGTAGTCTTAATAACTTATAAGAAAACTCGCATTGCATTCAAAATTTCTTTGTTTAACCTCATAAGAATGCAATGATTCCGAGACCCATGTTCAGCTAAATCCAAAGTGGGCCACTGGCTGTCACCCAGAAGTAGCTTTACTTGGTAAGCATACACACAGCTAGTTATATCCATATAACTCTCGGTTGTGGATTGGGCCCAAGGCCCAATTCACCAGATGTCTCAAGGCCCGGGACTCCCGATGGCCCAGTCAAGGAAACCAATCTCTTACAGCCAAATAATCACTAAAGTCTGGGACTCCCAATGAAATTAGTGACTATATACTACTTTACTTACGCAAAAACAGACACCTCACACTGTAAGCCATATCTGTAATTGAATAAGCGTTAAGTAGCTGACAAGATTGGGCAAGACATCCAAGCTTGATATTGGTTTTGAGGATTTTAGGTTTTCTTTCCAAAAATAGAAGATTACTATTTTGGGAAACTTACTTATTTTAGAAACTTTCTAAATTTAGAAATATGCTAAAATTAGAAACTTCTAATATTAGAAACTTTCTAATTTAATGTTTTATTAAAGTTTTCGGTTGGGTTACAAATTATAGGCCCAATTCTTGGCCCAAGACCACAGAATTCCAATTGGCCCAATAATTTGACATAACCGAGTCGGTTCATTAATTCTGGTCCAAGACCAAATTAACTACTAAATCCAACTGGTTATTTACTAAACCAGACCAGCTCTAAATTATTTGGTCCAACCAAATCAAACTTAGACCAGCCTTCGGTTTAGGTTAAAATTCAATTTTGAATTTAAATCCGGTTTAACCAGAAACTAAATAATACCAATTGTATTAAATAATTTCCAGCAAACCGCGATTTGGGTTAACCGCTTGAACCATAATTATTCAATGCTTTGAAACGATTTTGTCTTTAGCTTAAAGACAAAGTCATGATCGATCGCTAACAATTGGTATTATTTGACTTTTTCCAAATTGATTATTTGAACCATAATCGATCGCTAACAATTGACTTTTTCCAAATTGTTTAATAATTAATTCAATCAATCATTATTCTTATGATCATGATATTAACGATTCTAACAAATCGTTTCTTTATTCTAAAACAAAGTCAAACTGCGATTGTCTCATGATTGTAAAGCAAAGTCATCATTACGATTCATACAATAAACGATAGTCAACATGCGATTGATACAAAATCGACTTTAATCATTAAGTTTTTCTTATCGTTTTCTTATTTCTAGGTTTTCAAAGTTTCAATCAATTTTACTTATTAAAATCGATTCATCAAACTAATAAACAACCTAGTATGATCCAAAAAGCAAAAACCTAACGACCTGACTCTGATACCACTGTAGGATTATGTGTGTTCATAGGTTTAATTATCAGATTACAACCTAACATAATCAACTAGGATCTAGGTGATTTGCAGTTGAATCATAAACAGATCAGGATCACTACCTTATGATTGCAGCGGATTAATCAAGGGAATATCGAGATCTGCAAGAGCTGATGATCACCGGCTCCTCCTAGGTATCCACACGCTTACAAGCTACTGGATCAGGCTGCTAGACCAAGCTAGAACAACAGAGAGAGAGAGGACGGCCAGACCTAGAAAAATCGCAGATTGATTGTCTAACTGGCGCCTCCTTCCTGCCTTATATGGGCCCAAGTAATTAAACTAATGGCCTATTAGGCTTTTGGGCCCAAGACCCATATCAGACAAAAGACTGTATTTTGTCTGGCCCAATTCTCTGTACAAATACAGTAAATGTCTTGCATCTTACTGTATTAATTCCTTGTTAACTTTCCCGTTAGCTATGGTGTGTGACCCTTAGGGATCATACAACACTGGTAATAAGTCCTAAACTTATAGATCAAGAGCGGGCTCTAGCAAGTCATCATGATCACCCAGTATTTATGACTTATGTCTGATCTCGACACTTATCATACTTTCTAAAGATAGTACAGTAGATTTCAGGACATTCCCAACAGTAGGATCATATAACACTAGCAATGAGTTCTCAACTCATTGATCATAAGTGGCTTCTAGCAAAGCGTTATGACTACCTAGTGTCATGTGATTGTCTCATCTCGACAATACGACTTTCACTTAGAGTAAGTACAATAGATTTCAGGACATTCCCAACAATCTTCCACTTGTACTGGAATAATCTATTCCTTTAACCCCTTTGTAGCTATATCTCAATCTAGCATAAGGCAAGAACCGTGTCATCCTTATTAAGCTAGATCGAGTTTATCGAATCCTGATTTGTACTGATAAAAACAAACGACTGACAATCACCTCGTTTGAGCGCGGCCACGCATTTCCAGTATCAAATCTTCGATAGGCCCAGAGATATTCAACTCCTGTTATATAGGAGGTACAAATCCCATCTTGTTCCATCCATGCCCCTTTCATATCTCATGATACGCCTAATCAGTGCCTTTATAATCACCAGTTACGGTTGACGTTTGACAAAGTCAAGACGGACCAATCCATATGTAAAAAATCATGATGAACTCAGGTCTAAGGACTATACTCTATAGTCGTAATGAGAAGCTCTTATGACACTCATATAACATCTTGTAGAGTTCTCATTAACGGGTCATGTCCGATCATGTGTTCTCCAACACATATCTATGTGATTGACTTTAATACTCTTATTAATGACTCCATGAAACATAGTCATCAGTCACCTCACTTACTAGTCTCACGTGGTTGTTAATGTCCCAATTTAACAACCTCGACCAGGGACCATTATAATTTATGTCATTTATTGCTTATAGGGTTTCATGATCAAGTCACATACTTGATGACCTATAAAATATCATAAATTACTTTGGGACTATTATTTAATAACACAATTAAATAATGCTGAAACAATTTCATTAAAACAACATAACCAAATTATGTTATACTAACATCATGTCACAACTAAAAAAACCAAATATAACTCCCACTGAAAACAAGATCATATCTTAAGAAATCTAACGCCTACAGCAGCAGTATGTATCTCATGCTTAGGCCTTGGGAGGGGCTTGGTCAGTGGATCAGCAACATTCTCATCCGTCGGGACTCTGCTGATCTTCACATCTCCTCTATTAACAATATCACGGATAAGGTGATATATCCTTTCTATGTGTTTGGATTTCTGGTGTGATCTAGGTTCCTTTGCTTGCGCAATGGCTCCATTGTTGTCACAATACAAAGCCACTGGCTCTGAAATACTAGGAACCACACCAAGTTCAGTGACGAACTTCTTGATCCAAACAGCCTCCTTTGCCGCTTCAGAAGCAGCGAGGTACTCAGCTTTAGTCGTGGAATCTGCTACAGTGTCCTGCTTGGAACTCTTCCAGCTGACTGCACCGCCATTCAGGCAAAAGATGTAACCAGATTGCGATCGGAAATCATCTTTGTCCGTCTGAAAACTTGCGTCTGTGTAACCACTTACTACCAGCTCATCACTTCCTCCGTACACCAAGAATTTATCCTTAGTATTTCTCAAATACTTCAGAATATTCTTGACGGCTGTCCAGTGACTTTCACCTGGATCAGATTGGTATCTACTCGTCATGCTTAAAGCACAAGCAACATCTGGACGAGTACAGAGCATGTCATACATGATGGATCCCAATGCCGAGGCATAAGGAATCCGACTCATGCGTTCTCGCTCAGCAGGTGTCTCAGGACACTGCTTCTTGCTGAGACCTATGCCATAAGACATTGGTATGAAGCCCTTCTTGGAATCATGCATTCTGAACATGTGTAAGACTTTATCGATATAAGTATCTTGACACAGTCCAATTAACTTGTTTAATCTATCTCTATAGATTCTTATTCCAAGAATGTACGCGGCTTCTCCAATGTCTTTCATTGAAAAACAACTTCCGAGCCAAGCCTTAACAGACTGTAACAACGTAACGTCATTTCCGAGAAGAAGTATGTCATCTACATACAATACGAGAAATGCAACTGCGCTCCCACTAGTCTTCTTGTAAACACATGGTTCCTCTTCGTTCCTGATGAAGTCAAACTTTTTGACTGCTTCATCAAAACGAAGATTCCAACTCCGAGATGCTTGCTTCAATCCATAAATGGATCGATGAAGCTTGCATACTTTCCTAGCAGCATTAGGATCGATGAAACCTTCGGGCTGTGTCATGTACACATCCTCTTCCAGAATTCCATTAAGGAAAGCTGTTTTCACGTCCATCTGCCAGATCTCATAATCATAATGAGCGGCTGTTGCTAGGAGAATCCGAATGGATTTAAGCATAGCGACAGGGGAATAAGTTTCTTCATAGTCAATACCATGAATTTGTTTGAAACCTTTTGCCACCAGCCTTGCTTTATATATCTGAATATTTCCATCCACATCAAGTTTCTTCTTGAAAATCCATTTACACTCAATGGGTCTTGCACCATCGGGTAAATCAACCAAAGTCCATACTTGGTTCTGTGACATGGATCCCATTTCGGATTCAGCGGCTTTCAGCCACTTTTCGGAGTCAGGGCTCATCATTGCTTCTTCAAAATTCGTGGGCTCGTCACTGTCAATGATCAATAAATCATGACAATTGGTTACGAGAAATCCATATATCTCGGGTTCGTGACGGATCCTTTCAGATCTGCGAATTTCAGGCTCCACAGGCGTGGTTTCTACAACTCTTTGTAGATCCAACTGTTGCTCTTCCTCAACGGGTTGAGCATTTTCCTGCGGTTCTCGAACTTCTTCGAGTTGTACTTTACTCCCACTGTTTCTCTTGGAAAGAAACTCTCTCTCAAGAAAGACGCAGTTCCGAGCAACAAACACTTTGTTCTCGGATTGGTTGTAAAAGTAGTATGCATTGGTTTCCTTAGGATAACCAACAAAGTAGCATTTATCAGATTTGGGTTTGAGCTTATCTGTAATTAATCGCTTAACATAAGCTTCACAACCCCAAATCTTCAGGAAAGACAAACTCGGAACATTTTCAGTCCACATCTCATGTGGTGTCTTTGCAACTGATTTTGACGGAACCCTATTAAGTGTAAGCGCAGACGTTTCTAGAGCGTATCCCCAAAAGGATAATGGAAGAGTTGAGAGACTCATCATTGATCGAACCATATCTAATAAAGTTCGATTTCTCCTCTCGGACACTCCATTCCATTGTGGTGTTCCAGGAGGAGTGAGTTGCGAAACAATTCCACAATCTCTCAAATGATCACTGAATTCTTGGCTTAAGTATTCTCCTCCACGATCTGATCGAAGAGCCTTAATACTTTTGCCAAGTTGATTCTGTACTTCATTTTGGAATTCTTTGAACCTTTCAAAGGATTCCGACTTGTGTCTCATTAAATAGACATAGCCATACCTGCTGAAATCATCAGTGAAGGTAATGAAGTATCGAAAATTTCCTCTGGCACTTGTGCTCATTGGGCCGCACACATCAGTATGTATAAGGCCCAACAGGTCACTGGCCCTTTCATTTTGTTTGTTGAAAGGGGGTCTTGGTCATTTTGCCCATTAAACAAGATTCACATTTCTCACATGATTCATAATCAAATGAGCCCAGAAGCCCCGTCACTATGGAGCTTTTGAATCCGTTTCTCGTTTATGTGGCCCAAACGACAATGCCATAGAAAAGTCTGATTCGTGTCATTTGATTTGAATCTCTTGGTGTTAATGTTATAGATTGGTGTGCTTTGGTTTAAAACATAAAGCCCATTCTCTAATGTTATAGAGAATGGGCTGCTACCATAAAATATATCATTGTAATCAAAAGAACAACATTTATTCTTAATTGAAAACTGATATCCTTCCACATCCAAAACAGGAATAGAAATAATATTTATGCTTATAGCAGGTACATAGTAGCAATTATTAAGCTTTAAAACCAAACCAGAAGGTAAAGACAAGTTAAATGTTCCTACGGCTAATGCAGCAACTCTTGCTCCATTCCCCACGCGTAGGTCCACTTGTCCCTTTTCCAACATCCTACTGTTGCTTAGGCCATGCATATTTGTACAAATATGAGCACCACAACCGGTATCCAATACCCAAGAAGTAGAACCAGAAGTAGTAACATTTACTTCTATAACATAAATACCTGAAGATGAAGTCTCGAAAGTCTTCTTCTTCTTCTTCTCTTCCAAGAATTTGTTGCAGTTTCTCTTCCAATGTCCAAGCTCTTTACAGTAATGGCAATTATCAGTCACAGATGGACCAGGCTTGGACCAGTTTCTCAACCTGGACGGCCTTGCCCTTTCCCTTACCTTTGCCAAGTTTCTTAAACTTCTTAGCTCCTTGTACCATAAGTACATTTGGAGTGCCCTTCTTGATATTAGGCTCAGTGTCTTGAGCATGCCATGCAGTTCAGTCAACGTCTTCGTCAAGTTGTTCATAACAAACTGATCATAACTTGACGGCAGTGACTGCAGAATGATGTCAGTAGCCAACTCTTGGCTAATGGGACAATCCAGCTTCCCCAGGTTATCAATATAACCCATCATCTTAATGACATGAGGACTGACCGGATCGTCCTTTGGTAGCTTGCATTCAATGAGAGATTTAACCGTCTGGTATCTCTCAGTTCGGGCATGCTCCTGAAACATACTTTTCAGGCTAGTGATCATCTCCACTGGCGACTCCACGTTCTCGTATTGCTTTTGCAAATCCGAGTTCATGGTAGCCAACATGAGACAATTCACATCGAACACATCATTAGAGTGCTTATCCCAAGAACTCCTTTCTGCATGTGGAGCATTGGCTCTCGGTTTTTCAGGGAGAACATTTTCAAGGACATAGTCCCTTTTCTCCTGCTTGAGAACGATTCTCAAGTTCCGATACCATTCGAGAAAATTCGATCCATTTAACTTGTCCTTCTCAAGGACGGATCGCAGGGAGAAAGAGTTGTTATGAGTGTTAGTCATAGCTGAGAACAAAGAAAGGAAAAAGGTTTAGTTATGATGTTCAAGAAATGAGAAGTCTTAACTATTAAGAAAACTCGCATTATATTCAAAACAATGTTTCCTCAGATGAATATAATGATCCAAGACCCATACTTCACTAAACTTGAGTGAGCCACTGGCTATCACCCAAATTTTAGCTATCTAGGTAAGCAACAACTTTGCTAGTTATATCCAATATAACTCTTGGTTGTGGATTGACATCTTATGTCCAATCCACCTGATGTCTCTGAGCCCAAAACGATTTTGATGGCACATTCAAGTAAACCAATCTCTTGAGTCATGTAATTGTTGATGTCTTGCACTGCAAGTCCATCAACACGATTACCTCCTGTCTTACTCATGTAATTGTGGACATCTCGCACTGCAAGTCTATCACACAATGAAAAGAGTCTTGACAGTTGACAAGATTGGAAAAGACATCAAGTATCACTTGATATTTGGTTGAGGAACGGAACCATTTAAAACGTTCAGTTTTAAAATGTTTTAATTCTTCTAATTAATTGATTTATCTTGCTTTGGTTCTGTGATTTCAGGTTCCATAACCTAAACCATCGAATATGATGTCGACCGACACTACTTTAGTGTCGATCGATGCAGAATAACCAAAAACAATCTGCGATAACCAATCAATCCAATTGATCCGTTTTTGAGTACCGGTCAGTGTCGATCGACGCTACATTAGCATCGATCGACATCAACCTTATCAAACCAATCGCAATTAAACCATCCTTAGTGTTTAACCATTATTAACCAAGCTCGATAACCGGTCCAATCCAATTGAACCGATTCATCAATCTCGCGAGGTTTGTGTCGACCGACACAACTCTTGTGTCGATCGACACTAGGCGAAACCTAATTTTTGTGTTCGGGTTATCCTTCTGTGTCGACCGACACCAGATTGGTGTCGATCGACACAGGGCGATAAAACCTAATCGTTTTTGAGCAAAATACCCTAAAACTAGATTTTCATGAAAACGAATTTTAGCATGTTTGTATCAACTATACAGAGATCCAAATTCAACCAATCTAATCAACATGCTACAGATTCAATGGAACCCTAAGGCTCTGATACCACTGAAGGAATTTCTAGTAGTTCTAATCAGGATTAGCAACCCTAGGTATAAATTCCAAGCCTAGGATCTAAGGTTCGTATAATTGAATCTGCCAGATCTCGAGATTACCTGGTGATTTGCAGCGGAAGTTTTGCAAGTAGTCGAGATCACGAAGCACCTCAAACGTTGTGCCTCTACTGGTATCCACACGCACACAAACTGAACAGGAGGGATGCTAGTGCCTATAGAGATCAGATCTCTCAAGAGGTTTCTATTTCTATTCTGGTGGCTGTGAATTAGGTTAAGTTCGAGTTTAGGTCGACCATATATCTTATATATGTCGACTTAAACCACAACGGAATTAACCAACGATTAAACCGAATTAATCTGGTAATCCGCGAGTTGTGTCGACCGACACACTCTTTGTGTCGATCGACACTGCCCCAGAATATTGATATCGAATGCATATCAAATATACATTCACTAGATCATTACATTAATGATCAACCTCGTCTTTAACGTCCAGTTTGCTTAGGTGTGTGACCCTGTAGGATCATATAACACTAGCAATGAGTTCTCAACTCATTGATCATAAGTGGCTTCTAGCAAAGCGTTATGACTACCTAGTGTCATGTGATTGTCTCATCTCGACAATACGACTTTCACTTAGAGTAAGTACAATAGATTTCAGGACATTCCCAACACCAGGTTACTCTGTCGACTTCCTTACAGGGGTAAAAGATGAAGAAAACCAGATCGATAGAATTTTCAGACCTTGAGATCGCCGCTTGCTCAATGGTCGCGTTAGTACCTCCAGGGCCTCAATAGATTGACCCGTTAATATTGTTCTGAACAAGATCCGGCTCAACACTACACGCCGCGAAATCGTGAGGAGGAGACTCGGCTTAGAACAGTATCCCATACAAACGAGAAATCAAGGAGTGAAAGTGGTTTGCAATTCCGACAAAAGATAACCACCAGGATTAGTAGATTAAACGGGCAGAAAGCCCGGACAAACCATGTAAAATGCCGAATATAGACAAACAAAACGCACTTCTTCTTTTATTAGGCGGTAAGAGCCATATACCGAAGTCGGCGGGAGCGAAGAAAATGTTCGCTAGAAAACCGGAAGCCAAAAGTGAACGATCTCTCATCTCAAATACAAAAAAAAAACGGAGAGAAAATCGCCGAGGAAAATAAAACAAAAGTAACACGTACCACCGGCCCAACAGCAGCCAAACTGGTGGCCGGAATAAGTAGCTGTAAGAAGTTGGCGAGACCTTGTAGAGAGAGGCGAGAGTACAAGGAGAGAGAAAAAATCTTTTAAGCTTTTTCAGTCTTTTATACATTAACGCTTAATTATCATATTTGCTAGAAAGTGTAATTTTTTTGTATGATCAAATAATACTTTACACTATGAATCACGTTCAAATATCGCAAACAAGCCTTGTACAATCAATTTTTTTAATAAAAACATTTCCACACTTAGCGACGATATTGCAACGAATCCATCATAATTCCGTTGTCAATCGTAAAAATTGTATACCATACACCTCAAATTGTATAACATAAAACTCTAATATAACATAAAATATTGGTCACTTGCGACGATTTAGCGATGGAGTTTTCATTAAATCGTAGGTAAATAGAATACTCTTTTTGTCGGTTTTTGTCATGTGATCAGAACGACCACATGTACAATGAAAATCTACTTATCGTCCCAAATCTTTCAGAAATTAGCAAATAAATATTGGCAAATTTGTCGTTAAACCATCGTAACCAGAAATTTATTTTCCCACACAGGGAAGTCTAATAATTTTATTTTTAGTGGCCACGATTAAACATCATTTTTGTTGCTATTTTGTCTCTATATAGCGACCAACTAGCGATGAAAACAACCATTAATAAAATGTCGAGATTCTTCTTCTTCTTATTGCCTCTTTCTCTATGATTTTATCTCACAGTCCACCTTCGGTTACTACACCTCCCGCGTACTAACTTCGGCGGCGCTCGAGCTCCATTCCACCACTGGTGCGAGCTCCCTTCCACCACTGGCGCGAACTCCTTTTGACCATTCCACCACCAGCGCAACAACTTTCTTTCTCCTCCGGCGGCAGCTCTACTTCTTCCCTAACTGCTGGTGTGAGCTCCGGCTTCACAACTTCCACGATTTTTATGAACATAGCTCCACATACAATCAATGTGACTTGAAGGCCAAGATATCACAACTAGAAGAGAAGCAAGTGTCTACCAAGCAGCATTTGCAAGAGCGGTTGCGAGATCAAGACAGCTTGTTTGACATATTGGCTGATGGTAATTCCATCTTTGCAGCGGCTTTGGTGGAACATAGTAGGAGTCATGTGATATACCATGGATTTTAGGGATTTTAACCATGGTATATGTCTTTGTTATCAAGTGTTTCTATGTGTTTTGGAGTCTTTTCAGGTGTTTTACAGGTTTAAGAACATCTGGAGCCTAATTGGACATTTCAGGAGCATTTGGAGCAATTCTGCACTATTTAGAGACTTCACAGAGTTCACTGGCTGCGTTTTCGCCTTGCAACGGTCGTTGCAGTTCTGCAGTGGTCGACGCAGTAGGTAGACGCAGTTCTGCACCCAAAAATCTGCATTTTAGAGAAATTACAGTTCTTACCCAGAAACTTCCCAGACTTGCAAAAAGGCCCCCAGACGTGTTTTAGACTATATATTAGGGTTTTAGCCACTTGTTTAGACTACGCTTTACTTAAGTCTTATTTTATTCAGAGAGAGTTTTTGGGGCTGATCTTGTTCTCAAAAGAGACTTGATTTCGAACCCCAGTTCTTTATTCTGTTTTATAATATTTGGTTTTCTATTCATGATGTTTTTTGTCTCGATGATTATGTTTGAGTAGATTACCTGTTAGGTTTAGGGATTTCATTGAATTATAGGTTAATAAATTTGTAGGGATTCATACTTTCTAGTTCTTCGTCTAGGATTGTTCTTAATGCTTAATCTGAACTGGCCACTTAGATTATTGATGTTAGGTTGATTGATGCAACGACAGTTGGTTAATTAGCTAGAAAGAACCTAGATGAGCAATTGAATTACTCGCAAAGGAATTTGGTTTAATTAGATTGTGAACATATCGAACTTGGAATTAAAGCTGGTTTAATCTGTTAGTAATTGCAAAAGAATTTGGATTGCTGCACTTAGACTTAGAGAATTCTCGCAACGACAGTTGGTTAATTCTATATTTGTGTTTGAGTTCTAGAACAGTTCTTAATTAGATCCCGCTTGAATGATTGCCTGTGTTCCTGATTTCCTGAGAACTCCCTAGACTTAACGCATTCGTCTTCTGATTTACAAACTCACTTGATTTACTTTTCTGCTGTTTGATTTACTGCTTTCCCATATTGCTTTCTCCTTGTTTTAGCTTGATCGTTCTAAATCTATCGTTGACCGGAGTCCCTGTGGATTCGATACCCTAAGTACTACAGCTACATCATTGTGCACTTGCAGTTAGTATAGAGATTAAAACTAGACCCCTATCAAGTTTTTGGCGCCGTTGCCGGGGACTCTTTTGAGTCTTCAATAGATTCGAACTTAGGGTTTAGACTAGGTTTTTTGTTTTTGTTTTTGTTTACTAATTTTTTCTTTTTCTTGCGTTTCAGGTATGCCTGTAATCGCTCTGCATCGATCGACACGGCCCTGTGTGTCGATCGTCACATCTTCGCACTTGCATCGATCGACACTACGCGTGAGATGATGGGAATGATGGAACGGATGTTGGAAAATCAGCGGAATAACTCATTCGGTAGAGACTATGGTTCTTATTCATTCACCAGAGATTATGAATCTTCATCATATCAGCCTGTTCCTCCTGAAAATACGCAGTCTGGTAAGCTGATAAATATGCTGGAGCAGTTATTGGAAAGACATGAAGAGGATTTGAATTACATCAATGGCTCTGGATTCCAAGGAAACAGGTTTGGTAGTCAGCAAGGTAACAAGTTATTTAATGGTGGACAGAAGAGTGCTTTCACAAGCAAGCAGATCTCTTCTGCATATGGACAGAATGCTGGTTATCAGAAGCCTTTTCAGCAAGGTAATTCTTATCAGAGAAATTATGGATCATCCTCCTATCAGGTACCTCCTGCAGCTAGTGCTTATGAGAGCAAGATAGAATCCACGATAGAGCAATTGCTAGAGGATCAGACTAAGATTGATGTAGACTTCGACATGAAGCTGGATGCTATGCATAAAAATCTGAATGGGAAGTTTGAATTCTTAAGCACACATGTGAAGAAGCTAGATGTCCAAGTTCAGCAAACAGCTGAAGCAATACAAAGTCAAAATGAAGCTAGGAGAGCTGAACAGAAGCTGCACATCAATGATGTGACCATAAGAGATGAGATTGACTTGCTGGGAGAAGAAGAGAGCATAATCTCGGATTTTCTGGGTGAATATTGTCTGTCTGAGACTTGCATCGATCGACACAACTCAAGCATCGATCGACATAGTCCTGATACGTCTGATGAAACTGCTCGAAATCGCCTTGTGTTGATCAACATACATCGTGCATCGGTCGACACAAAACGCAGACGTGACCAGAAACCTGTAACAGCCCCAGAACGAGTCTATAAGCCCTCAGTGCCGTATCCTAAGGTTCCTAAACTGTCTAAACAGGAGCTAGAAGTGGCTAACTGCATAAAAATGATGGATAGGAAGCAGAAAGCCACCATTGATGGAAAGAGCTTCAGTATTGAGGTGGAACCAGAGGTTCCTATTGGAGAAGAGAAGATGGCAGTTCATTCTGAACTTGCTCTAACATCTTCAGAAACTGCAACTGCTCTTAAGCAGAAAACTCCTGATCTCTTACATCCACCAAAGCACAGGTATAAAAATCCTAAACATAAACCTCCTAATCCATCAGCTGTGAATGCATGAAAAAGCAGAATACCACCCAAGCTTCGCTCCCGCCCTGATTCTGTTTACTCTTTCCTTGGGAGATCCCATGATCCGAATGCTTATACGCCACCTTGGATGAGGAGACTTTCACAGGGACATTCACTGTCTCTGATGAAACCTCCTGGTGCCTAAAAATCTTGTTCGTCCGGTCAAGCTACTGACCTTAAACAAGCGCTGAGTGGGAGGCAACCCACTATTAGGTTTTTAGTGTTTTTCTTTTTGATTTTTACTGTTTTTGTAGGATTTTACGTTTCGTTTCTGTTTTTGGTGAGTTTTGTCTGCAGGTCTCGGACATAATCGCAGTGCATCGATCGATACACCACTGTGTCGATCGTCACAACACGATCGAAATCGCATTGCGGCGATCGTTGCGGTCCTGAGCAACGATCGACCACTAACGAAAAATCGCCCAGCAACGGTCGATGCACCTAGTGCAACGGTCGATGCAGGTGCGACAGAGGTAAAAATCAGACAGAAGTCAACACGTCCATTAACATTTTTATTTTTCTTTTTACCGATCCTTCGCTTGACACTACTGGGGACAGTGTGTCTTAAATGTGGGGGAGGTGCTACTGACATCAGTTTTCTGTTTTCTTAGAGACAGTATGTTTTTCAAAATTTGTTTTATCGAGTCAAAATAGTTTAAGTAAGAAACAATGATTTTTTGAGAAGATTAATAGCACTTGCAGGAACTTAAGTGACCATTGGGACTAGTTTGCAGATGATCTCTGACTATTAGAAAACCCCATCACAGATCAACCGACTGAGGACACCCACATCACTTCAGGTATCAGAGGATCCTTTACTGACTTCACCTAAGGGCTTGGTATACCTTGTGTCGGATTCCCTTGTTAGTTCTGACACATCCTGTAAACATGTCCTATTTGGTTCCCTTCTCCCCTTCCATAAAAAAAAGAAAAAAAAGATAATAAACTAAGGATGAGATAGTAACTCCGAAGTGGTCACGGGAGTAGTAGCAAACACTATTACCTCTTATGCATTCATGGAATGTGTCCAAAGTACACCCCAAAATGGGAATAACACTGATAAAATAAAATAAAATGATACCCAGTGGGGAAAAATCAGTTGTTAAGGAAGGGAAAAGAGAAGAAAGGGACCAGAGAAAGATAGTATGGTGGTCTAGAGCTGACAAGGTAAGAGTCCATGTGCCCTTTGATCGATACTCCTTAGGTGAGACCGCACTTAAATACTTGCAGAAGTCAGTAGGGTGAATTTGAATGCGTGAATGTGATTGTGGAGTTTACTTAGGACAGTTGCTAAGTGTGGGGGAAGTATATGTTGGTCTTGATATCTTGCAGGTGATTCTTTCAGTGGATTACTAAGGGGAATCTGAGTGTTGTTGCTTCTAGGATGAAAAGAGTTTCTGAAAGTTTTCAAACCTCTTCACCATGCTTTGGTTCTTTATTTGCTTGAGGGCAAGCAAAAGCTAAGTGTGGGGGAGTTGATATACCATGGATTTTAGGGATTTTAACCATGGTATAAGTCTTTGTTATCAAGTCTTTCTATGTGTTTTGGAGTCTTTTCAGGTGTTTTACAGGTTTAAGAACATCTGGAGCCTAATTGGACGTTTTGGGAGCATTTGGAGCAATTCTGCACTATTTAGAGACTTCACAGAGTTCACTGGCTGCGTTTTCGCCTTGCAACGGTCGTTGCAGTTCTGCAGTGGTCGACGCAGTAGGTAGACGCAGTTCTGCACCCAAAAATCTGCATTTTAGAGAAATTACAGTTCTTACCCAGAAACTTCCCAGACTTGCAAAAAGGCCCCCAGACGTGTTTTAGACTATATATTAGGGTTTTAGCCACTTGTTTAGACTACGCTTTACTTAAGTCTTATTTTATTCAGAGAGAGTTTTTGGGGCTGATCTTGTTCTCAAAAGAGACTTGATTTCGAACCCCAGTTCTTTATTCTGTTTTATAATATTTGGTTTTCTATTCATGATGTTTTTTGTCTCGATGATTATGTTTGAGTAGATTACCTGTTAGGTTTAGGGATTTCATTGAATTATAGGTTAATAAATTTGTAGGGATTCATACTTTCTAGTTCTTCGTCTAGGATTGTTCTTAATGCTTAATCTGAACTGGCCACTTAGATTATTGATGTTAGGTTGATTGATGCAACGACAGTTGGTTAATTAGCTAGAAAGAACCTAGATGAGCAATTGAATTACTCGCAAAGGAATTTGGTTTAATTAGATTGTGAACATATCGAACTTGGAATTAAAGCTGGTTTAATCTGTTAGTAATTGCAAAGGAATTTGGATTGCTGCACTTAGACTTAGAGAATTCTCGCAACGACAGTTGGTTAATTCTATATTTGTGTTTGAGTTCTAGAACAGTTCTTAATTAGATCCCGCTTGAATGATTGCCTGTGTTCCTGATTTCCTGAGAACTCCCTTGACTTAACGCCTTCGTCTTCTGATTTACAAACTCACTTGATTTACTTTTCTGCTGTTTGATTTACTGCTTTCCCATATTGCTTTCTCCTAGTTTTAGCTTGATCGTTCTAAATCTATCGTTGAGCGGAGTCTCTGTGGATTCGATACCCTAAGTACTACAACTACATCACTGTGCACTTGCAGTTAGTATAGGGATTAAAACTAGACCCCTATCATCATGCAGCGGGACCAATCCAAGATTCTTCTTCCGTTTTGGAGGTCGTTGTACCAAAGTCGGGAAACCACGGTACGGACGTAGACAGGGGCGGATCTAGGATAATTTTTAATCGGGGGCATTATCATAAATTTTAATTTAGTCGGGGGCATGTTCATTGGATTTAAGCTAATTATATAAAAATAAAGTTTTGAGTTGGTTATTTAAGGGAAAAAAAAAATTTAGTCGGGGGCACGTGACCCCGTACCCTATAATGTACGTCCGCCACTGGACGTAGAGTATTTTGATGGCAAGGATTTAGAGCTTAACCGCTATGATTATTTAATTTTGTATTTCATATATATATGTAAAATATTTTTAATATAAATATATTTTGGTTATTTTATTATTATTTGTTTTTAAAAAATTTGAAACATACATATACATATATATAATATTTTTAATAAAATATTTGTTGTTAATTGGTTGCTATTTGTGAGAAAATTTTACGACAACTCATGTTACGCCAAAATTACAACGATCGCCTATTGCGACGATTTAACGATGATTGCGTAGAGCGATGAGTTAATGACGGTTCGGTAGAGTGACAATTAACGACGATTTAATTAACAACGAAGTTATTATGACCGCATAATTTAGCATCCATCATTACTTCGAGGTTAATTCGTTGGTAATTAACAACAAATTAACGTCGATATTTATACTTGTTCATTTTGTCATTATTTTGTTCGTAAATTTGCGACTATGTAACTAAAATTTATTTACGACAATTTATGGTGGTTGTTATATTGCGACGAGTTAACGACGAATCGTCTATTAGGATGATTAGTAACGAAGATTTGTCTTTCGCCGCTAAGCTGTTGGGAAGCCCACTTTGCGATGGTTAAGCAATAAAAATGGCGGTTGTTAATCAAGTTTTTTCTTGTAGTGCATCTCTTTTCCTTGAGAGCATCTTTCTCTCACTTGCTTTATGAGGATTCAAAATTTTCACTGAGTTCTCTACGAACGTTTTCAATTCTATTATTAAGTTCAGCTCCCAATTTATCTTGGTTCATAATGAGTTGGTGCATCATAAACTCAAGCCTATCAAACCTATCAGCAAATGTCATATTCGGTTGGGAATTTGTATGGATTCTGAATTAATCATGTTTATTTATGCAACTGAGATGGCTTGAAGGAAACCTTGAATCTAGTATCCAAGATTCTTGGTTAAGGTCACAATCTTGACGATCAAGATCCTCATAATGGTATCCTATGAAGTTTATGGCTTTCTCATTTAGATAATTTCCTTGGTTATTAAAATATTTTGAAGGTGAAATTCCATGATAATTTTCAAAAGGCGTATCAACTCTTTGTTTCTACTTTCTTCCTCGTCATTCAGACTTTGGAATTTAGTTAGATGAGATTCATTGTTGTAGGCGCAGTTTGCCACGTTAGTTACAATGACATGTGCATTCTCAACATATCTAGTTGAAAAATCACCGTTACTTGCAGCATATAGATGTAGTTTTTTTTTAATCTATCCCTCGATAGATAATACTCATCAAATGTTCTTTAGAAATTCCATGATGAGGGCTATCTGTTTCATTATCTCTTAAATGTTCTCATGCAACATAAAAGGTTTCATCTTTATTTTGACAGAAATTTTGAATTTTGTTTCAAATGAGAGTTGGATGAAATTAAAAATAGAAACGATAAATAGCTTATTTGCATTTGTCCCAAATGGTAATAAATGCTGGAGGTAGTTTCTTAAGCCATTTGATAGTTTCTTTATTCAAGGAGAATGAAAAAGCTTGATCTTTAAGTAATTTCCATTCAATTTGGTAGTTGTGCAGATCTCCTTGGAAGCTTCAATGTGGTCCTTTGGGTGCTCATTTTCAGTCCATAAAACTGATTTTGTTGGACAAAAGCAATGATGTGTGCTTTAATATCAAACTCGTCTGCCTCAGAAGGTGTTGGCTGAAGGGCGGTTCGGTCCATAAAAAAATTGTGAGGTGCAATAGATTCAGCAATTGTCTGATCTCTAATGTGATTGGTGTCGTCATTTCCTTCCAACAATTCAAGAAAATCGTTGGCTTGCTGGATATCATCACGAGTGTCTTCAAGGGCCTGATCCTATATCTCCATGGAAAGTGACCTAAAACAAAAGATCTATGGACTTAAAGTAGAAAATCGCAGGAAAATAAATCAAAGTCCCCGAAAACACCACCAAAAACTTGATGTGCATGATTTAGTATACTCAAGTTTAAAACTTAAAAACCATATGTATGCAAGTGTACATATGTGCGTTCAAGTACTTAGGGTATCAATCCACCGAGAATAAGCTGTTTGGATGCGATCTTAACTAAAAATAAATCAAACTAGTACAATTAAAAGGGGGTTGTTGGTTGTTTGGGTGTCACGAAAAATAGAGAGAAAATAGGCAATAAATCAGTTGTAAATACTAATAAAGAAATGGTTAGCCTAAGGAAAATAACATGGATTTATGGACTCAAATATAAATAGAATGAAAATAATAGATTAGGCAATCAATTACACAGTTCACAAACTCGAAACACATAAACTATGCTTAACCTAATTTCTTAGAATTAAACACCTAATTTCTAACAACTCGACAATCAACTTTCGCAGCTGTTTGCACAAAAAAATATGCATTAATATCAAATTCATCAAACGTTCACAATGCCATGTAAGTGTGCTTTCGTACCTTACGACACATTTACCCGCCTATACTAGTTCAGATTAATGAATTCAGCACGCTAGTGGTTTCAAAAATCCCAAGATCAGATTCCAAGAAAAGCCTTTTAATAAAGGATCATGCATTAAATATAAATATAATACGAAAATCATGATACTCACACTTCCAAATGTAAAACTAGGAAAATACTCACACACTTCCAAATATAAATCATGATAAATACTTGCATAATATAAAAGAAATAAAATAATATTTGTAGCTATTCAGGTCTTAATCCATACAATCTAGGAAGTTCTTAATCCATACAATCTTAGGACTAGAGATCTAGAATCCATGTAATCTACCTAAACACTAAAAACTTAAAAGAAAACTAATTATTATAAGTAATTAAAGAAATTTTATTCTCAAAGTGAGGGGTGATGGTTTGAAAAGAAAGGTCCCTTCTTGCTGAAAACCCTAGATTTTCCTTTTAAGTTTTCGATGTAGGATTTTTCTAAGTTGTTTAGGTGGGCCTCAGATTGAAAAATAACCCAAAAATGGTCAAGTAAGTCGGTTATCCCGGAGAGGTGTATCACACAGTCATGAGCCTCCAGGTCAAACACTGAAGGTGTTACCCGCGGCCATGCTCTCTTCTGTATCATTTCCGGCCATCTTTCTCCTAACGTCTCTTGAGATCTCTCTGATGGATTTCCTTGAAACAAATTGCTATTGATTTGATGTGATCATAGATTTAGAGATCATGGACCAGAGCTAGGATTGAGCATAGAGCTTGAAGCTGAGGAGAAGCTTGTTGCCTAGATAAATGGAGCCATGGCCGAGGTAGATAAGGGCATTACCAAGGAGGAAGTGGTCTTGACCGATGAAGACCGAGCTAGGACGAGGATTTCCAATCCAAAAGCTATTACAAGCTATTTAATTCAAAGGAGCCAAATAAAAGTCTGGAGCTGATTTGTACATTCCACTTGGGCCAGTAACAAGATCTAAGTCCAAGAAGCTAAAGGAAGCCGTGCAATCACTTATGGCCTTGACATAAAACCAAATGGCCTGTGGAGATGAAGTACTAAACCAGCCCATTCAAATGTGCATCCAATTCACTAAGGATGATCATGCCAACTAAGTATCCAATTACCATTACGATTAAGGAGGCTAGGGAGGTCCATTAGCCAGCAAGAATCCGTGTGAAAAAAGACAAGGGCCTTAGATTTTTTCGGTGGTCATTTTATCATCAAGTATTTATTTTTTGTTTCATTTATTTTTGTTCTGTATTTCCTAATTCTTTACCACATTTCTCATGAAAACACTTAGTATTTGTAAAACATTTCGAGTTTGAATCAGAATAACCGTTTTTCCCATTTGATCTTTGATATTTTGAGAGTTTCTCTCTTATTGTCTTCATTTAGCATTCTGTTGATTGGTGAGTAATATCCAACAAAAAAAAACCTCCTATTTTGGACATGTGCATCACAACAAGCAGAAGAAGAGGCTGGGAACATCAAGAAAATTCTGCAAGCGATGTGCGACCCACAATCATGACGTCTTGGAATGGTGCTAGTAGCCCTGTTGCAAGGATTATCCTAAGTCATTACCAACCTAAGAGTAACAATCCATGGGAGTATCACATCATCTGGTATCAGATCCTTGTTCTAAGATTTAGTATCAAAACCTATTCATCTTTTAATCTATGAGACGATTTCATCAAAAACACCTTTTCATCTTCTCGTTTTCTCAATTTATTCAATCTTCCATTGCTATTTGAGCCACACCAGCAATTTATAAACAAAGAAAAAAAGAGTTTCAGAACCAGGAGAAATTGTTCTTGGTGTTAATTAATCAACTAGCCCCAAAAATCTTGCAACCTTTCTATTCGTTCTTCTCTCTTTGGAAAGACTTATCAGTTTTGATCAGACATACTCATTTAGAACTATTTGAGAAAACCAGAAACCAAACACTTGCGTGAGAGTTCAAAAACCTTTAGAGGAAACACAACAGAAAAGGTGAGGATTGTTTTGTTTTGCTAATGTGTTTGCTAAGTAATCTTATGGATAAGATGTCTCAAAGCAGTCAAGGAGAAAGCGAAGGAGGAGCTGGTTTGTCTATGCTGCAGATGGAGTCCCTGATGAGCCAAATGACTAAGCTGATAAGAACAGAAGTTAGAGGGGAGATAGATGATGTTAGTAATAGGCTTGATAGAGTCCAAGAGGACACACAAAAAGAACAGCCTGATACATCCAATAGACGCAATAGAACTTTCCCTAAGGGAGCTAGACAAGCTAGGGAAAATTTTGATGAGGATTATTACAAGTCTTCTAGTTGTAGTCAAAGAAGGTCTAGGAGAAACCAACAGGACCGTGAGCCTAGAACTAGGACAAATTCCTCTAGGGCAAGACCAGATGCTAACCTAGAAGGCCTTAACCTTAAAATCTCAGCCTTTAATGGAAATAATGATCATGATTCTTATCTAGAGTGGGGAAAAGATATAATTAGTTTTTTATTGTCAAAACTACTATGAGCTTAAGGTAGTTAGATTAGCAGCCTCAGAGTTTCATGGTTATGCTATTAACTGGTTTGATCAACTTGTGCCAAACATGAGAAGAACATGTGATAGACCCATTGCTACATGGGATGAGCTGACTGCACTCATGAGGAAACGTTTTGTGCCAAGTCACTACCACATAGATCTTCACCAGAAGCTGAGACGCCTCACACAAGGAACCAGAAGTGGGGAGGACTATTTCCAGGAGATGGAGACTTTGATGATCAAAGCAGATGCTGATAAAGATCCTGAAGCAACCATGACCAGATACTTAGGAGGACTAAACCGTGAGATATAAGACAAACTTGAAATACATGAGTATGAGTGTCTGGAGTAAATTCTTCACAAAGCTAATATGGTGGAGCAACAAGTCAAGAGGAAAGGCTACTCTAAGGGTCCTTATGCACCAGCCTACAAGCCTAATCTCCTAGACAAGGGTAAAACTCTTCCTAAGCCAAATACTGATTTGAAAACTAATGATGCTTCTCATTATCTGAAAGGGAAAGTAGGTACATGTACGACACAGTCCAGGGATGTAAGGTGTTTTAAATGCCATGGACTTGGTCACTATGCTAACTCGTGCCCTAGTCAGAAAGTGATGATACTCTTAGACAATGGAGATATTGAATCAGAGGAAGAAAATGAGGATTCTGAACCGGTTCAATCAGAGGAGGAGTCCTTTCATTTTCCTGTACATGCAGAACTTTTGGTGACAAGAAAGGTCTTAAGTGTTCAAACCAACCTTAAGGAGCATAAGCAAAGGGAAAACTTGTTTCATACATGGTTCAATGACAAGTCAAATGAAAATGAGCCAACATGTGCTAGTCCCTCTAACCATTGGAAGGTACTGATATATCATGGTTTTTACCGGTTTTAGACCATGATATAAGTATGTTTTAGAGTCTTTTGGTGTTTCTTTAGAGTCATTTACATGTGTTATTAGGAATATGCACGTTTGGAGCGGAATTGGAGATCATGGAGCATTTTGGAGCATTTTGGAGTTTTGACCCGAGAGATAGAGTTCACTGTCCAGAACAGAGGATTGTATCGATCGACACACATTGTACATCGATCGACACAAGAGCGATATGGGCCTTTCTCGGCGAGTTTAATGAAGAATGCTGAAATTGCAGATTTGCCCAGATGTTCCAGTTTTTACAAAGAAGCCCCAAGACGTGATTGGGCTAATATAATTAGGTTTTTACATCAGGTTTTGGATAGGCTTTCATACTTTTGAGATGAGAGTTTTTAGAGCTTTTTGGGGCTGATCTGAACCTGTATTGCTTCCTGCTTTTGGAGAAGATTTCGAACCCCTTTGTTTCTTACTCTTTTATGCAATCTAATTATTCATTGATTATGTTTTCATTATATATGTCTGAGTAGATTCATAGTTAGGTTTAGGGATTCTCGTTAGGGATTTCATGACTTGCTAGATTTAATTAATTCAGTTAGGATTCGTAACTTATTTGTTCTTCAACCTAAATTATGCTTAACACTAGTTTCTAACTTGATCACTTAGAATCTAGACTCTAGGTTGTTAAATTGACACGAAAGTGTGATTTAGAATCTGAACTATTTAGGTTGAGCAATTGAATTACTCGCAAAGAAATTTGGTTTAATTGAATTGTGAACATATCGAACCTGAACTTAAGGCTAGTTTAATCTGTTAGGAATTGCAAAGAAATTTGGATTTCTACTATTTGACTTAGAGAATTCTCACAACGAAAGTTGGTTAGTTATATATCCGTGTTTGAGTTCTAGAACCGTACTTAATTTGATCATGACTAATTATCTGATCTGCTTGTCTGATTTCGTGAGAACTCCCTAGACTTAGCACTTTTAGTTAATTGCTTTCAAACCAATCCTGCTACCTGATTTACTTTTCTGCTTTACTTTTTAGTTTCTCATTACTTTCTCCTAGTTTAACTTGACTGTTCTAAATCTATCGTAAGGTCGAGAGTCTCTGTGGGATTCGATACCTCTTATACTATAATTGCATTAACTGTGCACTTGCAGTAGAATAGGATTAAAACTCTCAGACCTATCAAGTTTTTGGCGCCGTTGCCGGGGACTCTTTGGAGTCTTCGATAGATTTGAACTTAGGGTTTATACTAGGATTTTTATTTTTGTTTTTAGTTACTAATTATTTCTCTGTTTTTCTCTGTCGCAGGTCTGATATTCTCTTAGCATCGATCGTTGCATTCTTTTGAATCGATCGTTGCAAGGCGAATTGAGTTGAATCGATCTTTGCCACTAAGCATTGATCGTTGCACTGCGATTATAGACGGTTTATGCAGACACGTGATACCAGAAGTAATCCGAACTCGAATCTCGTTAATCTCAGACTTGAGGAGCTTGCTAGACTAGAGAGAACTAACAGGAAAAGTCAACGAGCAAGGATGGTGCAAGAACGCTTGATTCTGATACCCGATGCTCAAGGTACCCTAAGGGACCGACAAAACAATCCGTATAATGCTGCTGGGAAAATGATTGATGCTGAAGGGAATGTGATCCCTGAACCTGAGCCTGAACCGCGACAATACCAAGGCCAAGGACAGGCCAAGGGCAAGGACGAGGTCAGAGGCAGATGGTTATTCATGCTGAGAGGACCCTTGCTGACTATAACCGTCCAGATGAGTTTCATGCTAACCGGTCAGCACTTGTACCTCCTGGTTTTGAGAGGAATGACTTCGAGATCAAGACCATCTACTACTCTATTCAGAGGTAGAATGCCTTCCATGGTTTCCCGAATGAGCAACCAATGGATCATATTGATGAGTTTGAGGACATAGTCACTGGGATGAAATACGATGGAGTGAACTATGACTATCTGTTTCTCAAAATCTTCCCCTACTCTCTCGCTGGAGATGCTGCAGCCTGGCTGAAACAACTTCCACCTGGGAAGTTTACTACATGGGATGCTGTGAAGAGTGAGTTTCTGAGGCACTTTTATGATGATGCTCGCTCTGATCAGTCGAGACAGGACATTCTCACTTTCTCCCAAGGTCCTAGAGAGCCTCTTAAAGCTGCTTGGATGAGGTTTAAGAAGTAACAATGAGACTGTCCTCATAATGGATTCACTGAAGTGACATTGTTGGGCATATTCTTTAGAGGTATAGATCTCCCTTACCAGATTGCGTTGGATAATTCCAGCAATGAGAATTTCAACACAAGGACTCCTGAGCAAGCTAAGACATTAATAGATAACTTGGTGAGCAGTAATAGCTGCAAGACTGCTGATAGGAGAAGGAAGGAGTCTGGTGGGAAGATGGATAATATGGAGATAGCTGAAATCAGGAGTAAGTTGGATACTGTTTGTAATATATTGGCTGGGAAGAAAGCTGTCTATTTTGCTCAGGATGTTGCGGTATTTGGAGCTGAAGAAGACAATCAGGAAGAGGATGTGAACTACATTGGTGGCTCTGGATTCCAAGGGAATAGGTTTGGTAATCAGCAAGGTAATAGGTTCTTCAATGGTGGACAGAAGAGTGCTTTCACAAGCAATCAAAACTCTTCTGGATTTGGACACAACACTGGTTTTCAGAAACCTTTTCAGCAAGGTAATCAGAGGACTTATGGATCTTCCTCATATCAGGCACCTCTTGCTGCTAATACTCATGAGAGCAAGATGGAAGCCATGATGGAACAGTTGCTAGAGGGATAGACTAAGACTGCTGTGAACTGCAACATGAAGTTAGATGTTGTGTATGAGGACCTTAATGGGAAGTTTGAGTCCTTAAGTACACATGTGAAGCAATTGGACACACAAGTGAGCCAAATTTCAAGCTCTGTCAAGGGAAAGAGTGTCATGGACACCCACATCAAGGCTTGGTCAGTTTATATTAATGATGGATCATACCAAGGTGAAAATTTCGAGTTAAATACAGCTGAACTGGTAGAAGAACCTGAGAAATTCGAAATTGAGGAAAAACTCTTGGGTGGAATCTGTGAAAATTTGTCTGCATCGATCGATGCACCTATTGCAGCGATCGCTGCATGCCGTGGACAGACAGTTTCACTTGTTTATCATGGCATTGATGAAGAGACAAATCAAGAGCTTAATAGACTATTCCCTGGAGTGTCTGAGATAACCCAACAGGAGATTGATGAAGCCAGACTGCTGGAAGAGATGGATGAGAAGTTGGAAGAAATTCCACAATCTGATGATCCACCATATCACCCTTGTGTGCAGAGATACTTGGAGAGGATGTTGCCAATGGATGAAATGCTGAAGGATTGGGTGATAGTGGTCCCTAAACAGATCAGTGATGTGCTGCTAACTAAGATTCCTAAGAAGCTACCTGATCCTGGTATATTTGTGCTGAGCTGCTCTATCTTTGAGGATAGCTTTAGGCGTTCTTTGTGTGACTTAAGAGCTGCTGGAAGTCTCATGCCATACTCTGTGGCAGAGAAGCTGGGGATGACGGATTTTTCACCAACTAGGACCTCTCTTGTCCTAGCTGATCAGTCAATAAGAATTCCGGAAGGAGTTCTTGAGGAAGTCCCAGTGAGAGTTGGAGACTACTTAGTTCCGACAGATTTCTTGGTGCTTAAGTACGATAGTGAGCAGGATGATGCTCTAATACTGGGAAGACCATTCTTAGCCACAGCTGGAGCAGTGATCGATGTAAGGAACAATCCTTCTTTTGTTAGGATTTTAGATCCTGGAGAACATTACATTCCTTCTTTTCTTGGACGAGCTCACGGTGAGACAGCTTACTCTCCACCTTGGATGAGGAGACTTGCGCGGAGGCAGTCACAGTCACAGTCTCTGTCGAGACCTCCAGGAACTTGATCTTGTTCGTCCGGTCGAGCTACTGACCTTAAACAAGCGCTGAGTGGGAGGCAACCCACTGTTTCGTTTTTGCATGTTCATTTTTGGTGTTTTTGTTAGGATTTTACGTTTGTTTTTGGTTTTGGTGAGTTTTGTCTGCAGGTCTCGACAATAGCAATGCAACGATCGACACGGTCCTGTGTGTCGATCGTCACAACACGAAAATCGCATTGCAGCGATCGTTGCGGACCTGAGCAACGATCGACTCATATCGAAATCGCCTTGCAACGATCGTCGCATTTATGCATAATGATCGATGCATGAGCGAGACAGGTAAAAATCAGACAGAACTTAACTCATCCCTTAACATTTTTTTAGTTTCTTTTACCGATTCTTAGCTTGACACTACTGGGGACAATGTGTTTCAAGTGCGGGGGAGGTGGTATTGACTTTTATCTTTCTGTTTTCTTAGAGTCAGTCTTATCTTTCTGTTTTCTTAGAGTCAGTCCTATTTTTCAAAAAATTGTTTTATTGAGTCAAAACGGTTTAAGTAAGAAACAATGAATTTTTGAGTCGTTAACAGCACTTGGAGGAACTTAAGTGACCATTGGGACGAAGTTGCAGGTCAATCTATGACTATTAGAAAACCCAACACGGATCAGCCAACTGAGAACACCCACATCACTTCAGGTATCAGAGGATCCTTTACTGACTTCACCCTTAATTTGACTTAATTTTCTCACCTAAGGGCTTGGTATACCCTGAGTCGGATTCCTTTGTTCGTTCTAACACAGCTTGTAAACTTGTCCAAGTAAGGTTCCCTTCTCCCCTTCTCTTAAAGTAAAAAAAAAAAGAGAATAATAAACTGAGGATGAGCTAGTAGCTCCGAAGTGGTCACGGGAGTGGTAGCTACCACTATTACTTCCTGTGCATTCATGGAATGTGTCGAAAGTACACCCCATAATGGGAAGAGCACTGATAAAAAAAATAAAATGATACCAAATGGGAAAAATCAGATTGCTAAGGAAGGGAAAAGAGAGGAAAGGAACCAGAAAAATTTAGTATGGTGGTCTAGAGCTGACAGATTAAGAATCCATGTGCCCTTTGATCGATAATCCTTAGGTGAGACCGCACTTAATAGCTTATAGAAGTCAGTAGGGTGAATTTGAATGCTTGAATGTGATTGTGGAGTTTACTTAGGACAGTTGCTAAGTGTGGAGGAAGTATATGTTGGTCTTGATGTCTTGCAGGTGATTCTTTCAGTGGTTTACTAAGGGGATTTTGAGTGTTGTTGCTTCTAGGATGAAAAGAGTTTCTGAAAGTTTCAAACCTCTTCACCATGTTTTAGTTCTCTGTTTTGCTTGAGAGCAAGCAAAGGCTAAGTATGGGGGAGTTGATATATCATGGTTTTTACCTGTTTTAGACCATGATATAAGTATGTTTTAGAGTCTTTTGGTGTTTCTTTAGAGTCATTTACAGGTGTTATTAGGAATATGCACGTTTGAAGCGGAATTGGAGATTATGGAGCATTTTAGAGCATTTTGGAGTTTTGACCCGAGAGATAGAGTTCACTGTCCATAACAGAGGATTGCATCGATCGACACCCATTGTGCATCGATCGACACACGAGCGAGATGGGCCTTTCTCGACGAGTTTAATGAAAAATGCTGAAATTGCAGATTTGCCCAGATGTTCCAGTATTTACAAAGAAGCCCCAAGACGTGATTAGGCTAATATAATTAGGTTTTTACATCAGTTTTTTATAGGTTTTCATACTTTTGAGCTGAGAGTTTTTAGAGCTTTTTGGGGCTGATCTGAACCTGTATTGCTTCCTGCTTTTGGAAAAGATTTCAAACCCATTTGTTTCTTACTCTTTTATGCAATCTAATTATTCATTGATTATGTTTTCATTATCTATGTCTGAGTAGATTCATAGTTAGGTTTAGGGATTCTCGTTAGGGATTTCATGACTTGGTAGATTTAATTAATTCAGTTAGGATTCATAACTTATTTGTTCTTCAACCTGAATTATGCTTAACACTAGTTTCTAACTTGATCACTTAGAATCTAGACTCTAGGTTGTTAAATTGACACGAAAGTGTGATTTAGAATCTGAACTGTTTAGGTTGAGCAATTGAATTACTCGCAAAGAAATTTGGTTTAATTGAATTGTGAACATATCGAACCCGAACTTAAGGCTAGTTTAATCTGTTAGTAATTGCAAAGAAATTTGGATTTCTGCTATTAGACTTAGAGAATTCTCACAACGAAATTTGGTTAGTTCTATATCCGTGTTTGAGTTCTAGAACCGTACTTAATTTGATCCTGACTGATTATCTGATTTCTTGAGAACTCCCTAGACTTAGCGCTTTTAGTTAATTGCTTTCAAACCAATCCTGCTACATGATTTACTTTTCTTCTTTGCTTTTTAGTTTCTCATTACTTTCTCCTAGTTTAACTTGACTGTTCTAAATCTATCATAAGGTCAAGAGTCTCTGTGGGATTCGATACCTCTTATACTATAATTGCATTAACTGTGCACTTGCAGTAGAATAGGATTAAAACTTTCAGACCTATCAGGTACCAATATGACGTCCTATGTGATGTTCTTTCTTTGGAAGCTGGACACATTCTACTGGGAGGCCGTGGTAGTATGACAAGAAAGAAATCCATGATGGCTACACTAGTCACCACACGTTTGATCACCAAGGCAATAAAATCAACCTAGCACTACTCTCTCCACAATAAGTGCATCAAGATCAAATGCAACTTAAGCAAAGGAAACATGCATCAACCGTGGCAGATCAGAAACTCTATGTCCAATCAAAAACAGTAAGAAAGTATAACTTCTTTTCAAAGACCAGTAGAGCTAAGAAATCTATGCTTCTCACCAGGCTTGAGCTCTTCTTGTTTACAAGGAAACTTTTCTAACCTCTTCTAGCTTTTAACTGGAGTTTCCAAGTGTTTTGAAAGATCTTTTGCAGGACTATGAGGATGTGTTTCCTAATGAAACACCATAAGGTTTGCAACAAGTTAGAGGGATTGAACATCAGACTGAGTTTTTCCCATGAGATACTTGTAACACTCCGGTTCATGGGTTATGTACCATAATAAGATCGGATCCATTGAAGATTGATTAAGGGAATCTGAATGTTCCTTGACTAAACTTAGCTAAGTTTAGTCAAGGAAATGATAGAGAAAAACTAGGTTGGATAGAGTGATTCTGAGATAAGTCAGTCAATCCATGTGGATATTGAGATAGACAGACCGGTTCGGATAAGCTCGGGTGATTTCCGAGATCGAATTGGATGGACAGAGATTTTTGGGTTAGTTGAACGGTTCTTCCGCTAGGCCGGATTTTTAGACCAAATTGGTTGTATTCAAATTGTCCTTGTCGGATTCAGACATGACGGTTAAGGGACTGTGTGATGGTCTGCGAGTTTTATTCAGCCAAAATGGGCGGGAATGGTTACTGGATTTAAAGAAATGAATTTGGGTGGTTTTGACGGTTTTCTAGGCAACTACCCGAGTAACCGTGAGATTGATAGGAAAAGGCGAGAAAGGTTATGGAGGGAGGACACACATGAAATATGTAAGTTAGTGGGTGGTTATGAACAGAAACCATCTCAGAACTAGATAAAGAGGAAGGCAAGGCATACATGTAGATTATGTCCCGCCTGATGGACAGTTTTCAGGATGAAAAGGGTTGGATCTAGAGATCCTGTTATTTTAGTAGAGCGAACATGTATGGTTGTTCTACTATCGGCAGAATGAATTCGCGGTGGGTTTCAGTGTTCGATCAACGGTAATGGATAGATTCAGAATGATTTGGTGGATCGAATCGATGGTTAGATTAAGCGGTAGGATTGAGGCAAATGCCGAGACTAGGCAACTAGTTATGTGTTCATCGACGTTGTGAGCAATGCGGATGAGTGGGTTATATAGTGTGATGCGATCAGATCCGGCCGGTGGAAACAGTACATGTGATACGATCGATTGGCGAGTTTGTACGCGTATTTGGGCGATTGTCAGTAAGTCTGATGTGATGGTGATCAAGTATGAGTATCGCGGCCAAGTCGGTGTGATTGGAGCAATATAACGAGTCTGTATGCGGATCTGAGAGATTGTTGGGAAGTTGGGCGGGATCGACGAACTAGTGCAGAGATCAAGGCCATGAGCCGAGATGATGGGTGAAGCACGGGTTATGCGCGAGCAATGAACAAGCAAGACGTGAAGGATGTATGGGTCTGTGCAGAATTTGTTGGGAATCTGCGATGTCTATCTTTTGACGGATGGTTATTCTTGATAACTGCCGAGCAGTTGCAGTCCTAGCAATTTTGAGGGTGACTTGAGCGTTTCTAGATTAGACGTGGATCATGACATGGGGTGATATTTAGATTCTGATGGTAGATCTGGAGCGATGGTTTGTGAATTGATGACGCCTCTTCTAATTACATAGACACGTGGGGCCGGTTGGTTGAGTTTCTCGGTACATAGGAGATTGTTTGCTAATTTGTGCGGAGTAAGTGTCCACGAGTGTGTGGTGATTTGTCCGATAAGGATTGTAGAGATATCTCTTGTTCTTGGTCATGTGGGGATGGCTGTCCGAGTGACTAAGTACCAAAGAGAGATGTTGATGAGTGTTCAGTGATTGGATTGAAGTATGATGTAGTCGAGTAGCCGAGACAAGAGAATCGGATCTTCAAGTCGTCTCGGATCAGCGGAGATTCAGAGGCTTATTGTTTTAAGGAATGAATGAGAACGAATTAGGTGGCTAGATCGGGTAGATAGAATTGGAACCTCGAGAAGGAATTTCAAAGAAAAAAGTTTAAAAATTCGGGAGGATGATTGATGAATAGACCTGATTAAGAATACATAAAGTTTTTAGGTAGGAAAACTGGGTGGGTTGGGGCGTTTCACTACTCTTCCAAACCGGCCAGCATACAAAACTAATCATGTGGGGCTAAGGAGCTTCAAAACAAAGTTGGATATCTCATGACAAATGGATACATAAGGGAACACATTATCCTTTTTTCGTGCATGTTTTACTTGTCCCAAAGAAAGATGATAGCTGGAGAATGTGTGTGGATTGCCGTGTCATCAACCATATAATAGTTAACTACAAACATCTCATTCATAGACTTTATGATATGTTAGATGGTCTTCATGGTTCTAGTGTCTTTTCTAAAATAAAATTGAAAAGTGGCTATCATCACATTAGAATGACTAGTAAACCGCTTTTAAAACAAAACTAGGATTGTATGAGTAGTTTTAATGCCTTTTGGTTTGACTAGTGCATCTTGTACCTTTATTGATGAATTATGTACTTAGTGAATTCATAGGTGTTTTGTTGTAGTTTACTTTGATGACATTTTCATTTACACCAAAAACCTTCATGATATTGTTCAACACTTGAAATCAATTCTAGATGTGCTTAGAGCAGAAAAACTTTATGCTAACTTTGATAAATGCACTTTTGGAACATATAACTTCGTTTTTCTTGGGTTTTTTTTGTAGGATGAGAAGGCATCATGGTGGATGAGCAGAAAGTGCAAGCAATCAGAGATTGGTCTAGTCCCAAAACTGTGGGAGAGGTGAGGAGCTTTCATGGCCTTACTAGTTTCTAAAGAATATTTATCAAAGACTTCAGCACAATTGCAGTCCCTCTTACTGAAGTCATGAAGAAAAACATGGGTTTTAAGTGGGAACAAGCACAAGAAGATGCATTCCAAACCATAAAGGGAAGTTGATTAATGCCCATCTTCTTGTACTTCTTGATTTCAGTAAAACTTTTGAAATAGAATGTGATGCTTCAGGAGTTGGTATTGGTGTTTTTTTAATACAGGACTAAAAGCCTATAGCTTACTTTAGTGAGAAGCTAGGAGGACCCACGATCAATTACTGTACATATGACATAGAGCTTTATGCATTGGTGAGGGCATTGCAAACGGGGAAGTACTATCTTTGGCCTAAGGAGTTTGTTGTGCATACTAATCATGAGACTCTCAAACATCTCAAAGGACATCACAAGCTCAACAAAGGCACGCCAGATGGGTAGAGTTCATAGAAACATTTCCCTATAAGTATAAGCAATGTAAGAGAATGTGGTAGATGATGCATTGTCTAGGAGGTATGTGATTCTTCCTACTCTTGATGCTAAGCTTCTAGGATTTGAACAAATCAAGGAATTTTATGCCACTTATCTAGATTTTAGAGAACCATTTCATGCTAGTTCTAAGTTTGCTTTTGGTAAGTACTTTAGGCATGGTGGATTTCTGTTCTATGGAGGTCGTTTGTGTATTCGAAACTGCTCTTTGAGAAAATTACCTGTCAGGGAAGCACATGGTTGTGAACTTGGAGTGGCAAAGAATCTTACGGTAATGCAAGATCACTTCTTCTGGCGATACTTTAAGAAGGACGTGGAGAAAGTGTGTGATAGGTGCGTGACTTGCAAAAAATCTATGGCCACTTCTCAACCCAAAGGTATGTACACCTTTGCCCATTGCATCATATCCATATACATTGTTTTAGGATTGCCTAGGACTAAGACCGGAAAGTATTATATCTTTGTGGTTGTGGATATGTTTAGTAAAATGACACACTTCATTCCCTGTCAAAAAATAAACGATGCATTGCATATTGCTGATCTATTCTTTAGGAAATTCATTATATTCCATGGCATGCCTAGGTCAATCGTTTCCGATAGAGACACCAAGTTCTTGAGTTACTTCTAGAAAACATTATCATCTAAGTTAGGTACTAAGTTTTTGTTTCAACTACTTGTCACTCACAAATCGATAGACAAAGATAAGTAGTTAATAGAACCTTGTCAACATTTCTTAGGGCTGTCATCAAAAGAATCTTAGAACTTGGGAGGAATTCTTACCACATGTTGAATTTGCTTATAACCATAATGTGCATTCATCTACTATGTATTCTCCATTCCACGTTGTCTATGGTTTCAACCATTTATCTCCTATTGATCTAATGCCTCTTTTTTTGAGTGAAAGAACAAGCCTTGATGGTAAAAAGAAGGCTAATCTAATAAAACAGATTCACGCAAAGCCTAAGAGCAACATAGAGGAGAAATAAAATAAGTATGCAAAGGATGCAAAAAGGGAGGCGTAAGCTGGAGATGAGGATGCAGATCAATTCAGGATTTACTTATGGACCATTAAAAATAATCAAGAAAATCAATGCCAATGCCTATCAACTCGATTTACAAGGTAAGTACAAGAATAATCCAAGCTATAAAAGTTCTGATCTCAAGCCTTTTCATTTAGATTAACCGTATTTGAGGGAAAATCATTCTCAAGAGGGAGGTGATTATATGATCATGGATGGAGAGCTAGTACATTATCATGGAACGGAGCTAGGATTGAGCAAAGGAGATCCTGAAGCTGAGGATCAAATTGTTGCCGAACTAAATGGAGCCATGGCCGAGCTAGATAAGGGAAATGCCGAGGAGGAAATGGTCTTGACCGATGAGCGCAGAGCTGGGCCGAGGATTGCCAAGCCAAAGACGATTACGATCTATTTTCTGAGGATGGTCGATTTAAGTCCAAAGGAGCCAAATAAAATTCTGGAGCTTGGTTTAACATTCCGCTTGGGCCAAAATCAAAGTCCAAGAAGTTGAAGGAAGTTGTGCAATCACTTATGGCCTTGACAGAATACCAAACGGCCCGTGGAGATGAAGTACTAAACCATCCCACTCAAATGTGCATCCAATTCACTAAGGATGATCGGGAAAAATAAGTGGCTCATTACCATTTCGAATAACGAAGATAAAGAGGTTCATTTGCCAGCAAGAAACCATGTGAAAAGGACCAAGGGCTTTAGGTAATTTCGGTGGTCATTTTTTGGTCAAGTATTTAGTCTTTGTTTCATTTATTCATATTTTGTATTTCCTAATCGTTTGACCACATTTCTCATGCAAACACTTAGTATTTGTGACACATTTCGAGATTGAATCAGAATAAGCTTTTTCCCTTTTTGATATTTGATCCTTTGAGAGTTTATATCTTATTGTTCTTCATTTTGCATTCTGTTGATTGGTGAGTAATATCCAAAAAACAAAACTCATATTCTGGACTTGTATGTCATATCAGACAGAAGAGGCTAGGGACATCAAGGAAATTCCGCAAGCCTTGTGCGACCCACACTCCTGACGCCTTGGACTGGTGCTAGTATTCATGTTACAAGGATTATCCTAAGTCATTACCATCCGTGGGAGTATCACATCATGAATTACGGTAAATCCATCTATCTTGTATCCAAATTAGAACATGATCTAACGGTGAACAGGTCTTTATTTTATGTGGAACTTCTGACCAAAAGTGTATGTGTCAAAATGTAGATTTGTGACTTGTTTTAATCAATTTTCTAGAAAAATTCATTTAGAACTACAAAATGTTGAAATTACTTTAAAACAATTATCAAACACTTTCGAACACCATTAAAAGATATATAAATAATAGATAAAATGGTATAAAACGGGTTATATCATCATATTATTGTTGCTGCTAAAGTCATGAAACCCCTCACTTGGCGCCATGTAAACCTCCTTTTCCAAGTCTCCTTGTAGAATGATATTCTTAACATCTATTTGCCATAGATCGCATGATGGTCTTGTAGAAATGGACAAACAAGGGAAATAGCTCTTTGTAGTCATCTCCATACCTTTGAGTAAACTCTTTTTCCATTAGCCGAGCTTTATATCTTTCTATCTCTCTTATTCTGATGTATTTGATTGTGTAAATCAATCAACAACTCACAATCTTCTTCTTTCTAGGCCGCCCAACCAGGTCCTAAGTTTCATTTTTGCTCATAGAAGCAATTTATTCCATCATAGCATTTACACATATGTCACTCAACTATGATTCCCCATAACAAGTGGGTAATCTGTGTTCATCAATCCTTGAAAGAAATACATGGTTTTCACTTGGGAGTTGAGAAAATGAGTAGTATCCTTGAATTGGATGAGCAATGGACTTATTGTTGTAGTACACTTTCGTGTTTATCCAATTCTCGGTACTTCATCTTAGAGGTGGAGCCGACTCCTCTTATAATTCAGTCTCTTCAGAATCTTAATATAAAGTAGTATAAATTGTAAATAGTTAAATCGAAATCAATACATAAACTAAAAACAAATTAATTGAATATGGGTGGTTAAAAATAAATATAAACATAAACTAAAGCTTAAAGAGTTAAATATAGATTAAATAAAATGGGCGGTTAAACGAGCCATTTAAACAGAATTAAGATAAACTAAAAGTACTTAAATAAAAGAAACAAGATAAAAAATTTATTTATTATAAACTTACTTAAAGGAGATCGTAACAATGTTGGAGATTACAAGGGTAAGAGAATATGGTAGAGATTTGAAAAAAGGAAAATGGGAGAATGAGAACTTGGGTCACAATGAAACTAAGGCTCTTTTATATAGAAGTTTACAAAAAGTGCAATAATACAATTTGAAAAAATTAAAAATAAACTAGTGGCATCTTGGATAATACCACTCACCAAAAATGTCTTTATTGAGCTCAAACTTGTCTCTCACGAGGTGGACCTTGTTCATGATGGCTCCATCGAATTGCACTTATTATTTGATTGAAATTTTGTTAGATATCGTGACAATATATTGTGAGCAAAGATTCATATCAAAGTGTATGTATCCAAAGATCTGTAGTAGTGTAACTGCAGTCAAGAGATTCATAACAATGTATTTGAAAGATTTGTACTTTTGTGGAGAGAAATCATACTCCATTGTTGCAGAATATTGCTTCATCAAGTTTCAGGATGTTAGACTCTGATTCACTTATCGAAGTATGAGATATTTGATAGGATATTAAAAGTAGAAACTGTAAAGAGATGGCCTTATTTTCTTCATCAGATTTTCCTCATGCCATAATTGAAAGCATTTTGAATTTTTTAAGACAAGAAAAGGTTGTTTCCGGTGTATTGTGATTTTTTTTATCCAGGTAAAGATATTTGACGGATATATATTTGAGGAAAATTTTATTTATCCCACCAATTAACTTTAAATTTTAGGAGTTGTGTTTGAGAAAAAATCAGGTGTCCAAGAAAAGACCCAAAAGAATGGATTTTGAAATATGGACTTTTGTTCTATAGAGTTTTATATTTTCCCCGTAGTGCAAGTCATTGCATCAATCATGAAATTCGCTATGTTTTAATTACAGGTTTTGAGAATTACAATTAGGACCTAAGCTCAAAAGAATGAGTTCTTCTTCTTATGTTTTGTAATTTTTTTATTAAGGTATTGTAATTTACTTTTTAATAAAAAGATTATATCAACTTATTTTTATTTTATTTTTATATTCTCTAAATAGTCAGCAAATTTTATGACTATTTGGTAACTAAACTTGTCCGTTTGCTTCTGAACTAATCTTTAGTCGCTAAATTGTCGCAAACTAGTCACTATATATTGCTACTACACCACAACTATTATACGACTAACCAATTTAGTTACTAAAGATTTACAGTTACCTGATTTAGTCGCTAAATAAGTCATAAACTTCGTTTAACGACTATTTAGCGACTACTGGCACAATAGCATATACGTTGTTTTATTGTAATGCCCGTACTCTAATCTGGATCTTCTATGTGCAGACATGCGATTTCTAAGAATTGTTTCTTAATTCTTTGAACTAATGTAGTCTTTAGTCCACAAAGTTGAATTTTTCTTCAGACGATTATGCAATGGTTTAGTTATTCTATTTATGTTAGAAAAAAATTTTAACACATTATTACGACTTTTAAGGAACCTTTGTAATTGGGTTTCATCTAAGATTTTGTCTAGAAATATATATGCAAACTCCAAAGATCTTACTTTAGGAGTTTATGCAATATGTACTAACATAGAAACATTTTGTTTTGGAAAAAACATGACCATTTTTTCTTGCTACATAGTAAAATGTTTTTAGATTTTTGAAATGTTCATCAATAGAATTTGAAAGTATTAATATATCATCAGTAGACAAAGCAAAATTTTGAATATTCATAAAATCTGTCGTTCATGATTCCTTAAAATTTTCAAGGCGCAGTTTCAAACCAAAGGCATTATGTTTCATTAATATTTACTATAAATGCAGTTTTATAATGATAAGTTCGGATATTTGAATTTGCCAAAATCCCGATTTAGATCAAATTTTAAAAATATGTGAGTCGAATAAATTTTTTGAAGCATATATTGTTTATTTAGTATTGGATATCTAATCCATTTAAGGCATTCTTTAAAGTTTTTTAACTAATTTCTAACCAAAGAGTGTCTCTTTGAATTTTAGACTTTTTTATATAAAAAACAGCACAAAACCGAGGTGTTCTTGATTTTGAAATTAATTTGTTATCTAGAAGATCAAAATTTTCTGTTTCTACAATGTTTTCTAATTATGAGTTCATTTGATCGGACAAGCTTTTCTTTTTCACTAAAATTTATATCTTAAGGTAAGTCAACAACATGTTATTTTTGATTCAAAAAGAAGTTGGTAAATTCGAACATATCTCCTTTTCAAATAGTTTTTATTAAAATAAATCCTTGTATTTCATTTGATTTTAAAGCTTCTATTGTATTTTGAATTGAAAATATTGATTTAGGTTCTCTAAATGGCAAACTTGGCTACAAATTAACGAGTTTATGAAATTTTATTATATTTAACAAGTTTTTTTCCTCAAATTTGGGCTTACTTTTTGGTGTTTCAAAAAACTTAAAATTTAATTTATATTCTGGTTTGTTAAAAGAAATCGAATAATCCATCATATAAATGGAGTATTTAAAATAATGTTTTGATATATATCATACTAGTATTAAGGCCTATGCTTCGCATGGGCTAGGCCATTTGTACGGTTCTTAAATGAAAGAGTTCGGTTGTGTTGGATATGGGTTTAGCACCCATCTATAAGCTCATTGGAAATCTTGCCAAAACAACAAATTTACCTCGGTCGAAGAAGACAAGCCTGCTAAGGAGTCAATGGCCCAAAAGAAAGTCAGCCTTCAAACGCTATAAATAGGACTCTTCACTCTTCATTTTAGACATATTGTAACTTGCGAGAGTGCCGAGCTACTCTTATAAAGCTCCAAGCTCAAGCAATATTTAGGGAGCACGTCATTTGACGGACTCCCACCTCGTACCATCTTGTTCATTGCTCGGCCTCAGCCTTAAGAATAATAAAGAACAGTTTCGTCCTCATTTAAGTTATTTCGCACCTCAGAGTTCGGACTTCTCAGATCGTAACCCGACGTCCCGGACTAAATCAAAATTCCATAACAACAATTGGCGCCGTCTGTGGGGCCGAGATGACGCAACCACTTTCAACGAGCATCAACCCAAAAACATCCGAGCCAGCTCGCTCCAAGTCCACTGAACGAAGCACAATCACCACTCTCACCTACCGACACCCGAATCAACAAAACCAGGGAATCCAACACCCACCAAGACATGACGCGTTCAGACTCTCAAGACCAGGACGTCTCTTCCCTCTTAAAGACCCTTATGAAAAAATTGACGAGCTAACTCGGAACAGCAACGCCCGCTTCGACCTACTCACGAGTAACCAAGACACGGGCATGGAAAAAATCAACTACCTGCAAATTACGGGGTACCGCGCGTCCCAAACAACTAACAACCCTACTCCATGGCTCCAGTGGGTCCTGTTCGGTGAACCGCCGCCCCTGGATACCAGGTCAAGCAAGCAACCATTCATACCACCGGGCCCGTCGTCGACCATGTTCATTCAAAACCAGGCCGAAGCCAGCAGGAACAATGAGCTCAAGTCACTCAAGATTCAGCTGGACCACATGACGTCGAAAGTTCACAAAGCCACCAGCTCAGCCCCTGAATTTGATCGTCTTGAAGGAGACGAAGAACACACCATTCACGGACAGGATAACAGGAACGCCGATCAGGCACCCCGGAAAGATCAAACTGCCGACCTACTAAGGAAACTCAGACCCTCGACGGTACCTGACGGCTTTCAGCATTGCAATGGGGCAAGCCCAATTTTCGCCCGAGGAGCACGACGCTGGTTTCTGTCAGCTATTCAGAGAGAATCTCAGCGGCGCCGCCCTCAACTCGTTCTCACGCTTAGAAGCGTATTCAATCGACAATTACCAATAGTTGACAGCCACCTTCTTGAAGCATTAATCCATGTTCATCCAGGAGGTGCCTCAAACGCCGATCTTTGGGCCATGAGTCAGGGACCAAAAGAACCTCTCAGGTCGTATATCGACAGGTTCAAAGTTATCGTCTCAAAATCACGGTAACCGACAACGAGGGGCTGCCAGCTCTTCGAAATGGGATTTGGTACGAATCGCCATTCCGCGACGAGCTGGCCATAAACAAACCACAAACCCTTGAAGATGCCATCCACCGAGCAGCCGTCTTTGTCGAAATAGAGGAGGAGAAGAACCTACTCGCCAAGAAATTTGCCTCTGCCAAAAAGAGAAAGGATCTGACATCCGAAAGCCTCGACGACAAGGGGAAGAAAGCAACAACATACTACGTCAGCGAGCAGCAAACAATCCAGCAGGCGCCCCATCAATCGGGGTGCAACCAATCAAGCAATCAGCAAAATTGACCATGGAACAAGCACTTACGAACTGACGATCAGGAAAAGGCTTTCCGCACATTCCATCAGCGCTCCAAACATAGCACCGCAGAATGATGACACCTTCAGAGTCTCATGTTCGGCGAGTATCTAAAGGGGGTAACGAACATAACGAACTGAAACGCTCCAGCAGCATCCCCCAGAAATTGAGAGGCACCACGACAACCCAAAAACGAGGGAGAACGATTCAAACTCGCCCAGGAGGAGAAAGCGAGGCAAACGGGCCAACAACGAACATAGCAGGGAGATATCAACGCAGAATCACCAAAGCTAACCCGCAACAACGATGAGGAGGACACACCCACGCCTAGAAAGCAGATCAATATTATCATGGGAGGACTCCCCACCTGTAACGATTCGGTATGATTAATAACAACTTACAATCAGAAAGCCGACATGCGGCGGCAGTGGAATAGGAACGTTCCCGAAGAGCTGAACTCCAGATTGGCGACTGCGAGGTCACCAAAATCCCGATCGATACGGGAAGCTCGGTCGAACTCATATTCGAAGAAACATTACAAAGGATGGAACTGCGCGACTACAAGATAAAATATCCGGAAAATCCCCTCACTGGGTTCGCCGGGAATACGGCCACCACGATCGGGACGATCAAACTACCAGTGCACGTCGGACGCATGACCAAGGTCGTCAAGTTCGTCGTCATAGACCGACCTGCAATCTACAACATGATATTGGGAACCTCGTGGATTCACTTCATGAGAGCAGTACCCTCAACATATCACCAATGCATAAAGTTCCCCACCCCAGGAGGAATCTTCGCGCTCCGAGGCAGCCAGGAAATCTCGAGATGCTGTTTCACAGTGGAGCGCAAGGTAAGACAGACATCATTCCTCATATCCGAGCAGATGACTACCACTTCGAATTTGGAAGAAAGCGGGCAAGACTCTTCCTTTGACCAAGAGATCGTCCCCGCAAGCATCATCATCGCAAAGTAAACTCTAAAAGCTCTACCCAAAATATATAAATATAAGTAATCGAACTGCGGCTCAAAGTATGTAAAGGAAAGAACTACGCTCGGCTTGATCTCTCCTCGGAGAGTACGTAGGAAACCTTTACAGGGTGCAGCCACCTTCACGTTTTTTTTAAAGAGAGAGTACCTTTCTTTTTATAACCACAACCCCTAACATCTAACAGTCGACATTCTGGCCAAATGATCGATCAAATAAACATTTGTCCTATGTACAGTGACATTGCGTCACATCGTCGCTTTTAGCAACCTCAAGCCGGGGCCAGACACGCACGAGTACTTAGAAAAAGTTTTGTAAGCCGAATCTTCTTCGCATAACTATGTTCAAGGGCTCCACAAAATAAGCCGGGCACGTACTCGCACCTAGATAACTAAACAGATGACGAGATAAGCCGAGGCAAAGCTCGCACTCACAAACATCTATACATAAATAGGCGAGCATTGTTTCAATCCGAGAAAATCAAAAACAGGATAAGCCGGGAACGTACTCGCACCAAAAATTTGATCTCGCCCAAAGCCGAGAAACGACTCGCACCCACCAAAAAAAAGGGAAAGAGACGATCTCAAATCAACACAAATCTTTCCTTTATTCCATTCTCGTCAAAATTACAAAGAAACGTACAAAAAAAGCAACAACAAAAGCAAAATCTAATTTCTTGAAAGACGAGATCATACGAATCGGAGCTCGTGTGCTGAGCCCGATTTCATCCAACAAGGAGCCGAACTCCTTACTTGAAAGACGGTTTCGACGTTTGTTACCGGCATGGCTACCCTCAACCGGCAGAAGCCCAGCATTGAACAACGACGAAACCGATCCGGGGAGGATCGTCATGGGGGAAAAGTGTTGGATCGTTTAGATGAATCCTGATTCAATTCCAGATTCAGATTATCCTAAACATGCGATCTAGGTTCTTCTCAGAATAGAAACAAATGATGATCTCACCTTATACCTGTTATTGCAGCGGAAGAAGATGGTATGTCTGAGATCAGAGAAACACCGAGGGATGAATCCTCCAAAGGTTCACACACGCTTTCACAGGAAACAGCTGCTAGACCACAAAGGGAACTCGGCGCAGAGAGAGAGAGTTTACGGCTCAAGTCTTAGGGTTAATCAGTCTGAAACTCGAGTTTTATGACACAAAACTCGTCCTGTTCCGTTTGGGCCATTTGGCCCAAATACCAATTAACTCGTCGGTGTTTGCGCACTGCATCGATCGTTGCACCTTATGCATCGATCGATGCACAGTGGCAAAACCTTTTATTCTCTCTAAGTACAGTAAATGCCTAGCACTTTTACTGTACTTCTGCTAAACCGTTCCTACACATTTTCCTGTTAGCTTAGGCGTGTGACCCATATGGGATCATACAATAAAGGCAATAAGTCCAAGACTTATAGATCATGAGCGGACTCTAGCAAGCCATCATGACCCCCAGTATTATATGACTTATGTCTGATCATTGACATACTCTTACTTTCTAGAGACAGTACCGAGATTACTGGACACAATTCCAACAATCTCCCACTTGTACTGGAATCTCTGTATTCATAATCCTTTTGTCACAATATCTCGATTAGTCATAAGGCAAGATTGGTGTCATCCTTATAAAGCCTAATCTTGTTCATCGGACTCTGATTTGATACTGACAATCCAAACGACTTGGGAAAGTCCGTTTGAGCATGGCCATGCGTTTTCCAGTATTCAAATCTCCGATTGGCCTAGAGATATTCACTCCATTTATATTGGAGGGACAAATCCCATCTTGTTCCATCACTGTAAACTACTCATTTCATGATGTACCCAAACAAGGTCCTTATAGCTATCACAGAACGATAGCGTTAGACAATGATCAAAGTACATCAGTCCATGTGCAGTCACATGCATGTGAACTCAGGTCTAAGGACTATACTCTATAGTCGTAGTAAGAATCTCTTATGACACAGATATAAATATCCTGAAGAGTTCTTATAAGCGGGTCTTGTCCGGTCGTATGTTCCCCAACATACACCTATGTACTGACTTTGATGCCGCGCATCTATGACACACTAAGACTTTGTCATAAGTCACGTACCAATCCAGTCTCACACGGTTGTTGGTGTTCCAATTTCAACAACCTTCGACTAGGGACAGGATGATATAAACCATCTATCAAATATAGGGTCTTATGACCAAGCTAAATGACTTTGATGACTCAAGATCAAGTCATTTACTTCGATGACCTATAAAATGGTTCATTTCATTTTGGAACGATTATTTCATCACAGTTAAAATAATCTTGAAATAATAATTTCATTAAACATCATTATATGTTTTACAAGAACATATCAACAACTAAATAAAGCCCTTTACTAACTCCCACTGAAATTAAGACTACATTTTAATTTCGATTATCCTACAGCAACAGTCCGCGACTCGTGCTTAGGCTCAAGGAGTGGCTTCGTTAATAGATTAGCAACGTTCTCATTCGTTGAAACTTGCTGATCTACTTAACATCTCTGTCATTTATCTTACGGAATAGGTTATTCCACTAAGTGTTTGGATCTTTGATGTGCAGCTAGTCTCATCTAAGCTGGGAATCACATCAAGTTCAGTGATGAACTATTCTTTCCAAACAACCTCTTTCGCCGCTTTGCAAGCTGCGAAACATTCAGTTTAAGTCATGGAGTCAGCAACAGTGCCGTGCACCGCCAGACAAACACAAGACATATCCGGACTGTGACTGGAAATCATCTTTGTCTGTTGGAAACTTGCCTTTCAGACTCTATCGACTTGTAGCACCTCACTTTCTTCTTTACCTAAAGAACTTATCCTTAGTATTCTTCAAATACTTTAGAATATTCTTTACGGCAATCCAGTGATTCTTTACTGGATTTGACTGGTCTTTACTTGTTTTGCTTAACATTAAAGCAATATCAAAACAAGTACGTGTCATGGCATACATGATAGATCCAATTGCCGTCGCATATGAATCCTATCCATGCATTCAAGCTCAGCAGTTATCGTAGGACACTGCTTCTTGCTTAACGTATTGCCATGTGACATTGGCTTAAAAACCCTTCTTGGAGTGCTGAAAACGTGTAGGACTTTGTCAATTTAAGAATCCTGACTTTGTCCTACCAGCTCTTCTGGATCTCTATCTTTAGATCCAGAATCCAAGACTTTCGTGGCTTTACCCATGTCAATTACTAAACCAACTCCCAAGCTAGTCCTTTACCGACTACAGCATTGGGACGTTATTTCCGAGAATCAGTATGTCATCAACATACAATATGAGAAATGCAATATCGCTCCCATTTATCTATTAGTAAACGCATAGTTCCATTTCGTTCCTGTTCAAGTCAAAACCTTGACTACTTCAACAGAACGAAGATTCCTATTCCGATATACTTGCTTCCATCCATGAATGGATCGATGAAGTCAACTTACACAAAATGTAATTTTCGGAGTCTGAGCTCACTTTTACTTCTTTGAACTTCGCAGATTCGTCGCTTTCTATGATCATCAGATCATGCGAACTTTCAATGATCATCAGGTTCAACTAATGACGAGAAATCACTCTCGTATTAGTGACTGATTCTTTCATATCTGCGAATTTCAGGCTCTACAGGTGTAGATTCTACAGAAATCTGTAAATCCATTCGTTGCTCTCCCTCAACAGGTTGAGCAGCCTCCTGTATATCTCGAATTTTTTTTTTTTGAGTTATACTTTTACTCCCACTGTTCTTCTTGGAAAGTAACTTCCCTTCTTAGAAAACAGAATGGTCGTAAAAGTACCGAGCCTTGGTTTCCCTAAGAAAAACTTCGAGTTATGCTTTTACTCCCACTGTTCTTCTTGGAAAATAACTTCCCTTCTTAGAAAACAGATTGGACGTAAAAGTAACAAGCCTTAGTTTCTCTAGGACAACCAGCGAAGTAGCACAACTACAAATACTCAGTAAAGACAAATTTGGATCGATTCCAATCCACATTAACGTGGTGTCTTTCAACCGATATTTGTGGAACTATTTTAGCGTAAACTTAGATATTTCTAGAGCGTTATTCTTAAAATATCATGGAAGATTCGTGTGACTCATCTTTAATCATTTCTAATAAGATCTGATTCTTTCTCTTAGAAACACCTCAAGGTTTTCAGGAGAATTGAGCTGTGAAACGACTTCACACTTCATTCAGATGATCACACAATCAATGAATTAAGTATTCTCACTCGTGATCTAATCCAGAGTCTTAATACTTTTGTCATTCAGATCCTATACTTCATTCTGGAACTCTTTCGACCATGTCAAAAATTCCGACTTGTGTCTCATCAAATGAACACATTCTTACTCACTGAATTAATCAGTCGAGACAATGAAGTACAAGAAATTTTCTCTGGCATTACTGCTCATCGGACCACATACATGAGTATGTTCAATCTCCAATAAGCCTTTGGGCCTTTCTCTAGCTCAGCTAAGATGGGCCCTTTGTCTTTTGATCTAGTAAGCAGGATTCAAGTCTCATAAGACATTCATTCAAATGAGCCCAACAGTTCATAACTATGGGATTTCTGAATTCGACTTACTCTCTGTGACCAAGACATTTATGCCAAGAAAAATCAGGTTTAATTCATCAGATTTAAACCAATTTGGTATTTATGTTACATTTAGACATTCTTTGGTTTAAGATATAAAACCCATTCCTTGAATAGGGTGCTACAATTAACATTTCATTAAGATCAAAAGAACAAAACTTGTCTTTATCAAAATGAAAACATTCAAATTCTTCACAAGAAAATGAAAAATGAACTCTGCTCAAAGCAGGTACATTGTAGCAATTACTTAATACAAAACCAAGCCTCAAAGGGATCTATAAGTGAAAACCCTACGGCTGAGGCAGCATCCCAAGCTCCTTCCAGACACGCAGTTTCACTCGCCCTTCCTTCAAAGTTCTACTGTTGCTCCGGCTCTGCATATTCTAACAAATATCAGTGCTGCAATCAGTATCCAATACCTATAAGGTATAACTTGAAGTAATAACATGAATACCTGAGGAAGTAGTCTCATACATCGACTTCAACTCCTCATCATCTTCCATGAATTTAATGCAATTTCTCTTCCAATGCCCAGTCTCATTACAGTAGCAGCACTTACCAACGTAAGAGGTATCTGACTTGGGCTCAGAAGACACATGCTTGCCATGATTCAAAATCTGGACAACTTTGTCTTCACCCTTGTCAGCATTAGGTTTAGTAAACCTACCCTTCTCATTTATGAGATTGTACAGGGTACTCTTCACGTTTGGCTCAACTGTCTTAAGCATTTCATGCAGTTCAGTCAGCGTCTTCGTTAAGCCTTTCTTGATATAATTCCTTCTGAACTTATCATAGCTTGACGGCAGTGACTGCAGAATGATCTCAGTTGCCAATTCTTGGCTAACTGGATAATCCAGTTTCCTCAGGTTATCTATATAACCTATCATTTTACTGATATGAGGACTAACTGGATGATCATCTGGTAGCTTGCAGCTAGTGAGAGACTTAACCAACTGGTATCTCTCCACTCGTATCTGCTCCTGAAATTTCAATTTCAGGCTGCTGATCATCTCTATTGGCGACTCCATGTTCTCATATTGCTCCCGCAAGTCTGAGTCCATGGTAGCCAATATCAGACCACGCACATCTACCGCATCATTATAATGCTTATTCCAAGCATTATATACTGCATGGGAGGCATTGGACCCGATCCTCACGGGGAGAGCTCTCTCAAGAACATAGTCCTTTCTCTCCTGCCTGAGGACTAGCCTCAGGTTCCGCGACCAAGTCAAGAAATTTGATCCGTTCAGTTTGTCCTTCTCAAGAACAGACCGGATCGAGAAAGTGTTTTGATTGTTTGTGCTAGTCATAACTGAAATATAAGATAAAAGGATTTTAGTTAATATGTTCAATATGATTAATCTCGTATTAAAATTAATATGATTAATCACGCATTATATTCAATAACATAAGTTACCCTCAATAGAATATAATGATTCCAAGATCCACATATAACTAAGATTAAAGTGGGCCACTGGCCGTCACCCAACCTTAGCTTATATCGGTAAGCCCTATATCGGCTAATTATATCCGTGATATAACTCTTGGTTGTGAATCTGGGCCCGAGGCCCAATCCACTCTGATGTCTCAAGGCCCGGGACTCCCGATGGCCTAGTCAAGAAAACCGGACTATACAGTCATGTAATCATTAATGTCTGGGACTCCCAATGACATTTATGAATCACAAACCGTCTTACCCACGCAAAAGCAGACACCCTCACACTGTAAGGCCATGAATACAATTGAATGGGCTTCGACAGCTGACATAGCCTGGACAAGACATCCAACGCTTGATATTATTTGAGGTTCGTAGGTTTATTAAAATTTCATTCCCAAAATAGAAGATTACTATTTCGGGAAACTTTCTATTTTTGGAAACCTACTATTTTTGGAAACTTTCTAAAATTGGAAACTTTCTAAAAACGGAAACTTTCTAACTTTAGAAATTTCTTTAAAATCCAAAACCCGCAAATCCAGAAACTTCTATTATAAGAAACTTTCTAATTTCAAAATTTCGGAAACTTTAATTTAAAATCGACTTTATAAATTTTATAAAATAAATTTTAAATTGATCTGAAGAAAGACTCAAATAATTGGCCCAATTGTTTTAACTTCTTGGCCCGAGGCCCAAGAATTGGTCCATGTCCAAGACATGACCCAATTGTCCAATTAATTGACATAACCGGTCTGGTTCATTAAAACTGGTCTAACCAAGTTTTAATTACTACGATGACCACAATTGTCAACCGGTTATTTACTAAACCGGATTTTCTCAATTTATTTGGTCCAACCAAATCAAATTAGAAATTCCTGGTTTAGGCACTAAATCCAATAATTCTTTCGACATTGGATTTCTTATCCCGGTTTAACCAGACTTAATAAAATTATTAAATCTGTTTATCAAACCGAGACGTTTAATTTTAATTAAATTAAACCGAGCCGAAACCCTAACCGCATCGATCGATGCTCACAGCATCGATCCTGCAACGATCGTTCATCGATCCTGCATCGATCGATGCTCTCACGCGTGCACGATCGGTTATCAGGTTTGGCCGAGAGATTCTCGTGAGATCCATGCGATCGTTTGAACGATCCATGCGATCGCGGTCAATCTCTCGCGACTGCAACGATCGATCCTTGCATTGCATCGATCGATGCAATGCGATCTCATTCGATGCAAAATCAGTTTAGATCGCATACCAAATCAATATAGTTTGGTCATGCGATTTCAAACAGTTTGTTTAGGATTCAATTCTTGTTTCTTAAGTGTTTTAATCTTATCAGTAAATTGATTCAAAAACACACTTTTAAACAATCCTAAACAAGCTTCTAAACAAGAAAAACCAGAACCTGGCTCTGATACCACTGTTGGATCGTTTAGATGAATCCTGATTCAATTCCAGATTCAGATTATCCTAAACATGCGATCTAGGTTCTTCTCAGAATAGAAACAAATGATGATCTCACCTTATACCTGTTATTGCAGCGGAAGAAGATGGTATGTCTGAGATCAGAGAAACACCGAGGGATGAATCCTCCAAAGGTTCACACACGCTTTCACAGGAAACAGCTGCTAGACCACAAAGGGAACTCGGCGCAGAGAGAGAGAGTTTACGGCTCAAGTCTTAGGGTTAATCAGTCTGAAACTCGAGTTTTATGACACAAAACTCGTCCTGTTCCGTTTGGGCCATTTGGCCCAAATACCAATTAACTCGTCGGTGTTTGCGCACTGCATCGATCGTTGCACCTTATGCATCGATCGATGCACAGTGGCAAAACCTTTTATTCTCTCTAAGTACAGTAAATGCCTAGCACTTTTACTGTACTTCTGCTAAACCGTTCCTACACATTTTCCTGTTAGCTTAGGCGTGTGACCCATATGGGATCATACAATAAAGGCAATAAGTCCAAGACTTATAGATCATGAGCGGACTCTAGCAAGCCATCATGACCCCCAGTATTATATGACTTATGTCTGATCATTGACATACTCTTACTTTCTAGAGACAGTACCGAGATTACTGGACACAATTCCAACAAAAAGGACCCAGAAAAGTCAACCTCAGTACACCAAAAAGGTACCACCGATCTCCGGAGTAGGATCCCATGGTTCCCCTGGACACTCTGATGCCGACGGCCCCTCCAAAGGAATCATCCCCTTACATGGAGGAAGAAGAGCCAAACCGACACCCCGCCCGCCGCCCTGCAAAAAAAAAAACGGTAAAAAATAAGAGGGGAAAGGCGAAGAACACAAGCAATCAATGAATAGACAACACGCTTACGTCTAAAGTGACAAGTTCAAGATGGGAGAGCCCCTGGCACGTTACTAAAATCAGTGACGCATCTGATCCACCCAAACGGAGGAACTGTGTGTCGCCCTTAAGTTCGCATAGGCGACAAACAAGGGCGGCTATTGGTATATTTCCATACATCGACAAGCTCCCATTTTGCAGGAAAAACACGCTCTCGACGATGACAGAAACAGAAACTCTAGAGGCCGAAGAAGGCCAACAACAAAGAAAAGTAAGAAACCCATCCGCATAGCGTCCTTGCTGCCACGATCCACTGGCACTCAACCCTCTGAGAACCAAAAAAAAAGAAAAGGAAAGAAAACTCAACTCTAATCAATAAGGAAAGGGAGGAAATAAAGAGCAATGAGTTACGAAAAATCGGAGAAGAAAGGAGAATATTTATAACCAAGGAAGACAACAGTTACCAAAGCGACGCATTCAAGCAATGCGACGGTTACCAACGCAAACCTTCAATGCAAAAACAGCGGTCCACTTCCCCATAAACACGCAAAAAGCTATAAAAAAGTAGTAATGACGCGTGGACAAGGCCTCGAAAATCGAAAGGGCACGTCCACCAAAACACATTAAGATATTTTCCTACGATCACAAAAAAAGGCCGCACCAATGACCAGAAGCCGGGCACCGAACACCTAAAAAAAAGAGAAGGGGGAGAGCGGGCATCCAACAAAAAATACATATAATATCCACGAACGGAGGCGTTATTCATACAACAGTACAAAAAACGAGCTAATTGTTACAACAAAGAAACTATGTTGGGAGGTCGGACATACAAGGAGCGGCCACGTCTCCCACAGCCAAGGACGCCACGTCTACTCCCCCTCCCTCCACCGATCCTTCGGGGACAGCAGCACCACTCGACAAACCTCGCAGCAGCGACATACAAAGAACGCCAGGATCCAAAGCATCGGGTCGCAGCTCGTTAACCTCCCGCTCCAAGAGAGTTTTATCCTTCTCGAGCTGAGCAATCAGCATAGGAGGGACTGGCACACCAATATCCACGAGCAACTGATACGCACCAAGGATACCGGCCACCTGGTTCAACTCCAAAAGTTTAGGAGTATAACAATCTCCCTGTTCTCTCTCTAACCTCAACTTATCCAAATGGTCAAAAGCATTTTTGTACAAAGCCTCCCTCTCAAAACAAAGGCGCTCATCAAAGGAAGCCTGGAGCCCGTAGCATTGAATAACAAAGAAATCAATCTCCGACCTAAGAGAGACAGCCTCGCGATGGGCCTTGCAAAGGAGATCACGTTTCTCACCCTCAAGCTTGACCAACCGCCTCTCAAGATCAATAGCCTTTTTTTCTCCAAAGACAGATCAGCGAAAACCCCCTCACCTCGCCAAGCTCTTTACGGACCTGTTTCAGCTCGCGAGCAGAACGCCGCAACGCATCAACCTGTTCTCTAAGGATGCTCTCTGTCGACTTGGCCTGTCTCCTCTCGGACTCGTATGAATCTCTGAGCTGGTTCAGAATAGCAACAAACTACACAACGAATAATAATCAGTCCACACACCCGTTCTCCCACCCAAAACATACACGACAAAGTAGAACGCATACCATAACAAGGTGATGACTCAACTCCTCTTGAAGATGAGGCTTGTGCATCGCCGAGACAGAGACAAGATTCTTGGGCGGACCTTACGCAATCTTCTGAACAAGATTGGCGCATGACAACTTGTCACTAACCAAAGGGGCCTTTCCCTTATGAAGAAATGACCAAACAGAGTCCCCCGAATTTGGATCAGCATTTCCCAGCCCATCCGTCAAGTCATCAGCACGAACATGAGAAGGGGCAGGAGCTAGACCCCCTGAACGCTCAGCCTCGCCCTCTGAGTCCGATCTAAGCCTTTTGACGCCTGCCCGGTGACACATGTCGCCAAAGGCCCCAGAAGGCATAACGACATGGTTCGCTACATGTCCCGACGTCTCCTGACATCGATCAGCTTCATCCTTCTCAGCTATAGCTCCCATGTCCTGCGCGACAAAGGGCCGCGCCTCCTCCCCAAGGGCAGTTGGGCCATCATCAAGAACGATCACCGGAGAATTTGCCGCCGCTAAAACCTCTCAGACATCCTACGCTTTTTCTTAAATAACCGAGGAGACGATGGTTCACTTTATAAAGAAGGATCCGGTGCCAAAAATGCTGAGAAACAAAGCAAAAATATCAGCAGAAACGCCACCCCATCTATCTAAAAAAAGGAGGGGGAGAAGAGGGCACATACTCGAATCAATCTTCCTAAGGCAACCTCGAACCTTTCGATCAAACAGGGCTTTGGCCTCTTTGTCCTTCGATGGAGGCCAATCTATCCCACCGCGAGCCCTCAACTTATCCAAATCTCTAGAAAAATCCGCAGTTCAACGACCTGAAGCAGAACGAACTGCAAAACAAGAAAGGAAAAAAACATGAGGCAGAAAACATCAACAAGCAAGCGCGAAACAGAGAAAGCTACCAGGGTTATAGTTCCAGGCCGATCTGAAAACCCTCCTCGAGTCAAACGTCAGCGCGCTGTTAACATGCGCAAAGAAGTAATTATCCTGCCAATATGAAGTCTTATCCGGAGGGGCATACACAACCTTCAAACGACGACCGGGCCTGAACCGCACATAAAAGGTCCTAGACGTCCCTTGGTTAACCGAAATTGATGTCAGCTCCTCGGAATAACGATCGGACACCTCGACTTCACTATCAGCCACCATAATCAAAATGCCCAAGACATTACGAAGGGCCATCTCCCTGGTCTCGTAATACTCAATCAAAACTCCGGGAAGGGGAAAAAGCAGAAGACTTTCGGTGAATCAACACTTGTATTGAAAACCCAACCAGAAGGAGAATCCCAGGGTCGCTCGCACAGAGCCAACAACCGAAGCTCGATACCGGAAACATGGGAACACCGTTGGCGGATGTCATCCAGGAAAGCTGTTCACGGACAGACGAGTGAATCTCTCTAGGAATAACAACCTTCACGTATGCGGCTTCCTTCGGTTTTCTTTTCCTCCCTTCGAGGAAGTCGCTCGAGAGCAGTTACCAGGAGCAAGTGTACTAGTTTTCAAACGACCTCCCGAGTCACCAGCCCTAAAACCATCTCCTCGACGACCGGCTGGTCGCCATCACTGGGATTCCGCTCCCCTACATCGACAATTGGTTGGCGAACAGGAGAGTCCATTGCAACAGTGTTGGGATTGTGTCCTGAAATCACATTGTACTTACTCTAAAGATAGTTGTATTGTCGAGATCGGACAATTCATGTGATACTGGGTAGTCATAATGTTTTGCTAGAAACCGCTTATGACAAATGAGATGTAACTCATTTCTAGTATCGTGTGAACCTACAGGGTCACACACCTAAGCAAGCTGGATACACATTGTATGGGATTAATCATTGGCATATGATCCGATCAATGTGTATTGGATACGCATTGAATTGAGTTTAAAAGAGTTGTGTCGATCGATGCAATGAGTGTGTCGATCGACGCAGGTTTTCGAAAGGGTGTCTCGATCGATACAGTAAGTGTATCGATCGATGCACATTGGGCCTCGAGACTGACGTTTCGAGTTGATGACTTAAATGAGTCGGGTTTGATCCGACAGTCGTTAGGTCATCCCAGGTCGATATATAAAGTCTTATATGATCGACCTGAACCCTAGCCGTCAGTGTTGCTTCTCAGAGGGAAGTCAGAAACACAGAAACTCACAGCATCCCATGAGATCCGATCACCGGTACTAGCATCCCGGCGGATTCTAGCTTGTGTGCGTGTGGACTACGGTAGAGGCGCAACATCTGAGGCGCTCTCGATCTCAATTACCTGATCTTCATTCCGCTGCCAATCTCCAGGTAATCACGAGGTCAGTTCTTAGATTCAATCACCTAGACCCAAGATCCTAGGGAATCCAACAGTGGTATCAGAGCCATAGGGTTTAATCCATTGAATCTGTAGAATGGAATTCGATTAATGTAGTATTTGATTGAATTGATGTTAGTTAGTTTTCGTTTTGATAAAAGAATCTCGGATTTATTAATATCGAAAACGAAGAACTGTGTTTTCGCACTGTGTCGATCGACACAAGTTTGTATCGGTCGACACACCGCGAAAACGGCAAAAATTATTTTAGGGTTCTCGCATAGCATCGATCGATGCACTGGGTGTGTCGGTCGATGCACCGCGAAAATGCAGAACTTGTGTTTTCGCATAGTGTCGATCGACACAAACTTGTGTCGGTCGATGCACCGCGAATTCGCCTATTGAAAATTTGGGTTTCGATTTAGAAATCGCATTGTGTCGATCGACACACTGGGTGCATCGATCGACACAGGCTGCGCGAATGGTTAATCGGTTCAATTGGATTGAACCGGTTATCTCCATGGTTATGTCGGTTTAATTCGATTAAAATTCCATGATACCCTACTGTGTCGATCGACACAGGTTAAGTGTCGGTCGACATAGGCCTTGCGATTGGTTGATCGGTTCAATTGGATTGAACTGGTTATCATGTTTGGTTAAGGTAGATCAGATCGGTTTAAATTAGATGAATTGGTTCAATTGGATTGAACTGGTTATCTCAATTAGTATAAACCAATTTGATTGGATAAAATCAGTTTGATTGGATAAGTCGGTTCAATTAGATTGGACCGGTTATCGCGATTAGTTAAAACTGATTGAATCGGTTCAATTGGATGGACTGGTTGAATTAGATTTGACCGGTATCTCAATTGGTCTAAAACCGGTTCATTTGGTCAATTACCGGTTCAATTGGATTGCCCGGTGTTAGGTCATTTTGTTAAGGTTGGATGCGAACCGTGATCGTTTGGTTATTGAACCAAATGACTGAGAAACCGAACCAAATGACCTAACCCACTCTTATTAGAACAATTAAAACTCAATTGAAATTAAAAGTTAAACGTGTTCTAAACCTATCGAATGCACATTGGATGTGTATTAGATCAAAAGATTAGTATTCAATATGGTCACTGTCAAGACTCATTTCGTTGTTGTGATACTCTTGCCAAGAGCTTGGTGTCCACAATTACATGAGTAAGGCAGGTAGTTATGTTGATGGTCTTGCAGTGCTTGGCATCAACAATTACATGACCTAAGAGATTGATTTACTAACCTTTTAAAGTTCCGTTTCCTCAACTAAATATCAAGTGACCTTGATGTCTTGCCCAATCTTGTCTACTGTCAAGACTCATTTCGTTGTTGGATAGTCTTGGAGTCCTTGGTATCCACAATTACATGAGTAAGGCAGGTGATCATTGATAGACTCGCAGTGCGACTGTCTATGATCACAAGACTGAAGAGATTGGTTTACTTGACTGGGCTATCAGAAGTTCTGGGCCCAAAGACGTCAGAGTGGATGAGACATGGATTGTCTTATCTGCGACCAAGAGGTGTACTGGGTACAATTAGCAATGATTTGCTTACCTAGATAACTAAGATTTGAGTGATGGCGAGTCGTCCACTCAGATTTTGGTGAAGTAAGGGTCTTGGATCATTGTATTCATAGAGGAAACATTGGTTGAATATAATGCGATTTTTCTTATTAGATAAGATTTCTCATTTCCTGAACTTCATAACTAAAATTTTCTTTTATTAAAATTTCAGCCTATGCCTAAAACTACTTTCTCGTTACGATCCGTCCTTGAGAAGGACAAGTTAAATGGATCAAATTTCCTGGATTGGTATCGCAATTTGAGATTAATCCTCAAGCAGGAAAGCAAGGACTATGTCCTTGAGAAAGCTCTTCCAGAAAGGCTTGGGACCAATCGCTCGAATGTAGTATATGATGCTTGGAATAAGCATTATATTGATGTGGTAGATGTGCGTGGTCTGATGTTGGCTACCATGAACTCGGACTTGAAGAGTCAGTACGAGAACATGGAGTCGCCAATAGAGATAATCACCAGCCTGAAACTGAAGTTTCAGGATCTGGCACGAGTTGAGAGATTCCAGATGGTGAAGTCTCTCACTGGGTGCAAGCTACCAGAGGATGCTCCAGTGAGTCCTCATGTCATTAAAATGATGGGTTACATTGATAACCTGGGGAAACTGGATTGTCCGGTCAGCTTAGAGTTGGCTACTGACATCATTCTGCAGTCACTGCCGTCTAGTTATGATATGTTTGTCAAAAGCTATATCAAGAATGACTTGACAAAGACGTTGACTAAGCTGCATGGCATGCTCAAAACAGCAGAGCAAGACATCAAAAGGGGTAAAAGATTTGAGAAATCTTGTGTTGACAAGGGTAGAGGCAGGGCCGTCCAGATTTGGAATCAGGAAAAGCCTGTGTCATCATATAAGCCCAAGTCCGGCCCATCTGGTGTTAGAAAGTGCTTCTACTGTGATGAGTTAGGGCATTGGAAGAGGGATTGCATAAAATTCTTGGAAGATTCACAAGAGATGAAGGAGATGTATGGTACTTCTTCTTCAGGTATTGTGTTATTACTTCAAGTTCTACGTATGTATTGGATACTAGTTGTGGTACTGATATTTTGGAAATATGCAGGGCCTAAGCAACAGTAGAACGTTGAAGAAAGGACAAGTGGAACTGCGAGTCTGGTATGGAGCAATGGTTGCTACATGAGCCGTAGAGATTCTCCACTTGTAGGAGCCTTTCAATCTTGGTTTTTGAATTAAGTAATTGCTGCTATGTACCTGCTTTAAGCAGAGATATCTTTCATTTTCTTGTAAGAATTTGGATGTTTTTCATTCTGATAAAAGACAAGTTTTGCTCTTTTGATCTTAATGAAATATTATATGGTAGCACCCCTTTTGATAATGGGTTTTATATCTTAAACCAATGTACGCTTGTACATATAACATAAATACCAAACGGTTTAAGTCTGATGACTTGAACTCGATTTTTCCTTAGCATAGTCGTTTTGACCACATAGAGTGAAGCGGATTCAGAAGGTCCATTGTTATGGGCTTTAGGCTCATTTGATTATAAATCATTTGAGATATGAATTCTGCTTGCTGGGCCAAATGACTAAGGCTTCTTTAGCAGAGCTAAAGAAAAGGGCCCGAGGCTTATTGGGCCTTGCACGTACTGGTATATGTGGCCCGATGAGCATCAATGCCAAAGGAAATCTTTATTACTTCATTACCTTATTGATGGCATCAATAAGTATGGCTGTGTTCTTTTGATGAGACACAAGTAGGAATCCTTCGAGGAATTCCAAAATGAAGTATATAACCGATTTGACAGAAGTATTGAGATCCTCGATTAGATCGCGGAGGAAAATACTTGAGTCAAGAATTGGGTGATCATCTAGGTGAGTGTGAAGTCATATCACAGCTCTTTTCTCCTGGAAAACCTAAATGGTGTTTCTGAGAAAACGAATCGGACCTTATTAGATATGCTCCGATTAATGATGAGTCACATGAATCTTCCATTATCCTTTTAAAATACGCTCTAAAATGAATATGTTTACGCCAAATCGTTTTCTATCAGAATCAGTTGAAAGACACCACATTGTATGTGGACTGGGTGATTTCCAAGTATGTTTTTATGATTAATTGGGATTGCAAGGTTTGTGTAAGGCAGTTGTCAACAAACAAACTTGAACCCAAATCTGATAAGGGCTGCTTCGCCGGTTGTCCTAGGGAAACCGAGGTTTAGTACTTTTGCAACCAATCCGAGAACAAAGTTTTGTTGTTCGGAACTCTGTTTTTCCAAGAAGAACAGTGGGAGTAAAAGTACAGCTCGAAGAAATTCGAGAAACACAGGAGGCTGTTCAACCTGTTGAGGGAGAGCAGCGGTTGGATCTACAGAGTGCTGTAGGATCTACACCTGTGGAGCCTGAAGTTCGTTGATCCTAATGGATCCGTCACTAAGCCGAGGGTGATTCCTCATGACCGATTGCCGTGATCTGTTGATCATTGAAAAGTGACGAGCCTGCGAAATTCAAAGAAGCGAAGGTGAGCCCCAACTCCGAAAATTTACAAGTAAACTAAAGGGAGCGTAGTTGCAATTCTCACACCGTATGTTTATAACATACTTAATCTCATAAACGACGTTCCAACGCTAAAGTCTTGTCAAGATTTGGGTCGGAAGTCAAATTCAACAATAGACATGGGAGAAGCCGCGAAAGTTCTTGGAATAAGGATCCATTGAAATGGATTGGAAAGGCTGATTGGATCGTGTCAGAATCCTTATGTTTATAAGGTATTGGACAGTTCAAATGTGCTTGATTCCAAGATTGGCTTCACACCAAAGGTCTTATGGCAATAATCTTAGCAAGATGGAGTGTCTTTGACACTGGCTGAGCTAGAACAGACCTTAGCAAGATGAAGTGTCTTGGACACTGGCTGAGCTAGTATCTATGAGTGTGATTCCTTTTGCTTATGCAATAGAATCCATCATGAATGCCATATTTTGCACTCGTCTAGATGCAGCTGACGCATAAAGCATGACGAGAAGATACCAATTTGTTCCGGTAAAAGTCACTGGACAGTTGTAAGGAATATCCCAAAGTGTTTGAGAAATACTGAGGATAGTTCTTGTTCAACTGAGAAAAATAACGAATCTGTTGTGAGTAGTTAGACGGACAAAGATGATTCCCGGTTCCCACCTGGTTATGTCTCTTTGTCTGTATAGCGGCGCTATCTGTTGGAAAGGTCACCAAGCAGTGGACCGTAGAATAGTGCTTATTAAAGAATAGCGGTGTGGTTTGTTGGAATGGTTCCAAGCAAGAACACTGCAGCTTCTCTCACAACCTAAGCATGAGTTTCGTACTGTTGTTGTAGGTACTAGATATCTGAAGACGTGGTCTTGATTCTAGTGGGAGTTATGTTAGTCATGATGTTCAGATAGACATGATATGGTCATGTTTGTGAAAAACTAACATTAGCATTATTTGATTATTGGATAATTAAATAATGGTCCCAAAGTATTTTATGTTCATTTTATAGGTCATCAAGTTGAGGACTTGATCATGGAACCCTATATTCAAAAGATGACATAAAATTATCTTTGTCCCTAGTCGAGGTTGTTAAATTGGGACACTAACAACCGCGAGAGACTAGCATGTGAGGTGACTGTTGGACTAAGTTTCATGGAGTCAATGATATGATTATCACAGTCAATCACATAGATATATGTTGGTGAACATATGATCAGACATGACCCGCTAATGAGAACTCTACAGGATAGTTATATCTGTGTCATGAGAGGTTCCTATTACGACTATAGAGTATAGTCCTTAGACCTGAGTTCATCATGCTTTCTAGCATATGAATTGGTGCACTTTGACCTTGTCAAACGTCGATCCGTAAATGGCGGCTATAAAGGCATTGCTCAGGCGTATCATGAAGTATGTGTAGAAACAGGGATGGAACGAGAAGGGATTTGTCCCTCCTATATAACAGGAGATAAATATCTCAGGGCCCATCGAAGATTTGATACTGAGAAAATGCATGGCCGTGCTCAAACGAGGTGATTGTCAGTCGTTTGTTTTATCAGTATAGATCAGGAGTTCGATGAACATGATGTTGGATATAATAAGGATGACACAGTTTCTTTCCTTATGCCATATCGAGATATAGCGACAAAGAGATTATCGGAATAGATGATTCTAGTACAAGTGGGAGATTGTTGGGATTGTGTCCTGAAATCACATTGTACTTACTCTAAAGATAGTTGTATTGTCGAGATCGGACAATTCATGTGATACTGGGTAGTCATAATGTTTTGCTAGAAACCGCTTATGACAAATGAGATGTAACTCATTTCTAGTATCGTGTGAACCTACAGGGTCACACACCTAAGCAAGCTGGATACACTTTCTATGGGATTGATCATTGGCATATGATCCGATCAATGTGTATTGGATACGCATTGAATTGAGTTTAGAAGAGTTGTGTCGATCGATGCAATGAGTGTGTCGATCGATAAAGTAAGTGTATCGATCGATGCACATTGGGCCTCGAGACTATTCGAGTTGATGACTTAAATGAGTCGGGTTTGATCCGACAGTCGTTAGGTCATCCCAGGTCGATATATAAAGTCTTATATGATCGACCTGAACCCTAGCCGTCAGTGTTGCTTCTCAGAGAGAAGTCAGAAACACAGAAACTCACAACATCCCATGAGATCCAATCACCGGTACTAGCATCCCGGCGGATTCTAGCTTGTGTGCGTGTGGACTACGGTAGAGGCGCAACATCTGAGGCGCTCTCGATCTCAATTACCTGATCTTCATTCCGCTGCCAATCTCCAGGTAATCACGAGGTCAGTTCTTAGATTCAATCACCTAGACCCAGGATCCTAGGGAATCCAACAAACAGAACACCGCGAAATCGACGAGGTTTTCGCCCAACCCGAGACCTGAAAACTATTCGTCCCCTTTGATCGGCCTAGATTCAATAGGTGTTTCTCCGGACGACTCCGAAAAACCAAAATCGCCGCTACTAGTAGAAGACTGAGAACTAGAATCTATTCGCATACTAACGAATCCAAATACGAAGAAACGAGAGCAGGACAAACTAGAAGAAATGAATACGAAGCAAAAGACCACAAGAGGAAACGATTACCTGATAAAAGACGAAGCCTCGTAAAAGGAGAGAATGGTTTTACAAACACACAAAATCACACCTTGAGCGGTTCGCGTCTCTTCACCTCTTTAAAAACAGCAAAAGAATATGACGGTTCGAAGCATTAAGGATTGAAGCAAAGCGACCTAACAAGATTTCCGCCAAACTTAAATGCTCGAAGAAATTCGCTGACTCCGACTAAAACCGCAGATTGACGAACTGGGGGGACTAACTGTTGGATACGGGTTTAGCACCCATCCATAAGACCATTGGAAATCATGCCAAAACAACAAATTCATCTCAGCCCAAGAAGACAAGCCCGCTAAGGAGTCAATGGCTCAAAAGGAAATCAGCCTTCAAGCGCTATAAATAGGACCTTTCATTCTTCATTTTAGACACATTGTAACTTACGAGAGTGCCGAGCTACTCTAATAAAGCTCCGAGCTCAAGCAATATTTAGGGAGCACATCATTCGACCGACTCCCACCTCGTACTATCCAGTTCATTGCTCGGCATCGGCCTTAAGATTAATAAAGAGCAGTTTCGACCTCATTTAAGTTTATTTCGCACCTCGTATTTCAGACTTCTCAGATCGTAACCCGACTTTCCGGACTAGATCGAAATTCCATAACAACAGGTTGACTTTTACCTTTGTAATAAAAACCAATGCTAAACACTTCTAAATTCTGTGTCACATTGTCCCTAAAGTTTTAAGTAAAAAATTTTTAGGATCCTAAGATTGAAGCCCAGAGCATATAAAATAACATGCAAGTTGATTTCAAAGAAAAATATAATAACTTGTAAGTTGATTTCAAAGAAAAAATACAATAACTTATAGTTTTCAGAAATAGAGTAGGACAATTTTGAAAAGAGATCTTGTGAAATTGAAAAGTTGAAAAGCTTCTCAACCTCGTGTTTTCTTGTAAATGAAGTACTCATTCTCTATGCAAATCATGTAGAAACTAATTAGATGATATATTGACAGTGTTTATCAGCGCCTGCGACACGAAATACAAATAGAAGGAGACATAAAACAAAAAATTTGGAATCTTTACAATATAACAAACAAAGAATACATAACTTAGTTTTACTTATTGAAACACCACTGGAATAGAAAAAACTTATGTATTTCTTATTTATTGAAAATCATTATAGAGGTAAGTAAATTGCGAAGAGGTATGACGTGTTTACCTCTAGAAAGAAATCAACGGAGTTCGGAATTTGAATCCTCAGCGGGGAAAAAAAAAAAGAATCCTCAACGGAGGTAAGACACTCTTCAATGTTTCACATATGATTGTCTTTTTTTCCTGTCTTGTGATGTGAGACATCATAAAATATTAATAAAATTCAAAAGAAAAATTATGTCCATGAAAAGCATGTTTTCCAATTCAAGAGACATGGTAATCAAGAGATTGGAGGATGAAGAAGAAGAAAAATGTGTCAGAGGAAGAGAATGGTTGGGGCTATTCATCTTCCGTGGAACCAAATCTGACGCAGAATTAGTTGTCTTGTAGTCTTTTAAGACGCAAACTATGCTTCTTTGATTGATCTATTCTATCACTGAGCCTCCAATGTCTCTTGAAACCCAGTCCAGCATCAAGGGATTATCACCATCCTTTTCAACAAAAACACATAAAAGAGGATTTGGTAAGTCAATTCCTCCGTCTTTTTAACAACCAATAGAAGAAAACTTGAAAAATAAGAGGATTACAATAGGTTTATTTAAAAAGAGTTTTTTTTTTTTTTTGTAATCAACAAATCTGAAAGAGAGAGGGGCTGAAATTGAAAAGCGTGATTGTCGAGAGTGATTTCAATAGAGAAAGGAGGATAGTTTCAAGGAAAACTTTAGTATAAAGTTTGGAAAATAAACCTGCAAATCAATGGAAAACAAAATTGGATATTGCACTAAAATTGAAACCGTTCAGGATTTACCAACAAAATTAGGAGTACTTCAAAGTTGTGTCAATTGTTGCTGAAGAGTTCGATATGGTTAAATTGAAATTGCTTAGAAATTTGGGGAAATTGCTTAAAATGCCCTCAAATTTGATTTTAAATAAAAGTATACCCCCAAACTTGAATCAAATATAAAACTGGTTTTGCAGCCTTATGAAATTACCGCGCTGTCCTTATGACCAATCAAAAAAACGTCAAACGCAATTACAATTATAACCTTCGACTATTTCAGACTTCTATGGATGTCTGAGACTTCAGACTCTAATAGAAGTCTGACACTGAATTAATTAGTAAATTTAAATTTTAAAATTATAAAAAAATATTTTGTCAAAACTTTTATATACATAAATTATATATAAACAATTTAGTAGTATATAAATTAAAATTTGATAAAATTGAGTCATATTAAACAATGTTAGTTAAGTATGCCTTAGAACCCTACTTTGTAATGGAACATAATGGAACATTTACATATAACTTACATATAACCTTAGGGTTAGTTAGATTCATGGTTTAAGAAATTCACATTTGAAAAAATATATTTGCACATGTATGTTATAATGGTGATATAATTAACGAATTTGATGTGTCCTAGGTGTTTTGTTTAAATATTTTTCGATGTTAAGTGATAAATACTAAATTTAGGGTTTATCAGACTTCTATAGAAGTCTGAATTTTGTGGTTTCGTAAATACTTTTAACCAAATATACCTTAAATGAGTACAATTGACTAAATTTTATGTAATTTTAATTTACATATGTCCAAAAGTCTCATGTTTAATTTATGTATCCAAATTTTTCCTCAAAATATTTTTTTAATAATTTTACAATTTAAATTTCAACTTAATTATCTTTCAGATTTCTCGTAACATTTGGTAAAATTGAGTCAAACTAAACAATATGTAAGGTGGAGTAAGTTCTAAACCTCAAAACATTCTTTGTAATGGAACATTTACATATAACTTACATATAACTTTAGGGTTAGATTCATGGTTTACCAAATTTATATTTGAAATATTAAATTTATATATATATGTTATAATGTGCATATATTTAGCGAATTTGATGTTTTCTAATTGTTTTGTTTAAATATTTTCACCGATAAGTGATAAATATTAGGTTTAGGGTTTCTCAGACTTCTTTAGAAGTCTGAGACGTATTTAAGTTAAAATTTTAAATTTTAAAAATATGAAAAAATAATTTGATATAAATTTTGATACATAAATTAAGCATAAGCATTTGTTATGTATATAAATTAAAATAACATAAACTTTGATCAAACTTAAGCATTTAAGATATATTTGGTTCAAAACACCATGTAGTTTGATCTATATTTCACATATGAAGGTGAATATCATGTTTTATCTGTAGGGTTAGATTCAGAGTTTGTGAATTTTCATTCATATTGTTCCATTTTAGTTAGTTTGTGACTATTCTAAACGAGTTTGATGTTTATTATAAGTTTTCTATATAATATGATGGTATTTAAGTAGTAATTATTAGATTTAGGGTTTCTCAGACTTCCAGGAAAATCTGGTTCAAGTATTTAAACTTGTCATGAAGTCTTATTTCAGACTGCATATGAAGTCTGAAATTTCCCGCCTTTTCGAAAATTTTCACACGAAAACTTTTCAAAAAGGCGGGAAATTTCTGCCTGAAAATTTTAGAATTCCCGCTCAATTCAGAAATTCCTTCTCAGACTGCATATGAAGTCTGATACCGGATATTTTACAATTTTTAATTATTAAAATTTTGGCGTCAAAGTTTCCCTCCAATTCTCTCCTCTTATCTAAACCTATTTTTTTACACACATATAACAGCCAGAAAAAAAAAAAACCTTCACATTCTTCCTTTTTTTTACTACCTCTCTTTCTCTCTCTCTCTCTCTCTTTTGTAAAACCTCTCTAAAATTTCTCATCCAAAAATGTTCTCAAGCTTATTCTCTCATATGAGTTCTTATGTATGTGATTCATAGTTGATTCTCTTTGAGCTGTGAAATAGGTGAGTGGATCGGTTCTAATTTAGTGTTTTCAAAGTTTTTTTAACTGAACCAATTAAGACTTTTGACATAGACTTTTAGTTATACATGTTGATTTTCTCAAAAAATCCTTTATTATCCATTTCTTGGAGACTTGTTCGCTAACTAATGCAAGAGCTCTGTGTTTTTGCTTTTTCAGGTGCTTGGTTTAAGGTTGATCCAGATGACTCTCCAAAGAAGTCTGAGAGTTTCTCAGACTTCCAGGTAAATCTGGTTCGAGTATTTAAACTTGTCATGAAGTCTTATTTCAGACTGCATATGAAGTCTGAAATTTCCCGCATTTTCGAAAATTTCCACACGAAAACTTTTCAAAAAGGCGGGAAATTTCTGCCTGAAAATTTCAGAATTCCCGCTCAATTCAGAAATTCCTTCTCAGACTGCATATGAAGTCTGATACCGGATATTTTACAATTTTTAATTATTAAAAATTTGGCGGCAAAGTTTCCCTCCAATTCTCTCCTCTTATCTAAACCTATTTTTTACACACATATAACAGCCAGAAAAAAAAACCTTCACATTCTTCCTTTTTTTACTACCTCTCTTTCTCTCTCTCTCTCTCTCTTTTGGACTTTTGGTTATACATTTTGATTTGCTCAAACAATCCTTTATTATCCATTTCTTGGAGACTTGTTCGCTAACTAATGTAAGAGCTCTGTGTTTTTACTTTTTCAGGTGCTTGGTTTAAGGTTGATCCATATGACTCTCCAAAGAAGCTGGAGTTGGAGTTTATTATGTGCTAATGGCTCATAAAATTTCACTGTTACGAGGAACACGAAGTCTGAGAGCCTAATACCAGACTACAATAGAAGTCTGAGAGTGAAAATTCAACATGAAGTCTTATATTAGACTACTTTTGAAGTCTGAAGTTTGATACTAAATTAGGTGTTTTCTCATTGTTGTAGATTTTTACTGGTTATTAGACTTCTTGTTGAACACATTGTATTGTATTAGATTATTGGATTATCAAATCAAAGAAAGAAAGTTCTCCTTATGTACTATGCTTGCAGAAAAATACAAAGTTGTATAAATTTCTTTTGTCTACTCAAAATCAACAAGGAATTTTGTTCATTGAAAGTATACAATATCAAGAAATGGGTTAGTTTAACCTTGGAAGAAAACATTACTCTTTAGATTACATACACCAACATATGACAAACTAAAATAACCTTAAGTGGTGATGAATTGGTCGTCAGACCTCTATTGCTGTCTGATTCTTATGAGCTAAAAGTTTATAAAATTAACAAGTCCAAATGTCAAGTTCGTTCTCTCATCATCACATTAGCGATCTTACTGAAAAAGCTTATAAACGCTCTACATGTGGTTGTGAGTTCATCTTAATCCCAATCTACTTCTTCATTGATACATTGATATGATTTGGTGTAATCAGTTCAATTATATCAAAGCATTCAATAAACAACCAACCTATATAATATGATGAACGCATAGACATTCGTTCCACCAGCTCGGATGCTACTAGCTACATTGCCAATATTATTCAAAAATTGATTCAAAAATAATTACCATATATAAAAATGTAAAACTCACACATAAAGAACATAGAGAACTAACACACATTTATAAAAATTTCAACCAAAATTAATAGCAAATATTCAATAAAATACATTTTAAAAGTTTTTTAATATTTCAACGTCTATAGATGTCTGATTAGTGAAACCAGACTTCTATGGTAGTCTGAAAAAGAGGGTATTTTTGCAATTGATTTTGAAATGTCAGACAGCGGATGCAGTCTGAAATCAATCAGACAGCGTACGCAGTCTGCTTTGAAAATTTTTGAAATTTTTGTCAGACAGCTTATGATGTCTGAGAAAAAAAAGGGTAGTTTTGCAATTGAAATTTCAATTGTCAGACTTCTTTTATAATTTTCAGACTTCGGGAGAAGTCTGAAAAAAAGTAAAGGGTAGTTTTGCAATTGATTTTGAAATTCAGACTTCGCCAAGAATTTTGATAGTTTTCAGACTTCTTAACAAGAATTTCAGACAGCGAGGGAAGTTGATAAAAACATCGCATTTTCGGTTTTTAAGCGTTGACCAAAATTCGATATTTCAGATGTCTATAGCCGTCTGACAAGAGTTTGAAATTTCAGATGTCTATAGCCGTCTGATGTTATTTTTCCCTATTTTCAGACAGATTTTCTGGCGATTTTTTCGCTTATTCTGGTCAACATCTGAAAATTTGGGTCAATTGCAGTTTCTACCCCTCCTTTTTGTCAGACAGGATTGACAATAGAGAAAGGTCAATTTCTTGCCAGATAGACTAAAAAATCAAAGGAAATAAATTTTTTTTTTGTTTTCAAAGGAATTTCTCAGACTTCTATGGAAGTCTGTCAATTGAAAGTCAATTGCAAAAGTTTCGGACCATAAATCAGACCGTGCAAATCTGAAATCGCGAAACAGATCTGAAAATCGGAGGATGTGAAAAATCACAAAATCTGATTTTGAGCTCGTTTTTACCTTCCCCAAACACTACTTTAGTTGCACCAATAAAATGCAAGAATGACCAAAATCGCAATAGATCCAATTTTTAAAATTTTGTAGAACGTGAATTAAAGAGTTTTTTGGATGAAATTGGAGAGAAACTCTAATATGGAGTTTTGATGGGTCGAAATTGGTTGTGTGAGGCATTAGGACAAAATTGGTTGTTAATGGTGTTTTACTGAAGAGATGACAGTTTCGTAATTAAGTTAGATTTGAAAGGCCTTTTTTGTCTTTTGGTAAAAAATATGTATGAAGTCTGATGATGGCATTATCGTGAAAACACGATTATTAGGGAGATATATTAACGAAGGAAGGGAAGGAGAAGGGAAAAATTGACTTCAATTGCATTTTTTAGAAATTTAAAAAGAAAACATTGAGAAATTACCTTCAATCAATTGAGCGGAAGAGTTTTTATGCATTTAGTTTTGAGGAATAAGACATATGAACGATAGAAACAAAGGCAGATATATGTAAGACCATCTCTAATATGTCACTCCATTTTTTATTTCAAAATAGAGTAATTCTAAAACAGAGAGTGTTTTACTTCAATATATTACTCAATTTTTTTACTCTATAAATAAAATATTCTTTATAGATTCTTTTCTATTTTGTTTTTAATATATTGTAGTTATAAAATTTATAAATTGACCCTATTTATTTTATTTTTCATAAGCTTTTATAAATTATGAAATAATTTTACTTACAATTATTATTATTATTTTTTCCGGCAAATTCAAACTTTATTAATATACAAGGAGATACATGGTAACAGTATCAAAGACATTTACAGAACTAGATCAACACACTTGTTACATATACATATGTATATGTCATATACTGAGAAGATACAATAGAAGTGAGTTTAACGATGCTTTCCTAAGAGAAGTCTTACTCGCTAACCGATCGTAGTATCAGTTATTGTCCAACTTCATATTTGATCTATCTCTGATGTGATTTGAATGCAGCTTCTCTTGGCTGAACTTTTTTTTAACAAAACATATCTTGAAGCCTGATGGGTTGCAATGTAACTCTGAAAACAAGACACATTGATACCAACACATCCGTATCAAGGTCTTTTTGATGAATCTTATCTCTGAATCTTGTTTTCTTGTTAAAATGAACATTTGCTTTTGCCTTTGCATCACCATATACGACCCGGTTATTTGGATAGATTCCGCTTCGAAAATTACTTATGTGTACAACCACAATGTCTGACTAAACCTAAATGAAAGTTGTCGCCAAGGCATGATGAACTCCGTATATAGCCACCAAAATTCAACCCAAGACCTAATAAACCATTGTCGTATAATTGTTTCACGGGTACCACTCCGTCCCGGATCCTAAATCCGATGATGTTGAAAGAGATTTGTTTCAATGATGAAACAACAAACACCGTTGAAAAACGGAATGAAACAGACACAAAAACTCATGGGTTGTGGCCAGGTTATGGTCGGAACTATCCTCTCCGTGAAGGAGAGACAAGAGAGAGGGAGGATACACAAGTGAAAAAATTTCTTCATATCCATCGCATAATGACAATACGTTTGGTCGTTGACGTCAATAACCGCATCTCTACTTGCCATTGCGTACGATGAAATCCATATGCTCAGAAAATGAGATTTTCAATTCAAGTGAGAATTGAGTAGAGACGCATCCCTTTGTAGTAACCATGATAGTTTCTTTTTCATTTTCGAGCAAGAGTTCGATACGCGGCGGAGGACATAGAAAACGGTTGACCGAGTAATACCCACCGTCATTCAATTTCTCTTCTCCTTACCACTGTCTTATTAATACTAATTATAAATAAACGGAGAGTACGGCCGACACCGGATCGACGTCGGCCGGAAAATCACTGAAAAACGTATGTGGTCGGTTGGTCGCGTTCGGTTTGTTACAAAGAGGGGTGAGGGAGAAGACGGTTTACCTCTAATGCCTAACCCAAGTATTTACAATTATTTTATAAACAAGAATTTAGTATTAAAATAATAATTTTTTATTTTATAATATTTAGAAAATAGTTATAATTGTTGCTGGAATATATAAACATACATATATACATAATATTTATTATTATATTCATAAAAAGTTAAAAATGAAAAGATTTAATATTTAAAAGGACTAGACTGTAAATAAAAAAGTTGCACTCCAAAATGGTGTCGATCGACACCAACATCAGATATCAGATATCGGCAGTGACTTCTTCTTCTCGGGAAAATGCTCTAAAATACTCCAGAATGTGCCATAATGTGGTAAAACCTGTAAAGTACCTGAAAGGACTCGATAAACACTGTAAATGACTCTAAAACACCCTTATATCATGGCTTAAAACAGGTAAAAACCATTATATATCAACTCCCCCACACTTAGCTCTTGCTTGCCCTCAAGCAAGTAAAGAACTAAAGTATAAGAAAAGAGGTTTGAAAACAACAGAAACTCATTTCGTCCTAGGAACTTTCGCATTCACATTCACATAGTAAACCACTGAAAACTTTCCCACAGAACTCAAGACCACAATATACTTTCCCCACACTTAGCAACAGTCCCAAGTAAACTCCACAATCAAGTTAGGACATTCAAGTTCACCACACTAGCCTCTGTATACAATTAGGTGCGGTCTCATAGAGGGAGTATCAAATCAAAGGTCACATGGACTCAACCTATTCAGTGTCTGACCACCAAACTGTCGGTTTCTGGTTTCTTTCTTTTCCCTTTCTCCCTTAGCAACTGATTTTTCCCCATTAGGTTTCATTTTTTTTTTATCAGTGCTCTTCCCGTTATGGGGTGTACTTTGGACACATTCCATGAATGAACAGGAGGTAATAGTGGTTGCTACTACTCCCGTGACCACTTCGGAGCTACTAGCTCATCCTCAGTTTATTATTATTATTATTTTTTTTTTTACTTTCAACGGACGGGAAAATCAGAAACCATACTTAAGAACTCGATCATAGGCTGTGCCAAATACATCAAAGGAATCCGATCCAAAGATTACCAAGCCCCTAAGTGAGAAATTAAAGTCAAGATTAAATTGAGACTAGTGATGGATCCTCTGAATACCTTGTTAGATATGGGTGTCCTTGGTAGGTTGATCTGTTTGGGGTTTTCTAATAGTCATAGAGGTCCTGCAAGTCTGTCCAATGGTTACTTAGTTCTTGTTCAAACGAAAAATTTCCTTGAAAAATCATAGTTTCATACACATTTTGACTCAATAAAACAATTTTGAAAAACCAAAGACTGACTCAAAGAAAATAGAAAACGATGTCAGTAACCACCTCCCCCACACTTGAATAACACTGTCCCCAGTGTTACCGAGTATAGATGAAGTTAAATAAGGGTGAAGATTGTGTGAAAACTGGGAAAATTGTGTTCTTACCTTCTGTCGCGAATGGTGTCAACCGACACACAGCTTGTATCGATCGATTCAAGCTTAGGTCGACCCATGGTTTTTGGCATGTACTAGATCGATCGCCACAGTATTCCTTTCATGTCGACCGACACAAAAACTGTATCGGTCGACACGCAGCCTGTATAACAGTACCAATGCCACAGACTTGAACAGGATCCGAAAGTAGTTGTGTTAGTCACACAATTTCTCCATTGTCAATGCTGTCAGATCACTCAGAAACAAGTCAGAAGCAACAATATAGATATAAAAAGAGTTCCACAAAGTTCATCCCAAAAGAAACATGACAAACTGACTCAAACAAAAGCCAAGCAGACTCAAGAAAAATGAAAAGTGAAAAGAAAAAACAAACTCAGGGAAATGCTACGATCACGGAAGAACTCCAAATCAGAATCATCGTCGTGTCCCTCTAGTGGTGTAGGTGACTCTGACGTCTACGACCGTGAGAAGGACAAGTGCAGGTGCAACTGAAAGCTCTAGCAATACCGCCCCAAAGTGATCGAACCGTGTCTGTCAGGAACTTCATGTGTGGATCCGCGTCATAACCAGGAAGTGGTGGAGGATCATCTAGAGGAAGAAACCAATGTGGATGTGGACCCCCAGCAGGGTCATGAGCAGGCTCATCTGTAGCAGGAGTAGGAGCAGCCTGGGAAGAAGAAGCTCCTCTGCGGGAACGAGCAGCAGGTGGCTGCCTCACAAGTCTCGGATCAGGCCTGAAACGCAAGTCGTCCTGTGTATCTATCGATAAAGGTGCATGTCGTAAGTCAACTGTGCGCTCCTCTACTCCATCTCTATAACACCAAATCAAACCTGGCTTCAGCCAGGTTGCACTCAACAAGTGCTCCTCATCAATTTCAGCGGAAGATTGCTCGCAGCTATAATCATGTAATGGTATCCTGAAATGCTGGAAAATCGGTGTCAAAAGACTCCCCACTGACTCCGTCATGCCTTTCCCAGAACCTCTGAATGGCTTGGCCTGTAGCGTGACCAAATGCTCTGCAAATACCGCACCCTGGTTGGTCCTCTCAAAAGGACCCTCGTGCTCATATTCATGGGAACACAGATGTCCTACTGCTGGATGGAGTAGTACCAGCTCCTGCATCCTCATATTTTTCGGCTCCATCTTGCATTGGAGAGTGTTAGCCAGGACGCGTACGACATAGCGCAGAATCGGATGTCGTAAATCCTTCATCTTCGTATCACTGGCAAAATAGGGTGTAGAACTGAAGTTACCCCAAAACTTCATCAGGTCAGGGAAGCCCTCTGGAAGTGTAGCATGTGTGTAGCCTTTCTTGAAACCATAAATATCACAGAGGTCTCGCATTGGCAGTCTGTATCTCCTGCCATGTACCATGAAACACAAATGCCCTTCCTGTGCACTCTTGGCATTCCAGTCTCTATATGTAAATCGTACCGTGGCCATAAACTGGCGCACCAACTTTGGGTACAGAGGGTAGTGGATATAAGGCATCGTCCCCAGACCCATCCTCCTCAAACACGTCACAACCTGCTCTCGCATACCAGTCATCCTCAGGAAATCATGGCTTACCAGCTTCGTAGGCTCAATAACAACATCGCACCACCCATTGTACAACAGAGTGTCATACTCATTCCATGTGTCCAACACGTCCCTGTGGAGACATTCATTACTAAGCACAACCCGCCTGGCTGGCTCAGTCCACACCTTCTCAGTCGGTATCTTCTCCCTTTCTCCACTGGGCCAAGGATGTGTCGGAAACTCAGCAGGTAACCGTGGAGAACCCGGAAGAGATTGAGGAGTCATAGGTGGAGGTGACTCTGCTGGTGCTGCTGGTGCTGAACCAGATGAACTCGCCCCATCTTTGCGGTTCTTTTTTCTTGGAGGCATCTGTGAGCAAACATCAGAACAAAAACTGAGATTAGTTGAAAAATCAGAATCAAGCTCATCAAAACCTCAATCAACAGCATAAGTAGCATTGAACAGAGTGGTAGAAACAGTTAATTCACGTTTTTATTTCCGCATTTTCGCACAGAATCACAAGTTCAATCATAAAACCAAAATTTTCAGAAACTTGCAAAATCAATCATGAAAACTACCTAGGTATCACCATTCCACTACCAAACAACCTAAATCAGTGCTATTTCACCACTGGATTAAGAAATGAGGGGCAAAATTGAGTTTTTACCTTTTGAACCGAAACTGAAAATTGGAGATTAAGAACTCATACCTTGGTTTTGACACAAATGGAGTGGAGATATGAGTAGAGGGTGGAATTTCGGTCGGGTTAGGCTTTGGAATCGTTGGATTTGGTCAAGAAATGAGGGAGATCGAGTTTGAGAGAGATTTTGCGAATGGAAGTTTTTGTTTATAATGAAGAACAGTCGCGGAAGAGAAAGAGATACTTACCTCGGACGCTTCGTGTCGATCGACACGGTGTTTGAAATTTGAACCCGTCAGATTGGTCTAACCGAGGTTAAACCTTGATTCTGGGAAAAAGTGGATCGATCGATCCGAAGTGCTGGATCGACCTTATTGTCCACTATGTCGATCGATCCATGGTACATGTCGATCGACATAGTACAATCTTATCGCTAGATTTCCCTGTAAAGACTCAAGAAAAACAAAAACGAAAAATTAGACTAAAAACTCATATGTACAGACTCACCAGTGGGTTGTCTCCCACTCAGCGCTTGTTTTAAGTCATTAGCTTGACTGTGACACATGGTCAGACGTCAGGTGGTTTCGCCAAAGGCAGAGCATGCCTTTGCGAAATTCTCCTCATCCATGTTGGCGTATATGCATTGCGTGCATGAGACTGACCGAGGAACTTGTGAACAACAGCAAGGTCAGTTGGAACATTTCGTTTCCTGACTCTATTCCCAGCAAAATCAGCATCAGAGTTAGCATGCTTAAGGTCAGAGAATGCATACCTTGGCTTGATCTGATGTGGCTTAGATGTGATGTTTGGAGCTTTCTGCTTAAGAGCAGGTACATGCTTAGAAGATGCCAGAGCAGGCTCAGTAGAAACCGTCATCTTCTCTTCTCCAATTGCAGTCTCTGGTTCTATCTCAACACTGAAACTCTGTCCATCAATAGTGGATCTCTGCAACCCATCCATATTGAACTGCAAAGGTTTATCTCCCAGGTGGAGATCAATCAGACCATGTCGCACGTCAATTAAAGCTCCAGCAGTAGCTAAGAATGATCCTTTAAGCAGAATGGGATCGTCTGGCTCAATCTCATACTTCGGCACCATAAAGTCTGTTGGAAAGAAGTGATTCCCAACTCTGAGAGGGATGTTCTCAATAACTCCTTCTGGATATCTTTTCGATCGATCAGCTAGGACAAGAGCGATCCTAGTGGGCTGGAAATCCATCAGTACCAATCTCACATCCACAGAGTATGGCATGAGATTTATACTTGATCCAAGATCACACAAAGACCTCTTGAATCTGTCTTTGTAGATAGAACAGTCTAACATAAAACCCCTTGGATCCTTAAGCTTCTCAGGAATCCTACCATGAATAACAACATCACATACTTCAGAGACCATCAAGACGCTTTCTTCTTCAGTCATGTTACTAGAAATTAGGTCTGTAACACATCTCCTCACCATAGGAATGTTCTTAACAGCATCAATCAATTGGGCTTCAGTTAGCTTTTCTCTCATCTTCTTCATGCATTTCTCTAGCTGAATCTCTTGCTTAGACTTCTTAGGGAAAGGGATCTTCGGTTTGTAGACTCTTTCTTCAGCTACAATTGGCTTCTCTGAACAAAATGACTGGTCACAGTTCAAGAACTGTTTCGATCGACACACATAAGTATCGATCGACACAGTGTCTGCAGCTCAAGAATCTCTCGGATTTTTCAGCTCCAAAACCTTAACATCTTGATTCTGCTCAGCTACATCTTCTGCCAAAGCTGCCTTAACATGTTCTATTCGCGTATTGGCTTCTACTTGCGTTATCCTAGCATCCAGCTTGTCAACTCTGCCTATCAAAGTCTCCAATTTTCCACTCAGATCCTGATACATGAAGTCCATCTTTCCACTCAGATCTTATGTCATTTTATTCTGTCCAAGAAGTAGCTGCTCAAGCATAGACTCAATCCTTGTCTGCTCATTAGTGGGAGGAACTTGGTGCGGTAAGTAGCTAAAATCATTTGATCTCGGAGCTTGTCTCTGTTGACTTCTAGATGTAGGTCCATGAAAATCAGCTTCATCTATATAATTCACCTCTGCAAATTCTTCAACTACTGCATCAGATCGGATTTGCCTCTTCCTAACTACCATGTTGTGGACATAATCCACCTTGTCCCTCAAATCAGCTATCTGCAAGCTATCATCTCTGCCACTAGATCTCTGCCTCTCCTTGTCAGCATTCTTGACACTATTGCTAGTTGTCAAGTTCTCAATAATCTCTTTAGCTTCCTCTGGAGTCTTGGTACAGAAGTTCCCATCACTTGCTGCGTCCATAGCTTTCTGATACCAAAAGTCCAAACCTCTGAAAAAGGCACATAAAAGCTGCACCTCAGAGAAACCATGGTGTGGACAATCTCTTTGATACCTTTTAAATCTAATCCAAGCTGCCTTAAAAGACTCTGTAGGTTCCTGCTTGAATGTCAAGAGGTCATGTCTAAGCTGTTCGGACCTAGCATCGTCATAAAAGTATATAAGGAACTCCTTCTTAACTGCATCACAAGTGGTCAAAGATCCTGGTGGTAGCTGTTTCAACCAGTAAGTTGCTTCTCCATTGAGAGAGAATGGGAAGAGCTTACAGAAAAGATAATCAGTAGACACTCCTTCAGCCTTGATACTGCTAGCCAATTCCTCGAAAGTCTCTATATGATCCATAGGATGTTCGCTGGAAAGACCATGAAACTGATACTGTACAACCAATGCGTAGTACTCTGGTTCCAGCCTAAACTCAGCTCTGGCGAACGGAGGTGGTCTAATCGCAGACCGATTAGCATAGAATAGATCTGGTCTGTTATAATCAGCAAGTGTCTTCTTCTGACCATCCTCTTGTGGATGTTCTGCGCCCACGGAAACATCTGGTATGATGGGGTTTCCTTCCCCATCCAGTTTCTAACCCTTCGCGTTGCGTATGTGACCCTTTAGGTCTCATAAAATGCCGTCCTCACCGCGAATCAGAATCACAGGTTCCATAGAGAGAATCCTGCTAAATGCTCAAGCTCTCGGTATCACTGGTCGCGGCTTGTGTCGATCGATGCCTATAGGGTGTCGGTCGACACAGTGCGATTCCTGCAACACCAAAGAAACAAAAACGTAAGTAAACTAGAAAAAATAAGAAAAATGCTTAGTCTAAATTCTAATACTGAATCTATCGGCGAACTCGAAGAGTCCCCGGCAGCGGCGCCAAAAACTGGATAGGTTCAGGTTTTAATCCTATTCTACTGCAAGTGCACAGTTAATGCAATTATAGTATAAGAGGTATCGAATCCCACAGAGACTCTCAGTCACACGATATATTATAAGTAATTCGAATTTAGCTAAGCGAAACAGATTGTAAGCAGTAAACGAAATAACAAGTAAATAGATCAAGCGAGGTGGAGGTAAGCAATCAGAATAAGGTGTTAGGTTTCGGGAATTTCTCAAGATATCAGGAAATCAGATTAACAACAATCAAGATTCAATCTATAGCGTTCTTGAACTAGAATCACAAAAGTATAACTAACCAACTTTCGCTGTGATAATTATCTATATCTAACAACCTAGCAGACCAACTTTCGTTGCGAATACTAGAGTTCTAGATATGCATTAATTCCAAGTTCGTTTGTTCACAACTTCTCTAAACCAAATTTCTTTGCGAATAGATAAGTTGCTCACCTAAATCCTTTCTAGTTAATTAACCAACCGTCGTTGTGTAAATCAACCTAATATCATTAATCTAAGTGGCCAGTTCAGATTAAGCATTAAGAGCAATTTAGATGAAGAACTAGGTGATGAATCTAAATCAATTAGTTAATCTAACATTCCTCCCTAATGAGAATCCCTAACCTAACAGGAAATCTACTCAGACATAGCAATCATGACAGAAAACATGGTCAAAATAGACATCATAGAATAATCAAAGGAATAAGAACAGGGGTTCGAAATCTTCTCTCTTTCATGTATCTGATCAGCCCCTAATCTCCTAATCTCCAGAACAAAACTAAAATCAAACTTAGAATAAAACTTAGCCTAAATAGTGGCTGTAAAACCTAATAAAAAGCTAAAACACGATTTGGGTCACTTTGTAATTATGATAAGCTTCTGGGTCAAGTTGAAAATCTTCATTAATCTGCCAAATCCTCTGGTCCGCGAACTGTGTCGTCCGACACAAAAGTGGTGTCGATCGACACCAACATCAGATATCGGTAGTGACTTCTTCTTCTCGGGCAAATGCTCTAAAATACTCCAGAATATGCCATAATGTCCAAGTAAACTCCAAATGTGGTAAAACCTGTAAAGTACCTGAAAGGACTCGATAAACACTGTAAATGACCCTAAAACACCCTTATATCATGGCTTAAAACAGGTAAAAACCATGATGTATCACACCTTGGTGAGGTCATTGGAGACGTGGCAGCACAATCTTCTGGCCAAGGAGTTTGTGATCCACACCGATCATGAGACGTTAAAGCATCTAAGGGGGCAGACAATGCTTAAGAGGAGACACACGAAATGGCTTGAGTTTTTGGAGACGTTTCTGTACATCATCAAATACAAGAAGGGCAAGGAGTATATCGTCTCCAATGCCCTATCCCGGAGACACACCCTGATTAGCACCATTGAGGCCAAAGTTTTGGAGTTTGAGCAACTTAAGGATAATTATGATGCTGACCCAGATTTTTGTGCGATTTTCAGGAATGCAGTAAAGGAGCTAAAGGAGCATTCTACTTGCACGACGGCTTCCTGTTCCGAGACCGATGACTATGCATTCCGCTATTATGCGAGACGTACTGATCTGGGAATCCCACGGAGGCCGCTTGATGGGACACTTCGGCAAGGATAAGACGATGAGCATTCTATCCGACTACTACTTCTGCTCGCACTTGAAACGAGACATGGAGCGTTTCTGTTCTAAGTGCATCACATGCCTAAAAACAAAGTCCAGGTCACATCCTTATGGTCTTTATATGCCCTTATTGATTCCTAACATTCCTTTGGTAGATATTTCTATGGATTTTGTGTTAGGTATACCTAAGATAAGGCACAAGGATTCAATATTCGTTGTGGTTGACCGATTCTTGAAGATGGCCCATTTCATACCATGTGCCAAGAAGAATGACGCGAAAATGGCTGATCTATTCTTCCGAGAATTAGTGCGACTGCACGGCCTACCCCAGACCATTTTCTCAGATCGAGACACAAATTTTCTGAGCTAATTCTGGAGGACACTCTGGAGGAAACTTGGGACTAAGCAGCTGTTCTATACGAGTTGACATCCGCAGACGGAAGGCCATACCGAGATTGTCAACTGCACACTATTAGCCCTCTTACAGGCCACGATCCTTAAAAACTTACTGGTTAGATTGTATTTCGTACGTTGAATTTTCTTATATTAACGCTAACCACTCTGCTACTAAGCTTTCACCTTTTGAGATTGTATATGTATTAAGTCAGAGACGCTCATAAATCTCAAGCCAATACTGCCACTAGAGTTCGCCAACCAAGATGGAGAACGCAAGGCCGAGGCCATCAAGAAGTTTAACCAGAAGGTCAAGGACAACCTGGAGAAGATGATGGCCCATTACAAATGAGAAGCCGATCAGAAGAGGTAGGAGATCACCTTTTAGCCCCAGATATTGGGTGTGGTTACATATACAACCAGAGATGTTTCCAAACCGATGGAATTCAAAGCTTGCACCACGATGAGACGGCCCTTTCTGAGTCCTGGAGTAGATCAAAGACAACGTCTACAAACTCGAACTTCTAGGTGAGATGAACATTTTTTCGAGCTTTAATTTTTCTGATTTGTCTCCTTTTTGTGCAGGTGATGTGATAGGGTCAGGTTTTAATCCTATTCTACTGCAAGTGCACAGTTAAGTGATTGTAGTATATAGGGTATCGAATCCACAGAGACTCTGGTCTCGATAGATTAAGAACTATAGAGATTTAAACTAAGAAGAAAGCAATGTGAAGTAAACTAAATAGCAGTGCGAGAAAGTAAACAGGTAGCAAGATTATCGGTTGTGAAAGCAGTTAATTAATGGCGCTAAGTCTAGGGCGTTCTCAGAAAATCAGACAAGCAGACAAATTATTCAGTCAGGATCTAATTAAGCACAGTTCTAGAACTCAAATCACGGATATAGAATTAACCAACTGTCGTTGCGAGAATTCTCTAAGTCTAAGTGCAGTAATCCAAATTCCTTTGCAATTACTAACAGATTAAACCAACATTAATTTCAAGTTCGATATGTTCACAATTAAACTAAACCAAATTCCTTTGCGAGAAGTTTAATTGCTCAACCTAAATAGTTCAGATTCTAAACCACACTTCCGTGTCGTATTTAGCAACCTAAGATCTAGATTCTAATTGATCAGGTTAGAACTAGCATTAAACACAATTTAGATCGAAGAACATTCTATTCATGTGAATCCTTAACTGAATTAAAAAAGTCTAGCAAGTCATGAAATCCCTAGTGAGAATCCCTAAACCTAACAATGAATCTACTCAAACATGATTAATGAAACAGAAATCATAGAATTAATAGATTGCATATAAGAAATTAAATAGATAAAGGGGTTCGAAATCTTCTCCAAAATAGTTGAAGTACAAGATCAGATAAGCCCCAAAAGCTCTAAAATCCCTAAGCTCTTAATTATCAAAGCGTATGAAAAGCGTATCTAAATAAAACACAAAAATCCTAATTATATAGGCTAAATCTCGGCTGGGGCTTCTTTGTAAATACTGGAAACTTCTGGGCCAAAGTGTAATATCTTCATTCTTCATTAAACCGCCGAGTCTGGCCCATCTCGCTTGTGTGTCGACCGATGCAAAATGTGTGTCGGTCGATGCAATCCTGTTTTCTGGACAGTGAGCTCAAGCTCTCGGCCAAACACTCCAAAAATCTCCAAAAAGCTCCAATATCTCCAATTCTGCTCCAAACCTGATTATACCTGTAATAGACTCTAAAAGAACACAAAAAGACTCTAAAACATACTTATATCATGGTCTAAAACTAGTAAAAACCATGATATATCAACTCCCCCACACTTAGCCTTTGCTTGCCCTCAAGCAAAACAGAGAACTAAAACATGGTGAAGAGGTTTGAAAAATCTTCAGAAACTCTTTTCATCCTAGAAGCAACAACACTCATATTTCCCTTAGTAATCCACTGAAAGAATCAACATGCAGACATCAAGACCAACATATACTTCCCCCACACTTAGCAACTGTCCTAAGTAAACTCCACAATCACATTCACGCATTCAAATTCTCCCTACTGACTTCTGCAAGTATTTAAGTGCGGTCTCACCTAAGGAGTATCGATCAAAGGCACATGGACTCTTACCTTATCAGCTCTAGACCACCATACTATCTTTCTCTAGTCCCTTTCTTCTCTTTTCCCTTCCTTAGCATTCTGATTTTTCCCACTGGGTATCATTTTTTTTTTTTTTTATCAGTGCTCTTCCCGTTAAGGGGTGTACTTTGGACACATTCCATGGATGCACAGGATATGATAGTTGTAGCTACCACTCCCATGACAACTTCGGAGTTACTAACTCATCCTCAGTTTATTATCTTTTTTTTTTAATTTTTTTTTTATTTTATGGAAGGGGAGAATGGAACTAAATAGGACAGGTTTACAGGCTATGTCAGAACTAACAAGGGAATCCGACACAAAGTATACCAAGCCCTTACGTGAGAAATCTAAGTCAGTATTAAGTTTGAAGTCAGTAAAAGGATCCTCTGATACCTGAAGTGATGTGGGTGTCCTTAGTAGGTTGATCTGTGATGAAGTTTTCTAATAGTCAGAGATTGATCCTGCAACTTCATCCCAATGGTTACTTAAGTTCCTGCAAGTGCTGTTAATCTTCTCAAAAAATCATTGTTTCCTACTTAAACTATTTTGACTCAATAAAATTTTTTTTGAAAAACTGACTGACTCTTAAGAAAACAGAAAACAGGAGTCAGTAGCACCTCCCCCACACTTAAGACACACTGTCCCCAGTAGTGTCAAGCGAAGGATTGGCAAAAAGAAAGAAAAATTTGTTAAAAGGATTGGTTGAGTTCTGTCGGATTTTTACCTCTGTCGCACAGGTGCAACGACCGTTGCACTAGGTGCATCGACCGTTGCTGTGCGATTTTTCTGTATGATCGATCGTTGCTCAGGACCGCAACGATCGCTGCAATGCGATTTCGATCGTGTTATGACGATCGACACAGTGGTGTGCCGATGACGCACTGCGTATTTCGGCCGAGACCTGCAGACTTACTCACCAAAACCAGAAACAAAACGTAAAATCCTACAAAAACACCAAAATTAAAATGCAAAAATGAAAACAGTGGGTTGCCTCCCACTCAGCGCTCTTTTAACGTCAATAGCTTGACGTTTCAGCTGATCTAGGTAGAGGGTGCATCATCCAGAGGTAGAATTTGACCTCCTGGAATCTCGGCCTTAGCCCAATAATGTTTCACCCTCTGTCCATTCACAGTGAATTCATTACCTTCCTTGCTGGTTAGAACGACAGCTCCATATGGACGCACCTCTTTGATCGTGAAAGGACCGGACCACCTTGATTTCAGCTTACCTGGAAACAAATGCAAACGAGAGTTATACAAAAGTACATGATCATTAGGCTCAAATTGTCTAGAGACAATTTTCTTGTCATGATAAGCCTTAGTCCTCTCCTTGTACAGCTTTGAGTTCTCATAGGCAAAATGTCTAATCTCATCCAACTCATTAAGCTGCACCAACCTCCTCTCTGCAGCAGATTTAAGATCAAAGTTCATCTGCTTTACAGCCCAAGCTGCTTTGTGCTCGAGTTCCACCGGCAGATGACATGCTTTTCCATACAACAGATGAAACGGAGTAGTTCCAAGTGGTGTCTTGAATGCAGTCCGGTAAGCCCATAATGCGTCGTCCAACTTAGCTGCCCAATCCTTTCTCGTTTTCCCCACAGTCTTCTCTAGGATCTCCTTGATCTGCCTGTTAGAGACTTCAACTTGTCCACTAGTGTGAGGGTGATAAGGAGTAGCAACCCGGTGATGAACTCCATGCTTCCTTAGTAGCTTCTCGAAGACCTTATTAATAAAGTGAGATCCTCCATCACTAATTACTATCCGAGGTACTCCAAATCTAGGGAATATGATGGTCTTAAACAGCTTAATGACCACCGAAGAATCATTGGTTGGACTAGCTATTGCTTCCACCCATTTAGACACATAGTCCACAACAACCAAGATGAACTTATTCCCATAGGATGAGGGAAAAGAACCCATGAAATCTATGCCCCAGCAATCGAAAACCTCAACTTCCAGAATGAAGTTCTGAGGCATCTCATGCTTCTTGCTGATCTTCCCTCTCTTCTGACAGGCATCATATTGAGAGATGAAAGAATGAGTGTCTCTAAACATCGTAGGCCACCAGAAACCTGCTTGCTGAACTTTAGACACAGTTTTGAATGTAGCAAAATGTCCAGCATAATCTGATCCATGACAATGGAATAAGATGTCTGTAACCTCTGATTCGGCAACGCATCTCCTGTAAAGACCATCTGAACAGTGCTTATAGAGATAAGGCTCATCCCAGTAGTATCGTCTAAGCTCCCTGAAGAACTTCTTCTTTGTATAACCTTTTAAATCATCTGGTTCAGTCTCAGCAGCAAGGTAATTAGCTATATCTGCATGGTTGCTACAGTAGCAATTTCGAAATCATAGTTCCCAATTCGGATCCTTAAAGATTTTGGGTTCGTATCAGGTCTGCATCGACCGTTGCATGCGCATGTGTCGATCGTTGCTTCCCCGATACTTGCATCGACCATTGCCAATGTGGCATCGATCGACACTGAGCGATTATCCCGACAGTTCTGCAACTCTCTGCCCAAATCCGTTCGAAACATTGTACTGACCATATTGACGTTTTCCTCAGGCAAATAATCATTGATGGGCACGTCTTCCTCAACCAGCATCCCTAAAAGGTGATCAGCAACTCCATTTTCAACCCCCTTCTTGTCCCTCACTTCAATGTCAAACTCCTGAAGCAGCAAAATCCATCTCAACAATCTTGGTTTAGCATCCTTCTCCTGCATCAGATACTTCAGGGCTGAATGATCAGTATGCACAATCACCTTGGAGCCAACAAGATAGGGGCGGAATTTCTCAAATGCAAAGACAACAGCCAACAGCTCTCTGTGGTGACATAGTTTCTTTGCGCATCATCTAGTGTCCTACTAGCATAATAGATAGCATGAAGCTTTCTATCCTTCTTCTGCCCCAGAACAGCTCCTACAGCATAGTCACTTGCATCACACATAACCTCAAAAGGTAGATCCCAATCCGGTGGCTGAACTATCGGAGCACTCACTAATGCCTGCTTGATTTGTTCAAATGCAGTCTGACAATCTGCATTGAACTCAAATTTGGTATCCTTACATAGCAAGACAGTTAGTGGTTTAGCAATCTTACTGAAGTCCTTGATAAACCGTCTATAGAAGCCAGCATGTCCAAGAAAGCTTCTTATAGACTTAACAGAATCAGGTGCCTGAAGGCTGGTCATAACCTCAATCTTAGCGCGGTCTACCTCGATCCCTGCTTCAGACACTCTATGTCCAAGTACAATACCATCTCTGACCATGAAATGACACTTTTCCCAGTTAAGGACCAAATGCTTTTCCTCACATCTAGTTAGCACCTTGCATAAATTATCTAAGCACTCATTGTAGGAGGATCCATATACTGAAAAATCATCCATAAATACCTCCATAAAGTCCTCAATCATGTCAGTGAAGATGGACATCATGCATCTCTGGAAGGTGGCTGGCGCATTACAGAGTCCAAAGGGCATCCTACGGTAAGCAAATGTGCCATATGGATAAGTGAAGGTGGTCTTTCCCTGATCCTCTGGGTGGATAGGAATCTGAAAGAAACCTGAGTATCCATCGAGGAAGCAATAGTAAGGGTGATTTGCTAACCTCTCCAACATCTGATCAATGAAGGGCAAAGGGAAATGATCCTTCCTTTTTGCAGCATTGAGTTTCCTGTAATCTATGCACATCCTGTGTCCCGTCATAGTCCTAGTAGGGATCAGCTCATTCATCTCATTCTTCACTACTGTAACTCCGCCTTTCTTAGGCACTACATGGACTGGACTCACCCAATCACTGTCTGAAATAGGATAGATTATCCCAGCATCCAGGAGTTTCATAATCTTCTTCTTAACCACTTCCTGTAGATTAGGATTAAGCCTTCTCTGATGCTCTACAGATGTCTTAGACTCGTCCTCAAGATGTATCCGATGCAAGCACATCTCCGGAGAGATACCTGAAATGTCATCAAGAGAATAGCCAAGAGCTTTGCGATGCTTGCGCAGCTTGCTTAGCAGTAAAGTGAGCTCTGCGTTGTTCAAACTGGCATTGATAATTACTGGATATGTCGAATTTGGTCCAAGAAATGCGTACCTTAACCCGGATGGAAGTTGTTTCAGCTCAATCTTCAGAGCTTTTTCCTCTGCCCAGTCCCTGTTGACTTGCAACGACTGATGCCTAGTTAGTATCGATCGTTGCATCGTCGCGTCTGATGTTTCTACTTGCATTACTGCTTCAACAGAATCCATTAGCCTTGCATAGCACATTGCGGGCTCGTCCTGCAGGTATTCCAGCTCCATTATAGAGCTCAGTAAAGCTCTTTCTAGTGGATCTTCAGCATGTGACTTGTGAAAGTATTATGCAGCCAAATCACCTAGTGTGTCCACATAGAAGGTTTGTCCGTCGATGGTTGGTCTCTTCACCAGTTTGTCCATATCAAAACTCATCTTCAGATCACCCACATTCAGAATTATTCTACCTCCTTGGCAGTCAATCATCGCACCAGCAGTAGCTAAGAAAGGCCTGCCCAAAATCAGTGGATCATTTGGTTCCTCTCCATACTGCAGAACCACAAAATCGGTAGGTATCACACATTGGCCAATCATTATAGGTACATCCTCCAATAATCCTTCGGGAATTCTGATCGTTCTATCTGCCAAAACAAGTGATATCCTAGTGGGTATAAAGTCAGTCATTCCGAGTCTCATGGCAACTGAGAAAGGCATCAGATTCACACTGGAACTAAGATCACATAGGGACCTTTCGAATCTTTCCCTGTAAATAGCACAATCCAACACAAAGCTTCCTGGATCTTTAACCTTCTCAGGAATCCTGCCCTGAATTACTGCACTGCATACCTCGCTGATCATCATTACACTCTCCTCATTAGACCACTTTCCAGCAATTAAATCCTTAAGACATCTCTTCATCACAGGAGAGGTCTCCATAGAGTCAATCAAAGCACTTCGACTTTCACCTTTCTAATAAACTCTTGGCACTTTTCGTACTGCCTATCATTCTTAGCTTTTCTGGGATTATTGGGATAAGGTACCTTAGGCTTGTAAACCTTCTCGGTCGACTGTTTCGGTTTCTCTGGTTTTGAACTCTCTGCAGTCGCCTTGTGTCGATCATCACTGGTGTTGTATCGATCGTTGCTAGGCGACTTTGTTACGACAGGTTCTTTGTTTTCGCTTTGCGACGACCGTTGCTGACTGGCGTCGATCGATGCATTGCGAATATCACGGATCCCATCTTCCAATTCTTCAATTTCCACGAGTTCTTCGACACTCAACTGCTTTTTCTGGCCAGGCAGTAGCTCCTTACCACTTCTCAATGTTACTGCATTGCATTGATACTTGGGATTAGCATCAGTTCGCCCTGGGAGATATCCATCTTCCCTCTGAGCATATCCAGCAGTTCTTGCAACTTTAGCGTCAAGCTCCTTCATGTGTGCGCTCAGGTGTTCAAACTTCCCGTTCAGATCCTCATAGACAGTACTTATCTTCTTATCGAGGCCTGCAACATTCTTAGTCTGACCCTTCAGCAGCTGTTCCATCATTGCCTCCAACTTACTCTCATGAGCAGTAGCTGCAGGAGGAGTCTGATAAGATGAAGATCCATAGGTTCTCTGAGTACCTTGTCCAAAAGGTTTTTGAAAAACACTAGTTTGTCCAAAGCCAAAGGAGTTGCTGTCAGAATCGCCTAGTCACGATCGACACAAAGGTGCAACGATCGACGCTATGCGTAATCGGTACCTGCGCCAGAGAGAGAACAGAGAAAAATTAGTTAAAAAAAAAAATCATAGTAAAAACCCTAAGTTCTATACTATCGAAGACTCTAAGAGTCCCCGGCAACGGCGCCAAAAACTTGATATGGTCCGGTTTTAATCCTATTCTACTGCAAGTGCACAGTTAAGTGATTGTAGTATATAGGGTATCGAATCCACAGAGACTCTGGTCTCGATAGATTAAGAACTATAGAGATTTAAACTAAGAAGAAAGCAATGTGAAGTAAACTAAATAGCAGTGCGAGAAAGTAAACAGGTAGCAAGATTATCGGTTGTGAAAGCAGTTAATTAAGGGCGCTAAGTCTAGGGCGTTCTCAGGAAATCAGACAAGCAGACAAATTATTCAGACATGATCTAATTAAGCACAGTTCTAGAACTCAAATCACGGATATAGAATTAACCAACTGTCGTTGCGAGAATTCTCTAAGTCTAAGTGCAGTAATCCAAATTCCTTTGCAATTACTAACAGATTAAACCAGCATTAATTTCAAGTTCGATATGTTCACAATTAAACTAAACCAAATTCCTTTGCGAGAAGTTTAATTGCTCAACTTAAATAGTTCAGATTCTAAACCACACTTTCGTGTCGTATTTAGCAACCTAAGATCTAGATTCTAATTGATCAGGTTAGAACTAGCATTAAACACAATTTAGATCGAAGAACATTCTATTCATGTGAATCCTTAACTGAATTAAACAAGTCTAGCAAGTCATGAAATCCCTAGTGAGAATCCCTAAACCTAACAATGAATCTACTCAGACATGATTAATGAAACAGAAATCATAGAATTAATAGATTGCATATAAGAAATTAAATAGATAAAGGGGTTCGAAATCTTCTCCAAAATAGATGAAGTACAGGATCAGATCAGCCCCAAAAGCTCTAAAAATCCCTTAGCTCTTAATTATCAAAGCGTATGAAAAGCGTATTTAAATAAAACACCAAAATCCTAATTATATAGGCTAAATCTCGGCTGGGGCTTCTTTGTAAATACTGGAAACTTCTGGGCCAAAGTGTAATATCTTCATTCTTCATTAAACCGCCGAGTCTGGCCCATCTCGCTTGTGTGTCGACCGATGCACAATGTGTGTCGGTCGATGCAATCCTGTTTTCTGGACAGTGAGCTCAAGCTCTCGGCCAAACACTCCAAAAATCTCCAAAAAGCTCCAATATCTCCAATTCTGCTCCAAACCTGATTACACCTGTAATAGACTCTAAAAGAACACAAAAAGACTCTAAAACATACTTATATCATGGTCTAAAACTAGTAAGAACCATGATATATCATGATGCAGTTCTGAGGACATAATGTTCTCATTAGGGTGGGAATGATAAAGACATCGGTTCAACCAAACCAGAACTGTCCGATCCAGCCAACCCAGTCAAACCATTTCCTACCTTGGTGAGCGCGCCCCGGAGCAGAGGTGGACAGAAGAGACTCACGGAGAAATTCAACTGAGTCATGGAGCATCTGATCACCATGAGAAGCATAGACGACATCACAGAGTACTTGGACCATTTGGATCATGATCATCCTGTTCTGAACCAGCAAGTCCGGAGGATCTCCGAGACTACCGATTCCGACCACGACGATCCTTTCACACCAGGATTGTCTGTCTGACTATTACTTAGGATCGACGACGCAGCTGTTGATTTTTATCATGTGTCGTCTTAGTGGACCAAAGGTTATACTCTTTTTTCCCTTGCAAGGTTTTTATCCCATTGGGTTTTCCTTGTAAGTTTTTAACGAGGTAACCCAAGGCCCGTTTCATCAAACACAATGCACGGCCCAAAAATCCAAGACCGTTTCACACGCCTAATGGGCTTTTATTAGTCTTTATTTTTCTGTTTTAATTCTTGTAAGGCCTTAAGGCCCAATCCATCTTATTTTTACCTAGGGATTTCGAATACTAGGCTTTTATTATCCAAACTCTTTGTATGTTATTAGTTACGTTTTATGCAAAGAAATACCCTAAACCTATTGGTTGTTGGCGGCCGTGAGTTGTCTTGTTGAGGATTCCCCTTGCATCTCAAGACAAAATCAGTTCCTTTTCCAGCTTCTCATCGAAGCCATCTTCTAGCATCAACAAAGAGTGACTTCAGTCCATCTGCTGGTGCTCCACCTCTCTATCTGTTTGTGGCACCAAGGAGAGTGACCTTAGTACAGCCTTGGAGTCTCTGTTAAATCGGTTCAGTGTGAGCTTCCCCTAGAGCTTACATCATAATACAACATAAATGCACTTATTTTCTTCTTTCACTACCATTTCTTCGTTGTCGTCTATTAAGGCACTCTCTCTCTCTCTCTCTCTCTCTCTCTCTCTCTCTCTCTCTCTCTCTCTCTCCTGTTTTTTTTTCTGATCTCACTTTTTTCTTCTGTTCTTAATTTTCCATCGTATGTTGTGCTTCCAATACGTTCTTGCTCTCCCTCGTAGTTGTGCCATTTAAAATAACGCCTTTTCCTTGGATGGTATTTGTGTTCAGTCAAGCGCATCCTCTCCATTAATGGATGGAGATTAAAAGGCTCTGGATTCTTCTGTCTATAATTATGGATTCTTCGCCGGGTCGTTTTCTGACCGGGATTCGCCGTGTGAAACATCGGTGAATTTTGCCCTTGTACCTTTTAATCATCCCAATTCCGGTGGGGGGGGGGGGGTTCTCATGTTAGCGTATTTTCTCTGTGGAGAAGGTTTGAGGAGGAAATTCCGAGAGCAGTGGTCATGCGATTTATTGGGTTGTCTTCCAAATTTTCCGGATCTTATCAATTACCACCTAGTCTAGAGATATGGTCTCCCAAACCTAGTGAAAGACCATGAGCCCTGCCTCCCGGTTGTAATTGTCTTTATGAGGCGTTCTTTTCTCACATGAACATGTGGTTTACCTTGCACGACATTTTGGTGGCGTACTGTGATGCACGACAAGTAGCTTTTACTCAGCTTACTCATTCTTCTGTTTAGAATATGGTCGCCACCCTCGTCATGAGAAGTGATGTTAGGGTTGACGTCACCCTTCGATTATTTTAGGAGATGTCATTTTCTGTTTATGCCACAACCCCGAATAGTTATTACGTTAGTATTTGGTCCCAGTATGGAATTATTTGGAGGGATATTCCCGAAGGATTCCCAGTTGGCAGCACAAGTTCTTCTATGCAAGGGTCAAGAGTTCTTTTTCAGACCGCAAGCTTTATCTTATTTAGATCCTTATTTCTGATCTAGTAGGGAGAGTCTCACAAATAAGGAACTTGCTGCGGAACAGGTGAGTCCTGGTAGCTAGGACTAACGGATTTGTGTAGGTCATGACTGAAGGGTTAAAATACTATGATTATTTACTTTTTAGGGCATGTGTGTGTGTAATGCATGTATTACGATGTAGATTTAAACCGTGTTGATTGTGTTGTGTTATGCATGCTTGATTTTTATGGTTAAGCTTTTTAATCTCTTTGATTCTTGGTGATAGTTTCATAGAGAACTATTGCATGCATGATCTTGGTGTTGATTTGTGGTGATGCATGTTTTCTCTTTGATTATGTGTTGAATCATTGATATTGTGTTAGAATGCATGGTTATTTTGATAAGTACGAGAACAGATTGAGATCCACTCGGAAATGGTTATTGTGATGGGATGAATTGTTTACCCGAGGGGTGAGGATACAGTAGATCCATGAGATCTTTGATCCACGTTAATCTCCCTTCCCTTTTAGAGACGGTTGTAGTGGATGCCGTGATCTTTGGATCCTTCGCATGATCCTACGCTGTAAATTGATCATGAAAGTACTTAGATGCATGCGTGAGTATCATGCAGTTTAAGTTACTTGTGTTGTGTGTTGCATGTGGCCATATGTGGTAACAAGAACACCGCGGACCAGTTGGTTGTCTTATTCTAGGACATGTGTTGTATTGCTCATCTAGTGACCTAGGACGTATGTGAGTCCTAGTTGATGCATTATTCAACTTGTGTGAGTGTTCTAGATTTAGTGTATCCGGTGCTCCCATTTTGGTCGTTGCCTAGGGTGAAGGTAACGAAGTGCTCGGACGGTACTTGGGTAGCTCCATTGGCTGAGAATCTCGAACGGTACTTGGGTTACTCCCTTGGCCGAGCGTTGTGTGTCGACACAAACCCGATGGATAGGTCCCAATAATGGGGGTAAAGCTCAAACGGTACTTGGGTCACTCCCTGGGCCAAGCATTGTGTGTCGAGGGATAGAGGTCCCCCTAATCGGTTTGTGATACTCGGCTTATGATCCTTTGTGGTGATTAAGGCGCAAGTAGTCACGTAGGGGGGTGTATCCGGTGCACTATGAGACCTTCGCATGTGTTGAGATTGAGGAGTCTAGACGTTTTATGCATTCATGATTGGAGTCATTTCTGCTTGTTTATTTTATATGCTTTTGGGTGGTGCATATATGTGTTGTTGGTGTTGCTTGGCTATGCCTATGAGACGAATTGTGTTGATTGATGTGCATTGTGTTTCGTCTGTTGGGACGGTTGGTCATTAAAGCATGTTTAGAGAGTCTTGGACTCACTGGGCGACACTAGGTTGCTCATTATACTATTTTAACTCGCATGAAGCTATAAACGGGCTAGAGGGAAAGTTCAGACGTTAGGCCGCCGGTGTATTTTCACGTTCTGACTGTGAAGATCGTTGAGTTTGAACTACGTAGGATTTTTTTCTGGTGCACCAGAAACTGTATTGTTTTTGGTTACGTTTTGTAATAGATCCTACTTAGTATTAATAAAATGTGTTTTTTTAATTCAACGGTTCCATGATATGAGTTTAGTCCAAACTAACACAAATTGAGGTCGTAGAACGGGTTGTCAAGCCTTAGGCTATGACCATGAGGTAAGTAGGAGATCACGGATATGGGCTGACCTGACCTCGGGGACGGATGGACCATTCGCGGTATTCGACTATTGTGACATCTCCGACCATCTATTGTCCATATAACGGGTTTGGATGTTACAAGAGGCCTACTCAAGAGGGTTCTGATCTTATAGGTACCTTAGTTCCTTTAGCATCAACGGGTGTACCTGTCACGTCGATCCTTGATGAGCCTAGAATTCCTTACACCGAAAAACATTCCTCTAACATTATTTTCGGGGTTGACCAGGAAGCGAAGAGGAGAAGGATTCTTTGTCCCATGGATATCCTTCCTCTATGAGAATGTGGCGTCGTTTGATGCTAGTGCTAGCGATTGTGCCAACCTCTTTAGGCGTTTCATGTGCCTTCCTTGTTCATTCCCTCCCCCACCATCGAATAGCTTGAGGAGGCTTTGGCGTAAACGGAGTTGACTCAATCTCAGTCGCTAGTGGGGTTTTCTTCTATTTCTTGTGTTTCTGGTGTTTATCGTTTGTTCCTAATCTTCGCTTTTGCAGTCAGTCGGGAGCACGAGAAGGCGGTTTCTGAAATAATTGCTCAATGTGCTTCTTGTTTTTAAAAGATGAGAAGTACTTATCTAAGCCAGTTGAGGTGCTGGAGATGGAGGTAAAAGAGAACTAGGTGATGGGTATCGTTGACTGCTTAAAACTCTGTGTGAGTGAATATATTTTGATTCCTCCCAAAAAAATTGTCAGAGTAAGGCTGCTCTTGAGGATTGTAAAATTCAATCTGAGGCGAGGAAAACAATTATGTTCAGGGGGACGGTATTTCCTTTGTCGCAACTTCGTCCTTCTTTGTCCGTTCTTCCCATCGGAGATGTTTACGCCATTGGGACTGATCAGCTTGGTTATGAATCTGATAGAGTTTAGGTATACAATCCTGTAAATTCAACACTAAACTCAATCCGAATCCTTTATTGATGAACAAGAATCATTCGCTTGAATTACAAACCTGAGAATCGTTGGCTTAACCCAAACGATATCTCCTCAAGATGTTAATCTCAGTCTATAATCCAAGCTACCTCACTAAAGAAGATGAACTGAGCTTATATACTTGTTACTCAGCTCACCAACTTGTTACAACCGACTCATGACTCGTTACAACAGACAAACAACTAAAACTGCAAAGCTTCTGGATTAGCTAGAGTCTTCGCCTTTGCTCCTTAGACGTTTAGCTGTTTGACTTGTCACGGTTCTCCTTTCTTCGAGTATAAACCTGATCAGGCTTATCAATACCCCCTTCGGCAAGACTCAGCTTGCCCTCAAGCTGGAATGTTGGAAACTGTTTTCGAAACTCCTTAATCCACACCCAAGTATTCTCTGCCTCAGATAGTCCCCACCATTTAATCAGCAACTCCAATCCTCCTTTAGCATTATACCTTGTATCCACCACAGCCTCCGGTGTTACCACTAAATCTCCTACCTCCTCATTAATTGTTGGCAGAGACAACACCTGATGGTTATGTCCCAGAACTGCTTTCAGCTGAGATACATGAAATACCGAGTGTATTTTTGCTTCTGGTGGGAGTCTCAACCGATAAGCAACTTTCCCGATGCGTTCCAGTATCTCATATGGTCCAAAGTACTTAGCAGATAATTTCTGACACACCCTTCTCAATACTGAATTTTGTCTATACGGTCGCAGCTTTAAGAATACCATAGTTCCCACTTCAAACTCTACATCTCTCCTGTGTTTGTCAGCGTTATTCTTCATTAGCTGCTGTGCATGATTCAAGTGGTGTTTGATATCAGTTAACATGGCATCTCTTTCCAACAACATAGCTTCCAAATCTTCGTTTGTTGTGGATCCTTTTTCAAACTTCAATAACCCAGGTGGATCTCGACCATATAATACCTTGAAAGGAGAAGTTTTCAGTGATGTATGGTATGATGTGTTGTGCCATAATTCTGCCCAGCATAAGAACCTATGCCAAGTACGAGGGTGACTAGATGCAAAACAACGAAGAAACGTTTCCAAACATCTATTAATAACCTCTGTTTGGCCATCACTCTGAGGGTGAAACGCCGTAGTAAACTTCAACTTCGTTCCCGACAAGCGCCAAAGCTCCTTCCAAAATACACTTAAAAAAACCGTGTCTCTATCCGAGACTATGGAGTTGGGAAATCCATGTAGTCTGATCACCTCACTCACAAACTTCTGAGCTACATCCTTAGCCTGATACGGATGTTTCAACCCTATGAAATGAGTTGATTTACTCAACCTATCCACAACAACCATGATTACATTGTACCCTTCAGATTTTGGTAACCCTTCAACAAAATCCATAGACAAATCCTCCCACACCTGTTGTGGAATTGGTAAAGGTTGAAGAAGACCAGCAGGAGCTAAAGTCGAATATTTGTGAGTTTGGCAAACTGCACATTCTGAAACATACTTCTGCACAGTCTTGAACATACCTTCCCAATGAAACCATAACTGTATCCTCTTAACTGTTTTCAGAACTCCAGAATGTCCCCCATTTAACTCATCATGGCATTCTGATAATATCACAGGAATGATGGTAGATGTTTTTGGTATCACCAATCTCCCTTTGTACCATAATCTGTTATCAATCACAGTCAACTCCGGTTTGGTTCCTTCTCCCTTCGTAACCTTTATAATCTCCTCCTGTAAAGTTGGATCCTGTGAAATCTCATTGTATACTTCTTGTATCTGAATGCTTTGAGGAATGGTGAAAGCACTCAATTTTGCCATTGTTGCCAATGTCACTGGCTGCTCAATCCTGGATAACCCGTCTGCTGCACCGTTTTGAGAACCAGGTTTATAACATATGTCAAAATCAAACACCAGCAACTTAACTAGCCATTTCTGATAATCCATACTGACTTCCCTCTGATCTAGAAGATATTTAAGACTTCTCTGATCCGTATGGACCACAAAACGTCTCCCCAACAGATAATGCTTCCATTTCCTGATTGACATCACTACTGCCATCAATTCTCTCTCATATATGGGTTTGAGTTTCTCTCGGTGTGTCAACGCATGACTGAAATATGCGATTGGTCTTTTGTCTTGCATTAAGACTGCTCCTAGTCCAAAGCCAGAAGCATCAGTTTCTACAATAAACTTCTTATTGAAATCTGGAAGAGCTAATACTGGAGCTGCTAACATCTTTGTCTTCAATGTCTCAAACGCCAACTGAGTACTCTCGGACCACTCAAAGTTATCTTTTTTAAGAAGGTCAGTTAAGGGCCGAGCCAACTCTCCATATCCCTTAATGAACCTCCTATAATACCCAGTTAATCCTAGGAATCCACGCAACTGTTTAACAGTTTTGGGTGTTGGCCACAACTTCATAGAACTTGTCTTGGAAGCATCTGTTGCCACTCCTTCCTCAGATATCACATGTCCCAAATATTCCACTTGTCCTTGGCCAAACATGCACTTCTTTTTGTTTGCATATAACCTGTTCTCAGCCAAGATAGTCAGAACCTTCTGTAAATGCAGTTGATGTTCCTCGATTGTTCTGCTATACACTAGTATATCATCAAAGAAGACTAGCACAAAATTCCCCAGTAGTGGTCTGAATATGGCATTCATCAGAGCCTGGAATGTTGCAGGTGCATTAGTGAGGCCAAATGGCATCACTAGAAATTCATAGTGTCCATCATGTGTTCGAAAAGCTGTCTTTTCTACATCCTTTGGTTCCATTCTGATTTGATGGTACCCTGCAGTAAGATCCAGCTTCGAAAACAGACAAGCACCATGCAACTCATCCAATAACTGATCTATCATCGGAATAGGAAACTTGTCTGGAACTGTTGCTTGATTCAATGCCCTGTAATCAACACAAAATCGCCATGATTTATCTTTTTTCTTTACCAGTAATACTGGACTGGAGAATGGACTGCGGCTTGGCTGAATAATTCCTTTCTGTAACATCTCCTTCACCAACTTAGTCATTGCTTCTTTGTGTATCTGAGGGTATCTGTAAGGACGAACACTAACCGGTAATGTATCAGGCTTCAACAGAATTCTGTGTTCATGCCCACGTACAGGAGGTAATCCCTCAGGTGTGTCAAAAACTCCCTCAAACTGTTGTAACACTTCTTGTATCTCCACTGGTGTTGTTGCTGTCAACTGTTCCGTGACAGTATGATTGTACAACCATAATTCCATTGGTGTCTTGGTGTGATCTACTGTGGGAAACAAAGAGTACAGTGAGCTCACGGATGTATGAGTGTCTCTGTCTCCCTTCAGTAAAACTCTTCTGCCTTGCCACCAGAAATTCCATTCTTGCTTATCCCAGTTGATCTTACACTCCCCCAATGTTCTTAACCACTGTATACCTAACACCATATCCACTCCTCCCAATTCCAAGGTAATACAGTCAATATTGAATTTTACTCCTTGCAATTCAATCTCCACATCTTTACAAACTCCCATGCTATTGACCATAACCCCTGTTCCCAACAAGATTTGAAGTTTATGATCATGCAACATCTGTATTTTTGCTTTCTCAACCAGTTTCGGTGTGATGAAATTATGTGTGGCACCACTGTCTATCATCACTACCATTCCTGTCCTTCCCACTGATCCGTTTAATTTCGTTGTTGTAGGTGAGTCCAACCCCAAAAACGAGAACAGTGATAGTTCCATCAGTTGTGAATTATGTTCTTCCACTTCCTGTAATTCTGCTTCCCAATTTTCATCAGAAACTTCTAACTCACACCCATCCATCACAGTTAAAACTTTCAGCTCTGCATTAGAACAATTATGTCCTCTGAACCATTTCCCTTTGCACTTAAAGCAGAGTTTTAGTCTCTTTAACTCAGCCAGTTCTGTTGGAGTTAGATGTTGCCTCCCTTGACCATTCTGAACTTGACTACTCTGAGCTTGGCCACTCTTAATCTGCTCATTTACTTTAAGTTTGTCTCCACCAGAACTGTTACTAGCTTGGATTTGCTGGCCTCCTCCCCCTTTCTGCCCATATGATGAAGTCCATGATTTTTGGTTATTGTATTGTTGTTTTGTGGACTGTGTTACAGGTGCTGCTGCAGCTATTGTCCTGCAAAACGCACTGTCTTCCATTTTAATGACTGCAGCTATGTGCTGTCTCAATCCAACTGGTTCCTTCAGCTTTATGACTTCCTGCATCTCTTGTTTCAGTCCATTGAAGAACACATGAACCAGATTTGCTTCATCAACACCTTTAACCAGAGACTTCAGTTCCTCAAACTCATTTATATACTCAGTGATAGATCCCTTCTGTTTGATTGCAAACAACCTTTTGCCTGGTTCGTCTTCAATACGTTGTGTGAACCTGGCTACCAATCTTTGCCGGAATTGTGCCCAATCCGTGAAAGGTTCTTCGTCCCATTCATTGTTAAACCAATTTAACACTGCTCCTTCAAAACTCAGAGATATCAACTCAAACCTATCCTGATCACTGTAATGGCCAAGTCGAAAATACCTTTCAGCTCTGTTTAACCATATACTGGGGTATTGACCTGTAAAGCTGGGAAGTTCAATCTTCTTCAACATACCAGACCGAGACTGGAGTGATCTATGAATTCCCCGATACCCTAGTTCTTCGTCTCGTCTATATTCGTAAGAGTTTACCTCGTGGTCAGGGCTAGAAGATCCCATCGGCCTCTTTCCTCGTGCTTTCTCGGCTCCGATCCAAGATTCCAATTTCTGTAAAGTTCTCGATTGTGTCTCCAACAATCGAGTGATGGAATCAACACGAGAGACCACGTCTTTGTTCGATTGTGTCAATAGCTCGCATCCGTGATGCAACGCCGAGACCTGTTGGTTGATATCACCTACTGCTGTGTGTAAATCTTCCACGTCCGTCATCAAATCCTCCATCGTTACGGTAATCGCCGTCGCCGTAAAGAAATTCTTCCTCCGATACTTCACCTTCGCGAAATCCGAACGCTCACCGCGCCAATTGATAGAGTTTAGGTATACAATCCTGTAAATTCAACACTAAACTCAATCCGAATCCTTTATTGATGAACAAGAATCATTCGCTTGAATTACAAACCTGAGAATCGTTGGCTTAACCCAAACGATATCTCCTCAAGATGTTAATCTCAGTCTATAATCCAAGCTACCTCACTAAAGAAGATGAACTGAGCTTATATACTTGTTACTCAGCTCACCAACTTGTTACAACCGACTCATGACTCGTTACAACAGACAAACAACTAAAACTGCAAAGCTTCTGGATTAGCTAGAGTCTTCGCCTTTGCTCCTTAGACGTTTAGCTGTTTGACTTGTCACGGTTCTCCTTTCTTCGAGTATAAACCTGATCAGGCTTATCAGAATCAGATAGGCTTTCGACTAAGGATGAAGCGAATTTGATCGATGCTCCTCCCAAACAATAGATGTGTTTTTTTTACTTTGCTATTTTGTTTCTTTATATGTTTTTTACTTGTTAAAGAGTGGATATCTAGCAATCCTTCTATGTTTGATTCTCCATCAACTGTTGTGGACTCAGCTACAACACAGGGATGGACAAAACCGGAACAGAATTAGTTTAAATGTAATGTAGATGCTGCTTATGATCCTGATACAGGTAGATCCACAGCTGGCTGGTTAATACGAGATCATGATGGTTCTGTGTTAAGTTGGAAATCATGTCATTTGGGGTATCTTTCTTCACCTTTGGAAGCAGAATGTCGTGTAATGCTGGAAGCATTAAAAGATGTTAGCGGTGGAATTTATCATCAAATGACGTTCGAAAGTGATTGTTATAATATGATCCAACATTTGAACAAGGAAACATCGTTCTGGAACATTTCCAACATAGCTTTAGATATTGCAACATATTATCAGTATTGGGTGTCCCTGAAGTTCACTTACACTCCTCGACAAGCCAACAATGCTGCTCACATGATTGCTCAACATGTTCCTCATAATCCTTCATTGTACCCTGTTCTATTTTCAGATATGTATATGCCTTTGTGGTTGTCGAATGTTCTTCTTACAGATTGTAACAACTCTTATCATTAATATAACTTCATTGCCTGAAAAAAATATATGTTTTTTACTTGTTTGTTCACGGTTTTAATCCGTCCAAACGATTTTCGTATTGCGAGATGGGCTCGGTTTACTTATTTCTCGTGAGTTTGTAACGGACATGCGGGATGGGCCAACTTATTTTTGTCCGTCTGTTCTTAGGGGTCGGGGGTACTTGCACCTGCATTTTTTTCCCTAGATCCCAAATTTTTTTTACACGGTCCAGGGTGTGGATTATTTCACCACTGCATCCACGAGGAACGCTGGTGCAGCAAGGGATCCGGATTGTCCCCTTTCCATCCGAGTGGTTTAGACTGGTTTTAAGGGTTTGGATTATTTCACCGCTGCATTCGTTGGGAACGGGTGGGGTAACGCCTCTCGCCACGGTTACAACAGCTCCCACTGTGGGCTGCATACGTGCCCTTGGGGAATGAATTAAGACGTTCGTAGTTCCTTTTTTTATTATTATAGCAGAAACGGTTTAAGTGTTGGATAACTCATGGGGCCGACCTCCAGAGTTTGGGGTTGTTATTTGGGGTCAGTGTAAGGTATTATGGGTCGTCCATGAGGATTCATATATCTGAGTACAATCGTTTCTGAGGGTGGCTTCTAAGACCAGATCTATGCATGCTCACGGGACATCCATGTAGATTTTCTTGGTCGATCCTTTTTTTTTTGTTCTATCAACGAAGATTCGCCTGTGTTCTTCCATTTCATTCTTAGATTTTTTTACAACTTGATCTCCAAATAGCGTAGTATTTGGTTGGCGTGTCTCACCAGTCTTCCTTTTTCTAAACATTGTTCCATTATAAAATTCCCCGGAGATTGGATGTGTGCGCTCTGGTTTGTCTTTGATAGTTTCTAGTTGGGATTTGACTGTATCTTATTCTTGGGTGGTTTTTGTCGACTTGGGTGACCTCACTAGGATTTCTTGGCGACTCTTGCCACTCGATTGTAGTTTTTCCCACAGCTCTCGTTCGACATTGAAGCATGCCCTTGATGCGGATTGAATACCCTTTATCGTTTAGATCCCTCTCAGGGTTGGGAATTTTTCAAACAGATGATAAGTTGAGAGAGTCGCCTTCATCGCGGGTACGTTGTAGATGGCCAATTATACTACTCGAATTTCTTAGTTCTTGTAGTAAATTCCTCAATATACAAGACAAATGTCATTATAGTATAGGTTGAAGTTGTCAAATCCTAATTGGATAGATTTTAGAACAAAGGGAATGTATATACTTTTTAAGATAAGTCAAGCAAAGGAGTGTTTTGAATTCTATCAACCTAAGTATTAAAAGAAAGACTAAACAAGAAAGACAAGAGTGAAATTAAAGATTGCAGATAAGAACAAGAGACAAAGCACTAAACAAGATAAGAAAATGTTTAAAAGTAGGATGTGGGTCAATGTACTAGACATAGTTAGAGATGATCATGTGTGCTAATAACCAATCACACATGCTAATGATGGCTTAATGACTACTAAAATAGCTAATCACATTCCCATGTTCAAAGCCTTTTGCTTATCATGCAACATTCCATTTCTCAATTTTAATTCACAAGATAACATGCATTTTAATAAATCACAACACAATCAAGAAAGCTTAATCCTTCAGTCAAGTTCTAATAACAATAATACACCGTAGACATCAGTTCCCATTGGTTAAGCATGCAAAATCTCTAATTATGTTAATTAAGCAATTCATCGAACACCTTCCGGGAAACAAAAAGATTATGATTTAAATCAACAATTTCATGCAAATCTAGCAAAGATATCAACCTAATAGAGAAGGACTTACATAGATTAAGCACTAAGAAACCTAGATCAATCTTATTATAACCCTAATCTACCTCATCCATGAGACCCAAGGAGACTACTCACTAATCATTCTATTTCTCATAAACCCATAGCGATTAAATGATAAAATATGATCAGGGAGATTATTAAAGAAGAGATTAAGATTAAAGATGTACAAAATGCATTAACTTTAAGGGAAAATGTTTACAAAGTTCTTAGATCTGAAAGAGATAAAGAGAAACTTAGGAAAAGAGAAGAAGACCAAACAATTAAGCTAAATACATATATACATGCTAGAGGTCGAGCAGGTAATTTGGCGTGGGAAGGAGACGAGCTTGGTCCAGCCAAACCGGTATGGTCAGACAGCTATGAGCAGGAGCGTGAGCTAAACCTTCTGGGCCGACGGTTGTGGTTTGGTCAGGCCGCTACAGCCAGACCGGTATGGATATCGCGGGCAGGTCTGTCTGTGATGCAGAATCCAGCATTATTTCTGGTAGGTTAAGGTCTTGGACAAGCTGTGATGTAGAGGAAGGCATGGACCGGTGCAGATCATCTGTGATGAAGACAACAAGTGGCTGATAGGTCTAGGTATAGCCCTAGTATCTAACTGCAAGTGCACAGGTATATCGATGTAGTACTTAGGGTATCGAACAAAGAGTCCCAAACCTCTGCGAAAAGTCTCTGCTACTAATCTTTCTGGAAGTAAAATAAAGTGTAGCCTAAGAAATGGATGGAAAACCTAATTATAGTCTAAAACACGATTTGGACTTTTTGTAAATAAGGAAAACTCTTGGGCAAAAGTGGAGATTTCTAATTCTTTTAAAAACTGCGCAGAATTTATGTCCAGATATGGTGTCGACCGACACTAGGTGCAGGCGTAGCCAGTGAACTCTTTGAAATACATATGTGCTGCATAATTCTTCCAAATCCTCCTAGAATCTCCAATTAAGCTCAAATCAAACCTAGACTTGTAAATGACTCGAATGACTCCAAAAACACATAAAAGACTTGATAACAAAATAATAGATCATGGTTTAAAACCCATAAAAACCATGATATATCAACTCCCCCATGCTTAGTTTTTGCTTTCCCTCAAGCAAACATAAAACCAAAACCTGAAATGAAAACTTAGAAACTTATTTCATCCTAGAAACACCACATCAACAATCACCATAGTAAACCACATGAAAAACTTTCCTGAAGAAATCCATACCACCATAGACTTCCCCCAGACTTAGAAATTGTCCCAAAAAACTCTACATTATTGATGAGCAATTCAAATTCACCATACTGACCTCTTTAAGATTAAGTCCAATCTTATCAAGGGAGTACCGATCGAAGGACATATGGACTCTTACTCCGTCATAACCTGATCACTGTGAGAGTCGAAACTTGCATTGTTGATTTTTGAAGGGCTGACTTTTAGGGAGCAGAAGATTCTAATGTAAACGACACGAAAGAGATCCGGAGAATAGTTTTATTGATATGTTTTAAAAAGGGTACAAAGCGTAAGAGCCAGAGAAAAGTCTTAAGTGTTTTTGGTAGGGTTTTCAAAATGGTTTCATTGTAGGAAGTCCTTCGCCTTATATAGTCGGGGCGAGTGTTTAGAGGATATTTGCATGTAAGATTTCCGGAGATCTCCGGGTTATCGCATATTCCATATCAGTTCGGATTTACTTTTCTGCTCGGATTTTCCTCTTCTTGCTCGGATTTATCTTCATATTTTCTTATTCAAGTTTATCTTTCTTTTTCCGCATTTATATTTCCACGGCTTAACTTTATCTTCTGAATGGGCCGAAAAGGGACGATCCAAGTCCGTTTAAGTATATGTTTTCTTAGTCCTGCCCAAAGTCTATAAAATACAAACCTTGTGGGTTCGGCCTAAGTTCGTATTTCTTATAGCTTATTCGGCGATTCTGTCAATGGCTAGTAGTGTGTAAGATGTCGTTACGAAGATGGGTTGCGGCTAGTTGCGCATTTGGAGAAAGATATTGGCGAGTATCCGAGCAATTAGTCTAAGAAAATTGTCTCTTCGGAATATTCGGGAAATACATTCTGTCGGAACTTCTGAGGAAGTATGTTCTGCTCTGCTTTAAATTTCCGAGGAAGTGTGTTATGCTCGGAAAATCAGAGGGAATTTGCTTGGATTGTCTGAGCAGTTGGTCTGCTCAGATTTTCCGAGAAGCTTGGCTTGCTCGGATTTTCCGAGCAGCTTGGCATGCTCGGATCTTTGGAGCAGCTTGTTTGAGCGTTTTGGCTTGCTCGGAGATTCTATCGAGTTGTATGCTTTTTGTGCGATTTATCAAAGCAGTCTGATTGTTCAGAAGTTCGGATAAGTGATTTCATATGTTTTATCCGAAATGTAATTCATGCAAAATGTCGTCCATACATAGTGTGGTTTATACGAAAAATAGCTATGTTTGACTCCTCAATCCATATTGGAATAGTTAGACTCGAGTGTGATTATGGCGAGCTTTAAGTTGGCGAGGCGAAAACAATTGTTCGAAAGTTTCAGTCTAGCCGTTCTCTTCAATGACTGTTGACTCGTAACAGAAACTTGTCAGAGTTTTCGTTACGTTTTTGTTGATGGTCGGTATGCTTACAAAGATTAGTTTTTGGAACCGGCGATCACGAGATGACAATAGGAGGTGAAATGTTTCCGAGCTATATTTGTTACGGTCTCCAAGCAAGGTCATTTTAACCGATCAATATGTGTGCGGGAATCCTCTCAGACCAGATGGCCGTAAAAGATCCGTCCGAGTAGGATATTGCCTATTTTAAGGCCATGCCTAATCATGATCAGTTCTTGCATGATTAGCCTAAGAATGCTTATGCTAGGATAATAAAGTGTAATCATGATTAAGGTTCCATGCCTTCAAAAAAATCTACAAGCATTCCTACATTCTTCAATTCACTCTTCACACTTTCACCACAAAGAGAAATTATAAGGTAACTTCTCTCTCTCTCTCTCTCTCTCTCTCTCTACTTCTCTCTAATTTTTGTGTTTGTTATGGGCTACTCTTGAGCGTTCTTAAGCTTTTTGGTGAAATTTGGAGTCTTTGATCTTTTTCCAATTTTGCATCTCAACTTGGTTGCGTTTTTCAATGTATGGATCTAGTGGTATGACCAAGATCGTTTTACGGCTTGGACGTGAAGATTTTTCTTCCGAAGAAGGGTCCTCTAGAATTTGGGGGCCAACCATGCCCTTTGCTGATCGGCCATGTTTTCAAGAGTATTTGCGGTAAATTGATGTATGAGAAAAAATGTCTGCTTCAGATCAATGATCAGTTTGTCGGAGACAATAATGTCCGCAAACACCTTTCTTCCGCTGCGGATGAGCCATCAATTAAAGAAGAGTTTGAGGAAGTTCCCATCAACCAGGAGGAAGCCAAATGTTATTGGGGTTATCCTTAGCTGAAGCGGAAGGCATTTCGGTGCAAGAAGAATAATGAACTGAAACAATTCCTGCAAGCCAGATGTTATTGGGCCATGCTTCTCTGCTAACAGGTCGGGCCTCGGATTACCTCGTTAAAAACCTTAGTGGGAAAACCCATTTGGGATAAAACCACATTAAGCAAAAAATGAGTATAAACCTTGGCCCAGAGAGATGTTGCAATGACCTCCTTGTCTCTAAATATAAGTTTAAAGTGCATCAAGTCCATGAGCTTCCAAATGAGGCAAGTCCATAAATCATTAGGTTAGAACTTTAGTAACTTCTTCACCCGAGCTGGTATTGTCTTTATTCCAGCTATCCTGGATTATTTGATGAGTCTAGATTTCATAAGAATCTCTCTTGTTGCTTTATTCATCGTGGTCCATCCTGAATTCTCCAATAAGTGGCAGTTGGTCTCTAGCGGGTTCCTTGGAAGTCTTCTGTTTTGTAACTTCCATAACTTCCTCATGTAAAAGGTTATTGACTCACTTCCTTTTAGTTATGATTCCTTGTTGAGTTAAGTTTGTGGAACAAGTTTAGTTGTAGCTTAACTCTTCTTGGTTAGGTAGATATGATCCAATACAGGCAACTATATCGCTGGTGCGATCAAACTGCTTCTCTCCAAGGTCATATACTGACTTGGTGAGCCCTCATGTATTCTGATTGTTTGATGATTTCTTTGTGTCCTCACCATACTATCCCTCTTGAAAAGGTTTCGACCTCGAAACTAGAAAACCTGCACCAAGAGAAAGCAAGTTACTTTCATGTTGTTTTGTGAGTTCATGGCCTTACCTTGATGAATTTGGGGCTCGTTGATGTAAGGGCTATCAGGAGGTTCTCCTTTGAGTAGGTAATTCAATATAATGCGTCCTCTCTGCCTTGGGTGCCACGGATGAGCTTATGAACCATAATCTCATGTGGTCTAGGTCTTGTAGCGTCCAAGGTCAGGTGGTACTTCTTTCTGTTTCGTCTCTTTGGTTCCTGCATTAATATGGACACTTTTGGCAAGAAACAAGTGCATTAGGTGTTCTTTAGGATATTATAAACTTGATGAACATATATTAATATATTATAGTTTTAAAACATGTTTTGTTTCCTCATTTTCATTCAAGTTCATTAGGTTTTTTAGTACTGCTGTGGAATCAGTAAAGATAAAAAATTTTGGCCGGGCGATTCTTCTTTGACATCAGCCTCGCCTCTGGTCCGTGGGCCAGCCTCGGTCTTTATGGGACTGTCCGTGTCTTAGTCTTTCTTAAACACGTGGCTCGGCTTTAATTTGGACGAGGTTTGTTGGTTCTGATTTTGCAGTCTTTTCTTCACAACTCTTTGGGTTGTAAACTATATAGTAGAGTTAGTACCTTCATGACCCCCTATGGACAAGAGCAAGTGCATCATTTTTGTATTAAATATTGATCATGATAAGACCATGTATTGATCATGTTAAGACCTTATGTTGCGGCTCAAGACTTTCCATATTTGGCTCTTAGGTTAAACACTTTGTAAAACCTATAAGAACATGTTGTATGGCCGCAAATGAATAACAAGTTTTGTGACTCTATTCTCTCTCTATACTTGCGCAATCTTACTCTTGTTCTAGCTATGTTCATTCTCTAAATCTCACATGGTATCAGAGCATAGATCTCTATTCTATTGATTCTCTTTTTGTTTCTTGATTCTCTCACTCCTAAACTCACAAATCTCTCGGTTCATCATTCTCTGTCCGAAAACCCTAATCTTCTCTGTCCTAAATCTCTCACGGTTCTTATACTCTCTTGGTTCCTAACTTGATTCATCAGTCTCTTACCCTCTGTCCTAAATCTTAAGACTTGTTCCCAGCTTCAATCTCTAGGTTTTTCTCAGATTTCTCTACTTAAAACCCTAGCGGCTACTCTCTCGCTCATAAACCCTAGCGGCCGCTCTATCTCCTGCCCATACATCTTTCACGGTTCCATCTCTCCAGCTTTCACCATGGAAGACTCAGTTCACATCAGCTCCAGCTTGAGACCTACTGTCATCCCTGTTGTGCTCAAAGGTATCAACTACAGGACATGGCAAAGGACCATCAAGACTGCCATTTGTGGAAGAGGTTTGTGGGATCACATCTTGGAGGATAAAACACCAACTGAAGAAGATGAAACCAAGAAGAAGGATGAGGAAACCAAGAAGGCAGAGGCTAAATGGTTTCAAGAAGATCAGTTGGTGCTTGGCTTTCTCCAAAACTCTCTTGACCCATCCATCCTTGAAGCTTATTCTCATTGTGAGACAGCCAAGTCACTGTGGGATACTCTCAAGAAGATTTATGGAGATGTTTCTAATCTGAGTAGGGTGTATGAAGTCAAGAAGGCCATAAGTGAGCTGAAACAAGAAGACCATGACTTTACCAAGTATCTTGGGAAGTTCTCCTCAGCATGGTCTGAACTTGAGATGCTAAGGCCAAGTACTATGAACCCCAAGATTCTCATTGAGAGAAAGGAGAAAGACAAGATCTTTGGCCTTCTACTCAACTTGGATCCGGTTTACAATGATGCTATCATGAAGATCCTAAGGGAGACTACACTTCCTGATTTTGAAGAGGTGTGTTCAAGGATCCAAAAGGAAGAAGGAAACATTGGTTTGTTTGGAGGAAAGGGGGAGTTGGTGACTGCCAACAAAGCCGGCTTCAAACCTGAGGAGAAGAAGGCTGCAGCTTGTGATCATTGCAAGAGGAAAGGCCATTCCAAGGATAAGTGTTGGATTCTTCATCCTCACCTCAAACCAGCCAAGTTCAAAGACTCAAGGGCAAATGCAAACATCTCCCAAGAAGCTGTGAAGGAGCCTGCCTCTACTTCAGCTCAAGGAGGGGAGCTTGCACTCTACACAGCCACTGAGTATGTTAAGAAGAGTGACCTTGAGGACCTCATCAAGGCTTATGCCTCTAAGCTCTCTGATATCTCTTTATTTTCTCATAAATTGCTTGCTAAAACTGATCATAAGTTGGTAGTAGATTCAGGAGCTTCTCACCACATGATTAGTAATGCTAAGTTGTTAACAGACATTAAACCTGCCCTAGGAAGAGTAACTATAGCTGATGGTCAAGGGATTCCTATAATTGGTACAGGAAAGTTAGGATTGTTTAACAAGGAAAGTGATGCCTTTTATGTTCCTAAGTTTAAATCTAACTTGCTGTCGGTTAAAAGGATCACCAAGGACTTGAATTGCAATGTTATCTTTGGGCCTAATGAAGTTTGTTTTCAGGATATTAAGAATGGAAAGGTTATTGGAATAGGTGGTACACAAGATGAACTTTACCTCCTTGAAGACACTTAGCTTTTAAATCCTGTTTTTCTTTCAATCAAAATGTCCTATGGCATGCTAGACTAGGACATCCTCATGCTCGTGCTTTGAACTTAATGTTGCCTAATGTTAGCTTTGATCATTCAACTTGTGAAGCTTGTATTCTTGGCAAACTTTGTAGAACTATCTTTCCTAAGTCAACTACTATCTATGAACATTGCTTTGATCTTGTGCATTCTGATGTTTGGACTTCACCTTGTCTTTCTAGAGATAGGAACAAGTATTTTGTGACCTTCATAGATGAAAAATCAAAATATACTTGGATTACATTGCTGCCATCTAAAGATAGGGTGTTTGATGCATTTCTAAACTTTCAAAACTATGTTACTAATCAATTTAATGCCAAGATTAAAGTGTTTAGATCAGATAATGGAGGAGAGTACACAAGCCAAAGATTCAAAGCTCAGTTGAACAAGTATGGGATCCTACATCAAACAAGCTGCCCACACACTCCTCAACAAAATGGTGTGGCTGAAAGGAAGAATAGACACCTGATGGAGGTTGCTAGGTCTATCATGTTCCACACCAATGTTCCTAAGAGGTTTTGGGGAGATGCAGTGTTGGCAGCATGCTATCTTATCAACAGGATCCCAACTAGAGTCCTTCAAGTCATTTCACCATATGAGGTATTGAACAAAACCAAACCTTTTATTGAACTCTTACGTGTGTTTGGTTGTGTTTGCTTTGTGTATATCTCAGGAGATCAAAGGAATAAGCTGGATGCTAAGAGCACAAGATGTATGTTCCTGGGATACTCCACAACTCAGAAGGGCTACAAGTGTTTTGATCCAAGCAACAACAGGACCTAAAGGATGTTAAGTTCATTGAGGGGCAGAGATACTATGAGAAGAGGGATTGGGAAGGTTTGAAGGATCTCTCAAGATCACCCTCTGATTTGGCTACAAGTTTGAAGTACTTGTTGGATCACTTGGGGAATGATATCCCACGGCCAGAGAAGACTGAAACAGCTACCCAAGAAGCTCAACAAGAGGATACTGAACCAATGACTCACACACATGAACCGGCTGAAGAAGACATTCTACCTCAAGATCAGAACCAAGTGGACTTGAATATGAATGAGGATACTCAAGATCAGAACCAAGTGGACTTGGATATGAATGAGAATGAGATGGTTTATCAAGAGGCAGTGGGTAATGAGGAGGTGGTTGATCAACAGGTTCAGCAACTCAGGAGAAGCACAAGGGAAAAGAAAGATCCATCAGAATGGATGAAGACAAGGGTCTTTTACAACAACCAAGCAGTAGCTCATCCTAGTCAGTCTACTTGTTCTATTGACTTGCTACCATCTAGTCACAAGGCCTTTCTTGGAAAGATTGAGCTACACCATGTCCCTAAGACTTATGAAGAGGCTGAGGGTATCAAGGTATGGATGGATGCAGTAAAGGATGAGAAAGAAGCTATGGAGAGGAACCACACTTGGATTGTGGAGAAGCTACCAAAGAGGAAGAAGACTGTTAGTTCTAAATGGGTCTTCACAATCAAGTATAAAAGCAATGGAGACATAGAGAGGTACAAGGCAAGGCTAGTGGCAAGAGGATTCACTCAAACCTATGGAGAAGACTATACAGACACTTTTGCACCAGTGGCTAAACTTCATACAGTGAGAGTCACATTGAGCTTAGCCACAAACCTCTCATGGAATATATGGCAAATGGATGTGAAGAATGCTTTTATACAAGGTGAACTTGAAGAGGAAGTGTATATGACTCCACCACCAGGTTTGAAGCACTTGTGTAAAGATGGTGAAGTATTGAGGCTGAGAAGGGCGATTTATGGTTTGAAGCCATCACCAAGGGCATGGTACCATAAGCTCAGTCACACTCTCATGGACCATAGTTTCAAGAAGTCTCAATCTGATCACACATTGTTCACGCTTCAGAGTGCTCAAGGAGTGGTGGTAGTTCTTATATATGTGGATGATTTGATCATCACAGGAAGTGATAATGATGGGATTCAATCCACAAAGGCTTACCTCAAGAGTTCCTTTGATATCAAAGATATTGGTGAGTTGAAGTACTTCTTGGGCATTGAAGTTTGCAGGTTCAATGATGGATTGTTTCTGTCCCAAAGGAAGTATGTCAAGGACTTGTTGACAGAAACAAGTATGCTTGATTGCAAGATTGCAAAGACTCCTCTTGAAGATGGCTACCAAGTCAATAGAAAGGGGGAGAAATCAGATGAAGTCAAGTTCAAGGATGTCTCATTGTATAGGAGGCTGGTTGGGAAGCTTATCTACCTCACTCTCACAAGACCAGACTTATACTTTGCTGTGAATCAAGTTAGCCAACATATGCAATCACCCACAGTGTATCATTGGAGTTTGATTGAGAGGATACTCAGATATCTCAAAGGATCAACTGAACAAGGTATTTGGATGGGTAAGAATGAGAGCACAGAGATTGTTGGCTATTGTGATGCAGATTGGGCTGGAGATAAGAGTGATAGGAGATCAACAACCGGCTATTGTACCTTCATTGGAGGCAACTTGGTAACTTGGAAGACAAAGAAGCAGAAGGTGGTATCTTTTTCTAGTGCTGAAGCTGAGTATAGGGCAATGAGGAAGCTTGCAACCGAGTTAACATGGCTGAAGGCTCTGCTCAAGGACTTTGGCATAGAGCAATCAAGTCCAATCACCTTCCATTGTGACAACCAGACTGCTATTCACATTGCAACCAACTCAGTGTTTCATGAGAGGACAAAACACATTGAGATTGATTGTCACAAGGTAAGGGAGAAGATTGAAGATGGAACCATTCTCCCTTGTTACACAAAGAGTGAAGTGTAGGAAGTTTCGGTTGATCCTGATTCAATTCTCATATTGATATCAACCTAAACATGCATCAGATCTAGGTGTTCTTATTTAGAAACATTAGATCTCACCTTTTACCTGTTTGTTTGCAGCGGAATTGAGAACAGGTCAATGATCAGGGAGATACACCGAGAGATGGATCCTCCAAAGGCTCACACACGCAATCACAGGAAAATGGCTGCTAGACCACGAGGAAGAGAGGCGCAGGGAGAGGAGAAAAACGGCGCTGGGTGTTAGGGTTGGAAGGAAAAACAGACTCAAGTTTTATTCATAAAACTTGTCTAATTCCTTTTGGGCTTTATGGGCCCAAATACCAATCTGATTAAATTCCATTTAATCAGACCCATTAATTCTTCTCTCTTAGTACGACAAATGCCTAGCACTTTTGTCGTACTTCTGCTAAGCCGTTCCAACATTATTTCCTGCTAGCTTAAGCGTGTGACCCATATGGGATCATACAATAAAGGCAATAAGTCCAAGACTTATAGATCATGAGCGGACTCTAGCAAGCCATCATGACCCCCAGTATTGTATGACTTATGTCTGATCACTGACATACTCTTACGTTATAGAGACAGTACAGAGATTGCTGGACACAATTCCAACAATCTCCCACTTGAACTGGAATCTCTGTATTCATAATCCCTTTCGTCTCAATATCTCGATTAGTCATAAGGCAAGATTAGTGTCATCCTTATAAAGCCTAATCTTGTTCATCGGACTCTGATTTGATACTGACAATACAAACGACTCGGGAAAGTCCGTTTGAGCATGGCCATGCGTTTTCCAGTATTCAAATCTCCGATTGGCCTAGAGATATTCACTCCATTTATATTGGAGGGACAAATCCCATCTTGTTCCATCACTGTAAACTACTCGTTTCATGATGCACCCAAACAAGGTCCTTATAGCTATCGCAGAACGATAGCGTTAGACAATGATCAAAGTGCATCAGTCCATATGCAGTCACATGCATGCGAACTCAGGTCTAAGGACTATACTCTATAGTCGTAATAAGAATCTCTTATGACACAGATATAAATATCCTGAAGAGTTCTTATTAGCGGGTCTTGTCCGGTCGTATGTTCCCAACATACACCTATGTACTGACTTTGATGCCGAGCATCTATGACACACTGAGACTTTGTCATAAGTCACGTACCAATCCAGTCTTACACGGTTGTTGGTGTTCCAATTTCAACAACCTTCGACTAGGGACAGGATGATATAAAACATTTATCAAATATAGGATCTCATGATCAAGCTAAATGACTTTGATGACTCAAGATCAAATCATTTACTTCGATGACCTATAAAATGGTTCATATCATTTTGGAACGATTATTTCATCACAGTTAAAATAATCTTGAAATAATAATTTCATTAAAACATAAAATAATGTTTTACAAGAACATATCAAATAACTAAAATAAAGCTCACAAAACTCCCACTCAAATTTAGATTACATTTCAATGTTTCTAATGCCTACAGCTTCAGTCAGGAACTCGAGCTTAGGCCTTGGGAGTGGCTTTGTCAACGGATCAGCGACATTATCATCTGTCGGAACTCGGCTGATCTTGACTTCCTTTCTATTAATGATGTCACGTATCAAGTGATATCTTCTTTGAACATGCTTGGATTTCTGGTGTGATCTTGGTTCCTTTGCCTGAGCTATAACACCATTGTTGTCACAAAACAGTGCCAGAGGCTCAGCCGCATCTGGTATCACACCTAGTTCCATAATGAACTTTCGTATCCAAACAGCTTCCTTCGCTGCTTCTGAGGCGGCGATATATTCAGCTTCCGTAGTGGAATCAGCAACGGTGTCCTGCTTGGAGCTTCTCCAACTTACTGCACCGCCATTCAGACAAAAGACATAACCAGACTGTGACCGGAAATCATCTGTGTCTGTCTGGAAACTTGCGTCCGTGAATCCACTGACTTTAAGCACATCACTTCCACCGTACACTAAGAACTTATCCTTAGTATGTCTTAGATACTTCAAGATGTTCTTTACGGCAATCCAATGGTTTTCACCTGGATTTGACTGGTATCTACTCGTCATGCTCAATGCGTAAGCAACATCAGGACGAGTACAGATCATGGCATACATGACAGATCCTATTGCAGATGCATAAGGAATATTCTTCATGCGCTCAAGCTCAGCAGCCGACGTAGGGCTCTGCTTCTTGCTTAGCGTTGTGCCATGTACCATTGGCGTGAAGCCCTTCTTGGAATCTTTCATGCTGAATCTTTGTAGGACTTTGTCAATGTATGAGTCTTGACACAAGCCTATCAGCCTCTTAGGTCTATCCCGATAGATCCTAATTCCAAGAACGTATGCGGCTTCACCCATGTCTTTCATGGAAAAACAACTTCCAAGCCAGTCTTTTACAGACTTCAACATTGGAACGTCGTTTCCGAGAAGCAGTATGTCATCAACATACAGAATAAGAAAAACGATTTTGCTCCCACTAGTTTTCTTATACACGCATTGTTCTTCTTCGTTTCTGATAAAGTCAAATTGCTTGATCGCTTCATCAAAACGAAGATTCCAGCTCCTCGATGCTTGCTTCAATCCATAAATGGATTTATGAAGCTTGCATACTTTCCCAGCATTCTTTGGATCTATGTAACCGTCAGGTTGCGTCATATACACATCCTCTTCCAGAATACCATTCAGGAAGGCGGTTTTCACGTCCATCTGCCAAATTTCATAATCATGAAAAGCTGCAGTTGCTAGTAGAATCCGAATAGATTTCATCATAGCCACCGGTGAATAGGTTTCATCGTAGTCCACACCGTGAACTTGTCTGAAACCTTTTGCCACCAACCTGGCTTTATAAATCTGGACATTTCCATCCACGTCAATCTTCTTCTTGAAGATCCATTTGCACTCGATGGCTTTTACACCAGCGGGTAAGTCAACCAACGAAAAGACTTGGTTGACCGACATGGAGTCCATTTCGGAATCAGTGGCCTTGCGCCACTTAGAGGAATCTGGGCCCATCATGGCTTGATTGAAGTTCGAAGGTTCATCACCATCAATGATCAAAAGATCATGACAGTCAGTCACGAGGAATCCCTGATATCTCTCGGGTTCGTGACGGATCCTCCCGGATCTTCGAACTTCAGGTACTACAGGTTCAGGCTCTACAATTTCTTGTGGATCCTCCTGCTGCTCTTCCTCATTAGGTTGAGCAGTATCCTGTTCATCTTGAATTTCTTCAAGCAGTACCTTACTCCCACTGTCTTTCTTAGAGAGAAACTCTCTCTCAAGAAAGTTACAATCCCGGGCAACAAAGATCTTGTTCTCGGAACGTAGATAGAAGTAATAAGCCTTGGTTTCCCGTGGATAACCAATGAAATAGCATTTGTCAGATTTTGGTGTAAGCTTGTCTGAGATTAATCTCTTGACATAGGCTTCGCAACCCCAAATTCTGAGATAAGACAGCACTGGAGCTTCTCCAGTCCATAATTCATATGGTGTCTTTGCTACTGCTTTTGATGGCGCTCTATTTAGAGTGAACACTGCTGTTAGCAGAGCATATCCCCAAAGGGATATTGGAAGGTCTGTGTGACTCATCATAGATCAAACCATATCCAATAAGGTCCGATTTCTCCTCTCAGACACACCATTCCATTGAGGTGTTCCGGGAGGAGTGAGTTGGGATACGATCCCACACTCTCTCAGATGATCACTGAATTCTTGGCTTAAGTATTCTCCTCCTCGGTCGGACCGAAGAGCCTTAATGCTTTTGCCAAGTTGGTTCTGTACTTCATTTTGGAATTCTCTGAACTTCTCAAAAGATTCAGACTTATGTTTCATCAAATAAACATATCCATACCTACTGAAATCATCAGTAAAGGTAATGAAGTACTGATAGTTTCCTCTTGCATTAGTGGACATTGGGCCACACACATCAGTGTGTATCAGGCCCAATAAGTCACTGGCCCTCTCGTTAGGTTTATTAAAGGGGGCCCGTGTCATTTTGCCCATCATGCAGGATTCGCATTTCTCACATGACTCAAAGTCAAATGAGCCAAGAAGTCCATTCGAATGGAGCCTCTTGATGCGTTTCTCGCTGATGTGCCCTAAACGACAATGCCATAGAAACGTTCGGTTTTCCTCATTAGGTTTAAACCGTTTGGTATTAATGTTATAAATTGGCGCGGATTGATCGAGTATGTAAAGCCCATTCGTAAGAGGGGCAGAACCATAGAACAAATTGTTGCGATTGAAGGAACATAATTTATTCTTAACTGAAAAATCATAACCTTCCAAATCCAACAAAGAAATTGAAATAATATTTCTGCTTATAGCAGGTACAAAATAACAATTATTAAGTTCTAAAATCAATCCCGAAGGTAAAGACAACAAGTAAGTTCCTACAGCTAGTGCTGAAACTTTCGCTCCATTCCCAACTCGTAGTTCCACTTGTCCTTGCTTCAGCCTTCTACTGTTGCTGAGTGCCTGCATATTAGTACAAATATGAGCCCCACAACCAGTATCCATGACCCATGAGGTATTATCAGAAGTAGTTGTATTAACTTCTATAACAAAAATACCTGATGAAGAAGTCTCGAAAGTCTTCTTCTTTAATTCCTTTAGACCTTCCTGGAATTTCTTGCAATCTCTTCTCCAATGCCCCAGTTCTTTGCAGAACCTGCACATGTCAGTAGGCCCAGCCTTGGACTTGGGCTTGGGCTTTGGCGTGTCCTTGTCCTCGACTTGGACACCCTTGGCCTTTCCCTTATCCTTAGCAGAAGACTTCTTAAACCCCTTGCCCTTTTGTACCATAAGTACATTGGGGTCCTTGGCGGGTTTCTTCAAGTTGGGCTCTGCAGTCTTGAGCATTCCGTGAAGCTCAGGCAGTGTCTTACTCAAGCCATGCATGTTAAAGTTCAGAATGAACTGATCATAGCTTGCAGGTAAAGACTGCAGAATGATGTCGCAGGCAAGTTCCTGGCTGATTGGGCAGTCGAGTTTGTGAAGATGATCGAGATAACCCATCATCTTCAACACATGAGGACTCACTGCCGCATTCGCAGCCAACTTACAGTCCAAGAGGTTCTTAACTGTCTGGAACCTCTCGGTCCTAGCCTGCTCCTGAAAAAGCGATTTCAGGCTTGCCATGATCTCGATTGGAGACAACACACTTTCGAACTGCTTTTGCAGCTCTGGAGTCATTGTCACCAACATCAGGCAATAAACATCATTTTCATCTGACGAATGCTTTTCCCAAGCATTGTGCAGAGTCCTGGCAGCATTGGCAAGAGGCCTCTCGGGGAGGGGATCTCGAAGGACATAATCCTTCTTCTCCTGCTTGAGGACCAGCCTCAAGTTCCTTGACCATGTCAGGAAGTTCGTTCCAGTCAGCTTCTCTTTCTCGAGAACAGACCGGATCGAGAATGTGTTTTGAGTGCTTGTAGTAGTCATATCTGAAATATATAAATAAAAAGGTTATTAGTTATGTGTTCAAAATGATTAATCTCGTATTAAAGTATAATATGATTAATCATGCATTATATTCAATAACATAAGTTACCCTCAATAGAATATAATGATTCCAAGATCCACATATAACTAAGATCAAAGTGGGCCACTGGCCGTCACCCAACCTTAGCTTATATCGGTAAGCCCTATATCGGCTAATTATATCCGTGATATAACTCTTGGTTGTGAATCTGGGCCCGAGGCCCAATCCACCCTGATGTCTCAAGGCCCGGGACTCCCGATGGCCTAGTCAAGAAAACCGGACTATACAGTCATGTAATCATTAATGTCTGGGACTCCCAATGACATTTATGAATCACAAACCGTCTTACCCACGCAAAAGCAGACATCCTCACACTGTAAGGCCATGAATGCAATTGAATGGGCTTTGACAGCTGACATAGCCTGGACAAGACATCCAACGCTTGATATTGTTTGAGGTTCGTAGGTTTATTAAAATCATTCCCAAAATAGAAGATTACTATTTCGGGAAACTTTCTATTTATGGAAACCTACTATTTTTGGAAACTTTCTAAAATTGGAAACTTTCTAAAACCGGAAACTTTCTAACTTTAGAAACTTCTTTAAAATCCAAAACCCGCAAATTCAGAAAATTCTATTTTAAGAAACTTTCTAATTATAAAATTTCGGAAACATTAATTTAAAAACGACTTTATAATTTTATAAAATAGATTTTAAATTAATCTGAAGAAAGACTCAATTAACTGGCCCAATTGTTTTAACTTCTTGGCCCGAGGCCCAAGAATTGGTCCATGTCCAAGACATGACCCAATTGTCCAATTAATTGACATAACCGGTCTGGTTCATTAAAACTGGTCTAACCAAGTTTCAATTACTACGATGACCACAATTGTCAACCGGTTATTTACTAAACCGGAATCTCTCAATTTATTTGGTCCAACCAAATCAAATTAGAAATTCCTGGTTTAGGCACTAAATCCAATATTTCTTTCGACATTGGATTTCTTATTCCGGTTTAACCAGATTTAATAAAATTATTAAATCTGTTTATTAAACCAGAACGAAGATTTTAATCAAGTTTTGAACCGAACCAGCTAACCGAACCGAACCGATTGAACCGTGAAACCCTAGCTTTCGGATCAAGCAATGATCGTCCAGCCGCAAGCCGTCAACGATCCGAGATCGAGACGATGCGCAGGACAGCCGGGACAGCTCGGGTCGGGACGGGACGGGCGGGACGGTGCACGGGACGCGCGATCGGACGATCGATCAGGACGAGCGATCGGACGCGTCGCGATGATCGATTGCGATCGATCGAATGATCCGATCCAATCCGACCATCCCGACTGCCCGACCCGCGATCCCGTCCATCCGACCGGCCATTCCTCTCGGCCGTAACAACCAACCGGCCAAGCCGGTCGATCACACCTTGGCCAATCAACAAAACCCGAGTCATATAGCTCGGTTTTGTGATTCAAGTGTTTGTTCAGGATTTAATTCAGTTTCTTATGTGTTTTTCTTATCAGTAATGGATTCAAAACACATCTAAACAGATTAAACAACCTAAACAATGAATCTAAACAAGAAATCCTAAGAACCAATGGCTCTGATACCACTGTAGGAAGTTTCGGTTGATCCTGATTCAATTCTCATATTGATATCAACCTAAACATGCATCAGATCTAGGTGTTCTTATTTAGAAACATTAGATCTCACCTTTTACCTGTTTGTTTGCAGCGGAATTGAGAACAGGTCAATGATCAGGGAGATACACCGAGAGATGGATCCTCCAAAGGCTCACACACGCAATCACAGGAAAATGGCTGCTAGACCACGAGGAAGAGAGGCGCAGGGAGAGGAGAAAAACGGCGCTGGGTGTTAGGGTTGGAAGGAAAAACAGACTCAAGTTTTATTCATAAAACTTGTCTAATTCCTTTTGGGCTTTATGGGCCCAAATACCAATCTGATTAAATTCCATTTAATCAGACCCATTAATTCTTCTCTCTTAGTACGACAAATGCCTAGCACTTTTGTCGTACTTCTGCTAAGCCGTTCCAACATTATTTCCTGCTAGCTTAAGCGTGTGACCCATATGGGATCATACAATAAAGGCAATAAGTCCAAGACTTATAGATCATGAGCGGACTCTAGCAAGCCATCATGACCCCCAGTATTGTATGACTTATGTCTGATCACTGACATACTCTTACGTTATAGAGACAGTACAGAGATTGCTGGACACAATTCCAACATGAAGATCAGCTTGCATACATCTTCACAAAGGCTGCTAGTCTTAAGGTTTGCACTCATGTTTTTGGCAAACTAGGGCTGGTGGCTATCCATGATTAGAACTCTCCTGATTCATGAGCAGCATACTCTTTTTCCCTTGATGTGGTTTTGTCCCAAGTGGTTTTCCACATCAAGGTTTTTAATGAGGTGTTGCCATGATCATTCCAAGTTCAGTCTTTAGGGTGATTCCAAAGTCTGAACTTGAGGGGGAGTATTGATCATGATAAGACCATGTATTGATCATGTTAAGACCTTATGTTGCGGCTCAAGATTTGCCATATTTGGCTCTTAGGTTAAACACTTTGTAAAACCTATAAGAACATGTTGTATGGCCGCAAATGAATAACAAGTTTTGTGACTCTATTCTCTCTCTATACTTGCGCAATCTTACTCTTGTTCTAGCTATGTTCATTCTCTAAATCTCACATTAAATCCTTAAATATGTGTGGTGTAATACATAAATTTATGTGGACATCTTTAATAAGCTGGAAGGTTCACTACAAAAAAATTGGGCATTCATAGCAGGTAACGATAGCACGTTTTTGGTAACTGCTATCGTATATGAGTTTTAATTTTTGTTAAGCTATAATAGCATTTGCATAACGCTAATACATGAATTTATAGGAGCGGGAAGCTAAGTCACCTTTTCCGCCAAAGACTTAGTGAAATTTTCATGTTTTCCCTCTTATACTTCACTACCCCTCTTTTATCGAAAAAACTTAACAAAGAAAAAATCTAACATTTTTCCCCTTTCATCTATCAATTTTTTTCCTCCTCTTTCTCTTAGAACCCTAAAAAAAAATTGTCCTTTCTCTTCCTCTTTTACAGAGATAAAAAACAATTCATCTCGTCGCCTCTCTCTTTTCTCGTCGTCTCTCTCTCTTTCTCTCTGCCCTAAACAAACCTTTACCTTCTTCAACCTCCAGATCGTCAATTATCTATCCCTAAACGAGCTTGAACGCTTCTACACCGAGTGTCCTATACCCAGGCTCGCTCCGGAGACGACAATTTATCCTTGAATGTTCCATCTTGGCCAATATCGAGCCTAAGCAGATCAAAGTCTGGTTTCAAAATCGGAGGTATTCAACCCTAAATCCATTCTGAATTTTGTCAATGGCAATATCGACACTGCTTTCAAGAAGGAAACAGTTGGTTTAGTCACAAGAGAGGAATATGTGGAGAAGGTAATGGCTTTTCCACTTGTCGTTCAATACTAACAGTCATCTAGATTATGGTGTTGATTGTGTCCGTGATATGTGTAGAGGGTTAACATTCGTAATAAGTTTGAGGAAGAAGAGAAGGAGAAATTGCACAAGCTACAGCAAGTGTGAGTTTTGTTTTTACGTCCATCCTTCATAGTTATTGATCTTTTTTTGGGTGGAGATCAAGATTAATCGACTTTGTTTCTAAAATACAGGGAAGAGGAGCTTCAACAACAGAAGCGTAGCAAGAAAAGAAAGATCAAAGGAAGCTCCCGCTTATCTTTTGCTGAAGATCTTGAGAATGGCAGTGATGAAGAAAACAGTAAGTGAATTGTGGTGTTGGTAGGATTAGGTGTGATACTTGCTTTCTTCAGATCAAAATTTCTGTTTGGTGTCTTACTTGGTTGTTGGAGCTTTTGAGATGCAAATAGCTTGAGTAGTTGAGTTTACTTATTTGGTAACTTTGTATAATTTATTATGCAGAGAGTTCTAGGACAATGAATTTACGCCCCTCAGTGGAAACTAATTTCCTGCCTGACAGGTGATCTCTTGCTCTCTCTTGTTTGCTTTCGCAGCAAGTCTTAACTTAAGCTGTGGTGATTTTTTAGAATCTGTCTACTAGTTGCGAGCATGTGTATCCTTGTTGAATATGCTTATTTTCAGATTTAAAAGAGTTCATATGAGTAGTTAGTTGTTTTGATTTCCTGATTATGCTTCAGATATCACACAAGGAGTTCCTCGAATCAACGAAATCAGAACTTGAGAACCTCCTGGAAGTGGCTAGTGCAAAATTGGTGAAAGTAAGCATCGAAAAACTACTTTTGGACAGGTCTTTCCTCTGATTTTTACATCTGGATCATTCATCCAGTCTTTGATAGTCGCTGCTACTTGTTTCAAGTAAACTTATAACATTTTGTACATATCAACAGTTGGATCTCGTTGGTCCAGCACCTTGTTGTTAGAAACTCTCTCTTTTTATCACTGTTTTTACCAAACAGGTCGTCAAAATCCACTTGAATTTGGATCAGGTTGCTGAGAGTATTGAGGTGCTGATGACTTCAACATCAGCGTCAATGAGAGTAACCCTTGACAGGGAAATGATCAAGAGGCATGTTTGTCTATAACCCCCTGGTCGGTTAAACATTCCATCCTAACCCAGAATCAAACTCAACGATGAGGTAAGGTCATCAAATGTTGTTGATGTATGCATTGTGGTTCTGTGCACACAGGTCTCAAGTCTCTTTGTGATGTAAATTGTGCCGAATATCAGGGTTTTAGATACGGGATTTGATATTATTCATGTGGGAGAACAAAATAGGACTCGTTTCACTCTCCACAATCTGAAGAATGCGCTGCCAAATATTATAGTGAATGTGATATCCGTTGAACCCCCCTCTCTCTCATACATATATATTTTCCGTTTTCCTTGTTTTACTACGATTTCTCTTTCACTGACTGCAAGAATTCTTCTGTTGAATTGTTATCATAGGGGATACAAACAGTTGATCGAGTTGTTATAGCAGAGGATACAAATTAAAAGAAACAGACAGATGGGGAGAAAAGGTGGATATTGTTTGTCGAGGGGTAAGTTTTCTCGAGCTTCAAGAGATTAGATTATCCTCTGTTCATTATTGCTTTGTAAATACTAGCGTAGGAGATAATTCATGTACCCATTTGGGTATCCTGCAGATTGTGACTTTCTTGTTTTTGCTGTTTTCATGAAGCAATTTGGTTATCCTACTGGGCTTGGTGCTCTCCTTGTACGGAATGTGCCTAGTTTCTGATGTTCATCTTCTTCTGTTTATCCTCAGACAAAGCAGTTCACTGTTTTAGCGGTTAGGATTCTGAGACTCCCAATTGTTAAACAAGCACAATTCACATTTAAGTACACTGAAAATGTGACCATATCTTTACTTGTTGCAGGTGTTGAAGACGTTGGTTCGTTTTGGAACTTCTGATAATATATTGGTCAATGGAAAGCATCATCTAGGAACAGATAAGCTAATTCCATTACTCCTTAATATCAGACATTATCTCCAAAGCGCAGGAGTAAGTTTTAAACAACTAGATTGATGGAAGTCTCTTTTACTTTTAGATGCTTTTAACCCCTGTTCCTCTTGTGTGTTGTGAGCTCCTCTTTAATTACATGTGCATAAGTAGGTGATTATCAAGTTTGGAACTCAGGTAAACGATCTTCTTATAAAGGATTCTCTTGTTGTTGGAGTCAGAGTTTCAGATTCAACAAACCAATTGCAGAGTATTTCCCAGAATTTAAAATTTGATGCAGTTGTTCTTGCAGTTGGTCACTCATCACGTGACACATATGAGATGCTTCTTTCTTGTAATGTGGAGATGCCTCCAAAAGATTTTGCCGTAAGTTTTCTTATATACATATGTTGTGAATCTTCTCTGCCTTGGTTTTATCATTTGATATCTATATGTTTGTGTGGACCAGGTTGGTTTGCGCATTGAGCATCCTTATGAGCTAACTAACAGTATACATGTTGGTTGAATTTGCTGAAGCCTGAAGGTGTCATGCTAATCCTTTTCTACGGGTATTTATGTAGTACTCAGATTTAGCTAGTGAAGTTCGTAAAGGACGAGGTAAAGTACCAGTGGCAGACTATAAGTTTGTTCAATACGTGAATGAGAAAGACGAGTATCACTCTCAGTCTTCATCAAAACATAGTTTTTTCCTGCAGGTCGTGAGCTGCAGGTCGTGAGCTTCAGAGCAAAAGAAAGATTTCCTGCAGGTCGTGAGCTTCAAACGAACAAGACCTGGTCCGTCTCAAGAAGCTGTCAAGCTATGAGAGTTTTAAAGCAAAAGAAAACGTAAGATTGTGTGTTTATCTACATGTGTTCTACGTAATTTTGAATTTGTAATGTTGTTTGTGTAAGACTTGATGGAAATGTTGTAGACATTTGTGTTAATTGTAAATACATTTTGGTTCATTAATGAAATCATATTATGAAATATAATTTGAATATTTGAAGATATATGAAATATTATTAAATTTAAAAATACAATTAATTAATAATGCATAAAAAATACATGATTCAAAACAATTGAATAATAGCACGAATTCGGTGTTATAATAAAATATATTACAGCTTTGATATAATGTTATAATAAGATATATTATAGCACATCTCAAATACGGCGCTATCATACGTGCCACATACGATAGCGCACGAAAAATGCTATCATATCGGACCACCCTATTATAGCTGCGGATATCATAGCATTTGTGAAAACGCTATGTATGACATATGATAGCATAATTTTCGCGCTGACAATGTACATATTTGTTGTAGTGGTTCTCTTCTATGTGGAAGCGTATGTCCTACAATTGGTGTGGATCACTAGCCCATAATTGTTCTGCAATGACTCCTTATCTTTTGAAACTACCATATGGTCTTTGATTTCGTCCTGCATACCTGTTTTATCCCTAGTGTTCTTGAAAAGAATCAAGCGCGTTATCGCATACATGGAATCATAAACAGCTAAACAAGTCTCAGCTTGGATCATTTCATTGATTCGTGAGGCATCTACCCTTGTTTCAGTGTTTTTAAATTCAGAGATCACCTTAGGGTTGGCCAAGGGGTGAACCTCTTAATGCAAGGTCCCGAATTGCTGTTTAGGCATGTATTGGGGATTTGGCTTGGGTGTTAGTGTCACAGCCTCTTGGGTGGGCTCCTTAGACAACTCGGACGCCACTGATTTGTTCCATGCAGAATCTTCTTTGCTTGGGACAGGTCTGGGTGGTGCGGCTGTTTCAGTTGGGCCGTCGGCCTGGCTCAGTAGCTCCTATGTGCTACATGTGTCCTGCTCAATACTTTTAGAGAAAAGCAAGTGCATTAAAATAGTCTTTGGTTGATGGTAAACAGAATGACAATATTCAGTGTGGAATACGTTACTTGAGGTGAACTTTTTTGCAGTTCATTGTTCATGTTTGGATGCACCGGCTTTGGTTTGGGAGATCCTGCACATGGTCTGAGAAGTGGAACACAAGCCTGGCCAAGGGTGCTCTCTTTTCTGGTACATGAACGAGTCTTGTCGGCCGATGGGGAGATGGTCGAAGTTAGACAACCGTGGGCAAGAGGATGACGATGGAACGAGGTAGTCGATGGGCTTGGATGGGCCTATGATGGCAGCCTAGGCTTGACATATTTCTCGTACAAGATCCATTTGATACCCTCCCATGTGCGTACTGGTTCCTTGTAATGAACTCCCCATTTCTGCTCGTGTTTTCACCATTGGTAAGATTTTTCGGTCAGAGCGTGGGCGGCAAACGCGGACTTGTCTCTTTCTAGGATTTTGTAACCAGAAAAGTAGTATTCCAAATCGTCTTCCCATTGAAGATAGTACTCAGTTTCTGAAAAAGACACGGGTCGTGAGCCAAAGGTATAAGAGATACATTTAAATTCTGTCCAAGGTCGTGATGGTCTTAGTCTGGTGGTCTGGTGTGGGTGGTAACTGTCGGGTGGCTCGGGCTCCTTCTCACTCGTGGCGTGGTCATCTTCTGATATTACTTGTTGATAGGCAAGAATGGCTCCTCCTCTCGTAGCTTGGAGTGGTGATAGTCGTTGTTGCTCTAGCCGGCTAAAACGCTCAACAACGTCTTGGAGGGCTCCAGGCAGCTGCACCTTATAGAATAGTGGTTCTTTATCACCGTCCATGCTTCCTGCTCATGCGCACTTAGCAGACAATCAAACGCAAAAGGAAGAAAAAGAAAGAACAAGCAACTAGCACAGGAATGGCAAATCGCCAAAAATGGAAATACGCTGAAATGGAACAAATGCAATTAAAGGCCGGTTTCTTTTTCTTTTACTTATGTATGAAACATAATAGAAATGAAAATAAAGATGCAAAGGTGAACTCAGAACTAGCAATAACAATCGCAAGTAATTACCAGGCAAAAAAGTCACGCAAACAATCATGAACTCAAGCGAATAACACAAGAAAGGTATGACTGGTTACTAGTCACTATGACTAACAAATTTTAATTTGGTTTTCATGCAAGTTTAAGACTGAGCTAACTATGATAACGTAAACCAAAACCAAGACAGGAGCTAAACCGAACAAAAACAACTCGGCAACCAACACAACACAAGCAATGCGACAACCTAGCGGGAGAATGCTATATGCGCGGCCGATTCTATCAATGCAAGCTAACAACCTGTTTTGTATTTTAATATGTATGCAAGGCAGGATGAGAATTAAAGCTAAGTGATGCAAAGGCAGACTCAAAATTAAGTAAACAACGATCGCAAGTCAGCAAGTACAAGCGGTTACACAATAGGCAAGTAAACCCTAGAGACAAGTCGATTTGCGGCCGCTTCTAATCCAACAACCTAAAAATTCTAACTTCCTTTTTTGATTTTCAGATATGAATATGCAGTAACTAGAAAATAGCAAATAGAAACAAAGATGAAACACAATTTTGTTTTTTGCATTTTCGAATGGTAAAGCAAAAGACAACTAAATAGCAAACAAGAAAAAGATGAGAGATAGAATGGACTGATTGGTTGATAGAGCCTAAGCTCTGATACCAGATGATGTAAGCTCCAGGGGAAGCACACACTGAATAAATTTGAGATGGTGCAAAAAGTAGGATTAAAGTCGCTCTCTCTTTGAACCGGGGCATGATAGGGGCGATACACAAGCAACTGGACTGAAGTTGCTCTCTGCTGATGCTGATGAATGAGCTGTAATTCTAACCAAGAAAAAAAGACAAGTAACAAGTGGTCTGGACTGCAAGGGGAATCCACACGAATAGGTACAAACCGGCGGCCGTCAAGCCTTTTCGAAACTCAAGGGTTTTCTTTCTCATAAAAATTAACCTCCAAAATAAAAATATACAAGGGGCTTTATTTCCTACGTTTCGACAAGGACATAATAAAAATACATGGGCCATATGGCCTTACAGCAAATAAAATAAAAGATAAAGGCCTAGTAGTCGTGTATGGATTGATGGTCGGATGGGTCATGCTTCTCTGCTAATGGGTCGAGCCTATGATTACCTCACTAAAAACCTTAGTGGTAAAATCCATTTCGGATTAAACCACACTAAGGGAAAAAGTATAAACCTTGGCCTAGAGAGATGTTAAAATATCCTCCTGGTCTCCAAATATAAGTATGTAGTGCATCAAGTCCGTGATCTTCCAAATGATGTTAGAACTTGATGAACTTTTTCATCCGAGCTGGTAATTGCTTGAATCCAACAATCCTGTATTCCCTGGTGAGTTTAGATTTCAGAACAAGTTCCTTTGTTTCTTGATTCATCATTTTCCGTCCTGAGCTCTCCAATAAGTGGCAGTTGGTCTTCAGAAGGTTCCTTGGAAGTCTTTTGTGTTGTACCTTTCATAACTTCCACATGTGAAAGGCTATTAAAGCACTTCCACTTCGTGATGATTACTTGTTGAGTTAAGTTTCTCTAAAAGCTTGAGTTATAGCTTAACTCCTCCTGGTTAGGTATATATGATCCAAAACGTGCCCATATGTTCCTGGTGATATCAAGCTGCCTCTCTCCAAGGTTATATACTGGATCGGTGAGAACTCATGTATTCTGATTGGTTGATGATGGCTTGATTTCCACATCAGGTCTGACCTTTTGAGAAGTCAAGCGGTCGAGATGATGTTATGCAGATTGACGCGAAAAGGTTGAACAGATTTTTTCGGAAGAAAGTATCCCATATCAACTTCATGTAAGTTTCCCGAGTTGGTTTCGTATTGATTGAAGGCTTTCTTAATAATTTTGTATAGTTCTCGGGGAGAAGTGTGATTTAGTCTTTGCGTTCGATTCTTGGTGCTTTGATCATATTGTTCGAGACTGTCGCCCTTGGAAGCGTTTAGGGTTATATTCTAAGTCTTGAGGTTTAGCGCGATATACTCGTCTTATGGACCTATTTTGATAATGAGATGTTGCTTAAGACGCAAGTTTAGAAACATTTGCTGTGTTATGAGTCATGTTCAGAGTTCCAAGGTTGGTGAGATATACTCGACTTTTAGACCAGTGATGATCTTGACCAGTGTGCTCGGAAGCGTCTAACTAGGTTTCGAGTTAAGTTTGAAGGTTAGCGAGGTACTCGACTTACGGACCTATGATGATTAAGACCAGTGTGCTCGGAAGCGTTTTACTGGGTTTCTAGTTAAGTTCTAAGGTTAGCGAGGTATACTTGACTTACGAACCTATGATGTTTAAGACCAGTGTGCTAGGAAATGTTTTATTGGGTTTCGAGTTCAGTTCGAAGGTTAGCAAGGTATACTCGACTTACAGACCTATGATGATTAAAAGACCAGCGTGCTTGGAAGCATTTAACTTGCTTACGATTTATACTCTGAGTTTACAGGCTAGCAATATATACTCGACTTATATATCTGCTTCGATAGTAACTATAAACAAATATCGGTTAGGATATACCTAGCAGATATTAGACCGAGGTATACTCAGTTCGAGTTTGGGATTTCGCGAGGCATCTCGATTTACATTCCCTTTGTCAATAGCAAACTAATATGAATATCAACTAGGGTATACTTAGAGGATATTAGACCAAGATATACTCGGTCGGAATTTTTATAGTGCGCTTTTATCCGTTTTGAGTATGTAATAGAACCTCAATCCGTATAGGATAAGTTAGTTATAATCTGTAAAGGATGCGTTTGTTCATCTTTTGTGGCGAGAAATAGACGATATAGAGAATGCTGAAGACAATGCAAATGCACTAGACTTGACTCAGAATGATATGACTGTTAAGGATTTGAATTGGTTTGCTATGTTACGAAGTTCAAATTTTAAATCTGCTTTTAAGACAAATAAATTGAATGAAAATTAAAAAATTCGTTTATCTTTTACCGGACAATTCAGAGCATGTGAGCAAGGAGCTGAGCTTTTTACAGAGGCGTCGAGAGGCACGGTTGTGATCTGGTGAGCCGAGCCTCTTCAGGGAATACCAAGTGAAATGTTCCATGAGTTGAATGCATTGAGTTGATTGTCCGAGTAGGTGTCGAAGCTAGCCAAACGAGCAAGCGGGCATGTTTTGCCGCTAGTTGAGCAGTGTAGCATGCTTGGATTTTCCAAGCAGCCTTGCGTGTTCAGAATTTAGAAGCAGCATGGCGTCGTCGGATTTTTTGAGCACTCTGGTGTGCTCGGATTTTCTAAGCAATCTTGCATGCTCAGATTTTTCGAACAAACTGGCGTGCTCGGATTTTCCGAGCAACCTTGCATGCTCGGATTTACCAAGCAATCTAGTGTGCTCGGATTTACCGAGCTGGCTTGCATGCTCGGATTTTCTGAGTAGCCTTGCGTGATCGGATTTTCCGAGTAGTCATGCGTTCTTGGATTTTCCGAGTAGCCTTGCGTGCATGTATTTTCCAAGCAGTATGTCCGAGCAAAGATCACCGTGTCCTGATTCGAGTTTTCCAAACAGGGTCGTCGAGCACAGATGCGGCTGAACGTGTCGGAGTGTTCATACGAGCATTGGTCCGAATGCGTCCGAATATGCACTTGTCGAGGTTCATGAGATCAACTCTTTTTGTGAGATGTCGAGTAGGAATCTCTGAGAAGGTTGCATTTGAGTCCGAATTTTGTTTGAAAATTTCCAAATTTCCAATGCAGAAGTAATGGCATATATGGACCCACTAGACCGACCAAAAAATCGATTGCCTACGTACCCCTTATGGGGATCAAGCCGTCCCATAGTTCAAGTTGTTTCTCATTTTTAGGCGTTTTGGAGTCTTGGCTTAGTAGTATTTCCTCAGAGGCCTTGCATTCCAACCTCTTAGCATTCTGACATTTTCCATGTTGACGATTTCGAACACTCCAGGGAGAATTTCTTTGCTGATAATGTATGGTCCGTCACAGTCTGATCTTATTCTTCTTGTCGTCGGATGGCACCATACTTTCCATAGGACCAAATCTCCTTCGAAGAAACGTTGACTTTGATCGATTGTCTGATAGGATTGGTAGCTTATTTCTGATTTTTTTTTTCCGATCGACCGTTGGGGATAGTTCTGAGCGGACTGTCTTTGACTTCCTCAAATTGTTCTGACTCCACCATATGTTGGGAACATTAGACAGAGATTATATGTTAACGGAATGGGTCTCATGGAATTTATCCATGGGTCCTACGAGAGCGCTGTAGATCGCTGGATGGTCGATTACCTAATATTTGACATTTTAGTGATCCCTCTGGCTTGTATTGCAGCTTAATCGTTCTGAGAGTTACTGTCTCATCTCCAGAAATTCCTGCTAAAGGAGTTGTTGAAGGCGATACTTCGTTCAATTTTACGTTCATCTTCCTTAAGGTATCGTTGAAGATTGTGTCCACGATACTTCCTGTATCGACAAGGCTCATTGATATGCTACGATCTTTGATGACCAATTCGATGACAAGAGGATCGTGGCGCGACCTATCAATTCCTGAAACCCAAGTATCTTCAAACGTTTTTCTGTTTTTCAGGATCTATCAGGGTGCTGACCAGAGGGCATTTCTCCTTTCTTGTCTCTGGTAATTGTTGATCATCCATGGTTGTCTTGGATAATAATTAATAAAGGGGACCATGTCCAGACAGTATTGTGCTCCTTCGACGATCATGTTTATTCTTTGTCGATTGCTTGCTTTAGGATCTTCGTCGTTTCTTCTCTTTTGCCTATTATTGCCAGTTTCCATTTCCAATTCTCTAGGAGTTTGCTCTCTCTCTAGTACGGATCCCGCCCGTTGCCTTTATTTGTCTCATTAGGCTGATCTCTTGTTTTGTTTTCGTCGAATTCCGTAACGCTTAAAGTGTGGCCGAGTTCTCTTGCCACGAGTTTTTCTGCGAGCTTGATACCCAGTCTGCGACAGTCGACGTTGTGATGTCCGTACGTTTGGTGATGCTCATAGAATGCTTTCTCATTTTACGAATTAAGGTTCCTTGTCCACGCGTTCCATGGATCTTTTCCTCGTCCAGCCGATCCGCTTCCAATTTCGCTCGAGCCGACTTGATAGTTGTGTGATCCGACCGAGCTTTCATGTCGTGCGCGGCTACTTGCTCTTGAACTGCTTTTGTCGTTGCCGGATATAGTGGGTAGACGGTCGTCGTTCCTTGACTGCTTTGTCGACTTATGCTTTTGGGATAAGACTTTCATTTCTTCCTCGTCGACAATGAAATCTTACACCCGATGTAAGGCATTTGATATCGTTTGAGGTCTGTTCAGTGAGAGCTCTTTCCTGAAATCCGACTCATACCATAGTGCTTTCTTTAACGTGTCAATGCCAGCTTTATCGCTTAAGCCTTCGATCCTCGGCACCACCTTCTTGAATCTTCCGATAAAATTTCTTAGGCTTTCGGTTGGGCCTTTATACATCGACTATAGATCAACGTCTTAAGTATCCAAATAAATGAATATCGAGTATTATTTCATGAATCCCGAGGATATTTGTTGGAATCTACTGATGGAGTTTCGTTCTAGCCTGGAGAATCATTCGAGCACCGCTCCTTTTAGATGTTCTACGAACAGGAGGCAGAACCCGGCATCCTTCTCACTTTCATTTAGGTTATCTCTCCCCATTGATATGCGGAAAGCCATCATGTGAGCTTTCCGATTGGTTGTCCCGTCGTAAGAGAATCTCGAACCCCACACCAAATCCTACACCAAACTTAATTTTGGTGTAAAATATCCTCCAACCCACACCATTTCCAACACCAAAATTGTGTAAACCCATTTTTTGCACCAAATTTGGTGTAATCTTGTTTTTTGCACCATTTTAGTGTTGAACATTTTTATTTATAAAGTAGTCCTTCAATTTTTTAATGATTTGATTTTTATTATTATAATAAATTATTTGAAAACAAATTTGAAAATCTTATCATACTTTTTTAATTAAAAAGAGAATGATATAATTGATAATATATTTAAAGATAACATGATATTTAATTACTACAACGACTAATGACTTAATAATCTCTTAAATCACTTTCATATCCGCCAAAATCACTAAAATATTGTCCAAATAAAACAGAACGAGCCAAATCTTGTTGTTGTTCGGCCCTTTTTGTTAAATTCGTGTTTGTTCACTCTGAATGTATGCACGAAGATTTGGATCTGGTATCAAGTTCAAATCTTGGAACAAAAATTTGTTTTTTTTCCTTAAATTCTTTCAATGTGTAGTTCTTAATTTGAATCTCCAAATGGTATTGTCTTTGGAAGAGAAGCTCCACCTCCAGATGTCGATATAGCTAAGAATGATAATATTCGGTTCCAATTTTTTCTTGCTTGATTTAGAGAAATTTAAAATCAAAACACTCCTCTCACTTTGAGATGCGTTGATTGATTTGATTAATAATTAATATTCTATTTTGTTTTATTATTTGAATAAGGTGTAATGTGTATTTTTATATTGTAATGGTTAAATTTAATTAATATCATAATTTATTAAAGCTTTTTAACATAGATAAATTAATGGGTCAATTTGTAAATTTTATAAGTAAAATGTGTTATTAGAAAATAAAAATAAAATAAAAAGTAAAAATATATTAAATATTATTTTAGTGTAAAAAATGGTGTAATACATTGGAGAGAAATCTAACACCATTTTTTCTCCAAAATGGTGTAAAACATTGGAGATGCCCTAAGAAGAGATTTTGAGATTTCCTGGATTAGGGATTCTTTTTTTGCAGACTCGAGTCGTAAACGGTGTCATTCGTGTTTCCTCCAAGACAGAGTTGATTTCGGGTGCAGCGCTCATCGCTTTATGGACTTGCGAGCGTACGGCTTTTAATCTAAGCTAGATGAGTTTTATCGTCTTGTTACTTGTAGCCCTTCAGCCGACTCGTTTTGTTGAGTCAGTTGGACGTTCCCTTCTTCTTCTAGGTGCTCGTTTTCGCTTTGTTTGGGGACATATTAATCCGCTCTTATCCTTTATTCTTCATCGTCAGATTGTTTTGCAGCGTGTTCCTTGCTCGATTTTTGGTTCTAAGCCACTCCACTTGCTCCGTGAGCGTGCTATTCGGCTCTTCCTGCTCCTGAGTCTTTTGCATCGGCACGGCTACCATCTCCTTCAACTCGGTCAGCGTCACATCGGCAGCTGTGTCTGTCGTGGTTGTATCTGTAGCAACGTCGTCTGCTGCAGTGTTTTCTGTTGTACCGTTGCTCGCTGTAGTGTTGTCTGCTGTGGTGTTAATTTGTTGTATCGCCGATCGCTAGTTGGTGATTTGTCTTGTCTCCGTCTCCATTTCTATTTGTGGCCATCTCTTTGGATCTGCTAATCGGTGGTCTTTAGGTGTAAGGAAACTTCTACTCCCACAGACGGCGGAAAACAGTAAGAGTTGAAACTCGCACTCTCGATTTTTGTAGAGCAAGCTTTTAGGGTAAAGAATATTCTAATGTAAATGACATGAAATGAGATTCGGAGAATAGTTTTATTGATATGTATGAAAGAAAACAGAGTACAAAGCGTAAGAGCCAAAGAAAAGTCTAAGTATTTTTGCTAGGGCTTTCAGAATGGTTTCAGCGTAGGAAGTCCTTTGTCTTATACAGTCGTAGCGAGTTGGTTTAGTGTAAATTCTCCTGTAAGATTTCTGGAGATATTCATATTATCGCATATTCCATTTCCGTTTGGATTTACTTTTTTTGCTCGGAATTTCCACTTATTGCTCGGATTTATCTTCCTCTTTTCTTCTTCCAGTTTATCTTTCCGTTTTTGCATTTATCTTTCTGCAGAATAACTTTATCTTCCGACTGTGCCGAAAAGGGATGATCCGAGTTCGTTTAAGTACATATTTTCTTAGTCCAGCCCAAATTCTATAGAATACTAAACTTGTGGGTTCGACCCAAGTTCGTATTTTATATAGCTTATCCGCCGATTCCGTCAACGGCTAGTAGGCCATAAGTTGTTGTTATGAAGATGTGTTGCGGCTAGTCGCAGATTTGGAGTGGCGAGTGTCCGAGCAGTTAGTCTAAGTAAAGTGTTAGTTTAGAAGATTCGGGAAGTATGTTATACTCATAATTTCCAAGGAAGTATGTTCTGATCGGAACTTCCGACGAAAATGCTTTGCTAGGAATTTCCGAGGGAGTAGGATATGCTCGGAAAATCCGAGGGAATGTGCTCGGATTATCAAAGCAGCTAAGGCTACTCCCCACTGGGTATCATTTTTTTTTATCGCCAGCTCTTTTATTATTATCGGGTTTCTATGGACATGTTTCCATGAGGCGTAAAAATGGCAGGGTTACTGCCACTCCCATGTTCACTTCGAAACTACAAAATTATCCTCAGATTTTTCTCATTTTATTATTTTTCTTTGAAGGGAAGGAAGAGGGGAAGCGTAGTCACACAGATAAGTCTTTTAAGATTGAAAGAGGAATCTTATCCAGTGTATACAAGCCCCAAGATGAGATAATTGAAGTTAGGATATGGGCGAAGTCAGTATTGGATACTCCAGATATCCAAGAGGATACGGGTAACATTGGAAGGTTGTTCCGTCGAGGGGTTTTCCATCAGTCTTAGATCTTTGTCAAGCTCGTTCTAATGGTCACTTAGGTTCCTGCAGATGTAGTTGTTCCTCAAAAAATCATTGTTTCCTGCACAAGGGTTTGACTCAAAACGGGCTCACACAACTGACTATAAGAAAAACAAAAACGGTGTCAGCAATCACCTCGCCCACACTTAAACAACACTGTCCACAATATTTTAGAAGCTTGGGTTAGAGAAAACATAGTCAAATCCGAGATCAAATTGAGAAATCAGAAACCTTACATGTGATCGCTATGAGTATCGATTGACACACAGGTTTGGTGTCAATCGACACAAGGCTTTGGTCAATAAAAATCTGATCCTTCTCAAGCATCCTCGACAATGGTTTATCTTTTTGGATTAATGTGTCGACCAACACCATGAGGGTGTTGATCGACATTTATCGTTCTTGAACTTTGTTCTTCGCTTTTTGGACACACGAAACAAAGAAAATAAAAAAACTAATGAAAAATGAAAAATAAAATATATATACATACTCACCAGTGGGTTGCCTCCCACTAAGCGCTCGATTTGAATCGTTAGCTTGATTGTGGCAGTAGATCACGATTTGGGGGGATTCAACAGAGGCAATAAGTACCTCAGTGAATGTCTCCTCAGCCATGGTGGTCTCTAGGCATTATAAGCATGTGATCGACTAAGGAACGAGGGAAGAGAATAAAGGCGGGAGCGAAGCTTGAATGTGATAGAATGTTTCCTTGCATGCACAACAATGCGGTCAGGAGGTGAAAAGCGAGAGGAAACATACCTTTGCTTTGGTTAATGTGTGATGTATGGAGCTTTCTGTTTAGGAGCTGTTACAGGCTCTGAATATGTTAGAGTGGATTCATGACAAACCACCATCTTCTCTTCTCCTATATTAAGCACTTTTTCCTCACCAATCTGAATCTCGGGCTCCACCCCAACAATGAAAGTCTGTCCAGCTATGGTGGATCTCCGCAGCTTATCCAATTTGAAGTGCATAGGCTTATCTCCCAGGTGGCGATCAATCGAACCATTCCTCACACCAATCACTGCTCCAGCTGTAACTAATAAGATATACCGAGTTTCTGAGGATCATCCAGTTCAACATCAAACTTCAGGTCCACAAAGTCTGTTGGAATCAAGTAGTCTCCAACTCTGATGGGAATGTCCTCAAGAACTTCTTCTGGAATCCTTTTTAAGGGATTATCTAGAATCAAAGAGATCAGATTGGCTTGAAAATCCGTCAATCTCAACCTTACAGCCATAGAGTATGGCAAAAGGTTCCCACCAGATACCATATCACACAGAGAATGCATGAAGTCGTCCTTAAAGATGTAAAAATCTTGAACAAATAATCTTGGGTCTGGAAGCTTCTTTTGAATCTTGTTTTGCAGTAAAACAGTGACATTCTTGAATACCATCACCACCCCCCCCTTCTTTTATATCTCCATCCTTGAAGATCATGTTCTTCGCTTACCTTCTTAGAGAAGGGTGAGTCCTCAAAGCATCAACATGTGGAATTTCAATCAGCTCTTTATCCATCAATACCTTGCATCTGTCTGCATCCATCTCATGTTTAGACTTCTTATGAGCCCTAGAGAATGGAATTTCTGGGGCTCGCTCTGGTGGTGTTGCAGGCTTTTTGAACCGTCTGGGATGGGTGTCGACCAACACCAAAGATGTGTTGATCGACATGGCTTCAAAGTAGTCAAATCTGCCTTCTGGTTGGATTGGTGCCGATCGACACCGGGGAGGTCTTGATCGACCTCGATCGATTTAGCTTCATCAAAAATCGAAATTGGGCCCTCAATAGGTGGGTTTTGATCGACAATAATGGTCGACACCAGTAATTCTATGTCTATTTTGGTCCATCGAAACTCAAAAATTCAGGAAAATCAACTAGTGACGGTCGACACCGAGTCATGGGTATTGGTCTACACCATGTCTTTAGGTTCATACTCACGACTGTTTTCCACGATTTGCACAGTCTTAACTCCAATTTCTTGTTCCTGATCAAGCTCATTTTCAATCTGAACTTAGATGGCATTGACATGTGCATTTTTAACCATCTTTCCTTTCATAATTTCTTCAGTTCTAGTCAATCTTGCATATATACCGTTGACGCGATCTGTTAGATCCTCCAATTTCTCATTGAGATCATGATACACTGCATCTATCTTCCCACCAAGATCCACTGCAAGCTTCTAATGTCCTTGTAGAAGTTGTTGCATCATTGATTTGAGATTGCTCTATTGGGATTTTGGAGGAGGTGTCTGGTAAGAAGAGGATCCATAGTTCTTGAAACCATTGTTATGGAATGGCTTCTGATGGGCTGTATTAAAAGTGAACCCATAGGAGTTTTTGATTACCTGTAAAGGCACCTCTGTTGTTCTGAAATCCAACTCGGTTGATGTAGTTTACATTCTCTTAAATAGCTTCAACCTCTGGAGCAAATTGGATTGTCTTCTTCCCCAAAAGATGAATGTGAATCAAGTCCAACTCATCACTTACTGCAGCAATCTCACAACCATCCATGCTTGCAGTCTGTCTCTCCAAATTTGTATTCTTGGTACTATTTCTAGTTGCCAAATTCTCAATTAGCACATAACCATATCCAGGATACTTCGTGTTGAAGTTCTCATTGCTCGCAGCATCCTCAGCCATCTGGTATTTCCAGTCAACAACTCTGAAGAAGGTTCCAAACAGCTGAACCTCATTGAATCCATGATGTGGACAATATCTTTGGTAAGCTTCTAATCTGATCCAAGAACTTTTGAAAGCTTCCTTTGGACGGTGCTTGAATGTAGAGATCATTTTCCTCAGATCCCCAGACCAAACATCATCATATAAATTGTTGAGGAATGCATTCTCGGTCTATTCCTAGGTTGTCTATTATCTTGGTGGTAGTTGCTTTAACTTGTAAGCTGCTTCCCTAGCAAAAGAGTGCGGGAAGAGCTTGCAGAAGAGATAGTCGTTAGAACCTCCATCGTACTTCATGATGGTACCTAGATATTCAAACCTCTTTATATTGTCCATAGGATGCTCGTGAGGCAGTCCATGAAACTGATGCTGCCCAACCAAAGTGTAGTAGGCCATCTTGAGCTCGAAATCCTCCTTTCGAAAGTAGGCAGTCGAATCGCAGACATGTTCTCGTAGAACTGATCAGGCATGTTGTAATCAGCAAGGGTGCGCCCGCGACCACCTGCTCTTCCCAAACTATGGTCCAGCTGAGCATATGTTGCACCTGTAACGACTTGTACATCAATGGGGTTTCCTTCCCCATCAAGTATCTACCCTTGTGAGTTGCATTTATGACCCTTTTGGTCTCGTAGATCATCCGCTTCATCGCGAGTTAGAATGACAATTTTCACCATCTATGCTAGTTCCTGGTAACCAATGAAGATAGTAGAAAATGCGTAAGTAACAAAAAGAAAAAAAAAGCCTTGTCAAAACTCTAATAGTTAAATCTATTAACACTTAAGATTCTCAGTGCAACGGCCCCAAAAACTTGATAGGTCTAGTTTTAACCCTAGTATCTAACACGCAAGTGCACATATATATTGATGTACTACTTAGGTTATATAACAAAGAGTCTCAAGATTACACAATAGATTATTCAATTCAAGTTAAGATAGACAAGAAGAATTTAATGAAAAGCAAGCAAGCAAATAAATCAAGAGTGTAAACAAGATGGGAAAATCGCTAGGCTCGTGGAATTCTCAGAATAATCAGGAATGTAAATCAATCAATAGTCATTATTCAAATCAATGTCCTAGAGCTCAAAACATAGAGATAAAGTTAACCATCTATGTCTAACAACCTAGAAAACCAAATATCTTTGCTATTTCCAAATTTTCACATGCATTTATACAAGGTTCAATATGTTCACAAATTCAATAAACCAAATCTCTTTGCGAATAGGTAATTTGCTCACCCTAGTTCTTTCTAGCTAATTAATAAAGTTTCTAGCGAAAATCAACCGAATATCCATGGTGGATTAAGAACAACCTAAAATGAATAATTAGAAGTTACGAATCCCTAACTAATTGATCAACATAACAATCCCTGAAATCTCTAATGAGAAACCCTAAACCTAACTAGCAAACTACTCATACATGATTAATGAAACAAATATCATATTAAGAATAGAAAGTATAAGTGAAATCAATATAGAAAAATTGGTGTTCAAATTCTCTGAGAACAGCCCCAATCTCTACTACGAATCTCTTTGGAAGTAAAATAAAACGTAGCCTAAAGAATGGCTGGAAAAATCTAATTATAGTCTAAAACAAAATTTGGGTATTTTGTAAAGAAGGAAATTACTTGGGCAAAAGTAAAGATTTCAGATTTTCTTAAAAAACTGCGCATAAATTTTTTCCAGATATGGTGTTGACCGACACCAGCTGCAGAGATAGCCAGTGAACTCTGTGAAATCCATAGGTGCTGCAGAATTGCTCCAAAAGCTCCCAAAATCTCTAATTAAGCTTTAAACGTATATAGACCTGTAAAAGAGTCGAAAGACTCCAAAACACATAAAATACTCAATAACAAAGACCTATATCATGGTTAAAAACCTATAAAAACATGATATAGTAGTGGCTTTTCCCGCCACAGCCCATCATGTAAACTCCGTGGACAAAGTGAGGTCTCAGCTCGTGAGGGTTGGAGAAGAAGGTCTAGACCGGCATCGCTGTACCGCGAAGGTGACATCAGCCAGCTCAGGCCGTGATGTCTCATCCCCAGGATCTCCTGGTTGCTTGCCAGGTTGCGTTTGGAGGCTTCATAGCGTGTTGATCAAGGCGATGCTAAATACCACTGCAGCTAAAATCTAACACTTCCACCTTTAACTTCCTCTCCTTGCTCCTTGTTTATCTTTATAGCATTAATCCTTGTCTTCAAATCATCAAAAGCTCTCCAAAGTTCCAAAATTACCTAATTAATACTTTAAAAGGACAAAAACATGCAAGACTCTATTCTAGAGTCACCTAGTTCGAAATGAATGATTTCCTAATGAAACAACTAGAAATGGATGTAAAATGCAAGAAAACCATGCAAATGAGGATGCTAAATATGCTAAAATAGAGACTCATCAATTCCCCCAAACTAGAATTTGCTTGTCCACAAGCAAACAAACTCAAATCAAGATGGAAGAAAGGTTTTTAAAGGTGAGAGCTCAAAGTATCCAAAAGAAATCATCAAGTGAACATGGAATCAAGGTCTAGGCATGCAAGTTAGAGCTATAATCAAGTTCATTGTACTTCAAAAGACTTAGCCATGCTCATCCTACACACATCTAGCTCAAATCCCAAATTCCACATGAATTCCTATCTTTGACAATAATAAATGATTGGTGGATCATGATTGTGCTAATCAAGTGGACACATTAGGCTAATGGTTAAAGGTTTTGAGACGAAATTGAACTCAAATGATTTATGGATTATTATGAACAAGGGAGCACTCATGAAAAGGATGAACTTATGCAAAATGCTAAGAGTAAAGAAAACCTATGCATACAAGGATAAACTTCCATCTACCCAATACCCAAGAAAAGGGATGAGAAAAGTACCCGAACTCGATTTGAAAAAGTGGCACCAAACCGAGACCAAAAATATATGAATGGATCTTAGACTCCTATATCCGAAGAACCGAACCCAAAATCGAATGGGTACCCAAAATATCTGAAATCTAATTTTAAATCCAAATATATTAAATATATTTATACTTAAAATAACTAAAATATAAAAAATTACAATTATATATCTGAAGTTATCAGTCAGTTGAAGACTAAAATAATTGAAATACCCAAAAATAACTTAAATATCATAAAATATTTTGTTATAATTGTCAAGATTTAACCAAAATTTTATTTAAATTTAAATATTTTATTTTATTTTTTATATTTCAGAGATACGAACTTGGTTGGAACTGAACTGAACCAGAACCGAAAATGTAAAATACTCGGATGGGTTTTATATCTCTAAATCTGAAAATCTAAAAACCTGAAAAAAAACTCAAACCAAACTTGAATGGTTACGCAAACGCCCACCCCTACCCAAGAGTATTCCTAACTCAAAGTTTTAAGCTCAAGAAGTTATCACCATAGTCCACCCTTTCATAAGGCTATTTGCTTTCTTAAAACCACAAAACCAATCATTTTCTTCTCTTTTTAGTACTTAGGAGACTTTTCTCTAAACTCTTTTTTTTTTCTTTTATTATAACTCTTTATTTTCTAGCCTCTTTCCTTTTTTCATAGTTGATACTTGGCTTCTTTTCTTTTTCTTAAAGACTTTTTGTCTTTTTACTTAGAGCCATTTCAACTTTTCTTTTGCCCACCAAATCATTCTATTGCTTTTTCCTAATCTTTTCCAAAACTTTTCAAATGATTCCCATTTCCCCCCCCCCCCCCCATACTTTTTTCATATCATATGCTTAGCCTAAGTGATGTAAGACTCGTTTCTACATGGAAGAGTACCCTTGTCTTCTAAAATCAACAATTTTTTGCCTAACTGATCCGAAAGAGACCTCACAAACTTAGTTCATTGCATGAGATTGGAGTTTGTTTCTTGGAGAGAGAGTGAGTGGAATGGGAAGAAAGAATGGGAGTATAAACTCTTTTTCTTTGGTGGGTCTAAAATATTTTTCTTTTCCTATAGCTCTTTCTTTTCTAGCCTCTTTCCTTTTCTTTTTATAGTTGAGCCCATGGCTTCTTTTATTTTCTTTTTCTTAGAGACTTTCTTTTCTTTTCGCTTAGAGTTATTTCCAATTTTTTTGCGCACCAAACTAATCTTATGCTTTCTCCTATTCTTTTCCCAAACATTTCAAATGATTCCCGTTCCCCCCCCCCCCCCCCCCCCCCCCAAAAAAAACTTCTTTCCTATATTATCCTTAGCCTTCATTATGCAAGACTAGCTTCTACTTGGAAGAGTAATCTTGTCGTTTCAAACTCAACACTTTTTGCCTAGTTGATCAAAAAGAGACCTCGCGAACTTAGTTCATTGCATGAGATTGGATTTTGTTTCTTGGAGATTGAGAGTGAGTGGAATGGGAAGGAGGAGGCAAGAGAAGTCTCCCAAATTAGGTCATTGCATGGTTTCTCCTCCTTTTAGTTTGGTACGTGTGATGGGTTGTGGTTTATCTGGACCGAGGCCATGACCACTTCAAGGTCCCTGCTTGGGATCAGATGGCTTCTGCATCAGATGGAGAAGCTAGTCACGGACTGCCCACTGCTGTCATACCGGCCGTTTTATCCGATATCCCCGGATCAAAACGTGCCTTTGGTTTGGTCCAGCCGATACAGCTCACCTACGATTCTTCATAGATGTGTCCACAAGTCCTTCTTTAGGCTGACTGGGCCTTTGGAACCTGACCGCTCTTGGTGTCACGGGCTGCTTGGACCGCGATGCCTCGCCCGCTAATGTTTCAGGCCCGGCTTGCTGCATGGTCTCAGTTTGTTCTGTCCGTTATGTCTAGGTTGTGGCTTCTCTTGCGGTTTGCGCTGCCCGTAATGGCTCGGCCGTGGACCGTGTTGTGGTATGTCTCGACCGTTATGAGCTGGCTGATATGGTTGGCCAAATTTTCCATGACTTACCTTCTTTCTTTTAATTATCCCAACTTCCCAATCCTATAAATACTTAAGAGAGACATGAACAATGTCTAGCAAAGATTAAAACTTAAAGCAACATTTATAAGGGATAAACATGAGACTTCCTCCCAAGTGAGCTTGTTTTGAGTCACTAAGATTTACTACCTTTTCTTTTTAGTGAGGATATGAGGAAGGCTTTACCTCTTGATTGATGGTCAAAACTTTGGTGAAATACTCTTGGAGAATGATCGGATCGACTTCGAGCTCGAGAGTGAGAATGGCACTAGCACTTGAGAATGACTTGCACCTTCCCTTGCATTTGACCTTCTACTTAATGCTCCCATCCTTGAGCTTCAATGGATAAAGGGTGAGTGTGTCTTGAGCTTGAGCATTGGTGCAGGTTTTGGGTTCTTTGCCTTCTTCTTTTTGCTCATAGGACGAGCTACTTTTGCTCCAGTCACCCCCTCCAATTGAGCACTTTCCAAGTATAATTATTTTAAAATTTTAAAATTATTTATTTTATAATATATATTTATTTCAAAATTTTCAATTAAAATTATGAATATTGAAATGTATAAAACAAAAATTTATATAAAATAGAAAACAAAATATAAAATTAAAATAATTTAAAATACTTATCAAAATTAAAATTTAAAAAGTTTTTTTTTATTACAAACTACTCGGATTCTGATCCTGATCCCGAACCCCACCCCGAGTCACTAGGCTGTTTTGCCGAGCTTCCATAGTGGCAAGTAAATCATCGGTCTGCGCTTGTTTGGTGAGAATGCTTTGTTTGGCCGCATTCAAGCTGTTGATTTCTTCGTCTTTTGCCTATAACTCTTCGGTGAAGTAGTTTGTGTCGGGATTGAAGCGGATACCGATCTTGACTGTGTCACCCTCCGGACCGTGTTTCCCAAACCAATGAAACGGCCCTTACTCTTCGGCGATTCTTGGGGAAATATTTAAATATTAGTAATTAAAATGAAAATTTTACATCGAGAACGAATTCATTGAACTCTTCAGCCGGTTGAGAAGCCCCCAAAGTCGACCCTTCTTCCAACTATTAGGATAAAAAACTTCTGCCAATCTCTTCTTCGAAGGCTCAACAATCCTATCCTGATGAAACTTGTAGCCTTGTTGGTGTAGCCGCCTTTATCACCTCAGTAAATGTCGCAGGTCGTCCGTCTCCCTCGTTCTAAAAAAAAATTATACAAGGGACATAAAATATGTTTAAAAGTAAATGTTTAACTTACAAAGTTAAGTTTCCGTTGCAACTTTCTCTTTTCCCCTGCGTTGTTGATAACCATATCGTCGTCGCCTCTCGCGTAAAATTGTAACCAAGCGGAGAAGTCATTTTTACGCTCTTCACCTTGTCGGTTGTCAATTCTGGATGCCAATGTTGTAAAACCTCCATGTATAGCCGACACAAAGTAAATATTTTGTTTGAACACTTATTATGAAATAGACTTTTCAATCTATAAATAAATATATTGAACTTCCTTTCATTATCAAGAATTTCGTGACAGTTGGTGAGAATATACGTGTGTAGAGCAAACTCCTGGGGTGTTAATTTCCGCTTACTTTCTTTTCAGATAAACCGGAAAACTTGATGAAAAATGTTGGGAACCATGGAGGGATAAAACGGTTGCTCGCCTCTATCGTCATTTTGATCTGGGCGCCGACTCTTTTTACGTACTTGCGAGGGAAAGTAATAACTGGAAAAGGTAGAGGTTTCTTCGTTCATGCTCGGTGCCACAATAAAACCCTCCACTTTAGCGAGGTTCTACTCCTTTTTCTGATAGAACAGTTAGCACTCAAAAGGATACATCCAACGATATTGCACTGGACCATAAGGTGTAGCTTCTCAGGGAGATGAATAGGTAGATGTTCCATAACATCAAAGAATGACAGTGGAAATATCTTTTCTAGATTGCATAGGATCTTAGGAATGTTTTTCTCCATATTTATTATACCATCAACAATAAGTGACTTCATGCATAAATCCCGAAAAAAGCACCAACCCCTGCGATTGCTTTATGAACGTCTTTTGGAAGGCAAAGGAAAGGGCTGTAGGTGATGTCGCGTTTTGCTTCTTATCTTATCTAGACACAACATGACAATCATGGCTCTTTCGATATACATCCATTCTCCAGTGTCAATACAATTACGTAAGTTCGAAGCATCACTGTCAGGGATTTTAACTTATCTCATAATGCAATCAAAGAACTCTTGCTTAGAAATCTCTTGTAACCAATACGCAGGAATTGGAAATTTCTCGTTCTTTATAACATGAAGCTCACAACAAATCAAGTCTAGCAATTAACTTGGATGTATACTTGCATGAAAGTAAAATAGCTCGCTAGTAATAACCGGATGTGTTATTGCTTTTGACTTTGATCATTTGAGATTGCGTTTGTGAACTGATCTGTCTAGTACTTTGCTTGTGATTATCATTACTATCCAGAGATCATCCTGGCTCATTATTTCCTTTGTCTTCTGTTGCATCTTCAAAAATAAAAAATAAAATAGAAACTGTCTCATAGCATTGTTAAACCACTTCGGCATTTCTCCGTTCTTTTTTTTCACCTTACCATTTTAGTTCAGTTGATTGTTCTTTTCTTTACCCCGTTGCGTTTTAGTGTTTTCTAAGTGTGCAGGAAGACATGAGTAGGAGAACAACATAACGCACTAGCTGACTTCATTCAACTATTTGGAGCGATCCAATCTATCGGAGAATGACTAGCCTGACTCGAGCAACAAGCCGCTCCCGTACCACCGGCTGCGCCCCAACACATGCCCTTGAACGCACAACCACTGAGAGGTCTGAACGTTCAGGTCAACCAGGACAATGATACGGACGAGGAATTGCCGAGAAATGACGACGAACCACCCGACCTAAATTACCGACCGTTCAACCGAAAACGCGACCCATTCCATCGCGGACGCATAAGAGACGACAATATACATCGACCAAATTATAATGACGTTAAACTAAAGCCTCCTAGTTTTGCATGCAAGGTTAACTTGGAGGCATATCTATAGTGGGGACAGAGGATGGAGCATATATTCGACTACTACGCCTAAAACGATCAGAAAAAGGTGGCATTAGCAACAGCCCTGTTCACGCACCACACCTTGTCCTGGAGGGATCAAGACGTTTTGAACATAAGCGACATCGCCACGATCAGATCACCACGTGGACGACATCAAATAAAACCTAAGGAAATGGTACGTGCCTCCGACCTTTCATAGAGACTTACATAAGATATTTTGTAATTAGTGCAGTGAAGTAGGTCCGTAGACAAGTACTTTGAGGAGTTCGAGAAACTACGGAACCGAATCGAGTTAAACGATTCGGAGGAGACCCTCATGGCTCAGTTCATTGACGGACTTCATGACTGCATTGCCCGGAAGGTCGAGCTCCAGCCGTACCAAGATATGTCTGAGCTACTACACATGAGTATCCAGGTCGAGCAGCAAAACAAGCGGAAAGTGGCGATGAGAAGCCGAGTTGGAGAAACTCCACATGGACGCCACCCACACCTAGAGCAGTTGACAAAGGAAAAGTTGTTGAGGTTGAGCCGTGGTTCAAAAAGCCGAACACCGAGGCTCCTAAGTTCAACTGCCCAGAAGCAGGTAAGTTTCCTAGTACTTCCCGAGCTAGGGATATTACATACTTTAAATGTCAAGGAAAAGTACATATGGCCCGAGAATGTCCGAACCGACGGGTCATGATCCTTACAGTGGTTGGCGAGTACGAGTCGCAAGACGAACATGAGGAGGCTGAGGAGATGGTTGACCCGGGAACACCCACTGAAATATCCAGACACCGGAGAGATGTTGGTGATACGGTGAGATCTCAACGCCCTAGTATATCCCGAGGCGGTCTAACGGGATAACATATTTCACACCCGGTGCATGGTGAACAACATGGTTTGCAACCTTATCATAGATGGAGGATCGTGTGCCAATGTAGCTAGAAGATATATGGTCGACAAGCTCGGTCTTCAAGTCTCAAATCACCCTCTACCGTACCGGCTTAGATGGCTCAACGACGATACGGAGATGCAGATCACCAATAAAGTAACCGTTCCGTTCAGCATTGGCAAATACAAAGACCAAGTGGTGTGAAATGTCGTGCCCATGAAAGTAGGACTTCTACTTCTACGCCGACCATGGCAATTCGATAAAGAGGCGCTGCACAAAGGACGCACCAACCATTACTCGTTCAGCCATGATAAGGGCAAGTACCAGCTCACCCCGCTTACACCAATGGAGGTCCACGAGATGCACTTAAAACTCGCCAATGACAGCAAGATCAGTAAGACCAACCTGATTATTACTTCAAGTTCCTTATCCAAGGCTATTAGCCAGAACACGCAGGTGCTACTAATGATCATTACGGAGGTGTTACACTCGTTTCTTAACGACATATAGCTGCCCCAAGAAGTGGTTTCTTTGTTGGACATGTTTAAGGATGTGTTCCCGGAGGATATTCCAGCCGGCTTACCCCCAATCCAAGGCATTGAGCACAAGAGCGACCTCGTACCCAGAGCGCTCTACCAAACCAACCGGCATACCAAATGCACACGATGGAGTCTAATGAGTTAGAAAAGCAGATTCAGGACCTATTTCAAAGGGCTATATCCACGAGAGTCTCGGCCCCGTGTGTTGTTCCGGTCTTATTAATAACCAAGAAAGACAGATCGTGGAGGATGTGTGTCGACTTCCGAGATCAACAACAGCACCATCAAGTACCGACACCCGATACCACGTCTAGACAACATGTTGGACGAGCTGCACAGAGCATCCGTCTTCTCCAAGATTGATCTATAGAGTGTGTACCATCAAGTTTGAATGAAAGAAGGAGGTAAATGGAAGACGACATTTAAAACCAAGCAGGGACTATATGAATGACTTGTCATGTCGTTCGGTCTTTCCAACGCTCCCAACACTTTCATGAGGCTCATGAACCAAGTCTTACGAGTCTACATCAGTAAGTTATGGTCGTTTACTTTGATGATATTCTCATTTACAGGAAGTGTTTCTCTGACCAACTTGTGCAACTTGAGTAAGTAATAGAGACTCTTCGTCAAGAAGGTTATGCGAAAATCAAGTAGTGCACGTTCTGCACAGGTCAACTTGTTTTCCTAGGCATTGTTGTGAGCTCGCAGGGATTACAGGTAGATCAATAGAAGGTTAAGGCTATCCATGAATTTCCAACACGGACCAGCATTGGTCGTGTTCGGAGATTCCACGGACTGGCGAGTTTCAACCGTAGGTTCGTCAAGGATTTCAGCTTGTAGCTGCACCGCTCATAGCCGTGATCAAGAAAGACGTTTCGTTCAAATGGGGACCCGTGCAGGAGGACACATTCAAGAAGCTCAAGGATCTTTTGACTAATGCTCCCATTCTTGTTTTCCTAACTTTTTTAAGACTTTCGAGATTGAATTTGATACTTCAGGTTTAGGGATCAGAGCTGTACTCACACAGGGAGGACGACCTGTGCCATACTTAAGCGAGAAAATCAACGGAGCCACACTCAACTATCTGACTTACGATAAGGAACTGTACGCTGATATACCATGGATTTTAGGGTTTTTAACCATGGTATATGTGTTATTTATCGAGTCTTTTACTATGTTTTAGAGTCTTTTCAGGTATTTATTAGGTACAAGCACATTTGGAGCATATGTGGTGATTATGACACTTTCTGGAGCTAATTGGAGTATTTGGCCGAGAGATAGACTTTACTGTCAATATTTCAGAGCTGCAACGATCGACACGCTATTGGCATCGATCGTTGCATATGCGAGATGGGCCAAACGACGGTTTAATGAAGAATGCTTATTTTGCAGAAAAGCCCAGATATTTACACAGAAGCCCAAAACGTGTTTTAGCTATTATATAAGGGTTTTTAAGCCATTGTTTAGGCTACGCTTTGCTTTAAGTCTTATTTTATTTCAGAGAGAGTTAGGGGCTGATCCTGCTCTCGAGAGAGAGAGGATTTTGAACCCCAGTTCTTTGTTTTATTTTATTATATTTGGTTTTCTATTCAAGATGTTTTCTGTCTCGATGAACATGTCTGAGTAGATTACCTGTTAGGTTGAAGGATTCTCATTAGGGATTTCATGGAACTATAGTTTAAATCAATCTGTAGGGATTCATATCTGCTAGTTCTTTGTTTAGGTTGTTCTTAATGCTTAATCGGAAGTAGCTAATCAGAATTATGATGTTAGGTTGATTGATACAACGAGAGTTGGTTAATTAGCTAGAAAGAACCTAGATGAGCAATTTGATCTACTCGCAAAGAGATTTGGTTTAGGGGAATTGTGAACATATCAAACCTGATCATTAATGCTAGTTTAATCTGTTAGTAATTGCAAAGAGATTTGGATTGCTGCACTTAGACTTAGAGAATTCTCGCAACGAGAGTTGGTGAATTCTATATCCGTGTTTGAGTTCTAGAACAGTTATTGATTAGATCCTGATCGACTGATTGCTTGTGTTCCTGATTTCATGAGAACTCCTGAAACCTAACGCTTCGCTTCCTTGCTTACAAACTCGCCTGATTTACTTTTCTGCTTAGCTATTTAGTTTCTCATCGTATTTACTTTCTCCTAGTTTAATCTTTTCTGTTCTTAATCTATCGTTGACCGGAGTCCCTGTGGATTCGATACCCTAAGTACTACAACTACATCACTGTGCACTTGCAGTTAGAATAGGGTTAAAACTACACCTATCAAGTTTTTGGCGCCGTTGCCGGGGACTCTTTTGAGTCTCCGATAGATTTGAACTTAGGGTTTAGACTAGGTTTTTCGTTTTTCTTTTTTGTTACTAATTTTTTTTTTCTCTTTTTCTGTTCTTGCGTTTCAGGTACGCCTGTAATCGCACTGCATCGATCGACACGGTCATGTGTGTCGATCGTCACATCATCGCGCTTGCATCGATCGACGCTTCTCCTGCATCGATCGACACATATCGTAAGGAAGATGTATGATTTCTTCAGTCCAGGGATTGACAGTTCACAGATAGCTGAATTGAAGAGTAAAGTCGACTATCTGCATAGTCTTATACTTGAAAAGTATGGGCAAAAAGCTATCAACTGCGTTGGAGGGAATGAATTCTACAGTCAGGAATCTGCTTTTCAGGGACCTTTCCAGCATCAGGGTAATGCCTTCTCGAGGAACTATGGTGTTTCTTCTTACCAAGCACCACCTGCGCCTGCATATAAGAGCAGATTGGAAACCATGTTGGAGCAGTTACTGGAAAGACAGGAAGAGGAGAGGAACTACATAAATGGTTCTGGGTTTCAGGGAAACAAGTATGGATCACCCTCCTATCAGGCACCTCCTGCAGCTAATACTTATGAGAGCAAGATAGAATCCATGATGGAGCAGCTGCTAGAGGATCAGACTAAGGCTGCTATGAACTTCGACAGGAAGTTGGATGCTATGCATAAAAATCTGAATGAGAAGTTTGAATCTCTGAGCACACATGTGAAGAAGCTGAATGTTCAAATCCAACAGACATCTCAAGCAATACAAAGGCATAATGAAGCTGGGAAAGCTGAACAGTACAGATCCATCAAAGCTGTGACCTTAAGAGATGAGATTGAGTTGCTAGGTGATGAAGAGAGCATAATCTCGGATTTTCTGGATGAATATTGTCTGCCTGATACATGCATCGATCGACACCCCCTATGTGTCGGTCGACACGCCGTTCTGACGGCAATTTCGAGTTCTTTCGAGAAACAAAATCGCCTTGCATCGATCGACACACATCATGCAACGATCGACACAGAACGCAGACATGACCAGAAACCTGCAACAGTACCAGAACGAGTCTACAAGCCCCCAGTGCCATATCGTAAGGTTCCTAAACCCTCTAAACAAGAGCTAGAAGTGGCTAACTGCATAAAAGTGATGGATAAGAAGGTGAATAAAACACCACCAGTTAAAACTTCGCGAGTTCATGCAAAGAAGATGATCTCCACTGATGGTCATCTAAAAGAAGAAGTTCAGATTGGTGGAACTACAGTATCTGATAGTGAAAAGAAGAAGATGGCGGTTCCTCTTGAACCTGCTCTAACATCTTCAGTACCTGCAACTGCTCATAAGCAGAAAGCTCCAGACATCAGATATACATCAAAGGTAAGGTACAAATCCCCTAAGCTTAAACCTTCTGATCACATTGTTTTGAAAGCAGGCAAACGCAGTAGACCGCCCAAGCTTCGCTCCCGCCCTGATTCTGATTACTCTTTCCTTGGAAAACCTCATGATCATAATGCCTATACACCTCCTTGGATGAAGAGATATTCACAGAGACACTCAAAGTCTCTGTTGAAACCGCCTTGAGTCAAATCTCTTCCAATAGTCAAGCTAATGACTAAAAACAAGCGCTGAGTGGGAGGCAACCCACTGTTAGGTTCGTTTTTGTTTTCATTTCTTCGTTTTGATTTGGTATTTTTAATTATTCTGTTTTGTGTGTTCAAAGCCGAGAGAAACAGGCAAAATCGCATTGCATCGATCGACACACCTAGTGCATCTGTCGATGCAGTTGCGATGTATGGTTAACCGATTCAATTGCGGTTCAGACACCGGTTATCTCAATAACCGCGAGCATATGCGCCATGCATCGATCGACACCCTTGTGGCATCGATCGACGCAGGGCGACGACAGGTAAGTAATCTGCAACTTTTCGGTTTGTTCTTCAATTTGATTATTCTTTCACCGAGCTCATGCCTTGATTACACTGGGGACAGTGTAGTTTAAGTGTGGGGGAGGAAGCTACTGACGCACGCTTTTGTTTTCTTAGTTTTTCAAAATTTGTTTTATTGAGTCAAAATTATGAAACTATGATTTTTCGAGGAAACTTTTCGCTTGAACAGGAACATTGGACAGACTTGCAGAGCCTCTATGACTGTTAGAAAACTCAGACACGGATCAACCTACTGAGGACACCCACATCACTTCAGGTATCAGAGGATCCTTTTACTGACTTCAAACTTAATACTGACTTAGATTTCTCACCTAAGGGCTTGGTATACTTTGTGTCGGATTTCCTTGTTAGTTCTGACACAGCCTGCAAACCTGTCCTATTTAGTTCCCTTCTCCCCTTCCATAAAATAATAAAAAAAGATAATAAACTGAGGATGAGTTAGTAACTCCGAAGTGGTCATGGGAATAGTAGCAAACACTATTATCTCTTATGCGATCCATGGAATATGTCCAAAGTACACCCCTTAACGGGAAGAACACTGATAAAAAAAATAAAATGATACCCAGTGGGGAAAAATCAGTTGTTAAGGAAGGGAAAGAGAAGAAAGGGACTAGAGAAAGATAGTATGGTGGTTTAGAGCTGATAAGGTAAGAATCCATGTGCCCTTTGATCGATACTCCTTAGGTGAGACCGCACTTAAATACTTGCAGAAGTCAGTAGGGAGAATTTGAATGCTTGAATGTGATTGTGGAGTTTACTTAGGACAGTTGCTAAGTGTGGGGGAAGTACATGTTGGTCTTGAGTTCTGCAGGAAAGTTTTCAGTGGATTACTAAGTGAATGTGATTGTGAAAGTTCCTAGGACGAAATGAGTTTCTGTGTTTTCAAACCTCTTTTCTTATGCTTTGGTTCTTTACTTGCTTGAGGGCAAGCAAGAGCTAAGTGTGGGGGAGTTGATATACCATGGATTTTAGGGTTTTTAACCATGGTATATGTGTTATTTATCGAGTCTTTTACTATGTTTTAGAGTCTTTTCAGGTATTTATTAGGTACAAGCACATTTGGAGCATATGTGGTGATTATGACACTTTCTGGAGCTAATTGGAGTATTTGGCCGAGAGATAGACTTTACTGTCAATATTTCAGAGCTGCAACGATCGACACGCTATTGGCATCGATCGTTGCATATGCGAGATGGGCCAAACGACGGTTTAATGAAGAATGCTTATTTTGCAGAAAAGCCCAGATATTTACACAGAAGCCCAAAACGTGTTTTAGCTATTATATAAGGGTTTTTAAGCCATTGTTTAGGATACGCTTTGCTTTAAGTCTTATTTTATTTCAGAGAGAGTTAGGGGCTGATCCTGCTCTCGAGAGAGAGAGGATTTTGAACCCCAGTTCTTTGTTTTATTTTATGATATTTGGTTTTCTATTCAAGATGTTTTCTGTCTCGATGAACATGTCTGAGTAGATTACATGTTAGGTTGAAGGATTCTCATTAGGGATTTCATGGAACTATAGTTTAAATCAATCTGTAGGGATTCATATCTGCTAGTTCTTTTTTTAGGTTGTTCTTAATGCTTAATCTGAAGTAGCTAATCAGAATTATGATGTTAGGTTGATTGATACAGCGAGAGTTGGTTAATTAGCTAGAAAGAACCTAGATGAGCAATTTGATCTACTCGCAAAGAGATTTGGTTTAGGGGAATTGTGAACATATCAAACCTGATCATTAATGCTAGTTTAATCTGTTAGTAATTGCAAAGAGATTTGGATTGCTGCACTTAGACTTAGAGAATTCTCGCAACGAGAGTTGGTGAATTCTATATTCGTGTTTGAGTTCTAGAACAGTTATTGATTAGATCCTGATCGACTGATTGCTTGTGTTCCTGATTTCCTGAGAACTCCTGAAACCTAACGCTTCGCTTCCTTGCTTACAAACTCGCCTGATTTACTTTTCTGCTTCGCTATTTAGTTTCTCATCATATTTACTTTCTCCTAGTTTAATCTTTTCTGTTCTTAATCTATCGTTGACCGGAGTCCCTGTGGATTCGATACCCTAAGTACTACAACTACATCACTGTGCACTTGCAGTTAGAATAGGGTTAAAACTACACCTATCATACGCCTTGGTGAGGTCATTGGAGACGTGACAGCACAGTCTTCTGGCCAAGGAGTTTGTGATCCACACCGATCATGAGACGTTAAAGCATCTAAGGGGGCAGACAACGCTTAAGAGGAGACACGCGAAATGGCTTGAGTTTTTTGGAGACGTTTACGTACATCATCAAATACAAGAAGGGCAAGGAGAATATCGTCTCCGATACCCTATCCCGGAGACACACCCTGATCGGCACCATTGAGGCCAAAGTTTTGGGGTTTAAGCAAATTAAGGATAATTATGATGCTGACCCAGATTTTTGTGCGATTTTCAGGAATGCAGTAAAGGAGCTAAAGAACCATTCCAATTGCACGACGGCGCCCTGTTCAGCGACCGACGACTACGCCTTCCGCTATTATGCGAGACCTACTGATCTGGGAATCCCACGGAGGCGGCTTGATGGGACACTTCGGCGTGGATAAGACCATGAGTGTTCTATCCGACCACTACTTCTGCCCACACTTGAAACGAGACATGGAGCGTTTCTGTTCTAAGTGCATCACATGCCTAAAAACAAAGTCTAGGTCACATCCTTACGGTCTTTATATGACCTTACTGATTCCTAACATGCCTTTGGTAGATATTTCTATGGATTTCATGTTAGGTATATCTAAGATCAGGCACAAGGATTCAATATTCGTTGTGGCTGACCGATTCTTGAAGATGGCCCATTTCATACCATATGCCAAGACGAATGACGCGACAAATGGTTGATATATTCTTCCGAGAATTACGGCGACTGCACGGCCTACCCCGGACCATTTTCTCAGATCGAGACACAAAGTTTCTGAGCCACTTCTTGAGAACACGCTGGAGGAAACTACGGACTAACCTGATTTTCTATAAGACTTGACATCCGCAGACGGAAGGCCAGACCCTGGTATTCAACCGCACACTATCAGCCCTCTTACTGGCCACGGTCCGTAAAACCTACTGGTTAGATTGTATTCCGTACGTTGAATTTTCTTATATTAACGCTAACCACTCTGCTACTAAGCTTTCACCTTTTGAGATTGTGTATGAATTAAGCCAGAGCCGCCCATAAATCTCAAGCCAACACTGCCACTAGAGTTTGCCAACCAAGATGGAGAACGCAAGGCCGAGGCCATCAAGAAGTTGCACTAGAAGGTCAAGGACAACCTGGAGAAGAACATGGCCCAGTAAAAACGAGAAGCCGATAAGAAGAGGAAGGAGATCACCTTTTACCCCCGGAGATTGGGTGTGGTTACATATACGACCAGAGAGGTTTCCAAACCAACGGAATTCAAAGCTTGCACCAGGATGAGGCGGCCCTTTCTGAGTCATGGAGAAGATCAAAGACAACGTCTACAAACTCGAACTTCCAGGTGAGATAAACATTTTGTCGAGCTTTAATGTTTCTGATTTATCTCCTTTTTGGGCAGATGATGCAGTTCTGAAGATAGAATGTTGTCATTAGGGTGGGAATGATGAGGACATCGGTTCAACCAAACCAGACCAGGCCGATCCAGCCAACCCAACAAAACATTTCCTACCATGGTGAGCACGCCCCGGACCCGAGGTGGACAGAAGGGACTCACAGAGAAATTCGACTGAGTCATGGAGCATCTGATCACCAGGAGAAGCATAGAAGACATAACGGAGTACTTGGACCATTTGGATCATGATCATCCTGAACAAGCTGGCCCGGAGGATGTCCGAGACTACCGATTCCGACCACGACGATCCATTCACACCAGTATTGTCTGTCTGACTATTACTTAGGATCGTCGACGCAGCAGTGATCTTAAGATACAAAGTTGTTGATCTTTAGCATGTGTCGTCTTAGTGGACCAAAGGTTATACTCTTTTTTCCCTTGGAAAGTTTTTATCCCATTCGGTTTTCCTTGTGAGTTTTTAACGAGGTAACCCGAGGCCCGTTTCATCAGACAGAATGCACGTCACAAGAAGCCAAGACCGTTTCACACGCCTAAGGGGCTTTTATTAGTCTATATTTTTCTGTTTTAATTCTTGTAAGGCCTCAAGGCCCAATCCATTTTATTTTTACCTAAGGTTTGCGAATACTAGGCTTTTATTATCCAAACTCTTTGTATATTATTAGTTACATTTTATGCAAAGAAATACCCTAGACCTATTGGTTGTTGGCGGCCGTGAGTTGTCTTGTTGAGGATTCCCCTTGCATCTCAAGACGAAATCAGTTCTTGTTCCAGCTTCTCATCGAAGCCTTCTTCTAGCATCAGCAGAGAGTGACTTCGGTCCAGCTGTTGGTGCTCCACCTCTCTATCCGTTTGTGGCACCAAGGTGAGCGACCTCAGTCCAGCCTTGGAGTCTCTATTAGATCGGTTCAGTGTGAGCTTCCCACGAAGCTTACATCACAGTTCAACATAAATGCACTTATTTTCTTCTTTCACTACCATTTCTTCATTGTCGTATATTAAGGTACTCTCTCTCTCCTGCTTTTATTTTATGATCTCTCTTTTTTCTTCTGTTCTTAATTTTCCATCGTATGTTGTGCTTCCAATACGTTCTTGCTCTCCCTCATAGTTTTGCTGTTTAAAATAACGCCTTTTCCTTGGATGGTATTTGTGTTGAGTCCAGCGCGTCTTCTCCATTAACGGATGGAGATTAAAAGGCTTTGGATTCTTCCGTCTTTAATTATGGATTCTTCGCCGGGTCGTTTTTTGACCGGGATTCGACGTGCGAAACATCGGTGAGTCGTTCCCTTGTACATTTGAATCATCCCAATTCAAGTTGGGGGGGGGGTCTCATGTTAGCATAATTTCTCTGTGGAGCAGGTTTGAGGAGGAGATTCCGAGAGCAGTGGTCAGGCGATTTATTGGGTTGTCTTCCAAATTTTCCGAATCTTATCAACTACCACATAGTCTGGAGATATGGTCTCCCAAACCTAGTGAAAGACCATGAGCCCCGCCTCCCGGTTGGAATTGTCTTTATGAGGCCTTCTTTTCTCACATGAACATGTGGTTTACCTTGCGTGACATTCTGGTGGTGTACTGTGATGCACGACAAATAGCTTTTACTCAGCTTACTCATTCTTCTGTTCAGAATATGGTTGCCACCCTCGTCATGGGAAGTGATGTTAGGGTTGACGTCACCCTTCGATTATTTTTGGAGATGTCATTTTCTGTTTATACCAGAACCCCGAATACTTATTACGTTAGTATTTTTTGCCAGTATGGAATTATTTGGAGAGATTCCTGAAGGATTCCCAGTTGGCAACACAAGTTCTTCAATGCAAGGGTTAAAAGTTCTTTTTTCAGACCCGAGCCGGATTTTGGATCCTTGGAAATTCTAACTACCGTAGGTCTCCAAGTATTTTTCTTGAGCATACCTTAATGTTTTGTGACGTCCAATTTTTCTTTATTGTTTTTCAGTTTGTTATCCGATACCGCTTCCTCCGCCTCCCAATTTTTGAGTAGTATAGACATGATTAATACCTTGGGATGTCTTATGTGGCATGAGCTAGATCCTGAGAGAATTCATCGGAGAGGAGTTATAATTATTCCGGGTATGTCTTGTTAGACGTATCTTCTTTCTTCGTGTTCTGGCGGGCATTACGAACTCCGTTTCTTGACGCTCTTTGTTCCAGATTCTGGATGGTACATTCTATCCCGTTTGTTTACTTTCTTCGCACATCGTTGTTAAGCCCGATTACCAGCCAGCGATGGGGAGAGGGAGAAGGAATATCGCTTTGTTTGAGGTTTTGATCTTCCGCGGAAGGTTGTTCAGTAACAACAGCCTTGGTTAGTTTGGGTCTTCATACCCCTAACTCTACTGAGGAAAAAAAGTTTTCGGTCGATGATTTCCTGGTTGTTCACACCGAACATCCTATTGGGGAGATTACTATCTCCTCGGATGCTCCTCCAAAAGACCCTTCCAGAGCAGACGACCCTTTGGTATCGACCATGATTGCCCATGATTCGACGGAAGTTGTAGTTCGTTCAATTGATGATCGTTTGATCGTCACCACCGACTGTAACACCCCCGACCCGTTCTACGGACAATAGACGGCCGGAGATATCACAATTGTCGAATATTGTGAACGTTCCAGCCATCCCCGATGTCAAGCCGGCCCGTCCTTGATATCCGACCTACCTCTCGGTCATAGCCTAAGGCTTAACAACCCGTACTACAACCTCGAGTTGTGTTAGTTCGGACAAAACTCGTATCATTCGAACCGTGGACTTAAGGAAAACACTTTATTAATACTAAGTAGGATCTATTACAAAACGCTACAAAAACAATACGGTTTATTGTGCGCACGAGTCAAAATCCTACATAGTAAAAACTCCATGACCTTTACACTCACAACCCGAAGCTACGCCGGCGGCCTAACGTCCGAACTTGCACTCTAGCCCGTCTATGGCTTCCTGCGAGGCAAAAGTTGTATAATGAGCACCCATATGGGTTACCCAGTGAGTCCACGACCCCCTAACATGCATTAGTGCCCCAACCCGTCCCAATAGCCGAAGCACATGCATATCAATCAACAAACGTCTCACAGGCATAGACAAGCAACAACAACATCTCATACAAGCACAATGTGGAAGCACATAATAACCTGCAATCAAAACAAGAATGCAAATATATATCAAACTCAAACCCAACGCATAACATGATCTTTATCATGAATGTAACACCCGCCTAGACTCTCGAGACTCATCTCAACTCAACACATGCAAAGGCCTCCTAGTGCACCAGATACTCACTAATGATCATAAGCCAAGTATCACAACATGTCGACACACAATGCTCGGCCCAGGGAACAACCCAAGTACCGTCCGAGCTACTCGGCCAAGGGAACAACCCAAGTCCCGTCCGACTCTTCTCCTATGTGTCGACTCAACGCTCGACCAAGGGAGCGACCCAAGTTCCGTCCGAGCTACAAGGCCAAGGGAGCTACCCAAGGTAACAATCACAATGGGAGTACCGAATACACTAACTCTAGAACACTTACACAAGTTCTAGAATGCATCATCTAGGACACACACATCTTAGACCACTAAAGAAATCCCACATGCCCTAGAACAACACAAATCAACCGGCCCGCGGTGTCCTTGATACCACCCACGTCCGCATACAATACACACAATCAACTGGTCTGTGGTGTTCCTTGTTAACACACACTTACACATGCATATAAACAATCAACTGGTCTGTGGTGTCCCTTGTTACCACACACACAACATGCAACACACAACACAAGTACCGTAGACTGCATGATACCCACACATGTATCTACGTACTTTCTCAATCACATTATAGTGTAGGGTCATGCAAAGGATCAAAAGAACACGGCAGCCACTACAACCGTCTCTATAACGGAAGGGAGACTTACATGGATCCAAGATCTCATGAAGCTACCACATCCTCACCCATACGGGAAAACATCTCTTCTCATTACAACAACCATTTCCGGGTGGATCTTAATCAACACCCGTACTTATCACAACATTCATGGTATCACACAACAATCTCAATGATTCACCTTAATCACTTTAAGACATGCATGCAATTACTATCTCGATGAATCTTTTCATATTCAAAGAGAAACATGCATCACAATACCAAACCCAACACCATGATCATGCATGCAATAATACTCAATGAAACTACCACTTAGAATCAAAGAGATTAACAAACTAAACCAACAATCAAGCATGCATTAATCAACACCACAATCACGGATTAAACCTCATCCAAAACGCAGGTAAACCAAACAAAAACGTGTTCAAGGACAAATACTCTGAGTATTTCAGTCCTTAAAACACAACAAAAATGCCTTTAGCTCTAACTACTGGGACTCACCCGTTCCGCAGCCCGTTCCTTTCTTCGAGACTCTCCCTGCTAGATCTAGAACAAAGATCTAAATATGACGGGATTTAAGGAAAACAAGATAACAGTGGACGGAACTGCTCAGATCTATGGCTCACCGACACCCCAAGGCTTAACCCGAACGCCCCGAACGGCTCCGTCCCGAACGTAAGCTCCGTCTCGCACTCATCGGCCCATTTTCCTCACTTTCTATCTCTAAAACGCCCCTCTCTCTCTAGAACTTTTCTCAGATTCTGAAAATGTTTAAAATGGCTTATGGGAGTCTGATAGGTCTAGTTTTATCCCTATTCTAACTGCAAGTGCACAGTGATGTAGTTGTAGTACTCCACATGGACTCCGGTCAACGATAGATAAGAACAGAAAAGATTAAACTAGGAGAAAGCAAAGGTGATTAAACTAAAAGCAGAGCAGAAAAGTAAATCAGTAGCAGGAGTGATTTGTGAGCAAGGAAGCGAAGCGTTAGGTTTTAGGAGTTCTCAGGAAATCAGGAACACAAGCAATCAGTCAATCAAGATCTAATCAATAACTGTTCTAGAACTCAAACACGGATATAGAATTCACCAAATCTCTTTGCGAGAATTCTCTAAGTCAAAGTGCAGCAATCCAAATCTCTTTGCAATTACTAACAGATTAAACTAGCATTAATGATCAGGTTTGATATGTTCACAATTCCCCTAAACCAAATCTCTTTGCGAGTAGATCAAATTGCTCATCTAGGTTCTTTCTAGCTAATTAACCAACTCTCGTTGTATCAATCAACCTAACATCATAATTCTGATTAGCTACTTCAGATTAAGCATTAAGAACAACCTAAACAAAGAACTAGCAGATATGAATCCCTACAGATTGATTTAAACTATATTTTCATGAAATCCCTAATGAGAATCCTTCAACCTAACAGGTAAACTACTCAGACATGTTCATCAAAACAGAAAACATCATAAGTAGAAAACCAAATATCATTAAACAGAATAATCAACAGGGGTTCGAGATCAAGTCTCTTTCGAGAACCAGATCAGCCCCTAAGGCTCTCTGAAATAAAATAAAACTTAAGAAAAGCCGTAGCCTAAACAATGGCTTAAAAACCCTTATATAATAGCTAAAACACGTTTTGGGCTTCTGTGTAAATATCTGGGATTTCTGGGCTTTAGTGCATTAATCCTCATTCTTCATTAACGCTCGCGAGATTGTCTGCGTCGTCCTTGCATCGATCGTTGCCACAGGTGTATTGATCGATGCAGGTCTGTGAAATCGACAGTGAAGTCCATCTCTCGGGTTAAATCTCCAAAATGCTCCAGAACATGTCTAAACCTGTAAACATACTAAAAAGACTCCAAAACATAACATAAGACTCGATAAATAAGGCATATACCATGGTTAAAACCGGTAAAATCCATGGTATATCAACTCCCCCACACTTAGCTCTTGCTTGTCCTCAAGCAAGTAAAGAACCAAAGTATAAGAAAAGAAGTTTGAAAACACAGAAACTCATTTCGTCCTAGGAACTTTCACAATCACATTCACTTAGTAAGCCACTGAAAACTTTCCTACGGATCTCAAGACCACAATGTACTTCCCCCACACTTAGCAACTGTCCTAAGTAAACTCCACAATCACATTCAAGCATTCAAATTCACCCTACTGACTTCTGCAAGTATTTAAGTGCGGTCTCATCTAAGGAGTATCGATCAAAGTGCACATGGATTCTTACCTTATCAGCTCTAGACCACCATACTATCTTTCTCTAGTCCCTTTCTTCTCTTTCCCTTCCTTAACAACTGATTTTTCCCACATTGGGTATCATTTTTTTTTTATCAGTGTTCTTCCCGTTAAGGGGTGTACTTTGGACACATTCCATGGATCGCATAAGAGATAATAGTGTTTGCTACTATTCCCATGACCACTTCAGAGTTACTAACTCATCCTCAGTTTATTATCTTTTTTTTTTATTTGGAAGGGGAGAAGGGAACTAAATAGGATAGGTTTACAGGCTGTGTCAGAACTAACAAGGGAATCCGACACAAAGTATACCAAGCCCTTAGGTGAGAAATCTAAGTCAGTATTAAGGTGAAGTCAGTAAAAGGATCCTCTGATACCTGAAGTGATGTGGGTGTCCTCAGTAGGCTGATCTGTGTCTGGGTTTTCTAACAGTCATAGAGGCTCTGCAAATCTGTCCAATTGTCACTTAGTTCCTGTTCAAGCGAAAATTTTCCTCGAAAAATCATAGTTTCATACAAATTTTGACTCAATAAAACAAATTTTGAAAAACTAAGAAAACAAAAGCGTGCGTCAGTAGCTTCCTCCCCCACACTTAAACTACACTGTCCCCAGTGTAATCAAGGCATGAGCTCGGTGAGAATAATCAAATTGAAGAACAAACCGAAAAGTTGCAGATTACTTACCTGTCGTCGCCCTGTGTCGATCGATGCCACAAGGGTGTCGATCGATGCAAGGCGAATATGTTCGCGGTTATTGAGATAACCGGTGTCTGAACCGCAATCGTATCGGTAAACCGTAAATAGCGACTGCATCGACCGATGCACTAGGTGTGTCGATCGATGCAATGCGATTTTGCCTGCTTCTCTCGGCTTTGAACACACTTAAACAGAAAAAAAATTAAAAATACCAAAACCAAAACGAAAATTGAAAAACAAAAACGAACCTACTAGTGGGTTGCCTCCCACTCAGCGCTTGTTTTTAGTCATTAGCTTGACTATTGGAAGAGATTTGATTCAAGGAGGTTTTAATAGAGACTTTGAGTGTCTCTGTGAATATCTCTTCATCCAAGGAGGTGTATAGGCATTATGATCATGAGGCTTCCCAAGGAAAGAGTAATCAGAATCAGGGCGGGAGCGAAGCTTGGGCGGTCTACTGCGTTTTCCTGCTTTCAAAACAATGTGATCAGAAGGTTTAAGCTTAGGTGATTTGTACCTTACCTTTGATGTATATCTGATGTCTGGAGCTTTCTGCTTATGAGCAGTTGTAGGTACTGAAGATGTTAGAGCAGGTTCAAGAGGAACCGCCATCTTCTTCTTTCCACTATCAGATACTGTAGTTCCACCAATCTGAACTTTTTTTTTCAGATGACCATCAGTGGAGATCATCTTATTTGCATGAACTTGCGAAGTTTCAACTGGTGGGGTTTCATTCACCTTCTTATCCATCACTTTCATGCAGTTAGCCACTTCTAGCTCCTGTTTAGAGGGTTTAGGAACCTTAGGATATGGCACAGGGGGCTTATACACTCGTTCTGGTACTGTTGCAGGTTTCTGGTCATGTCTGCGTTCTATGTCGATCGTTGCATGATGTGTGTCGATCGATGCAAGGCGATTCTGTTTCTCGAAAGAACTCGAAATTACCGTCAGAACGGCGTGTCGACCGACACATAGGGGGTGTTGATCGATGCATGTATCAGGCAGACAATATTCATCCAGAAAATCCAAGATTATGCTCTCTTCTTCACCTAGCAACTCAATCTCATCCCCTAAGGTCACAGCTTTGATGGATCTGTACTGTTCAGCTTTCCCGGCTTCATTATGCCTTTGTATTGCTTGAGATGTCTGTTGGATTTGAACATTCAGCTTCTTCACATGTGTGCTCAGAGATTCAAACTTCTCATTCAGATTCTTATGCATAGCATCCAACTTCCTGTCGAAGTCCATAGCAGCCTTAGTCTGATCCTCTAGCAGCTGCTCCATCATGGATTCTATCTTGCTCTCATAAGCATTAGCTGCAGGAGGTGCCTGATAGGAGGGTGATCCATACTTGTTTCCCTGAAACCCAGAACCATTTATGTAGTTCCTCTCCTCTTCCTGTCTTTCCAGTAACTGCTCCAACATGGTTTCCAATCTGCTCTTATATGCAGGCGCAGGTGGTGCTTGGTAAGAAGAAACACCATAGTTCCTCGAGAAGGCATTACCCTGTTGCTGGAAAGGTCCCTGAAAAGCAGATTCCTGACTATAGAATTCATTCCCTCCAACGCAGTCGATAGCTTTTTGCCCATACTTTTCAAGTATAAGACTATGCAGATAGTCGGCTTTACTCTTCAACTCAGCTATTTGTGAACTGTCAATCCCTGGACTGAAGAAATCATACATTTTCCTTACGATATGTGTCGATCGATGCAGGAGAAGCGTCGATCGATGCAAGCGCGATGATGTGTCGATCGACACACTGGACCGTGTCGATCGATGCAAGGCGATTACAGGCGTACCTGAAACGCAAGAACATAAAAAGAAAAAAAAAATTAGTAGAAAAAAATAAAAACGAAAAAAACCTAGTCTAAACCCTAAGTTCAAATCTATCGAAGACTCAAAAGAGTCCCCGGCAACGGCGCCAAAAACTTGATAGGTCTAGTTTTATCCCTATTCTAACTGCAAGTGCACAGTGATGTAGTTGTAGTACTTAGGGTATCGAATCCACAGGGACTCCGGTCAACGATAGATAAGAACAGAAAAGATTAAACTAGGAGAAAGCAAAGGTGATTAAACTAAAAGCAGAGCAGAAAAGTAAATCAGTAGCAGGAGTGATTTGTGAGCAAGGAAGCGAAGCGTTAGGTTTCAGGAGTTCTCAGGAAATCAGGAACACAAGCAATCAGTCAATCAGGATCTAATCAATAACTGTTCTAGAACTCAAACACGGATATAGAATTCACCAAATCTCTTTGCGAGAATTCTCTAAGTCAAAGTGCAGCAATCCAAATCTCTTTGCAATTACTAACAGATTAAACTAGCATTAATGATCAGGTTTGATATGTTCACAATTCCCCTAAACCAAATCTCTTTGCGAGTAGATCAAATTGCTCATCTAGGTTCTTTCTAGCTAATTAACCAACTCTCGTTGTATCAATCAACCTAACATCATAATTATGATTAGCTACTTCAGATTAAGCATTAAGAACAACCTAAACAAAGAACTAGCAGATATGAATCCCTACAGATTGATTTAAACTATAGTTTCATGAAATCCCTAATGAGAATCCTTCAACCTAACATGTAAACTACTCAGACATGTTCATCGAAACAGAAAACATCATAAGTAGAAAACCAAATATCATTAAACAGAATAATCAACAGGGGTTCGAGATCAAGTCTCTTTCGAGAACCAGATCAGCCCCTAAGGCTCTCTGAAATAAAATAAAACTTAAGAAAAGCCGTAGCCTAAACAATGGCTTAAAAACCCTTATATAATAGTTAAAACACGTTTTGGGCTTCTGTGTAAATATCTGGGATTTCTGGGCTTTAGTGCATTAATCCTCATTCTTCATTAACGCTCACGAGATTGTCTGCGTCGACCTTGCATCGATCGTTTCCACAGGTGTATCAATCGATGCAGGTCTGTGAATTCGACAGTGAAGTCCATCTCTCGGGTTAAATCTCCAAAATGCTCCAGAACATGTCTAAACCTGTAAACATACTAAAAAGACTCCAAAACATAACATAAGACTCGATAAATAAGGCATATACCATGGTTAAAACCGGTAAAATCCATGGTATATCAGAGTCTCCTATTTATAGATGGCCATGGGAAGGTTAGTTGGCGACAAGTGGCGACCATGTGGTCAGCTTGTGCATGCGTTGGGACATGTGTGGTCGTCATGCCATGCACGGCGACAGCTGGTCCAGTCATGCACGGCGACAGGTGGGTCGCCCATGCACACCGCCAGGTCGTCCGTCCATGCACTTCGTTCACCCGTCCATTCATCCTCACGACCACACGTTCACCCGTCCGTTCGTCCAGTCGACCACACGGCCACCTGAACACGACCAGACTCGTCCGTTTTTTACCGTTTCTCAACCCGATGACAGTTTTCATCGACCCAAACCAAATCTTACTCGACCTTTATCCTCAAAATATTCTAAAATGGTGATCTACATCCATTCCCAACCATTTATCAACTCTGGAAAGTCCTTACCCCGACTTTAACCCGACCTTCTGCCAAACTTTGATATCTTTCAATCCATGCAATCTTTTCACATTCCGCTTCGACCAAAACTCTTAAAATGTTGGGTTTAGCCAATGCTGATATTTTCATGTCATTCTGACAACTTTGAATTTTTGGCTGTTTTTCGTCTTTTCCCTCTCGGCCGGTCGCATTCCCCGTTCGGCCGTTTTACTTCTTCGGGAGGGTTATTAGATTCTCCCCCACTTAATTGAATTCGTCCCCGAATTCTAACACTTGAAGAAACCACCATACTCCTGCTGAGACGATACCACCATCTTCACTAACACCAATACTTGTCCGCATCTCGGTTTTCGCCCTTGTCCTTCTTTGGTATTCCTTGACATCCTTACTGTTATGACCTTGAACTCATTCACATTCACATCCCTCTAGATATTCTTGACCGTTCACTCTTTAAACCTCAAGCTTCTTTGATGCATTTTCTTTGCGTAATTTCCACTTCCCATTCTTGATCCATCTTTGTTGTATCTCCATCGGTCTTTACCTTTCTTAATTCAGTCTTGTATACGGTCTCTCTTCTAAACCGTTCCTTCTCGTATCATCCTTAGTTTAGCCCCTCTGATTTGTTGTTTCTCCTCGCGGCCTTGATTGATCCCTTAAATTCTTCTTCAAAGAACTTTGGGCCTTCCTCCCATCACTTAGAACGCCTGGACTTCTTTTCTTCTCCGGTACCACTCTCTTCCTTGAATATACGTCCATCATCAAGCTTCAGATTCTGATCCACCCCTCTCTTGCTTTGATCCTTCTTCGGTTATACCACCATTTGACCCATCTACCACCCTCCGACTCCACTATCTGTAGCTTAGTCTTGTCTTCAATAACACACACCAAAGTAACTATTTTCTCGTCATTTCCGTTGTTTGTCTATAACCGGTCTCCAATTCTTGGTTCACGGCCAGACTCTAATGGCTGCAACCTTCCGAACACTATTCTTCTTCATCTCTCCAAGTCGTTTCCCCAAAGGGGAAACCGACTTCATGGTTATCCTCGTCATGCTCCTTGATTTCTCGAGATGGGATCCATTTTCTTCTCTTCCTTACTCAACTAAGGAATACCCATCATACAACTCCTTGCCTTCTTGGACGTGGCTGAGATGATTGCCTCGTCCATTCCTTCCATTATGTCCGCCCAACTTCAATCAGTTCATCCTCCATCCTGATCTCGGTAAAGACTTCTCCTAAGTCTTTCTTTCACCCTCACGACTATGAGTTCAGACCGCCTTTGTTTGAACTCTTCTCGTTAAATCCCATTGCTTATTCCGACCATCTTCATCACCATTAACACCTGCTAGTTCAGCTTGTGGCATGAACTCTCCTCCATTGATTTAATTGGTCGTTACAACCGCCACCATCACTCCCACATCACTTCCCTTGTGAAAGGATGACACCATTCCGTCCTCATCACCCATCAGTTATGGTCGTCACTTCTTCAAACGTTCTTACTTCTTCCATGAGGTCTCGAACCTTCACTTTCTACAAATGTGATCATACACATCTTGGTCTATGACCTTCTCGTCTTGATCTATCACTCTTTCCCTGCCAACTGATCCTCCTAATTAATGGCTTAAACAAACTATCTCAGACTGATCATCCCGACATGTCATCTCCACAAAGCCGTTTCTGGTCGATCTCCCAAAATCTGATCCGCTGATCGATTGCTTATACAAAAACGCCTACTGAACAATCTCCCTGATCTATCTTCTTTCCGCACCATCACTAAACCGTGCACGAGCCATGCCACGAACCGGTTATGAGGTTCACAGGGTTTGGGTTCATGTAATTGGTTTTAGGAATGGGTTTTCCTAAGACCTTACCACACACAATCCTAAGGTTTTTGGAAACTTTTTAAGAAAAACCTATGGAGCTCACACCAAAACCCAACCCAACCCAGCTTAGGAAGTTCCCGATATGCAAAAATAATACTTACCTTATTATTTTCATGCATTCGGTCACCTTAACTTCCTAACACACCCTGATTTCATATTATAATCCGCATATAATTTAAACTACACATCACACAACAACATGCCAACACTCATTCACACACAAAAGAGAGTTAGCACCCTTACGTACCTGTCACTGGATCTCAAAAGACCATGAAGGCTTAAAAAACCTACATTCTAAGGAGTTACATCCCTTTGGCTGCGCTTTCTTGGTCTACTCCATTTCCACCGTCCCGACGATCCATGTGGATAGTGGGCGCCTTAGCTTACCTTTGTTCAGTCTGCATCTCTCCGTTGCAACGAATAAAAGGTAATCCTAAATCCCACCTACCCATCTTTCGTCGGACGTACCGGTTTCCTAATGTTGTGAGTGTGACCCATTTGACTCGATAAAACGTTTGAAAACACGATTTTCGTGAGCATGATCATGAACCATGCTCTGATACCACCATTTGTAACACCCCCGACCTGTTCTACGGACAATAGACGGCCGGAGATGTCACAAGTGTCGAATATTGCAAACTTTCCAGCCATCCCCGAGGTCAAGCCGACTTGTCCTCGATATCCGACCTACCTCTCGGTCATAGCCTAAGGCTTAACAACCCGTACTACGACCTTGAGTTGTGTTAGTTCGGACAAAACTCATATCATTGGAACTGTGGAGTTAAGAAAACACATTTTATTAATACTAAGTAGGATCTATTACAAAACGTTACCAAAAACAATACGGTTTATTGTGGGCACGAGTCAAAATCCTACATAGTAAAAACTCCACGACCTTTACACCCACAACCCGAAGCTACGCCGGCGGCCTTACGTCCGAACTTGCCCTCTAGCTCATCTATGGTTTCCTGCGAGACATAAATTGTATAATGAGCAACCATAAGGGTTACCCAGTGAGTCCACAACCCTCTAACATGAATTAGTTCCCAACCCATCCCAATAGCCGAAGCACATGGATATCAATCAACAAACGTCTCACACGCATCATAATGCAACAACAATATCAAAGATATGCACAACGCGGAAGCATATAAACAAATATGCATAGCATGACTCCACTCATGAATGCAACATACGTCTAGACTCTCTAGACTCATCTCAAAAAACACATGCGAAGGCCTCCTAGTGCACCGGATACTCCCCACTACGTGACTACTTGCGCCTTAATCACCACCAAGGATCATAAGCCAAGTATCACAACATGTCGACACACAATGCTCGGCCAAAGGAACAACCCAAGTACCGTCCGAGCTTTACCTCGTTACTGGGACCTATCCCTCAAGTTTGTGTCGACACAATGCTCGGCCAAGGGAGCGACCCAAGTACCGTCCGAGCTACTCGGCCAAAGGAGTTACCCAAGTACCATCCGAATACTCCGTTACCTCCACCTTAGGTTACGGACACAATGGGAGCACCGAATACACTAACTCTAGAACACTCACACAAGTTCTATAATGCATCAACTAGGACACACACGTCCTAGACCACTAAAGCAATCCCACATGCCCTAGAACAACACGAACAACCGGCCCGCGGTGTCCTTGTTACCACCAACGTCCGCCTACAATAAACACAATCAACTAGTCCATGGTGCCCCTTGTTACCACACACGGCCACATGCAACACACAACATAAGTACCGTAGACTGCATGATACCCACACATGCATCTATGTACTTTCACAATCACATTACGGTGTAGGGTCATGCAAAGGATCCGAAGATCACGGCAGCCACTACAACCGTCTCAAAAATGGAAGGGAGACTTACGTGGATCAACGATATCACGAAGTTACTGCATCCTCACCCATACGGGAAAACAACTCTTTTCTCAACACAACCATTTCCGAGTGGTTCTTAATCCGCTCTCGTACTTATCACAATAATCATGCATGCTATCACAATAATCTTAATGATTCTCCACACAATCAAAGAGAAACATGCATCATAACAAAACAACCATGCATGCATCAATACTCAATGAATCTATTACCTAGAATCAAAGAGATTAACAATTTAAGCCATAACAACCATGCATGCATCAACAACATAATCCACACAGATTAAACCTCAATCAAAACGCAAGAAACCAACATAAATGTGCTTAGGGATGAAAAGCCCAAGTATTCCAATCCTTAATACATGACCTGCATAAATCCGTTAGTCCTAACTACCGGGACTCACCCGTTCCGCAGCCCGTTCCTTAACTCCAAGAATCTCCCCGCTAGATCTAGAGAAAAGATCTAAATAAGACGGAGTCTAAAGGAAAAAAGCTAAAGATGGACGTAAATACTCTTATATGCGGCTTACCGACACCCCGAGGCTTAACCCGAACGCCCCGTCCTGCTCGCTCGCTCCTTCCCGCACTAAAACGCTCATTATCTCACTTTCTCTCTCTAGAATGACCCACTCTCTCTAGAATTTTTCTCCGATCTGAAAAAGTGTAAAATGGCTTAAGGGGATGATCTTATTTATAGATGGGCAAGGGAAGGTGAGTTGGCGACAAATGGCGTCCATGCGGTCAGCCTGACCATGCGTGGAATGAGGGAAGAGAATCAAGGCGGGAGCGAAGCTTGAGTGTGATATAATGTTTCCTTGCATGCACAGCAATGCGGTCAGGAGGTGAATAGCGAGAGGAAACGTACCTTTGCTTTGGTGAATGTGTGATGTCTGGAGCTTTCTCTTTAGGAGCAGTTATAGGCTCTGAATATGTTAGAGTGGATTCATCACAAACCATCATCTTCTCTTCTCCTATATTAAGCACTTTTTCTTCACCAATCTGAATCTCGGGCTCCACCCTAACAATGAAAGTCTGTCCATCTATGGTGGATCTCCGCAGCTTGTCCATTTTGAAGTGCATAGGCTTATCTTCCAAGTGGAGATCAATCGAACCATTCCTCACATCAATCACTGCTCCAGCTGTAACTAATAAGATCTACCAAGTTTCAGAGGATCATCCAAGTCAACATCATACTTCAGGACCACAAAGTCTGTTGGAACCAACTAGTCTCCAACTCTGATGGGAATGTCCTCAAGAACTTCTTCTGGAGTCCTTTTTGATGGCTTAGCTAGAATCAAAGAGATCATATTCACTTGAAAATCCGTCAATCCCAACCTTACAGCCACATAGTATGGCTTAAGGTTCCCACCAGCTCCCATATCACACAGAGAATGCTTGAAGTTGTCTTTAAAGATGGAAAAATCTAGAACAAATACTCTTGAGTCTGGAAATTTCTTTTGGATCTTTTTTTGCAGTACAACACTGACATTCTTGAAAACCATCACCACCCATTCTTTTATATCTCCATCCTTTAAGATCATGTTTTTCGCTTACCTTCTTAAAGAAGGGTGAGTCCTCAAAGCATCAACATGTGGAATTTCAATCAGCTCTTTATCCATCAATGCCTTGCATCTGTCTGCATCCATCTCATGTTTAGACTTCTTATGAGCCTTAGAGAATGGAATTTTTGGGGCTCGCTCTGGTGGTGTTGCAGGCTTTTGGAACCGTCTGGGATGGGTGTTGACCAACATCAAAGATGTGTTGATCGACGTGGCTTCGAAGTAGTCGAATCTGCCTTCTGGTTGGATTGGTGCCGATCGACACCGGGGAGGTCTCGATCGACCTCGGTCGATTTCGCTTCATCAAAACTTGAAATTGGGCCCTCAATAGGTGGATGTTGATCGACACTAATGGTCGACACCTGTTATTCTATGTCGATTTTGTTCCATCGAGACTCAAAATTCAGGAAAATCAACTAGTGATGGTTGACACCGAGTCATGGGTATAATAGGTCTACACCATGTCTTTAGGTTCATACTCACGATTGTTTTCCACGATTTGCACAGTCTTAACTCCAATTTCTTGTTCCTGATCAAGCTCATTTTCAATCTGAACTGAGATGGCATTGACATGTGCATTTTTAACCATCTTTCCTTTAAAAATTTCTTCAGTTCTAGTCAATCTTGCATATATACCGTTGACGCGATCTGTTAGATCCTCCAATTTCTCATTGAGATCATGATACACTGCATCTATCTTCCCACCAAGATCCACTGCAAGCTTCTAATGTCCTTGTAGAAGTTATTGCATCATTGACTTGAGATTGCTCTATTGGGATTTTGGAGGAGGTGTCTGGTAAGAAGAGGATCCATAGTTCTTGAAACCATTGTTATGGAATGGCTTCTGATGGGTTGTATTAAAAGTGAACCCATAGGAGTTTTTGATTACCTGTAAAGGCACCTCTGTTGTTCTGAAATCCAACTCTGTTGATGTAGTTTACATTCTCTTCAATAGCTTCAACCTCTGGATCAAATTGGATTGTCTTCTTCCCCAAAAGATGAATGTGAATCAAGTCCAACTCATCACTTACTGCAGCAATCTCACAACCATCCATGCTTGCAGTCTGTCTCTCCAAATTTGTATTCTTGGTACTATTTCTAGTTGCCAAATTCTCAATTAGCACATAACCATCTCCAGGATACTTCGTGTTGAAGTTCTCATTGCTCGCAGCATCCTGAGCCATCTGGTATTTCCAGTCAAGAACTCTGAAGAAGGTTCCAAACAGCTGAACCTCATTGAATCCATGATGTGGACAATCTCTCTGGTAAGCTTTGAATCTGATCCAAGCACTTTTGAAATCTTCTTTTGGATGGTGCTTGAATGTAGAGATCATTTTCCTTAGATCCCCAGACCTAACATCATCATATAAATTGTTGCAGAATGCATTCTTGGTCTGTTCCTAGGTTTTCTATTATCTTGGTGGTAGTTGCTTTAACTTGTAAGTTGCTTCCCCAGCGAAAGAGTGTGGTAACTAGATATTCAAACCTCTTGATATTGTCCATAGGATGCTCGTGAGGCAGTCCATGAAACTGATGCTGCCCAACCAAAGTGTAGTAGGCCGCCTTGAGTTCGAAATCCTGCCTTTCGAAAGTAGGCAGTCAAATCGCAAACATGTTCTCGTAGAACTGATCAGGCATGTTGTAATCAGCAAGGGTGCGCCAACGACCACCTGCTCTTGCCAAACCGTGGTCCAGCTGCCCATATGTTTTTCACCTGCAACGACTTGTACAGCAATGACAAAAATAAAGTGCCTAGTCAAAACTCTAATACTTAAATCTATTAACACTCAAGATCCCCTGAACAACGGCCCCAAAAACTTGATATTTCTAGTTTTAACCCTAGTATCTAACTGCAAGTACACATATATATCTTGATGTACTACTTAGGTTTTATAACAAAGAGTCTCAAGAATACGCAATAGATTATTCAATTCAATTTAAGCTAAAAGATGAATTTAATGAAAATCAAGCAAGCAAATAAATCAAGAGTGTAAACAAGATGGGAAAATCGTTAGGCTCATGGAATTCTCAGAATAATCAAGAATGTAAATCAATCAATAGTCATGATTCAAATCAATGTCCTAGAGCTCAAAACACAGAGATAAAGTCAACCAATTGTCGTTGCGGAAACTATCTATCTCTAACAACCTAGAAACCAAATATCTTTTCGATTTCTAAATTTTCACATGCATTTATACAAGGTTCAATACGTTAACAAATTCAATAAACCAAATCTCTTTGTCAATAGGTAATTTACTCACCCTAGTTCTTTCTAGCTAATTAATCAACTTTCTTGCGAGAATCAACGGAATATCCATGGTGGATTAAGAACAACCTAAAATGAATAATTAGAAGTTATGAATCCCTAACTAATTGATCAACATAACAATCCCCGAAATTCCTAATGAGAAACCCTAAACCTAACTAGCAAACTACTCAGACATGATTAATGAAACAAATATCATATTAAGAATAGAAATTATTAGTGAAATCAATATAGAAAAATTGGTGTTCAAATTCTCTGAGAACAACCCCAATCTCTGCTACAAATCTCTCGGGAAGTAAAATAAAACGTAGCCTAAAGAATGGCTGGAAAAACCTAATTATAGTCTAAAACAAGATTTGGGTATTTTGTAAATAAGGAAATTACTTGGGGAAAAGTAAAGATTTCGGATTTTCTTAAAAAACTGCGCAGAATTTCTGTTCAGATATGGTGTCGACCGACACCAGCTGCAGAGATAGCCAGTGAACTCTGTGAAATACATAGGTGCTGCAGAATTGCTTCAAAAGCTCCCGAAATCTCTAATTAAGTTTTAAACGTACATAGACCTATAAATGACTCGAAAGACTCCAAAAACACATAAAATACTCGATAACAAAGACCTATATCATGGTTAAAAACCTATAAAAACCATGATATAACAGTGGCTTTGCCCGCCACAGCCCATCATGTAAAGTCCGTGGACAAAGTGAGGTCTCAGCTCGTGAGGGTTGAAGCGGAAGGTCTAGACCGGCATCGCTGGACCGCGAAGGTGACAGCAGCCAGATCAGGTCGTGATGGCTCATCCCCAGGATCTCCGGGTTGCTTGTCAGGTTTTGGTTGAAGGCTACATAGCGTGTTGATCAAGCCGCTGCTAAAAACCATTCCAGCTAAAATCTAACACTTCTATCTTTAACTTCCTCTCCTTGCTCCTTGTTTATCTTTATAGCCTTAATCCTTGTCTTCAAATCATCAAAAACTCTCCAAAAGCCTTAAAATTACCTAATTAATACTTTAAAAGGACAAAAACATGCAAGACTTTATTCTAGACTCACCTGGTTCGAAATGAATGATTTCCTAATGAAACAACTAGAAATGAATGCAAAATGCAAGAAAACTATGCAAATGAGGATGCTAAAATATGCTAAAATAGAGACTCATCCATTCCCCCAAACTAGAATTTGCTTGTCCACAATAAAAAAAACTCAAATCAAGATGGAAGAAAGGTTTTTAAAGGTGAGAGCTCAAAGTCACCAAAAGAAATCATCAAGTGAAAATTGAATCAAAAGAGTTAGCCATGCTCATCCCTAAACACATCTAGCTCAAATCCCAACTTCCAGATGAATTCCTATCTTTGACAATAATAAAAGATTGGTGAATCATGATTGTGCTAATCAAGTGGACACATTCGGCTAATGGTTAAAGGTTTTGAGACGAAAATGAACTCAAAGGATTTGTGGATTATTATGAACAAGGGAGCACTTATGAAAAGGATGAACTTATGCAAAATGCTAAGAGTAAAGAAAAACCTATGCATACAAGGATAAAATTCCATCTAACCAATACCCAAGTAAAGGGGTGAGAAAAATACCTGAACCCGAAGATCGGAACCGTACTCGACTTGAAAAAGTGGCACCAAACCAAAACTGAAATAATATATGAATGGATCTTAGACTCCTATGTCCGAAGAACCGAACCCAAATCCGAACCGAACCGAAAACCGAAAACCGAATGGGTACCCGAAATATCTGAAATCTAATTTTAAATCCAAATATTTTAATTATACTTATACTTAAAATAACTAAAATATCAAAAATTACAATTATATATCTAAAATTTTCAGTCATTTGAAGACTAAAATAATTGAAATACCCAAAAATAACTTAAATATCATAAAATATTTAGTTGTAATTGTCAAGATTTAACCAAAATTTTATTTAAATTTAACTATTTTTATTTTATTTTTTATATTTCAGATATACGAACTTGGTTGGAACCGAATGAACCAGAACCGAAAATATAAAATACTCGAATGAGTTTTATATCTCTAAACCTGAAAATCCAAAAACCTGAAAAACTCAAACCAACCCCAAATGATTACGCAAACGCCCCATACCCAAGAGTATTCCAAACTCAAAGTTCTAAGCTCAAGAAGTTATCATCCTAGTCCACCCTTTCATAAGGCTGTTTGCTTTCTTAAAACCACAAAACCAATCATTTTCTTCTCTTTTTAGTACTTAGGAGACTTTTCTTTTCAAATATGTATCTATAGTTATGAGGAGGCAAGAGAAGTCTCCCAAATATAGTTCAATGCATGGTTTCTCCTCTTTTTTGTTTGGTATGGGTGAGGGGTTGTGGTTTAGCTGGACCGAACCTCATGCACGCTTCAAGGGCCCTGCTTTGGATCGGATGGCTTCTGCATTGGATGGAGAAGCTAGTTATGGACTGCCCACTGCTGTCGTACCGGCAGTTTGATCTGATATCCCTGGATCAAAATGTGCCTTCGGTTTGGCCCAGCCGATACAGCTCACCCACGTTTATTCATAGATGTGTCCACAAGTCCCGCTTTAGGCTGATTGGGCCATTGGAACCTGACCGCTCTTAGTGTCACGGGCTGCCTGGACCGCGATGCCTCGTCCGTTAATGTTTATGGCCCTGCTTGCTGCATGGTCTCGGTTTATTTTGTCCGTTATGTCTTAGGTTGTGGCTTCTCTTGTGGTTTGCAATGGCTCTGCCGTGGTTCGTGTTGTGGTATATCTCGACCGTTATGAGCTGGCTGATATGGTTGGCCAAAATTTTCCATGACTTACCTTCTTTCTTTTGATTATCCCAACTTCCGAATCCTATAAATACTTAAGAGAGACATGAACAATGTCTAGCAAATATTAAAACTTAAAGCAACAGTTATAAGGGATAAACATGAGACTTCCTCCCAAGTGAGCTTGTTTTGAGTCACTAAGATTTACTACTTTTTCTTTTTAGTGAGGATATGAGGAAGGCTTTACCTCTTCATTGATGGTCAAAACTTTGGTGAAATACTCTTGGGGAATGATCGGATCGACTTCGAGCTCGAGAGTGAGAATGGCACTAGCACTTGAGAATGACTTGCACCTTCCCTTGCATTTGACCTTCTACTCAATTCTCCCATCCCTGAGCTTCAATGGATAAAGGGTGAGTGTGTCTTGAGCTTGAGCATTGGTGGAGGTTTTGGGTTCTTTGCCTTTTTATTTTTTCTCATAGGACGAGCTACTTTTGCTCCAATCACCCCCTCCAATTGAGCACTTCCCAAGTGCTTACCAAACAACTCTTGACTTAACTCCCCATTCATAACATCCTTCTCAACCTTTTCAACCTTGGAGAGTTAATCATCTCAACCGTTTCAACTTTTTTCTTCTCAATGCTCAACTTTCCCAAAGAAATGGATCCACAATACTCTAGCTTAGCAAAAGCTCTTTCCTCCTCAAGACCAAACCCACTAGTGATGATTCCACAAGTGTGGATGGAATAAGTCTTCATAGCGTATACCACCTTGTGTGCCATTTTGTTTGTGAAGTCCATAGTTGCACCGGTAGTGTTGAGTAAATTGGTGTCTAAGAGTAGAGGAAGCTTTTTACCATTCTTCATCTTCATGACGACGAAGTCCGTGTGTATGGCACAATCCTCAATCATGACCGGTTAGTCCTTAATCTCTCCATGGGGGTATTTTTTCAAAAAAATCCAAACGTGAGAGTAGATATGTACCACTTTATACTCTTTATTCCCAATTTCTCAACCATCTCAAGAGACATGACACTCACATTGGAGCTAGTGTCACACAAATGATCATCAATATCCAAGTTTCCAAGAGTGAAAGATAAGGAGAACTTTCTCGAACCTACTAGCTTTGGAAGTGAAGTGGGTGTGGTCTTGATATTGGAGACATTCTCCTCGTGGAATTCATCACTCAAAACTTCAGCATAATCAACAAGAAGGAACTCCTCAATGATGGCCTCTTCATCCAACCTTCCATCATTTTCCCTTTCATTCTCTATAGTTGAGTGGATGGTGATGCAATAGTTTTGGTGGTTAGAATCATACTTTCCTTAAGCTTCTCCAATTGGCAAACTGTAGAGCTCAAGGAATTCATCCTAGAGGAAATATCCTTGAAGTTTGAATCAACCTTGTTGCTTAACAGCCTTAACTCCCCTTGGAGTTCTATCATAGTCTCACTGTAATTTCCATTATTCAAGGCAAGGTTCTCCACTAGATCCATTCCATCTTCAACCTCCTTCCCAAGGAAATTTTCATTGCTAGAATATAAGGAGCATCCTTATTTTTGGGAAGACATCATGGTAGAGAGTACTAACGAGACACTCTTATGAGAAACGGTGGTTTGAAAACTGATTGTTGGAGCTCTCGAACTGTTCCCATGCCTCACTGAAAGTCTCATTGTTCCTTTGAGCAAAGGCGGTAATCTGATTCCTAAACTGATTGTCCTTGAGCTAGGGAATAACTTGGAGAGGAAATCCTTCTTGAAATCATCCCATGAAGTGATAGAAACTTTTTGGAGAGTGGTATATCATGGTTTTTATGGGTTTTCAACCATATATATTGAGTCTTTAACCTTGTATTTGGAGTCTTTAGAGTCTTTTACAGGTTTAGGTACGTTTGGAGCTTATCTGGAGATTCTAGGAGCTTTTGGAGTGATTTGGCAGCTTACATGGATGTCATAGAGTTTACTGGGTTCGTCTGCACTCTGTGTCGGTCGACACGCATCGGTCGAAACCACTACAGGACGAAATTCCTGCGCCCAAAAATCTGCACTTTGGAGAAATTACAGTTTTTACCCAGAAACTTCCCAGATTTGCAAAAATGCCCCAGACGTGTTTTAGACTATATATTAGGGTTTTTAGCCACTTGTTTAGGCTACGCTTTCAGTTCTAAGTCTTATTTTATTTCATAGAGAGTTAGGGGCTGATCCTGTTCTCGAAAGAGAGAGGATTTTGAACCCCAATTCTTTATTCTGCTTTATGATATTTGGTTTTCTATTCAAGATGTTTTCTGTGTCGATGATTACGTCTGAGTATATTACATGTTAGGTTTAGGGATTCTAATTAGGGATTTCATGGAATTATAGGTTGATCAATCTGTAGGAATTCATATCTGCTAGTTCTTCATCTAGGATTGTTCTTAATGCTTAATCTGAAGTAGCTATCCAGATTTATGATGTTAGGTTGATTTTCACAACGACAGTTGGTTGATTTGCTAGAAAGACCTAGATGAGAAATTGAATTACTCGCAAAGGAATTTGGTTTAATTGAATTGTGAACATATCGAACTGGATTATAAAGCTGGTTTAATCTGTTAGTAATTACAAAGACATTTGGATTGTTCACTTAGACTTAGAGAATTCTCACAAAGACAGTTGGTTAATTCTATATCTGTGTTTGAGTTCTAGAATAGTTCTTAATTAGATCCCGATTGATTGATTGCATGTGTTCCTGATTTCCTGAGAACTCCCTAGACTTAACACCTTCGCTTTCTTGCTTACACCCCTGCTACTTGATTTACTTTCTTGCTTGCTTTTTAGTTTCTAATCACATTTGATTTCTCCTAGTTTAATCTTTTCTGTTCTAATTCTATCGTTTCCTAGAGTCCTCGTTGATTCGATCCCTAAGTACTACATTGATATTACTGTGCACTTGCAGTTAGTATAGGGTTAAAACTTTAGAGCCTATCAAGTTTTTGGCGCTGTTTCCGGGGACTCTTTTGAGTCTTCAATAGATTTGAACTTAGGGTTTAGACTAGGTTTTTCGTTTTTATTTTTTGTTACTAATTTTTTCTTCTTTTTCTGTTCTTGCGTTTCAGGTACGCATGTAATCGCCTTGCATCGATCGACACGGTCCTGTGTGTCGATCGACACATCTTCGAGCTTGCATCGATCGACACTACTTTCCATCGATCGACACAGAGCGTAAGATGATGGGAATGATGGAACGGATGTTGGAAAATCAGCAGAATAACTCATTTTGCAGAGGCTATGGTTCCTATTCATTCACCAGAGATTATGAATCTCCATCATATCAGTCTTTTCCTCCTCAAAATAAGCAGTTTGATAAGTTGATAAGTATGATGGAGCAGTTATTGGAAAAGCAGGAAGAAGATTTGAACTACATCAATGGCTCTAGATTCAAAGAAAACAGGTTTGGTAATCAGCAAGGTAATTCTTATCAGAGAACCTATGGATCATCTTCTTATCAGACACCTCCTGCTGCTAATGCTTATAAGAGCAAGATGGAATCCATGATGGAGCATTTGCTAAAGGATCAGACTAAGACTGCTGTAGACTTCGACAGGAAGCTGGATGCTATGCATGAAAACCTGAATGGGAAGTTTGAATCTCTGAGCACACATGTGAAGAAGCTAGATGTTCAAGTTTAACAAACAGCTGGAGCAATACAAAGGCAAAATGAAGGTGGGAAAGCTGAACAGAAGCTGTACATCAATGCTGTGACCATAAGAGATGGGATTGACTTGCTAGGAGAAGAAGACAGCATAATCTCGGATTTTCTGGATGAAGATTGTCTGTCTGAGACATGGTCGATCGACACACTCTCGATGTCGATCGATGCATCCCTGATACGTCTGTTGGATCTGAACATAATCACCTTGTGTCAATCAACACATCTCGTGCATCGATCGACACAGATCGCAGACAGAACCAGAAGCCTGCAACAGTCCAGGAACGAGTCTATAAGCCCTTTGTGCCATATCCTGAGGTTCCTAAACCGTCTAACCAAGAGCTAGAAGTTGCTAATTGCATGAAAGTGATGGATAAGGAGCTGAATGAAACTCCACCAGCTGAAGCTTCGCGAGTTCATCCTTGTATACTGAGATGTGCAAAGAAGATGATCTCCACTGATGGTCATTTGAAAGAAGAAGTTCAGATTGGTGGAACTTCAGTATCTGATAGTAGGGAAAAGAAGATGGTGGTTCCTCAGGAATCTACTCTAACATCTTCAGAGCCTGCAACTGCTCATAAGCAGAAAGCTCCAAACATCAGATCTCCACCAAAGGTAAGGTATAAAGCTTAAACCTCCTGACCGCATTGCTTTGAATGCAGGAAAACGCAGCATTCCACCCAAGCTTCGCCCCCGCCCTGATTCTACTCCTTCGTTTCTTGGGAAATCTCATGATCCGAAAGCATATACACCACCTTGGATGAAGAGATATTCGCAGAGACACTCAAAGTCTCTGTTGAAACCGCCTTGAGTCTAATCTCTATCATATAGTCAAGTTAATGAATAAAAACAAGAACTGAGTGGGAGGCAACCCACTATAGAGTCAGTTTTCGTTTTTGTTTTTCATTTTTCAGTCTTTGTTATTTTAATTTTTCGTTTTGGTGTTTTCAGCCGAGAGACCAGGTCAAAAATCGCCTAGCATCGATCGATGCGGTCCTGAGCATCGATTGACACAGTGCGACGAGAGGTACGTAACTCTGGATTTTCAGACTCTTTTCAATTTGATTATCTGTTTTCACCGAGCTCACGCTTTGATTACACTGGGGACAGTGTAGTTTAAGTGTGGGGGAGGAAGCTACTGACGCACGCTTTTGTTTTCTTTGAGTCAGTCCAAAAATTGTTTTATTAAGTCAAAATTTGTATGAAACTATGATTTTTCGAGGAAACTTTCCGCTTGTAACAGGAACTAAGTGACCATTAGACAAACTTGCAGGACCTCTATGAATATTAGAAAACCCCAAACAGATCAACTTACCAAGGACACCCATATCTAACTAGGTATTCAGATGATCCATTACTAGTCTCACTTTAATCTTGACTTTAATTTCTCACTTAGGGGCTTGGTAATCTTTGGATCGGATTCCTTTGATGTGTTTGGCACAGCCTTTGATCCTGTTCCAAAGTATGGTTTCTGATTTTCCCCTTCCTTAAAAGTAAAAAAAAAAATGAGAATAATAAACTTAGGATGAGCTAGTAGCTCCGAAATGGGCACGGGAGTAGTAGCAAACACTATTACCTCCTGTGCGATCCATGGAATGTGTCCAAAGTACACCCCTTAACGGGAAGAGCACTGATAAAAAAAATGATACCCAATGGGAAAAAATCAGTTGCTAAGGGAGAAAGAGAAAAGAAAGAAACCAGAAACCGACAGTTTGGTGGTCAGACACTGAATAGGTTGAGTCCATGTGTCCTTTGATTCGATACTCCCTCTGTGAGACTGCACCTAATTGTATACAGAGGCTAGTGTGGTGAACTTGAATGTCCTAACTTGATTATGGAGTTTACTTGGGACAGTTGCTATGTGTGGGGGACGAAATGCGTTTCTGTGTTTTCAAACCTCTTTTCTTATACTTTGGTTCTTTACTTGCTTGAGGGCAAGCAAAAGCTAAGTGTGGGGGAGTTGATATATCATGGTTTTTATGGGTTTTCAACCATGATATATATATATATATGTATATATTGAGTCTTTAACCTTGTATTTGGAGTCTTTAGAGTCTTTTACAGGTTTAGGTTCGTTTGGAGCTTATCTGGAGATTCTGGGAGCTTTTGGAGTGATTTGGCAGCTTGCATGGATGTCACAGAGTTTACTGGGTTCGTCTGCACTCTGTGTCGGTCGACACACATAGTGCATCGGTCGACACCACTACAGGACAAAATTCCTGCGCCCAAAAATCTGCATTTTGGAAAAATTACAGTTTTTGCCCAGAAACTTCCCAGATTAGCAAAAAGGCCCCAGACGTGTTTTAGACTATATATTAGGGTTTTTAGCCACTTGTTTAGGCTACGCTTTCAGCTAAGTCTTATTTTATTTCAGAGAGAGTTAGGGGCTGATCATGTTCTCGAAAGAGAGAGGATTTTGAACCCCAGTTCTTTATTCTGTTTTATGATATTTGGTTTTCTATTCAAGATGTTTTCTGTGTCGATGATTATGTCTGAGTAGATTACATATTTGGTTTAGGGATTTCATGGAATTATAGGTTGATCAATCTGTAGGAATTCATATCTGCTAGTTCTTCATCTAGGATTATTCTTAATGCTTAATCTGAAGTAGCTATCCAGATTTATGATGTTAGGTTGATTTTCACAACGACAGTTGGTTGATTTGCTAGAAAGACCTAGATGAGCAATTGAATTACTCGCAAAGGAATTTGGTTTAATTGAATTGTGAACATATCGAACTGGATTATAAAGCTGGTTTAATCTGTTAGTAATTACAAAGACATTTGGATTGTTTCACTTAGACTTAGAGAATTCTCACAACGACAGTTGGTTAATTCTATATCCGTGTTTGAGTTCTAGAATAGTTCTTAATTAGATCCCGATTGATTGATTGCATGTGTTCCTGATTTCCTGAGAACTCCCTAGACTTAACACCTTCGCTTTCTTGCTTACACCCCTGCTACTTGATTTACTTTCTTGCTTGCTTTTTAGTTTCTAATCACATTTGATTTCTCCTAGTTTAATCTTTTCTGTTCTAATTCTATCGTTGCCTAGAGTCCTCGTTGATTCGATCCCTAAGTACTACATTGATATTACTGTGCACTTGCAGTTAGTATAGGGTTAAAACTTTAGAGCCTATCAAGTTTTTGGCGCTGTTTCCGGGGACTCTTTTGAGTCTTCAATAGATTTGAACTTAGGGTTTAGACTAGGTTTTTCGTTTTTATTTTTTGTTACTAATTTTTTCTTCTTTTTCTGTTCTTGCGTTTCAGGTACGCATGTAATCGCCTTGCATCGATCGACACGGTCCTGTGTGTCGATCGACACATCTTTGAGCTTGCATCGATCGACACTACTTTCCATCGATCGACACAGAGCGTAAGATGATGGGAATGATGGAACGGATGTTGGAAAATCAACAGAATAACTCATTTTGCAGAGGCTATGGTTCCTATTCATTCACCAGAGATTATGAATCTCCGTCATATCAGTCTTTTCCTCCTCAAAATAAGCAGTTTGATAAGTTTATAAGTATGATGGAGCAGTTATTGAAAAAGCAGGAAGAAGATTTGAACTGCATCAATGGCTCTAGATTCCAAGAAAACAGGTTTGGTAATCAGCAAGGTAATTCTTATCAGAGAACCTATGGATCATCTTCTTATCAGACACCTCCTGCTGCTAATGCTTAAAAGAGCAAGATGGAATCCATGATGGAGCATTTGCTAAAGGATCAGACTAAGACTGCTGTAGACTTCGACAGGAAGCTGGATGCTATGCATGAAAACCTGAATGGGAAGTTTGAATCTCTGAGCACACATGTGAAGAAGCTAGATGTTCAAGTTTAACAAACAGCTGGAGCAATACAAAGGAAAAATGAAGGTGGGAAAGCTGAACAGAAGCTGTACATCAATGCTGTGACCATAAGAGATGGGATTGACTTGCTAGGAGAAGAAGACAGCATAATCTCGGATTTTTTGGATGAAGATTGTCTGTCTGAGACATGCGTCGATCGACACACTCTCGATGTCGATCGATGCATCCCTGATACGTCTGATGGATCTGAACATAATCGCCTTGTGTCGATCGACACATCTCGTGCATCGATCGACACAGATCGCAGACAGGACCAGAAGCCTGCAACAGTCCAGGAACGAGTCTATAAGCCCTTTGTGCCATATCCTGAGGTTCCTAAACCGTCTAACCAAGAGCTAGAAGTTGCTAATTGCATGAAAGTGATGGATAAGGAGCTGAATGAAACTCTACCAGCTGAAGCTTCGCGAGTTCATCCTTGTATACTGAGATGTGCAAAGAAGATGATCTCCACTGATGGTCATTTGAAAGAAGAAGTTCAGATTGGTGGAACTTCAGTATCTGATAGTAGGGAAAAGAAGATGGTGGTTCCTCAGGAATTTACTCTAACATCTTCAGAGCCTGCAACTGCTCATAAGCAGAAAGCTCCAAACATCAGATCTCCACCAAAGGTAAGGTATAAAGCTTAAACCTCCTGACCGCATTGCTTTGAATGCAGGAAAACGCAGCATTCCACCCAAGCTTCGCCCCCGCCCTGATTCTACTCCTTCGTTTCTTGGGAAATCTCATGATCCGAAAGCATATACACCACCTTGGATGAAGAGATATTCGCAGAGAGACTCAAAGTCTCTGTTGAAACCGCCTTGAGTCTAATCTCTATCCTATAGTCAAGCTAATGACTAAAAACAAGCGCTGAGTGGGAGGCAACCCACTATAGAGTCAGTTTTCGTTTTTGTTTTTCATTTTTCATTTTTCAGTTTTTGTTATTTTAATTTTTCGTTTTGGTGTTTTCAGCCGAAAGACCAGGTCAAAATACTCCTAGCATCGATCGACACAACACGTGTGTCGATCGACACAGTGCGATTGCACAAATGAATTGAGCAAATGCGCCTTGCGTCAATCGATGCGGTCCTGAGCATCGATCGACACAGTGCGACGAGAGGTACGTAACTCTGGATTTTCATACTCTTTTCAATTTGATTATCTGTTTTCACCGAGCTCATGCTTTGATTACACTGGGGACAGTGTAGTTTAAGTGTGGGGGAGGAAGCTACTGACGCACGCTTTTGTTTTCTTTGAATCAGTCCAAAAATTGTTTTATTAAGTCAAAATTTGTATGAAACTATGATTTTTCGAGGAAACTTTTTGCTTGTAACAGGAACTAAGTGACCATTGGACAAACTTGCAGGACCTCTATGAATATTAGAAAACCCCAAACAGATCAACTTACCAAGGACACCCATATCTAACTAGGTATTCAGATGATCCATTACTAGTCTCACTTTAATCTTGACTTTAATTTCTCACTTAGGGGCTTGGTAATCTTTGGATCGGATTCCTTTGATGTGTTTGTCACAGCCTTTGATCCTGTTCCAAAGTATGGTTTCTGATTTTTCCCTTCCTTAAAAGTAAAAAAAAAAAGAGAATAATAAACTTAGGATGAGCTAGTAGCTCCGAAGTGGGCACGGGAGTAGTAGCAAACACTATTACCTCCTGTGCGATCCATGGAATGTGTCCAAAGTACACTCCTTAACGGGAAGAGCACTGATAAAAAAAAATGATACCCAATGGGAAAAAATCAGTTGCTAAGGGAGAAAGAGAAAAGAAAGAAACCAGAAACCGACAGTTTGGTGGTTAGACACTGAATAGGTTGAGTCCATCTGTCCTTTGATTCGATACTCCCTCTGTGAGACTGCACCTAATTGTATACAGAGGCTAGTGTGGTGAACTTGAATGTCCTAACTTGATTATGGAGTTTACTTGGGACAGTTGCTATGTGTGGGGGACGAAATGAGTTTCTGTGTTTCCAAACCTCTTTTCTTATACTTTAGTTCTTTACTTGCATGAGGTCAAGCAAAAGCTAAGTGTGGGGGAGTTGATATATCATGGTTTTTATGGGTTTTTAACCATGATATATATATATATATATATATATATGTATATATTGAGTCTTTAACCTTGTATTTGGAGTCTTTAGAGTCTTTTACTGGTTTAGGTTCGTTTGGAACTTATCTGGAGATTCTGGGAGCTTTTGGAGTGATTTGGCAGCTTGCATGGATGTCACAGAGTTTACTGGGTTTGTCTGCACTCTGTGTCGGTCGACACACATAGTGCATCGGTCGACACCACTACAGGACGAAATTCCTGCGCCCAAAAATCTGCATTTTGGAAAAATTACAGTTTTTGCCCAGAAACTTCCCAGATTAGAAAAAAGGCCCCAGACGTGTTTTAGACTATATATTAGGGTTTTTAGCCACTTGTTTAGGCTACGCTTTCAGTTAAGTCTTATTTTATTTCAGAGAGAGTTAGGGGCTGATCATGTTCTCGAAAGAGGGAGGATTTTGAACCCCAGTTCTTTATTCTGTTTTATGATATTTGGTTTTCTATTCAAGATGTTTTCTGTGTCGATGATTATGTCTGAGTAGATTACATGTTAGGTTTAGGGATTTCATGGAATTATAGGTTGATCAATCTGTAGGAATTCATATATGCTAGTTCTTCATCTAGGATTGTTATTAATGCTTAATCTGAAGTAGCTATCCAGATTTATGATGTTAGGTTGATTTTCACAACGAAAGTTGGTTGATTTGCAAGAAAGACCTAGATGAGCAATTGAATTACTCGCAAAGAAATTTGGTTTAATAGAATTGTGAACATATCAAACTTGATTATAAAGCTGGTTTAATCTGTTAGTAATTACAAAGACATTTGGATTGCTGCACTTAGACTTAGAGAATTCTCACAACGATAGTTGGTTAATTTTATATCCGTGTTTGAGTTCTAGAATAGTTCTTAATTAGATCCCGATTGATTGATTGCCTGTGTTCCTGATTTCCTGAGAACTCCCGAGACTTAACACCTTCACTTTCTTGCTTACACCCCTGCTACTTGATTTACTTTCTTGCTTGATTTTTAGTTTCTAATCACATTTGCTTTCTCCTAGTTTAATCTTTTCTGTTCTAATTCTATCGTTGCCTAGAGTCCTCGTGGATTCGATCCCTAAGTACTACATTGATATTAATGTGCACTTGCAGTTAGTATAGGGTTAAAACTTAAGAGCCTATCAAGTTTCTGGCGCCGTTGCCGGGGACTCTTTTGAGTCTTCAATAGATTTGAACTTAGGGTTTAGACTTGGTTTTTCGTTTTTAATTTTTTGTTACTAATTTTTTCTTCTTTTTCTGTTCTTGCGTTTCAGGTACGCCTGTAATCTCCTTGCATCGATCGACACGGTCATGTGTGTCGATCGACACATCTTCGAGCTTGCATCGATCGACACTACTTTGCATCGATCGACACAGAGAGTAAGATGATGGGAATGATGGAACGGATGTTGGAAAATCAGCAGAATAACTCATTCTGCAGAGGCTATGGTTCATATTCATTCACTAGAGATTATGAATTTCCATCATATCAGCCTTTTCCTCTTCAAAATAAGCAGTCTGATAAGTTTATAAGTATGATGGAGCAGTTATTGGAAAAGCAGAAAGAAGATTTGAACTACATCAATGGCTCTAGATTCCAAGAAAACAGGTTTGGTAATCAGCAAGGTAATTCTTATCAGAGAACAGATGGATCATCTTCTTATCAGACACCTCCTGCTGCTAATGGTAATAAGAGCAAGATGGAATCCATGATGGAGCAGTTGCTAAAGGATCAGACTAAGACTGTTGTAGACTTCGACAGGAAGCTGGATGCTATGAATGAAAACCTTAAAGGGAAGTTTGAATCTCTGAGCACACATGTGAAGAAGCAAGATGTTCAAGTTCAACAAACAGATGGAGCAATACAAAGGCAAAATGAAGCTGGGAAAGCTGAACAGAAGCTGTACATCAATGATGTGACCATAAGAGATGGGATTGACTTGCTGGGAGAAGAAGAAAGCATAATCTCACATTTTCTGGATGAATATTGCCTGTCTGAGACATGCGTCGATCGACACACTCTTGATGTCGATCGATGCATCCCCGATACGTCTGACTGATCTGAACATAATCGCCTTGTGTCGATTGACACATCTCGTGCATCGATCGACACAGATCGCAGACAGGACCAGAAGCCTGCAACAGTCCAGGAACAAGTCTATAAGCCCTTTGTGTCATATCCTGAGGTTCCTAAACCATCTAACCAAGAGCTAGAAGTGGCTAACTGCATGAAAGTGATGGATAAGGAGCTGAATGAAACTCCACCAGCTGAAGCTTCGCGAGTTCATCCTTGTATACTGAGATGTGCAAAGAAGATGATCTCCACTGATGGTCATTTGAAACAAGAAGTTCAGATTGGTGGAACTTCAGTATCTGATAGTAGGGAAAAGAAGATGGTGGTTCCTCAGGAATCTACTCTAACATCTTCAGAGCCTGCAACTGCTCATAAGCAGAAAGCTCCAAACATCAGATCTCCACCAAAGGTAAGGTATAAATCACCTAAGCTTAAACCTCCTGACCGCATTGCTTTGAATGCAGGAAAATGCAGCATTCCACCCCAAGCTTCGCCCCCGCCCTGATTCTACTCCTTCGTTCCTTGGGAAATCTCATGATCCGAAAGCATATACACCACCTTGGATGAAGAGATATTCGCAGAGACACTCAAAGTCTCTGTTGAAATCGCCTTGAGTCTAATCTTTATCCTATAGTCAAGCTAATGACTAAAAACAAGCGCTGAGTGGGAGGAAACCCACTATAGAGTCAGTTTTCGTTTTTTTTTCATTTTCCAGTCTTTGTTATTTTAATTTTTCGTTTTGGTGTTTTCAGCCAAAAGACAAGGTCAAAAATCGCTAGCATCGATCGACACAACACGTGTGTCGATCGACACAGTGCGATTGCACAAATGAATTGAGCAAATGCGCCTTGCGTCGATCGATGCGGTCCTGAGCATCGATCGACACAGTGCGACGAGAGGTACGTAACTCTGGATTTTCAGACTCTTTTCAATTTGATTATCTGTTTTCACCGAGCTCATGCTTTGATTACACTGGGGACAGTGTAGTTTAAGTGTGGGGGAGGAAGCTACTGACGCACGCTTTTGTTTTGTTAGAGTCAGTCCAAAAATTGTTTTATTAAGTCAAAATTTGTATGAAACTATGATTTTTCGAGGAAACTTTTCGCTTGTAACAGGAACTAAGTGACCATTGGACAAACTTGCAGGACCTCTATGAATATTAGAAAACCCCAAACAGATCAACTTACCAAGGACACCCATATCTAACCAGGTATTCAGATGATCCATTACTAGTCTCACTTTAATCTTGACTTTAATTTCTCACTTAGGGGCTTGGTAATCTTTGGATCGGATTCCTTTGATGTGTTTGGCACAGCCTTTGATCCTGTTCCAAAGTATGGTTTCTGATTTTCCCCTTCCTTAAAAGTAAAAAAAAAAAAGAGAATAATAAACTTAGGATGAGCTAGTAGCTCCGAAGTGGGCACGGGAGTAGTAGCAAACACTATTACCTCCTGTGCGATCCATGGAATGTGTCCAAAGTACACCCCTTAACGGGAAGAGCACTGATAAAAAAAAATGATACCCACTGGGAAAAAATAAGTTGCTAAGGGAGAAAGAGAAAAGAAAGAAACCAGAAACCGACAGTTTGGTGGTCAGACACTGAATAGGTTGAGTCCATGTGTCCTTTGATTCGATACTCCCTCTGTGAGACTGCACCTAATTGTATACAGAGGCTAGTGTGGTGAACTTAAATGTCCTAACTTGATTATGGAGTTTCTTTGGGACAGTTGCTATGTGTGGGGGAAGTACATTGTGGTCTTGAATTTTGTAGGAAAGTTTTCAGTGGCTTACTAAGTGAATGTGAATGCGAAAATTCCTAGGACGAAATGAGTTTCTGTGTTTTCAAACCTCTTTTCTTATACTTTGGTTCTTTACTTGCTTGAGGGCAAGCAAGAGATAAGTGTGGGGGAGTTGATATATCATGGTTTTTATGGGTTTTCAACCATGATATATATGTATATATTGAGTCTTTAACCTTGTATTTGGAGTCTTTAGAGTCTTTTACAGGTTTAAGTACGTTTGGAGCTTATCTGGAGATTCTGAGAGCTTTTGGAGTGATTTTGCAGCTTACATGGATGTCACAGAGTTAACTGGGTTCGTCTGCACTCTGTGTCGGTCGACACACATAGTGCATCGGTCGACACCACTACAGGACGAAATTCCTGCGCCCAAAAATCTGCATTTTGGAGAAATTACAGTTTTTGCCCAGAAACTTCCTAGATTTGCAAAAAGGCGCCAGGCGTGTTTTAGACTATATATTAGGGTTTTTAGCCACTTTTTTTAGGCCACGCTTTCAGTTCTAAGTCTTATTTTATTTCAGAGAGAGTTAGGGGCTGATCCTGTTTTCGAAAGAGAGAGGATTTTGAACCCCAGTTCTTTCTCTTTTATGATACTTGGTTTTCTATTCAAGATGTTTTCTGTGTCGATGATTATGTCTGAGTAGATTACATGTTAGGTTTAGGGATTCTCATTAGGGATTTCATGGAATTATAGGTTGGTCAATCTTTAGGAATTCATATCTGCTAGTTCTTCATCTAGAATTGTTCTTAATGCTTAATCTGAAGTAGCTATCCAGATTTATGATGTTATGTTGATTTTCACAACAACAGTTGGTTGATTTGCTAGAAAGACCTAGATGAGCAATTGAATTACTCGCAAAGGAATTTGGTTTAATTGAATTGTGAACATATCGAACTTGATTATAAAGCTGGTTTAATCTGTTAGTAATTACAAAGACATTTGGATTGCTGCACATAGACTTAGAGAATTCTCACAACGACAGTTGGTTAATTCTATATCCGTGTTTGAGTTCTAGAATAGTTCTTAATTAGATCCCGATTGATCGATTGCATGTGTTCCTGATTTCCTGAGAGCTCCCTAGACTTAACACCTTCGCTTTCTTGCTTACACCCCTGCTACTTGATTTACTCTCTTGCTTGCTTTTTAGTTTCTAATCACTTTTGATTTCTCCTAGTTTAATCTTTTCTGTTCTAATTCTATCGTTTCCTAGAGTCCTCGTGGATTCGATCCCTAAGTACTACATTGATATTACTGTGCACTTGCAGTTAGTATAGGGTTAAAACTTTAGAGCCTATCAGAGAGTCTTTTCCCGTAGGTGTGCCTTATTTCTGAGAGAGAAGAGAAATAGCCTTAGCTTGATGTTATCTTCAGCCACTCCATTGATTTTGGTCATCCCAAAAACCCTATCAAATTGGTCTAAGTGGTCCAAGGGATCTTCAGCTGTAAGACCATGGAACATATTTCCTTGTACCATTTAGATGAGGCTTTCCTTGATCTCAAAATATATTTTTCTGAACCGGAGGAGGCAATATTCCGTGGCGGTTCTGGTGAGTATAGGAGCATCACCCGCTCCAATGAGTCTACCTCTCCTACCATGATTAGCTTGGTTTCTTTGGCCATATTGCCCATAATTTTCAGCCGGGTGATCCATACCCAAACGCTGAATGTGCTCTCTCTCTCTCTCTCTCTCTCTCTCTCTCTCTCTCTCTCTCTCTCTCTCTCTCTCTCTCTCTCTCTCTCTCTCTGTCTCTCTCTCTCTCTCTCTCCCCAAAGCTGTGACTTTGTATTGTGGCTATAGTTTGCGCATATGGGATAAGTTGAATAAAATAAGTAGCTTTGAATGTGTTTGAAAATAATTTTATCATATATTTTTTTTTAATAAAACAGCCACTAAAAAAGTTGAATAAATTAAGTTTAATATGTATTGTGTTGATTTAAAATATTTATTTTCTATAGAACATCATATACTCATATATGAAATTTATTTGTTGTTTTAAAATTTTAACTAAATTTAGAATTTTATAGAAATATAATTACAGATTTATGAAAGTGAAAACATAATATTCTGTTTATTTAAGATTTACGCATTGTTTTAAGTTTATTTTAATGTTTCTATAATTAAAATTGGTTAATTTATCTTCAAATGAACAAAAAATCATTTAAATATTTTTATAAATGAAATAAACTAATCTATTTTCAACCCATTAGTCTAAATATCTTGAAATTTGATAAAACAACTCATACAAAATTGTGATCGTAAAAACATCAACCATAATCTAACGCATCATATATTCGAATAACATAAAATTTAAATAATTTTAATATATTTATAAAATCAAGAATATGTCAATTGAAATTGGTTATTCCATATTTTTAACTCGTCTTCCAGTGGCAAAGTTTGACCCATCTTCAAGTAGGCAAAGTTTGACACGTTTTCAAGTTGGCAAAATTTGTTTTTAATATTAATTATATTAATAAATATTTTTTTAACTTGTCTTGTAATGGTCTAAATATATTAAAAAAATTGTTTTACGGATCAAAATACAATTATTATTATTATATGATAGATTTAAATAATAAATCCAAATTTAATAATTATTTTGCTTAAAAAAATAAAAATAGCAAACACAAAACTTCTGAAAAATTACAATTCTTCTGGACTGGAATTGGATAGGTTCAAAATATATGATCACTCTTCTACTCGCATTACTCTTTACGTGTTTGATATGTTATTGTCAAATGCTAAATAAAGAAGAATAAACTAATTTTGTTAGTGCAAACTATATTTTGTTCATATCAATGAATAAGATGTTATAGAAATGTGAGATAATTAATCTATTAAAACTCTTATTCTTGAAGAAAAAGAAACAAAAAATCTAAATAATACGAACACATGAAATATGTAAATAATCAAGTAAAATAAAAATTAAATAATTTTTTTAAAAATATATAATTAATGAAAACTTCTTATTTCAAATAAAAAAAATATTTAGAAAATATTTTATTCAAAATTAATTAAATATATTTATAAATTAATCAAATATCAAAATCTCAGCATTGTTAATTTATAGTTTTAACTGCAGTCTCAACTCTCTTTTTTTTACATGTTTTGTTTCTTTTATCTTCATTAGAAAAATCAAGTAGATAGCAATAGAAAAAGACTGTTAGTTAAAAATATTTTTTAATTGACCAGCAAAACATGAAATTTGCTTGTTGTTTCATATAGGTTTGATTGGTGACCATCAAAAGAGAAACAATATAATGCTAAAAATAAATAAAATGAATAAAGATAAAATGAATAAATAAAATTTTAGTAATGAATCTGAAATCTTATATGAACAAGTTTTTAGAATAAATGGTGATTATAACAGACTGGCTTTTAAAAAAAATTATAAAATATGTAAATATTATTAAAACAACATTTAAAAGTAATAAAAATGAATTTCTAATTTTTTCATTGTTCTTCAATTCCTTTTTTGTCAACAGTGTATGAATTTACAAAGCTTAAAACTATTGAAGTGGAGATCACATAGTGCACTATGTTGAATAAAGATCACATAGTGAACTATATTGGACGTGAGCTATATTGAATATAGTGAACTATACTGGACGTGAGACTACATAGTACACTATATCAAAACATTAGTGTCTTGGAAGATAAAAGTCGGTCACACTCTTGTGACCGTTGGAGACTTATCTGCTTGTGTTTAAAGTTGTGTAGCCCTAGTTTTATGCATATATAACTCCTGTAAAGTTCCCATTTGTTAATTAAGAGAATTATTCTTCTCTGAAACTTATCATCTCTCTCATTCTCTCTCTCTCTCTGCGCCCCAAACCCTAAGAAGGTTTCTGCGCCTCTCTCTCACTCATTCTACCTGTTCTACTCCATTCTCTCAACTTAATCTTCATATTCTAACATGGTATCAGAGCTATAAGCTTCTGTACCTCATTTACTTCCGCTGAATCTTCAAAATCCTGTTCTTGAGCTCTTAAGTTGTTAAGCTCATTTCTCAGTTCTTATAAGCTTTTCTAAGGTGTTAAGCTCATTTCTTTTGCTTCTTGTGTTCTCTGTGAGTTGAGAAATCTCTATTTCATCTTGAATACTCCCTCCTTGCTTCATATCAGTTTCAACAATGGAGAACTCAAGAGTTGTGATTCCTGTGATTTTAAAAGGCTCAAACTACATTGTTTGGGCTAGGATGGTAAAGTCTGCACTTGGAGGCAGAGGTCTGTGGAAGTATATCCTGAGTGAAACTGCTCCACAGAAGGTGTTTAAGGCCAGGTCCGAAGCTGAAGCCAAGAAAGGAGCTGAGGCAGAGACTAAAGGCATTGATGAGTCTCTAGAAGAGGCGGCTGAAGCAGAAGAAGAAGCTTGGATGCAAGGGGACCAGAATGTGCTTTCTATACTCCAAAGCTCACTGGAGCAGCACCTATTGGAAGCCTATTCTTATTGTGTTACTTCCAAGCAGATGTGCGATACTATTGAGAAGGTTTATGGGAATAAATCAAACCTCACCAGAGTCTTTGAAGTTAAGCTGGCCATTAACAATCTCCAGCAAGAAGATATGGAGTTTAAAGCTCATTTTGGGAAGTTTAGCTCACAGTGGTCAGAGTTGGAGATGCTGAGGCCACCAAGCAGTGATCCTTTGGTGTTGCAAGAAAGGAGAGAGCAAGATAAAGTCTTTGCTCTTCTGCTCACCTTGAACTCATCCTATAATTCCTTGATCAAGCATATCCTAAGGGCAGAGACTCTACCTGACATTGATGATGTGTGTGGGCAAATTCAGAAGGAACAAGGCTCATTTGGGTTGTTCAAAGGAAAAGGAGAGCTGGTAACCGCAAACAAGGGGCTGTACAAGGCTGATGAGAGGAAGAACTATGGAGGTGACCAGAGAGGAGTCTTGATGTGTGATTTTTGCAAGAAGAGTGGGCATTTGAAGGATAGATGCTGGCGCCTTCACCCCAACCTCATAACCTCATATCACAACAACAGGTTCAAAGATCAAAGGGCAAACTATTCGTATGGTGCAGCTGGACCAGGTTCTTCTTCAATGCAGCAATGTGATGAAGGAAGAGCAATGGTGGTTCATCAAGCACCAGCTGTGACTGCTCAGAATGATGTGGTAAGGAGGTCAGACCTTGAGGCTCTCATCAAAGCTCTCAAGGAGAACTCTGGTATGGCCCTTGGTACCTCTCTCTTTGCATCAAACAAACTGAAACCTTTGATCATTGATTCAGGAGCCTCTCATCATATGATAAGTGATTCTAGGTTGATAAACAATGTTGAACCTGCCTTAGGAAGTGTAGTGATTGCAAATGGTGATAAAATTCCAATACAAGGCATAGGAAATTTGAAAATGTTTAACAAAGAATCTAAAGCCTTCTTTATGCCTAGTTTCACATCAAACTTAGTTTCTGTAAAAAGAATAGCCACTGATTTGAATTGCAATGTTATTTTCAGTCCTAATGATGTTGTGTTTCAGGATATTAAAACAAGTAAGTTGATTGGGAAAGGTGTGACAAAGAATGAGCTCTACATGGTTGAAGACATCAATCCCTCTTCTGAACTATCTGCTGCTTTATCTATTGCTTTATCTACTTGTGTTGGTGTGGATGATTCTATTTGGCATGCTAGATTAGGACATCCACACTCTAGGGCTTTAGGACTCTTATTACCTTCTGTTTCTTTTAAAAATGATGATTGTGAGGCTTGTATCCTTGGTAAACATTGCAAATCTGTTTTTCCAGCTTCTAAAACGACTTATGAAAGTTGCTTTGATCTTGTTCACTCTGATGTATGGACTGCTCCTTGTGTGTCTAGAGAGAACCATAAGTACTTTGTCACATTCATTGATGAAAAATCTAAATATACTTGGATAACACTGATGCAAACTAAGGATAGGGTGCTAGAAGCCTTTATGAACTTCCAAAGTCATGTTACTAACCATTTCAATGCTAAGATTAAAATTTTTAGATCAGACAATGGTGGTGAGTACACAAGCAATGCCTTCAAACAACATTTGTCAAAGTATGGAATTCTTCATCAAACTAGCTGTCCTTATACTCCAAAACAAAATGGAGTGGCTGAGAGGAAGAATAGACATTTAATGGAGGTTGCAAGGTCCATGATGTTCTACAAGAATGTTCCTAAGAAGTTTTGGGGAGATGCAGTCATGACGGCTTGTTATTTGATCAACAGAACTCCCACAAAAGTTCTTAAGGATCAATCTGCATTTCAGGTACTAAACAAGACCAATCCATTAGTTAATCACTTACGTGTGTTTGGGTGTATTTGCTTTGTGTTAATACCAGGGGAACAGAGGGATAAGTTGGATGCTAAGAGCACCAAAGCTATGTTCATTGGTTACTCCACAACACAAAGAGGATACAAGTGTTATGTACCTGAAACAAGGAAGGTTTTAGTATCCAGAGATGTGAAATTCATGGAGACAAAGAGCTTCTATGATGAGAAGAATTGGGACAGCTTGAAGGATCTTCCTACTTCCCAATCAGATAGAGCTGCTAACTTAAGAAGAATCATGGAGAGTCTTGGCATTAGTGTACCACAAGAACCGGTTGTAACAAGCACACCACCTACTCCAGTCTCGGATGCACCTGTGGGGGACACATCAGAACCGGTGGAACCGGTGGAAGACTCACAACAACCCCATCTTGATCATGAGGGGGACACATCAGAATCAGAATCAGAATCAGGGCAAGAAGAACAGCAGCAAACTGATTCTGCTACACATAATCAACCTGGTGTTGAAGAGCATGAAGAACATGAGTTAGAACATGAGGGAGTGGGTAACCAGAATGAGGAGATTGTGCAGCCAATGAACCAACAAATTCAAGCACTAAGAAGGAGTACAAGGGAGAAAAAGGATCAATCAGAATGGATGAAGACTAGAGTGTTCTTCAACAGCAATGCAGTAGCTCATCCCATTCAAGCCGTTTGCAGTTTAGCTCATGTACCTTTGGAACATCAAGTGTTTCTTGGAAAGTTGGATCAAGAAGAAGTACCAACAACCTATGAAGAAGCACATGGAGATAAGAGATGGATGCAGGCTGTGGATGAAGAGACCAAAGCAATGGAGAACAATGAGACTTGGTATGAATCTGAACTCCCTAGAGGAAAGAAGGCAGTAACTTCTAAATGGGTTTTCACTATCAAGTATAGAAGTGATGGAGAAGTGGAGAGATACAAAGCAAGGCTGGTTGCAAGAGGCTTTACTCAAACCTATGGAAAGGATTACTTGGACACCTTTGCACCAGTGGCTAAGCTTCACACAGTTAGGATCATCTTGTCTTTAGCAACAAACCTTGATTGGGAACTTTGGCAAATGGATGTCAAGAATGCTTTCCTTCAAGGAGAGCTTGAAGATGAGGTATACATGAGACCACCTTCTGGTCTTGAGAGCATTGTGAAACCAGGAAAGGTTCTAAGGCTCAAGAAAGCTATCTATGGACTCAAGCAATCACCTAGAGCGTGGTACCATAAGTTGAGCTCAACCCTTATGCAAAGAGGATTTAAGAGGTCTGAAGGAGATCATACTTTATTTACTCTACAAGATCAGGAAGGTATTATTGTCATCCTTGTTTATGTGGATGACATTATCATCTCAGGGAGTAACAAGTCATGTATTCAAGAAACTAAAGCATATCTTAAATCTGTGTTTGACATTAAGGATCTTGGTACTCTAAAGTACTTCCTCGGGATAGAAGTTTGTCGGTCTGATGAAGGACTCTTCTTATCTCAAAGGAAGTACACACTTGATTTGTTGTCTGAAGCAGGAAAGATTGGATCAAAACCAGCTAAGACACCATTGGAAGAAGGCTACAAAGTCATAAGAGAGGGGGAGCTTGAAGACAGACTATTTGAGGACATTCCCCACTATAGAAGGATGGTTGGTAAGCTAATCTACTTAACAATAACCAGACCTGATTTGTGTTTTGCTGTGAACCAGATAAGTCAACATATGCAAGCACCAAAGATGCATCATTGGAACATGGTTGAAAGGATTCTCAGATATCTAAGTGGCACTCCGGGTCAAGGCATTTGGATGGGCTGCAATCAAAGCACAGAGATAGTTGGGTATTGTGATGCAGATTGGGCAGGAGATAGAGTGGACAGAAGGTCAACAACTGGATATTGCACATTCATTGGAGGCAATCTGGTTACTTGGAAGAGTAAAAAGCAGAAGATAGTCTCTTGTTCAAGTGCTGAAGCTGAGTATCGAGCCATGAGAAAGTTGGTGACCGGGTTAGCATGGATAAAAGGCCTTCTTGCAGATTTGGGGATTGTAACAGCCAAGCCTATCACCATGCATTGTGATAATCAAGCAGCCATTCATATTGCATCAAATTCAGTCTTCCATGAAAGGACCAAGCACATAGAAGTGGATTGTCACAAAGTGAGGCAGATGATTGAGCAAGGAGTGGTGTTACCATGTTATACAAGAAGTGAAGAACAATTGGCTGATGTGTTTACCAAGGCAGCTAGTTTAAAGGTGTGTGAGTCCATTCACACCAAGCTCGGACTTGTGGAGCTGCCTGAAACCTCTAAAGCCTTGGAGACTACACTCTTTTTCCCTTCATAAAGTTTTATCCCAAGTGGTTTTCTTCATGAAGGGTTTTAATGAGGTAGATCTCCTTTGCTGTTCCAAGCTTGATTCATCTCTTGAATTCAAGCTTGAGGGGGAGTATTGAAGTGGAGATCACATAGTGCACTATGTTGAATAAAGATCACATAGTGAACTATATTGGACGTGAGCTATATTGAATATAGTGAACTATACTGGACGTGAGACTACATAGTACACTATATCAAAACATTAGTGTCTTGGAAGATAAAAGTCGGTCACACTCTTGTGACCGTTGGAGACTTATCTGCTTGTGTTTAAAGTTGTGTAGCCCTAGTTTTATGCATATATAACTCCTGTAAAGTTCCCATTTGTTAATTAAGAGAATTATTCTTCTCTGAAACTTATCATCTCTCTCATTCTCTCTCTCTCTCTCTGCGCCCCAAACCCTAAGAAGGTTTCTGCGCCTCTCTCTCACTCATTCTACATGTTCTACTCCATTCTCTCAACTTAATCTTCATATTCTAACAAAAACGACTCTCCTTTTGGGTAGTAGCTCACAATTTAGGTGAATAATAAGTGACGGTTAAATGCAAACATTTTTTTTTTGCTAATTTATCCGCATTTATTATGTAGTTTTTATAAGAAAAAGTTGTTTTATATTATCTTTGGAGTTATGAATTTTGAGGAATGAAGCGAAAAAGCTGTTTTATATTATCTTTGGAGTTATGAATTTTGTCATACGAAGATATTTGACAGTTGCGTTTGACAGTCGCTAGCGACAGCGCTTGTCACAGCGACTCCAAATTAGCGATTAGCGACTCAAAATCCGATCGCTGATTTTAACGGCGATTTAAAAAAAAATTATTCTGCGACAGTCTAAAACGAACAACACAGCGACATTGACTGCGACAGTCGCAGCGACTCTAAAACGAACAATACAACAACTGTCGCTATTGATATCGCTGGTCGTTAGCGACTGCGAAACGAACAGGGCCAATATTAAAATTAAAATTTTCTTAGTTGGGAGAGAGACTACATCTATTTTAAGGATCAAAACGATGGTGACGGAGAAACGGATTTAGGATCTGATCGATGAATTTGGGGAAAGTTAGATTGGTTCAAGATCTGGTTTGTATCAGGGAAATTACACCAGATCGATGGATTTATGACTCATGTGCGAGATCATTGGATGGATTTGCAAAGTTGTGGGAGGAATTCAGCAGTATATCTTTGGGGCGTTTATTTGTTGTATGATAAGGTAACTACATATCTATACTTATTCTTATCAATGGAATCAGAGGAGATACCGGAATTGAATAGATTCTTGAGGCGAAGGGATTTATATGTATCAATGGATTTATGGGTCCGTATTTCTTCCATATTTTGGTTGTTTTGGTCTTTGAAGGAAAGATACACATTTAAGAATATATTGAGGATCTGTTTTTGGAGATGATTGATAATGCTACGAGAACTTATGGTTTGGCAATATTACTTAGTGTCACTTTTAGTAAGCCTAGAGGATACAGAATATCTCATGGTTTATGGCTGAAGATAGTGAATCGGATTTTTTGGTTCCTATCATACCTACCTCGCCTTTAAGAAGACTCTTTCTCGAGGTAAAAAGTATACTCAGGACATTCAACATATAAAGAGACTTTATCCAAAGAGAGAACAATATTGCAGAGCAGTACCTTTTTGATTGATGGTTCCGGCAAGAAAATGGCGATCACTTCCCAGAGACTCAAGATCACGGTTCCAAGATTTGACAACGAAGCTTTGATCAAGGGTTATGCAAAGACCCTGATTGGGAGGTGTATGAACCCAAGGAAGCAGGACGTCAAGGTCTTGGTTAACATGATGTCGAGGATCTAGAACATGGAGGACTGCATTGCTGGTGCGGATCTTGGCATGGGACGATTTCAGCTGGATTTTGACAACAAGGAAGACATCATAGAGGTGTTAAAAATGGAGACATCAAAATTGATATCAATTATCGCTCAAAAATCACCTTTTAGATTAAGGTTATGGGGTTCCGCTTCATTTCTGGGCTGATCTCACCTTCAAGAGCATTGGAGATTTCATTGGGAAGGCGGATCAATTAGACTTAGACAATGGGAGAGTGTGTGTGGTGTTGGATGGTTTCAAACCACCAATTTTTGAAACTGGTGTTGAGTTCTACAATGGGGAAGAGACAGTAGTGCAGCTTAGATACAAACGTTTTCATGGCTTTTGCAGACAACGCTTTAACATGTGTCACGACCAAGAAATGTGTCCAAAAAATGAAGAGCTTCGGATTTTTGAGGAGAGTTTAAGGAATAGAAGAGACAATGAACCGAAGGACCCTAAAGATGGAGCAAGTTTTTTAAGTTACAAAGGGGCAGTCTCTCATGGGAAAAGAGAAGAGCCACGGGACGGAAAGAAGGATTCAGGGAAGCAGCTGTTGGAATTATGTCCAGTAATCTCTCTACTGTCTCTAGAAAGTAAGAGTATGTCAATGATCAGACATAAGTCATATAGTACTGGGGGTCATGATGGCTTGCTAGAGTCCGCTCATGATTTATAAATCTTGGATTTATTGCCTTTATTATATGATCCCATATGGGTCACACGCCTAAGCTAACAGGAAAATGTGTAGGAACGGTTTAGCAGAAGTACGGTAAAAGTGCTAGGCATTTACTGTACTTAGAGAGACTAAAGGGCCTGATTAAATCTAAGGGATTTAATCAGACTGAGAATTGGGCCCAAAAGCCCATAAGAACTGGACAAGGGTTTTAATAAATAAAATTTGCCCTAGCTCTTATTTTTCTTAAGCAGTCTGCGCCTCTCTCTCTCTCTCTCTCTGCACCTCCATCTCCTTGGTCTAGCAGCCAACTTCCTGAAGTGTGCGTGTGTGAACCTTTGGAGGAGCTGTCTCTTGGCGGTTCTGCTGATCTCTGACTCATACCTCTCCATTCCGCTGCATAACAAGGTATTAGGTGAGATCTTTTATGATTCAGCAAGAGAACCTAGATCCAAGCATGTTTAGTAGGATCAATTAATCTGATGAATTGAACCAGGAAATACTAAACGAATCCTTCAGTGGTATCAGAGCCAGGTTCTGTTAGGATTTCTTGTTTAGAATCATGTTTAGGTTGTTTAGAAGTGTTTGAATCAATCTATTGATAAGAAAAAACACTTAAGAAACAAAGAATTAAAACCTAAACTAAATCAAAATCGCATGATCCGATCTATAGTGAATCGGTATGCGTCGGAGTGTTGATCAGTTTCGGATCACACGTCCGGATCGTTTGGCGCAAGAGATCGCATGGATCGACCGAGAACGATCACATGGATCCGATCGGTACGATCGCATGGATCGAAGCCGTACGCGTCCCGTCCGATCGCGAGAGATGGGCCGATCAATCGCATGGATCGCACGATCGCCGATCGCATGGATCGCGTCTCGTCCCGATCGCACGGCCCGGCTGTCCCGATCGTCCCGTCCCGTCCGGCTTCACGTCCCGACTATCGACCCGCCGCGGAAGCGTGATGCTTGCGGCTGCTGCTGTCTCGACCGCGAAGCTAGGTCACGACCGTGATCGGTTCGTGACCAATCGGTTCGGTTCGGTTAATGGTTCGGTTTAAAACTTGATTAAAACTTAATCGTCACGGTTTAATAAACAGACTTAATAAAATTTATTAAGTTCTGGTTAAACCGGGATAAGAAATCCAAAGTCGTAAAATTGGATTTAGTGCCTAAACCAGTGATTTTCTATTTTGATTTGGTTGGACCAAATAAATTGAGAAAATCCGGTTTAGTAAATAACCGGTTGACAATTGTGGTCATCGTAGTAATTAATTTTGGTTAGACCAATTTTAATGAACCAGACCGGTTATGTCATCTAATTGGGCAATTGGGTTATGTCTTGGACATGGACCAATTCTTGGGCCTCGGGCCAAGAAGTTAAAACAATTGGGCCAATTATTTGAGTCCCAAAATGGAAAGTTTCCCAAAATAGTAATCTTCTATTTTGGGATGAAATTTTAATAAACCTACAAACCTCAAATAATATCAAGCGTTGGATGTCTTGTCCAGTCTATGTCAGCTGTTGAAGCCCATTCAATCGTACACACGGCCTTACAGTGTGAGGGTGTCTATCTTTTGCGTGGGTAAGACAGTTTGTGATTCATCGATGTCATTGGGAGTCCCAGACATTAGTGATTACATGACTGTATAGTCTGGTTTTCTTGACTAGGCCATCGGGAGTCCCGGGCCTTGAGACATCAGAGTGGATTGGGCCTCGGGCCCAGATTCACAACCAAGAGTTATATCACGGATATAATTAGCCGAGATAGGGCTTACCGATATAAGCTAAGGTTGGGTGATGGCCAGTGGCCCACTTTGATCTTAGTTATATGTGGATCTTGGAATCATTATGTTCTTTTGAGGATAACTAATGTTATTGAATATAATGCAAGATTAATCATATTGAACATATTAACTAATAACCTTTTTATCTTATATTTCAGCTATGACTACTACAAGCACTCAAAACACATTCTCAATCCGGTCTGTTCTCGAAAAGGAGAAGCTGACTGGAACGAACTTCCTGACGTGGTCAAGGAACTTGAGGCTGGTCCTCAAGCAGGAGAAGAAGGATTATGTCCTTCGTGATCCCCTCCCCGAGAGGCCTCCTAACAATGCCGCCAGGACTCTGCATAATGCTTGGGAAAAGCATTCGTCAGATGAAAATGATGTCTATTGCCTGATGTTGGCGACCATGACTGCTGAGCTGCAAATGCAGTTCGAGAGTGTGTTGTCGCCCATCGAGATAATGGCAAGCCTGAAATCGCTTTTTCAGGAGCAGGCAAGGACTGAGAGGTTCCAGACAGTTAAGAACCTCTTAGACTGTAAGTTGGCTGCAAATGCGGCAGTGAGTCCTCATGTCTTGAAGATGATGGGTTATCTCGATCATCTTCAGAAACTCGACTGCCCTATCAGCCAGGAACTTGCCTGCGACATCGTTCTGCAGTCTTTACCTGCAAGCTATGATCAGTTCATCCTGAACTTCAATATGCATGGCTTGAGTAAGACATTGCCTGAGCTTCACGGAATGCTCAAGACTGCAGAGCCCAACTTGAGGAAAGCCAAGGACCCCAATGTGCTTATGGTGCAAAAGGGCAAGGGTTTTAAGAAATCCTCTGCCAAGGACAAGGGAAAGGCTAAGGCTGTTCAAGTCTCGGACAAGGACACGCCAAAGCCCAAGCCCAAATCCAAGGCTGGGCCTACTGACATCTGCAGGTTCTGTAAAGAACCAGGGCATTGGAGGAGAGAATGTAAGAAATTCCTGGAAGGTCTAAAGGAATTGAAGAAGAAGACTCTCGAGACTTCTTCATCAGGTATTTTTGTTATAGAAGTTAATACAACTACTTCTGATAATACCTCATGGGTTATGGATACTGGTTGTGGGGCTCATATTTGTACTAATATGCAGGCACTCAGCAACAGTAGGAGGCTGAAGCAAGGACAAGTGGAGCTACGAGTTGGGAATGGAGCAAAAGTTCCTGCACTAGCTGTAGGCACATACTTGTTGTCTTTACCTTCGGGATTGGTTTTAGAACTCAATAATTGTTATTTTGTACCTGCGATAAGCATAAATATTATTTCAATTTCATTGTTGGATTTGGAAGGTTATGATTTTTCAGTTAAGAATAAATTATGTTCCTTCAATCGCAACAATTTGTTCTATGGTTGTGCCCCTCTTACGAATGGGCTTTACATACTTGATCAATCCGCGCCAATTTATAACATTAATACCAAACGGTTCAAACCTAATGAGGAGAACCGAACGTTTCTTTGGCATTGTCGTTTAGGGCACATCAGCGAGAAACGCATTAAGAGGCTCCATACGAATGGACTTCTTGGCTCGTTTGACTTTGAATCATGTGAGAAATGCGAATCCTGTCTGATGGGCAAAATGACGCGGGCCCCCTTTAATAAACCTAACGAGAGGGCCAGTGACTTATTGGGCCTGATACACACTGATGTGTGTGGCCCAATGTCCACAAATGCAAGAGGAAACTATCAGTACTTCATTACCTTCACTGATGATTTCAGTAGGTATGGATATGTTTATTTGATGAAACATAAATCTGAATCGTTTGAGAAATTCAGAGAATTCCAAAATGAAGTACAAAACCAACTTGGCAAAAGCATTAAGGCTCTTCGGTCCGACCGAGGAGGAGAATACTTAAGCCAAGAATTCAGTGATCATCTGAGAGAGTGTGGGATCGTATCCCAACTCACTCCTCCTGGAACACCTCAATGGAATGGTGTGTCTGAGAGGAGAAATCGGACCTTATTGGATATGGTTCGGTCTATGATGAGTCACACAGACCTTCCAATATCCCTTTGGGGATATGCTCTGCTAACAGCAGTGTTCACTCTAAATAGAGCGCCATCAAAAGCAGTAGCAAAGACACCATATGAATTATGGACTGGAGAAGCTCCAGTGCTGTCTTATCTTAGAATTTGGGGTTGTGAAGCCTATTGCAAGAGATTGATCTCTGACAAGCTTACACCAAAGTCTGACAAATGCTACTTCATTGGTTATCCGAAGGAAACCAAGGCTTATTACTTCTACCTACGATCCGAGAACAAGATCTTTGTTGCCCGGGATTGTAATTTTCTTGAGAGGGAGTTTCTCTCTAAGAAAAACAGTGGGAGTAAGGTACTGCTTGAAGAAATTCAGGATGAACAGGATACTACTCAACCTAATGAGGAAGAGCAGCAGGAGGACCTACAAGAAATTGTAGAGCCTGAACGTGTAGTACCTGAAGTTCGAAGATCCGGGAGGATCCGTCATGAACCCGAGAGATATCAAGGATTCCTCGTGACTAACTGTCATGATCTTCTGATCATTGATGGTGATGAACCATTGAACTTCAATCAAGCCATGATGGGCCCAGATTCCTCTAAGTGGCGTAAGGCCACAGATTCCGAAATGGACTCCATGTCGGTCAACCAAGTGTTTTCATTGGTTGACTTACCTGCTGGTGTAAAAGCCATCGAGTGTAAATGGATCTTCAAGAAGAAGATTGACGTGGATGGAAATGTCCAGATTTATAAAGCCAGGTTGGTGGCAAAAGGTTTCAGACAAGTTCACGGTGTGGATTATGATGAAACCTATTCCCCAGTGGCTATGATGAAATCTATTCGGATTCTACTAGCAACTGCAGCTTTTCATGATTATGAAATTTGGCAGATGGACGTGAAAACCGCCTTCCTGAATGGCATTCTGGAAGAGGATGTGTATATGACACAACCTGACGGTTACATAGATCCAAAGAATGCTGGGAAAGTATGCAAGCTTCATAAATCCATTTATGGATTGAAGCAAGCATCGAGGAGCTGGAATCTTCGTTTTGATGAAGCGATCAAGCAATTTGACTTCATCAGAAACGAAGAAGAACAATGCGTGTATAAGAAAACTAGTGGGAGAAAGATAGTATTTCTTATTCTGTATGTCGATGACATACTACTTCTCGGAAACGACGTACCAATGCTGAGGTCCGTAAAGGACTGGCTTGGAAGTTGTTTTTCCATGAAAGACATGGGTGAAGCCGCATACGTTCTTGGAATCAGGATCTACCGGGATAGATCTAAAAGGCTGATAGGCTTGTGTCAAGATTCATACATTGACAAAGTCCTGCATAGATTCAGCATGGCAGATTCCAAGAAGGGCTTCACGCCAATGGTACATGGCACAACGCTAAGCAAGAAGCAGAGCCCTACGACGGCTGCTGAGCTTGAGCGCATGAAGAATATTCCTTATGCATCTGCAATAGGATCTATCATGTATGCCATGATCTGTACTCGTCCTGATATTGCTTATGCATTGAGCATGACGAGTAGATACCAGTCAAATCCAGGTGAAAGCCACTGGATTGCCGTCAAGAATATCCTGAAGTATCTAAGACATACTAAGGATAAGTTCTTGGTGTACGGCGGAAGTAATGTGCTTGAAGTCAGTGGATTCACGGATGCAAGTTTCCAGACAGACCAAGATGATTTCCGGTCACAGTCCGGTTATATCTTTTGTCTGAATGGCGGTGCAATCAGTTGGAGAAGCTCCAAGCAAGACACCGTTGCTGATTCCACTACAGAAGCTGAATATATCGCCGCTTCAGAAGCTGCGAAGGAAGCTGTTTGGATACGAAAGTTCATTATTGAACTAGGTGTGATACCAAATACGGCTGAGCCTCTGGCACTGTTTTGTGATAACAATGGTGCTATTGCTCAGGCAAAGGAACCAAGATCACACCAGAAATCCAAGCATGTTCTAAGAAGATTTCACTTGATACGTGACATCATTAATAGAAAGGAAGTCAAGATCAGCCGAGTTCAGACAGATGATAACGTCGCTGATCCATTGACAAAGCCACTCCCAAGACCTAAGCTCGAGTTCCTGACTGAAGCTGTAGGCATTAGAGACATTGAAATGTAATCTAAATTTGAGTGGGAGTTTGAGGGCTTTATTTAGTTATTTGATATGTTCTTGTAAAACATTTTAAGATGTTTAATAAATTATTATTTCAAGATTATTTTAACTGTGATGAAATAATCGTTCCAAAATGATATAAACCATTTTATAGGTCATCGAAGTAAGTGACTTGATCTTGAGTCATCAAAGTCATTTAGCTTGATCATGAGACCCTATATTTGATAGATGGCTTATATCATCGTGTCCCTAGTCGAAGGTTGTTGAAATTGGAACACCAACAACCGCGTGAGACTAGATTGGTATGTGACTTATGACAAAGTCTCAGGATGTCATAGATGCACAACATCAAAGTCAGTACATAGGTGTATGTTGGGGTACATACGACCGGACAAGACCCGATTATAAGAACTTTTCAGGATATTTATATCTGTGTCATAAGAGATTCTTACTACGACTATAGAGTATAGTCCTTAGACCTGAGTTCGCATGCATGTGACTGCACATGAACTAATGCGCTTTGATCATTGTCTAATGCTGTCGTTAAGCGATAGTTATAAGGACCTTGTTTGGGTGTATTATGAAATGAGTAGTTTACAGTGATGGAACAAGACGGGATTTGTCCCTCCAATATAAATGGAGTGAATATCTCTAGGCCAATCGGAGATTTGAATACTGGAAAATGCATGGCCATGCTCAAACGGACTGTCCCGAGTCGTTTGGATTGTCAGTATCAAATCAGAGTCCGATGAACATGATTAGACTTTATAAGGATGACACTCATCTTGCCTTATGACTAATCGAGATATTGAGACAATAGGATTATGAATACAGAGATTCCAGTACAAGTGGGAGATTGTTGGAATTATGTCCAGTAATCTCTGTACTGTCTCTAGAAAGTAAGAGTATGTCAATGATCAGACATAAGTCATATAGTACTGGGGGTCATGATGGCTTGCTAGAGTCCACTCATGATCTATAAATCTTGGATTTATTGCCTTTATTATATGATCCCATATGGGTCACACGCCTAAGCTAACAGGAAAATGTGTAGGAACGGTTTAGCAGAAGTACGGTAAAAGTGCTAGGCATTTACTGTACTTAGAGAGACTAAAGGGCCTGATTAAATCTAAGGGATTTAATCAGACTGAGAATTGGGCCCAAAAGCCCATAGGAACTGGACAAGGGTTTTAATAAATAAAACTTGCCCTAGCTCTTATTTTTCTTAAGCAGTCTGCGCCTCTCTCTCTCTCTCTCTGCGCCTCCATCTCCTTGGTCTAGCAGCCAACTTCCTGAAGTGTGCGTGTGTGAACCTTTGGAGGAGCTGTCTCTTGGCGGTTCTGCTGATCTCTGACTCATACCTCTCCATTCCGCTGCATAACAAGGTATTAGGTGAGATCTTTTATGATTCAGCAAGAGAACCTAGATCCAAGCATGTTTAGTAGGATCAATTAATCTGATGAATTGAACCAGGAAATACTAAACGAATCCTTCAGCAGCATAATGTAAGATCCCAGGGAGGACCTCACATATGGACCGGCTGATGGAGCAAGGAGCTGGACTGAGGTCGCTTTCTCCTTGGGCCGTCGGATAGATAGGTGGATGATGTGGCTTTGCAGCTGGACTGAATTCGCTCTCTGCGTGGGATGTTGGATGGATGATTGAACTCGAACAGAACACAGTAACAAGTCTCAGAAGAACAAGGGAAAGCCACTCAAATTCGATTCAAGGGGGCAACCGTCAAAGGCTAAGAAAACCTTAGGTTTTAACTTCTTTTCTTCAATAAATTGATTGAGATTTTTCACCATATACAAGTGGCTTATATAGGGCAGGAAAATAACAACTAAAAATGCTTAATGGGCCTTTACAAAATAGAAATAAAAATAATAAAAAATATAGAACGGGCCGTTGTCTTTTTCTTATGTTGGGCCTTGGATTACCTCATTAAGAACTTTAGTGGGAAAATCCATTGGGATAAAACAAAAATAAGGGAAAAAAGTATAAAACTTTCCTAAATAGATGTTGCAACGCCCTCTTGGTCGCCAAGTATAAGTCTGAAGTGCATCAAATCCGTGAGCTTCCAAATAAGGCAAGTCCAAAAACCATTGGGTTAGAAGCTACTAGCGACTGACTTGGACAAGGGAAGTGGATCGATGGGTCGCACAGTGGATGCGGAAGGCCACTGATGTTCCCACCTCTTCAATAGCCTGATGTGACGCACATGTCCTATTTCAGAGGGTTGAAGACTTGGATATTACGCACCAGATTTTCAGAAAGTTCACAAGGAACAAAGGTGAGATTGCTCTCAAAGATGATCAAAGATCAAAAAGTTTAAAGATGAAAAGGTTGTTTTGATTGATTGTGAAATCAGAATACATATAGAGTTTCTCTTGCATGAAGAGTGTAGAAAACTAACTTAGGAAATATAAAACATTAAAGACGAAGACTTGACGTAATAAAGACTCTGGACTGACTTTTGGACTGATTTTGAGTGAATTTGGTCGACAGTGTACAGCTGCTTCAGGTCGTGCACCAAGGCGTATTCCATGGCGTACACTTCACTTGTTTCAGAAGTGTACCCGTACACTGCTCATAGACCTTCTTTGACTACTACTAGATGACTGGTAATAATCATCTACTTCACTATCCTTAGCTTTTCTAGTTTTTCTAGGTGAGTATCTGTTGCGCCTATTGCCTGCATCAGCATTGGTTTGCTGAGTGTCCTCTTGCACTTTGTCCAGACGTGTGTGGAGTTCATCCATCTCTCCTCTGATTTCTGTTCTGATGAGTTTTGTAAGTTCACTCATCATGGCCTTCATTTGAAGCTTTGAAAGGCCTACTGCACTTCTTTCTCATGTGCTTCTCTCACCATGGCTGCTTTGAGACATTTTTCCTGAAAAATACCTAGCAAACAGGTTAAAGAAACAACTTTCTCACTATCTCTCTTGCTCTTTCTTCACGTGTTTCTCTCTTCTCTCAGAGTGTTTAGGCTCACAATGCTCACAATGCTCACAATGTTCCAAGCAAACTAACCACAAGATCCAGAGAGTTTTAATCCCAAAGAAGAAAAAAAGAGGAAGATAGACAGATTGCAAGATTTTTGGGGCTAGCTGATTTACCAACACCTAGAACCGATTTCTCTTGGTTCCAAAACTCCTAGAACCGATTTCTCCTAGTTCTGGAAACTTTTTTTTATATGAGGCTACTAGAATCCTTTTTTTTTTGAAATAGTGTGGCTCAACTAGCAAGGAAGATAGACAGAAAAGAATTTTCGAATTTTTTTTTTTTTGGTAGAAATGAAGAAGATGAAGAGTTTAGAAGTGAATAGATCACAAATGGAAGATGAGAAGATGAATGGATTTTCGAATACCAGACTTAGAGTGGGCTCTGATACCACCTGATATGATCCACCCAAGGATAGGCACTCTTAGTGTGGTAGATTGGATAGGCCTTGGTCCAACAGAAGCTACTAGGGACCGGCTTGGACAAGGGAAGTGGATCGATGGGTCGCATAGTGGATGCGGAAGGCCACTGATGTTCCCACCTCTTCAATAGCCTGATGTAACGCACAGGTCCTATTTCAGAGGGTTGAAGACTTGGATATTACGCACCAGATTTTCAGAAAGTTCACAAGGAACAAATGTGAGATTGCTCTCAAAGATGATCAAAGATCAAAAAGTTTAAAGATGAAAAGGTTGTTTTGATTGATTGTGAAATCAGAATACATATAGAGTTTCTCTTGCATGGAGAGTGTAGAAAACTAACTTAGGAAATATAAAACATTAAAGACGAAGACTTACGTAATAAAGACTCTGGACTGACTTTTGGACTGATTTTGAGTGAATTTGGTCGACAGTGTACAACTGCTTCAGGTCGTACACCAAGGCGTATTCCAGGGCGTACACTTCACTTGTTTTCCTTCAGCACAAAATTGACGGTTTCACGTTTCTTGCGTTGGTCGATTCCGTCCCCGCGGAATAGTGCATATTTCAGAACAGTGTACCCGTACACTGCTCATCAGTGTACACCTCCATTCCAACACTTCTTTCTTCTTAACCTCTTTCGTCTTGGACTTTCAGCAACACCAAAGTAGTCATGCTAACTACTTCATCCTCAAATACCAAGTGATCTTGTATGGAACTAAGTAGAAGACTTAGTGCAGTAGAGAACTTCTTAGCTCTTGATCTTGTGATAGCTCCAGCTGGTAGATGCAATGCTTCCTCAGGTTCTAGCAGCTCATCCTTTTGTTCATTCAGCTCTGGTTCAAGTCCTTCTTCTTCTGAGCTCCTCATGATCATATCAAGTGCACGAAGATGGGATTCAAGGACTGGGGCTTATAGACGTGAGAGAAGGTCACGAGAAGGGTCGTCCAATCTGGCTATAGAAGACTTTCCAAGGGGGTATATACAGAGATACAAACCTGTTACTAAGGAACAAAGAACCACTGTGGAGGACATTCGAATGGATAGCTGAACTCTAGAGGAGAAGAAGCTTTTAGAGGAATTTCGAGCTAAAAAGGTAAAGGAAAGGAGTAGGCAGGAGAAAACTTTGCCTCAAGAAAAGGATTCATTACTCGATTCTCAGAACGTACAGAAGCCAGAGAACAAGGCCAGGAAGGAGTTGAAGTTTCTGGACAATTCATTTGAAACACTGAATGCCATGAATGAAGATCATTCAACTCAGAGCTCATCTAAGGAGATCAATGCAATGGAAGAGACTAATGCACTTATGGATGGTAGAAGGATGGAAACGATTGAAATGCAGGAGGATGCTGGTTCTTTTGCGGACATGGAAACTGAGATAGCCATTGGGGGTTTAGGGATTGAATCGGAACTAGTAAGAGTGTTCGAAGGAAATGGGGATGCAAAGTCTGCTGCTGGGGGTGGAAATCAGGAAACAGTAGAAGCAGGTGGGAAAGAAAAACCTTTTTCAAGTGCTCCTTTGTTTGTGGGAAGGATTTCCAAGAAGCGCATGTTTCAAGCCATTGTTTCACCTAGGAAGAAAACTGGCATGAAGGGAATGAAGTTAAGGGAAATGATTTTGGGGGAGAGGAAGGAAAGGAGGTCTCAGACCCGAAGCTGAGAGAGGAGAAGGCAACATGAACATCTTAATAGGATGTTTTCTCTAAATCTATCTTTCGTCTGAAGTGTTTTTTTCATGGATTCAGTAAGCTATATGCATCTTAGTTCTATTATTTTTCATTTATGTGGTTCTCTGTTTTCCAGTCTTGTTGTTTTGGGTAATAACATGAGTCTTGAGTCTTTTTAATGTTATGATCATTCTAATAAATCATTTGTTTCCTTCTTAAAGGTCTTGAATAAAACGGTTCTTTGTTATGGTTATGAGCAAGAGTTTCTTCATATGAGGAATTTAGAGTTGCTTAAATTGGCTTTGCACACTCAGTTTAGCATGCTTCCGAGTTGGCTTCACTTAGCAGCTAGATTGTATACTCAGGGTTGTCTGCATAGTCTTATGTTTGGTTATTCTGATTGGTGCCGAGCTTTTGGAAATCTCAATGACTGTGATACTATAGTCGTCCACGACCAGAATTTCTTTGTAGAACTTAATGATGTTCATTGGAAGGGGTGGTCACTGATATACATTTTTCTATTGTCTGTGGCAGGTATGTTAGGGGGCACATTAGGTTGACCAGATCAAACTACAAAGAGGCATGGTTTGACAAGAGATACAACTGCGGTCTTAAATTGAAGGAATCAGATGAAACCAACGAACATATTCGGGTTTTATCTTCTCAAATCTTGATCAGTAGACAGGAACTAATGTTAGCTCGATTATGAGATTCTTGGTCTGGTAAGAGCTTGTTAAAGTTTTCACTATTGTGTAATAGAGTTGACTACCCGAAAATCTTGAACTAGATGTGATATGGTTAATCTTGAGGGGTCTTTTGAATGGTGTAACATTGTCTAGTTGAGATGAACATGTAAGAGTGTTTGGCGATCAATTTTTTTGGCCAATTGTTGTTACAGAAATCCGACCTAGTCAATATTACGGGCTGCGATCTGGAATGTCTGAACTACGAGGTGAAATATAAATATAATATGAGGACGAAGTGGTTCTTTATTGATATTAAGGCCGGAGCCGAGCAATGAACAGGATGGTACGAGGTGTGAGTCTGTCGAATGACGGGCTAACTAAACAATGCTTGAGGTCGGAGCTTTATAGAAGTAGCTCGGCCTCTCGTAAGTTACAATCTGTTTTAAATGAAGAGTGAAGGGTCCTATTTATAGCGCTTGGATGCTGACTCTTTCTTGGGCTGTTGACTCCTTAGCGGGCCTGTCTTCTTGGGCCGAGATAACATTGTTGATTTAATTAGATTTCCAATGGGCTTATGAATGGGTGCCAAACCAATATCCAACAATTAGTCCCCCCCACAGTTCGTCGAGTCATGGTGCTGAGCTCGGCGAATTTCCTTGAGTATTTAAGTCAGGAGAAAATCTAATTAAATCAACCGGTCTTGATTCGCAAGTGCTCTTCTTCTGGCTTTACCCACGATTCTTCTGGAAAGGACGCGAACCGTTGCCGTTGCGACTTCTTATATTCCGCGAAGAATTGTTTTTTCCTTTTTTACGAAATTCCATCCTTTCAGATTCCGTTTCTCAGGTAACTTGTTTTTTCCATTCTCCATCTTTGCTTCGCGTTCGTTGATCATGCGGGTAGATTCTAGTGAGCATTCTTCTACTGGTAGCGATGATTCCGGTTTTTCCGAGTCCTCCGGTGCTAGTCCCTCCGTATCTAGGTCAATTGAGGTTGACGAGGATTTTTTAATGTCCCGGTCCGGGAGAAAGCCTCGCCGATTTCGTGGCAGTCGAGCCGCAATAGAGTTGTCTGGGGGTCGCAAGTCTACTGTCATGGTGGGGCGAAATCTCGGTGACGGCGATGGAACGGATTATCGCAAGAGCGACATTAGGGTTGAAGACTCGGGGGACTGCTCGAAAAATAGCTCGGCCGTTCGTGACCGTCATTCCCAGGCGGCGCCTCCGATGGAGACGAAAGCTGTGACCGCCAGGGCAATCCGCTCGTCTGTTTGTGAGCAAGCGGGCTTAGATGGTATCCGTGAGCGATATTCTCGTGTTTCTGGTCTTGAATTTCGACTGCCAACCTTGCACGAGCGGCCCTGGGATGCTCCTCCCGGTTGGGTCTGCTTGTACGAGTGTTGGTTCACTGAGTGTTTTTTACTTTCCCCCTTCCTAGGATTTTGGTTGAGTATTACGAGACCAGGGAGATTGCCCTATCTCAGCTCTGCCCGTCCGCTATTCGTAATATATTAGGTATCTTAGTTGTGGCAGCTGATAGCAGGATAGACATGTCTACTCGGTTTTTTGAGGAGCTGACATCGATTTCAGTCAACCCGGGGACTTCTGGTATGTTCTACGTGAGATTTAGGCCTGGTCGCCGATTGAGGGTAGTGTCCGATCCTCCAGATAGGACTTCTGACTGGCAAGATGGCTATTTTTCGCGTGTGTAAACTGCGAACTGTCCTTCGATACGAGCAAAGTTTTTCGATCAACTTGGAACTATAAACCTGGTAGTCTTTCTTGTGCTGCGTTCGCGTGCTATTGTTGTTGGTTTTTAACAGGTGCATTTTTTCTTTTATAGTTCGTTCCTCCTCGAGCTGCTGGACCGCGGTGTTTACGAAGGATTTGGACAGACTGAGAGCTCACGGTGGTGTGAATTGGCCTTCATCGAAGGACGAAGAGGCCAAGCGTCGGTTTGATCAGAGGGTCCATGATTGTCTAAAGAAGGTTGATTTAGGTATGTGTACTCTTCTCCCCCCCCCCCTTTTTGTTTTAAAAGAGGATCATTCCGTGGTGCTGAAGTTGTTGTTTTTGCTGTATTTAGCATTTTTGGAGATGGATTCTTCTGCTGGTATCGAGCCGTCGTCACCTCAACTATCTAGGAAGAGACAGAGGACTTCTGAGGTAGCGGCGGCGGTGACACATCCGCCGGTGATTATTCCTGATGATATCTCTTATACTTGTGGAAGGATGTCTGACCGGTCGCGGGGGGTGTCGGGGCGTGCCTCGGATCAGGTCGCTTTGCCCGCTGGGGCTTTTTGCCAGGAGGAACGGCAGACGAGCCTCGGGAATGACGTCGAGCATTCCGAGGGAGTTCAGCCTTCGACATCTTCTGTTCGAGCTGCCGACCTGGTGTCTGGGTCTGTGGATGCCGTACCTGGTTCAGGCGAGTTGTCCTGGTCGTACATCCATAAGGGGAAGGCGCCTTTGATCAACGATATGTCGTCATGTACCAGTCTCGTTCAAAGGCTCATAGCCGGCCCGGTCGAAGATCTCATGCCCGTTTCAGACATGCACAAGCCGCGTCTTCAGGAGGAGTTAAGTCATCATCTCGTTATGGTGTGCGCGATTCTGAATCAGCTTCGAGATTCGTATGAGTCTGAGAGGCGCCAGGCGAAATCGATGGAAAGCATCCATAGGGAACATGTTGATTCGTTGTGGCGTTCGTCTCGCGAATTGAAGCAGGTTCGTAAAGATCTTGACGAGGCGAAAGGGGATTCTGCTGCTTTGTCCCTGGTGAAAGAGAGAGCGGCGGTCTTGGAGAGGCAATTGGCTGAGCTCGAAGAAGAGAAACGCGGTCTTCTATCTGAGGCCGATTCTCTTAGATTGAAGGTTGACTCTCTTGCTGCTAAGTACGACGGGCTTCGAGAATCTTTTAACGCGCGCCTTCGCTCTGAGGGGGATGCTGCGTCTGAGGATGCATCTGGTCGGTTAGAGAAGCTGAGGTCGGAGAGAGAACAGGTGGATCGTTATATTCCCAAGCTGCTGGAGTTTAATCAGGTGTCCAGTGTTCTTAGCGCATATCAGCTGCTCGCGAACAGTGGAGTTCCGGTTCCTCCTTCACTGATTGCTAAGCTTGAAGCGGACAGACCTCTCCTGGAGCGGGAAGTTAATGAGTTGCGACCTGATCCCTTAGATTTCGATGTGATCGTCGGATTATGTGTTTGTTGTTTTCCTTTCGTAATATTTGTACTAGTGCTTGAATTTTCGGTTCGTTTTTTGTATGTACGCTTTGCTTGCTTCCTTTTCTGCTCGTCTTTTTTTTTGTTTTTAAAACGAGGTCCATCCTATGCTTCTGTTTTCCTGGCGCGGGCTGATGACTTCCTGCTCTCTTTTATCCTAAGGGAGGCTTGCTAAAATATCCTCGGTTGACCCGTTGTTTTGATTTTCCGAGGCTTGGTCCACGCGTAATTACTGATTTCCTCGGGAGTTACTTTGCCATTTTGATGGCAAAAGGTGAACCGCCGTTTTTGCATTGAATGTGTGCGTTGATAACTGACGCATTGTATTGAATGCATTGTCTCTGCGGTTCTTGCCTTTGTTGGCTATAAATACTCCTTCCATTTTTCTTATTTCTCACATCATACTATTCTTCTCCTTTCTTTCTGTTGTGTTTTTTTTGAGTGTGGAACAGCCTTTTCATTCTGGTTTGGCCATAGAGTCGTGTTTTGTCGTGTCGTGGCAGCAAGGCCGCTCTGCCAATGGGTTCCTTCCCAGTGTTAATCATTGGGCGCCTCCGGCCGCCGGAGTTTCATTTTCCTCTTTGTCGAGTGGGCTCGTGTTTTCTCCGTGAAATGGGGGCTTGTCGATGTATGGATTTATACCGATGGCCGCCCTTGTTTATCGCTCTTGCGAAGTTAAGGGCGACGCGCAGTTCCTCCGGTCGGGTGGATCTGATGCATTACCGATTTTAGTAACGTGCCGAGGGCTGTCCTGTCTTGAACTTGTCTCTTTTCACGTAAGTGCGTTATTCGTTGCAGTTTGTTCTTCGGTTTGCTCTCTCTTTGCTGAATTCCTTTCTGTTTTTTTGTTTGCAGGACAGCGGGCTCGACGTCAGGCTGGCTCATTTTCCTCCGAATAAGGGCGAAAATCCTTTGGGGAGAGCAGCCGATGTCAGAGTGGCCAGGGGAACCGTGGGATCGGGTTCCGGGACCCAGCTCCTCCTTTTGATGTGTTGGGGTTGGCGTGCATCCCATGACGATCCTCCTCGGTTTGGTTTTCGTCGTTGCTCGCTGTTGGGCCGCTGTCGTTTAGGTCGCATCAGGACGAACGACGAAATCGTGTTTCACGAAAGGGGCTTGGCTCCTTATTGGATGAGATCGGGCTTATTGCGCGGGCTCTGATCCGGAAGAAATCGTGTTTCAAGAATTTAGACTAGCTTTGTAGTTCTCTCTGTTGTTGTCTTTTTTTTTTTTGTAATTTGTCTGGAGAATTTTAATAAAAGAAATTATCGTTTCCCCTTCTGATTCATATATTTTATATATATACTTTCTTTTTTTCGTGTGCGAGTCGTTTCTCGGCTCTGGGCGAGGTCAAATATAGGTGCGAGTACGTGCTCGGCTTATCCTGTTTTTTGATTTTCAAAGCTCGCTCATTCATCCGCAGAAGTTCATGAGTGCGAGCATTGGCTCGGCTTACCTCGTCATCTGCTTAGTTATCTAGGTGCAAGTACGTGCTCGGCTTATCCTCTTGAGTCCTTGGATAATTATGCGGAGGAAGTCCGGCTCACAAAACTTTTCCTAAGGACTTGTGCGGGTCTGGCCCCGGCTTATGTCGTTGTAACAACGATGTGACGCTACGTCACTGTGCATGGGACACGTGTTTATTGGATCGAACATTTGGCTAGAATGTCGATTGTTAACTATTTATACGCTAGATTGTACGAAAATGCATGAAAGTTTTTGATATTGAAGACTATAATAGTGGTTGCACCTTACATAGGTTGCCTACGTACTCTCCGAGGAGAGATCAAACCGAGCGTAGTTCTTTCTGGTTACATACTTTGAGCCGCAGTTCGATCACTAGCATATATATCTAGATGCGGGTTGAGTAGAATTAGGATGTTTTATTTGCAGGTGCGATGCTCGTCATGCCTTTGTTGGGGTGCGGGTTTTTCCTTTCTCTGTTTGGGGCGAAGTGGCGACCGCCTGTTCGGATATAAAGCATGATGCTTGTCGCACTCTGCGTTCCACCGTGAAGCAATACCTTGAGATTTTCTGGCTGCCACAGAGTGTGAAGATTCCTCCTGGTGTTGGAAATTTTATGCATTGGTGGTATGTTGAAGGTACCGCTTTCATAGCGTGGATCTAAGGTGTCCCCAAGATTACGTTATAGATTGCAGGTCGATCTATGACGACGAATTTGACGAACTTTGTGAGGCGTCCGACGTGCACTGGCAGTTTGATGGTCCCGATCGTTGTGGTGGTATCTCCGGCGAATCCGATGAGGGGCTTCTCCGAATGTTTTATCCTGTAGTCGCGGAGTTCCATCCTTTGCAGAGTTTCTTCAAATATGAGGTCGACAGAGCTTCCTGTGTCGATTAGAACCTTGGTAACTTCGCAGTCGCCAATCTGGAGTTCGACGACGAGTGGGTCGTTGTGCGGTTTGTCGAGGCCCTCTTCGTCTTCGGCTCTGAAGGTGATTTCCGTTCCTGGTTTCAGCTCCTCGAGGACGTCCTTATTCCATAGATGGCGTGCGTCAGCTTTTCGGCTATAGGCCGTTTTCGATCTCACTAAATCGTTGCAGGTGGGGAGTCCCCCCCCCCATGATCGATTCGTTTTCTGGGAGTGGGCGTATCCTCTTCCTCGTCATCACGGGATCGCATTGGTGGCTCTGTGTCTATGTCACTTTGTTCTGTTTTCTGTTGGCTTACTTGCCTCGCCTTCTCCTCCTGGATTAACTTGAATCGCTCTCCTTCATTTTTGGGCTGCCGCGGTGTTTCTCGACTTCCGGGGGACGCCGATGGGGGGCTGCGGTTGTTATGTTTGTTACCCCTTTTTGATATTCGCCGAACAGGAGGTTTTGGAGGTGTCGACATTCCGCGGTGCTATGCCCGGAACGCTGGTGGAAGTTACAGAAAGTTTTCTCCTGATCGTCGGACCGTACGTACTTGTACCATGGTCGACCCTGCTTGTGGCTCGTCTGGCTGCGTCCTTGTTGTTGGAAAGTTTGTTGGCTTGCCTGTTGATGTTGCTCGCCAACATAGCATGTTGCAGCTTTCTTTCCCTTGTCATCAGAGCTGTCTGGGGCTGTATCCTTGCCTTTCTTGCTTGAAGCGAATTTCTTGGCGAGTAGATCCTTTTCCTCATCTATCTCAACGAAGACGGCTGCTCGGTGGAGGGCGTCCTCAAGGGTTTGTGGCTTGTTTATGGCCAGTTCATCGCGAAAAGGCGATTCATACCAAAGTCCATTTCGTAGTGCTGGGAGTCCTTCGTTATCTGTTACCGTAATCTTTGAGACGATAACTTTGAACCTGTCGATGTAGGATCTGAGGGGCTCTCTCGGTCCTTGGCTTATGGCCCAGAGGTCGGCGCTGGAGGCTCCTTCCTGGATGAACATGGAGTAATGCTTTAGGAAGGTGGTCGTCAGCTGATGGTAGCTGTCGATGGAGTGGGCCTCCAGCCACGAGAACCAGTTAAGAGCGGCTTCGCTTAGATTTTCGACGAACAGTTGGCAGAAGCCGGTGTCACGTTCTTGATAACAAGGATTTTACAATCCTTTGAGGTATCAATTCCTCAAGCTTATTGTGTAGCTTTGAGGTATCAAACCTTTTTGGGACGAATAGAGCCAATAAGAATGCACCAAACCTCTAGAGTCAAATCACACAATCAAATTTGGTTCTAACAATCCTAATGAAGACAATTCAAATAGAAGTAAATAAGAAGTAAACAAGATTAGGCAAACTGAGATTCAATATAAGAAAACAAAGCTATGGGCTAAGGTCAATGATTAGAACCAGCTAGAGCTAACAAGGATACTAATTCAATCAACAAGAAGCTAATCTCAAGAAGAAACACTAGACAATTGACTAATCCAATATCTTGGCACTAATCACTTTCCTTAATCCTAATTCAAGATCAAACTCTCGTTTGTGAAATAAGACAAAGCAAGCATTAAGATCAAGTTCCATTAAGCTAATAATCACTCAAAGCATTCATTCCCATAAGTTAGAATATGAAAATCCCCTTAAAGACTCTATCAAGCATTTCATCGAACACATGGTGAGCAATAAGAACCAAAGCATCTAGATTAACTTGATCATGGCCAACCTAGCATTAAGAACACCTAAAAGGGTGAGATCAATCATAAATAAGCCCTAAGTATCCTTGATTCACTCTAATCAGCCCTAATCTACCTAACCCATAAACCTTGATGAAAACTACTCACTAATCATCATGTGATTAACAAAACCCATAGAGATAGTGTTGATCGTTGAAGATTAGAGATGGATTGAAAGATTCAAGGAAGAAATCACAAAAGAAGTACTTAGATTCAACCAATATTCAAACTTGTTCTTCCAAAAGGGTTTAGAAACAAAACAAGCTTAAGATACAATAAACAAATAGGTTTTTGGCTTAAGTAGTGAATATGGTGTGAACCGGGTCAACCCGGAACAAACCGGGTGTTGACCCGGATCCAAGACAGATTTTGGGTTCTGTATCGGCCAGCCAGACCGATATGCTGGCTGATACGAGCCCTCGGATTTTCTCGTCGAAGGTGTATATCGGTTGGCTAAACCGATACACCAACCGATATTCTGGTACTGAAATTAATCCGAGAGGCTGTATCGGCTTATGGGTCGATATGCATCCCGATATGGTCTCCTGGGTTTTGGTCGAGGAACTGTATCGGCTTGCCTGGCCGATATTCACGCCGATATGAGTCCTCGGATTTTCTTCCGAGAGTGTGTATCGGCCACCCCAACCGATATGGTGGCAGATATGCCTTCCAGCTGCTTCTTCCTTAGTCCTTTGAGCTCTAGACTCCACTTCCAAGCTCCCCAATGCTCCTAGACACCTCCAATCTGTTGGATCTCCTAGGATCTAGGGTTTGATATATTGAATCACCAACCTCGTTCTTACCTTGTTACTGGCAGCGGAATGAATGGTGAACAAGATCAGTAGCGACACAGGTGCCTCGCCTCTACCACGTACACACGCACGCTCGCTGGAAATGGGATGCTAGTGCCGAATCTGTGGGTTCTAAGAGTTTCTGCTTTTCTGCTTTTTTGTGTCAGAGAAGACGGCTAGGGTTCAGGTCGACCATATAAGCCTTTATATATCGACCTGTAAATGACATCACAAACCGTCAGACAAATCCGACTTGGTTGCGTCATTAATCCGAAACATCAGTTTCGAAACCCGATATGCAACGATCGACACACTTAATGTGTCGATCATCACACCTCCACGAAAAGCCTGCATCGATCGACACACACATGCATCGATCGACACATATATCATAAAACTCTATGTCAATGTGTATTCAATACACATCAACATGATCATTACCATAATGATCATTTCCACATTCATGCCTCCAGTTTGCTTAGGTGTGTGACCCTATAGGTTCATATAATACTGGCAGTAAGTCATATAACTTACAGACTGCAAGAGGCTTCTAGCAAAACATTGCAACCACCCAGTATTATACGAATGTCTGATCTCGAAACACAACTATCATCAGGAGTAAGTACAAGTGTGATTTCAGGACACTATCCCAACACAATCACCTGGAAAACACAAGAAACACTCAAAATTCAAGCCTAAAGTGCCTACTCCTAATCCTAGATGCTTCTAGACTTTAAATGAGACAAAAGACAAGAAGATAACAAGAATGGATGCTGAATGAGATCAAAACATGAGTTAGACACTATCCTAAATGCATGAAATTACGAGTATATCAATTCCCCCAAACTTAAACCTTGCTTGTCCACAAGCAAGCATAAGACCATCAAAGCAAATTGGGAGAAAAGTTTGAAGGCGGGAGCTCATATCCAAAGACAAAACCGAGATCAACAAGTTCCAATTCGATTCAACATCACCAAGATGCAACCAAGTAAAGCTTACTCCAAAAATTTAGCCATGATCATCAAGACAAAACTCTTAGCTCAATTCTCAACCTAGACAAGCATTCCTATCAACTAGCTCTTTAACATTCATTAGGTTTTCAAGTGGATCTTACTCAATGCAAGGTGATCAAACTCATTTTGAAAAGGGACAAGGTTTTGAGATTGAAGTGATCTCAATCAAAAGAGGGGCTTACTCCAAAAGCATGAAGGTTCTCTCATAAAGAAGTGAATGAACTATAGTAAAATGCTAAGAGTTAGAGGCAATTGGTGCATACTAGGTTGATTTCTATCTACCCATGCCCCAATTACTTCTTCTCCTAGTCTAGCCCACCTAAATGGATACTACCCTTGACCAAGGCTATTTTTGCCTCATCCCCTTTTCTCAATCAAACACTTTTCGTATAAACTCCCCAAGGATCAATAAAGACTTTTCAAACAGTGGCAAATCTTTCTTTTTAACTTAGCTCAAATCTTTCTTTAGAAATGGTCTCTTTTCTTTCTTTAAGTTGAGCCTTTGGCTTCTTTTTATTTCAAAATATGAGACACTTTTCTTTTCTTTAAACGCATAAGAGCTTTTCTTCTTTTAACACACTTTGCCAACACACAGAAGATCCCAACCAAGATCCCTTTCATTCTTCCCTTTCTTTACTCTCTTCTTCCATACCAATTCCTCCCCCAAACTTGGATTCTAGCCTATTGCAAAGCTAAAGGTGTTGAGCTTGCACTATATGGAAATTTCCCCTAGTCGCCTCATATTTAACACTTTTTACCTAGCTCATTCAAGAAAAATAGGCGTACCTCTCAACAAGAGTGTTTATGGTTTGAAAGAAGGGTGGTGAATGGTGTGGAGTCTATTCAAGCAATCGAGAGTGGTAAAAGGGATAAGAATGCTTGAATATTTTCAGAGTATCCATGAGTTTAGCACACAAAGCATGAGTAAGATAATTAGATGTCATCATTAAAGTTCTCACTTAGGTAGAGCTAGTGTCAATTCAAAGCTTATTTCAGTTTCAAATCAAGTTTCAAAGCAAGCAATCCGAGCATGGTTCGTCTTAACTTTTTAGCCTTTCTTGAATTGCAATCTTAGGACAATCAACTAGCTCAAACAACTAGCATAAAGAACAAGTCATCACTCAATCAGTCTTACAAGGAAATTCAATCATTGCTCCCTATGCATGCGTCCTATATGATGCAACTAGACTCGATCCTATGATGCAAGTGCAACTATATGCTTTCTTTTTGAAATTTTGTTTTTAAAATTTTTTCAATTTTTTGGTTTTTTTCTATGCCATAAATGAAATGCATGAGACTCATGTGATAGAAAAGAAAAATAAGATCGAAAGAAACATGATTAGCAACTGGTCTCTGGACTTTATCGGCTTATGGGTCGATATGCATCCCGATATGGTCTCCTGGGTTTTAGTATAGTGGTAAGTATTCCCGCCTGTCACGCGGGTGACCCGGGTTCGTTCCCCGGCAACGGCGCCAAATTGATAACAAAGAATACTTATTGGGACGGATAACAAGGAGTTTTGATAACAAGATATACTCGTAATTTCATGCATTTAGGATAGTGTCTAACTCATGTTTTGATCTCATTCAGCATCCATTCTTGTTATCTTCTTGTCTTTTGTCTCATTTAGAGTCTATAAGCATCTAGGATTAGGAGTAGGCACTTTAGGCTTGCATTTTGAGTGTTTCTTGTGTTTTGCAGGTGATTGGAGGTGTCTAGGAGCATTGGTGAGCTTGGAAGTGGAGTCTAGAGCTCAAAGGACTAAGGAAGAAACAGCTGGAAGGCATATCGGCAACCATATCGGTTGGGGTGGCCGATACACACTCTCGGAATAAAATCCGAGGACTCATATCGGCGTGAATATCGGCCAGGCAAGCCGATACAATTCCTCGGCCAAAACCCAGGAGACCATATCGGGATGCATATCGACCCATAAGCCGATACAGCCTCTCGGATTAATTTCAGTACCAGCATATCGGTTGGCGTATCGGTTTAGCCAACCGATACACACCTTCGACGAAAAAATTCGAGGGCTAGTATCGGCCAGCATATCGGTCTGGCTGGCCGATACAGAACCCAAAATCTGTCTTGGATCCGGGTCAACACCCGGTTTGTTACGGGTTGACCCGGTTCGCACCATATTCACTACTTAAGCCAAAAACCTATTTTCTATTGTTTCTTAAGCTTGTTTTGTTGAAAAAACTCTTTTGTAAGCACAAGATTGATTTTTGATTAATCAAGTGCTCCTTTTTATGATTTCTTCCTTGAATCTTTCATTCTATTTCTAATCCTCAATGATCAATACTATCTCTATGGATTTTGTTAATCACATGACGATTAGTGAGTAGTTCTTCATAGGGCTTATGGGTTAGGTAGGATTAGGTTGATTAGGGGTAATCAATGGATTTCTAATGTCTGATTGTTTAAAACCTTGTCTATCAAAGTGTGTTTAGTGCCTAATTAGCCTTGATCACGTTGATTAGGATGTTTAGGATTTCTTGCCCACCATGTGTTCGATGAAATTCCAATTTCTAGCTTTGATAGGACTATCACATTCTAGCACATGAAAATGGATGTTTAGAGTGATTGTTGGCTGTTTGGAACTTGTTTGAATGCTTGGTTGATTTTAATTCACAAATGAGAATTTGTTCTTGGATTAGGATTAAGTAAAGAGATTAGTATTAAGAGATTAAGCTGATCAACTTGTTGTGTTCCTTTCTAGGAGGTTAGCTTCCTTGAAGTTTGAATTAGGATCCTTGATCATCCCGAGTCACCTATCCGTTGACCTTAACCTTTAGGCCTTATCTTTGTCATTGATTGTTAAGAATTCACTTGTTTACTTGTTTTTATTTACTTCAATTTGAATTGTTTTCGTCAGGATTGTTAGAACAAAACTTAATTGGGTGATTTGACTCTAGAGGTTTAGTGTGTTCTTATTGGTTTTATCCGTCCCAAAAAGGTTCGATACCTCAAGGCTACACGATAAGCTTGAGGAATTGGTACCTCAAAGGATTGCAAAATCTTTGTTATCAATTTGGCGCCGTTGTGATATACCATGGATTTTAGGGTTTTTAACCATGGTATATGTGTTATTTATCGAGTCTTTTACTATGTTTTGGAGTCTTTTAGTTATGTTTACAGGTCTAAAGATGTTTGGAGCGGAATTGGACATTATAGAGCATTCTGGAGCATTTTGGGGATTTAACCCGAGAGATAGACTTCACTGTCGAATTCACAGACCTGCATCGATCGATACACCTGTGGAAACGATCGATGCAAGGTCGACGCAGACATTCTCGCGAGCGTTTAATGAGAAGAATTGGATATTGCAACTTTACCCAGAAGTTTCCATAATTACAAAGAAGCCCCAGCCGACTTTAGACCATTATATAAGAGTTTTTAAGCCATTGTTTAGAGAACGCTTTACTTTAGTTTTATTTTATTTCAGGAGCCTTAGGGGCTGATCTTGTTCTCGAAAGAGACTTGATTTCGAACCCCTGTTGATTATTCTGTTTTATGATATTTGGTTTTCTACTTATGATATCTTCTGTCTCGATGAATATGTCTGAGTAGTTTACCTGTTAGGTTGAAGGATTCTCATTAGGGATTTCAGAGAATTATAGTTTAATGAATCTGTAGGGATTCATATCTGCTAGTTCTTTGTTTAGGTTGTTCTTAATGCTTAATCTGAAGTAGCTAATAAGAATTATGATGTTAGGTTGATTAATGCAACGAAAGTTGGTTAATTCAACTAGAAAGAACCTAAATAAGCAATTAAACTTCTCGCAAACGAAAGTTTGGTTTAGGTTAATTGTGAACATATCAAACTTGGAATTTAATGCTGGTTTAATCTGTTAGTTCTCGCAAACGAAAGTTTGGTTTGCTGCACTTAGACTTAGAGAATTATCGCAAAGGAATTTGGTTAATTCTATATTCGTGTTTTGAGTTCTAGAACAGTTTCTGATTAGATCCAAACTGATTGATTGCTTGTGTTCCTGATTTCCTGAGAACTCCTGAAACCTAACGCTTCGCCTCCTTGCTCACAAACCACTCCTGCTACTGATTTACTTTTCTGCTCTGCTTTTAGTTTAATCACCGTTGCTTTCTCCTAGTTTAATCTTTTCTATTTTTATCTATCGTTGACCGGAGTCCCTGTGGATTCGATACCCTAAGTACTACAACTACATCACTGTGCACTTGCAGTTAGAATAGGTTTAAAACTACACCTATCAAGTTTTTGGCGCCGTTGCCGGGGACTCTTTTGAGTCTCCGATAGATTTGAACTTAGGGTTTAGACTAGGTTTTTCGTTTTTGGTTTTTGTTACTAATTTTTTTTCTTTTCCTGTTCTTGCGTTTCAGGTACGCCTGTAATCGCCTTGCAACGATCGACACGGTCCTGTGTGTCGATCGTCACATCATCGCGCTTGCATCGATCGACGCTTCCACTGCATCGATCGACACATATCGTAAGAAAGATGTGTGATTTCTTCAGTCCAGGGATTGATAATTCACAGATAGCTGGGTTGAAGAGTAAAGTTGTACTATCTGCATAGCCTTCTACTTAGAAAATATACGCAAGAAGCTATCAACTGCATTGGAGGGAATGAATTCTACAGTCAGTAATCAGCTTTTCAAGGACCTTTCCAGCAACAGGGCAATGCCTTCTAAAGGAACTATGGTGTTTCTTCTTACAAAGCACCGCCTGCACCTACACATACAAGCAGATTAGAAGCTATGATGGAACAGTTTCTTGAGAGAGAACAACAGATCACTGTGTCCTTCAACTCAAGGATGGATGCATTGCATGAAGATCTGAATGAGAAGTTTGAATACTTGAGCACACATATGAAGAAGCTAGATGTCCGAGTTCAAAAAGCTGAAACAATGCAAAGGCATAATGAAGCTAAGAGAGCTGAACGGAAGCTGCACATCAAAGCTGTGACCTTAGGGGATGAGATTGAGTTGCTGGAAGAAGAAGAGAGCATAATCTCGGATTTTCTGGATGAATATTGTCTGCCTGATACATGCATCGATCGACACCCTTTAGTGTCGATCGACACGCCGTTCTGACGGCAATTTCGAGTTCTTTCGACGAACAGAATCGCCTTGCATCGATCGACACACATCTTGCAACGATCGACACAGAACGCAGAAATGACCAGAAACCTGCAACAGTACCAGAACAAGTCTACAAGCCCATTGTGCCATATCCTAAGGTTCCCAAACCCTCTAAACAGGAGCTAGAAGTGGCTAACTGCATGAAAGTGATAGATAAGAAGGTGAATAAAACACCACCAGTTGAAACTTCGCGAGTTCATGCAAAGAAGATGATCTCCACTGATGGTCATCTGAAAGAAGAAGTTCAGATTGGTAGAACTACAGTATCTGATAGTGGAAAGAAGAAGATGGCGGTTCCTCTTGAACCTGCTCTAACATCTTCAGTACCTGCAACTGCTCATAAGCAGAAAGCTTCAGACATCAAATATACATCAAAGGTAAGGTACAAATCAACTAAGCTTAAACCTTCTAATCACATTGTTTCGAATGCAGGAAAACGCACTAGACCGCCCAAGTTTCGCTCCCGCCCTGATTCTGATTTCTCTTTCCTTAGAAAACCTCATGATCATAATGCCTATACACCTCCTTGGATGAAGAGATACTCACAGAGACACTTAAAGTCTCTGTTGAAACCGCCTTGAGTCAAATCTCTTCCAATAGTCAAGCTAATGACTAAAAACAAGCGCTGAGTGGGAGGCAACCCACTGTTAGGTTCGTTTTTGTTTTTGTTTTTTCGTTTTGATTTGGTATTTTAAATTTTCTGTTTAAGTGTGTTCAGAGCTGAGGGAAACAGGAATAATCGCATTGCATCGATCGACACACATTGTGCGTCGGTCGATGCAGTCGCGATTTACAGTTTAACGAATTGATTGCGGTTCAGACATCGATTATCTCAATAACCGCGAGCATATTCGCCTTGCATCGATCGACACCTTTGGGCATCGATCGACGCAGGGCGACGACAGGTAAGTAATCTGCAACTTTTCGGTTTGTTCTTCAATTTGATTATTCTTTCACCGAGCTCATGCTTTGATTACACTGGGGACAGTGTAGTTTAAGTGTGGGGGAGGAAGCTACTGACGCACGCTTTTGTTTTCTTAGTTTTTCAAAATTTGTTTTATTGAGTCAAAATTTGTATGAAACTATGATTTTTCGAGGAAACTTTTCGCTTGAATAGGAACTAAGTGACCATTGGACAAACTTGCAGAGCCTCTATGACTGTTAGAAAACTCAGACACGGATCAACCTACTGAGGACACCCACATCACTTCAGGTATCAGAGGATCCTTTTACTGACTTCAACCTTAATACTGACTTAGATTTCTCACCTAAGGGCTTGGTATACTTTGTGTCGGATTCCCTTGTTAGTTCTGACACAGCCTGTCAACCTATCCTATTTAGTTCCCTTCTCCCCTTCCATAAAAAAAAAAAAGATAATAAACTGAGGATGAGTTAGTAACTCCGAAGTGGTCATGGGAATAGTAGCAAACACTATTATCTCTTATGCGATCCATGGAATGTGTCCAAAGTACACCCCATAACGGGAAGAACACTGATAAAAAAAATAAAATGATACCCAATGTGGGAAAAATCAGTTGTTAAGGAAGGGAAAGAGAAGAAAGGGACTAGAGAAAGATAGTATGGTGGTCTAGAGCTGATAAGGTAAGAATCTATGTGCCTTTGATCGATACTCCTTAGGTGAGACCGCACTTAAATACTTGCAGAAGTCAGTAGGGTGAATTTGAATGCGTGAATGTGATTGTGGAGTTTACTTAGGACAGTTGCTAAGTGTGGGGGAAGTATATTGTGGTCTTGAGTTCTGTAGGAAAGTTTTTAGTGGATTACTAAGTGAATGTGAATGCGAAAGTTCCTAAGACAAAATGAGTTTCTGTGTTTTCAAACTTCTTTTCTTATGCTTTGGTTCTTTACTTGCTTGAGGACAAGCAAGAGCTAAGTGTGGGGGAGTTGATATACCATGGATTTTAGGGTTTTTAACCATGGTATATGTGTTATTTATCGAGTCTTTTACTATGTTTTGGAGTCTTTTAGTTATGTTTACAGGTCTAAAGATGTTTGGAGCGGAATTGGACATTATAGAGCATTCTGGAGCATTTTGGGGATTTAACCCGAGAGATAGACTTCACTGTCGAATTCACAGACCTGCATCGATCGATACACCTGTGGCAACGATCGATGCAAGGTCGACGCAGACATTCTCGCGAGCGTTTAATGAGAAGAATTGGATATTGCAACTTTGCCCAGAAGTTTCCATAATTATAAAGAAGCCCCAGCCGACTTTAGACCATTATATAAGAGTTTTTAAGCCATTGTTTAGAGAACGCTTTACTTTAGTTTTATTTTATTTCAGAGAGCCTTAGGGGCTGATCTTGTTCTCGAAAGAGACTTGATTTCGAACCCCTGTTGATTATTCTGTTTTATGATATTTGGTTTTCTACTTATGATATCTTCTGTCTCGATGAATATGTCCGAGTAGTTTACCTGTTAGGTTGAAGGATTCTCATTAGGGATTTCAGAGAATTATAGTTAAATCAATCTGTAGGGATTCATATCTGCTAGTTCTTTGTTTAGGTTGTTCTTAATGCTTAATCTGAAGTAGCTAATCAGAATTATGATGTTAGGTTGATTAATGCAACGGAAGTTGGTTAATTCAACTAGAAAGAACCTAGATAAGCAATTAAACTTCTCGCAAACGAAAGTTTGGTTTAGGTTAATTGTGAACATATCAAACTTGGAATTTAATGCTGGTTTAATCTGTTAGTTCTCGCAAATGAAAGTTTGGTTTGCTGCACTTAGACTTAGAGAATTATCGCAAAGGAATTTGGTTAATTCTATATCCGTGTTTTGAGTTCTAGAACAGTTTCTGATTAGATCCAGACTGATTGATTGCTTGTGTTCCTGATTTCCTGAGAACTCCTGAAACCTAACGCTTCGCCTCCTTGCTCACAAACCACTCCTGCTACTGATTTACTTTTCTGCTCTGCTTTTAGTTTAATCACCGTTGCTTTCTCCTAGTTTAATCTTTTCTGTTCTTATCTATCGTTGACCGGAGTCCATGTGGATTCGATACCCTAAGTACTACAACTACATCACTGTGCACTTGCAGTTAGAATAGGGTTAAAACTACACCTATCACGTTGCCATTTTGGGATTCTGGATATATCAATTCGATTTCTATTCCTTTCTAGTTCAAGTCTTTGTTACTAACTTTGCTACTTTCTCTCTTTTTGATGTTAGGTGTATGAACTTGCGCAGCCGAGGGACAACAAACTTAGTTGCAAGAATTGAGGACATCAAAGCACACGAGAGGAGATTAGCAAAGGAATGACGCGCACACGAGAGAGCTGTTCACTTAGGGAGACTTGGGTTGGAACCAACTGTTGAGGTTCTACAAGACTTTGTGAGTGTTGAGCAGCCGGTTATGGATAATAATTAGGATCAACAACAGCAGCAAGTGCAACAACGGCCAACTAGGGCCATTGGTGATGGAGATGCACCGGATACAAATGCAAACCGGCAAGGGATCATTCCACCACCGGTCAACAACAACAACTTCGAGATCCGGGCTATGGTAATGAACATGGTGCAAAACAACCAGTTTCTTGGGCTTGCATCTGAGGATCCATTGCAGCACTTGGATACATTTGACAAGATTTGTGCTACTACAAGGTTTAATGGTGTAACTGATGATGGTTTGAAGATGCGTCTCTTCTTCTTCTCTTTGGCGGATAGAGCTAAGGATTGGGAAAGCACCATCCTTCCGGGATCCATTACTACTTAAGAAGTTCTTCTCAGCTACAAGGACTTCCCATTTTCGCAATGAGCTATCCGGCTTTGTGCAACGCAACAATGAGAGCCTTGCTGAAGCTTGGGAGAGGTTCAATAAGCTAACTACTCAGTGCCCCCACCACGGTTTCACTAAGGAGACACTACTCAGTAACCTCTATCGCGGAGTGCTTCCTAGAATGAGGGCGATGCTAGACTCTTATAGCAATGGACATTTCCTAGGCAAGTGAGTTGATGAAGCTATGGAGTTAATTGAAAATCTTGCTACAAGCGATGGGAACTACAATGAGGATTACGAGCGGACTAATAGAGGATCATCCTCTACGGATGAGAAGGAAATCAAGTCCTTAAATGAGAAGCTAGACAAGATGATCTCTTCAAGCCAAAAGCAAATCAGCTTTGTGGGCAACTATGAAGATTCTCAGCCACTCCTCTATAGTGTGGAAGAATACATGACACAAGAGGAGATTAACTTCATTGCGGGGCAAGGTGGTTTCAACAAGGGCTTCAACCAAAACTATAGAAACCACCCAAACTTTTCATACTGAAACCCCAATGTAGCCAATCCTCAGGACCAAGTCTATCCTCAAGGTCCATCTCAAGGACAAGCTCAACAACAAAAGCCTTTTGTCCCTTACACCAACCAACAAGCGTTTGTTTCTCAGCCTCAACGTCAAGGACAACAAGGCTATTTTCCCAAGCAACAATACCCTCCATCCGGTTTTGGGCAACAACAGCCACAAGCTTCTACCTCTTTGGGTTTGGGTAATGAGTTAAAGGGAATGATGCAACAACTCATCCAAGAACAAGCAAATGGGGCATTGGAAGTAAAGAACTTAAAAATGAGCTGTAACATTTAACTTCTCGCTTGATCAATGTTGAAAACACGCATGCTTCCACTTCTCGACCTACCGGTACCTTGCCCGGAAACCCGGAGAAGAACCCGAAAGACTACTGCAATGCAATCTTCTCTACTGTTGATCATGAGAAATCAGACCATGAAAGAGAGGTTGATGAAATCGAAGCACTTCTCTATGGTTATGAACTCCCTCCTGCTGCACCTGTTCCTCTCAAGGAGATGAAGGCCACTGTAGTTAAGCCTTCCTATGTTGCACCAGCTAAGATGATGAGTACTACTGCTATTTTTGCTGCAGATATTGCGCCTACTATCCAAACAACACCAAGGGTACTTCCCAAGCTTGGTAATCCGGGTAAATTTACCATCAGTTGTACTTTGGGAGACTTGAAGATTAACGATGCATTGTGTGACTCCGGCTCTACTGTAAGTGTGATATCTCTTGACATGGTGGAATCTCTTGCATGCTTACCATATTCTCAAGGGTTCGCCACCAAAACAGAAGTTTTTTTGTTGCGTATGCTCAAGGGTTGATGTTTACTTAAGTGGTCCTATGTAACAAAACATCACAGATAGATGTAGCAGGTGTGTGTGTGTGTCTCTATTATTATTTATAAAAATGGTTTCTCACATTAATTATCGCATAAGCTTATCATGTATTTCTCTCTTGTCTTCAAAACCATAATTCATCTAAGGTGGGGTTGCAGGGAGATACTTTATGATAAATCAGTAGATGGAACCTCTGCAATTATTATTTCTGATGAGTTAAGTCTTGTCTAATGATTGAATATGTTTGAAAGTAGTTCTCATGGTACAAGAAGAAGAAGAAACATAGTTTTTAAAGTTAGTATTAAAGTAATACATTCCAAATTTGTATACTTTTACCAGAAATATTTGCCTACATGCAAAATTATTTTGATCAAGCCCGCAACCATATTGGCAATGTGTTTAGGTCGTTCCGATATTTTTAGAGATTTGAATTGTCGTAAGAAGATTTCGTATATATCATATGTACACATTGTAAATGAAATTGTAAGAGGTTTATTTATTCATTCATTTCCAATTCAACGATATTTGGCTAACATAATAATCATGTAATTTTAATCAAATGGTCTATTTTACTAAAATTTAAGATGTATTACATATACATAGTTAAAATTAAAATTTTATATTAAAGAAAAATTATGCGACATAACGCGAGAAAATACTTAAAATTGAGAGAAAAATTGAGATGATGGACAAACTATATGTTGTTTTATCAAGAGTCACCTCAGATAAAAGATTACATATTTGGAGTGAATCAACAAGAAAGCAAGCAACGCCAACGTATGTCTACATACTTTAAGATGGAAGGAAAATCAGAACAACCGAATGTATCCATTTACCTATATTTTGGATGTAAATCTTTTTAATTTTCAAATAAGCAAAAATTATGGTTTTCGCAATTCTTTTAGCTTTTATATTTATATTAAACTAAAAACAAATTACTAGCAAATCTTATAGTATTACATTACAACATTTATATACTTTTATAAAAAAATGCACAAAAATTCTTATTTTAAAAAGCCCCGCTGCATAGCGCGGACCTATACCTATACCTAGTAATACTAATTATCTTCACCCCAGGCACGCAAAGGGTTTGTATGTTCTATAGGCTTGTAAAGCTTTATTTGTTTTCGCGTCCAGTATGGAATTATTTAGGTTTTATATATGACCATGCCGTTTGCGTTTTGACATTTATTAATGGTGAATGTCAATGTTGTGGCACTCGCTTAAACGCTTTGTCTAGCCCTCCTTACGTGTTTATAGATATTTCCATTCATCAGACAAAAAAAGAAAGATATTTTCTGTAATTGACCAAATCCACCATATAAAAAAATTTGAAGAAAAAGAAGAAATCTCAGCAACCTAAGCTCAACAGTCCAAACCTTTTCCAAAAACCCTAGGTTCCTTCCCTATATTTGGAGCCTCCACCTCTTAGAAAATGCGAAGAAAAGATTTTCGACGAAGCTCTGCTCTTATTCCCTCGTAGCCACCACCCGCAAATCATATATCTGGTGCTCCTACATTGGCTAGAGTCTAAGAAATTCCGGCAAGCCCTTTTTGGATCTGATTTTTCTTAACTCGAATACTAAAAGCCTCGTATCTTTTCATCTGTGACGAATCTGGAAAATCAGAGACCACCATCGCGTTCCTCTCGACGAGACAAAGCTGTAACCGTCACCAGCACCTCTGTAGCCCTCCGGACGCATCCTCGATCGCTGGTTGAAGATCGGCCGTTGCCGCCGCCCGGAGCCTCCGCCCGCCACCGGAGATCCGCCGTCGCCGACCGCAGGACCGCCGCCGAATCAACTCGCCGGTTGACCGGGTCGGGTCGTAGACCGGTTCGGTGGACCCAGTTTAGTCAGTTTGGTTCGGTTCGTTTTTAATTTCATGTTTGGTTTAATTTTCAGTTTTCATTTCCAGTTCAATCTAATCCCAAATTCAATTCCAGTTTGGATCGGTTTAGCTGGTTTGGGCTGGTCATATTCAATCGATCATAACTAACTCATCCTTAAGCCGATTTATGCGAAACGAAAGCCTATCTCACTTGATTTTCCGTCCACTTTCCAGATCTGAAGTCCATTCGGGCGATTGGAATTCCTAAATTATGATTTCGCCCTTCTTAGGCCAAGGTGAGGACCGGTTGTGATCTTCCCTTACTCTATTTCTATTTCGGGCTTGAGTTCTTCGTTAATACCGTCTTTCCTAGGTAGCGTAGGGTAGTTATACACGTGTGATGTGATTGAAATAACATAAAACTGCTATGTTATCGCTTAAACCGAAAATGTTGTTTGTGTGTGATGGATATGTGTGGAATAGTATTGTGGTAGGGCCCCCCGAAAGGGTGTTGTGTGCAGCACGTGTAGCGGATTTGTGCGCGTCCTTTGTATCGTCGGAAGGGGGTTTTGGCGAGCCCCTCAGTGTTGGCTTTGGGCCGCTTTAGGCCTTTTATTTGGCTTTGGGCCGGTTGTGTGAGCCTTCGGGCTGAGGTAGGGTTCGAGAGTGTGAGAGCTTTGGGCTTGGTAAGCACGAATGGACATTATAATTGTGTGGTGAAGCCTTCGGGCGTTGATTGCAAGGTGATATTAGCATAGGACTTGTCTCGTAGTTGTGTGGTGTAAGCCGATATCGCGGGTTCCTTGAATCCGCCCTCAGTAGGTAATTGTGTTTTGAAACAATTACTCAGGCCTCTTTCCTTCTTTTTTCCCTCGCAGGTCCGGATGCAGGTGTTGGGAATGTCCGTAAATCTACCGTACTATCTCTAGAAAGTATGATAAGTGTCGAGATCAGACATAAGTCATAAATACTGGGTGATCATGATGACTTGCTAGAGCCCGCTCATGATCTATAAGTTTAGGACTTATTACCAGTATTGTATGATCCCTAAGGGTCACACACCATAGCTAACGGGAAAGTTAAAATGGAATTAATACGGTAAGATGCAAGGCATTTACTGTATTTGCACAGAGAATTGGGCCAGACAAAATACAGTCTTTTGTCTGATTTGGGCCTTGGGCCCAAAAGCCTAATGAGCCATTAGTTTAATTACTTGGGCCCATATAAGGAAGAGGAGAGGCGCAGGAAGCCCTAATATTTTTTTGGTCTGCGATTTTTTGCCTCTTTTTCTTCTCTCTCTATGTTGATTCCAGCTTGGTCTAGCAGCCTGATCCAATAGCTTGTAAGCGTGTGGATACCTGAGGAGGAGCCGGTAATCATCAGCTCTTGCAGATCTCGATATTCCATTGATTAATCCGCTGCAATCATAAGGTAATGATCCTGATCTGTTTATGATTCAACTGCAAATCACCTAGATCCTAGATGATTATGTGCTAGGATGTAACCTGACAATTACACCAAGAACACATATAATCCTTCAGTGGTATCAGAGCATAGGTCGTTAGGTTTTTGCTTTTTGGATCATACTAGGTTGTTTATTAGTTTGATGAATCGATTTTATTGAGTAAAATTGATTGAAACTTGGAAAACCTAGAAATAAGAATAATTGTAGAATCGATTTGATAGCGATCAATTATTGAATTATGATTTATGTGATCGTGAGCAAAAGCGATTATTGATTTGGAAAAGTCAGTTGATTGAATTAATAATCATAAGTGGTATGAATCGCTTGTTGAAAGACAATCATAAGACAATCGAGTAGTGTCACGATCGCTAGGTTTGTCTTTGACTTTCCATGGAATTGCGATCATGGAATCGTGTTTGTCTTTGCTTTATCACGATCGAATTATTAACGATTTGATTTGTTAATGTTTAAGGATCACAACTTTGTCTTTAGTGAATTGTTAATTTCGCATGTTGACTTTACTTTATCATAACAAAAGATTTGTAGAATCGTTATTGTTAAGATTGAGTGGTTTGAAAAGTCATGTCATAATCGCTTACGATTTTGGTTAAGGTCAAAATGGTTTTGTTTTTATTGTATGAATCAATTAATTATTTAATTAATGTATGGTTCAAGCCGTTAACCCAAATCGCGGTTTGCTGGAAATTATTTAATACAATTGGTATTATTTAATTTCTGGTTAAACCGGATTTAAATTCAAAAATTGAATTTTAACCTAAACCGAAGGCTGGTCTAAGTTTGATTTGGTTGGACCAAATAATTTAGAGCTGGTCTGGTTTAGTAAATAACCAGTTGGATTTAGTAGTTAATTTGGCCTCGGACCAGAATTAATGAACCGACTCGGTTATGTCAAATTATTGGGCCAATTGGAATTCTGTGGTCTTGGGCCAAGAATTGGGCCTATAATTTGTGACCCAACCGAAAACTTAATAAAACATTAAATTAGAAAGTTTCTTTGTTTAGAAGTTTCTAATTTTGGAATGTTAGGAAGTTTCTAAAATAAGTAAGTTTCCAAAAATAGTAATCTTCTATTTTTGGAAAGAAAACCTAAAATCCTCAAAACCAATATCAAGCTTGGATGTCTTGCCCAATCTTGTCAGCTACTTAACGCTTATTCAATTACAGATATGGCTTACAGTGTGAGGTGTCTGTTTTTGCGTAAGTAAAGTAGTATATAGTCACTAATTTCATTGGGAGTCCCAGACTTTAGTGATTATTTGGCTGTAAGAGATTGGTTTCCTTGACTGGGCCATCGGGAGTCCCGGGCCTTGAGACATCTGGTGAATTGGGCCTTGGGCCCAATTCACAACCGAGAGTTATTGGATATAACTAGCTGTGTGTATGCTTACCAAGTGAAGCTACTTCTGGGTGACGGCCAGTGGCCCACTTTGGACTTAGCTGAACATGGGTCTCGGAATCATTGCATTCTTATGAGGTCAAACAAAGAAATTTTGAATGCAATGCGAGTTTTCTTATAAGTTATTAAGATTACTCTTTTATGAACTAAATAACTAAAACTCTATTTATCTCTAAATTTCAGCTATGACGAGCACAAACAATCAAAACACTTTCTCGATCCGGTCTGTCCTTGAGATGGACAAACTGAACGGATCAAATTTCTTGACTTGGTCGCGGAACCTGAGGCTAGTCCTCAGGCAGGAGAGAAAGGACTATGTCCTTGAGAGAGCTCTCCCCGAGAGGATCGGGTCCAATGCCTCTCATGCAGTATATGATGCTTGGAATAAGCATTATAATGATGCGGTAGATGTGCGTGGTCTGATATTGGCTACCATGGACTCAGATTTGCTGAAGCAATATGAGAACATGGAGTCGCCAATAGAGATGATCAGCAGCCTGAAATTGAAATTTCAGGAGCAGGTAAGAGTGGAGAGATACCAGTTGGTTAAGTCTCTCACTAGCTGCAAGCTACCAAATGATCATCCAGTAAGTCCTCATGTCAGTAAAATGATGGGTTACATTGATAACCTGAGGAAACTGGATTATCCAGTTAGCCAAGAATTGGCAACTGAGATCATTCTGCAGTCACTGCCGTCAAGCTATGATAAGTTCAGAAGGAACTATATCAAGAAAGGCTTAACGAAGACGCTGACTGAACTGCATGATATGCTCAAGACAGTTGAGCCAAATGTGAAGAGTACCCTGTATAATCTCATGAAGGAGAAGGGTAGGTTTACTAAACCTAATGCTGACAAGGGTGAAGACAAAGTTGTCCAGATTTTGAATCATGGCAAGCGTGTGTCTTCTGAGCCCGAGTCAGATACATCTTACGTTGGTAAGTGCTGCTACTGTAAAGAGACTGGGCATTGAAAGAGAGATTGCATTAAATTCATGGAAGATTATGAGGAGTTGAAGTTGATGTATGAGACTACTTCCTCAGGTATTCATGTTATTACTTCAAGTTCTACCTTATAGGTATTGGATACTGGTTGTGGCACTGATATTTGTTATAATATGCAGAGCCTAAGCAACAGTAGAACGTTGAAGGAAGGACAAGTGGAACTGCGTGTCTGGAAGGAGCTATGGATGCTGCCTCAGCCGCAGGGTTTTCACTTGTAGATGCCTTTGAGGCTTGGTTTTGTATTAAGTAATTGCTACAATGTACCTGCTTTAAGCAGAGTTGTCTTTCATTTTCTTGTAAGAATTTGAATGTTTTTCATTTTGATAAAAGACAAGTTTTGTTCTTTTGATCTTAATGAAATATTAATTGTAGCACCCTATTCAAGGAATGGGTTTTATATCTTAAACCAAAGAGTGCCTAAATGTAACATAAATACCGAATTGGTTTAAATCTGATGAATTAAACCTGATTTTTCTTGGCATAAATGTTTTGGTCACATAGAGTAAGTCGGATTCAGAAACCCCATAGTTATGGACTTTTGGGCTCATTTGATCGGATATCTTATGAGACTTGAATTCTGCTTACTGGACCAAAAGACAAAGGGCCCATCTTAGCCGAGCTAGAGAAAGGCCCAAAGGCTTATTGGACCTTGAACATACTCATGTATGTGGCCCGATGAGCAGTAATGCCAGAGAAAATTTCCTGTACTTCATTATCTTTACTGATTACTTCAGTGAGTATGACTGTGTTCATTTGATGAGACACGAGTTGGAATTCTTTGAAATGGTCGAAAGAGTTCCAGAATGAGGTATAGAATCTGAATGACAAAAGTATTGAGACTCTGGATTAGATCACGAGTGAGAATACTTAAGTCATTAATGGTGTGATCATCTGAATGAGTGTGAAGTCGTTTCACAACTCATTTCTCCTGAAAACCTAAAGGTGTTTCTGTGAGAATGAATCAGATCTTATTAGAAATGATTAAAGATGAGTCACACGAATCTTCCATGATATTCTTTAAGAATAACGCTCTAGAAATATCTAAGTTTACGCTGAAATAGTTCCACCAATATCAGTTGAAAGACACCACATAAATGTGGACTGGAAATGATCCAAATTCGTCTTTACTGAGTATTTGTAGTTGAGCTACTTCGCTGGTTGTCCTAGGGAAACCAAGGCTTGTTACTTTTACGTCCATTCTGTTTTCTAAGAAGGGAAGTTACTTTCCAAGAAGAACAGTGGGAGTAAAAGTATAACTCGAAGAAATTCGAGAAATACAGGAGGCTGCTCAACCTGTTGAGGGAGAGCAACGGATGGATTTACAGATTTCTGTAGAATCTACACCTGTAGAGCCTGAAGTTCGCAGATATGAATGAATCAGTCACTAATCCGAGAGTGATTTCTCGTCATTAGTTGAACCTGATGATCATTGAAAGTTCGCATGATCTGATGATCATTGAAAGCGACGAATCTGCGAAATTCAAAGAAGCGAAAGTGAGCCCGGACTCCGAAAAATTACATTTTGTGTAAGTTGGCTTCATCGATCCATTCATGGATGGAAGCAAACATATCGGAGTTGGAATCTTCGTTCTGTATAAGTAGTCAAGGTTTTGACTTGAACAGGAACGAAATGGAACTGTGCGTTTACTAATAGATAAGTGGGAGCGATGTTGCATTTCTCATATTGTATGTCGATGACATACTGATTCTCGGAAATAACGTCCCAATGCTGCAGTCGGTAAAGGACTGGCTTGGGAGTTGGTTTTATGATTGACATGGGTAAAGCCATGTAGTTCTTGGATTTTGGATCTAAAGATAGAGATCCAAAAGAGCTGGTAGGACAAAGTCAGGATTCTTAAATTGACAAAGTCCTACACGTTTTCAGCATTCCAAGAAGGGTTTTATGCCAATGTCACATGGCATTACGTTAAGCAAGATACAGTGTCCTACGATAACTGCTGAGCTTAAATGCATGGATGAGATTCCATATGCGTCGGCAATTGGATCTATCATGTATGCCATGAAACGTACTTGTTTGATGTTGTTTTAATGTTAAGCAAGACAAGTAAAGACCAGTCAAATCCAGCAAAGAATCACTGGATTGCCGTAAAGAATATCCTAAAGTATTTGAGGAATACTAAGGATAAATTCTTGATTTACGGAGAAAGTGAGGTGCTACAAGTCGATAGAGTCTGAAAGGCAAGTTTCAATAGACAAAGATAATTCCCGGTCACAGTCCGGCTATATCTTGTGTCTGACTGGCGGTGCAAGGCACTGTTGCTGACTCCATGACTTAAGCTGAACATTTCGCAGCTTGAGAAGCGGCGAAAGAGGTTGTTTGGAAAGAAGAGTTCATCACTGAACTTGATGTGATTCCCAGCATAGATGAGACTAGCTGCACATCAGAGGTCCAAACACCTTGAGGGTAGGTATAACCTATTCCGTGAGATAAATGACAGAGGTGTTAAGTAGATAAGCAAGTTTCATCGAATGAGAACGTTGCTAATCTATTAACGAAGCCACTCCTTATGCCTAAGCACGAGTCGCGGACTGTAGCTGTAGGATGAGTGAAATTAAGATGTAGTCTTAATTTCAGTGGGAGTTTGTAAATGGCTTTACTTAGTTGTTTTGAAAGGTTCATGTAAACATAATATTTTATGTTTATGAAATCTATGATTTCTGGATTATTTTAACTGTGATATAAATAATCGTTCCAAAATGATTCATGTCATTATATATGGGCCATCGAAGTACATGAGTAAGACTTGATCCTGAAACCCCATATTTAACGAAATGACATAAATCATAGTGTCCATAGTCGAAGGTTGTTGAAATTGGAACACCAACAACCACTTGAGACTAGATTGTGTTGAGACTTATGACCAAGTTTCGAGGGGTCATAGATGCGCGGCATCAAAGTCGACACATAGGTATATGTAGGGGAGCATATGACCGGACATGGCCCGCTGATGAGAACTCTACAAGATATTAATATCTGTGTCATAAGAGGTTCTCATATACGACTATAGAGTATAGTCCTTAGACCTGAGTTCGCATGCATGTGGCTGCACATGGATTGATGCACTTTGATCATTGTCTAACGCTGTTTCGTAACTGGGAGCTATAAGGACCTTGGTTGGGTGTATTATGAAGGATGAACATGGTCTGGCTATATAAGGATGACACACATCTTGCCTTATGCTAGATCGAGATATTAAGACAAAAGGATTAGGGAATGTAGGATTCCAGTACAAGTGGGAGATTGTTGGGAATGTCCTGAAATCTACCGTACTATCTCTAGAAAGTATGATAAGTGTCGAGATCAGACATAAGTCATAAATACTGGGTGATCATGATGACTTGCTAGAGCCCGCTCATGATCTATAAGTTTAGGACTTATTACCAGTATTGTATGATCCCTAAGGGTCACACACCATAGCTAACGGGAAAGTTAAAATGGAATTAATACGGTAAGATGCAAGGCATTTACTGTATTTGCACAGAGAATTGGGCCAGACAAAATACAGTCTTTTGTCTGATTTGGGCCATGGGCCCAAAAGCCTAATGAGCCATTAGTTTAATTACTTGGGCCCATATAAGGAAGAGGAGAGGCGCAGGAAGCCCTAATGTTTTTTTGGTCTGCGATTTTTTGCCTCTTTTTCTTCTCTCTCTCTGTTGATTCCAGCTTGGTCTAGCAGCCTGATCCAATAGCTTGTAAGCGTGTGGATACCTGAGGAGGAGCCGGTAATCATCAGCTCTTGCAGATCTCGATATTCCATTGATTAATCCGCTGCAATCATAAGGTAATGATCCTGATCTGTTTATGATTCAACTGCAAATCACCTAGATCCTAGATGATTATGTGCTAGGATGTAACCTGACAATTACACCAAGAACACATATAATCCTTCAGCAGGATTGACCATCGATTGATGTTATTGGTGGATTTGATGCGAAGGTAGCGCGCAGGTTACTGGGACCGATTGAGAAGGCGTCCCAGTCGGACCGTTCCGGTTTGACGGGAGCTCTAACGCCGCGTTTCCGGTTAGCCGGGAAACGGGTGTTACAATTTGGTATCAGAGCCTGGGTTAAGGACCCCCGGTTCTGTCCTGGGGGATCAGCTTTCGTTGTTTTCCAAAAACTGTGTTTTCAAGAATTTTCAAAAGTGTTTTCAAAATTTTATAAAATGGTTACTTTGCGAAATGTTTTTTTCAAGCGCCAATTATATCTTCGATTATTCTCCGCATTGGTCATAGTCTAGTTAGATTTTCCTTGCAGGTTGGGGGTTGTTGTCTTTAGACCGCAGTGGTGCTACTGCTTTAGGATGTGTGATGGGATGTATGTGGTGATGTGTACCGTGAGGTGTATGTTGGGATGTATGTTGCGGTGTACGCCTACATGGTTGTCGTAACTATCGAGGTATGTGTTGGGGTTATCCTCCGTATGGATTTTTGTCCAACCAAGCTTTCTAAGGCGATAAGCATGTGGAGACGTTCAGGCTAGAGGCAAATGTGGAGTGGTGCTGATGTATTGTATTTTTGAGTGTTTTTAGGCATAATTAAGAGTGTGTTTTAGCTTTAGGAAAAGCATTTAGACACCATTATTGTGTTTTAGCTTTAGGATAGTGCATTTAGGCATCATTAAGTTTGGTTTGCTTTGTTTCTTCCTTTTTGTAGGTGGTGGATGACCCAAAAGGAGCACTAAAAAAGCAATGGAGGTGGTAGGGACCAAAGGGGCACCAAGCCAAAGTCAAAAAAAATCATCATCAAACGCGGAGTGCACTCAGAGCGGCATCTGGCAGCGGTGGCTGTATGCCGCTGTGGGATCTTTGCGGAAGACCGTTTTCAGCAGCGACATCCACAGCGGCTTGCACTATGCCGCTGTGGATCGAAGCACCTCACAGCGGCATTCGGCAGCGATGGCCCGAAGCCGCTGTGAGACCATTTTCCCACTTGATCTACCTTTTCTTTCTTTTTCTTTTGGCTTGTAGACCCTCCATGTGAGGGATGTCGACCATGATACCCTTTTCGTGTATTTAATGCCTCTTGGTGTGTTGAGAGAGGCATATCACATTTTGCAAAACAATCTACAATAATCTCTTTATCTTTTATGCAATCTTAAGTTCTCTTGATTTGATCTTCTTGTTCTTCATTCTTATTCTGTTTGATCATGTTTGATTGGTGATTACTATGGCTAGTGAGTAGTTTCCTTTAAGTTTCTGGGTTTGAGTGAAGGTAAGGGTGATCTAGATACGGTTTAGGTTGCTTAGAACTTGGGAATACGGATTTCTTACTTGATAGAAGTTCTTACTGCTAAGCTTGAAGTAGCTAATCAATTCCTTGATCTTAAATGTTTCTAGCACCGAGAGATGTAGTTTATATTTGAATCTCTATCGAGTGCTTCACATTCTTAACCAATGAGAATTGATGTTTAAGGTGTTTAGTGGTAGTGAGAACTTGATCTTAATGCATATCTATCTTGAAATTGCCAACGAGAGTTGATGTTAATGCTTGATAGGTGTAAGGTTGCTATCACGAGAGTGGAGTAGCTAGAATCGTTGTTCTTAGCCTAAGAAATCATCTCATAGTTGTTTAATATCTCTGAACTGATAATTGATCACCCGAACCGGAACTCAACCCAAGGAAATTTGTTTTTAAATTAATCAACAACCTTCTTGCTCTGTTTATTCTCTGTTTTACATACTTTTGAATTGTGCTTTGATTCAGTCATCTTATTTGAAATCTGGTTAATTTGTTAGCTTTCAGATATAAAACCCACAAACGAATTTGGTTGCACTTAGATTAAGAAACCACCTGTATTCTTAGTGCGTTTAATCACCCGAGTGGATTGACACCTCAAAGCTGTAACGACTATGTTGTAAACTTGCAACTGAATTAAGTGAAGAGGAACTGATTTATTGCTTATCAAGTTTGGCGCCGTTGCCATCTTGGGTGTTAATTGAACCATTAGGATTTGGTGTTTGCTTGAGAGTAAGTCTTTTCGGTTACAGAGATACTAATCTTCTCTGCCTTCTTTCCCTTTGTTTTGCAGGTGAATGAACGGGACCAACAAACCTTGTACCCAGAGTTGAAGACATAAAAGCACACGAAAGGGAAATTTCAAGGAAAAGAAGACAACAACAAAGAATACGAAGAGAAGAAATCAATATGGCCGACGAACAACAACAACAGCAAGATGGTGGTGAAGTAAACCGACCACACCATCCACAAAGGCCTCACAGAGCCATAGGAGCATATGACGAACCGAGCATCAACGAATATCATTATGGGATCATTGCACCTGCAGTTGAGAACAACAACTTCGAAATCAAAGCTAGCATCATCAACATGGTGCAAGGCAGCAAGTTCCATAGACTACCAATGGAAGATCCATTAGACCACCTTGACAACTTCGACAATCTATGTCGAACAGTGCGCATCAATGGTATCGCGTACCCAAACTCGATATACGCGAGCCGCCAAACAACACCCATTCGGGGGCCCTACCATAGATCTAATTCAAACAAGTCCATCACGCACAATCAACATGTTCATTTTAAGCGATAACTTAGCATTCTACGTTCCACAATCAATCACACGTATCTCTAGCCTAGACTACCTAGGAAAGACGGTATTAACAAAGGACTATCGTCCGAAATTGAATAGAGCAAGGAAGATCACAACCAGTCCTCACCTTGGCCAAAGAAGGGAAAAATCGTAATTTGGAAGCTTCATTAGCCCAAACGAACGTCAGATCTGGAAAGAAGACAAAAATTAGAGCGGTTAGGCTTTTGAATCACTTAATTCGGACTTAGGACGAGCTAGATAGGGGCGAAAGAAGATTCCCAGTTCAAATCATTTAACCCATCTAAACCGGGTTTTGAAAATGGAATTGAAATTGAAATTGAAATTGGAATTGGTTTGGGCTCAACCGGAGATTGAAATTGATTTGGGAAACCAAACTAAACCGGATCAAATTGAATTAAACCGAAGGAAAATCGAAATTGAAATTGAATTGGCTAACCGGATTAAACCGAACAAAATTGATTCAAACCGAATGAAATCGAATTTGGGTAAACCGAACCGGACCAGCCTTACCGGACCGATCGGTCAACGGCGGCGGTCAACGGTTGGCTCCGGCAGCTCCGGCGGTTTCTCCGGCGATGGCGGCTCCGGCAGATCTCCGGCGGTGGACGGCGGCTCCGGTCGGCGGACGGCGGCGACGAACTCCGGCGGCGCGTGGATCTCACGTGCCCGTCTCCTCTCCGGCGCATGAAGGCGCGTGCGGTGGCTCCTCGGCGTACTGTCGACTGCTCCGGCTTCGTCTCGTCACGCTGGTCACGATGGTGGGCTCGGTTTTTCGGGATTCGGGATATTTTTAAAGTTACGACGAACAAAATGTTTTGGGGTTTAAATCCTAGATCTTCGCTTTGGAGGTTACTGGAACGGGAAGGACGATGGAAAACGTGAATAGTGTCTTATGAGGCTTCGAACGGCTCAATACTCTGACAGGGCTTCGCCAAGAGAAGAGAAATAGGGTTTTGAAAGGAAAAGTGGCTAGTATTTATAGGGATTGGCTAGGGTTTTGGAAAAAAGAAATTGAGCTTGGCTAATTGGACTGGGCTTTCTTTTTTTTTAAACAGAAATTTTTACTGGACCGGACCAGGGCCATTACAAAAACACTACCCAAAATTCGGGAGATCAATCCATAAATTGATCATCAACTCATCCTTCATGGATTTACTGTCTTAAAGGTAATATTGTTGTTTTGCTGTTTAGTGTTATTAGACCGTTACAGAAAATTGACATTTGATTTTAGAAAGTTGTCATCTTTACTAAAACAAAACTCTAATTTTGCTCATACAATATCCCTTGAATCTACCTGATAGATTTTTGTCTGTTTTCCGCCGAATTTTTAAATATTTCTAGGTTTTGTGAAGATGGGTGGTGAAAAGTTGGGATTTTTTATTTGGGTTTCATCGATTACTTGTTTAATCTGCCTATGCCATGGATACGTGCCGGTGGATACCTCATCAACTGTGAATCACCCAACAATGTGAAAAGAACACATCCGATTTATTGATGAAAGAAAGAATACACGTCCAAGAGTGTAATCTTGAAGACTGAATCCACTTGAGCTCACAAGAGAGTCACAAGCCAATAACCAAAAAACTGAATGTAACAAACTATCGTCTCCTCTTATATATGAGGACGATTTACAGAGTTGTAATAGAAAAAGTCAACTAAATACTTTTACCAATCTTAGCTAATCATTTTGCAAGCCCATTCTTTCTTCTCCTCTATTCTCAAGTTCTTCTCTCTTCTTCTATATGCACGAAGTGGCATAATAATACCCTCATCACCAAGACTGAGCTAATAATTTGGAAACTGTTGTTTTAGATCTCTTACTCGAATCCAAGAAGTCTCATGATCATGCAAGTTTTGATTTCACCAACACTTCCAAATGGCCCATATCATCGTAACGCTTGTCAATGATCATCTCTTGTTCTATCACCAACTCATCATCTTAGAGAATGGTCTCAGGTAAATGCGTGACAATTATATTGTGACCAACAACCGGTTTCAGTTGAGACACATGAAACACTAGATGTATTTTTGAGTCCACAGGAAGCTTCAACTTATAAGCCACTTTCCCAATTCGTTCAAGCACTTCATAGGGTCCATAATACCGAACAAGTAACTTTTGATACAACCTTCTGCTCACATATTGTTGTCGATAAGGCCTCAACTTCAGATAGACAAATGCTCCCACCTCATACTCTACTTCTCTGTGTTTCTTATCTGCATTTGATTTCATTACATGTTGTGCCCTTAACAAATTCTCCTTAACTGGACAGAGAACCGTATCCCTTTCCTTCATCACTGTCTCAACATCAAATTTTTGAGTCGCCCCTTGTTCAAAAGCCAGTAAGGACGGTGGATCATGACCATATGTCATCTTAAAAGGAGTGCATTATAGGGAAGAGTGGTATGATGTGTTGTACCATAGCTCAGTCCACGAGAGAAACTTTGCACACTTCTTTGGATGTGTAGAAGCATAGCAACGCAAATATGTCTCTAAACACCTGTTAAGAACCTCTGTTTGACCATCGAATTGAGGATGGAAAGTTGTACTGAACCTGAACATGGTACCAGCAATGCAAAAACAGTCTTTCCAAAACTGACTCATGAAGATCTTGTCTCTATAAGAGATGATGAATTTTGGAAAACCATGCAATCTGACAATCTCTTGTAAGAATTTATGAGCCACATCTCTAAAGAGAAAGGGTGTTTCAATGTAATGAAGTGGCTGTATTTACTCAGTCTGTTTACAACCACCAATATTACATTCTGACCTTGGGAGATGGGAAGTCTTATGAAATCCATAAAAATATCCTCCCATATCTTTGTTGGTACATCAATTGGTTGTAGCAAACCAGCTTAAGCCAGGGTAGAGTATTTGTGCATCTGATAAGTGTGACAAGCAGCAACATACTCATTCACCTGTTTTCTCATCTTTTTCCAGTAAAAGATTGCTTTAATCCTCTGAAAGTGTGCAGTACCCCTTAATGTCCTCCAAATACACTGTCATGATACTCATTCAAGATCAAGGGTATCAACCGAGAAGTATTAGGTATGACTAATCTGTTTTTATAAAACAGTCTCCCTTCTTTAACCACATATCTTGGCTTAACTGATTCCCCTGTTAAAACTTTGTGCAACAGCTGCTGAATCTCATAATTCTCTATCTCTTGATACAAATCATGCAACAGTAATGTTGCAGGTCGTGTTAACGACAACATGAACTGAGTACTTGATTGCAACGCAGAATAGTTAATCCGTGATAATCCATCTGCCACCTTATTTTTACAGCCAACCTTGTATTCTATATCAAACTCATATGTCAAAAATCTTGTCAACCAACGTTGATAGTCCAGAGTTATCTCACGTTGCTCCAACAGATACTTTAGGCTTTGATGATCAGTACGTACTACAAACCTTCTTCCCAACAGGTAATGGCGCCACTTCTGGATTGAAAATACTATGGCCATCAACTCTCGCTCATAGATTGGTTTCAATTGCTCTTTCTCAGTCAATGCATGGCTAAAGTATGCAATGGGATGTCTATCCTGCATAAGGACTGCTCCAAGACCATAGCCGATGCATCTGACTTCACAATAAAAGGCTTTGTAAAGTCTGGTAAAGACAAGACTAGAACTGTGATCATAGCAGCTTTTAACAGACCAAATGCTAGTTGGGAGGATGAAGTCCAGAGAAACTGAAGGACATGGGACACTCTCTATGGAAAGAGAAATGCCCCATTATATATTAGATTACTATGTTGGATTACAATAATGTTGATAATCTTTGCTACAAATAAAAGAAAATAATGCATCTTGGAGATGCTATGTGTGCTGGTATTAGTTTGTTATGTGTAGGGGGATTTTTTCAATGGATTGGTACTAGGAAAGCTTACAAAATGGTTCTTCAAAAGGCTTTTATTGTTGCGGACAATTGGAGCTCTTTGGTCTGTGGATAGATGCACACTTTTACATCATAATATATCTCCCAAAAGGGATAGACAAAAACATAATCTTTATAATGTGGTTTATTAGTTGGAATTACCAAGGTATAGGTAGCAAGTGGATTATAAGCTATTTGAGGTAAATATGGCACAAGAAATGCCAGATTTTTTGTTTTTATCGGAGACTAAACAAGACTATGCTTTTACACACTCGTTTATGGGACATTTCGGGTATGAAAAAATATATACGGTGGAACCCAGAGGAGCAAGTGGGGGATTAGCATTGTATTCCAATGACACATCTAATGTGACCATCACATATGGCAGTAATAGGATCATTGACATTGAAATAAATGTATAAGGGAAACAGGTGTCGATTTCTTTGTATACAGTGATCCGGTACAAAAATTACGAGATCAAGTTTAGGAGAGATTGACCAGAATTGGTGTAGTCAGGACAAACCCGTGATTTATTACTAGGGATCTCAACAAGAATACTAGGAACCATGAAAAACAAAGAGGAGCGTTACGACATGCATCATCTTTCGTTTCTTTTAATAATATGATTCAGGATTGTGGCTTAATAGAATTCTCATCTCTGGGGGATACACTCTCATGGAGAGGACTTCGTGGAAAATAACTTATCAGATGAAAATTGGACAGAGCTTTGGCTAATGAGGATTGGCATACGATTTTTCCTTTTTTATTTGTTGAATATTTGGGAATGATAGGTTCGGATCACAGACCTCTTGTGGCCCCTATTGAAGAAATGATACAAAAGAGACGCAGCCAATTCAGGTTTGATGAAAGATGGATAGGTAAAGATGGTCCAATGGAGATGATACGATTAGGTTGGGAGGACTCAGATAGATGGGAGAGGATTGAATTTATTGATAAAATTGGTAAGTGCAAACATTGGAAGAGGCTCAGAAAGATGATAATAGAACCCAAGAAGAAGTCTTGAAAATTTCACTGAAATTGAAGGAAGCATATCAAGATGAAGAGCTTTTCTGGCAACAAAAAAAAAGTATAAATCTTTGGCATACTTCGAGGGACAAATATACAAAAAATTCTTCATTCTGACCAAACAAGGACGAGCGCGGAACCAGATTGTTGGGCTTCATAACTCAACAGGATAATGGGTTACTAAAGAGGAAGAGGTGGAATAGGTCGTTGTTGAATATTTCGAGGAACTCTTTACAACTAGTAATCCGACTGATTTTGAGGATTTCTTGCAGGAGGTCCCTACATCAGTAACAACACAAATGAATGAAATACTCATGCCCCAACTACAGAGAATGAGGTTAAGAGGGCTCTGTTTATGATGTACCCAAAGAAATCTCCGGGTCTGGATGGTATGACATCACTTTTCTACTAGCATTCTTGGCCGATTGTGAAAAATGATGTCACTCAATTGGTTAACAATTTTATTGAAGGAGGGGATCTAGATCCGCGGATTAATATGACTAACATTTGTCTTATCCCAAAAACGGCTTGACCAAGTCGAATGGCTGAATTACAACCAATCAGTCTTTGTAGTATTGGTTATAAAATATTTATGTCAACGACTCAAAGGGCTTTTACCAAACCTGGTTTCAGAAACACAATCAGCCTTCTTCGCATGAAGATTGATATCATAATATTCTGATAGCTAATGTTCCATGGCTTGAGAACAAATCCATCATGTAAAGAAAAATATATGGCAATAAAAGCAAATATCAGTAAAGCTTACGATAAAGTAAAATGGAGTTTCATTGAGAACCTTCTCAATAAGATGGGATTTACTAATCAATAGGTGGATCAGATTATGAAGTGTATTACATCGGTTCAATATAAGGTGCATCTTAGCGGTCAACCTTGTGCACTGATTTCCCTAGAGAGGGGACTCAGACAGGGAGACTCATTATCTCCATATTTATTCATTCTTTGCACATAAGCTTTAATCATGAACATAAATAAAGCGGAGAGAGAAAAACAATTGACGAGACTAAAGGTGGCAAGATCATGTCCCCCTATTTCACATCTATTTTTTGCGGATGACAGTCTTTTCTTCTACAAGGCAAAAAACGATGAATGTGAAACAATTTTACAGATCCTCAAAGACTATGAGGGAGTGTCGAGGCAACACATTAATTTCTCGAAATCTTCACTTCAATTTAGATTTAAGGTAGGAGAGGATATACAGGAAGAGATGAAATCAATTTTAGAAATCATAACCCTAGTGGAATGGGTTCATATTTGGGTATTCCGAAAAGTTTGAGCGGTGCAAAGACGCAAATCTTCAGTTTTTTTACAGGATAGACTCCATGGGAGAGTAAATGGTTGGACTAAAAAACTTATTTCAAGAGGCAGAAAAGAGTTCCTGATAAAATCAGCGGCCAAATCGCTTCCTAACAATGTTATGTCATGATATCGGTTGCCAAAGACAATATAACAACGAAACTGACGAGTGTGGTTTCACAATTTTGGTGGAATTCAGGGGGAACAAACACAAGAATGCACTGGATGTCTTAAGATAAACTATGCAAAGATAAACAAGATAGAGGCATCGGTTACAGAGCATTTAGGGATGTTAACATAGCCTTCTTAGTGAAACATCTATGAAGACTAATCGATAAGACGTATATTTTTTTTTCTAAGGTTTTTAAGAGTAGGTATTTTCGGAACACAGATCCTTTAGATCCCATAAGGTCTTACTCTCCATCTTACGGTCTCTGCTAGATCTCAGGTTAAAAAAACTAATCAAGAGGGTGGGAACATGAAAATCCATTTCAATATGGAATGACATGTGGCTTCCATCGTATCACCCGAGACTAGCAAAACAAAAAAAAAAGGGTACGACACTAGATTTATGTACGGTTGATGAGTTGATCGATCAATAATGTCAGGCTTGGAATAAACAACTGATTGGTAGGGTCATTGAGCCGGATGATGTAGCTTTGATTAAGAGTATCTCGTTTAGTCGACTAAATCAGCCCGATTCCATTGGTTAGCATCACAAAAAGAAGCGATGATACACAGTCAAATATGTTTATTGAACAAAGAGAGATATTCCGGACAGTGGGGAGAGCCCCTCTTTGTGGGGCTGAATATCAAATGTCTTCAGGCGTTCTCATGGAAGATAAAATCCCCCCCCCCAATTTACGACATTTCATCTGGCAAAACATTTTCAGGATGTTTACCGATAATAAGAAACTTGAAGGCACGAGGGATAAAATGTGATACACGCTGTGTACTTTCGCAAATTAACAAATTTGAACACTTTCCCGTCATCATCTATATTCACAAATAGGAATTATCTGTTTGGAGATTACCTTTGAGTAATACAAATGATTACTATCTTTGGATTCTATGGTATTTGGAAAATCAAGAATGATATGGTTTATTGCCATGTAGACATGAGTCCTCAGGATACGTTAAGGTTGGCCGAAACAAAATATGTTACATGGGGAGATGCACATGTGCTTGATTCAAAAGATCTGGAGGTCAACCAAGGAGGATCACGAAACCCAGGGATGGCCTATTATAAAAGGGTCAATGGTGTTATGTGGACGGTCCATGGAAAGAAAGACATTCCCATTCTGGACAAGGATGGTATAGTTGTTTTGAAGGAGGCATAAATGTGATGATGAAAGCGATAAATATACAGACAGGTTTGTCACATCTTCATGCAGAATTTGAGGTCGTAATATGGGATATGGAAAGTATGAAGATTTTTCAACAAAAAAAAACATCATGTTTGCAACGGATTTTCAAAATTTGTTAAGTTAGTGTCAAAACCAGACGAATGACCAGCTTTTTCAATATATGTGGAGTTCAAATGAAGAAATGAGTATTTTACGACATTCGATCTCAAGTACATCTCTCGGACAAGGACAATAGCAGACAGATTAACACGAAGTGCATATCTCAAACCATCATAGAGTGCTCTTGTTGGCCCGAAACCACTAACATGGATCATCATGATTGCTCATGTTGATCCGAAACTACCATCATGAATGATCAGAACTAATTATTCTTTTTATATCTTGTTATAAAAAAAAGAAGATAACACCTAGTGTTCTCGCCTCTTTTTCTTCTAAATAAGTCACAATTTGAACTAAATAATGTATCAAATTCTTGTTATATTAGCTAATTAATTATTTCATCTTTTGCTGCGTACATACATACACAAACCGGTAAAACAATCTGCATTTCTTCCTTATAGATTCATCAAATGTTGAAAACGAAATGAAAAGAAAGAAACGCAAAAAACTATGTAGCATGTCACACAAAGCTTATGGACACTTCTCTTGAAACCTCGATTTAGTAAATATCGGACGTGGACGAGCTTCAACAACAGTATCTTCTTCATCACCGTCGTCTTCAGATGATACTTCTTCTCTAGGTTGCTTTTCTTGTTCTTCATTGTTTGGTTTTCTCTTCTTCTCCTGCTTCCTCTGATTTTTCTTTTGACGTTTCAAACGCTTCTTTGATGTTTTTTCCTCTGCAGCTTTCAGTTTCTCTTCTCTTTTTATAGTAAACTCTGCCATTTGCAAACGCTTGTTATAGTCAATATCCATCCTTGTGAGTCGGTCTTGTTCTCTTCGCCTCATTTGCCGGTACTGTATAAAAGAGAGCGATGCATCATTATCGCACAAGTTAGGATATGTCTAGTAATTAAGTAAAGAGAAAAGTCATAAAATAGCACAAAAAACATACCTTATCATAAATATAGCACCAAGGAAAATAATTCATATTTTTAGCATTATTTTAATTAGAAAGACTTTTATAGCATTATATAATTTAGGGTTTAGGGTTAATTATTTAGGGTTTATGGTTTATTATTTAGGGTTTAGGGTTTAGTATTTAGGGTTTAGGGTTTATTATTCAAGGTTAGGGTTTAGTATTTAGGGTTTAGGGTTTAGTATTTAAGATTTAGGGTTAGGGCTAATTTAGTGACAAAACATGTTTTTGTGCTATTTTTATGATTTTTCTTCCTTGGTGCTATATTTTTGACAAGTCATGTTTTTTGTGTTATTAATGCGATTTTCCCTTAAGTAAATGATGTATACAAGTTCTATGTATATAGATGCTACATTTTGAAAACTGCAGCTTGACGCCATGAAACGCCAAAACCAAAACTTGCAGGGCCCAAAATCATAAAGCACCCGGCTAAAATCAATAGAATTAAAGCCACATGAGCCTCCCGCAGAAAATCAAGCTCTATCAGACTTTTAACCAGGCATTGTGAAATCACAAAACTAAGAGAACAATGTCAGAAAACAAAACACAAGTCTACTAAGAAAATTCAGATCATATCTATGACACAAAACTTCTTTTAATTGATGAAGCTATAGCTTGGAAACAAGCACCTAACTGTGCCCAAGAACAAAAGATGAATCATTGTTTGCAAATCAACCGGTTGAGATTTTCATCCAACGTCTATTCTTTGCAGTTTTCGATTCCAGAAATTGAAAACCGTCACATCTCCTCAACGGTTAATAACTACCCACATGAGTCTCCCAAATAGAATTACTCTCAGATCAAAATCCATCAAACTTTTAACTAGGCAAGACAACATTGTGATCCGTCAAAAAACTTAGATAACAATGTCAGAAAACACACCACTAAGAATAATTACGTTACAATGATAAATTCCCCTTAAATGATTGACGGTACCTCGGAAACCACACCTAACATTGCCTAAGAACAAAATACTAAGCCCTGGTAGCAAATAAACCGGCTGAAATTTTCAGACAAAGAACCTGCATGAAGGATAATAGTCAAAGATCACGAGAATGCACTAAGTATAAGAGAGTCTCTGTTGTAATTAGAATCTTTCTATTGGTTTGGTTTGTTTCACCGAGGATCGGTTATTGATCCGGTTAGGTGATCAAACCAGTCGTCTCGTCTTGAAGCTAAACATGTGGGTTGTACACGAGAAGCTCACTCTCTGATTGGTCCAATTGAATATAAGGCTCAATCAGGTGAGTGTCGTCGTTATCCGTTGAAGTTGAGCTGTAAAGTTGTTACAGTCGAACCACGGTAACACGGTCAAGAGAGAGAGAGAGAGACGACGAGTTTTTTTTACGGCGGAGTTGGCCGTCAACTTCTAGTGCATTCTTGCTGGGAATCCAGCTCCGGTGAGTATAGCTCTCTTCCACATCGGAAGAGGAGGTGAACACCGGGTTAACAAATTGTCGTGTTCTTAGTTCTCTGATTTTAGTTCGATTCGATTGTTAGTTCTAGGTTGGTCGATCATCGGAATCTTGCTCTGTTCTTTGGTCAAGGATCAGAATCTATTAGGCTTAGGTTTAACAAAGTGGTATCAGAGCACAGGTTGTGAAAACTAAGTCTTGAGGATTCAAAGATGACAACAACAAAGACGAAGGTTGCGATCTTCGACAGTTGAAGGAGATTTCGGTTTATGGAGGAAGCGGATGTTCGCAAGTCTAAGCGTTCAAGGACTCAAGGATGATCTCATTGAGAAATCCATCTCCAAAGAGGAAACAACGGAAGAAGAGACGGATCCAGATCTCAGAAAGAAGAAACTCGAATCGGAAGATACGAGGCAAGAACGATGTGAGAAGGCAATGAATCTGATCTTTCTTGCGGTTAGTGATCAAGTTTTGAGGAAACTTGATAAGTGTACAACTGCAGCACAAACGTGGTCTACTCTGGAAAGGTTATACATGGTAAAGACTTTACCAAATAGAGTTCATGCTCAGCTTCTAGTATACTCTTTCAAGATGCAGGAATCAAAGACTAGAGATCAAAATGTCGATGAATTCCTGAAGTTGATCGCAGATTTAAGCAATCTCAGTATAGAAGTTCCTGAAGAAGTACAGGCTATACTATTGCTAAACTCGTTACCAAGCAAGTATGATCCTCTGAAGGATACTCTCAAATACAGTAGAGAAGTGATCAAACTGGAGGATGTTACTAACGCTGCAAAATCCAAGGAAAGAGAGTTCAAGAACTCAGCTCAATCCAGGTCAGAAGGAGAAAGTCACTTCCCCAGAGGAAGATCTCCTACTAAGGGTAATCATTCTGGTAAGAACAAACATCACAAGTCAAGGTCCAAGTCTAAAAATGGAAAGAGGGTATGTTGGATCTGTGGTAAAGAAGAACACTTCAAGAAACAATGTTTCAAATGGATAGAGAGGAATAAGAAGACAGGACAATCTCAAGAAAGGGGCGAGTCTGCTTTGGCCAGGGATGATGCTAAGGATCTAGTGGGACTTCTTGCATCAGAAGTGAACCTGACTATGAATGAAATTACCAAAGATGAATGGATTCTAGACACGGGGTGTTCCTTTCATATGACATCAAGGAAGGAATACTTTATAGACCTAAAGGAAACAAGTAATGGAAGGGTAAGGATGGCAAACAACTCACTGTCAGAAATAAAAGGAATTGGATCAGTTAGGTTCCAAAACCCAGATGAGACTACCTTTACCCTCACTGATGTAAGGTATATGCATGATATCTCAAGAAACCTCATTTCCTTGGGAACTCTAGAAGAAAAAGGCTGTGAGTTCAAGGGAGGAAATGGAACTCTCAGAGTCATAAAGGGATGCATTGTATTCATGAAAGCACAGCGCAGAGAAACCTTGTACATTCTGAATGGTCAAGCTCAAGTAGCAGAAAGCAATACTGCAGAGGTTAACAAGACTCAGAATGATCAGACTCAGTTGTGGCACAGCAGGCTAGGACACATTGGCCAAAAGGCATTGGATGTTTTGAATAAGAAAGGCTGTTTCAAAGATGCAAAGGTCACAACACTGGAGTTCTGTGAAGATTGTGTTCTGGTAAAGACACAGAGAGTGATCTTTGGTGCAGCTCAACATACTACAAAGGACAAGCTGGACTATATTCATTCTGATCTTTGGGATTCACCCAATGTACCACTAAGCTTAAGGAATTGTCAATACTTTACTACTTTTACTGATGATTTTTCTAGAAAAGTGTGGATTTATTTTCTCAGGTCTAAGGATGAAGCTTTCAAGCATTTTGTAGACTGGAAGAAGATGGTGGAAACACAATCAGAGCGGAAGGTAAAGAAGTTAAGAACTGACAATGGCTTAAAGTTTTGTAATCTTCAGTTTAACAGGTTTTGCAAACAAGAAGGGGTGGTGAGACACAAAACCTGCGCCTATACGCCACAACAGAATGGTGTTACAGAGAGATTAAACAGGGCTATAATGAACAAAGTTAGAAGCATGCTAAGTGAGAGTGGCGTAGAACAAAAATTTTGGGCAGAGGCTGCTTCAACTGCTGTCTACTTGATCAACAAGTTACCCTCTTCTGTGCTTGACTTTAAAGTACCATAAGAGATTTGGAGTTCAGCTATGCCCTCCCTGCATGATCTAAGGAAGTTTGGATGCGTAGTCTACGTGCACATAAGTGATGGGAAGCTAAATCAACGAGCCAAGAAGGGGATATTTATAAGTTATCCAGAGGGAGTAAAGGGATTCAAAGTATGGCTACTAGAAGAACAAAAGTGTGTCATAAGTCGGAACGTAGTGTTCAGAGAAGAGATGGTCTACAAAGACATCAAGTCAAGCCAAGACACATGTAAGCTCTCTGATCTTTTGGATTCAACTAACATCAGTTTGAGTTTGATGTTTCAGGAAACTTGAAAGATAGAAGAAACACAGTTCAAGGTGGAGTTTCACCAGGACTAACAGAACTATCTGAGGTTCAAAACGATCAGTTCCAAGATGAAACAGATGATGAGTCAGAAGAAGAACCTGTAGAACCAGGGAGTTATCGATTGGTCAGAGACAGTCCCAAAAGGACTCTCAAACAATCACTCAGACTCAAGGATTACAAAGTATACGAGGACAATGACTATGTTGAGTACATATGTGGTCTAACTGAGGACGCATGAAATAAAAAACCAGATAGCTATCAAGAAGCTATGAGTGATCCAGACAATAGTGAATGGAGAGAAGCATCAGTTGAAGAAATGAAGTCTCTGTGGAAAAACCAGACTTGGATCTTGGTTGAGAGACCTAAAGACAAGAAAGCTATAGGATGCAAATGGGTCTTTAAGAGGAAAGCAGGCATTATAGGAGTTGAGAAACCAAAGTTCAAATCTAGACTCGTTGCCAAGGGTTATTCTCAGAAGGAGGGAATAAACTACCAGGAGATCTTTGCTCCTGTGGTCAAGCATGTATCTATAAGATACATTATGTCAGCAGTGAACCACTTCAACATGGAGTTACAGCAACTGGATGTGAAGACAGCCTTCCTTCATGGTCTTCTTGAAGAAGAAATATTCATGGAGCAGCCAGAAGGTTTCATAGATCAAAAGCATCCAGACAAGGTGTGTTTACTCAAGAAATCCTTATACGGATTAGAGCAATCACAAAGACAGTGGAATAAGCGTTTTGACGACTTCATGACTCAGAACAAATTCACTAGAAGTGACTATGACAGCTGCGTTTACTTTAAGGAATTAAACAAAGCAGGTGTTGTGTATCTTTTACTTTATGTAGATGATATACTGATAGCATCAACTGATAAAGCTCAAGTTCATAAGCTAAAGGATCTGCTGAGCACTGAATTTGAAATGAAGGATTTAGGAGATGCCAAGAAGATTTTGGGTATGGAGATTCGCAGAGACAGAGAGTCAAGAATCCTGAAGGTGGCACATGAAGAGTATTTGACAAAGTTCCTTGGAGTATATGGAATGGATCAAGCAAAGGCTGTAGATACACCATTGGGAGCTCATTTTAAGCTAAGATCAGCAACTGATAAGGAGTTTGAAGAACAAAGGGAAGATATGGAAGACATACCATATCAGAACGCAGTTGGAAGTCTAATGTATTCAATGGTGAGCACAAGGCCTGACTTGGCATTTCCAGTTGGGATAATAAGCAGATTTATGAGCAAACCTTTGAAGGAGCACTGGCAAGCCGTTAAGTGGGTACTAAGATACGTTAAAGGCACAAATCAGATGGGTTTAAGCTACAAGAAAGACAAAGAGTTTGTCATAAAAGGTTACTGTGATGCTGACTACGGTGGAGATCGTGATCAAAGGAAGTCAACTACAGGCATGGTCTTCACAGCTGGAGGAAACGTCATAAGTTGGAGGTCTACATTACAGAAGATAGTGGCGTTATCAACAACAGAAGCTGAGTATGTGGCTTTGGCAACAGACAAAGATGATTTCTGGTCACAGTCCGGTTATATCTTGTGTCTGTGTGGCGGTGCAAGGCACTGTTGCTGACTCCATGGCTTAAGCTGAACATTTCGCAGCTTGGGAAGCGGCAAAAGAGGTTGTTTGGATAGAAAAATTCATCACTGAACTTGATGTGGCTAGCTGCACATCTGAGATCCAAACACATTGAGGGTAGGTATTACCTATTCCGAGAGATAAATGATAGAGGTGTTAAGTAGATCAGCAAGTTTCAACAAATGAGAACGTTGCTAATCTATTAACAAAGCCACTCTTTAGGCCTAAGCACGAGTCGCGGACTGTAGCTGTAGGATAAGTGAAATTAAGATGTAGTCTTAATTTCAGTGGGAGTGAGTAAAGGGCTTTATTTAGTTATTTTGATTGGTTCATGTAAACATTTTTTAATGTTAATGAAATTTTTTATTTCTGGATTATTTTAACTGTGATATAAAATAATCGTTCCAAAATGATTCATGTCATTATATATGGGCCATCGAAGTACATGAGTAGACTTGATCCTGAAACCCCATATTTAACGAAATGACATAAATCATAGTGTCCATAGTCGAAGGTTGTTGAAATTGGAACACCAACAACCACTTGAGACTAGATTGTGTTGAGACTTATGACCAAGTTTCGAGGGGTCATAGATGCGCGGCATCAAAGTCGACACATAGGTATATGTAGGGGAGCATATGACCGGACATGGCCCGCTGATGAGAACTCTACAAGATATTAATATCTGTGTCATGAGAGGTTCTCATATACAACTATAGAGTATAGTCCTTAGACCTGAGTTCGCATGCATGTGGCTGCACATGGATTGATGCGCTTTGATCATTGTCTAACGCTGTTTCGTAACAGGGAGCTATAAGGACCTTGGTTGGGTGTATTATGAAGTGTATAGTTCATAGTGATGGAACAAGATGGGATTTGTCCCTGCCGTTTAACGGAGGTAATATCTCTAGGCCAATCGGAGACTTGATAGCTGGTAAGAGAGTGGCCACTCCCAAACGGACTTGCCCAAGTCGTTTGAATTGTCAGTATCAAATCTGGTCCGATGAACATGGTCTGGCTATATAAGGATGACACGCTTTTTGCCTTATGCCAGATCGAGATATTGAGACAAAAGGATTAGGGAATGTAGGATTCCAGTACAAGTGGGAGATTGTTGGGAATGTCCTGAAATCTACTGTACTATCTCTAGAAAGTATGATAAGTGTCGAGATCAGACATAAGTCATAAATACTGGGTGATCATGATGACTTGCTAGAGCCCGCTCTTGATCTATAAGTTTAGGACTTATTACCAGTATTGTATGATCCCAAAGGGTCACACACCATAGCTAACGGGAAAGTTAAATGGAATTAATACGGTAAGATGCAAGGCATTTACTGTATTTGTACAGAGAATTGGGCCAGACAAAAGACAGTCTTTTGTCTGATTTGGGTCTTGGGCCCAAAAGCCTAATAGGCCATTAGTTTAATTACTTGGGCCCATATAAGCAAGAGAGAGGCGCCATTAAGCCTAAGTGTCAGCGATTTCTTTTAGGTCTGGCCGTCCTCTCTCTCTCTCTGTTGTTCCAGCTTGGTCTAGCAGCCTGATCCAGTAGCTTGTAAGCGTGTGGATACCTAGGAGGAGCCGGTTATCATCAGCTCTTGCAGATCTCGATATTCCTTTGATCAATCCGCTGCAATCATAAGGTAATGATCCTGATCTGTTTATGATTCAACTGCAAATCACCTAGATCCTAGTTGATTATGTTAGGTTGTAATCTGATAATTACACCAATGAACACACATAATCCGACACACTGATCACGTGCTACCAAGATGTGATGAGCTCCACAACACACAAGCATTCAAATAACAACGCGATCAACGAAGGAAATCGAGAACACTGCGGCACATGCTCTCGATTAGACTCGATCTACACTAAACGCATCTCTAACGCAATCTCCACACCATGGGCCCCAAACGCGAATTCGGTAACTTCCACGAGGACACTTAGCTACCCCACGGTAACTAAAACCACCCACGACTCCTAGACGAAAACACGAAGTCCTACGACTAAGACATCGTTCTTTGTCCATTGATATGCGGTGACTCGGGTTACCCCTAGATAACCAAAGCTTCCATGCAGTCCGGCCCTAGGACGTGTACCCGTATTCTCCGGACCACACACCTACCAGCGTCACTCAGTAGGTTAACACAATAACCAGAATCACCACCGAAGGCACGTGAATTGGTCAGGTAACTACCCGAGGATCCAATCGGGTCGAAAGTACCCGAACGCCATCTCTAGACTTGCGGGATCTAGCGCACCCTATAGAGTCCAAATAACAGTAATGTAAAGAAGCAGACTCACTGGGAATCTATCACGCAAGACCGAGAAGGTCAACATAAATAAATCCAATCACAACTCCAAATCTATCCCGCAAGTCCTATCACCAACTCCACATCACCCGACCTTATCCGGTTTCGTACCGGATTAGGTATCCATACCCAAACTTACTCGGTCCAGCACCAGAGTAAGTATCTACCAGTACAGTCTACTCGGCCCAACGGCGAAGTAGATAAACAATCAAACAATCAACAGTCTACTCGGCCCAACACCGAAGTAGATAAATAATCAAGCAATCAATAGTCTACTCGGCGCCCAACACCGAAGTAGAAACACAATCACACAAACATTAATCACAACACCACACAACTAATTAGTTAGATTTTTTCTTAACCGTAACTCATTCAATCCGTTACCTTGGGATTAGTGGATTACTAATCCCATAGACGGCTTAATCCAATTCAATTATTAATTCTTATTCTCAACCTCTTCAATCCGTCAGCTTGAGATTAGTAAACTTACTAATCTTCTGACTTCACATTATTATTTAATCAATTCATTTAATCCGATAACCCCGACTATTGACTAATTACCCACCCCGTTATTATATTCTAATTGTGTTATGTGTTTTAGCCGTATTTTAATCATCTCATAATTCCCCATATATAGATTCATTTAGATACGTTCTTACTAACATATACATGCATATAGTTCCTAGCATGCCATTCTATATGAATGCGACACCCAATCAAGCAATCAAGGGAACTATCAATCAATTACCGATATAAGCTAACTAGCATGCATCTCTTTAACCTAACCATTTAATTAGTTAATCGAGTTATTAATCAACCTAGACGTTCTAACCAATTCAATCATCGAGGTATGCAACCTAAATCTATGGTTTATAAATACTGGGTCTATATGTCCTATTCTAAATGCATCACACAATTTAGCCGAGTCACAGTGATATCATGACGACGGATGGATGGATTGACGGAACTCCGACACGTTAACTTCCACGAACCGTTAACTTGCTTTGACCCGAGCGTTGACCTTAGTGATTCCGATCGTACCTTCACACGAGCCTCCAGACCATCCTCATTTTCTCTCTTCTTTTTCTCTTTCTCTCTCCTCTTTCTCTTTCTCTCTCCTCTGGTTCTCCTCCATCTCTGTCTCTTCTACTTTTTCTCACGCTTCCTCCTTCTCTCTCTTCTTCTTCTTCTCACGCTCCTTCTTCTTCTCACGCTTCTTCTCCTTCTTCTTCTTCTTCTTCTTCTTCTTCTTCTCCTTCTTCTTCTTCCTCTTCTTCTCATTCTCCTTCTCCTTCTTCTTCTTCCTCCCTCTTCTGGTCTTCTTCTTCTTCCTCCTCTGGCTTCTTCTTCCTCTTCTTCTTCTTATTCTTCTCCTTCTTCTCCTTCTCCATGCTTCTTCTTCTCTTCCTCTCCTTCTCTCTTTCTCTTCTCTTTTGTTTTCTTGTTGTTGTTGGTGTGTTCAAAATGAGTGAAAGGGGAGCTTCTTATATAGTAAAATAAGCTAACTTGGATGGAGGACAAGTGTCACTCTCTTTCTCTCATCTTCAACCACGCCCACGGCCACATTCCATGATAGATTCAATGCATTTCTTCTCCTATTATGCCCCTTAAGCCACGCAGACCAAGAGGATAAGATGCATTCATCTCATTTAACATGTGATCATTTAGAAACCAAGGAAGATTCAATGTACCAAATTCATAACTTGAATCAATTAGTAAGAGGTGTTGCCATCAGGGAAGTTCCACATGTCATTAAGAAGTTTTTTCTGATCAATTAGATTGCCCCAAACATTTCGTAGAAGTTCATATTCCTGATTCCTTTCGATGCTTCGGTTTAGCCGGTTTTACGTTTAATATTTTAAAAACTCCTTAGCTGCTTCTATAAATCCACAAAGCCTCATTTACAGATTCTAGATGATCTTTTATGAATTTAGCAATTTGAATCACTCCGTTTGGACATCTCTAGCTCCGGTTATGGATTTTACAAGTTTCTTTGGTTTTATCGGTTTTCATTTCCGATAGTCCGAAAAACTCATTTACGGTCTATTTCCACCATTATTGGTCTTCTAAATATTTTATTTATTTAAAAAGAAAAACATTTGGCCCATCTTAGCTTTCGGCTCGTATTTTGATAAAATTACCAAAATGCCCCTCATCTCTTGGAAATTACAGAAATACCCCGTTTGACTTTTCTGCTGCCCGTTGACCAATTTTGAGAGACAGGGTATTACAACCAAGGTCAGAGAATTGATAACCACCTCAGAATCTCACAGCTCTGTATCGATTATTTCTCCAAACTCCTTGGCGATGAGCTTGAGCCTCAGATGTTTACTCAAGATGATTTCAACTTGTTGCTCCCTAATCGTTGTTCCGAGCAGCAGTGTTATGAGATGAGTAGCGACTTTTCTGCCTCAGACATCAGGCAAGATTTCTTTAACTTACTCAGGAATAAAACGAGTTGGCCAGATGGGTTTTCTGCAGAGTTATTCATGGGTTGCTGGCACATCATTGGTTCGGAGGTAATAGATTATGTGCAAGAATTCTTTCAAAGCGGTGAGATTCTGAGGGAGATGAATGCTAATTCTATGATTTTGATCCCTAAGCTCACTAATGCTTCAAAGACTACAATTTAAGACCAATCTCATGCCTCAACACGGTTTACAAAGTTTGTTGGCGAATAGGCTAAAACAGGCGCTCTCCGGGGTTATCTCAAGTGATCAATCTGCATTCATGCCGGGTTATCTCATCTCGAAAAATGTCTTGTTGGCGACAGAGATCATTAATGGTTATAACCGTAAGGACATTGATCCAAGAGGGCTTCTCAAACTCGACTTTAGGAAAGTCTTCAACTCGGTTAGGTGGGATTTCCTCACAGCCGCAATGAGTGTTATTGGATTCCCGGAGAGACTCGTAAATTGGGTTTTGGTATGCATTTATTCCCCTACCCTCTCGATTACGATTAACAGACAGTCAAGAGGGTATTTTAAGAGCTCGAGGGGATTAAGGCAAGGCGATCCAATGTCACCTTACTTATTTGTTCTCGCCATGGAGGTATTTTCAGACCTTCTCACTTCACGGTTCAATGCTCGGTACATATTTCATCACCCAATGGCCTCGAATATTGATATCACGCACTTAATGTTCGCTAACGATGTTATGATATTCTTTGATGGTGGAAGTTCTTTTCTTCATGATATCTCAGAAATGTTGGACGATTTTGCTAGGTGGTCTTGTCTGAGAGTAAACAAAGAGAAATCAAAAGTTTTCACGGCGGGTTTGAGCGATTGAATCCAATGCAGTTACAAGCTACGAATTCACTACTGGCTCGCTACCCATCCGCTATTTAGGACTTACTTTGATGCCTCAAAAGTTGTATGTTTGTGTGTATGAGCTCTAATTGATAAAATAAATAAGAAGTTCAGATCGTGGGCGGTGTTGTCTTTATCTTATGCGAGTCGGGCTCAGCTCATATCAACGGTCATAACAGGTAATGTCGTCTTCTGGATCTCGACCTTTATGCTGCCTAAATCTAGCATCAAGAAAAATGAGAATCTCTGCTCTCATTTCCCATGGTCTGGTGATATGGAGAAGGACACAATGCGAAAGTTTCTTGGTCAACTGTTTGTCTCCCAAGAGTAGAGGGAGGTATTGGTTTGCGTAAGTTTGAAACTTGGAATAAGTCCTTACGTCTGAGATTTGTGTGGCGCTTACATTCAGACTCAGATTCTCTATGGGCGTTATGGCACAAGCAAACTAATCTAAAAAATGTTTCCTTTTGGGCTAATGAAGAATCTCCGGCACATTCATGGCAATGGAGGGTTCTACTACGGCTTAGACCACTGGCTCAAAGGTTTATCAAAGTCGAACTAAACAATGGCTGATAAGCTGTTTTTTGGTTCGATAACTGGACATTGTTAGGTCCTCTCCTTCAATTCATTGGCGCAAATGGTCCTCGAGATTTCAGACTTCCCATCAACAGTCGTGTGGTTGAGGCTTGTAATGATATTGGATGGACTTTACCGGCACCAAGTTCTTATGAAGCCCTCGATGTGCATACTCACCTATCTCATATTACTTTGACTCTTGCTTCTTATGATGATGATAAAGTCATGTGTGTGGTTGATGGCGTGAACTGTAATGGTTTCTCATACGCTATTACTTGGGAATCGTTGAGGCTTAGAGAGGACACTAAAGAGTGGTCCAAATCAGTTTGGTTTAAAGATGAGCTCCCTAAATATGCTTTCACTACCTAGGTCGTGCACCTGAACAGATTATCGACCCGAGCCAGAATGTGAAACTGGGGACAGCATTTGACGGATTTATGTTGTCTCTGTTCGGCTTCTGTCGAGAATCGAAGATCATCTTTTTCTCAGAAGTGCTGTCACACCCATCCCGTCGGATCCAAGTCAACGACTCTTTGACTTCACAAGTCATAGTCCACAAACCGCGAACCAAGCCATAAAAGGGAACCAACGCTTAAATAACCTAAAGGTTTACGTTATTAAAAATCAAAACCTGAGTCTTACAAGTAAAACAAAAACAAACGGAAATAGTCATAACCCGAAACGAGAAAAATGCATAAGTCTTAACGAAATAAAAAAACGCCAAAAGTAAAAGAAAGCCCGCTTCCCAAAACGTAGCACCACACCGTCAAACTGTTGGAATTGTGTCCAGTAATCTCGGTACTGTCTCTAGAAAGTAAGAGTATGTCAAAGATCAGACATAAGTCATATAATACTGGGGGTCATGATGGCTTGCTAGAGTCCGCTCATGATCTATAAGTCTTGGACTTATTGCTTTTATTATATGATCCCATATGGGTCACACGCCTAAGCTAACAGGAAAAACGTGTAGGAACGGTTTAGCAGGAGTACGGTAAAAGTGCTAGGCATTTACTGTACTTAGAGAGAATAAAAGGTTTAGCCACTGTGCATCGATCGATGCACAAGGTGCAACGATCGATGCAGTGCGAAAACGCTTTCGAGTAATTGGCATTTGGGCCAAATGGCCCAAACGGAACCGAACAAGTTTTATAAATAAAACTCGAGTTCAGAACCAAAAGAACCCTAACTTGAGCCGTCAACTCTCTCTCTCCCCTGCGCCGGTTTCTCCCAGTGGCCTAGCAGCCTGCTTCCTGATTGGTGTGCGTGTGTGAACCTCTGGAGGAGTTATCTCTCGGTGGCTCTCTGATCTCTGACCTGTTCTTCATATTTCCGCTGCATAAAAGGTAACAGGTGAGATCTATATTGTTTCTACCCAAGAGAACCTAGATCTGGCATGTTTAGGATCAAGTAATCTGATGAACTGAATCAGGATTAACACTAAAAGATCCAACAGTGGTATCAGAGCCATTGGTTCTGGTTTTTCTTGTTTAGATTCATGTTTAGGATTGTTTAAAGAGGTGTTTTTGAATCAATCTACTGATAAGATTAAAACACTTAAGAAACAAGAATTGAATCCTAAACAAACAGTTAAAAAATCGCATGACCAAGTTATATTGATTTGGTATGCGATCTAAACTGATTTTGCATCGACTGAGATCGCATTGCATCGATCGATGCAATGCAAGGATCGATCGTTGCAGTCGCGAGAGATTGACTGCGATCGCATGGATCGTTCAAACGATCGCATGGATCTCGCGAGAATCTCTCGGCCAAACCTGATAACCGTTCGTGCACGCGTGAGAGCATCGATCGATGCAGGATCGATGAACGATCGTTGCAGGATCAATGCTGAGAGCATCGATCGATGCGGTTGGGGTTTTGGCTCGGTTTAATTTAATTAAAACTTAAACCGTCACGGTTTAATAAACAGACTTAATAAATTTATTAAGTTCTGGTTAAACCGGGATAAGAAATCCAATGTCGAAATAATTATTGGATTTAGTGCCTAAACCAGGATTTTCTAATTTGATTTGGTTGGACCAAATAAATTGAGAAAATCCGGTTTAGTAAATAACCGGTTGACAATTGTGGTCGTCGTAGTAATTAATTTTGGTTAGACCAATTTTAATGAACCAGACCGGTTATGTCATTTAATTGGACAATTGGGTCATGTCTTGGACATGGACCAATTCTTGGGCCTCGGGCCAAGAAGTTAAAACAATTGGGCCAATTATTTGAGTCTTTCTTCAGATTAATTTAAAATTTATTTTATAAAATATAAAGTCGATTTTAAATTAAAGTTTCCGAAATTTTGAAATTAGAAAGTTTCTTAAATAGAAGTTTCTGGATTTGCGGATTTTGGATTTTAAGAAATTTCTAAAGTTAGAAAGTTTCCGATTTTAGAAAGTTTCCAATTTTAGAAAGTTTCCAAAAATAGTAGGTTTCCAAAATTAGAAAGTTTCCCGAAATAGTAATCTTCTATTTTGGGAATGAAATTTTAATAAACCTACGAACCTCAAATAATATCAAGCGTTGGATGTCTTGTCCAGGCTATGTCAGCTGTCGAAGCCCATTCAATTGTATTCATGGCCTTACAGTGTGAGGGTGTCTGCTTTTGCGTGGGTAAGACGGTTTGTGATTCATAAATGTCATTGGGAGTCCCAGACATTAATGATTACATGACTGTATAGTCTGGTTTTCTTGACTAGGCCATCGGGAGTCCCGGGCCTTGAGACATCAGAGTGGATTGGGCCTCGGGCCCAGATTCACAACCAAGAGTTATATCACGGATATAATTAGCCGAAATAGGGCTTACCGATATAAGCTAAGGTTGGGTGACGGCCAGTGGCCCACTTTAATCTTAGTTATATGTGGATCTTGGAATCATTATATTCTATTGAGGGTAACTGATGTTATTGAATATAATGCGTGATTAATCATATTAGCCAAGAATTGGCAACTGAGATCATTCTGCAGTCACTGCCGTCAAGCTATGATAAGTTCAGAAGGAACTATATCAAGAAAGGCTTAACGAAGACGCTGACTGAACTGCATGATATGCTCAAGACAGTTGAGCCAAACGTGAAGAGTACCCTGTACAATCTCATGAATGAGAAGGGTAGGTTTACTGCTGACAAGGGTGAAGACAAAGTTGTCCAGATTTTGAATCATGGCAAGCGTGTGTCTTCTGAGCCCGAGTCAGATACCTCTTGCGTTGGTAAGTGCTGCTACTGTAAGGAGACAGGGCATTGGAAGAGAAATTGCAGTAAATTCTTGGAAGATGATGAGGAGTTAAAGTCGATGTATGAGACTACTTCCTCGGGTATTCATGTTATTACTTCAAGTTCTACCTTAAAGGTATTGGATACTGGTTGTGGCACTGATATTTGTGACAATATGCAGAGCCTAAGCAACAGTAGAACGTTGAAGGAAGGGCAAGTGAAACTACATATCTGGAAGGAGCTTGGGATGCTGCCTCAGCCGTAGGGTTTTCACTTATAGATCCCTTTTAGGCTTGGTTTTGTATTAAGTAATTGGTACAATGTACCTGCTTTAAGCAGAATTGTCTTTCATTTTCTTGTAAGAATTTGAATGTTTTTCATTTTGATAAAAGACAAGTTTTGTTCTTTTGATCTTAATGAAATATTAATTGTAGCACCCTATTCATGGAATGGGTTTTATATCTTAAACCAAAGAGTGCCTAAATGTAACATAAATACCGAATTGGTTTAAATCTGATGAATTAAACCTGATTTTTCTTGGCATAAAGTCTTGGTCACATAGAGTAAGTCGGATTCAGAAATCCCATAGTCATGGACTGTTGGGCTCATTTGATAAAATATCTTATGAGACTTGAATTCTGTTTAGTGGACCAAAAGGAAAAAGGGCCTATCTTAGCCGAGCTAGAGAAAGGCCCAAAGGCTTATTGGACCTAGAACATACTGATGTATGTGGCCCAATGAGCAGTAATGCCAGAGAAAATTTCCTGTACTTCATTGTCTCTACTGATTACTTCAGTGAGTGTGACTGTGTTCATTTGATGAGACACAAGTCGGAATTCTTTGACATGGTCGAAAGAGTTCCAGAATGAAGTATAGGATCTGAATGACAAAAGTATTAAGACTCTGGATTAAATCACGAGTGAGAATACTTAAGTCATTGATTGTGTGATCATCTTAATGAGTGTGAAATCGTTTCACAGCTCATTTCTCCTGAAAACCTGAAGGTGTTTCTGTGAGAAAGAATCAGATCTTATTAGAAATGATTAAAGATGAGTCACACGAATCTTCCATGATATTATTTAAGAATAACGCTCTAAAATATCTAAGTTTACGCTGAAATAGTTCCACAAATATCAGTTGAAAGACACCACGTTAATGTGGATTGGAATCGATCCAAATTTGTCTTTACTGAGTATTTGTAGTTGTGCTACTTCGCTGGTTGTCCTAGAGAAACTAAGGCTTGTTACTTTTACGTCCAATCTGTTTTCTAAGAAGGGAAGTTATTTTCCAAGAAGAACAGTGGGAGTAAAAGTATAACTCGAAGTTTTCTCAGGAAAACCAAGGCTCGGTACTTTTACGACCATTCTGTTTTCTAAGAAGGAAATTACTTTCCAAGAAGAACAGTGGGAGTAAAAATACAACTCGAAGAAATTCGAGAGCCTGAAGTTCGCAGATATGAAAGAATCAGTCACTAATCCGAGAGTGAACTCTCGTCATTAGTTCAGCCTGATGATCATTGAATGTTCGCATGATCTGATGATCATTGAAAGCGACAAATCTGCGAAATCCTAGGAAGCGAAAGTGAGCCCAGACTCCGAAGAATTACATTTTGTGTAAGTTGGCTTCATCGATCCATTCATGGATGGAAGCAAACATATCGGAGTTGGAATCTTCGTTCTGTTGAAGTAGTCAAGGTTTTGACTTGAACAGGAACGAAGCGGAACTGTGTGTTTACTAATAGATTAGTGGAAGCGATATTGCATTTCTCATAGTGTATGTCGATGACATACTGATTCTCGGATATAACGTCCCAACGCTGTAGTCGGTAAAGGACTAGCTTGGGAGTTGGTTTAATGATTGACATGGGTAAAGCCACGTAGTTCTTGGATTTTGGATCTAAAGATAGAGATCCAAAAGAGCTGGTAGGACAAAGTCAGGATTCTTAAATTGACAAAGTCCTACACATTTTGAGCAATCCAAGAAGGGTTTTATGCCAATGTCACATGGCATTAAGTTAAGCAAGATATAGTATCCTACGATAACTGCTGAGCTTAAATGCATGGATAAGATTCCATATGCGTCGGCAATTGGATCTATCATGTATGCCATGAAACATACTTGTTTGATGTTGCTTTAATGTTAAGCAAGACAAATAAAGACCAGTCAAATCCAGCAAAGAATCAATTTTCCTAAAGTAAGTCCTAAAGTATTTGAGGAATACTAAGGATAAGTTCTTGATTTACGGAGAAAGTGAGGTGCTATAAGTCGATAGAGTCTGAAAGGCAAGTTTCCAATAGACAAAGATGATTTCCGATCACAGTCCGGTTATATCTTGTGTCTATCTGGCGGTGCAAGGCACTGTTGCAGACTCCATGACTTAAGCTGAACATTTCGCAACTTGGGAAGTGGCGAAAGAGGTTGTTTGGAAAGAAGAGTTCGTCACTGAACTTGATGTGATTCCCAGCATAGATGAGACTAGCTGCACATCAGAGGTCCAAACACCTTGAGGATAGGTAAAACCTATTCCGTAAGATAAATGACAGAGAAGTTAAGTAGATCAGCAAGTTTCAATGAATGAGAACGTTGCTAATCTATTAACGAAGCCACTCCTTAGGCCTAAGCACGAGTCGCGGACTGTTGCTGTAGGATAAGTGAAATTAAGATGTAGTCTTAATTTCAGTGGGAGTTATTAAAGGGCTTTATTTAGTTATTGGATATGTTCTTGAAATAACATTTAAGATGTTTAATGAAATTATTATTTCAAGATTATTTTAACTGTGATGAAATAATCGTTCCAAAATGATATGAACCATTTTATAGGTCATCGAAGTAAATGACTTGATCTTGAGTCATCAAAGTCATTTAGCTTGATCATGAGACCCTATATTTGATAGATGTTTTATATCATCCTGTCCCTAGTCGAAGGTTGTTGAAATTGGAACACCAACAACCGTGTGAGACTAGATTGGTACGTGACTTATGACAAAGTCTTAATGTGTCATAGATGCACGGCGTCAAAGTCAGTACATAGGTGTATGTTGGGAACATACGACCGGACAAGACCCACTTATAAGAACTCTTCAGGATATTTATATCTGTGTCATAAGAGATTCTTACTACGACTATAGAGTATAGTCCTTAGACCTGAGTTCGCATGCATGTGACTGCACATGGACTGATGCACTTTGATCATTGTCTAACGCTATCGTTCTGCGATAGTTATAAGGACCTTGTTTGGGTACATCATGAAGTAAGTAGTTTACAGTGATGGAACAAGACGGGATTTGTCCCTCCAATATAAATGGAGTGAATATCTCTAGGCCAATCGGAGATTTGAATACTGGAAAAATGCATGGCCATGCTCAAACGGACTGTCCCGAGTCGTTTGAATTGTCAGTATCAAATCAGAGTCCGATAAACAAGATTAGACTTTATAAGGATGACACTAATCTTGCCTTATGACTAATCGAGATATTGAGACAACAGGATTATGAATACAGAGAGATTCCAGTACAAGTGGGAGATTGTTGGAATTGTGTCCAGTAATCTCGGTACTGTCTCTAGAAAGTAAGAGTATGTCAAAGATCAGACATAAGTCATATAATACTGGGGGTCATGATGGCTTGCTAGAGTCCGCTCATGATCTATAAGTCTTGGACTTATTGCTTTTATTATATGATCCCATATGGGTCACACGCCTAAGCTAACAGGAAAAACGTGTAGGAACGGTTTAGCAGGAGTACGGTAAAAGTGCTAGGCATTTACTGTACTTAGAGAGAATAAAAGGTTTAGCCACTGTGCATCGATCGATGCACAAGGTGCAACGATCGATGCAGTGCGAAAACGCTTTCGAGTAATTGGCATTTGGGCCAAATGGCCCAAACGGAACCGAACAAGTTTTATAAATAAAACTCGAGTTCAGAACCAAAAGAACCCTAACTTGAGCCGTCAACTCTCTCTCTCCCCTGCGCCGGTTTCTCCCAGTGGCCTAGCAGCCTGCTTCCTGATTGGTGTGCGTGTGTGAACCTCTGGAGGAGTTATCTCTCGGTGGCTCTCTGATCTCTGACCTGTTCTTCATATTTCCGCTGCATAAAAGGTAACAGGTGAGATCTATATTGTTTCTACCCAAGAGAACCTAGATCTGGCATGTTTAGGATCAAGTAATCTGATGAACTGAATCAGGATTAACACTAAAAGATCCAACACAATCTACCCCTGCAACTCTCCGGGATTACCTGCAAAACAGACAACAAAGGAGGCCTGAGTAATTGGTTCAACACCAATACCCAGTGAGTGCAGGTTCTAGGAACCCGTGATCTCATCACAAGTAAATACAACATCAATAAAATCCAAGGTTAATAACACCTTGCACCCATGCTCGAAGGCTCACACAACCTACAACACTATCGCTCACACAGAAACACCACCACACCGACGCGCAGGCCACATATCACACAACTCCTTTGGGAAGGCGCGTCAAACCTCCCTTGAAGACTTTTAGAGCATGTGACTTTCCCTCTTCGGTCTCAGCCACATGCCCCTGCACAGAAACCCGTCACAAGCGCCTAACAGTTCTAAACAGACAAGCCTTCATTCACAAGCAACGTTTTCAGTTCAGTGATAACCTAATGTGTAGGTGTATTTAATCGCATCAACATAAATCATCCGCTAGAACTAAGCTACCTAGGAAGGAGGATATTAAACGAGGGCTCATGTCCCGATATTAAGATAGATTGACAAAAGATCACGACCGGTCCCCACCTTAGTCTAGATTGGTGAAACAGAAGTAGATCTGGGAATCCCGACAGTAGATCTGGAAATCCTGCACACAGATCTAGGGTTTTTTACTACAAATCTAGGGTTTTGGGTCAGATCTGAACGAGAGAGAGAGAGAGAGAGAGAGAGAGAGAGAGAGAGAGAGAGAGAGAGAGAGAGAGAGAGAGAGAGAGAGACGGAGAGAGATACGGTTCAGATCTACAACTTCTACGGATCATATCTGATATAGAAGCATAGATCTGAGCCAGATCTAGGGTTTTGGGGTAGGATATGGAGTAGATCTGAAATTCGGGAGTTTCTAACCTTAAGAACGCGTAGATCGGAGGGTTCTACACTCAAATGAGTCGAGAAGACGGCGACTCGGGGTTCGGGATCGGAAACAGCGACGATCGGAATTTTCCGGCGAAGTTCTGGCGAACGGCGCGGCTGCTCTGGCCAGGTGGTGTCGCGGTGGCGGTCCGGCAGTGGTCCCGCGGCGGCGGTCCGACGGTCCCGCAAGGCTGCTCCAGCGAGGCGGCGGTAGTCTGGTGGTGGATCTCCGGCAGCGGTCCGGCGGTCTCTGGCGGTGGCTGGCCGATGGCTGGTCGGCGGCGGTCGGTCTCAGGCTAGTTGTCGATCGGTCTCCGGTCACGAGAAGGGCTTCAGTCTCTCAAATTTTGTGACAAATGAGGAGCCCTTCCCTCCTTTTATAGGGAAATGTGCTAGGGCTTCCTCTCTTAGCGGGTTGGGCCTTGAGCCTTTGGCCCAACTCCCTCTTTCCTTTGGGCTCAAGGCAAAGCTCATGGCCCACTCCTTCAATTCCTTTGGGCCCAAGTAATGGGTCATGAAATTGTTGGAATTGTGTCCAGTAATCTCGGTACTGTCTCTAGAAAGTAAGAGTATGTCAATGATCAGACATAAGTCATATAATACTGGGGGTCATGATGGCTTGCTAGAGTCCGCTCATGATCTATAAGTCTTGGACTTATTGCCTTTATTATATGATCCCATATGGGTCACACGCCTAAGCTAACAGGAAAATGTGTAGGAACGGCTTAGCAAAAGTACGGTAAAAGTGCCAGGCATTTGTCGTACTAAGAGAGAGATTAATGGGTCTGATTAAATCCAAGGGATTTAATCAGATTGGTATTTGGGCCCAAAAGCCCAAAAGGAAATAGACAAGTTTTATAATTAAAACTTAAGTCTGATTTTTCCTCCTAACCCTAATCCCCTGCGATTTTTTTTCCTCTCCCTCTGCGCCTCCCACAGCTTGGTCTAGCAGCCTCTCTTCCTGCTTAGTGTGCGTGTGTGAACCTCTGGAGGAGTTATCACTTGGTGGCTCTCTGATCTCTGACCTGTTCTCTCTTTCCGCTGCATAAACAGGTAAAAGGTGAGATCTTATTGTTTCTATTCATGAGAACCTAGATCCGTATGTTTAGGACTGTTTAATCTGAAGAACTGAATCAGGATTAACAACCAAAACATCCATCAGTGGTATCAGAGCTATTGGTTCTGGTTTTTCTTGTTTAGAATCTCGTTTAGGATTGTTTTTCTTGTTTAAGAAGTGTTTTGAATCAACTACTGATAAGAAAATCACTTAAGCAACAAGGAATTGAAACCTAAACATATTTGAAATCGCAAAAAAACCAAGCTATATGACTTGGATTGCGATCGGCCGAGTGTTGAACCGATCGGCTTGGCCGGTTGGATCGCACGACCGAGAGGTGCGATGGATCCGATCGCGAGATCGACCACGATCGTCGGCTTCTCCCGTCCCGATCGCATGGATCCGCAAGGCAGATCGCATGGATCTCGGCCCAACCTCGCGTCCCGATCGTCGCCGAGCGTCCCGATGGATCGTCCCGTCCGAAGCCGTCTCGATCTCGGATCGTCGCGTGCGGCTTGCGGCTGGGCATGGTGATCGTGGAGCTAGGTCACAACCATGATTGGTTTGTGACCAATTCGGTTCGGTTTAAAATTTTATTAAAATTAAACGTCTCGGTTTAATAAACAGATTTAATAATTTTATTAAATTCTGGTTAAACCGGGATAAGAAATCCAAAGTCGAAAAATTGGATTTTGTGCCTAAACCAGGATTTTCTAATTTGATTTGGTTGGACCAAATAAATTGAGAAAATCCGGTTTAGTAAATAACCGGTTGACAATTGTGGTCATCGTAGTAATTAATTTTGGTTAGACCAATTTTAATGAACCAGACCGGTTATGTCATTTAATTGGACAATTGGGTCATGTCTTGGACATGGACAAATTCTTGGGCCTCGGGCCAAGAAGTTAAAACAATTGGGCCAATTATTTGAGTCTTTTCTTCAGACTAATTTAAAATTTATTTTATATAATTATAAATCGATTTTAAATTAAAGTTTCCGAAATTTTGAAATTAGAAAGTTTCTTAAAATAGAAGTTTCTAGATTTGCATGTTTTGATTTTTTTAAAGAAATTTCTAAAGGTTAGAAAGTTTCCGGTTTTAGAAAGTTTCCAATTTTAGAAAGTTTCCAAAAATAGTAGGTTTCCAAAAATGGAAAGTTTCCCAAAATAGTAATCTTCTATTTTGGGAATGAAATTTTAAAATAAACCTACAAACCTCAAATAATATCAAGCGTTGGATGTCTTGTCCAGTCTATGTCAGCTGTCGAAGCCCATTCAATTGTATTCATGGCCTTACAGTGTGAGGGTGTCTACTTTTGCGTGGATAAGACGGTTTGTGATTCATAAATGTCATTGGGAGTCCCAGACATTAATGATTACATGACTGTATAGTCTGGTTTTCTTGACTAGGCCATCGGGAGTCCCGGGCCTTGAGACATCAGAGTGGATTGGGCCTCGGGCCCAGATTCACAACCAAGAGTTATATCACGGATATAATTAGCCGACAAAGGGCTTACCGATATAAGCTAAGGTTGGGTGACGGCCAGTGGCCCACTTTGATCTTAGTTATATGTGGATCTTGGAATCATTATATTCTATTGAGGGTAACTTATGTTATTGAATATAATACGTGATTAATCATATTAAATTTAATACGAGATTAATCATATTGAACATATTAACTAATAACCTTTTTATCTTATATATTTCAGCTATGACTACTACAAGCACTCAAAACACATTCTCAATCCGGTCTGTTCTCGAGAAGGAGAAGCTGACTGGAACGAACTTCCTGACGTGGTCAAGGAACTTGAGGCTGGTCCTCAAGCAGGAGAAGAAGGATTATGTCCTTCGTGATCCTCTCCCCGAGAGGCCTGCTAACAATGCCGCCAGGACTCTGCATAATGCTTGGGAAAAGCATTCGTCAGATGAAAATGATGTGTATTGCCTTATGTTGGCGACAATGACTGCTGAGCTGCAAATGCAGTTCGAGAGTGTGTTGTCACCAATTGAGATAATGGCAAGCCTGAAATCGCTTTTTCAGGAGCAAGCAAGGACTGAGAGGTTTCAGACAGTTAAGAACCTCTTAGACTGTAAGTTGGCTGCAAATGCGGCAGTGAGTCCTCATGTCTTGAAGATGATGGGTTATCTCGATCATCTTCAGAAACTCGACTGCCCTATCAGCCAGGAACTTGCCTGCGACATCGTTCTGCAGTCTTTACCTGCAAGCTATGATCAGTTCATACTGAACTTTAACATGCATGGCTTGAGTAAGACATTGCCTGAGCTTCACGGAATGCTCAAGACTGCAGAGCCCAACTTGAGGAAAACCGCCAAGGACCCCAATGTGCTTATGGTGCAAAAGGGCAAGGGGTTTAAGAAATCCTCTGCTAAGGATAAGGGAAAGGCCAAGGCTGTCCAAGTCGCGGACAAGGACACGCCAAAGCCCAAGCCCAAGTCCAAGGCTGGGCCAACTGACATATGCAGGTTCTGTAAAGAACCAGGGCATTGGAGGAGAGAATGTAAGAAATTCCAAGAAGGTCTAAAGGAATTGAAGAAGAAGACTCTCGAGACTTCTTCAACATGTATTTTTGTTATAGAAGTTAATACAACTACTTCTGATAATACCTCATGGGTTATGGATACTGGTTGTGGGGCTCATATTTGTACTAATATGCAGGCACTCAGCAACAGTAGAAGGCTGAAGCAAGGACAAGTGGAGCTACGAGTTGGGAATGGAGCGAAAGTTCCTGCACTAGCTGTAGGCACATACTTGTTGACTTTACCTTCGGGATTGATTTTAGAACTCAATAATTGTTATTTTGTACCTGCTATAAGCAGAAATATTATTTCAATTTCTTTGTTGGATTTGGAAGGTTATGATTTTTCAGTTAAGAATAAATTATGTTCCTTCAATCGCAACAATTTGTTCTATGGTTCTGCCCCTCTTACGAATGGGCTTTACATACTCGATCAATCCGCGCCAATTTATAACATTAATACCAAACGGTTCAAACCTAATGAGGAGAACCGAACGTTTCTATGGCATTGTCGTTTAGGGCACATCAGCGAGAAACGCATCAAGAGGCTCCATTCGAATGGACTTCTTGGCTCATTTGACTTTGAGTCATGTGAGAAATGCGAATCCTGCATGATGGGCAAAATGACACGGACCCCCTTTAATAAACCTAACGAGAGGGCCAGTGACTTATTGGGCCTGATACACACTGATGTGTGTGGCCCAATGTCCACAAATGCAAGAGGAAACTATCAGTACTTCATTACCTTCACTGATGATTTCAGTAGGTATGGATATGTTTATTTGATGAAACATAAGTCTGAATCTTTTGAGAAGTTCAGAGAATTCCAAAATGAAGTACAGAACCAACTTGGCAAAAGCATTAAGGCTCTTCGGTCCGACCGAGGAGGAGAATACTTAAGCCAAGAATTCAGTGATCATCTAAGAGAGTGTGGGATCGTATCCCAACTCACTCCTCCCGGAACACCTCAATGGAATGGTGTGTCTGAGAGGAGAAATCGGACCTTATTAGATATGGTTCGATCTATGATGAGTCACACAGACCTTCCAATATCCCTTTGGGGATATGCTCTGCTAACAGCAGTGTTCACTCTAAATAGAGCGCCATCGAAAGCAGTAGCAAAGACACCATATGAATTATGGACTGGAGTGGCTCCAGTGCTGTCTTATCTTAGAATTTGGGGTTGTGAAGCCTATGTCAAGAGATTAATCTCAGACAAGCTTACACCAAAGTCTGATAAATGCTACTTCATTGGTTATCCGAAGGAAACCAAGGCTTATTACTTCTATCTACGTTCCGAGAACAAGATCTTTGTTGCCCGGGATTGTAACTTTCTTGAGAGAGAGTTTCTCTCTAAGAAAGACAGTGGGAGTAAGGTACTGCTTGAAGAAATTCAAGATGAACAGGATGCTGCTCAACCTAATGAGGAAGAGCAGCAGGAGGACCTACAAGAAATTGTAGAGCCTGAACCTGTAGTACCTGAAGTTCGAAGATCCGGGAGGATCCGTCACGAACCCGAGAGATATCAAGGATTCCTCGTGACTAACTGTCATGATCTTTTGATCATTGATGGCGATGAACCATCGAACTTCAATCAAGCCATGATGGGCCCAGATTCCTCGAAGTGGCGCAAGGCCACTGATTCCGAAATGGATTCCATGTCAGTCAACCAAGTGTTTTCGTTGGTTGACTTACCCGCTGGTGTAAAAGCCATCGAGTGCAAATGGATCTTCAAGAAGAAGATTGACGTGGATGGAAATGTCCAGATTTATAAAGCCAGGTTGGTGGCAAAAGGTTTCAGACAAGTTCACGGTGTGGACTACGATGAAACCTATTCACCAGTGGCTATGATGAAATCTTTTCGGATTCTACTAGCAACTGCAGCTTTTCATGATTATGAAATTTGGCAGATGGACGTGAAAACCGCCTTCCTGAATGGGATTCTGGAAGAGGATGTGTATATGACGCAACCTGACGGTTACATAGATCCAAAGAATGCTGGAAAAGTATGCAAGCTTCATAAATCCATTTATGGATTGAAGCAAGCATCGAGGAGCTGGAATCTTCGTTTTGATGAAGCGATCAAGCAATTTGACTTCATCAGAAACGAAGAAGAACAATGCGTGTATAAGAAAACTAGTGGGAGCAAGATAGTATTTCTTATTCTGTATGTCGATGACATACTGCTTCTCGGAAACGACGTTCCAATGCTGAAGTCCGTAAAGGACTGGCTTGGAAGTTGTTTTTCCATGAAAGACATGGGTGAAGCCGCATACGTTCTTGGAATCAGGATCTACCGGGATAGATCTAGAAGGCTGATAGGCTTGTGTCAAGATTCATACATTGACAAAGTCCTACAAAGATTCAGCATGAAAGATTCCAAGAAGGGCTTCACGCCAATGGTACATGGCACAACGCTAAGCAAGAAGCAGAGCCCTACGACGGCTGCTGAGCTTGAGCGCATGAAGAATATTCCTTATGCATCTGCAATAGGATCTGTCATGTATGCCATGATCTGTACTCGTCCTGATGTTGCTTATGCATTGAGCATGACGAGTAGATACCAGTCAAATCCAGGTGAAAACCATTGGATTGCCGTCAAGAATATCCTGAAGTATCTAAGACATACTAAGGATAAGTTCTTGGTATACGGTGGAAGTGATGTGCTTAAAGTCAGTGGATTCACGGACGCAAGTTTCCAGACAGACCAAGATGATTTCCGGTCACAGTCCGGTTATATCTTTTGTCTGAATGGCGGTGCAATCAGTTGGAGAAGCTCCAAGCAAGACACCGTTGCTGATTCCACTACAGAAGCTGAATATATCGCCGCCTCAGAAGCAGCGAAGGAAGCTGTTTGGATACGAAAGTTCATTATTGAACTAGGTGTGATACCAGATGCGGCTGAGCCTCTGGCACTGTTTTGTGACAACAATGGTGCTATTGCTCAGGCAAAGGAACCAAGATCACACCAGAAATCCAAGCATGTTCTAAGAAGATTTCACTTGATATGTGACATCATTAATAGAAAGGAAGTCAAGATCAGCCGAGTTCAGACAGATGATAACGTCGCTGATCCGTTGACAAAGCCACTCCCAAGGCCTAAGCTCGAGTTTCTGACTGAAGCTGTAGGCATTAGAGACATTGAAATGTAATCTAAATTTGAGTGGGAGTTTGAGGGCTTTTATTTAGTTATTTGATATGTTCTTGTAAAACATTTTTCTTATGTTTAATGAAATTATTATTTCAAGATTATTTTGACTGTGATGAAATAATCGTTCCAAAGTGATATGAACCATTTTATAGGTCATCAAAGTAATTGACTTGATCTTGAGTCATCAAAGTCATTTAGCTTGATCATGAGACCCTATATTTGATAGATGGCTTATATCATTCAGTCCCTAGTCGAAGGTTGTTGAAATTGGAACACCAACAACCGTGTGAGACTAGATTGGTATGTGACTTATGACAAAGTCTCGGTGTGTCATAGATGCTCGGCGTCAAAGTCAGTACATAGGTGTATGTGGGGTACATACGACCGGACTAGACCCGCTTATAAGAACTCTTCAGGATATTTATATCTGTGTCATAAGAGATTCTTACTACGACTATAGAGTATAGTCCTTAGACCTGAGTCCGCATGCATGTGACTGCACATGGACTGATGCACTTTGATCATTGTCTAACGCTGTCGTTCAGCGATAGTTATAAGGACCTTGTTTGGGTACATTATGAAATGAGTAGTTTACAGTGATGGAACAAGACGGGATTTGTCCCTCCAATATAAATGGAGTGAATATCTCTAGGCCAATCAGAGATTTGAATACTGGAAAATGCATGGCCATGCTCAAACGGACTTTCCCGAGTCGTTTGGATTGTCAGTATCGAATCAGAGTCCGATGAACAAGATTAGGCTTTATAAGGATGACACTAATCTTGCCTTATGACTAATCGAGATATTGAGATAAAAGGATTATGAATACAGAGATTCCAGTACAAGTGGGAGATTGTTGGAATTGTGTCCAGTAATCTCGGTACTGTCTCTAGAAAGTAAGAGTATGTCAATGATCAGACATAAGTCATATAATACTGGGGGTCATGATGGCTTGCTAGAGTCCGCTCATGATCTATAAGTCTTGGACTTATTGCCTTTATTATATGATCCCATATGGGTCACACGCCTAAGCTAACAGGAAAATGTGTAGGAACGGCTTAGCAAAAGTACGGTAAAAGTGCCAGGCATTTGTCGTACTAAGAGAGAGATTAATGGGTCTGATTAAATCCAATGGATTTAATCAGATTGGTATTTGGGCCCAAAAGCCCAAAAGGAAATAGACAAGTTTTATAATTAAAACTTAAGTCTGATTTTTCCTCCTAACCCTAATCCCCTGCGATTTTTTTTCCTCTCCCTCTGCGCCTCCCACAGCTTGGTCTAGCAGCCTCTCTTCCTGCTTAGTGTGCGTGTGTGAACCTCTGGAGGAGTTATCACTTGGTGGCTCTCTGATCTCTGACCTGTTCTCTCTTTCCGCTGCATAAACAGGTAAAAGGTGAGATCTTATTGTTTCTATTCATGAGAACCTAGATCCGTATGTTTAGGACTGTTTAATCTGAAGAACTGAATCAGGATTAACAACCAAAACATCCATCAGAAATGGGCCATTACAATTCTCCCCCACCAACATTGAATTCGTCCCCGAATTCGGTCCGTCGCTGGGTTCAGCGAACAACTCTGGATGGCTCAGCTTAAACAGCTGCTCGGGTTCCACACTTCCTCATGAATTCTGTCTCTCTCCCAGCGAACCAGGACCATTTTGGTTCGCTTCCCATTGAAATCAGACTCCCGATGATCCAGGATTCCAACCGGTTGCTAGTTACTGACCAATTGCGGTTGACATCTGATGGCGGCTTTGGCAGGATTAGTTCTGGTTCACGTGCAACCTTCCGCAACACAGACACATGGAACACGTTGTGAAAGTCCGACATCTCTTGCGGTAACTCTAGCCTATACGCCACCACACCAACTCTCTCGAGTATCACAAATGGTCCCATGTACCTAGGCCTAAATGTTTTTAGCTTGCGGTTGGGATCGTTGCCCCGGAACGTCCTCATCTTAAGGTACACCGAATCTCCCACGACAAACTCCAAATCCTTACAGCGCTTATCTGCATAACTTTTCTGACGGTCGTGCACCTGCTTTAGCCATTCCATGATCAACTCCACTTGCTCGACCATTTCCTGAATCATTTCTCGCTCTAGATAATGCCGCTCACTCACCTCGGTCCAACATAGGGGGTCCTGCAAGGTCGACCATACAAAGCCTCGTATGGTGACATTTCGATGCTCGAGTGGTAGTTGTTGTTGTAGGCAAACTCGACCAACGGTAGGAACTTAACCTAGTTCCCTTCCTAATCCAGCACACACGCCCTCACCATATCCTCAAGTGTCTGAATGGTCCGCTCAGAGTGTCCATCGGTCTGCGGATGGTATGCCATACTGAGAAGCACCTTCGTACCCATTGCCTTCTGGAATGACTGCCAGAAGATGGAGGTGAAATTCGGATCTCTGTCTGACACAATACTAACTGGCGCCCCGTGCAGCTTCACTATGCACTCGACATACTTCCGGGTAAGAGTCTTTGTCCTAGTTGTCTTCTTTATCGGCGGAAAGTGTGCAGACTTTGTAAGTCAGTCCACGATCACCCAAATCGCATCCTTCCTTCCTGTCGTTCTCGGCAGCCCGGTAACAAAGTCAATTGTCACCATATCCCATTTCCATTCTGGTATAGGCAACCCTTGCAACAACCCGCTGGGGACTCTTCTCTCGGCCTAGACTTGCTGGCAGTTCTGACACTGCGAAACCCACTTTCCCACGTCTCTTTTCATGCCTTCCTAGTGGTAGTACTACTTCAGATTCTGGTACATCTTGTGGTTCCCTGGGTATATTCAAAACTGCGACTAATGAGCTTGCTTTAGAATCTCTTTTCTCAACTCTTGATCCTTCGACACACATATTCTGTTTTTGAACAAGATCGTCCCGTTGATTGCGGTGTGGTATCCGATCACCTCTTCCTCAACCATTGCTTGCAAGGTTCCATCCTTTGGTTACGCCTCTCTGATCCTGCCCAGCAGATCAACTTGGTCCAGTGCCTCCAATCCGGCGACACCTTCTTCGACATTGGTGGCACATAACCGCAATTCCACCAGGGTTGCTGACAGCTCCTGCACTTCCTTGCTCTCCGACATGATAATCTTTCTCCGGCTTAGAGCATCACCCACCTGGTTAGCCTTCCCACGGTGATACTCGATCTCAAGATCGTAATTCGCCAGGAGTTCCATCCATCGGCGCTGCCTAAGATTCAGTTTTCTTTGGGTGAAGACGTACTTTAGGCTCTGATGGTCTATGAATATTTGTACCTTCTCTCCGTACAAATAGGCACGCCATATTTTCAACGCAAAGACTACTGCTGCCAACTCCAAGTCTTGGGTGGGGTAGTTGACCTCGTGCTTCCTCAACTGCCTCGATGTGTACGAAATCACCCTCCCCTCTTGCATCAAGACACACCCCAGTCTAGCTCCCGATGCGTCCGTGTAGACTGCGTACGGTATTCCCGGCCGCGGCAGTACCAACACTGGAGTTTGAGTCAACAATTTCTTTAGTCGCTCAAAACTCTGGGCGCACTTCTCTGTCCATACAAACTTGATGTCCTTTCCCGTCAAGTACGTTAAGGGCTTAGCTATGTTGGAAAACCCGCCCACAAACTTCTTGTAATATCCTGCTAGCCCCAAAAACTGCGAATATCGGTTGCATTCTCCGGTCTCGTCTAGTTGGTGATAGAAGTTATCTTTTACGGATCCACTGCCACTTCGGACTCCGAGATCACATGGCCAAGGAAACCAATCTTCTTTTGCCTAAAACTACACTTTCTGAGTTTGGCGAACAACTGCTGCTTCCGGAGCGTGTCCAAAACAATCCAGAGGTGCTACATGTGCTCTTCCTTACTCCTCGAGTAGACCAAGATATCGTCGATGAATACAATGACGCATTTATCCAAGTACTCCCGGAAGACATCGTTCATCATCTTCATGAAAGCTGCTGACGCATTGGTCAATCCGAACAACATTACCACGAACTCATAGTGCCCATAGCTGGTTCGGAATGATGTCTTCTTGATGTCCTCCTCCGCTATCCGGATCTGATGGTACCCCAAGGCCATATCGATCTTCGAGAACCATGAGGCTCCCTGCAGCTGGTCCAAAATCTCATCGATCCTTGGCAACGGATACTTGTTCTTGATGGTAAGCTTGTTCAGGCCTCGGTAATCGATGCAGAGTCTGAAACTTTCGTCTTTCTTCTTGACAAACAAGACTGGTTCTCCCCATGGAGAACTGCTCGGTCGAACAAATCCTTTCTCCACAAGATCCTCCAATTGTTTCTTCAACTCGGCCATCTCTGCGGGCGCTAAACGATAGGGAGCCCTCGACACGGGTGCCGTTTCAGGCTCTAGCTGTATCGTAAAGGCATCGTTTCGCTCCGGTGGAGGTCTTTTCAATGGTGCGTTTACATCCGCGTATTCCGCAGCCACCAGAATGGTGTCCAACCTCGGAGCTTCCTCTTCCTTGGTCATCAAGATGGTTGCTAAGAACGCCTCGTTTCCTTTGCTGATCAACTCTTCTGCTTGCATCATGGATATGATTGATATGCCCGTCCTTGTTTTCATTCCCTTGAAAACGATCTTTCCCTCTTCACAAGGAAAAGTGACGGTCGCCTTGGCGCAATCCATTACAGCCCGGTGTTGTACCAATTAATCCATTCCTAGGATAACTTCTTAGCGACCCAGCTCCACTTGCACTAAATCCGCGGATATGTCGACTCCGGCCAGCGTTACTGGCACTCCTTCGAAGACTCCCGTTCCTGCTAATTTCTCCGACCCGGCGGTTTCGACCTTCATGACTCCTTCTACAAATCTGCCTTTAAATGTCCAACAGCTCGATAGCTTTGGGCTTACAAAGCTATGCGTAGCTCCCGTGTCAAACAATGTGTGTGCGTCTACTCCCCCAACCACAACCGATCCTACACGGTTTTCTAAAACTAAGCTACTAGACTTTTTGATAATCACGACTCCACAAAATTCACGAAGAAGGTAGAATTACGTACCCGCTATCGGATCAGCTCCCTCGTGAACCCCGACAACGTACACCCGAGGTCCTCCAGCTTGACCTCCTGGTGGCATTTTCGGTAGCGGTATATCACAGCTCCTCCTTGCCCTCCTTGCAGCGGTGGGTGCTGTGGTTGCACCACAAAGCCGATCCTCCTTGCACTCCCATCCTGGCGCGATTCTGCGGGCAATCCCGGTGAATGTGTCCTACTTGACCACATCCAAAGCATGTCCGCGGTTGAACCTGCTGAAACGGCTGTACTTTCAGAGGTTATGCCTGCTGCACCAGAACTGCTGGCACTGCAGCATTCGCGGTTTCCCAGTTCCTCTTGGCTCCTCGGTTATGCGCATTCTTATGCTGCCTCTGCTCTTCCTCCCAGTCCGTCTCGGCATCAGCTGCCTTCTCAATCAGGTCGTGGATGTCGAAGTAATCCCTCAGATTGCAGCGATACTTGAGTTCTATCTTTAGTCCAGTGAGGAATTGGCGGATCAGCTCTTGCTCGGTCAAATACCGGCCTGAAAACCTCCTCTGACGATTGAAATTCTCTCCATATTCCTGCACGCTCCGGTTTCCCTGGCGGAGGTTCTGTAATTCCCCTTCCAACCTATCCATGGCTACTTCTGGAAAGTACTTCCGGTTGAAAGCTTCTCGGAAATCCATCCACGTCAGCCGACGTCCCTGAGCTCCTTCCACTACTCCTTCCCACCAGACCAGCGCATCATCCTTGAGGTAAAAGATGGCTATCTCAACACGAAACTCCATCGGGCACCTGGCGGTATCCAAATTCCGCTCCAACTTCCTCCTCCAGTTGTCTGCTGCAATGGCGTTGACCCACCAGCAAAATGGTCCATCTGAATCTCCCTCAGATGCTTCAGCATACTCCAGTAAGACATCCCTTGCACCACTCCTGGCGCCTGTGGTGGCGGTGGTGGTGGGTACTGATCCATCGCTGGCGGAGGCTGGACGAATCCAAACCCCATAGGAGCGTATCCAGCTCCTTCAACAGCAATGTCAGCACCATCTGGGCATTCACAGCTCCCCCAGCGTGTCCGGCTCCTCCTGCAGCTCCAGGCGCCACATTAACATCTCATGGCATAACTTAGGGAGCTACTACTCCTCCTGCTCCCACAGCTCCCATGGCAACTTCATTAGCAGCTCCATCATTAGCAACTTGCGCCTCCCGTAGGGCAAGCAGCTCTTGCATAAGAGCGGCCTCAGCAACTACCTGTCCAACTCCCAACACGACTCCTTCCTAGTTTTCAGCAACTGGTTCCTGACCTCCGTGAACACTGGTAGCACTTTTTGTTGATGTCGATGGCGGCAGAGCATCAAGGTCACGACGGACTGGTGTGGCTCTTCTCGTAGGAGGCATCCTGTTGCAAAAGAAGGAGGAATGAGTCAGTTGGCGGTTGAATACTGAACTCACTTCCGGCGAGTATATAAGGAGGAGCTTGGAGTGGTGATCCTAGAATCTAGCTTTTAGAAATACCCATTTAGAAAAGAGTAGGAAACACTTTGAAAACACGTTGAAATCCGAATATAAATACAATATCCTACCCTACCTAGCCAGGGCAGCACTGGCTAGGTCTGACCCGGCTCTGATACCAAATTGTCACACCCATCCTGTCGGATCCAAGTCAACAACTATTTGAATTCACAAGTCATAGTCCACAAACCGCGAACCAAGCCATAAACCGGAACCAACGCTTAAATAACCGAAAGGTTTACTTTATTAAAAATCAAAACCCGAGTCTTACAAGTAAAACCAAAACAAACGGAAATAGTCATAACCTGGAACGAGAAAAAACGCATAAGTCTTAACGAAATAAAAGAAACGCCAAAAGTAAAAGAAAGCCCGCTTTCCCAAAACGTAGCACCACACCGTCCGTCTACCCCTGCAAATCTTCGGGATTACCTGCAAAACAGACAACGAAGGAGGCCTGAGTAATTGGTTCAACACTAATACCTAATGAGTGTAGGTTCTAGGAACCCGTGATCTCATCACAAGCTAAACACAACATCAAAGAAATGAATCCAAGGTTAATGACACCTTGCACCCATGCCCGAAGGCTCACACAACCTACAACACTATCGCTCACACAGAAACACCACCACACCGGCGTGCAGGACACATCTCACACCACTCCTTTGGGAAGGCGCGTCAAACCTCCCCCGACGACTTTCAGAGTATGTGACTTTCCCTCTTCGGTCTCAGCCACATGCCCCTGCACAGGAGCCCGTCACAGGCGCCTAGCAGTTCTAAACAGACAAGCCTTCATTCACAAGCAATGTTTTTGGTTCAATGATAACCTAATGTCTAGGTGTATTCAATCGCTTCAACACAAATCATTTGCTAGAACTAAGCTACCTAGGAAAGACGCTAATAAATAAGGGCTCATATCCCGATATTGATATAGATTGAGAAAAAATCACGACAGGTCCTCACCTTAGTCTAGATTGGTGAAACAGAAGTAGATATGGGAATCCCGACAGTAGATCTGGAAATCCTACACACAGATCTAGGGTTTTAGTCTACAAATCTAGGGTTTCGGGTCAGATCTGAACGAGAGAGAGAGAGAGAGAGAGAGAGAGAGAGAGAGAGAGAGAGAGAGAGAGAGAGAGAGAGAGAGAGAGAGAGAGAGAGAGAGAGAGAGAGAGAGAGAGAGAGAGAGACGGAGAGAGATACGGTTCAGATATACAACTTCTATGGATCAGATCTGATCTACAAGCATAAATTTGAAGCAGATCTAGGGTTTGGGGGTAGGAGATGGAGTAGATCTGAGATTCGGGATTTTCTAACCTTAAGAACGCGTAGATCAGAGGGTTTAACACTCAAACGAGTCGAGAAGACGGCGACTCGGGGTTCGGGATCGGAAACAGCGATGATCGGAATTTTTTGGCGAAAATTCCGGCGAACGGCGCGGCGGCTTCGGCGAGGCTGCTCCTGAGAGTCGACGGTGGTCCGGTGGTGGAGCTCCGGCGGCGGTCGGTCTCCGGTTGGCTGTCGATCGGTCTCCGGTCATGAGCAGGGCTTCGCTCTCTCAGATTTGTGATAAATGAGGAGCCCTTCTACTTCTTTTATAGGGAAATGTGCTAGGACTTCCTCTTTTAGCGGGTTGGGCCTTGGGCCTTTGGCCCAACTCCCCCTTTCCTTTGGGCTCAAGGCAAAGCTCATGGTCCACTCCTTCAATTCCTTTGAATCTAAAACTAAGATTTAATACTTGTAGAAACAATTCTTATTTCTAAATCTAATATTTTAAAACCTTAACTTAAAAACTCCGAACCTTATACCACAAACTATAAATCATACTCTAAACCTTAAGGCTTAAACTCTTAATCATAACTTACTATATTTAAATATTGTCATTAATCATAACCTATTTGTCATCGTTACACTTTTCTAATAAATATAGAGTTTTGGGTGTATAGTTTAAAATTTATGATTTAGGGTTTCGAGAAAAGAAGGAAAAACTAATCAAAATTCACTTTAGTTTAGATTTGTTTCAGTTTTGGATGAACAATTTTTTAAGGTTTAAGTTAATTAAGAAAATATGATTTAGAGCTTAGGTTAAAGAAATCTAAACTCTAAATCTAAACTCTAAACCTTCTTTCATATAACCATTACAAATATATATAAAACCCTCTTTCATATAACCATTATAAATATATATACATAAGTTTTATGTTTTATGATATGTCTTTTTGGAAAAAGTTATGTATATAGAAAAAAAAAAAAATATATATATATATATATATATATAAGTTTTTTGGTTTTGCAATATGTTTTTTTGGGAAAAGTTATGCATATAGAAAATCAAAAACTTGTAACACCAAAATTATTTGGTTTATATCAAAAACCTAATTAAACGTTTACAATTTTGGCCCCAAATTTTGGAATCCTGCCCAAACTCAATTCCCACTTCTGGCCCAAAACCCTTTTCCCACACTTGAAAATATTTTCCAACCATTAGACGAAAAATTCAGAGAAAAATCCAGTACCAAATTCGAAACCTAGTTCTTCATCTCTTCATCTCTCTTTGATTCTCAGTCTCAGATTCCCATATAGAAACCCCATGTTGAATCCCTAATTAACCATCTCTCTTTGATTCTCTTTCTCTCTCGATTTGTTATTCAATCGATCGCAAAATCGAATGTCTACAATTTCTCTCCGATGCAAGGCCAAAAAGGAAAGGGAGGAAGAGGCGTGCCTGGAGCTCGAGGAAGAGGTCGAAGTGGCTCTGTTGCTGGAGGAACTCGATATAAACCTTCCACGCCGGCGCCGGACCAGTCTTCTCGTTAACAACTCCTCGCGTCCACCACAGAGCTCTCAATCTCAAGGTCTGATGTCTCTCGAAACAAAAAAGGTTAAACCAAATATGTGTGTGAATTGAACTCGGATTTGTTTAGCTTTTGCATATACAAATTCTGTATGTTATTGTTATGTTGTTAATGTTTATAGAGAAACATTTCCAATTTAAAACTGTTCGGTTTTACTACAAATTCTGTATTGGTTCCTCTTATAAAGCCTTACTTCAAGGATTCACTTCCTCCTGGAGAAGATTCCATCTGGTTCGACTACAAAGGATTTCCTTTGAAATGGTACGCCATTGTTTTGAAGAACGAGAGAAACTTTCTACTTTTACTGAGCTATATACTACTATAATTCCTTTCCTTTTTGCCCCATATAGATGGAGTCTAGTATACTTAGAGATATTTTCATTTATAGGCTCTGCTGCGGGCTGGGAACGGATAGATGATGCTGGAGTGGTCAAGGTACGTATAATTGTCATATATGCATTGGTTCCTAGCACCAAGATTACTGTGGTTAAATTTGAGACATCTTTAGCTGTTACCTGCAAATGCAAACATTTGCTAGTACACAGCATATATGCATTGGCTCGTAGTTTGTGACACTACTGTTCTTGTTTAAGCAAATACATTTACCAACTTTGAGACTTTTGAGGCCTGACTTGTAGTGTGGTTGAGCAGTGTATGGGTTGGTTTTTTTATATTCACTCTAATGAAGTCATGGAGGTTAAGATATGCTGTTGTTCACAATGCCTTGTGATCATTGGTTATTTACTATGTTACATAGTTCTCAATTTACTATCATCTCTACATCGCTGGACATACCATTTAAACTCTCTCTCTTTGTACAAAAAGCCAAAGGCTTATCCTTTTTTACTTGTTTTATTTATCTGCAGGATTCAGCAACGGATCATTCGCCGGTGAGTTTCCAGTCATTTTCTTTAATCATCCTTAGCATTTGATGGTTCCTATCAAGTTGGGAAGAACATTCTTGACTATGTTTGTTTTAGATAACAAGCAACTCGTCTTTAGGAGAGGAGAAAGTACCTTAAAGACTTTTACAAATTAAGATATGGTAGAAAGAAAAGTTGGTTTATGTGGTCTTTGTATTTGTATTGCAGCCTGTATTTTTCAGTACTAGAGCTTACATAAGCTTCATTAAACCAGACCAGGCAATGTGGTACCGTGCTTGCAAGACTTGTAACAAGAAAGTGACTGAAGCAATGGACTCTGGTTATTGGTGTGAAGGTTGTCAGAAATAGGATGAAGAATGCAGCTTAAGGTGAGATGATACTCAGATTCATAAAATTTTCCACTAAAATAGAGGTTCGACCTTGTTTGTTTTAATTGTTTTGCTTAATAGTTTTGTGGACTTTGTTACAGGCTGATTCATTACGTGTAGGCACATTGGAGATCACAAGAAACGTTCTTAGGCACAATGGAGCTCACAAGGACGGGAAACAAGTACAAGTTCTTTGGATTAGTCTTAGGGAGGAACCGTTATATCCATCTAATACAAGTTCTTTGGATTAGTCTTCGGGAGGAACCGGTATATCCATCTACTCCAACTTCTTTGGATTAGTCTTTGACTTTGAGTTCTAAGAACTAATCAATGCTTTTTTTTTTTCCAATGTAGACTGTTCAATATAGTGATTAGTCTTTGACTTTGAGTTCTAAGAACTAATCAATGCTTTTTTTTTTTCCAATGTAGACTGTTCAATATAGTGAATATGTTCATGGCTTAAGCACCTAATTAATAATTTATGTTATAAGCTTTTAAGATTCAAAATTTAATAGTACAAGCAAATACAAAAACCAAATTAGTGAAAAACAAAAACCAAATTGGTAACCAATTTTTTTCCTGTATCAATTTATTAGTCACTAATTAGTTGCGATAATAGTCACAAACCGGTCGTTAAATAGTCGTAAATTGGACAAATTTTAAATTCATAATGACTAATTTAATCGCTAAAATGTCGCTCATTAGTCGCTAAATGTAGCGACTCAGTAGCGACTAATATTCACGAAATATATAGTCACAAATTAGCGACTAATATAGCAACTAATAGAATTAGTGATGAAGGATTAACGACTAACTCATTTAGTCACTATTGGGTTGTAAAATAGAGTTTTGCGACTGAATTGCAACTATTTACGTAGTCGCAAAAAGCGTATTTTCTTGTAGTGTGTTTTCTTGTAGTGGCATAAGATTATGGATTTGTCTTGTGGTGCTGATCCATTTGCTAATATTGAAAATTTGAACGACGCCAGCAGCACTCGAAGGTTCAGGAATGGTGAAATACTCTAAACAAGGACATTTTGGAGCTCTTTGTAGAACATAATACAATGTATGGAAAGAGAGGATGTTAAAGTTCTGATTTCGTCAAGGTTGTAACCGTAATTAATGTAAATATTACTCGAAATAATAGTGCTGACCTAAGCCATAAGGGCACCACTCCATTCCCATAGCCTGCAAGATAATCAAAATCGAACTCAAGCATCCGTTGAAAAAGTAATAGACCAAGCATCCGTGAAGATGTTTTTTTTAGCATGAAATAATATATGTTAAGTAATTTAGATGACATCAATTGCAGGACAAGCATTGATTTTTATACTCGGATCTGTGTTCCTCCACTTTCTATTCAGATTCGGTTCCCACTGCGCGAACTGTGGCCCTTGTCACTTGTCCACCAGACCCGCCAGACCCACCAGTTCCAGCTGATTTTGGATTGGTTGTGTATTCAACAAGTCCTGCGATGACTTCCTCTAGATCAGGCGTTCTGGTCCATGTTTTCTCTTGAGACTCCTCGGTCGTTTTCTTGCATCTCTTTCCCACTGTTTGGTATCACCAATCTTGCTCCATTGTTTGGTGGTGGATTTGGTTGTCTGCTCTTCAGATTTCTCCTCTCGTAACCACGATTTCAGAAGGGACTAGTGACTTGTGGCCTCTCCTGTTTCAAGCATTGCCTCTGCCCTTTGCTCTTAGGCTTATCCTCGACAAGTAGGTCCATGTCACCCTCTTGAATACCTCCATGTTAGCTTGAATCTGCCTTAGACTAGGATTAACTTTCCTTAGTCTAAGAGTAAATTTAGTCCAGTTACCTCATTTTGAAGATTCTAGGCTGTTATATATGGGTTTAGCACCCCATCCACTTAGAAGGCCCAATATTTATTCTTTGTACAAAGATCGGCCCAACAAGCAATAAAGGCCCGAAGACACAAGCTCGAACCAAGCCCACTACCATCGGCTCGGTTCGGCTCGGCTCAGCCGAACGACAGCAAGTCAGCTCGGCTACGCTAACAGCCAAAGGAATGTACGGCTCAGCCCATCTCGTCACCAAGTACGGCCCATCCGCACGAGCTCGATAAGCGGTCAACGGCCTGTAAAAAGTATGACCGTATTTTACTATAAATAGGAGTCGTCACTGTACATTAATGTAACTTTTTGGGATTTGTGCACTTCTCACTACTTTCTCTCTCTAGTCAAAACATTCCCGAATTGTAAAACCGAGCTCGTCTTTCGACAAGCTCGGGCTCTCATTTAATACATACGCTCGTTAGCGAGCAACTCTCTCTCTTCATCACTTACGCACCGAACATTTCTTTCTTGACTCCTCATTAAGCCTAGTCGGTTCTCCCTTAGAGAAACTTTGATCTTCGGGCCCGAGCACGTCAACTTTCCCGAGCAAGACGCACTCTTAACCCTTTGTGACAAGCTCGGTTATCACAATTGGCGCCGTCTGTGGGGAGATAGAGTTTTTCTTCACTAACTGACAGGATCAACAATGACAGGACCGCAACCGATCAAAGATTTCATTCTTGTGACGAAAAAATCAACCTCAAGAACGAACACTTCTCAAGCAGGAGGCCAACCTCAGCCTCAACATGTCTCTCAGGTCACGAACCCGATCATCCAGCCGGCGGGCACCGAGCAGCAATCTCTAAACATCGAGCAGACTCGGACTGAAACAAGTGACCAACAAGCCGAGCAGAACACTTCTGTTTTGCTCAAGGCTCTCATGACGCAAATCTCCGAGCTATCTCAAGGAAGTAATGCCCGATTCGATCAGCTCGCAACAGTGCACGCGATATGTCAAGGCCAAATCAACGATTTGCGATTGGCAAGCCAGCAGAAGTCTGCTCCCAGGACTCGCCTTAACCGAGCATTATTCGGAAACATAACCCCTCCAAACCCCAGGAGTCGGAAGGTCACACAGCCGACCAAGAACGTCGAAGAGCCCAACGAGGATGAAGCCTTAAACAATTCAACACAAGACATCCTCAGGGATAACGAAATCGAGGAACTGAAGCTAATGCTGAAGAATATGACATCAAAGGTCCACCAAGCAATTAGCTCGGCACCAGAAATCGATCGTGTAATAGAGGAAACTCAAAATACTCTGTTCACTCAACAACTCATGAACACTCAGACCGACCAAACCGAGCATCCTGCCTCCAAGGTCAAGATAAAAATGATGATGTATGACGGAAAGACCGACCCGAGGTAATTTCTAACAGCCTTCCGTATAACGATGGGCCGAACTCACTTCAGCCTCGGGCAACGAGACGCAGGCTACTGCCAATTGTTCGTAGAGTACTTGACCGGATCGGCATTGGATTGGTTCTCTCGTCTGGAGCCAAACTCCATAGACGGATACGACGATCTAACGCATGCTTTCGTAAAGCACTATTCAATGTACATACAAGAGGAAGTGCCCAACTCCGACCTATGGGCCGTCACCCAGGGACAAAAAGAGAGCCTCCGATCGTACATAACCCGATTCAAGAACGTACTCGCCAAACTCACAATCACCGACAGTGAGGGCTTACCCGCCCTCCGAAACGGTCTATGGTACGAATCAAACTTTCGAGAGGAGCTAAAAAAGAACAAGCCAAGTTCGCTCGAGGACGCCCTCCACCGAGCATCAATCTTTATCGACCTCGAAGAAGAAAAGGAAACCCTAGCAAAGAAGTTCGGCCCGAAGAGTTCAACATCCAAAGAAAGAACTGAGAAGAGTACCGATCAGTACGAACCACAGCAACACTACGACCAAGATTACAAGAAAACCAAAGAGGAAGAGATCACAAGGAAAGGAAAGTCTTATTACGTCAGTGATCAGACACTGGACCGACAACAGGATGCAGAATTCCCCTATCAAGGCCATCGTCAGGATCACCCCGATCGTTCGCAGAATCACCAGCAGGAGCGACCATCGCAGGGTTATCAAGGTCAAAACCCGAATAAGCCATGGAACAGATTAACCCGAGGAGGCGATAAAAGCAAATCATTCTGCGAATATCATCAACGAGGAGGCCATAGCACCGAGGAGTGCAGAAACCTTCAGGCCCTACTCTATGCCGACTATCAAAAAGATGGAAAGAAGCTAGTGCTAGATTGAAACAAGCCTCCCCCGAAGCAAATCAACCAGGTAACACAGCCAAAAAAACGAAGCCGAGCGCTTCAGGCTCGTCCAAGAGGAACGAAAGAAGCAAGTAGCTTTCGCCGAGGAAATTGAGCAGATCGACGCAAATACGGCAGCTGCGAACAAACGGGCTCGCGACGAAGAAGACGAAGAAGGGACGCCTCCGCCGAGAAGACGCATAAACATGATAATGGGAGGACTACCAGTGGTAAACGACTCAGCTCGCTCAATCAAGGAGTATGAACGTCGAGCCATGGCCGCCCAGCATTACCGACGAAACGCTAGCGACGAACTCAGAATCGGCGGCGAAATCAGTTTCGTCGAACAAGATGTCGAGGACGTAGATCGACCACATAACGTCCCACTCGTCGTCGCTATGCGAATAGGCGATTGCGAAGTCGAAAAGATCTTGATCGACACTGGAAGTTCGGTAGATCTAATCTTCAGAGAAACATTACAATGAATGGAACTCAGCGACTACCGTATCAAGCCATCGACTAAACCATTAACCGGCTTCTCGGGCGACTAGATCAACACGATCGGAACAATCAAACTTCCTCTCTACGTCGGCCGAATCACCAAGCTGATTAAATTCGTGGTCGTCGACCGACCAGCTATCTATGACGTCATCCTCGGAACGCCTTGGATCCACGAGATGAGAGCAGTCCCTTCTACGTATCACCAGTGCGTCAAGTTTCCCACCCCGTTCGGCGTGTTTACGCTGTGAGGAGACCAAAAGATATCCCGAACATGCTTCCGCATCGAGCACAAGATGTGCCGCAAGTCGCATGCGTATCTAGTTGTAGAGCCGCGAATCGAGCTTCCACCGCCTGATCGACCGAAGAAAGATGTAGTAATACAAGTCAACATTGACATAAAAGATCCCGAGCATTGTGTTGGAATAGGAGCCGACCTTTGCGAAGACCTTCGGGATAAACTCGTGGAATTCCTCAAGGAAAACGCCACAACTTTCGCCTGGACCACCAGCGATATGACCGGAGTCGACCCGTCCATCGCGTGCCATGAACTACACGTCGATCCAATCTTCAAACCGATCAAACAAAAAAGGAGGAAACTCGGTCCCGAGCGCGCCAAGGCCGTCAACGATGAAGTAGAAAGACTTTCAAAGGCAGGTTCGATCACCGAATTAAAATATCCAGACTGGCTGGCGAATTTCGTCGTGGTAAAAAAGAAGAACGGCAAGTGGCGGGTGTGCGTAGACTTCACCGATCTAAATAAAGCATGTCCCAAAGATAGCTTCCCCACTGCCGCATATTGATCGGCTCGTTGAAGCAACCACCGGTCACGAGCTACTATCGTTTATGGACGCCTTTGCAGGGTACAATCAGATCATGATGCACCCCGACGATCGAGAAAAAACCTCATTTATCACCGATCGCGGCACGTATTGTTACAAGGTCATGCCGTCCGGGCCCAAAAATGCAGGAGCAACATACCAACGCCTCGTCATTCGCATGTTTGCCGATCAACTCGGCAAAACAATGGAGGTCTACATCGACGATATGCTCGTCAAATCCACCTCGGCAGACGACCATATCGATCATCTGGCAACATGTTTCGCAAGTTTGAACAAATATGGAATGAATCTGAATCCGGCGAAATGCACGTTCGCGGTCACATCGGGAGAATTCCTCGGCTACATCGTCACACGAAGAGGAATCGAAGCAAACCCAAAGAAGATAATGGCAATCACCGAGCTCCCTTCCTCGAAAAACACCCGAGAAGTCCAACGACTAACCGGACGTGTCGCGGATTTGAACAGATTTATCTCACGATTAAATGACAAATGTCTCCCATTCTACAATCTTCTCCGAGGAAACAAGAAATTCGAATGGGACGCCAAATGCGAGGACGCATTTCAACAGCTAAAAACCTACCTCTCCACCCCACCGATCCTTGCCAAACCCGAGGAGGGAGAGACAATGTACTTATACATCTCCGTGTCAACCTCAGCGATAAGCAGCGTGTTAGTCCGCGATTACCGCGGTGACCAGAGGCCAATCTTTTATATTAGCAAAATATTCGATGACGCCGAGACACGTTACAACACACTTGAAAAACTTGCGCTAGCCGTCGTCGTCTCATCAAGGAAGCTTCGCCCGTATTTCCAATCACACTCGGTGGTCGTGCTCACGAATCAACCAATCAGAACGATCCTGCATAGCCCGAGCCAATCAGGAAGAATCGCCAAATGGGCAGTCGAGCTAAGCGAATACGACATCGAGTACAAACCCCGAACCAATGCTAAGGCTCATGTCCTCGCAGATTTCCTCATCAAACTACCACCCGAGCTCACTATCAATGAAGCTCAGGCCCCGAAGGAGAAATGGATTATGTTCGTAGACGGCTCATCATCAAGGAACGGTTCGGGAGTAGGTGTCAAGCTAACATCCCCAACCGGTGAACTGATCGAGCAATCTTTCCGACTGGCTTTCCCAGCATATAACAACGAGGCCGAGTACGAAGCGCTGCTCGCGGGACTGCGTCTAGCCGAAGTAGTAGGGGCAAAACAAGTAGAGGCGTTCGCCGACTCGCAACTCGTTGTGAACCAATTTAACGGAGAATACGAAGCCAAGAACGAGCGCATGGACGCATACCTTAAGCTTGTCCAGGAGATCGCCGCACGAATCAGATCAGTTACACTGACAAAGATCCCTCGAAGCGACAACTCCTCCGCAGACGCTTTGGCTGCCCTAGCCTCAACATCTGACCCCGATCTCCGACGGATCATTCCAGTCGAGTGCATAGCCCGACCGAGCATTGCACCTGACGAAGTACTAATAATCACCGAGGAAGACGAAGGAATGGACGACGCCTACAAAATTAACGAAGACGTTATCAAGATTCCCGACCCCGAGCCGACCAAGGCTATCGACTGGAGAACCGAAATCAGAGAGTACATACTAAGCGGGAAAGTCCCCGAGGATCGTTGGGCAGCTCGCCGACTCAAAGCTCGTTGCGCGCAATATGTAATGATGAAGGACGAGCTATTTCGTTGGAGTGCGTCCAAGGCCCTCTTACGATGCATAAACGAGCAGGAGATCCAATGGGTCACCGAGCAAACTCACGAGGGAGCAGGCGGAAACCAAACAAGTGGCCGAGCATTAGCCGCAAAAATCAAACGACATGGTCATTACTGGCCGACCATGGTCGCCGATTGCGAAAGTTACGTAGCCAGATGCGAGAAATGCCAAAGGCATGCACCGAGCATACACCAGCCTGCCGAGCTCTTAACCACTGCAGCAACGCCTTACCCTTTTATGCGATGGGCGATGGATATTGTCGGGCCCCTCCCGGCCTTGCACCAAAAGAAATATATCTTAATAATGACGGACTACTTCACGAAGTGGGTCGAAGCGGAGTCTTATTCGGAGATTCACGACCTCAATGTCCAAAAGTTCGTCTGGAAGTACATAATCTGCTGCCACGGTGTCCCGTATGAGATCGTAACCGATAACGGATCCCAATTCATTTCCAGCCTATTCGGGGATTCTGCGCAAGGTGGAAAATTCGTCTGAGCAAATCCACCCCGAGATATCCACAAGGCAACGGACAAGCCGAGGCAACCAACAAAACAATCATAGATGGTCTCAAAAAACGAATGGAAAGCAAAAAAGGCCTTTGGGCCGACGAGCTCGATGGTGTTCTCTGGTCTCACCGAACAACACCACGAACATCAACAGGCCAAACCCCTTTTTCACTCTCCCATGGAATGGAGGCAATGTCCCCCGCGGAAATGTGCGTCCCGACGATCCGTTTAAGCGTTTCGCCCGAGCACGAAGAACTCAACAATAATATGATCGCCGACTGCCTCGACCAAGTGGAAGAACTACGGGACTGAGCACTTCTACGCCTACAAAACTATCAGCAACATATCACCCGACACTACAACAAAAAGTTTAAAGGCTGACGCTTTGTAGAGGGCGACCTGGTCCTCCGAAAAGTATTTGAGAACACTCGCGAGTACCGAGCAGGAAAGCTCGGCGCCAATTGGGAGGGTCCTTACATAGTGTCCAAGGTAGTGAAACCCGGCGTCTACGAGCTCGTCACGATGAAAGGAGAGGCCATTCCACGCTCGTGGAATGCCAACAAACTCAAACGCTACTTCTACTTAGCCCAGCGGAGCAGCAGGACAAGGCGACGAAGCAAGCATCTACCGAAAAAAAAACGAGCATCCCGCTCTAAACCGAGCTCGCTATACACGAGCTCGAGTAATATGTAAAGTGAACTACGATCGGCTTGATCCCCTTTCGGGGTACGTAGGCAACCTCTCACGAGGCTCAACTATATCAATAATAAATTTTTATTAAGTATACTCTTTTCAATCTCCCGAACAAATCGACATTCTGGCCAAATGCTCGATAAATCATAAGCCGGGCCCAGTTCCCGCACAAGGCTGATCGACAGGAAATAAGCCGAATCTAGTTTTCGCATAATGTCCCGATCAGACCTTAGGGATAAGCCGAGCACTTACTCGCACCCGACCCGTGGGATAACGAGCAAAGTCTCAAATCCCACACAACCAAGTAAGCCGGGCCCAGTTCCCGCACAAGGACGACTGACAGAAAAAATAAGCCGAACCTAGTTTCGCGTACCTGTCCTGGTCGGTCCTACAGGGTAAGCCGAGCACTCTACTCGCTCCTAACTAACTAGATAATCCGACTCGAGCATACCACTCGTCGAATTCAAAGTGCACTGTTAGGCCGAATACGCGGAATGAAAATTTAAGTACGCGAAAAAGCCAGGCAAGTCGCAAACGGAAACAATCCAAATTTATATATTACTAAAAAAAAAAGAGGGGAGAAAGGAAAACAAAACATGTCCGGTTATATAAGGAACCCGAATTAAGTACTAACATGCACAAGGCATGAGCCCGATTACAACAAAAAGAAAAGGGAAAAGCTAAATTAAGATGCCTCGGTAAAACGATCCTCGGCCTGATCCTCCGCATCTCGAAGGTTGTCCACCACCGCCAGAGTCACGATCGCCTGGTTTGAACCATGCTGATCCTGAACGAGCACCGAAGAATCCTCATCGGGCCGACCCGGGCTGCTCGGAGGAGTCATAACAAAGTCCTCATCGACCAAATCGATGAACTGAACCTCGCTGAGCTCCCGCTTGAAACGAGCAAAATCAGAATCAGCCTTGGTTATCTTCTCGGGAGGAATAGCAAACCCTTCTTCGACGAGCGCCTTCAGTATAGACCAACCGCAGCAGCCTGATTCATGATTATCTGTTTCCTCCTCCCGAGCTCCTTCTCTTCGTTGGCCTTCTTGATCTTTGACAATCGAGCTTGCGCCTTGCCCGACACACGCTTCCTCTCCTTCAGAACCTCGCGCGTACGGGAAGCCCTGAGCCGAGCACATTCGGATTCGAGCTTACCCTCTAAGTCGGACACCCGAACAATTAGTTCATCAGCTTCGGCCCGAGCGTTTGAGCAGTCGGTCAGGCACTGTCTGTTCTCGGCATCCAACCGAGCATTCTCGGTGGAAAGATCAACAACCTTCCTCTCCAGAGCAGACACCTTCTCTTCCTCGGCCTTGAGAGACGAACGGAGCACCTCCGTAGCAGCCGCCGCCTCGCGATACCCTTCAAGCTCGGTAACAGCCCTTTCGGCCTTGCCAAGATCCCTCTTCAGCCCGCTGATCACCCTCTCGAGGTCGACCTGCCTCTGCTCATACTCATCAAAGAGCAGGTTATTGTTGGCAAGAACCTGAAACAAAAAAGAACCAGATCAAACTAAGCAATCTCAAAAAAAGAGAAAAAAGGACGAGCAAAACCTTACCCGAACGATGTCCTTGGTCGCTGCTTTTTTGTGATCAGAAAAATGCGTGTGATCAACCGAAGGAAGTGGCCTCGGTGGACTATCCCTTAGCATCCGGAACAAGTCCGCGCAGGCCGCCCCATCACGGATAATCGGCTTCGAGCCCTCGTACCTCACAGAAAAGCCGTAGTCCGTAAACGCGCCCTCACCTGGCCCACCCAGGAAATGAAGCCCGGCGATTTCATATTCGTCCGGAATGACCCGGTCGTCTTGAGAATCAGCATTTGGGTCATTCTCGTTCTCTTCCCGACCATCTGCTTCACCCCGATCAGCGGCCTGGTCACTCTAAAAGAGCCGCCTCATCAGCACTTGGACGCTCAGTTCCAACCTGAACACCCGTGGTCTCGGGAAGAACCACCAGATCCATCCCCCCAATATCAGGATGCTCGGAGGCTTCGGTAGTCTGACCCTCAGCAGCAACGGTCTTGCTCTTCTTCTTCCTCCTCTCTAGAGGCACTTCAGTGGTCTCCTCGGCCTCCTGATCATGTTCAGGAACATGAGGAATCCCTGACCCGGTGGAAGCCGCATTCTCGGTCCGCGAACTCTTCTTCTTCTTCTTCTTCTTTTGAGCATCGACCGCTTCCATCGCAGTGCACACCTGACGAAATAAATCCCAATGATACTCGTTTACAAAAACCATTCCAGGAGGGACCTCCCCGACCCATGGGGAAAACGGTCGGTTAGGATCCAAGTCAACAGGATTTACCTGCGGTCCGGAGCGATCCTCCTGCGCTACGACAAGATTTTCTTGCCGACCAGTAAGGTTCTCCTCGACATAATTCACGACTTCAAGATCCATTTGATCCATCTCTTCTTCGATCGGTTGTCCTCCTTTCGAATAGCGAACGAACGGTCGATTGTTATGCTCGGTCAGCGACCCGATCGAACGAAGACGACAACCTGCAGAAATCAAGATTAAAGAAGGTAGACCGAGTGAAAAGAAAGAAAGGGAAGGTACCTTCATCCAGACACTCCACAGCTCGTTTGACCCGACTAGAGTGAATGTCCGGCCACTTCTCAATTCCCCGAGCAACAAGTTTCCTAAGATTCGCTAGGAAGTTATCCGGCGCCTGAAGATTAAAAGGATGGCGATCTACAAGAAAATCGAACGAGCATGAGTTAGTCCATTTAGAGGAACGAGCAAAGAAGAAACGTTTACCATGAAGATGATTCCACTGAGTTCTATAGGGCCTCTCCGGGTCGGGAACCGAAGCCGAGTTAACTCGAGCATAAAAGTAACGATCCTGCCAGTCGTCGACTTTCGATGGCTTCCCAATAATGACCTTCTCCCCGAAGCGGGTCCTCAAGCACACATAACGGGTCCCAACAGTTGTATTGTTCATCGAAATCGACGTAATCTCCTCGAAAAATCGAAGTCATATCAACGCCGCACTCGGAGGCCAGAATCATAGAACCGACCAGGTTCTGAACGGCTGCCGGACAAAGCTGAGACAAAGAGATCCTCCTTTCTTCGCAGTAGGCGACGAGCAACTTTGGTAACGGAAACCTTAGATGGATATGCTTAAACCAAAAGTCGTACAGGCATACCCATCCCTCCGGACAATCCCAGGGTCTCTCGTGTGGCTCGGGCTTGCGAAGGTCGAGCCGACCGGAACCTCTCGAAGCACAATTGTCCGAAAGCCATTTCAACTCATCGTCCGTGCACTTCGTCAGAAGTACGGGACGCACGTGACGCTTCTTCTTTTCCGAGCCTTCCACAGCATTTCGATTCGTTCTCCTCCGAGCCTTCTTAGACCTGCTCGGCTCTGGCGCCATTCTTTCAATCCTCGCCAGATCTACCATGCACACGGCCTCCGCCTTTACTGGAAGAGAAACCAAATGCTGACCCAACGTGGGCAACCAAGGCCGAGCACCGTCGTCCTCCGAGTCTATCAGGTATGGCACTCGGAAGCTCTGTACGCTACCCGGAGCCGAAGGAGCCCGAGCCCGATTATTTTCAGGACTCCGGACAATAACCTCTGTTCGTGCCGAGCCCGACGAAGAACTCTGTTGCGCGACGGATGAACTGGATTGAGCAGAGTTACCCTCGGACATTCTTACCGAATGAAGATCCCGACCCGAAGACGATGTTGAATTGGAATCGATTCTCATAACTTACTAATACAACAACAAAGCTAGAGAGAGAGAGTAAATTCTAGAGAGAAGGGAGAGCAAAATACCTGCAGAAGGAGAGAAATGAAAGCGGAGAAGAATAGAGCGAGGTATATATAAGCGAAACGAGAAGATTTCAAGGCAAGCGCAATGATGACCCCTACACGACTCTTCAGCTTCCAGCGGTTATAGGCATCATCATTACATCGACGCGACTCTTCAGTATCCAGTTGTTTCCCAAGAAACCCTTTGAGCTCCCCGAGAAAGAAACGACAAAGCGAGCAGATCAAACTGGCCGACCAGACCTACACCAAACAAATATCGGTCCAACTAAAACACATCATCAAATCCGCCGACTTCAAATATCACGAAGATCGACGAACTGGGGGGGCTTACTGTTATATATGGGTTTAGCACCCCCATCCACTTAGAATGCCCAATATTTATTCTCTGTACAAAGGTCGGCCCAACAGAAGCAAAACGGCCCAACAAGCAATAAAGGCCCGAAGACACAAGCTTGAACCAAGCCCACTACCATCGGCTCGGTTCGGCTCGGCTCAGCCGAACGACAGCAAGTCAGCTCAGCTACGCTAACAGCCAAAGGAATGTACGGCTCAGCCCATCTCATCACCAAGTACGGCCCATCCGCACGAGCTCGATAAGCGGTCAACGGCCTGCAAAAAGTACGACCGTATTTTACTATAAATAGGAGTCGTCACTGTACATTAATGTAACTTTTTGGGATTTGTGCACTTCTCACTACTTTCTCTCTCTAGTCAAAAAATTCCCGAATTGTAAAACCGAGCTCGTCTTTCGACAAGCTCAGGCTCTCATTTAATACATACGCTCGTTACCGAGCAAATCTCTCTCTCTTCATCACTTACGCACCGAACATTTCTTTCTTGACTCGTCATTAAGCCTAGTCGGTTCTCCCTTAGAGAAACTTTGACTTTCGGGCCCGAGCACGTCAACTCTCCCGAGCAAGACGCACTCTTAACCCTTTGTGACAAGCTCGGTTATCACATAGGCTTGTATAAACCATTGTTTACCTCGGCATGAGGTTCTATGATGTTGTGCAGCCTTCTTTTACCTGTATATAAGGACCATTTACCTCAGTATGAGGTCTCCTTTACTGTTGTATGCAGCTCTTATTCCACATTTGCTTTGGCTAGATGTGATCTCAGGTTTTTTCTCTTTACTTGTGGCATTTTGAAGGATTAAAGCATGTTCTCTCCAGCCACCTAGCGAGTCTGGTTTTACTAGGCATGTTTTGTCTAGGTTTCTCCTTTATGGAGCTCTCTCTCTCTCTCTCTCTCTCTCTCTCTCTCTCTCTCTCTCTCTCTCTCTCTCTCTCTCTCTCTCTCTCTCTCTCTCTCTCTCTCTCTCTCTCTCTATAGTACTACTTGTTTTGAGTGGTTTTGCTGCAAGGAGTAATATGTCGAATTCAATACTTGCTTCGACTTTTGTGATATTCTGTGGCTCAGTAGTTTGGTGCTTTGTCATCTCTGCATTTGTAGCTGGAATTTTGATTGATGATTGTGCACCAGTTGCTATCTCAATCTCGGGTTTTAGGTCATTGAAGATGATTTCTAATTTTCAAAACATCATTTTACTTTCTAGCATCTCTGGATTGGAGTTTTGAGGACTTCTCAGCGTTTTTAGATGTTCAAGTGTTGTGCTTTTACCTTTGTTCTCCGCTCGGCGTTTGTATTGACAGTTATTTTAATCTTTTTACTTTTGGTGTATTCTCTTCTGAACACTTTCTCCACTTATGGAGAGGAAGCAATCTATAAAAAAGAGGTTTGACCAAAAAAAAGACAGATAAAATCGATACTCACCGCAATGAGCCCTAATATATTCTTGCATGTTTCAATCCCAAGAACAGATCCAATTTTTTTTTTTGTCGAAACTTAGATCTCGATCGCTCTTGTGGTCACCATCAAGTTTATGCATTTCAATTGCTTAGAATTTCCATTAGTTAGGTCAAGTTTTAGAATTTATATGGATTTTATATTTAAAATGATGTATAATTCCGAAAATGAATATACAATTATGAAAATTAAAATTTCAAAACGTGTTATGCTTATATACCCAAGTTATAAAAAATTTAAGTTTCAAATGTTGAAAATGTTTTATAATTAATTTTTAAAAATTTGTTTTCTATTTTTCATTTGTTATTATTTCTAAAACTATTTTCAATATTTTATATTTTTCCAATTTAATTTTAAATAAAATTTACATCTTTTTAGAAAAATAATTAATTTTACATATTTTCTAATTTTTTAAAAAATTAATACATTAATAAATCTTTTTAATTTTAGTCATTTCAGAAAATATATTTATTTTAATTGTTTTTCTAATCTCTTTTGTTGTAAAGGAATCAGTCAGACATTTACAATCCCGTCACTCTACCCACTTGATTTAGCAACCCGATCGAGTTGTGAGTTCCAGCCAATCCTAGACTCAGATGCCGGAGTCTCATAGTTATTAACTTCCATTACTACGGAGATCGAAGTTGTAACGCCCGTCCCGCTTACTTGGCGGAGACGGCAAGTTATCTAGAACTTTACAATTAGTTTATAATTAACGTAAACAATGAATTATTTAAATAAGTCTCAAATCATTTAATAAAACATACTTTGTTTCAATCCGGTCTTTCAAATACACACCGATGTTTTAAATATATATAGTCTTTTGAAAACACAACACACAATCCCCGATAAAATGAGCATCCGAGCAAATACCACCTCGAGCCGCTACTCTGCAATTTCTCTGTCACCTGAAAGGGGTGAAGTAGGGGGGGCTGAGTAACAAGTTACCCAGTGTTGATGATATCTAAGGAACCCTAATACTCGAAAAACAATAAGCACTTATACATATTAAACCAAGAAATAAGTCATACTTCACTCAATTAATTATACTTAATATATCACAACACAATCACTTATTCATACTTCACACATATCACCATATAATCACTTATTAATACTTACATGTTTCACAATATTAACTTAACATTTCACTTCTTTACTTAACTTTACTTCTTTACTTTTTGCTTTATTTTTCATATTCTTTACTGACGGCGGAGCCAACCCCTTTCACGTGTTTTGGGTATGGAACCTCCCCGTCATTGGCCCATTTTCGGCCCTATTGGACTGCAACGGGCTTACGTACGCGATCGTCCGCAGTACAATAAAACAAGCTCTGCAACAGGCTAACAGACGCGATCGTCCGCAGAGCTAACATCACGGCATGGACTTCAACGGGCTTACATACGCGATCGTCCGTAGTCCAACAAACAAAGTTCTGCAACGAGCTAACGTATGCGATCGTCCACAGAACTATCATTAACTTTTATCATCCTTTACCATCATTAACTTTTACCATACTTTACCATCATTCACTTTTACCATACTTTACCATCGTTCACTTTTACCATACTTTACCATTATTTACTTTTACCATAGTTTACTATCATTTACTTTTACCATACTTTCTATTTAGCATCAAACACATAATCAAACAATTCCTATTTCAAGACTTAACATGCATAACCACCTATTGGTAAACTAGTATCGAATTACTTGAACACCACCCGCACCTTAGCGTTTTTCGGGTTGGCAGAAAAATAGCGGTTGAAGCGGTTCGAAAAATAGCGTTTCGAGCGGTTGCGGTTGAAACACTATTTTTAGTATTCTGAGGTTGAGACTTAAGCTACTGGCGTTTGGCGGTTGAAGAATCGCGTTTGAAACCTGCGTTTCAAAAAAAGAGTGTTTCGGGCGGTTTGACGAAAATGGTTTTCTCTCAATTTGCAGATCAATTTTCAGGAGCATCATACCTCCGAATGATGATCCGAAACTTGCTAAGGATTCCTTGCAGTGAGAGCTATCCAGGCGTATATAGATCGTCTCCTAACTCCTTCAGACGCGATCCAAATCAGTCCTACAAAGTCCCCACCCGAAACTGGAATTAGAGTAATTCTGAAAAAACTGTTTTAACAGTTTCGACCACTCTTATTCAAACGCTCATAACTCGCGAACCATACCTCCTAACGAAGCAATACCGGTGTCTATGGAAAGATGAGAGACAGATCTTTCCAATGGTATCAGGATCGTAATCTGGGTCGTCACGAGCAGTTGTCAATCTGCAGTTAAAGTTGATGTATCAAAATTCAGACCATTCTCACGAAAACGACGATAACTTTCCGCACATACCTCCAATCAGCTCAAACTCGGCGGCTATAGAAAGCTAAGATCCAGGGCTTTCCAGTGATATAAATTTTGTCTCCTGGTTCTTTATATTTCGCTGTATAATCCACTCTGAAGTCAGACCAATGATTCTGAGATTAGATTTTCGGTTTCCAAAATATTGATTTTACTCAATATTCAAAGAGGGATTGCGAACAGAATATACTTCGGAATTACAATCGGAAAGAAGCTACGGAAACTAGAGAAAGAGATCTTTCCAGAGATATAAAGATCGCGATCTGGTTCTGCCTGAGTCTCTGGTTATACGGCCTCAAAGTTGGCAACTCGAAACTGTCTTTTGGTGAGCTCAAGAAACTGTTTTGTTTTGTTTTGTTTGATCAGAAATTGAATGATTTTTGAAGATTGGTGAACGTGTATATAAGGTGGAGAAGGTGGATTGATGACTGTAGGCTCAACTTGATTAGCACATCCATCATTGTGTTTTTTTCTTTCAATTCCACTCATCATTTTATCCAAAAATTGGTCCACATCATTCCCAAAAGAAAGTGGAAATGAGAGTGGTGGGATGTGATAGAAGTTTTAGTCTATCAGCTGGGATGAGAGCATCTTAAGAGACTTGATCCCAACCACTGCGACCTCAATAATTCATGATAAGTTAATTTACTTATTTCCTATTTTATTTACAGCTTACAAGTATTGCGGATGATGTACAACCTCCTAAAAAAATCGCACCCAACTTATTCAGAAATGCCTCTATCGTAGAAAAATATGTGGTTCCAAAAACTTTCGGTAAGTTTTTTTTTCTTTTTTATTTAGTCTTACATACCACTACTAACATAATCGTTTCTTATTGTAGAAAGACTTTATGTAGGACAAACACCACATCAGACCATTATGCCGCACAATATTACGTCGGGACCGTCAACTAGTGGAAGCAACAATGGGTTTGTGGCAAGGGAACTGAGGGCCGGGCCGAAATTATGGGAAGACTTGCTACGACATTTGCAGAAACCCGAGATGGGATCTCAATCTTCAACCAACTCGAAGAATCCAAACAGCAAGAGAGGCGGGCTCGGGATTGCGACCCACAACTCCAGGGTAACAAGCTTTATTGAACGCGAGCACGACCTTGTAAGTTTGTAATTTTATACTTTATAATTATTAAGTTTAATTTTTAATATATACATTTTTGTAAACTAAAGAAGACAATGTGTCGTCAGATCTTATCAAGTTAATGGAAACGATGTAGACAAAAAAGGTCGGCTACATTTAAGATTTGGTCTCTCGCAGGGTCATCGTAGCTTCAGAGAAGAGAGTGGCGGATTTTCTCTAATCCCAGCATTATGAGGAAGGATCAATGTCTTCCAACGCCTTACCAGCTGAAACGATTAACGAGATCGTTTTCTAGGTTAAAAATAAATTTCTTTAAATTCTAGTGTTTTAACTTTTTTGTTTATATAATATTTATGTTATATTTATTTATAAGAAATCTCGAGGAATAAGGGTCGTTTCTTCGTTTTAGTAAAAGTCAATCGGAAATTGAAGTTGTATTGCTATACTGAACATACTCCCAATTCTGTTGTAGCTGAGGCGTTAAGAAATAAGGATGAGAAAATCGCAACACTGCAGAAAAATAAAGAACAATTCGCCACTGCCATGGTAAATATGCAAGCGGAGCTTCATGAACTCAAGACTCGGGGTTGCAATCCTCCCTTGAAATAGGACTTTTTAACTAAAACTGTATTTACTTTTTATCGAAATATTTTAATAGATATTAATATTTATGTATTTAAAGTTTTATTTTCATATTACTTTCTTTTATAATTTTATTTTAATAACAAAATTATTATTAAACTAAAATTTTATTATTTAAATTAATTTAGACATTATAATCCATTGGTTTTTTTTTTCAAATATATTGTCATTAATCCATCGGTTTTTTATAAATTTTGTCGGTTATTTGTCGGGAGTATATCAGTTAAATGTTCGTCAGCAGTCCTTCGAGAGATCTCGTGTCAGTAGATCATTGGTTACTTGTTTTTATATTCTATCATAAGTAAGTCAGTAAAGAGTTGTCGGTTTTCTGTCGAAAATTTGTCAGTAAGAATTTGTCAGTACTCAATCAGTTATTTTCCCGATATATTCCAGACAAAAGTTTACTGACGGAATCACAGAATCTAGATGGAATTTACGACACACCTTCCAGTCGATATTTCATTGGTTTTTAAGCTTGTCGATAGTCCATCGGTAATTTTCAACGACTCCGATGGATTTTTAATTACCAACGAGGTAGAGCTGACGGACCACTTTGGTCAGTAATCCATTACCCTCATTACCTATTGATTATCGAGGGGTTTTTCTGTCGATTTGAACATGTTTTCTTATAGTGTGAAAATTACGACTTTATCTAACAACCTCCACCTTTTTCCCCATTATTGTCGCTTCCTCCAACAACACCGCAATTTCTATCACTTCCTCTGCCTCCACCTCTGATGGTTTTGATTCGGCTGCCATTTTTGCACATGGACCACTTTAAAACATGGTGTATGTCTCTCTTTTATCTCAAATTTTTGTGCCAGCTCAAAGAAAGGATCAGCCTCCAATATGTTAAACTCGTTGAACCCATTGTCACTGATTTGGTTTGAATTAGATAAATTTGACCAAGAATCTAAGACTCCTCTAGCCACTTCTTCTTGACCAACTGAAACATATAACCACGCGAGATCGATGCAGATGAATCCCCCACAGTGACGGAAGCTGGTTTGATAAGGCAGAGGAACTGGAGAATTAGCTACCACAAGAGAAAAACACCGTTGGAGAATGCCACTGCCACAAGAGCACATTGACTAAATTTGTAACGACCCATTTTATATGTAGGCCCATGTAAGGTCCAAACCTCAACATATCGATTTTTTTTTGTTTGACTATAAATATATATACACAAAGTGTATATATCTCCACCAAGCTCTCTTCAACAACTTTGTGTATATATCTCCACCAAGCTCTCTTCAACAACCCTAGCCGCCAGCCATTACCGGATCTGCAATGTAATGGCCCAATTTTCTCAAGTTGGATTTGATAAAATTTTAAAAAGCCTAAGCCCAAGCCAAACAAAAACCCAAAAGACTTGCTGCCTTATTAACGCTAGTTCTTCCTCCCTCCCTCCTCCTTATAAATAGAAGTCTCCACCTACGAAAAAGTAGAAAAGAAGCCTTCGTCGAAGCCCTGTCAGCCTTCTATCGCAGCCATCTTCCTCCAAGCCTAGATCTTCTATTCCTTCATCGTCTAGAGTCCAAGGTAATCCCATAAGCCTAATTGAAGATATGTTTTTCCTTAACTAGAGCACTAAAACCTCCATAAATATCGCAAATCCAAGGCCACTATCGCGTTCAGCTTGACGGTACAAACACGTAGCCATTGACTGCGCGTCCATCCGACGCAGAACGCACCCAGACACTCCAGGAGAAGATCGGCGTGTGAGATCCACGCGCGGACATGCACCGTCGCCGATCGCCAGAGCCGGCGGCGGCCACCAAGTCAACTCGGTTGACCGGTTTGGACATGTTTATTCCGGTTCAATTCCAATTTTTGGTTCATTTCAATTTTAATTCGGGTTTGATCGGTTTAACTTGTTTGGACTAGCTATTGTAATTGAGTTTGGGTTGACTTTGACCGGGTTGACTTGGACCGTTGACTTTTCAGTCAACCATTTCAATTGATCATAACTAGTTCGTCCTTAGCTCGATTTGAGCGAGAAGAAAGCCTATCTCACTCGAATTTTTGTCCTCTTGCCAGATATGAAGTCTGTTTGGGCGTCATGAGTTCCTGAATTACTATTTTCCCTTCTTTGGCCAAGGTGAGGATCTGTCGTGATCTCTACCATAATCCATCTCAATTTCCAGATGCGAGTTCTTTGTTAATATCACTCTCTCCCTAGGTAGCATATGTTAGTACTGACTTTTGTTTATGCGATTGAAAGAACTTAGAATCGTAGGATATCAAATCCTAAAACGTTGTTCGGGCCGATGGGCCGTTTTTGAGCATGTTGCGGGTTCAAGTCCTTGGTTGTTGTGGGTTCAAGTCCCTGGTTGTGGCGGGTTCAAATCCCTTATTGATGCAGGTGCCAATCCCTGGTTGATTGTGGGTTCATAAGTGAGTGGGGGCTTCGGCTTCGGCTTGTGGCCGGGTTTATGGACATTCTGCTAGTCATGTAGGTGTTTGTGCTCCTTCAGGAAGATGATTGTGAGGTTTTATTAGGCTAGTGCTTGTTTGTAGGTATTGCGTTGGTTTAAGATGAAAATGTGGGTTCCCAGAATCTGTCCTTACTGGGTAATTGTGTTTAAACCAAATACTCAGTCCTCTTTCCTTTCCCGTTTATGTTCCCCTCGCAGGTCCAGGAGCAAGATGAATTTTCTTGTTTAGTTGGTGAATTGAACCGAAGGGAGCACTCATAATCTTGCGGCAATGGGAGAACATCGGTTAGCCATTTGTGGCTTGACGGGTGTCCTAACTATGCCATTTTCAGTTCCCGAGGAACAGGTCGTTACAATTTGGTATCATGCCTGGGTTAAGGTCTCCCAATCCTATCTAAGAGATCAGCTTCCGCCATTTTCTTAAACATGTTATTTCCAATTTTTGAAAAGTGTTTGCGAAAGTTTAAATGAGGTTACTTTGCGAATGGATTTTTCAAAACAGAAACTATATCATCGGTTTCTCTCCGCTTTGGATCTAGTCTCGTTAGATCTTCTTTGCAGGATGTGGTCGATGCCCTTAGGCCTTAGTGGTGCTATTTCCATTAAGATGTGTGCAGAGAGGTATGTTGTGGTGTGTGTCGTTAAAGTGTATGTTGAGATGTATGTTGCGGTGTGCACCTACAGGATAGTGGATAATATTGAGGTGTGTGTTGGGATTAGCGTTGGTTCGGAGTGTTGTCCAACATTGTGTGGTAAAGCGATAAGTATTTGGAGACGTTCACCAGAGAGGCTAATGCGGGAGTGTAGCAGAGGATACATGAGTTGCAGGATGTGTTGCAGGAGTTGTAAGAGGCGTTGTAGGAGCTGCAATGAGTGCTGCAAGAGCTGATGTTTTGCAGTGGAGTTGGATTCTGGGATGGCGCCCGTGGAAAAATCATCTTCTATCTTAGAACCAGCATAGATGAATGAGTTGAAGGAGCAGCTATGGGACTTGTTGAAGAAAGGATTGATCGGATCAAGCAGTCTAACATGTTAGCACTTGTCATGTAGTAAGGAAGAGTGAGAAACGTTTCAGAAATGGTATGGACTACCATAGTTTGAACAAGATTAGTCTAAGGAAATCACCATCAGAAAGAGATAGACTTGGGTTGGAGTTTTGGAGGCAGCTATCGGTTGAACCAGAAGGAGTTATGGACCAAGGGTACAAGGTCAATGGAAAGACCTGGTTGCAAGGAAGTCCTAGGAGGTGGTTGTAACGCCCCCTTCCCGTTTTCCTCTGACCGACTAGCTGACCGGCCAACAATCAAACAAGAACATGACCGATCGAACCCGAGCAGTCATACGAGAAGAGTTTGTCACAATACGAAATCCAGAGACAATCCGGTTTGAGACAAAGGCTCGAACCAAACTATCTTTGACTCCGTTTACCTCGTTTTCACGATACTAAGCTTCGCAACCTGTACCGCTTCCACGAGTTGTGTTCGGTTCGGACGAAACCGTATATCAGGGATTATTCCGTTTTCATTACTTGAAAAATATAAATCTTATTCATGGTAATATACGGTCAAATACAAAACATTTAGCGGGATATCCCAACAAAATCCGAAACCGAAAGTAACAGTCAAAATGCGTAATAACCGATACCCAACGCCAACCCGAGACTACTCCGAGTGTCCTACACGTCCGCCGAGCTACGCCAAACCTGAAAAACACAAAAGAGTCTAATGAGTAATCTAAGATTACCCAGTGAGACGGCTCCCAACTAAAGGCTGCTAATAATCTAATAATCCCACCCAAACCCAAAATAACAATCAAGTATAATAGCTGATCATGTGCTACCAAGACGTGATGAGCTTCAAAACACACAAGCATTCAAATAACAACACAATCATCAACGAAGGGAATCGAGAACACTGCGGCACATGTTCTCGATTAGAATCGATCTATCTATTGCATCTTTAACGCAATCTCCACACCATCTGGGCCCATTTTGCGAACTCAGTGACTTCCACGGGAACACTTAACTGCCGCCACGGTAGCTAAAACCTCCCACGACTCCTAGGCGATAACACGAAGTCCTGCGTCTAGGACACCGTTCTCCGTCCATCGATACGCGGTGACTCAGGTTACCCCTAGGTAACCCAAGTTTCCATGCAGTCCGGCCCTACGACGCGACCCCGTATTCTCCGGACCACACACCTACAGACGTCACTCCATAGGTTAACACGTGCCAGAACCACCACCGAAGGTACGTGCCTGATCAGGTAACTACCCGAGGATCCAATCGGGTCGGAAGTACCGGAACGCCATCTCTAGACTTGCGGGATCTAACGCGCCCTATAGAGTCCTAATAACAGTAATGTAAACAAGCAGACTCACTGGGACTCTATCACGAAATACCAACAAGGTCAAAAAGAAACACTATCTTAATCCCCAATCCATCCCGCAAGTCCTGTCACCAACCTCCACATCACCCAATCAAGCAATCAACACACTATCAATCAATCAATGCAACACCCAATCAAGCAATCTACGAACTAACAACGATTACGGATATAAGCTAACTAGCATACATCTCTTACCCTATCCGTTTAATTAATTAACCGAGTTATTAATCAAACTAGTCGTTTTAACCAATTCAATCAATCGGGTATGCAACCTGAACTATGGCTTATCAATTCAGGGTCTATATGATTCTAACTAAATGCAACACACAATTTAGCCGACTCACAATGTTATTATGACGACGGACGGATGGATTGATGGAACTCCGAGACCCGACACGAACCCGCTGCTAACACGAACCTTCCCCGAACCTCCATTGCTTTGACCCGACCTTGACCCGCACTTGACCTTGGTGATTCCGAACCTCTCGATAACCCTCATATGATGACTACTACAACTGTCTATCCTATTTCTAAATAAAAGAAATCCGGTTTATCGGGAAGATTATTACGTCGGAAAAATTCCTTTTCGAAGAATATTCTTCGGAATATTCCGACGTAGTAATATTCCTTTCCCCATCTTTCTTCTATTTTTCTCTCTCTCTATCTCCTCCATTTCTCTCTCTCCCCTCCGGCTCCTCCTTCTTCTCTCCTCCCTCCGGCTTCTTCTTCTTCTCCCGGCTCCTCCTCCTCCTCCTTCTTCTTGCCGCCTCCTTCTTCTTCTGCTTCCTCCCTTCTCCCTCTCTTCTCCCTCTCTTCTTTCTCTCTTCTTTACTACTCTTGTTGAGAAGTGTTTTTGGTGTGAAGAAAAGTGAGGGGGTGGAGGCTTCCTTTTATAGCCAAAGTGGTGTGATCTCCACCTTCCACTTGTCTCCTCTTCCTCTCCATCTTAAGCCACGACCTCTTCACCAATATCCATCCAAAAAAATTCATTTGATTAACCATCATCCACTTGTAGCCTTCTCCATGCAGCCCTTGGATTGATGACAACACACCACCTTAGATTCATGAACCTAAAATACTAAGAAGCTTCTAAAATTCTTGGGCTAGATTTCGTGGCCATTGTTCATACTGAGCTGTATTTGCGTCCAATACAATCTTAGTAATTATCCCTAAATACCCTGGTTCAAGCCCAAGCTCCAAATAATTTATTTTAGATTTTTAGCCACTAATTACTCCTTAATGGTCTAAAAATTATAACTTCATCTAGGAGTCAAATCCTGCTGAATCCTTTCACCCATAGCTTCTACATCTTCTAATCGAGCTGTGGTCAAAATATCATAATTTTTGGTGGACTTTAGAGGGTCTTCTCGCTTGCCCGAACATTGTATCGGTTTCTCGGAAAAACTGGTTGTATGTTTAATATTTTATAAACTCTTTGGCTGCTTCTATAAATTAACCAAGCTTCATTTTCAGATTCTAGATTATCTTAGATGAATTTATAAATTCGAATCACTCCGTTTGGACACCCGTAGCTCCGGTTATGGATTTTACAAGTTGATCGGTTCTATCGGTTTTCTTTCCCGATAGTCCGTAAAACCCGTTTAATCTCCGTTTCTTCCACGTCTGGTCTCCTAAATGTTATTTATGGATAAAAAGAAGAACACTTGGCCCGTCTCCACTTCCGGATTGCATTTTGGTAAAATTACGAAAATGCCCTTCATCTCTTGGAATTAACAGAAATGCCCCTTGTTGACTTTATGTTGACCATTTTCTTGATACCGAGTATTACAGTGGTGGTGTTTTGATTGGAGTAAGCGTCAAGTGTTTTTGCGTCGCATGTTGTACAAGGAGCAGTAGGAAACTGTCCAAATCTATTTCAAGTATGGAATCTTGGAATCTGTTTTGTGACATCAACTTCAATGGGTTATGAACGGCTCGTTTGAAGTCTGATCAAGATGGAAATTGGACGAGACCTTCAATTTATTGGTTTGTTGTGGAGTTCTTTGTGTGTTACTGGAGCAGCAAGTGGAGTTTTTTCAAGAGGAAAAGACGATCGTAAAAGCATTTTGGAAAGTGGAGTTGGGGCATTTGGAATTTCCTAGTAAGTTTGACTTTTGTTGGTTGCAGCACAAGTGGATAAAGCAGGTTACTGGAGATGGAAATCCAACGGAAGAGTTAGGAAAACACTACAGCGGATTAGCAAGAAGCTGCAGGGAAAAGCAAAGGAGGACAAGCTTAATGGGGAAGGAAACCCAAATGATGGTGCTTGGAAAACACCACAGATCACAAGGTAGGAAACCTTGAGTTGGAAGTCGGTTTGGAAATCAGAGTGCGCAGCGGAAGCGTGGCAAGTGAGTGTAGCCGAAGATGGTTCGGTCGTTCCCCAAATGTCAGGTAGCCACAGTCAAAGCCATAGTGCACGGTAATGAAAAACCGTCAAAGAGTATTTGGAAGTGGGTGATACATTGTGACACGATAATGGAAAAACCCGAAGAGGAGAACCTAATTGGAAGTGGAGCATCTCATTCAAGTCTTATAACTACGCGAAGCATGAGTGTTGTTTCTAAAAATTGGAGGTATTAGCTATGACACTGGTCGTACCCTTTGCTCATACTGCTAAGCGTCAGTGTTGATGAGTCTCAAGGACAGAGATGGTAACTTGTTCGGCTCAAGCAGTAGATGGGATACGGTAATGGACTTCTTCCTAGAAATGGACGCTAGAAATGTAAACCACCTCATCAAGTTGGAAACCGAACCTAATGGACATGAGCGGTAGGACGTGGCGTTTCTATTGCGTTTTGGAAGTTGTTGTTGGATTTGTATAGAGGAGTAAGAGACATCAGAACTTGGTTTGGAATTAAGTGGGAATAAGCAATCTTCTGGATTCGATGGCAAGTTCCTTTCAAGGGATTGAGTTGGTCAAGTTAAGTTCTGTTATGCGGCTTTCGTTATGTTTTCTGGAGGTAAAGAGTTGCGTGGAGAACTCACGCCTTGGAATTCAGGACGAATTCCGTTTATGTGGGAGAAAATTGTAATGGCCCAATTTCTCAAGTTGGATTTGACAAAATTTTCAAAAGCCCAAGCCAAATCAAAACCTAAAAGGCTTGTTGCCTTATTTAACTCTAGGGCTTCCACCCCCCCCCCCTCTCTCCTCATTATAGATAGATGCCTCCAACTATGAGAAAAGTAGAAAAGAATCCTCCGGCGAAGCCCTACGCCCTTCCATCTCAACCACCTTCTTCCAAGCCTAGATCTTCTATTCCTTCATCCTCTAGAGTCAAAGGTAATCCCATAAGCCTAATTTTTGATCTGTTTTTCCTCAAACGGAGCATTAAACCTCCATAACTTTGTAACCATGAGGAATCTCATAAATTCGAGGCCACAATCGCGTTTAGATCAACGAGGCAAAGCCGTAGCCACCAGCCATGCCTCCCTCCGAAACCGCATGCTCCCGTACACTCTTGAAGAAGATCGATGCGTGAGATTCACATGCGGCCACGCATCGCCGCCGATCGCCGGAGCTGCCGTCCGCCGCTTCCGGAGGTGCCATATCTAGATCCGCCGCCTGCCGCTGGTCGTCGCCACTGCCGGCCACCGAGTTAACTCAGTTGACCGGTATGACCCAGTTTGGTCCGGTTCAATTCTAATTTTTGTCTCAATTCAATTTTAATTCGTTTAGTTTGGTTCAGATCAGTTTAGCTTGTTTGGGTTGGTTGTTGCAATTAAGTTTGGGTTGACTTTGACCGGGTTGACTTAGGCCATTGACTTTTCAGTCAACCATTTCAATTGGTCATAACTAGCTCGTCCTTAGCCCGATTTGAGCGAAACAAAATTCTATCTCACTTGAATTTCCGTCCTCTTTCAAGATATGAAGTCTGTTTGGATGTCAGGAGTTCTTAAATTACACTTTTTACGTTCTTTGGCCAAGGTGCGGATCGGTAGTGATCTTTACCATAATCCATCTCAATTTCCGGATGCGATTCCTTTGTTAATATCACTCTCTCCCTAGGTAGAATAGGTTAGTTTGTGTTGATGCAATTGAAACTGTTGGAAATGTCCTGAAATCTATTGTACTTACTCAAAGTGAAAGTCGTATTGTCGAGATGAGACAATCATATAATACTAGGTAGTCATAATGCTTTGCTAGAAGCCACTTATGATCAATGAGTTTAGAACTCATTGCTAGTGTTATATGATCCTACAGGGTCACACACCTAAGCAAACTGGACGTTAAAGACGAGGTTGATCATTAATGTAATGATCTAGTGAATGCATATTTGATATGCATTCGGTATCAAAATTCTGGGGCCGTGTCGATCGACACAAAGAGTGTGTCGGTCGACACAACTCGCGGATTACCAGATTAATTCGGTTTAATCGTTGGTTAATCCCGTTGCGGTTTAAGTCGACATATATAAGATATATGGTCGACCTAAACTCGAACTTAACCTAATTCACAGCCACCAGAACTTGAAAAGAAACATCTCTGGAGATTAGATCTCTTATAGGCACTAGCATCCCTCCTGTTCAGTTGGTGTGCGTGTGGATACCAGTAGAGGCACAGCGTTTGAGGTGCTTCGTGATCTCGATTATCTGCAAACCTTCCGCTGCTTATTACCAGGTAAATCTGAGATCTGATAGATTCAATCATATGAACCTTAGATCCTAGGCTTGGAATTTATACCTTGGGTTGCTAATCCTGATTAGAACTGCTAGAAATTCCTTCAGTGGTATCAGAGCCTTAGGGTTCCATTGAATCTGTAGCATGTTGATTAGATTAGTTGAATCTGAATCTGTGTATGGTTGATACAAACTTGCTAAAATTCGTTTTCATGAAAATCTAGTTTTAGGTTTTTTGACTTGAAAAACGATTAGGGTTTATCTCCCTGTGTCGATCGACACCAATCCGGTATCGGTCGACACAGAAGGATAACCCGAATAAAACTTGTTTCGCCTAGTGTCGATCGACACAAGAGTTGTGTCGGTCGACACAAACCTCACGAGATTGATGAATCGGTTCAATTGGATTGGACCGGTTATCGAGCTTGGTTAATAATGGTTGAACACTGTGAATGGTTTAATTGCGATTGGTTTGATTAGGTTGGTATCGACCGATGCTAGTGTAGCATCGATCGACACTGACCGATATTCAAAACCGGATCAATTGGATTGATCGGTTATCGCGGATTGTTTTGGTTATTCTGCATCGATCGACACTAAAGTAGTGTCGGTCGACATCAGACTCGATGGTTTAGGTTATGGAACCTAAAATCACAGAACCAAAGCAAGATAAATCAATTAATTAGAAGAATTAAAACATAATAAAACTGAACGTTTTAAATGGTTCCGTTCCTCAACCAAATATCAAGTGATACTTGATGTCTTTCCAATCTTGTCAACTGTCAAGACCCATTTAATTGTGCGATAGACTTGCAGTGCAAGATGTCCACAATTACATGAGTAAGACAGAGGTAATCGTGTTGATGGATTTGTAGTGCAAGACATCGACAATTACATGACTTAAGAGATTGGTTTACTTGACTGGGCCATCAAAATCGTTTTGGGCTCAGAGACATCAGGTGGATTGGACATAAGATGTCAATCCACGACCAAGAGTTATATTGGATATAACTAGCAAAGTTGTTGCTTACCTAGATAGCTAAATTTAGGTGATAGCCAGTGGCTCACTCAAGTTTAGTGAAGTATGGGTCTTGGATCATTATATTCATCTGAGGAAACAATGTTTGAATATAATGCGAGTTTTCTTAAAAGTTAAGACTTCTCATTTCTTGAACATCATAACTAAACCTTTTCCTTTCTTTGTTCTCAGCTATGACTAACACTCATAATAACTCTTTCTCCCTGCGATCCGTCCTTGAGAAGGACAAGTTAAATGGATCAAATTTTCTCGAATGGTATCGGAACTTGAGAATTGTTCTCAAGCAGGAGAAAAGGGACTATGTCCTGGAAACTGTTCTCCCTAAAAAACCGAGAGCCAATGCTCCACATGCAGAAAGGAGTGCTTGGGATAAGCATTCTAATGATGTGGTCGATGTGAATTGTCTCATGTTGGCTACCATGAACTCGGATTTGCAAAAGCAATACGAGAACGTGGAGTCGCCAGTGGAGATGATTACTAGCCTGAAAAGTATGTTTCAGGAGCAAGCACGAACTGAGAGATACCAGACGGTTAAATCTCTCATTGAATGCAAGCTACCAAAGGACGGTCCAGTCAGTCCTCATGTCATTAAGATGATGGGTTATATTGATAACCTGGGGAAGCTGGATTGTCCCATTAGCCAAGAGTTGGCTACTGACATCATTCTACAGTCACTGCCGTCAAGTTATGATCAGTTTGTTATGAACTATAACATGAACAACTTGACGAAGACGTTGACTGAACTGCATGGCATGCTCAAGACAGCTGAGCCTAATATCAAGAAGGGCACTCCAAATGTACTTATGGTACAAGGAGGTAAGAAGTTTAAGAAACTTGGCAAAGGTAAGGGAAAGAGCAAGGACGTCCAGGTTGAGAACCAGGACGCGCCTGCGCCAGCCCCTAAGCCCAAGCCTGGCCCATCTGTGACTGATAAGTGTCATTACTGTAAAGATCTTGGACATTGGAAGAGAAACTGCAACAAATTCTTGGAAGAGAAGAAGAAGAAGAAGACTTTCGAGACTTCATCTTCAGGTATTTATGTTATAGAAGTAAATGTTACTACTTCTGGTTCTACTTCTTGGGTATTGGATACCAGCTGTGGTGCTCATATTTGTACGAATATGCAGGGCCTAAGCAACAGTAGGAAGTTGGAAAAAGGACAAGTGGACCTACGCGTGGGGAATGGAGCAAGAGTTGCTGCATATGCCGTAGGAACATATAACTTGTCTTTACCTTCTGGTTTGGTTTTAAAGCTTAATAATTGCTACTATGTACCTGCTATAAGCAGAAATATTATTTCTATTCCTATTTTGGATGTGGAAGGATATCAGTTTTCAATTAAGAATAAATGTTGTTCTTTTGATTACAATGATATATTTTATGGTAGCAACCCATTAGAGAATGGGCTTTATGTTTTAAACCAAAGCGCACCAATCTATAACATTAACACCAAGAGATTCAAATCAAATGACACGAATCAGACTTTTCTTTGGCATTGTCGTTTGGGCCACATAAACGAGAAACGGATCCAAAAGCTCCATAGTGATAGGCTTCTGGGCTCATTTGATTATGAATCATGTGAGAAATGTGAATCTTGTTTACTGGGCAAAATGACCAAGGCCCCTTTCAACAAACAAAATGAAAGGGCCAGTGACCTATTGGGCCTTATACATACAGATGTGTGCGGCCCAATGAGCACAAGTGCCAGAGGAAATTTTCGATACTTCATTACCTTCACTGATGATTTCAGCAGGTATGGCTATGTCTATTTAATGAGACACAAGTCAGAATCTTTTGAAAGGTTCAAAGAGTTCCAAAATGAAGTACAGAATCAACTCGGCAAAAGTATTAAGGCTCTTCGATCAGATCGTGGAGGAGAATACTTAAGCCAAGAATTCAGTGATCATTTGAGAGATTGTGGAATCGTTTCACAACTCACACCTCCTGGAACACCACAATGGAATGGGGTGTCTGAGAGGAGGAATCGGACTTTATTAGATATGGTTCGATCAATGATGAGTCTCTCAACTCTTCCATTCTCCTTTTGGGGATATGATCTAGAAACGTCTGCGTTTACACTTAATAGGGTTCCGTCAAAATCAGTTGCAAAGACACCACATGAGATGTGGACTGGAAATGTTCCGAGTGTGTCTTTCCTGAAGATTTGGGGTTGTGAAGCTTATGTTAAGAGATTAATTACAGATAAGCTCGAACCCAAATCTGATAAATGCTACTTCGTTGGTTATCCTAAGGAAACCAAGGCATACCACTTTTACAACCAATCCGAGAACAAAGTGTTTGTTGCTCGGAACTGCGTCTTTCTTGAGAGAGAGTTTCTTTCCAAGAGAAACAGTGGGAGTAAAGTACAACTCGAAGAAGTTCGAGAACCGCAGGAAAATGCTCAACCCGTAGAGGAAGAGCAACAGTTGGATCTACAAAGAGTTGTAGAAACCGCGCTTGTGGAGCCTAAAATTCGCCGATCCGAAAGGATCCGTCATGAACCCGAGAGATATGGATTTCTCGTAACCAATTGTCATGATTTGTTGATCATTGACAGTGACGAGCCAACGAATTTTGAAGAAGCGATGATAAGCCCTGACTCCGAAAAGTGGCTGAAAGCTGCTGAATCCGAAATGGGATCCATATCACAGAACCAAGTATGGACTTTGGTTGATTTACCCGATGGTGCAAGACCCATTGAGTGTAAATGGATTTTCAAGAAGAAAATTGATGTGGATGGAAATATTCGGATATATAAAGCAAGGCTGGTGGCAAAAGGTTTCGAACAAATTCATGGCATTGACTATGAAGAAACTTATTCCCCGGTGGCCATGCTTAAATCCATTCGGATTCTCCTAGCAACAGCCGCTCATTATGACTATGAGATCTGGCAGATGGACGTGAAAACAGCTTTCCTTAATGGAATTCTGGAAGAGGATGTGTACATGACACATCCCGAAGGTTTCATCGATCCGAATGCAGCTAGGAAAGTATGCAAGCTTCATCGATCCATTTATGGATTGAAGCAAGCATCTCGGAGTTGGAATCTTCGTTTTGATGAAGCAGTCAAAAAGTTTGACTTCATCAGGAACGAAGAGGAACCATGTGTTTACAAGAAGACTAGTGGGAGCGCAGTTGCATTTCTCGTGTTGTATGTAGATGACATACTTCTTCTCGGAAATGACGTTCCGTTGCTACAGTCTGTTAAGGCTTGTCTCGGAAGTTGTTTTTCAATGAAAGACATGGGAGAAGCCGCGTATATTCTTGGAATTAGAATCTATAGAGATAGATTAAACAAGTTGATTGGACTATGTCAAGACACTTATATCGATAAAGTCTTACACAGGTTCAGAATGCAAGATTCCAAGAAGGGCTTCATACCAATGTCTTATGGCATAAGTCTCAGCAAGAAGCAGTGTCCTGAGACACCTGCTGAGCGAGAACGCATGAGTCGGATTCCCTATGCCTCGGCTCTGGGATCCATCATGTATGCCATGCTCTGTACTCGTCCAGATGTTGCTTGTGCTTTAAGCATGACGAGTAGATACCAATCGGATCCAGGTGAAAGTCACTGGACAGCAGTCAAGAATATTCTGAAGTATTTGAGAAATACTAAGGATAAATTCTTGGTGTACGGAGGAAGTGATGAGCTGGTAGTAAGTGGTTACACAGACGCAAGTTTTCAGACAGACAAAGATGATTTCCGATCGCAATCTGGTTACATCTTTTGCCTGAATGGCGGTGCAGTCAGCTGGAAGAGTTCCAAGCAGGACACTGTAGCAGATTCCACGACTGAAGTTGAGTACCTCGCTGCTTCTGAAGCGGCAAAGGAGGCTGTTTGGATCAAGAAGTTCATCACTGAACTTGGTGTGATTCCTAGTATTTCTGAGCCAGTGGCTTTGTATTGTGACAACAATGGAGCCATTGCGCAAGCAAAAGAACCTAGATCACCCCAGAAATCCAAACACATAGAAAGGAGATATCACCTTATCCGTGATATCGTGAATAGAGGAGATGTGAAGATCAGCAGAGTCCCGACGGATGAGAATGTTGCCGATCCACTGACCAAGCCTCTCCCAAGGCCCAAGCATGAGTTTCATACTGCTGCTGTAGGCATTAGATTTCTTAAGATATGATCTTGATTTCAGTGGGAGTTATATTTGTTTTAGTTATGTCATGATGTTCACAAAACATAATAGTTATGTTATTTTTATGAAATTTGTTTCATCATTATTCAATTATGTTAATTAAATAATAGTCCCGAAATAATTCATGGCAATGTTATAGGTCATCAAGTATGTGACTTGATCATGAAACCCTATAAACAAAGATTGTCATGAATTATGTTGGTCCCTGGTCGAGGTTGTTAAAATGGGACATTAACAACCACGTGAGACTACTATGTGAGGTGACTGATGACTATGTTTCATGGAGTCATTAATAAGAGTATTAAAGTCAATCACATAGATATGTGTTAGAGAACACATGATCGGACATGACCCGTTAATGAGAACTCTACAAGATGTTATATGAGTGTCATAAGAGTTTCTCATTACGACTAAAGAGTGTAGTCCTAAGACCTGAGTTCATCATGTCCTCTCTCATATGGATTGATTCGTCTTGACTTTGTCAAACGTCAGCCGTAACTGGTGATTATAAAGACACTGATTAGGCGTATCATGAAATATAAAAGAGACATGGATGGAACAAGATGGGATTTGTACCTCCTATATAACAGGAGTTAAATATCTTTGGGCCTATCGAAGATTTGATACTGGAAATGCGTGGCCGCGCTCAAACGAGGTGATTGTCAGTCGTTTGTTTTTTCATCAGTACAAATCGGGATTCGATAAACGTGATCTGGCTTAATAAGGATGACACAGTTCTTGCCTTATGCTAGATTGAGATATAGCTACAAAGGGATTAAAGGAATAGATGATTCCAGTACAAGTGAGAGATTGTTGGGAATGTCCTGAAATCTATTGTACTTACTCTAAGTGAAAGTCGTATTGTTGAGATGAGACAATCATATAATACTAGGTAGTCATAATGCTTTGCTAAAAGCCACTTATGATCAATGAGTTTAGAACTCATTGCTAGTGTTATATGATCCTACAGGGTCACACACCTAAGCAAACTGGACGTTAAAGACGAGGTTGATCATTAATGTAATGATCTAGTGAATGCATATTTGATATGCATTCGGTATCAAAATTCTGGAGCCGTGTCGATCGACACAAAGAGTGTGTCGGTCGACACAACTCGCGGATTACCAGATTAATTCGGTTTAATCGTTGGTTAATCCCGTTGCGGTTTAAGTCGACATATATAAGATATATGGTCGGCCTAAACTCGAACTTAACCTAATTCACAGTCACCAGAACTTGAAAAGAAACCTCTCTGGAGATTAGATCTCTTATAGGCACTAGCATCCCTCCTGTTCAGTTGGTGTGCGTGTGGATACCAGTAGAGGCACAGCGTTTGAGGTGCTTCATGATCTCAATTATCTGCAAACCTTCCGCTGCTTATTACCAGGTAAATCTGAGATCTGATAGATTCAATCATATGAACCTTAGATCCTAGGCTTGGAATTTATACCTAGGGTTGCTAATCCTGATTAGAACTGCTAGAAATTCCTTCAGAAAGAATCTAGAATCAAAGGATATTATTTAAATCTGAAAACAATGTTTGGGCCGATGGGCCATGTTTGAGCATGTCGCGGGTTCAAGTCCATCTTTGGCGGGTTCAAGTTCCTGGTTGTGGCGGGTTCAAGTCCCTTGTTTATGCGGGTTCAAATCCATGCTTAATTGTGGGTTCATGGGTGTGTGGGGGCTTCGGCCTGAGACCGCGCTTATGGATATTCTACTAGTTGTGTAGGTGTTTATGTGCCTTCGGGCAGTTATCAGCTTAGTTGTTGTTTCTAGATATTTCGTTGGTTTAAGATGAAATTGTGGGTTTCTAGAATCTGCCTTCATTGGGTAATTATGTTTGAAACAATTACTCAGTCCTCTTTCCTTTCCAGTTCATTCCCCCCCTCGCAGGTCCGGAAGCAGGATAAAAGATCGGCTGGTTTACGTTTGTGAATTGAACCGAAGGGAGCGCGCAGACTCTTGAGGCCATGGGAGGACATCAGTTAGCCATTTGTGGCTTGACGGGTGTCCTAATGACGCCGTTTTCGGTTCCCCAGGAAGAGGTCATTACAATTTGGTATCAGAGCCGAGGTTAAGGTCTCTTAGTCCTATCTGAGAGATCAGGTGAAACACCCCAACCCGGCTTCTAACCGATGGAGGTTCCCATCCGACCGTCTCATTCAATTAGATCCGAATTACTTATGTTCACTATTCATATTCTCTTTTATACGGCAAAACTAACATCTTTATTAATAATGAAATGAATTGTTGATACAAAAGAGTATTCGTTCACTAGAGTCATTACATAATAAAGATTCCCACTATCCAACTATTCACCACACGCCCCTAAAGTCCCGTGTTCCGCTCCTATCTCGGATCATACTTACGATGAACCTCAAATCCTATTACATAAATACATTAAACAATCAACGTCCTAAGAAAATATATCAAGGATATCAACAACCTAACACCTGGTTCTATGAGTTCGATACTTAGTCTAATCATAATCCTATATGTTCTAAGTTCCCTAACTCAGTCAGGATCCCAAACGTGACCGCCCATGCGCGAACAGACCCGTCTATGGACTGGTCATGATTCGCGAACAGGTGTCTTTGCTCGCGCCCGTAAGAACGGGTATGATCGACCATCGATCGTTCCTCGATCGATACGGGATCGTCCCTCGGTCGCTCGATCGTCTGTCAGTCCGTCCAGCCCCTCCGAGGGTTCACCCAAACCGTGACGTCGATCCGTCGACCCTGGTACAGCCTTCCGCTTACCAGCGGTTCGTCCGTGTATCGCTCACGCGTTCGTCCGGTCATCCCTAGGTCCGGCCGCGTACGTCCTATCGTTCTGATTCCGCCCATCGACCCACTCGCGGTTAGATTCACGGGCTTAAGGGATCGAGCCGAGATCCTTAAGCATTACTTTCCTATGCGCCGGTTCTAATATTCATATAGTGAGAGAGATAGAGAGATTCAGTCAATCGCCACTCTACTGGCGACTACGCGGTTGAGCCGAGACCAATCACGCACCTTTTGTGTGCCGGTTGTCTTAGCCTGACCACGTGATGCGCTTGGATCCATGTTGATCCTTGCTTCTTCCTCTTGGTTACGTTTGTAACCCGCACTCTGTCCTCCTTACTCGCCGGCGGTCCTTCTTCTTGGATCCGGCCTTCTCTCTTCTTCTTCCTCCCTTGAACTCTCTCGATTTGGTTTTTGTGTAAGTCTGGGAATTTCCCTAATGTTCGAATGCCTTTTGTGTGTATGGGAGTAGGGTTTTCATACCCTTTCTCTCTCTAAAACCGCCCATAAGCGAATGGGTGTGTTTTAGGCCGAAGGGACACCTCTTTCTCATGGTGTCCATTCGCACTCAACCGCCCTGACTAGCTGACCAGCTGAACCGAGCTTCCCACAGTCCAGTCAGCTAGGTTGAGCTGGCCGGTAGCTGACCCAGCGGGCCAGCTCGACCATTCAGCTCGTCTTAGCTGGAAACTCCTCTTCCAGCTCCTTGTAACCTGGACGAGTTCCTTCTCACACTAAACTCAGCTCCAGAATGACCATGGAACACTTTATATAATCTCCCTCGACCGTTTGCTCGCGTTCCGGTCCCATGTCCCGTACCGCCAACCCTAGCGTGGGTCGGGGGCGTCACATCAGGTTCCGCCATTTTCTAAAACTTGTATTTCCAATTTTTGAAAGGTGTTTGCGAAAGTTTAAAAATGAGGATACTTTGTGAAATGATTTTACAAAACACCAACTATATCATCAGTTGCTCTCCGCTTTGGTTCTAGTCTCGTTAGATCTTCTTTGCAGGTTGTGGTAGATGCCCTATTACCTTAGTGGTGCTATTTCCCTTAAGATGCGTGCCCATAGATATGTAGGGATGTGTGTCGTTAAGATTTATGTTGAGATGTATGTTGCGGTGTGCACCTACAAGGTAGTGGGTACTATTGAGGTGTGTGTTGGGATTAGCGTTGGTTTAGAGTGTTTTCCAACATTGCTTGGTAAAGCGATAATTATTTGGAGACGTTCACGGAGAGGCTAATGTGGGAGTGTAGCAGAGGCTACAAGATTTGCAGGAAGCGTTGTAGGAGCTGCAAGGATTGCTGTAGGAGCTGCAAGAGGTGATGTTGTGCAATCACTACAAGAAAACAGTGTTTTCACGACTGCACTTTTAATCGCAGAATAGTCGTTAATCGGGGTTTTACGACAAACATAGGACTAAATATGGTAGTCGTTAATCCATAATCGCTAAATCTCATAGTCGTACTATTAGTCGGCGAGATACGACTATTTATACGACCAACATAGGTAATCGTAAAATAGACGTAGCGTTCTCGGAAGATATAAGGACTAATCTGCGACTACCTTAGCGACAATTGTGCGACTATAGAGGGAGTCTAGATGACGTCGGAGAAATTTTGTCATCAAATAGTCGTTAAATTAGGTTACCACGGGGCGATTAATATGCGACTGTATTGCATAGTCAGAAAGTAGTCGTGAATATTAGCCACTATGGAACAACTGGGTAACGACCATTTTAACTACTATCCCGCGACTAATCTGAACATCTATATACGATTATGGTAGTGATCTCGCCACTATGTGGTGACTGTTATGTGACTGACTAGTAAAGTCACAATTTAGTCATAGACTATGGTGAAGTTTTGGCGACTGTTTGTTGACTAATTTACCGATTATATGATATCTAATTGGAGAATCCAAATACGAGTATGGTAAACATCTTGCTATTAATTGTCAACTATTAAACGACTATAAAACGTCTAAACAAAACATCTAGATTCGATTATGGTACAGTCTGGCCGACTACTATCTGACTGTCTAATATAGTAACAATATGGTCGTAAGAAATGGTGACTACTTGGCGACAGTGTAATGACTAAATAACGATTATTAAGCGACTATTCAGAAATTCTAGATTCGCTGATGGTAAATATTTAGCGACTAGTTTGTGTTTGTAGTGCTAATAATTGACGACTATTTAGTGGCTTTTATTCGTATAGTTAAGATTTTGGATTAATTTCATTTTCGATTTGGTAATCGGTGATAGCGTAATTTGAATGGTAAAACAAACGTAACAACCACTTGCATCAAAAATAACATTGGTAACATGTAGACACAGAAGACCTACATACGCGAACTCCAGCATTTAGCAGATGCCCAAATAAACCAATAAATAGACAAGTGCAAGAGAGAGTGATAAATTAACCTACGAATCAGATGATGTTGTTGTCTTACTTTGAGCTTCCTTCAGTTTCTCTTGGTGGGCGATAACGCTGAAATATGTTGGGCTGCTTGTGCATTAAAAGATTAGCTGCCAGGGTTTCGACTCCATGAAGATTTTTACTCGTCCATCCTTCTCATTGGCCTGTGACAATTATAGACAGTAAGAGAAAAACAATTAAATAAAGATCGTGAGATGACTTTATAAACATGGATTATGAAAACTGCGACTTTACCTGAGGAAAAATGTTGTTAAATTCAAATGTTGATATCTCACGAGGTCGCAGTTCTTTGCACTGCTTCTGCAGTCCTTTGTGATGCTAACCATGTCTTTCATACGTCGTTGATAGATCTCCTCAACAAATGTTATAGAAGAAAGTTATGTGAGGTTTGGGAACGCCTAAAATGATACAAAAACTATCTTGTAAGCGCTCAGACACTCGAACTTAGCAGAACACATTAATGAGTTAAGCAAAGATTGGTGTCTCAATTGTGTGCTAACTATAAGATTAACATCCTAACCATCAGACTCCAACTCCTCAAACACTCATTAAAAAAAACAACCAACTTACACAGACTGTGGAATATAGGCGTCGTTTACAACCTGTAGATCCAAAATTAATTGTAAACAAATAATCAAATTCAGAGTCTGTCCTGTTTCAAAAGCAAAGCAAAGCAGAATGAAACTAACGATATAGCTACCTGTATCCGTAGGCATCGATTCACGGAGAGTTTCGTGATTAAGATATTCAAGGAAGAATTTGAGAGAGTCGATAGGGTTTCGGCCCAAGTTAGCTATGAAATGGAAAGCTTCGAATAAGAGATTCAAAGAAGAGATATCAGTTTGAGATGGGTGGGCGTAAAAGAGGATTCGCGTAGAGATTAGAGAGATGATTCGTGGAGAGATTAGAGAGATGATTCCAAGGAGATTTCTGAAAAGGGGAAGAACAAAAGAAACTCAGGGTTTGATGTATTTGATGATTGCTCGACACTTTTTCGAAAATTCTTGAGTATAGGCGGGTAATTGAAATATTTTGGGCTATATAATTGTTTTTTGATTTCCCGGATTAATTTGGCAAATATTTTGAATTTTTGCCCACTTGTAGGCGTACCGTGGTCGTAATATATTCCTTTTTTATTGACTCTGTTTTAAAATTTTAACTAATCTATTTTACTTTATTAAAATCAGAACAAGTTTGCCCACAATATAAAGAACGATTGCAGACAGATTTTTCGAAAGCAAATTTGTGTTTTAAATTCTTTGAAATATTTTTGCAATTTTGGTAACACTCAAATTAAAAATAGTACACAGAAAAAAATTAAGAAATAGGTTTCAGACTAGAATGTTAAAGCACAGACGAAACCTTCGATGTTTAGGGTTTAGAGTTTTTTTGGAATGAACAAAAAACCCTATACCCTAAAAAGGAACCGTAAAACCTCATTATGATGTTTCATTGTAGGGCATCTCCAACCCACCTGCAAAAACTCAATTATTAGGTTTTGAATAGTGAAACCTCAAATCGGAGGTTTGGGAATCATACAAATTACACATAATATTATAACTAAAATTATTCAACAAACGTATTTTTGTGATATTCTCAAATATGATCAATCATTGCATTTCGAAGTGATAAATGTGCTTTTTATTTTATTTTATCTTAAGATTGATAAATATATATAAAAATAAATAAATAAACATATATATATAAGATATAAGTTAAAAACTGTTTAATGTTAAAAACTGTTTAATGGTCAAAACTAATGAAATAATTAATTACAGATCACTACATTGCAAAAGAAAAGATGAAACCGCAAATTCGAGATTTTGAGGTTTCTTTTGGAGTGAGCCAAATCTCAAAAATGAGGTTTTGAGGTTTCTTTTGGAGATGCTAAAACCTAAAATTTGAGGTTTCGTCTTTTCTTTTACATCGAATGATCTTAATCAAACATATATAGCGAGATGATGTGGTCGAGAAATTAAATTATGATTTTTTGAATCTTTCTAGATATATGTGATTTTTTGGATTATATATGAACTTATCATATTAAGGAAATTTAATAATATCGGTTGAGAGGAACATTGAATATTCTCCTTGTCTCTCGTTTAATGTGTAATCAATAAGGACAAGCGTACCAAATGAACGTTCAAAACAAGATTGGAGAACAAAAGACAAAAAATAGTGCACGTTTCGATGTCACTGAGGCTACACCAAAGCAGACGACAAACCAGTAAACGGTTAAAGGGCTCAGAGGCTACACCAGAACAAAAGACAAAACCAGTATACGGTTTGTATAATTTTTAACCATGAAATAACCAGGATATTTAACCATGATAAATAGATTTGATTGGTGTCGCGAAGATACACACTCCACGTAACATTCCAGAGTTACAAAAGACGTTCTTTTATATAAAAAGAGTACTTCTGAGATGTTCTTCAAAGAAAGAGTACTACATAGCCGAGAAATTAAAAACAAAAAAGAGAGTACGAGAAAATAATTAAAGAACAGGGGTAACAATTGAATTCATGTAAAAGAACTTCAAAAACCGTATGTAAATAAAGCAGTCGGGGCAGTCGATTTCCATATCGAGAACATGGCAAGATCTATGGGGCCTTTTGTTCTCCAACGATTGCACATAAACCTGCTTCTTGCGGAAAATGACTCCATGCAGTGTCTTCATCAAGTTCTTCCAAACTCGGGCCACCAAATCCTCCTCATCTTCCTGCCAGTTCTTCAAGGAAAGTTCCTCAAAGTGACCCCTCAGAGGATTGCCGTGGAGGAAGTGCAGAACACCATACAGGTAAGCAGCTTCCAAAATTAAATCGTCGCCCTCCCCTATCGCGGCAAGCTCTAAATACGCCATTCTGTTGTCCTCTTCATTATCTTCGGAGTAACAGAGAATACCTCGAACGAATAATGCGGCGTAATTCTCATGCTCTACGCATTTTTCCAGAATCGCCGAGTGCTGAAGCGCACGGAAAGGCCTCTTCACAAGCGGTGAGAGACAGAGAGAATAGAGGACTACAAGACTGTTGGAGGCTTCTTTCATTATTTTGCAGATTGCTCTAAGGTTGCAGTAATCGGCGGAGGAAGATTTGCCGACTTTTTGGACGATCATAGTGAGGACTTCGATCGAGAGTTGTTGCAGAGAGACAATCGATATCTTGTTGGCCATGATTTCCGTGTTTGATGGTTATGGGTTCTTCTCTCTGTTTTTCGTCGATTTTCGGAATCTAAACTTCTCTCTGTGCTTGATGGTTATGGTGTCATCGAGTATTTAAAGAAAGGATTTTTAGGGTTGTGCCGGTATCAGAGGTGTAATGATGATGGGTTTGAAGATCGACGACTAGTTTGTCCCATGCATTAAACGTTTGTGATTTGACAATATTTTGAGAAACGTAAACGTCAAATCGATTTATATAAGAGATAAATACAGAACTTCTGGCCTGAACTAAGGGTCCAGAATGTAGGTCGCTTGGCCCAACATAGAAAAGATTGTGGTGCTCAAGATGTGGAGTGTTCGGACTGGAAGTAACTGTTTAACATTTTCATTTGTTTATATATAATAATTTAGGATTTCATTCATAATATAGTGTTTGTAATTTGAAAATATTAATTTAATGTTTAATATTTCAATTTAATAACGGTAATTGATAGCCATATTTAAGTAATAAGTGATTAATATATAGTAAGAGTTTTTCGGTGACATTTAAGATGCCTCTACAAGTCAATAATTTTCTTTGACTAAGATTAAGAAATCGACTACTATTTGTAATCTTAATAAATGAGAATGAATACTAATACAATTGGAAATGTAAATTTTGATTTATAAAACGATTAATATTAGACCGAGGGAGTAATTAAATACATATTCGAGTAATAATTATTGCATTTTTGAAAAAGAATTAACAGCCGTAGATAAACAAGAGTAAATTTTGGACTTACTTTTGGTTTCCTATTTGTATATTAAGTTTTTTTTGTTATATTTAAGACGCCTCTTCTTCTACCAATGAATGTGCTCGGCGTGACTGGAAGGTCGTGTCGCTTTAAATCAAGATTGGTTCGATAACCGATCTTTCTTCCCCTGAGTAAATATATAGCCTCTCTTTCATCATTATTCCCTATCCTCACTTCTTTCCTCTCCTTCGCTTCTAAGTTCAAACAGAGCCTCGCTTTATCTTCTATCTTTTATCTTAAGTTCTTCCTTCATAATACGTCATTCGCTTGAATCATTCCTAAACAGAATCTTGTGCACATATCACATCATCCCTCGGTGGAACGTTCCTCTTTTGAAATAGGAATTCATTTCTAAATTTCCAAATCAACCACATAGCCCAAAGCGGATATCAAGAGGTAAGTCCTTACTCCTTAGTATTATACACCTTAATCATTGTCAAAATATTCACTTCCAGCTCAGTATTCGGATGATCAAACATAAGCAGACCCACACTTCTAAAAATAGCCCGAGCATGCGGGCATATAAACATAACATGATTGATCGTTTCAATGTCAAGACATCATCGTTGACATATTGGATTTGTTTGTACACTGCGAGTTAGAAGCCTCTCTGTAGTTGGTAAAGCTCTTGTAATCGATCTCCACAAGAAATGTTGGATCTTAGGTGCAAGTTTGAGGCTCCAAATATTCTTTTTAGCTCACTCGAACCTGATGGTGGTTCAATCTCATCACCCGAATGTGTTGCCACCCAGTAACTGGATTTGACTGTATATTGTGAATCAATTGAATACGGCCAAATGTAATTGTCCTTCAAAGCAAATCGAGACAAATGAATATCTTTTGCAATTTTCCTATCCTCCATTGATAATGACATTTTCTTCTGTTTTCCTTTTGTTCGGTTCTGTGTTGACCTCAGGAGTCATGCATGAACAACACCGTAACTATTATTCTCCTCAAAATAAAGTCACCTACGAGTCTTGCAAGGTCAAACGACGAAATGTTCTTTCGCCGTCAAACACACGGCGCCGAGATGATTGTTTGAGATTGATTCCTTTGGGTTACTTAATTTTGAGGAGAATATTAGTTCAAGTGTTGATTTTATAACAGTTCCTATCTCATCGATGGCCTTGATGGGAGAAGACAGATCAATGGCAGTCTAGATAGCGGTTCGGTTTTTGGCGGAAAGAAACCGACATTAAAACTCAAGCTTCGGCTTTGCAAGAACTTTTCTCTTAAGAAATTAGTTTATCCCCAATTATTTCTTAGTTCGACTTGTAATATCAGTATTTGAGGTATTCCACTCAATTCCTATATTATCATTCATATTTGATATTCTTCTTGTATTTCAGTTTTGTAATTTATAGTGGAATATTGTGGGACCGACAAATTGGGAGTAATATTAATCTAATAATCATTCTAGTGAAAAAAATATTAATCTTATAAGACCCGCCAAAACAAGAAACATTATCGCGCATAAACCAAGTTATTTAGGTAAATTATCATAAACTAAAACAATACCTAGACCATAATAACCTCGACAAAGTCAACATGCATATTACAAGGGCTCCTCATCCTGCTCTTCATAGTCATCTTCATCCTCATCATCAGAAGATGATAAATTACATCGGAATTCATCTTCTGGTTCTGCATCCCTGACCTCGTAATCAAGATCTATTGTGTTTCCTTCTTGTACCGAGTTCTCAATAACGAGATCTTCGATTCTAGTCATCATCACGGGATCATCATTTTCTTGTTGCAAAAGAATTGGTTCCATGTCGCCAAAATCTCCTGAGATATTTCCCCTTGGGTTGACTTGTACAACACTTAGCCACTCCCTCTTTGGTTTCTTCGTGTATGGATATGGGATATAACAAACTTGATCTGCTTGTGAGGCTGTGCAATTTGTATGTACTGAATGAAGTTATACATGTACATATATTTAAAGGCATTAAGATTTACAGGTATGGAACTAACGTACCTAGAACAAATGGTTCGTCTTTACTGTACGTTCTTGCTGAAAGAACGTCTACAACGCCAACATTACTCTTCCGAGTGCCTCTACCGATCATAGGGTCGTACCGGTTACAATTAAATAGTGTGATTCTCAAATTCACAATTCCCTCTGATATGATCATGGCTAGAAAGGAGAACATGGAGCTTGAACCAGAGTTTGAACCTGAGGATGCTAAGCTTGAACTAGAGGATATACTTGGAGATGAGGATGTTCTAACTGCACCAAGTTGACCAATGACCAGAGCAAGAGCGAAGATATTCAACAAAGCCATTGGAGGAATGCTTAATCACTTAAGTATGGAGCATGAAGAATTCAATCAAACCATTGTGGGTTTGATTCAGGCCCAAAGAAATCACTTATTGGCTATGTGAATCAATTGTACTCTTTTTCCCTTATCCAAGTTTTGTCCCAATGGGTTTTCTTGGAAAGGTTTTTAATGAGGCAATTTTTTCACATTGTTTGGCCCATTAGTTGATTTTCCTCAAGCCCAGAACTTTAAAATTAGTCCTGAATATTCTTTAGGAGTTTAAATTTCGAAAATGAGTTGTAATAAGTGTTTTGGTTAATTCCTAGGTCATTTAATGCTTGCTCTTCATGCAAGCCATCTTCTGAACTCTACTTAATTCCTTGTACTTCTTTCATTACGAATTTACCCAATATTTTTATCAAAAACCTTTCTGAGTTTGGATCACAAAAATTCTGTTGGAGTTCCATATCAACAAACCCTTGATTTATTTTGGTGTGATTCTGAAAGAGATTAAGTTGTGGTGTTTAGATATTCATTCCACAAATCTCTGATCTAACCAAACGATCATCTTATTCCTTCCATCATCACGGCTTCACAGCCACAATCTATCCAAGTCTCAACCTCACAAGTGCCGATCTAGGGAAGATCTCATCACCCTCGTACTCGAGTTGTATGATATCAGTTCAAATCTCGTGGTAAACAACCTCATCAGATGCATCAAAATAATTCTCTCCTTTAACACGTACACCATAGTTACATGCCTTCCGTCCCATGCCGTGATTCTATGTGTGAAACAAATATCCTCTTATATAATAGATGGGCCAGGTTTTAGCCTTATGCACGGTCCATGTACTAGCTCTAGCACCTAATCATGAAATTATGTGTCTTTTCCAATAGGTAACCTGCCGTACATAGAAAGAAAACATCAAATTTGGCAAAGATAAATTCAAATAAATATATAGGTAAGAAAGAATTTTACACACATAAGTTTCCACCCAGTTTTGATATTCTTCTTGTCTTTTTGCGGAGACCTCTTCTTCGGAAAGTTCTGGATATGTTATGGACAGATAATCTTCGAACATACTTTAATTTGAACCAAAAATTATATGATAAATCATAGTATAGTTGAATATATACCTCAATAGTGGCTCAAAATATCCACAGTTTCGCGCTCGTCTATAGTCTTCCTCAGGTGGATGCTCTTTCGAGGCGTCTTTTCCCTTCAAGAATTCTTTTTTATTCTTCCTCAATGGATGACCAAATGGAAGAAATCTTCTGTGACAATCAAACCAACACGTCTTCCTTCCCTTAGGCAGATAAAAATATTTGTATCTTCCATGCAAATAGGACAAGACAATCCACCATGGGTCTTCCATCCTGATAACATCCCATATGTTGGGAAGTCGCTTATCGTCCGCAGCATCACTGCTTTTAGTTTAAAGTTTTCATTCAATGAGACATCGTATGAATCGACTCCAGAAGACCACAATTCTTTTAACTCCTCAATCGGAGGTTGGAGGAAGATATCGAGACTAGCGCGCGGATTATTTGGCCCATAATTCAGAATTGTAAGAAACAATAATTATGTATTCATGCACATATCAAGGGGTAAATTATATGGAGTCAAGATCACAAGCCACAACGAATGATTACGAGACATGCCAAATGGAATGAATCCATCTGTACATAATCTTAGATAAACGTTACGGGGTTCTTGGGCAAACAGAGGATGTTGAGCTTGAAATGAATTCCACTCCACCGCATCAGACGGATGACACATTTCTCCCTCCTTTGTTTGGTGCTCCGCATGCCATCTCATTTCCGCTGCACTCTTCTCGCTTTGATACATTCTCTTCAGGCTGTCAGCAATTATTAGATACCACATACGACTGTAGGATACTCTGGTTCTACTTTGTCTCTCGTTCGGCTTCCATCTTGGTTTAGCACAAAAAATGACACTCTTCTTCCTTTTCGTCTTCTTTCCTGAAGATCATATAGTTGTTCATGCAAACATCAATTGTACGATAGGGGAGGCCTAAATTGCGCATCAGTTTCTCTGTCTCGTAGTGTGAATCTGTTGCATGGTTTCCTTCTGGTAAATACTCTGTCATCATTTCACATATCGAATCCACTAACCTTTCACTCATATTATGTTATGCCTTGTTATGCATGACCCGAGCAGCCAAGGATAACTGGGAGTGACCTTCACGACAACCATCATATAAAGGATTGTTGGCTCCTTCTAACAGGTCATAAAACTTTTTTGAATGATTACGTACAGTTTCTTCACTATTAGTCGCGTAACCACGAAATGCATCATTCACCATATCCACATACCTATCTTCTACATTATTATGACCATTCGGATCAACATAAATCGTTCCTATATCCAAACCGATTTCTTCTCCATGCTTATACTAAACACAATAATCAGGCATAAATCCGTAAGAAAACAGATGACTCAAAATTCATGGTTCCGTGGTTTCCGGTTTTTCGTTCTTGCAGAAACGACAAGGGCAGAGAGACTTACCGCCATTGCTCAGAGCTAAAGGCTGGTTTATGGCAAGTTCCATAAATTGTGCCAACCCCGTTGTGAAGGCTGTTGTGAAATTGTTTGTGGCATCATCGAACCTATTATACATTCACTCCCGATGGTTGCTATAATTATTGTAGCCTCCCGCCATGTAACTAGATTTTGAAATTCTGTGTTTCTACAAATGAAACCGGAGAAAGGGCTGAATTTCGACTATGTAGACATAATTGGCAACTCCCATTAATTGTCAAAAATGCATGCGCATGAAACCGGTACACCTACCACAAACAGATGAAATATAACCAAACTCTCATATTATTATTATTAAATCCAAAAATACTATATTAAACATGAAAAGAGTATGCCTATATGGGTCATTCTCATTTAATAATGCTTACAATATATATATATATATATATATGTTGAGTGGCCAAGTCCCTTCTGAAATCCTAGAACAGCGAGTTCATCGACAATTACCTCCTACTAGTATAGGGCATCATCTCGAAGATGTTGAGTGGCCAAGTCCAATCGGTACTCTACTAGACACCTCACATACTCCAAATTACGCTCCAACATCCTCCTCCAGTTAACTGCAGCAGTAGTATCAATAGCTCCTCTAAATAACTCCATGACCAATCTCTGCATCTGACACATCAACTCCCAATATGTGGGTCCTTATTTGATTACAGCAGGCGGTGGCGGTAGTGGTGGTGGAAATTTTCCATGTCCATAAACTTATGGGGCATTCGTCTGCACCCCACAAACATGATGTGCACCCTCTGGTGCCTACTAAGCGGCAGCGACGAGTCCTGCATGATGAGTAATAGGGAGAGTAACCTCCTCATATGCTACCCGAGCTTCCTCATGTGCGGATACTCGAGCAGACTTCTGCGCACCTGCTTGTGCAGCCTCCTGAGCAACTTGTTGAACTGCAGCCAGAGCAGCTTGTGTAGCTGCCTCCTCAACCATATGTCTGATTTCCTCTGGATCCATCGGCTGACCAACTGCCTAGTTAACATAAATCTCAGTCTAATTGCCTACAACAAGATTATTCTCTCCAACTGCCTCCCTACCACGTGCAACTCTAGCACCACGAGGACAACCAAGTCTCTTAGGCAGAATCTGAAAAGGAATAACAAGCTGATTAGATTTTGTTGAACAAAGAGATGAAGATTAATAGACTAATACAAAGTAAAAGGGTGCTATTTTAAAAAAAAAAAATTCCCAATTCCTAGAAAACATTTAAAACTATTGAAAATCGAATGCAATGCTAACTGTACTATCTACTACTCGCCCTCTTGGTCAGAACTGGGACGGCAAACCAGTTCTGATACCAAAATGTAACACCCGTCTCCTCCACTCTTGAGACAACGTGCTACTTGCCCTAACTTGCAACTCACATAACTCCAATAATCTCAATAAATAACCATAATGAAACAACTAATTCAAAAATGCAATAAACTTAAATAAAGCTATAAAAAATGTATAAAACCAAATGCGGAAAACCAATGATAAAAATTCCCAAAGCACCTTCCCAGCTAAGCATCAATATATTCGGCATGCTCACCCGAAAAGAAGGAAAATAAGGAGGAGTAAGCAACATGTGATTCGCTCAATGAGGTATGGAATGCTAGTGGAGGATGACAGTGGCACGTCGAGAATCTACTTTTCATGATTGAGAGCGCGTCCGGTAGATGAGGTGCGGTTTGCAGCTCCGGCTTCGTCTCTACGAGCTGAATCTGGTGGTGGTCTTGGATGTCTGAAATTTTTGACGGTTATAGATATTTTAGTTTTCAGGTTATGGTAAAACAAACCGGAAAACAGGCTTTTAGAATTATTTTTGTCATGTGACGATGCTATGCGAGTCGATTTACGCACGGATAGTTCTGGAATCAATAGTTTGTCACTTACTCTCTCGGATGTCTCAATTTCTGAAGAATTTCTGAAGAATTTCGTTAACGAATTATGTTTCTGTGCAGAAAAGAGAGTAGAGACAAGTATTTCTAATAAAATATACATAGGGTTTCTGCATCCTGTTGGGCCAACAAAAGGGTCCTACGATATGAGTCATTATAATTCTCCTCCACTAACGAGGAATTCGCCCCCGAATTCAAATCCGGACTAGGCTCTCTTACAACTGCAAACAACTATGGATAATCTGACCTCATCTGCTTCTTTGAGTCGTTAGTTTCCTCTTGAATAATGTCTCTCTCCCAACGGACTCTGGCCATAGCAATCACTTTCAATTGATCTCCCATCTCTGAATCAAAGGCACTAAATATTTTATCTTAAGTTATAAACATTTGTGAATTTATGATGCTAACTGAGACACTCAAGATCTCTATGTTAAGACGCTGATTTTGTTTTATAAACGCAGCGATAGAGGAGAGCTACCAAAAAATAAGAAATGGTCGAAACAAACTTTGACACGGAGTTATATATTTTTTGATGGTTCCTTATTTGCTTGTCGCTAATGCTCTGTAAATAACATGCAAAAACAAAAGTTTAAATGACCATTTCAACTAAAACAAAATGACCATTTTTGCCTTTGCCCTAAACTGAACCGAGCAAACCGGCACTACAAGAAACATATTTTTTTGCGACTACTGAAACCTTTGCAAAATAGTAGCAAATCAAACATTTTTTGAATTTGTTATTCTAACGGAGAAACTCAAGATCTCTATGTTAAGACGCTGGTTTTTTTTTAGACGCATCGATAAAGGAGAGCCACCAAAAATAAGAAACAGCCGAGACAAACTTTGAGGTGGAGTTACTTTATTTTTGTTGATGGTTCCTTATATGCCTGTCGCTAATGCTCTTTATATAACATGAAAAACCAAAAGTTTAAATGACCATTTTTGCCTTTGCCCTAAACTGAACCGAACCAACCCGCGGGCCTAAGCCAGATCAAAAGTTCTCTCTAAAGCAACAACATATCAATTTTTCTTAATTTCCCTCTTTCCGTCTCAAATTGTTGTGCCAGCTCCGAGAAAGGCTTAGCATCCAAAAAATTAATTTGGTTGACGCCATTGTCACTACCCTGGTTTGATCCAGATAAATTTGACCAAGAATCTGACATTCCTCTAGCCACTTCTTTCCAACCAGACGAGAACATATAACCACCCGAGACCGATGTAGATAAATCCCCCAAGAGTGACGGAAGCTGGTTAAGTTGAACTGTGCTTCTGTTTGGATAAAGCGGAGGCACTGGAGCATTAGCTACTGAGCTACAGCCTGGATAAAGTGAAGCCATTGGAGCAGTACCAATTAAATTGTCTGATCGATGAGAGAGACTAAAAAAGGAAACTAAAGATGTCATCATCTAAAAAAAACTAACAAAACCGGTAATCATTTGAAACATTATATAAGAACAAAAGATTGTTATTTTCACACTATTAAGATTTTCAACTTGTGGCATCTTGAAATTACACTACAAGAAAATAGATATTCTTAGCTCACAATAAATGTTATTATATGTAATTGATAGCGTTTTGAAATGGCTATGTCCGTCCCAGCTATAATAGGTCGGTCATATGTGATAGCACTTTCGTTCGTGCTATAATATCTTGCATCTATGATAGCGATAATTCCCCTTGCTATAATATCTTTCCCCTGAAATTTTGCAGAATCACATTTTAAGAATCTGTTGTATATTCCAATATTGCAGAAAACAGTCAAGAAAAACAAACCTGTTCCTTAACTGATACAGTACGGCTGATATGTTCATGGTTTAAAGATTATCCCGCAGGACTCATGATGTCCATTCCATGGCTTCCGGCGTAATAAAGTTCACTCATCTAACAAACTCATATACCTGAAGCAAAAATTATTGATTAGACAACACAAGAAACAAGGAACAATTACTACATTAAGAAAACTTTCTTGATGGAGAATATGAAATGGGTAAACATTACCTTATCACGGCTTCTTCCACTAATGATTGTGGTTGGGAAGTACTTGGCAACGTTTTGCACTGCAGTATGCAATCGCTTCGATTAGGTGGCATAAGATTACGGATTTGGTCTTGTGGTGCTGATCCATTCGCTAATATTGAAAATTTTAGTGACTCCAACTGTGATACTCCGCATCAAAAAATACGGTCAACGGGCAGCAGAAAGTCAACCGGGGGCAAAATTATCATTTTTTCCAAAGTCGGGGGTAAAATGGTAATTTTGCCAAAGTTTGAGATGGAAGCCGAGACGGGCCAAATATTCTTATGTTTCAACATAAATAATGTTTAGAAGACCAGAATTGGAAGAAACGGAGCAGAAACGTGTTTTTCGGCTTGTCGGGAATGGAAACCGACAAAACCGATGAAACTTCAAAAATTCATATCCGGAGCTACGTAAGTCCGTACGGAGTGATTCAATATGATAAATTCATCTAATAGCATGGAGAATCTGATTGTGGAGGTTTGAGGATTTATGGGATCATTCGGAGATATTCTAAAATATTAAATCCGAAAACCGTCAAAACCGAGCATGGGATTAAAGGAGGATTAAGAGGTGATTAAGGAAGATTAAGAAGGAGTTTTGGATAATAAAAATGGCTCAGCAGGACAGGTGGCTTCACCATGGGCCGCCACTTCTCATGCTTGGAGTACATGCATGGGAAAATTCAATGCATCTTCCATGCATGCAAGAAACATCACTTCTTACCTTCAATTCATTCCACCAAATCATTTTGCTCTCTAACCTCTCTAGTCTCTCGATCTCTCCTCTCTCTTCCACTTAAGAACATGAAAGCAAATTACCCAGAAACTCATCCTATCCTTTGAATCTTCATAGAAAAACCCAAGAACCCTAGAATGTTCATCAAACCTTCTTGAACAAGAAACCTCATAACTTTTGATCTATAAACCCAAATCATGATCTACAAAGTGCTATAGCTTCACCTCACCCTGCTCTGTCTTCTCCAGCCAGCAATCGCCGTCGTTATCGCCGGAGTTCGCCGGAATCCGGCCAAGAAGCAGTCGTCGGTTAGGTTTTGGGGGAATCTCTTCTTTTCTTCATCAGATCTGAGTATTCTAGTGTTATAAGTGTTTAGATCTTGTGTTTATGAGCAGATTGGTGGGTGTTTCATCAGCGGAAGTCGCCGTAAAAGTAGCCTCCGCCGCGGTCAACGCAACCGCCGCCGCCGGTCAACGCTGGAGTGTCGCCGCCGGGAAGCCTCTCCGCCGTCAAAATGCAGCTGGTTCTTCAAGGGGTATAGTGGTATGGTTTGATTGGGAATTAGAGTTGGTTTGAGGTTGATTAAACCGGGTCAAAGTCGAGTTGAACCGGTCAACGGTTCAATCTCAAACCGGTTTAATCAAACCGGTTTATTTGGGGTAAATTGGTTCGGTTTGCTTCATTGGGTCACTGGTTCAGTGATTCAGGTGTGTTTGGGGTTCGGAGTTCGAGGTTCGGAAGTTTGGGGTTTGTGTCGGATATCTCGGGATTCGCACTCGCATCGAGCCGTCATTCCGCGTCTACCTCACTGTGAGTCGTCTCACAAACCTTTTAAATTCATATAGACCGGGAATTAATAAACCGTAGCAATAGGATGCATACCCGTTAATTAATCTGAATAGTAATTAATAAATAATTGGACGTTTAAATGATAAACCGGATAGGACCGATTAAGCATGTTAGGGTTTTAAAGAATTAAAAGGTTAACCGATTGCGTGCCGTTAGGTTGCTAGTAATGATTGTGTGATGCATTCATATAGACCGTTGTATAGGACCTTATATGCATTTATATTGTATAAGAACAATAGTTAATGAATCTATATACGGGAATTAAGACGCTATTAAAACATGAGTTAACCTAAACAAACGTATAGAATAATGTAACGGGATTGGGTTTTAGGTTTAATATCGGGAATGGGTAATGAATCAATTAAGTAATAATGAGACGTCGGGGAGTTAGTAAGTTTACTAACTTTAAACCGACGGATCGAGGAGTTAATAAAAGATACTTAGAATGAGTTAAATATAAAGTTGGTATGAGATGTAAACCATATGCGGGTTAGCAATCCGCTAATCCAAGGTAGCTGCAAAGAAACGGATTAAAAGACTTAGAACCTAATAGGCCTGCTTGTGGTGATTGAGTGATTGATTGTGATTGCGTGTTATTGTGTTATTGTGTGAGCTTTGTGTGCAGGTTTATTAAACTGCTCGGTGTTGGGCCGAGCTGTTATTGCGGACACTTACTCCGGTCACGGGACCGGGTAAGTTAGTTGGTGCTGACTAGGTATCTTACCTAGTCAGAGCGGTGGTAGTGTAAAGGCTTGCGGAATGATTGGGAAATTGTTTATTGTCATTGTTGATTGCGTGATATGTGCTAGAGTCCCAGCGAGTCTGCGTGTTTACATTTCTGCACTAGGACTCTAGGGTGCGTTAGATTCCGCAAGCCTAGGTTTTATTTTACGTTCCGGTACTTCCGACCCGATTGGATCCTCGGGTTTTACCTGACCAGGTCATGGTGATTCTGGTTATGGTGTTAACCTATCGGGTGACGCCGGTAGGTGTGTGATTCGGAGATTACGGGGTCATGTCCTAGGGCCGAATCACATGGAAACTCTGACTATCTAGGGGTAGTTCGAGTCACCGCGTATCGATGGACGGAGAACGGTTTCCTACTCGTGGGACCTTGTGTACACGTTTAGGAGTCGTGGGTTAGTTACCATATAGGTGACGATGTGAACCCGTGGAAGTTACCGAGATCGTAGGGCCCAGTATTGTTTTATTATTTGTTTCGTTGCGCGTTAGATAGACCGAGTCCAATTGAGGACATGTGCCGCAGTGCCTTCGATTTCCCTTAACTCTCTTTATCTTGGCTTTGATTGTGTGTTGTGGGTTTATCACGACGTGGTAGTGCGTGATCGGCCATTTATTCCTGTTGATTGTTATTTTGGGTTTTGGGGCGGGAATCTGTAGTTTTAGATAGACTAGAAGCCATTAGTGGGGAGCCGATTCACTGGGTGGTCTTAGATCGCTCATTAGACTCTTTTTGTGTTTTTTTCCAGGTTTAGCAGCGACGGACGCGGGAGGTCCTCGGTTTGGTTTCGGGTTGCTTGTGACGGGTTTTGATTCGTGGTTTTGGATGTTTTTATTTCGGTTCGGCATTATCTCTTTGTTGTGTGTTTGATTTCATTGTATGCTTGCAATGACGATTGTTTGTGAAATCTTATTAAACGTTGTACTCGATGTTTAATTACTTGAAAATGAAATTGTTTCCCTGATATGAGGTTGAAGTCCGAACCGACACAACTCATTGAAGTAGTGCAAGTAGTACTGCTTGTACTATGGAAATGAGGATAGCGAGGTCAGAGACGGATTGGTGGGAGCCTTTGTCTCAAACCTTCGATCGGTCATGTTCTTGTTTGATTGTTGACCGGTCAGCTCGAATGTCAGTGGAGAATGGGAAAGGGGCGTTACAGAAAAGGTGGTATCAGAGCATGGTTCTGCATGGGTTTCGAAACATTTCATTTTTGAGTGTTTTCCGTGTTTTATCGAGTCAAATGTGTCACACAAGCATCCATTAGGAAACCGAGCTGCGTCCGTTAAACTCGGGGTTGGGATGGGAAAGTAGAATTTTTGTATTATTCGTACTAACTTGCTTTTGTGTTTTTGATTGCAGTATTACAGCAGTGTGTCTCGGGCAGAGTGGAGGGGTGAGTGTGTGCGCATCGAGTAGTTTCAGTGGATCAGTATGAGTAAGCAGGGATCAGCTGGATTAGAGCAGGGTCAGTTGGTTCAGTTTCAGGGATACCCAGCTTCGCCAGGTCATTCGCGAGGATCTCGTACGGCGGATCATCCGCCAGTTCCTATGCGACAGATGCATGGTGCTAGAGCATCACAGGTAGATTGGTCGCCTCTTCCAGACCCTTTACCTCCAGTGATGATGGATGATGCAGGCAGCCGAGACCCTTACGCAGACATGATGGGTTATCTAGGAGGAGCGGATGCAAAGTTTCAGTTGCCACCACAGTGGCCAGAGCCGGATGTGCCACAGATTCTTGCAGCATCAGATGCACCACCGATGTATCAGGCACCATTTATGGAGGCACCCGAGTTTCCCCCGCCGCTTCGAGTGGAGGATTATCTGATGAGCCCGCTACAATTTGGGTTTGACTTGGATATGGAGCCTGTAGACCCGGAGCAGCATCAGCAGTGGGAGCAGCAGGTGGATGAGCAGGTAGCGATACTTCAGGATGTGTTGGAGCAGCAGGTCGGGCCTCACCATCAGTTAAACTTATGACCTGGATTGCCTCGTACGCCGTTGGATATGGTTATGTCGCCAGCATCTACTGAGTCAGAGTTCGAGTCAGTTTCGCTGCCAGCTGAGGCGATAGAGGCACTGCCAGCAGTACCAGAGAGGAGACCATGCAGCAGATGTGGAGTATGTGAGTTTAATTTGTATTGGTGTCCCCGAGCAGTAGACCCGCATCTACGAGAGCCGTACCATCCTTTGCCCGGACCAGACGGCTGTCCGCTTTGTGGTCACGAGGGTCACGGAGTATTGACTTGCCCTACCATCAGATCAGGTGAGTATGCTTCCGGTGGAGAACCGTACCGAGTACCAGTACCAGAGGACTATCGTGCAGGACCCAGTCGCGGAGACCCCGAGCCCAGTCAACCAACCATTGTTCAGTTGCCGGTCGTTCAGTCGACGAGACCCGAGCCAGTGAGGACGTGCCAGTTGTGTAGAGGTCAGGGACATCTTGCACCTGATTTCTTTATGGATCCCCCGTCAGCGCCGACAGACCCGACTTCTCCCTGCCAGTTATGTGGAGGTTATGATCACCAGGCATCCGCGTGTTACCGTGGACCGCACCCAGCAGCTACCCCAGTTTGTCAGGTTTGTGGTCGCGCAGGTCACGATGCTTATCTCTGTCCGATAGTCGAGCCGCAGCATGTCGAAGCGCCATCTCGAGAGGCACACCCACCACACCCTCCCCGCGCACCTGCCAGCGGATACTTCAGCGAGCCGTTTTGCCAGTGGTGTTGGGCATTTCGGTCTTGCTGGAGGCGTTAGGATAGGATAGTTGTAATTAGGCCAGGTAAGTTGGGGGCGCTAACTCTATTTTTGTCTTGTAGATAGATCGGCGGATAGGCGACTTTGCGTGTCGTCTTTGACTTTTATGATATACAGCGGCGTCGTATGGGTTTTTGGATATGATGACGGCTTTATGTACGACCTCTGATCGTAACCATGTACTAAAAACTTTATGATGTATGATATATCATTTTATGTATGTGGTGGATGCAGAGTGTTCAGCGAATCATTTTGAGTAGCATAGTAACTATTTGCATGATTGAGATGGTTCTGAAAGTAAATGGATTACTATGTGAAACTAAATGATGAGCGGAACTGACGACCGTTCAACATGACCCGAACCCGGACTGACGACGCATCCGACTGATCATTAGATTGCGTGAATATGTGTGTGGTAATTGCTTGTTTCATTTCTTGCTTGATTGATTGTTTGATTGTTTTATTTGTGCGGTAGTTTGCGTAGTGTTGGCGTGCGTGGGTTTTGGTAGATTGATCGTTTTGGGTCTTAGAGACCCTTGGATTGTTGGTAGTTCAAAAATTTGAGTAGTGATTGATCGCTTTTCTTCGGTTTCGTTAGAAAGGTAAGGTGTTAATTTTATTTTCAATTTTATTTCAAGTTTTGAGCCGACTGAGAATGGTTGTGTTCAACCGTCAATTCACGAGGGAACGGACTTATAGTGTATTGTTATTTAATTACGGGTAACCGTCGGGTACGTGATTAAGTAACCATATTCCTATGGGAAAGTGATATCGAGGATAGATCGGGATGACACTAATTGTTTCAGTAAGTTGTTGAGTTGCAGGTAGGACGGAATGGCGACGCGATGTGAATCCGAGACCGAACCCAAACCCGAAAGCGAGATGAAGTGTCAAGACATCGTGAGATAAGTAGACCGGATCGTAAAGCAGTAGTAGACATCGTTAGTGGGAAGCGAATTAGCTTATTGAGCGACAGTCAGAAAGAGCCGAGAAGTATGATGAGTTAGCAAGAGATTTGGGAAGGAAAGATCAGTGATGTTGAGTGGAAACAGTCAAAAGGAAGCAGACGATCAGATTTTTGAAGAGTGTCCCAGAAAGAAGGAAGAAAGTCGCAATCCGAAGGATGGGGATGTCAAGAAAAGTGGGGAAGCCCGAAGTGAGAGTCAGGACAGAGAATCTATCAGGGAATGAGTGTAAGGAACGAGTCAGAAGGATCGCAGTAATGATAGATGTCAGCAGAATGCAGCAGCGATCGAGTATAGAAACGTCGGAGTAAAGTAATGAAGCAACTTGCAGGGTTCGGAACCGATTTGAAGTCTGTTAGTGACGGAGAATTCGGGGACCGAATTCCTATAAGTGGGGAAGAATGTGATACTCCATATCAAAAATACGGTCAACGGGCAGCAGAAAGTCAATCGGGGGCAAAATTGTCATTTTACTAAAGTCGGAGGTAAAATGATAATTTTGCCAAAGTTTGAGACGGAAGCTGAGACGAGCCAAATATTCTTATGTTTCAACATAAAGAATGTTTAGAAGACCCGAATTGGAAGAAACGGAGCAGAAACGTGTTTTTCGGCTTGTCGGGAATGGAAACCGACAAACCCGATGAAACTTCAAAAATTCATATCCGGAGCTACGTAAGTCCGAACGGAGATATTCTAAAATATTAAACCCGTAAACCGTCAAAACCGAGCATGGGATTAAAGGAGGATTAAGAGGTGATTAAGGGAGATTAAGAAGAAGTTTTGGATAATAGAAATGGCTCAGAAGGACAGGTGGCTTCACCCTGGGCCGCAACTTCTCATGCTTGGAGTACATGCATGGGAAAATTCAATGCATCTTCCATGCATGCAAGAAACATCACTTCTTACCTTCAATTCATTCCACCAAATCATTTTGCTCTCTAACCTCTCTAGTCTCTCGATCTCTCCTCTCTCTTCCACTTAAGAACATGCAAGCAAATTACCCAGAAACTCATCCTATCCTTTGAATCTTCATAGAAAAACCCAAGAACCCTAGAATGTTCATCAAACCTTCTTGAACAAGAAACCTCATAACTTTTTATCTATAAACTTAAATCATGATCTACAAAGTGATATAGCTTCACCTCACCCTCCTCTATCTTCTCCAGCCAGCCCCTCTATCTTCTCCAGCCAGCCATCGCCGTCGTTATCGCTGGAGTTCGCCGGAATCCGGTCAAGAAGCAGTCGCCGGTTAGGTTTTGGGGGAATCTCTTCTTTTCTTCATCAGATCTGAGTATTATAGTGTTATAAGTGATTATATCTTGTGTTTCTGAGCATATTGGTGGGTGTTTCATCAGCGGAAGTCACCGGAAAAGTAGCTTCCGCCGCGGTCAACGCCACCGCCGCCGCCGGTCAACGTTGGAGTATCGCCGCCGGGAAGCCTCTCCACCGTCAAAATGCAGCCGGTTCTTCAAGGGGTATAGTGGTATGGTTTGATTGGGAATTGAAGTTGGTTTGAGGTTGATTAAACCGGGTCAAAGTCGAGTTGAACCGGTCAACGGTTCAATCTCAAACCGGTTTAATCAAACCGGTTTATTTGGGGTAAATTGGTTCGGTTTGCTTCATTGGGTCAGTGCTTCAGTGCTTCAGTGATTCAGGTGTGTTCAGGGTTCGGAGTTCGAGGTTTGGAAGTTCGGGGTTCGTGTCGGATATCTCGGGATTCGCACTCGCATCGAGCCGTCATTCCGCGTCTACCTCACTGTGAGTCGGCTCACAAACCTTTTAAATTCATATAGACCGGGAATTAATAAACCGTAGCAATAGGATGCATACCCGTTAATTAATCTGAATAGTAATTAATAAATAATTGGACGTTTAAATGATAAACCGTATAGGACCGATTAAGCATGTTAGGGTTTTAAAGAATTAAAAGGTTAACCGATTGCGTGCCGTTAGGTTGCTAGTAATGATTGTGTGATGCATTCATATAGACCGTTGTATAGGACCGTATATGCATTTATATTGTATAAGAACGATAGTTAATGAATCTATATATGGGAATTAAGACGCTATTAAAACATGAGTTAACCTAAACAAACGTATAGAATAATGTAACGGGATTGGGTTTTAGGTTTAATAGCGGGAATGGGTAATGAATCAATTAAGTAATAATGAGACGTCGGGGAGTTAGTAAGTTTACTAACTTTAAACCGACGGATCGAGGAGTTAATAAAAGATACTTAGAATGAGTTAACTATAGAGTTGGTATGAGATGTAAACCGTCTGCGGGTTAGCAATCCGCTAATCCAAGGTAGTGGTTAAGAAACGGATTAAAAGACTTAGAAACCCTAATAGGCCTGCTTGTGGTGATTGTGTGATTGATTGTGATTGCGTGTTATTGTGTTATTGTGTGAGCTTTGTGTGCAAGTTTATTAAACTGCTCGGTGTTGGGCCGAGCAGTTATTGCGGACACTTACTCCGGTCACGGGACCGGGTAAGTTAGTTGGTGCTGACTAGGTATCTTACCTAGTCAGAGCGGTGGTAGTGTAAAGGCTTGCAGAATGATTGGGAAATTATTTATTGTCATTGTTGATTGCATGATCTGTGCTAGAGTCCCAGCGAGTCTGCGTGCTTACATTTCTGCACTAGGACTCTAAGATGTGTTAGATTCCGCAAGCCTAGGTTTTATTTTACGTTCCGGTACTTCCGACCCGATTGGATCCTCGGGTTTTACCTGACCAGGTCATGGTGATTCTAGTTATGGTGTTAACCTATCGGGTGACGACGGTAGGTGAGTGATTCGGATATTACGGGGTCATATCCTAGGGCCGAATCACATGGAAACTCTGACTATCTAGGGGTAGTTCGAGTCACCGCGTATCGATGGACGGAGAACGGTGTCCTACTCGTGGGACCTTGTGTACACGTTTAGGAGTCGTGGGTTAGTTATAATATAGGTGACGATGTGAACCCGTGGAAGTTACCGAGATCGTAGGGCCCAGTGTTGTTTTATTATTTGTTTCGTTGCGCGTTAGATAGACCGAGTCCAATTGAGGACATGTGCCGCAGTGCCTTCGATTTCCCTTAACTCTCTTTATCTTGGCTTTGATTGTGTGTTGTGGGTTTATCACGACGTGGTAGTGCGTGATCGGCCATTTATTCCTGTTGATTGTTATTTTGGGTTTTGGGGTGGGAATCTGTAGTTTTAGATAGACTAGAAGCCATTAGTGGGGAGCCGATTCACTGGGTGATCTTAGATCGCTCATTAGAATCTTTTGTGTTTTTTTTCCAGGTTTAGCAGCGACGGACGCGGGAGGTCCTCGGTATGGTTTCGGGTTGCTTGTGACGGGTTTTGATTCGTGGTTTTGGATGTTTTTATTTCGGTTCGGCATTATCTCTTTGTTGTGTGTTTTATTTCATTGTATGCTTGCAATGTCGATTGTTTGTGAAATCTTATTAAACGTTGTACTCGATGTTTAATTACTTGAAAATTAAATTGTTTCCCTGATATGAGGTTGAAGTCCGAACCGACACAACTCATTGAAGTAGTGCAAGTAGTACTGCTTGTACTATGGAAATGAGGATAGCGAGGTCAGAGACGGATTGGTGCGAGCCTTTGTCTCAAACCGAACTATCTCTGGCCTCGTCATGTGACGAACTTTTCCCGTTCGACTTGCTCGGGTTCGATCGGTCATGTTCTTGTTTGATTGTTGACCGGTCAGCTCGACGGTCAGCGGAGAATGGGAAAGGGGCGTTACAGAAAAGGTGGTATCAGAGCATGGTTCTGCATGGGTTTCGAACCATTTCATTTTTGAGTGTTTTTCGGGTTTTATCGAGTCAAATGTGTCACACAAGCATCCATTAGGAAACCGAGCCGCGTCCGTTAAACCCGGGGTTGGGATGGGAAAGTAGAATTTTCGTATTATTCGTACTAACTTGCTTTTGTGTTTTTGATTGCAGTCTTACAGCAGTGTGTCCCGGGCAGAGTGGAGGGGTGAGTGTGTGCGCATCGAGTAGTTTCAGCGGATCAGTATGAGTCAGCAGGGATCAACTGGATTAGAGCAGGGTCAGTTGGTTCAGTTTCAGGGATACCCAGCTTCGCTAGGTCATTCGCGAGGATCTCGTACGGTGGATCATCCGCCAGTTCCTCTGCGACAGATGCAGTGTGCTAGAGCAGCACAGGTAGATTGGTCGCCTCTTCCAGACCCTTTACCTCCATTGATGATGGATGATGCAGGCAGCCGAGACCCTTACGCAGACATGATGGGTTATCTGGGAGGAGCGGATGCAAAGTTTCAGTTGCCACCACAGTGGCCAGAGCCGGATGTGCCACAGATTCTTGCAGCATCAGATGCACCACCGATGTATCAGGCACCATTTATGGAGGCACCCGAGTTTCCCCCGCCGCTTCGAGTGGAGGACTATCTGATGAGCCCGCTACTATATTGGTTTGACTTGGATATGGAGCCTGTAGACCCGGAGCAGCGTCAGCAGTGGGAGCAGCAGGTGGATGGGCAGGTAGCGATACTTCAGGATGTGTTGGAGCAGTAGGTCGGGCCTAACCATCAGTTAGACTTACGACCTGGATCGCCTCGTACGCCGTTGGATATGGTTATGTCGCCAGCATCTACTGAGTTAGAGTTCGAGTCAGTTTCGCTGCCAGCTGAGGCGATAGAGGCACCGCCAGCAGTACCAGAGAGGAGACCATGCAGCAGATGTGGAGTATGTGAGTTTCATTTGTATTGGTATCCCCGAGCAGTAGACCCGCATCTACAAGAGCCGTACCACCCTTTGCCCGGACCAGACGGCTGCCCGCTTTGTGGTCACGAGGGTCACGGAGCATTGACTTGCCCTACCATTAGATCAGGTGAGTATGCTTCCAGTGGAGAGCCGTACCGAGTACCAGTACCAGAGGACTATCGTGCAGGACCCAGTCGCAGAGACCTCGAGCCCAGTCAGCCACCCATTGTTCAGTTGCCGGTCGTTCAGTCGACGAGACCCGAGCCAGTGAGGACGTGCCAGTTGTGTCGAGGTCAGGGACATCTTGCACCTGATTGCTTTATGGATCCTCCGTCAGCGCCGACAGACCCAACTTCTCCCTGCCAGTTATGTGGAGGTTATGATCACCAGGCATCCGTGTGTTACCGTGGACCGCACTCAACAGCTACCCCAGTTTGTCAGGTTTGTGGTCGTGCAGGTCACGATGCTTATCTCTGTCCGATAGCCGAGCCGCAGCATGTCGAAGTGCCATCTCGAGAGGCACACCCACCACACCCTCCCGGCGCACCTGCCAGCGGATACTTCAGTGAGCCGTTTTGCCAGTGGTGTTGGGCATTTCGGTCTTGCTGGAGGCGTTAGGATAGGATAGTTGTAATTAGGCCAGGTAAGTTGGGGGCGCTAACTCTATTTTTGTCTTGTAGATAGATCGGCGGATAGGCGACTTTGCGTGTCGTCTTTGAATTTTTTGATGTACAGCGGCGTCGTATGGGTTTTTGGATATGATGACGGCTTTATGTACGACCTCTGATCGTAACCATGTACTAAAAACTTTATGATGTATGATATATCGTTTTATGTATGTGGTGGATGCAGAGTGTTCAGCGAATCATTTTGAGTAGCATAGTAACTATTTGCATGATTGAGATGGTTCTGAAAGTAAATGGATTACTGTGTGAAACTAAATGATGAGCGGAACTGACGACCGTTCATCATGACCCGAACCCGGACTGACGACGCATCCGACCGATCATTAGATTGCGTGAATATATGTGTGGTAATTGCTTGTTTCATTTCTTGCTTGATTGATTGTTTGATTGTTTTATTTGTGCGGTAGTTTGCATAGTGTTGGCGTGTGTGGGTTTTGGTAGATTGATCGTTTTGGGTCTTAGAGACCCTTGGATTGTTGGTAGCTCAAAAATTTGAGTAGTGATTGATCGCTTTTCTTCGGGTTCGTTAGAAAGGTAAGTGTTAATTTTATTTTCAATTTTATTTCAAGTTTTGAGCCGACTGAGAACGGTTGTGTACAACCGTCAATTCACGAGGGAACGGACTTATAGTGTATTGTTATTTAATCACGAGTAACCGTCGGGTACGTGATTAAGTAACCATATTCCTATGGGAAAGTGATATCGAGGATAGATCGGGATGACACTAATTGTTTCAGTAAGTTGTTGAGTTGCAGGTAGGACGGAATGGCGACGCGATGTGAATCCGAGACCGAACCCAAACCCGAAAGCGAGATGAAGTGTCAAGACATCGTGAGATAAGTAGACCGGATCGTAAAGCAGTAGTAGACATCGTTAGTGGGAAGCGAATCAGCTTATTGAGCGACAGTCAGAAAGAGCCGATAATTATGATGAGTTAGCAAGAGATTTGGGAAGGAAAGATCAGTGATGTTGAGTGGAAACAGTCAAAAGGAAGCAGACGATCAGATTTTTGAAGAGTGTCCCAGAAAGAAGGAAGAAAGTCGCAATCCGAAGGATGGGGATGTCAAGAAAAGTGGGGAAGCCCGAAGTGAGAGTCAGGACAGAGAATCTATCAGGGAATGAGTGTAAGGAACGAGTCAGAAGGATCGCAGTAATGATAGATGTCAGCAGAATGCAGCAGCGATCGAGTATAGAAACGTCGGAGTAAAGTAATGAAGCAACTTGCAGGGTTCGGAACCGATTTGAAGTCTGTTAGTGACGGAGAATTCGGGGACCGAATTCCTGTAAGTGGGGAAGAATGTGATACCCCGTATCAAAAATACGGTCAACGGGCAGCAGAAAGTCAACCCGGGGCAAAATTGTCATTTTACCAAAGTCGGGGGTAAAATGATAATTTTGCCAAAGTTTGAGACGGAAGCCGAGACGGGCCAAATATTCTTATGTTTCAACTTAAAGAATGTTTAGAAGACCAGAATTGGAAAAAACGGAGCAGAAACGTGTTTTTCGGCTTGTCGGGAATGGAAACCGACAAAACCGATGAAACTTCAAAAATTCATATCCGGAGCTACGTAAGTCCGAACGGAGTGATTCAAAATGCTAAATTCATCTAATAGAATGGAGAATCTGATTGTGTAGGTTTGAGGATTTATGGGATCATCCGGAGATATTCTAAAATATTAAACCCGAAAACCGTCAAAACCGAGTATGGGATTAAAGGAGGATTAAGAGGTGATTAAGGGAGATTAAGAAGAAGTTTTGGATAATAAAAATGGCTCAGCAGGAGAGGTGGCTTCACCCTGGGCCGCCACTTCTCATGCTTGGAGTACATGCATGGGAAAATTCAATGCATCTTCCATGCATGCAAGAAACATCACTTCTTACCTTCAATTCATTCCACCAAATCATTTTTCTCTCTAACCCCTCTAGTCTCTCGATCTCTCCTCTCTCTTCCACTTAAGAACATGCAAGCAAATTACCCAGAAACTCATCCTATCCTTTAAATCTTCATAGAAAAACCCAAGAACCCTAGAATGTTCATCAAACCTTCTTGAACAAGAAACCTCATAACTTTTGATCTATAAACCCAAATCATGATCTACAAAGTGCTATAGATTCACCTAACCCTCCTCTATCTTCTCCAGCCAGACCCTCTATCTTCTCCAGCCAGCTATCGCCGTCGTTATCGCCGGAGTTCGCCGGAATCCGGCCAAGAAGCAGTCGCCGGTTAGGTTTTGGGGGAATCTCTTCTTTTCTTCATCAGATCTGAGTATTCTAGTGTTATAAGTGGTTAGATCTTGTGTTTCTGAGCATATTGGGGGGTGTTTCATCAGCGGAAGTCACCGGAAAAGTAGCTTCCGCCGCGGTCAACGCCACCGCCGCCGCCTGTCAACGTCGGAGTGTCGCCGCCGGGAAGCCTCTCCGCCGTCAAAATGCAGCCGGTTCTTCAAGGGGTATAGTGGTATGGTTTGATTGGGAATTGGAGTTGGTTTGAGGTTGATTAAACTGGGTCAAAGTCGAGTTGAACCGGTCAACGGTTCAATCTCAAACCGGTTTAATCAAACCTGTTTATTTGGGGTAAATTGGTTCGGTTTGCTTCATTGGGTCAGTGGTTCAGTGATTCAGGTGTGTTCGGGGTTCGGAGTTTGAGTTTCGGAAGTTCGGGGTTCGTGTCGGATATCTCGGGATTCGCACTCGCATCGAGCCGTCATTCCGCGTCTACCTCACTGTGAGTCGGCTCACAAACCTTTTAAATTCATATAGACCGGGAATTAATAAACCGTAGCAATAGGATGCATACCCGTTAATTAATCTGAATAGTAATTAATAAATAATTGGACGTTTAAATGATAAACCGGATAGGACCGATTAAGCATGTTAGGGTTTTAAAGAATTAAAAGGTTAACCGACTGCGTGCCGTTAGGTTGCTAGTAATGATTGTGTGATGCATTCATATAGACCGTTGTATAGGACCGTATATGCATTTATATTGTATAAGAACGATAGTTAATGAATCTATATACGGGAATTAATACGCTATTAAAACATGAGTTAACCTAAACAAACGTATAGAATAATGTAACGGGATTGGGTTTTAGGTTTAATAGCGGGAATGGGTAATGAATCAATTAAGTAATAATGAGACGTCGGGGAGTTAGTAAGTTTACTAACTCTAAACCGACGGATCGAGGAGTTAATAAAAGATACTTAGAATGAGTTAAATATAGAGTTGGTATGAGATGTAAACCGTCTGCGGGTTAGCAATCCGCTAATCCAAGGTAGCGGTTAAGAAACAGATTAAAAGACTTAGAAACCCTAATAGGCCTGCTTGTGGTGATTGTGTGATTGATTGTGAATGCCTGTTATTGTGTTATTGTGTGAGCTTTGTGTGCAAGTTTATTAAACTGCTCGGTGTTGGGCCAAGCAGTTATTGCGGACAGTTACTCCGGTCACGGGACCGGGTGGTAGTGTAAATGCATGCAGAATGATTGGGAAATTGTTTATTGTCATTGTTGATTGCGTGATCTGTGCTAGAGTCCCAGCGAGTCTGCGTGTTTACATTTCTGCACTAGGACTCTAGGGTGCGTTAGATTCCGCAAGCCTAGGTTTTATTTTACGTTCCGGTACTTCCGACCCGATTGGATCCTCGGGTTTTACCTGACCAGGTCATGGTGATTCTGGTTATGGTGTTAATCTATCGGGTGACGCCGGTAGGTGTGTGATTCGGAGATTACGGGGTCATGTCCTAGGGCCGAATCACATGGAAACTCTGACTATCTAGGGGTAGTTCGAGTCACCGCGTATCGATGGACGGAGAACGGTGTCCTACTTGTGGGACCTTGTGTACACGTTTAGGAGTCGTGGGTTAGTTACCATATAGGTGACGATGTGAACCTGTGGAAGTTACCGAGATCGTAGGGCCCAGTGTTGTTTTATTATTTGTTTCGTTGCGCGTTAGATAGACCGAGTCCAATTGAGGACATGTGACGCAGTGCCTTCGATTTCCCTTAACTCTCTTTATCTTGGCTTTGATTGTGTGTTGTGGGTTTATCACGACGTGGTAGTGCGTGATCGGCCATTTATTCCTGTTGATTGTTATTTTGGGTTTTGGGGCGGGAATCTGTAGTTTTAGATAGACTAGAAGCCATTAGTGGGGAGCCGATTCACTGGGTGATCTTAGATCGCTCATTAGACTCTTTTGTGTTTTTTTCAGGTTTAGCAGCGACGGACGCGGGAGGTCCTCGGTGTGGTTTCGGGTTGCTTGTGACGGGTTTTGATTCGTGGTTTTGGATGTTTTTATTTCGGTTCGGCATTATCTCTTTGTTGTGTGTTTGATTTCATTGTATGCTTGCAATGACGATTGTTTGTGAAATGTTATTAAACGTTGTACTCGATGTTTAATTACTTGAAAATGAAATTGTTTTCCTAATATGAGGTTGAAGTCCGAACCGACACAACTCATTGAAGTAGTGCAAGTAGTACTGCTTGTACTATGGAAATGAGGATAGCGAGGTCAGAGACGGATTGGTGCGAGCCTTTGTCTCAAACCGAACTATCTCTGGCCTCGTCCTGTGACGAACTTTTCCCGTTCGACTTGCTCGAGTTCGATCGGTCATGTTCTTGTTTGATTGTTGACCGGTCAGCTCGACGGTCAGCGGAGAATGGGAAAGGAGCGTTACACCAGCAACACCCGAAGGTTCAGGAATGGTGAAAGAATACTCTAAATAAGGACATTGCGAGCTCTTTGTAGAACATAATACAAGGTTTGGAAAGAAAGGATGTTAAAGTTCTGATTTAGTCAAAGTTGTAAACACAAAAAAGTATTAATGTAACTGTAATTAATGTAAATCTTACTAGAAGGAATAGTGCTGGCCTAAGCCATAAGGGCGCCACTCCATTCCCATAGCCAGCAAGATAATCAAAACAAAACTCAAGCATCCGTTGAAAAAGTAATAGACCAAGTGTATGTGAAGATGTTTTCTTTAGCATGAAATAATATATGTGAAGTAACTTAGATGAAATCATTTGCAGGACATGCATTGTTTTTTCTATAAAGGACACATCCAAATAACATCAATTTGAAACCGAAGCAAATACTACCATATATGTGTATGCACCTCCTTCTTCTTCCGCAATCATATCCTCTTCATTGAAATCTGGGATTGGACAGTTTGTTGCATATCGCCATTGACCTGGTTCTAATTTGGTATTATATATAATTATTTATTAGGGATTGTTAACAACAACAAAATTGAAATATTCGATTTAAGAGTTTAGTCGATTGGAATTGAGAAAATTGTCTCCATATTGATACAAACATAAAATTCACAAGGAAATCAAGAAATAGATCAAATTGAGGGGGAGATCCCATGGCGGGAAAATTTAACTTAATTCTAACCTATTCGTAGATCAATACCTCTATATATATTCTAAATTTTCCACTTCTCAACCTAATTTTGGTTAAACATATCCGAAAACTTTCTCCTTCTCCTCCTCCTTGAGCTTGAGCATTACGAGCTCTGCCACCGCCTTTAATCCCTTACGGAAATGTTTTGATGTTGACTGAACATGGTACCTACCTCTCCATATGTGTGTCTTCCTCTATGCTTCTATTCTCACTCGTCCAAATATCTGATTATTTTTTGTTTTCCGATAACATGTGCCTAAAAGGATGAGGTTATGTTGACGTCGGCGAAATCAGGAGGTGGAAAGAAGATGAAGAAAGTCTGTTTTATTCGTTTTATATATCCATTTTGTTTGTTATTATTTAATAAAATGTAAAACGCTCGAGTTTCAAATGTAAAAGACTAACTTATGTTATATCTATCTTTTAGTTCTTTCAGGTTTAGCTGAAAAAGGGACAAGCTTTAGCTGATGAAGACGATGAAAGACAAGAAGATGTTGCTATTATTCATTTTAAGAGTTTTAATACAAAAAGAGACAAGCTTCATCTCAGATTTAAGAGTTATCTATTATTCATTTTTCATTTTGTTCAATTGGTCCGAATTCCTTTTGACTAAATGATGTAGCCCCTGGACAGAAGCTTGGATGATAGATTGATGGAGAATAGATCACTGGCTTCAAAGCTCTCTTGATCTACTCGATTTGGATGGAATGGAATGAGGATGGGATTGATTCTGCTGGTTTAAGAACTCTCTCAGAAACAATCAGTGGATGGAAATGGATTGATTGTCACCACAGATACTATGGAATTGATCTATGATAAGACAAAGCTTTCTCTCAAACTGAATCACACAAGTTTAAGCAGAAAACAGGTTGCTCTTGCTGCAAGAGAGGAAAATTCATTTTCTTTATTGATCTAGGGTAAAAAATGATGCACTGCTATGAGAGGGGACTTTATAATAGTCTAAACAGCTATGCCCTTCTTGAGGACTTGAAACAAACAAATAAAAACAGAAAAGGAAAGTACAGACTCGATTATTGGGACCTAAAGACTCAACAAAATAAAACCATAGTCTAAGCTGCAAAACACAGAACAACGGTCATAAAATGTGTATAACTTAATTAAAAACCATACATTAGCTTGTTTGGTCGTGGATCACATTCTAGACTTCAAGCGCAGCCTTTAGACTTTAAGTGTAGTGTTCTGGACATCATATTCTGAACTAGGTGTGATGGTACATATGGTGAGTCCCTTCTAAGCTGAGTTGAATAGTGTTGGACTGTCCAATCTGATGATGACTTGTTCTTGCTCTTGCACTTGGTCAGTAGCTTGATTCATTAGACATTGCACAACTTCATTGACTTGGTTTCTCAAAGCCTTTGTTGCTGATCTTGTCAATGGACATTTTCTTATGATGGGCATTGGATATTCTGCTTCTGGTTCTATGTCCTCATCATTCCCTCCCCATTGAAGAGGTTCTGACCTCAGAACTGATTGACCTGCATCATAAGGAGCTAAATCAGAAACATTGAATGTTGGAAAAATGTTTAATTCACCTGGCAGCTTCAGCTTGTATGCATTGTTGTTGATCTTCTTCAAAACTCGGAGTGGTACATCTCCTCTTGGTGCTAGCTTTGATTTCCTCTGATTGGGGAACCTTTCTTGTCTCATGTGTAACCAGACCCAATCTTCTGGTTCAAAGGTCACCTCCTTTCTCCCTTTGTCAGCTTTCTGCTTATACTTCTCAGTCTTCTTCTCCAAGTTCTCTTTAACTCTCTGGTGCAGCTTCTTGACAAAGGCTGCTTTGGTTTCTCCTTCTGTGCTTGAGTATATAGCCTGGGGAAATGGAACAAGATCTAAAGGAGCCAAAGGATTAAATCCATACACAACTTCAAAAGGAGAATGGTTAGTAGCAGAATGCTTTGCATGATTATAAGCAAACTCAATGAATGGCAAACAAGATAACCAGTTCCTTATGTTCTTACCAACCGTAGCTCTCAGGAGTGATGAAAGAGTGTGGTTTACTACTTCAGTCTGTCCATCTGTTTGGGGATGAATGTGGTGGAAAAGAGCAGATTAGTACCTAGCTTCCTCCAAAGTATCCTTCAAAAGTGACTCAAGAACTTTGTGTCCCTGTCTGAAACAATAGTTCTTGGAATCCCATGCAACTTAACTACTTCTTTAAAGAATAGATCAGCTATCTGCACAGCATCATTAGTTTTATTGCAAGCAATAAAATGAGCCATTTTAGAAAACATGTCAACAACTACAAAGATTGAATCCTTGTTGTTGATCTTGGGCGATCCTAAAACAAAATCCATTGAAATGTCCACCCATCGTGTGTAGGAATTGGTAAAGGCATATATAAACCATGTGGATGTAACCTGGATTTGGCTTTTAGGCAGGTGATGCATTTGGCACAGAACCTCTCCATATCTCTCGTCATGTGTGGCCAAAAGAAATTCTCCTTCAGAACACTATAGGTCTTGTCTCTGCCAAAATGCCCCATCAAACCTCCTCCATGAGCTTCTCTGGTGATTAACTCTCTCATGGATCCTTGTGGGATGCACAACCTCTTCTCCTTGAACAGGAACCCATCTTGCTGATAGAACACTCCAAATGCTGCTTTAGATGTCTCCTGGTACACGTCCTTAAAGTCTGGATCATCAGCATACATGTCTTTGATATGTTCAAATCCCATGATCTTAGACTCCATTGTTGATATGAGAGCATGGCGCCTAGATAGTGCATCTGCCACAATGTTTTCTTTCCCTTTCTTGTACTTGATCACATAGGAAAATGTTTCTATGAACTCCAACCACTTTACATGCCTCTTTTTAAGAGTGGTATGTCCTCTTAGATGCTTTAGAGTCTCATGATATGTATGTATCAAAAACTCTTTAAAAAGAAAGTAATCTTGCCAAGTTTCCAGTGATCTTACCAGGGCATACAACTCTTTGTCATATGTTGGGTAGTTGATTGTTGCACCACTCAGCTTCTCACTGAAGTAAGCTACGGGTCTGCCTCCTTGTATCAACACTGCACATATTCCTGTACCAGAAGCATCACACTCAATCTCAAACATTTTATCAAAGTTAGGAAGTACCAACACTGCTACATTGGTGAGGCTGGTTTTGAGCCGTGTGAATGCTTGTTCCTGAGCTTCTCCCCATTCAAATGCTTTGTCCTTCTTGATCACTGAGGTAAGAGGTGCTGCTATGGTGTTGAAGTCTTTGACAAATCTTCTGTAGAAGCTTGCTAGACCATGGAAACTCCGGACATGTCATATTGTTGTAGGTGTTGGCTAATCTTGTATTGCCTTGATCTTCTCATCATCCACCTTAAGTCCCTGTGAACTTACAACAAATCCTAGGAAAACCAATTGATCAGTGCAAAAGATGCATTTCTTTAAGTTTGCATAAAGACCTTCTGATCTAAGTGTTTGCATAACCTGTTATAGATGCTTAACATGATCATCCAAGCAGTGGCTATAAATCATATGTCATCAAAGTATACTACCACAAACTTGCAAATAAAAGCTCTTAGAACCTGGTTCATTAGTCTCATGAATGTGCTGGGAGCATTGGTGAGACCAAATGGCATGAAAAGCCATTTATACAGTCCTTGATTGGTTTTGAAGGCTGTTTTCCACTCATCTCCTTCTTTCATTCTGACTTGGTGAAATCCACTCTTCAAGTTTATCTTTGAGAAGATGGTTTCTCCACTAAGCTCATCAAGCATGTCATCAAGTCTTGGGATAGGATGTATGTACTTGATTGTGATGTTGTTGATGCCCTGCAATCAACACACATTCTCCATGTACCATCTTTCTTTGGAACGAGCAGAACTGGTACTGCACATGGACTCAAGCTCTCCCTGATATATCCCTTTGACATAAGCTCTTGAACTTGCTTTTCCAGCTCCTTAGTTTCTTCTGGATTCACTCTATAAGTTGGTCTGTTGGGTAATGGACCTCCTGGTACTAAATCAATTTGGTGTTAAATGCCTCTCAAAGGTGGAAGTCCAGCTGGTATGTCTTCAGGAAACACATCTTTGAATTTGTCTAATAGCTCAGACACGGCTAAGGGATGCTCCTGCTCTTCTAAACCTGAAAAATTCCCTTCTCTAAAGATCATGAGTAGCACATGTTTTTTATGCTCTAAAGATTTCAGAACATTAGAAGGTGAAATAAAAAGATTGGTCTTACTTACCTTTGAACCTTTGTCCATTGATTTCTGCATTTCATACACCTCATGTCGTGTTAATGGAGCTAGGTTATGCTTCTTGTTCTGGTGTGTGAAGCTGTAGATGTTGGTCCTCCCATTGTGCATGGTTTCTTTATCAAATTGCCACGGCCTCCCTAAGAGTAGGTGACCTGCTTGCATTGGAACAACATCACATCTCACTTGATCATGGCACTTACCTATTCTGAATGGTACCATGACTTGCTCAGCTATCCTCATTTCAGTCTCATCATTGAGCCATCTCAGTCTATATGGTCTTGGATGCTTGGTCTTCTGAAGCTTTAGTTTATCTACAAGATAAGCACTAGCAACATTAGTACAAGATCCTCCATCTATGATCAGACTACATACCTTGGCGTCTATGGTGCATCTGGAATGAAAGATATTCTCTCTTTGTATTGTTTCTGGCTCATAAAATGCAGTGAGAGCTCTCCTGGTCACAAGTATCTCTCCCACGTCTGGATAATCAGCAACCTCTTCTTCTGATTCAGAATGCTCATTTTCTGCCTCATCTTGTGATTCAATGTCTATATTGTCTCTCAAAACCATCACTCTCTGGTTTGGGCAGTCTCTAGCATAATGACCTTTCCCTTGGCACTTGAAACATGTAATGTCTCTGGACCTTTGAGGTGGAGCTTTGCTACTACTTGTTTCTGGTTTGTTGAACTTAGGCTGGTCAGGAACTGATTTCTTAAACTTGGAATCCACTTCTGCTCTCTTGCTTTTATCTGAATACTTCTGTGGTTGATTCCATGTTGTCTTTCCTCTACTGGTTGCAGCAACCTTTCTTTTGATGTGTTGCTCAGCTTGGACAGCTAGGTGTAACATTCCTTCAAGGTCTTCATATGGCTGCCTTTCTACCTTGCGTGTAATCCTATCTTGAAGTTCATCTAGAAATCGTGCCATCAAAGTCTCTTCTAAATCCTCTACTTCAAGTCTGTTCTTCAAAGTCTCAAACTCCTCAAAGTATTCCTCCACAGACTTGCTTCCTTGAGACAGCTTTCTAAACCTCTTTTGTAGGTCTCTATGGTAGTAGGCTGGGACATATCTCTTCCTCAATGCAAACTTCATATCATCCCAATTGCTAATCTGTCCATGTCTCAATCTCCTTCTCTCAGATGCTTCTCTGTCCCACCATGCTAAGGCATTGTCAGTGAGTTGAGCTGCAACTAGAGATACCTTCCTCTTCTCTGAGTACAGATAATACTCAAAATATACTCCATTCTTCTCTCCCAATCTAGATAAGCTTCTGGATTCACTCTACCAGCAAAATATATTTAAACCACGTAGGCGTTTAAGTGTCAAACGAGTTAATATTCTCTTATAATTGTCAAAATATCCTGAGCCCGCGATGAAGTCTCCGATGGCAGATGAGGAAGATACCTTGTTATATTCAATGTGAGGAAACCTAGTATTCAAATAAGAGAGTGTCTAAAGACCGCGTTCCACTAACCCTTCTTGAATAATAACTCTGATGCCTTCAATGTGGCAATCAGTGGAGTTCTCAACAAGTATACACCTTAGGAAAAACTCCCAAGCGGTCGATTAAGGGTAGGCAAAAGGGAGCTGGATTAGGAACTCGTTAAGAGGGCAAACCTCTAAAACCTATATAGAGAGTGTGATTTCTCTCTGAAACATTCTACTCATAATAAGCGGTCAGAGATGTTGAAAACCTTCATTTCCTATCAAACGCACGATGCAAATGGAAAGATCTCTAGGAAGTTGGGGAAGGGGAAAGGAAAATTGATCCATTTTTATGTAGAGAATATATGTGGAAACAAAGAACACTGAAGTATGAAAGGTATAAAAGGACGTTGACAAGATTAAAAAGGTAAAAAAGGGCACAATTTGATATTTTATGAATATTTGTGAACTTCAAGCGCAAATTATTGATGAAGACTCGCGGACTTCAAGGCCGGTTGAAATATTGAAACAATCGTACCCTGCTAATTAATACTTATTGACATGGACATAAACCTTAATCACAATTACTTTATTAACCTTCCCGCCTCATGAGACTTCATGACGAAATCTCATATCCTATATTAAGACTTCATATTGAATTCTCATTATTATTTAAATCTTATATTTAAATCACGAAAAAAATAAAAAAAAACAATTTCATTGAAATTTGTTATACATAAATTATGTTTATCCAAATATGAACTTCATAAATTAAAATTTCATAAAGTAAAGCATGTAAGTTGATTATGTTCTAAACCCCGAAAACATACAGAGACTTTACAATGAAGTTTGTTTTAGGAAATATCTAAAATTTAAATTAAAAAAAAAATTTGATCAATTTTTATATACATAAATTAAGTTTAATAGAACATGAATGTTAAAAATACAAATTCATAAAATTTCACAAAACTAAATCATATGATATAAATCATCTTTGATTTGAGAGATAATGGGTTGGAATATATGTATATATCTCTAGGGTTAGACTTAGGGTTGATATGATTTTGTTATAAAATGATGTAATTGTATATCATTGCTAGATTTAGAATATGGTAGACTGATTTGATCTTATATACAAATTCATAAAATTTCATAAAACTAAATCATGTGATATAAAACATCTTTGGTTTGAGAGATAATGGGTTGAAATAAATGTATATATATCTCTAAGGTTAGACTTAGGGTTGATATGATTTTGTTATAAAATGATGTAATTGTATATAATTGTCAGATTTAGAATATGGTAGACTAATTTGATGTTATATATAAGTATTTATTAGGGATTGTTAATAAAAATATGGAAAAAAATATTCGATTTAAGATTTTAGGGTATAAGGAGACTTCAGGAAGAAGTCTTGGAATAAGACTACATTGAAGTCTGGTAGAAAATAACTACGGTTAAGCGGGCACTTTTAACCTAACCCGAGTTTTACCCCCATATTTAAACTCAGTTTTCTATCTTCTCTCTCCCTCTCTCTCTCTCTCCCTCTCTCTCTCTCTCTCTCTCTCTCCTCTCTCTCTCTCTCTCTCTCTCTCTCTCTCTCTCTCTCTCTCTCTCTCTCTCTCTCTCTCTCTCTCTCTCTCTCTCTCTCTCTCTCTCTCTCTCTCTCTCTCTCTCTCTCTCTCTCTCTCTCTCTCACTCAAACGGCAAGAGCACACTCTCTCCAAAACCTTTGTAAAACTGCAAGGATCTCTCCACCACCAGAAAACAGCTTATTTCACATATTTGAGTTTTTTTTTTGTTTTACAAACGTGTGAATCACTATACGAAAACATCGTTTTTGCGACTGCATCTTATGACTATATTTGTAGTCGCCAAATTTTGCGACTACTTAGAGACAAGTGTTCGGCTGTAATTCAACTCCTAATATATGGGCGTATATTAGTCGCTAATTTATGATCAAAAACATTAGTCACCAATTTAGTCACAAAATTATTACTAATTAACGATTATAGTCGAGACCGGAAATATTAGTCGCCAGGTAGTCACTAGTTTGTCGACTAATGTGCGACTCTCGGAGAGGGTCGTAAAAAGTTCGTAAATTAGTCGCTAGTTTGGAGACTAATGTGCCACTCTTAGGAGAGTCGTCAAACGTCGCTAATTTGTCGCTAGTTTTACGACTAATGTGTGTCTCTTTAGTCGGGTCGCAAATTAGTCAGGTATTACTCGTATCATATAGTATGTTTTTGATTTACAATATTTTGGTTATATTTTTAAGTTCATTTATTGGTATGGTAAACTTCATGTAATTTGCAAGTTTAGATTTTAAATTTTATTTAAATATTCTCATATAGATTCTCTTTGTATCAAGTGTTTATTAATTAATTTAGTAACATATATATCAATAATCACTAAACCATAAACCATAAACTTTATACCCAAACCCTATATACCTTAAGCCCTACACTAACATATCAAATATAACTTGTTTGCATTGAGATCAGGTCACAAACATACATTAGTTGCTTAAAAATCCGAAAGTTAAAGTACCACATCTACAATATTTATAGGATCACTTGATCCACAATAAACAAAAGATAAAGTTTTCCTTAAACAATAACTTGAGATAGACGAATTAGTTAACAGAACCATGACATCTGAATTTCTTTCGGATAGTATTCCTTTAGTACTGTTTTGGGAAGCCTGAAAGAAAGAAAACAGTGTATTATATGCAATATATATATATGTATATACATAAACATAATAAATTAATGAAATGAACAAAGAATATTAACACAACCTTGACGAATTCAACTCAGTCAAAATTCTCATATTGGTCATACATGATCGTTAAAAGCTTTTCGTTTTATTTTAGCCAAGTATAGCCTAATATATAAAATATCATGAACAAATGTAATTACTACACAATGCAATCATTATCATATATATAATAAGACTTTGTACATCTTACTTGATTGTCATTTGACGAAGAAGAATCTGAGAATTACGAAGACATGCTTATTTACATCGTACCTAAACCTTTTCTCCAACTCTTTCTCATTTTCCAACTAACACACAATCATAACAAGAAATCTGGGTATTAATAGCATTAAATGATAGCGTTTCTTTAGTTATGCTATAGTTGACATATCCGTGAGTTTTTAATAGCGTTTACTAATTTACAAACGCTATCATAAATATAGCGCCTAAAAAAAATTGCCCGCCTTTTTTTTTTTTGGAAGTGCGCTATATTTTTAACGAAGTCCGCGTGAAAGTTTTAAAATATTGAAACTTTGGTTAAGTGAAAACAAAATTATTACTTTGCCTTTACATAGTTAATTGAGTTTAAAAAAAACACGGAGAAAGGAAAAAACCTAGCCGACCTCTCTATCTCTCAAATGTGGAGATGCAATCGAGATAAACCTTCGACGTGTTCATCATTCTAGATGGAAATCGCATCACCTCTCTTGGTTCATACTCTTTCTCTAACCTTTTATTTTTGTTTTCTCTGTTGTTGTGTTCTTACTTGTGTTTTCGTTTGATATTTTGTATCCAGGGGCTCTATGGAGAAGATTAAGAGTCGGTGAAGAAGATAGAGGTGGAAGACTTGTCATCGAGGAGATAGCATGAGCAATATCCGTCGCCAACTCCAACGTAAGTTATCTCCAAACCAGCTCTGAACCAAATCTGAGCCGGAGCATAAATCTATTGTTTTGTTTCTTTCAGATCTGAGCCAAAATCTCAAGTGCTTGGATACATGATTGACTGTTTGCTATGTTGTAGGTTGTCTTCAGCACAATTTCTCTCCTATTTATGAGAAAGTTACTTGAACCTGTCTGGGGTTCCAAGGAGTTCCTTAAGTTCATCTTTGTGGTCAACTTTCTTACATATCTATGTGTCTTGGTTACAGCCATTGCTTTATACTACATAACGAGGCTGAAAATCTACGTGTGAGTACTCTACCACCCTTCACAGATTAAGTTTCTTCTTTGTATGAGAGTCTTCTCAAGGTATGAACCAGGCGGAAAGAAGGTTCCAGGAAATCAAGGTATATATAATATCAATTGATCTAGAGATGTCTTTTTATTTTAGTTAATTGAGTCTTGCCCTTGTGTTGCTTTTATATATCCTCATGTTGACAGAAGAGAAGGATGCAAGCAAGCACTTATGTGATAATTTACTAATTAACTGAGTCACGAGATAAGTACTACTCTTACTATTTGCCTTTTTCGTGTGTTGTTTCAGAGACCCAAGTTCTGATCGGTTTGTTATTCAGACTTTTAACTAGAGGTCAGTTTATGTGTTGTCTCAAACATTGAAAATAACTTTTAACTAGTGACTAACATGTCTATTGATTAAGATATGAGGTTAACAAGAAACATACTTTACAGTGCCAACTCTTACTTTTATCATTCGTTTTACACCTTAGGTTGATTTCTGTGTTATCCATAGTGGAGTCTGCATTGGCCAAGATGGTATGGACCGATTCATCTAATTTCTTCGTTTTACACAATATGCCTTTCCTCCTTTTATCGTATGAGAATTGAGAATATTTCTGAAGGGATTGATTGAGATTGGTCTTTGAATATTCATGATTTTGTTTTACATGGATGGACAGGGAAACATGGAGAAGAAGCCTCAAGTAAGCACACCTAGATTGCTTTCTTGAATCTGCACAACTATTTGCAGCATTATATTCCGTAGTAATGCTTTGTTTGACTGTTTTGGTTCTTGCTCTCCTTAGGCTTTAAATGTGAAGATAGGGAATCGTGTGCAAATTGGAGCAAACACATGCATTGACCAGGGCAGGTGAACAGAATACTTTGGCTGGAACTTTAACGTGTAAGGTTTCCTCTTCTTGATTATCTCTTTGACTTGACTGTTTTGCGTTTTACAACCACTGTTCCAACACGTGAAAATTTAATGATTTTTTTGTTCGTATGTGTTGCTGTTTTAATATGAAAAGGAGGAAGAAGCCTCTTCTTCTTGCCGCCCCATGCTGATGCAGGTGAGTCATGATGTTTGTAGGCTTGATGAGAGGAAGCGTAGAACGGCATTCTTATTAGAAAGAAACTTGTTGCAGGCTTAATGAGAGGAAACATAGAAAGGAGTGATGGAGCTAGAGCTGCATGTCCTCTTATGCTTTACAGTTATGTTCTTGCAGAATGCATAGGAAGTAAGTCAATAAAAGCAAATCGTTGAAAGAATTGAATGCTGAAACTGACAGAAGAGACAAGCAGGAAGTGAGTCGAGACGTGGACAATGAAAGCTCATTGGATGTGGAAAGTGAAAGAGAGGGCTCAGAGTCAGAAGAAGAGCCGAAGTGGATTTTGTCTGTGATCTTCGTTGTTTAAGCTCATTAGATGTTGTTTATGGTTTATGACTTAAATTTTGTAAATTGTTTAAATTAATAAAAGTCTCTTCATTTTTTAATCTTCATTTTTATTTTATATATTCAGAAAATAATAATTTATAAATCCAAATTCTATATAGACAAAATAAATAATAACAGAAATAAACGCTATACAATACTGTATAATTGATATGTAGAAAGTATATAATAACGGAAAATAAACGTTATTAAATACTTTATAATTGCATTAAAATAAGCGCTATTGTAAATACCTCTATTATAGTATTACAAAAAAGGCTATGTAAAGTGGCTTATTTATTATAATGGACGTAGATAGAACGTTTACTAAACCGCTATAATAGTAATATAGCGTTTTCGGGTGCTATATATATTCCAATTTCTTGTAGTCAATGGATATTCCGAGACTATATATGATATAAATTTATTAAAAGAATTATCAGATTCTAATAACAAAAAAAAAAAATATTCAAAGAAAAGACAAATAATATCTCACCTTGTATCATGAATGGTAAAATTTAACTTAGTTCCTGCCCAACAATACTCGAGCTTTACAAGATGTGTTACAAACCAGACATCTATAAAGGAAATATATCATTTAATGTACAACAGATTCAAATAACATGCATATTATTATAATCCTAAGCTCCAAAAAATATATAGTGCAAAATACCTCTAGGATAAGGATAATAAACTAACTCATCCAATATATCCAGAATTGATGGAAAAACCATGAAATGACTTCGCGGGACATTATCGTAAGTAAGACAGAACAATGTATTTGATTCGAATATGAGCTTAAATTTTCGAGGAGTCAAAGAAATAAAATATGGTGCAAGCACGACTTGAGCATCTTTTAGGCGAAACAAACGAATTTTGAGCCAAAGTGAATATCATAATAGTTTGAAATCATGAGCGTGCACAGTTGCCTCGATCCGGATACCCTAAATCGAAATAGTTATTCTCCTATTAAAAAGACATGTGACAAACAAAAACCAAAACCGACTGAAATTTTGGAAGAGGAAACACGATTACCTCTAAGATCATGGAGATATTCAGATCACCGTTTGAAGAAACACACATCCACACACGAATGAGCAACACCCTTAAATGCCAAAGAGATGGGAGACGGTTGTTAATTTGAGATACTCGCCTGAAAATATGCACATCCATGGTGGTTTGAGAGAATCACCCTTTCTTGGTAGGAAATCTAGAGAAGAAAAAGCTTAATTATATTCGTTAAGACCTAATAGAGAAAACGAACCGTTTAGGTAAGGAGACTAAAAGTCGAGACTATATATCAATTCTACAATTTTTTTTGTTTGTTTTTTGATAACAATAAATAAATATGTTTGGACCTCAATAAATATGTTTATGTCATCATACATGCATACTCTAATAAGTAATCTTGAGCGCCGCATCAAAAAAGGGAGAGAGACGAGTTGTTACATGTCTCATGTCTTTGTAATATAAACTGAGTCTAATAGTACACAAACTGGTGGCACTTCAGGAGTGTTCCTCTTCGAGACCCCATTCAAATTAAGACTAATCATGGTTAAATATCGTGCAAATTAAGGTTTACGATGCTTGGTTAACTTACTATGTTTTTTCATTAAAGGTTGCCATAATTTCTCGACATAAAGGAAATAAAATTTTCTTCTTTCACTCATTTCACAAATCGTTAACGTTAAGGAGAAGAAATGGAGAACAATAACTTGACTTCTATGCCACCATCAATGCTTCATCTTATTCTCTTAAAAGTCACTTCTAACAACATCCATGATCATAGTGCTGCAAGAGTAGAACTCCAAGGCGTTTGAAACGTTGTTCTTTGCTTTCCTTTCATTAGTGTTATGAGCTATACTAGTTATTAACACTTTTACTTAGTGCTGCACGATGTGTTAAAAGGTGAACTCTTGTTTTTTAATTAAATTTTGTGGATATTTTTTCTGTTTAATGTAGCTCTTTACGAAAGATTCTGAAGTTGGAACCTCTCTGTCTTTGTAATTTTTACTGACTTTAGCAAAACTTTTTTAGTAATGTGCATTGTTATTTTGATCTAACACAGGAAGATGGCTCGTACGAAACTGTTCCTGGAGGTGATTTCATGATTACCTGGGTTGCATTCCGAGATATTCTTCCAAGTACTACATCAACGAAAGGTTGAGCAATTTCCCTGAAGTTACCAATAACATTGAAGGGGAATCGGTCATCACAATTTGGACTGCAGCCCGCGACGGGCTGGACCGCACGGTCCGGAGCAAAGGAACAATCTACAACGGTCAGGCCAAACGATCGTGGTCTGCCCGCATTAACACCTCTTGGTTCAACGACATGGGAGAGAGGATCCCTTATACTGATCTGCTAATCCGATCTTCCACAATTGGTCGGTTTATTTTTAGGCGAACGCTGTGTGAAAATTCAACTTAAAGTGTTACGAAATGGGAATCCTGAGATGATTTACTTGAGAGGTATGTATGAGTTCTTCATCCTCCATTTACATGATGAAGGGAGGGCCAAAATTCATGATGTCGATGGGAGAGGATGTGAAATAACAAATTCGTTGATAGTATGTTGAACATGGTGTTGTTTGTTAATGAAAGGAGCCAAGTTCACAACTATCCAACCCTAACTCATTAGTATGTTGACCGCATGTTTAACATGTTGATTACAAGGGAAATCATTTGGAATTGGGGCTACGAAAACCACCAAGCTTTCTGGAACTCTTGGAACATAAAGATGTCTCCAGTTACCTTTTTCCATGCAATAAAAGAGACGCTTTTGGAGCACCACTAAAACCTTTTTGCGATTCGTGTTATTGGCAATTTGAAGCGTGGAACTTGGTCAATTACGTTCACTTGACTGCGCGTGATTGGCTGATTTGATGAGATTAATAATCTCATTGTTTCTAAGTACTTTAGCGTGGCGGTTTTTATTTTATTTTTTGGTATTTGATATTTATCTATGTTGTTAATGGCTAAAACTATGTAATTTTCCTTAATCATAATTGGTATCTTAACTTATATCGATAATTGATAGAGATAAATATGTTTTTAGATTTGTAAATATAACTAATTTCATTAAATACTTGAAAATAATAATGTACAATACTTGAAAACGAAAATGCGTCATAGTCTACTACATATAACAAACCACATATTAATTAAGGATCTTCATGAAGATAACCGAGCAAAGTTCCAAAAGTATATCTCATGATTGTGAAGTAAAATAGTGACTCGATGGTCCAAAAGCATCTATCGCACATGTTTATACCATTGAATTCATAGCCCCACCATACCATCCAAGTTTTTATTAGAGCAAACATACATTTATAAAACCGTTGATATCTACACTTGCTAGCTTCTCAAAGAACAGAGCACACAGTCTGTTTGGCCATACACACTTATCTCTCCTAGTTACCTTAACACGTATTCGAGTGGCAAATTCGCGCTCGATCAAATACCCCCGGTTCAAAACTTCTCCATCTCCATAAAACCTGCAAGAGCATGGATTACGTGTATATCCCCGTATCACATCGACTATATGCCATTCTCTTGATTATAGCCTCTCCTTGAACCATCCGGTCGCAGTAGAACCATCTGTCCCAACAGTCGCAATATACAAAAAGACACATACCTCGGAGGAGAAGAGCAGAACGTTTTCGGATTCCAGACATTCGTTGACAAAATTTTGTATAACCGGATGTGGGCACCAGATATTTAAGTTAATTTTCCCTAAGTAGAGTTCGATCGACTTACAGAAATTTGAGCTTTCTCCAATGTCTCGCAAAGCCTTGAATGTTGCCTTTGCTTGAACAAAATAGCGTAAACCTTGATCGTCGTCAAGGACGCCAAGAAGGATTTTTTGTAGGACATCACTGGAAAGTTAATCCATTATGATTTTGGTAAAGAAAAGATGGAAATATGCAAGAAGAGTTTTAACAAATAATATTGTAGAATGTTTGAGAGATCGATATCGTTTCATAAAACCGCAAAAGTTTATTTATGGAGACGATGCAACCTATGCGTTTTCCATAAATGTAAATAATATTTATGTGATTGTTGTTTATTAATTAATATGCATATGTTTGTGTGCATCTTCATTTGTAGTAAGTATGTACATGATGAATCAATTTGACTAGGTAATGATATATAATGTCGAGTCATTATTTATTGCAGTTCAGATTTTATAAAAATAAACATGTGTTTATTTACATCGATTGTTGAGAAATAATTTAGGAATATGTCTTATTAGTTCAATCATATCGCTTGTTTGAAAAATTCAGCACTAATTGAAAACATGTACTAACATGGCCAAACTGACTATGAGTGCATCTTGATGTTCATATTAGTCCCCAAATAGTCGTTAATTCAATCATAAAATAGTAGCATAGTAGTCGCAATGTAACTAAGGATCATGCATACATATTAATTAAGGATCTTCAAGAACATAAACGGGCCAAATTCCAAAATTATATCTGATTAGTCTAAAGTAAAATAGTGACTTGATGGTCCAAAAGAATCTATCGCACATGTTTGAACTTTTGAAACCATGGTCCCACCAAGTCATCTAAGTTATTATCGGAGCACACATACATCCATAAAGACTGTTGATATCTACACTAACTTGGTTCTTAAAGACAGAGAACATAGTCTTTATGACCATACACACCTATATGTCCTAGTTATCTTAAATCTATTCGAGTGGAAAATTCGCACTCGATAACATATCCACGGTTCAAAATTTCTCCATCTCCATAAAAAACCTGCAAGTGCATGGAGTACGAGTATATCCTTGTCTCACATCGACTATTTGTCGATCTCTTGATCATAGCATCTCCTTGAACCATTCAGTCATTGTAGATAAAACAACACATACCTCGGAGGAGAAGAGCATAAAGGTTTTCGGATTCCAGATAACTGTTGATGAAATTTTTTATAACCGGATGTGGGCACCATATATTTAAGTTAATATTTCTGAAGTAGAGATCGGTAGACTTGTATAAATCTGGACTTTCTCCGACGTCTTGCAACGCCTTTCATGTTGCCTTCGCCCCTACAAAATAGCAGAAACTTTGATCAGCGTCAATGACGCCAAGAAGGATTTTTGTAGGACATCACTGGGAAGAATAGACAAGAAGAATTCGGTAAATATATATATAATCTATTTGGCTAGGTAATGATATATATTTCATTATTTATTAGAACTCAGATTTTATAAAAATATAACTGTATTTACTTGCATCGATTGTTGAAAAATTATTTAGGTATATGTCCAATCAATTTAATCTTATAGCATGTTTGCAAAATTCCTCAGTAATTGAAAAGAAATATTAACATAAGCAAAATACCATAAAAGCATTTTGATATTCACATTTGTCTCCAAATAGTCATTAACTCAGTCATCAAACTAGATTGAGATTGATGTTGTTGGATTGTTTATTGCTTTTTTCAGAAACTTGTTTTTTTTATGTTTTATAATGATGTGAATTGTGAACCTTGTTCATGGTAGAATTTTAATACTTTGGTTTTTTAATAGTTAAAATTTAATTTTTGTGTAAAGTTTAACTTGGTTGTTTCCCATGAATATGCAGAATAGTGTTATTGGGACGAAGATCAAAGTCTTATGATGGTTGACAATAAACAATCATCTACTAATTTCGAGAAAATGTAGAGAGAAAAACAGATCATAAAGTAGAAGTCACACCCAAATTGGTGAGGTCAGCAAATGAGAATCTTAAGAGGGTAGCTCAGATTAACACGGCAGCACACGGCTGGGGCTACAATCATTTTGGTCCTTATGATAAGGATAAGAGAATCATGATGGTTGAACTTTTGAAGATTTGTCCGTAAGTTGCACTCTACAAGTTTTCTATTGTGTTTATGACTTCATTTTTGAACATTTGTGCTACTTGAATTTGCAGAGAGCTGAAGAAGAAGAACCCAATTCATACTCAACAACGTACTAAAGTCATGGTGAGACTTCTCTTTGAAGTCTGAGACTTCAATCTCAGGCTTCTCTTTCTACTATAAGTACTTTTAAGATTCCTTTGTCATGACTAATTATTTTCTTACTGCAACATATTGATATTGCAATCAATCTACTGAAACAGTTTTACGAGAAGCATCCAAAGTAGTTAGGATCGACCGAATCTGATTTCTTGATCATATTTTAAGCTTGTTGTGGAGGTTTAAGTACGACCTATTTACAATCACGGCGGATGCAAACGGTTTAGGAAGAATTCTACAGTCTGAGGCGTTAGATCTCTACACAGGAAACAATCATGGGTCAGAAAAAAATTCGACAAAACTGTGAAGCTGTGGGATCCACTTGGATGAAATCTACTCCTCTCTTTACATAAAGAAAGATCATTTGGTTGCGATTTTAAATTCGATTTCTAAGAGACACATCGTCATTTGGGATAACATTTTTACTCACTGTTCGACGGAAGATATTGAGGGTGCAATGTTACCTATGTGCGATATGATTGTCTATGTATCGCATATTCTACCTCCTAATGAAGAAAAATATGTTTATCCAAATGTGCTCTACACATATGAACGGGTCCCAGAAGCTGAAGTTCCCAAAAATGAACATAGTGGTGACTGTGGAATGTATTGTCTGTAGTACATCGAATGCCATGTGTTTGACATGCCATTTCCTTGTTGCTCTGTGTGATCGCAACATCAACAACATAAGGGAAAAGCTAACAGTCGAGATATATGTCGAGTTCGGCATAAAGGGGACGAAGAGACAAGACTACGAAAGCTTCCCTTACTCTTGATGTTTTTAGATTCTTGTAGCTTATATCATCTTGCATATAATGTTGTAGATGTAAGAACAAACCATGACATCTTTTGGCTACTATTGCGGGAATAGTTTTTGTGCCACTCAATGGAACTAGTCAAGATATTGTAAATTGATAGGGTAAGATGATTTCAGATGGTATGTAATGTTGGAATGATTTATAATGGTATGCTATTTTGGAAATATTTTAACTAGAGAAGTATATTAAATTAAACATTGTAATTCAACAAACATAAAGGACTGAGACGTCAAAACGAGTTTGTGCATGCGATCATGGTATTTTCTCAACATCATACACACCATAATCACATTTTCGATATAGAAAATCAACGATATAATTTCTATTATCACATGTCACGTAGAATCGCCAAACATCTATTTGTTGTCATCTTTTAGCATAATACTGACGAATACTCAGCAAATATTTCATCCCCATGCTATGTTTTTTTGTGAGACTCATAGCATCTTCCCGCCTCTTAATAAACCACCTTCCCAGATTCTCTCGTATAAATTCCAAGAGGAATGATATGGGAAATTATCGAGCTAGCTATAGTGCAGAGTTTAAAGATTCGACGATTTAGCTCGTTTGTATGTTTCTATCTCCCGGAAAGTGAACTCTTACCCATATATTCACTTCTGAGGCCTCCAAGTAAGCTGAAAGTCCGGGTTTCGCCTCGCATATCGCGTCCATGTATCTGTTAAAATCATAATGTGGTTTCCCCTTATACTTCGTGATTATGTTATTCTGAAGGTGATAATAAACTATCCCTTTTATTGCCCATGGAATAACCGTTCGCAAGCCTTCTTAATAGCGTTGTGCATGTTGGAAATATGACCAAAGAAAATTGATTGCAGACACATCCACTCAACTTGGTGAAAAACCATTGCCATTATTCTTCATTCTCAAAGTCTACAGTAGCAAAGGATAGTGGAAATATCTGGATATTCTCGTCATGTCCGGCTGCCACAAGCATAACACCACCATCCTTCCCCGATAGGTGACAGCCACCCACCACTAAAACTCGTCTCAGATACTGGAAACCGGAATCGAGGCTCTGAGATCTAGAAAGAGATATCTGAATCTGTTTTTATCATAAACTGCAAGATCAATGGCAATTCCTTAGCTAGCTCGATGCGATGAAGGTACGAGGTCAGTCACTCTCAACCATATTCCGGTGTTACCCATATTCTTACTGGTTTTCCAAATTAATCCCGCGGATAAATATAATTCAGAATAATAGAAGATATGAATGATCTATCTTTTTGATATAATGAATCGAGTTCGTCCATTCTATTTTATTAACAGGTACTTGTCCTTGATATTTCAAAAAAAAATTCCTTTTTGCGTTTCATTCAAGCCCTCCGCACTGGCGACGTCCCCGACATAAATACAAGGAGGAATACGGGGTTCTGGCGGCAACATGCTATGGGGTGGTGATCCCGCTTATGGGGTCAAATCAATATGTTCTAAGAAGAAAGATTTGAAAATCAACTTCATCTGTGAGTTATCAGTATTTATCAAATATGTTCCTATCTAACGGAACACTATTGGATCGAATGACAAAGACTTGTTGAAAAAAGATGCTTTTCCTATATCAAAGCTTTATAGGAAGTGGTATAATTCATCTTCAAATCATATCTCCACTTTATTGAAGATCTGATCAGCTTCAACATTATTACTCCATAGACTATTCCAAATTCAACATAAAATAACTTACCAATATATCTCGGAGCATGACGTTTTCACATAGATATTCGGTCGGACACTGAGAAAGTATGATTTTTCATATACATGGTTACCCAAAATTCCCATGTTTGTTTTTCATAGCCGTTGTAACCCTCCAGTTGCATTCTTTCATACAACATATTGATATAAACTGTTTTTTTGTAGACTTATACACTTTGAACGCGAATTTCAACAGTATCACCATCAAGCGCAGCTCGGATACAAGTGCTTTCTTGGAAGGAAAACTTTTTGTTACATAGATACCGTCCGACCCTGTCATGTTGGATCTTCGGCCTTCACAAACAAAACTTCATTCGTCACCAAGACATGGGTTATCTTCATCGTTTTCATTACCATCCTCGTCCTTAAATTTACCATACACAGTGTAATCCACCGGGCATTCTTCTTTAACCTCACAAGAGGGAGATTCTTCCACATCATCATCGTCATTGGCGTTACCAACACTCTAAAAACCATCAGACATATATGTATCTTCGTCTTCAAATTATTTTGCATCTTCCTCAGCGTCCGCATTATCAAGCTCGTTGTTATTCACAATAGCCATCCCACAGCAACTCGAGACACAAAGATGTACAACATGGGTTTTGCTTAACTTGATCAAAGACAAAACTAGCCTATCAATTGTGACACGCATAGGTTGGGTAAGGGGATCTGTATCCATTAGTTGCAACATTGAATCCGCTAACGAATAAGTTAACTCGACCTACTCGGTGTTCTTATCCATCTTAAAGTCATCTTGTGACATCTCAATGAGTTCACAGTGCGCACAATCATCGCTCAAGAAAAACATTCTCCCTCTTTTGGGATTATCCACCAAAAAAGGCCACTTCCAATCTCTCATCACCCATTCTCCATAGACAACAGGTACTTGGACCGTTATTTGAACAAAAATCAGGAATAAACCACAAATTAGCGTTCAAGTTTAGAATTGAGACTTCACCATGAAGTCTCGTACTAAATAAGTATAAATTCATCAATTCATAAAATCGATATATGATATAATATTAACACATTAAGTTCTGAAACTCATAAATTAACAATAACAATAACTAATACATATGCAAAAAAATATAAAATCTTTAAGTACAAAATAAATAAGCTACAACTTTTTTTAAGTTAATACACGAGACTTCTATGAGAAGTCTCCACCCAGACTTCGTTGTGAAGTCTGAAACATATAAGGTAAAAACCTAATAACTTAAGAAAAATTATTTAAAAATATTTATGTGAAAAACAACTCAAACTCAAATAACATCAAAAGCCATAAGTAAGACACATGTTAGGATAAGAAGAAGAAAACAAATTAATAAGATAAATTTCATTTTAATAGAAATTAACATTTAAGATTTTGTGGAGTAGTCTCACACCAGACTTCATTATGAAGTCTCATGCACATCATGTCAGAGACTTCATCGTGAAGTCTCACAAGGGGTCTAGTTTTGCAATTGACTACAATTTTGATTTTCCATGAGACTTCACGATGAAGTCCATTAAAAAGTGGTATAGTCTTGCAATTGACCACATCTCTGACCTTCCCTAGAGACTTCACGAAAAGGTCAAATTAAGTTCTAGACTTCACGATGAAGTCTCATTACTTATAGGACTTCATCGTGAAGTCTTTAGAATTTTGAGACTTTGAAAGGAAGTCTCACCAAAAGGTAAACTCTAGTTTTGAAATTGACCATATCTGACTTTTATTGAGACCTCATCATGAAATCTCCGACCTAAGGGGTCTAGTATTGAATTTGACTAAAATAATTTCCTTATCATTTACAGACTTCATTTTTAAGTGTCTCAAGTTTCTTACGGTTTCAGACTTCATTGTGAAGTCTCATCAATAGTCAATGTTTTAAAATTTTGGTCAAAAGCAAAACTAGATCCTTGTTTCCGCGAAGACTTCATAACGAAGTCTCATAAAAGCTGATATTGACTGTTATATGATATTATAAATGACAATAGATCACAATTTACCTTTAAATCTTCCGAAGGATTTTTCAAGCGTTGTGACATCAGCCTAAGTAATTCCACTTCATGCTACACCTCAAGGGAATGACCAAACCGAGACTACAAACAAAACCATCATCAATGGTGGTGAAAAAGAAAGGCATCTAGGCAGACGAGATTGGCAGTGTCTTATGGTCTCATCGCACTACACCTCGTCATGCATCATGCAAGAAACCTTTCTCCCTCGCCTAAGGAATGAAAGTAATGGTTCTAGCAGAAGTTAATATTCACAGTCTTTCACAAGCTCAAATGCCAAAGCATGCCGTCCTCAATGAGAAAATGTTACTCGACGCTCTCGACACACTGGAAAAAAGATCGCAATCAATCCCTGCTTCAAATTTGTGTACTTCATGGAAGGCGACTATTTTATGTGTAAAGTCTATGAAAACAAAAAGGAATTACGAGCCGGAAAGCTCAACGCTCATTGGGAAGGACCCTACAAAATTACCAAGATCATCAAACATCGATTGTATAAAATTGAATTCATTAACGGCGAAAACTTCCACCTTCATGTAACTCCTCAAGCCTGAAGCAATATTACAACCAGATGTCTTGGTCTGAAAAATACGCTCGTCATGCCGAACTAAAGATTTGACATCTCAAGCTATAATCAACATAAACAGTGAATGGATTTATCCATCTTTTCAAGGTTCGTAAGCAGCCTTAACCAGCACATCTACAACAACAAACACAAAACTTCCTTCTTAAGTCGAGTATCATCCTCACATACTTTTAAACCGTGCATCTTCCTGACATCCTCTTAATCTGAGATTCTTCCTCGCAATCTCCACGTTGAGCCCCATTTAAGCACTATGCCTCACAATTTAGGCATAATAATTTCTGCCCAATTGTTGTGGTTTTCCTTAATTGATGAGATGTGCATTAACTAAAAAGGATAACACTTAAAGACTCACCATAGGAAAAATTCAGGATCTGTCATGCACCTAAAAGTTGGGAGTGTTCCCGCATGTTCAGTGATGGACGATAACAAATAAGCCAAACTCTAAAGACTTTCATATTCGCTTCATATAAGCCGAGTACGCGTAAGCCTCATCACAGCCAAGTTACGTCTGAGAAATCCGATCATTCATCCACATACCCAGACTATGCACTTGAAACTAACAGTCAAAAATCTAGTGTCTCACTACTAAGCCGATCTCTAATGATCGCATTAATTGCCGACCATTCAACTTAGTATACTGAACCGATATCACTACGATAATTCAACAAGCATTCTCATGACTTGCACAATATTTTAAGGCTTAATAACTGCTGAGCACAAGAAGTATTCAAAAAACTTGTAAACAAACGACGAGCAGCAGACTCGAGCGAAATAGAGAAAGATTTTAACTTTCACTAAATTTTAATAAAAAATGAAGACATGAGTACTTTTACAATGATTTTAAAAAATATAACTAATAAGACTGAAAATCTTGCTTGGCATCTTTAGTAACATTTTAAGTCCCATCAACACGAGTCGCTCCTTGTCCATCAACATTGTCCTTCGTCTCAATGGTTTCACCGACTTGGACTTGTTCCGATATGATTGTGTCTGAACAACGTCTTCACCCTGGGATACTTCTGATGGTTGGCTATGGATGGCAGGATTGGTATTCTCTTGAATAACACCGGTCTACACAGCCTCTTGACTTATGAACAACTTTATACGTAGGAACCTCATTCTTGACCTTAGCAGTGCTTGCACGAAGGGGAGAATTGAAGTATTGGTCCCAAACTGATCAATGAATGAGGGAACAACAACTTGAGAGTCGGTATACAGTCAGTAAAGATGTGAGTTACTACATATAGCAAAAATTCGCCCTCATCCAGCACAATGACTTCCATCTCTTCGATCTCCCTATCAAGCTCGGCCTCTTCCTTTGTAAAATCATCTATAGTCATGTTAGGAATGGCCACACCTTGCTCGATAAGTTTTTCCAATAACTTGCGAGTGCCGGTCACTTGGCTAAGTGTCATTAGCTTAGCGTTGACTACCTCCTGCTCTTCAATGTACTTTCTGAAATTATCAAATCGATATTAAGCCTTTGTCGTCATTAATGCTTGGAAACACTCTCAATCCTTAAAAAAGCATTCCTAACGAGCGGCCCTAAGTTTAGCCACCTCGGCTTCCTTCTATGCGTTCAGAGAAAGAGCGGAATCTTGAGCCAGTTTAAGCTCATCCATAAGCCAAGCATTTTCCTCCTTCACCTCTTTGCCTTCTCAGTATGGACGGAAATCTGCTTCTTGTAGTGTTTCAGCATCTCGCCCTCATGGACACTTTTAGCTCAGCAATTCCCAGATCGGTCAAAACCTTCTTCAGCCTCTTATCATACTCCATGATTGCCCGGTTTGACAAAAACACGACCTGGGAAACATGACGTTTATCACAAAAAGTAAATAATACATAAATAAAATAACAAGTAAATAGAAGTAAAGAAAATTACCACAATCTTAGCACGCTTAAGCTGGAAATATGTCTCGGAATCCAACAACTCGTCTGCTGGAGGGAAGTCCCTTGTTGACTCTTATATTCTAAAAAACTTGGCACATGCATCATCGTTATGAATGAAAGGTTCCACCTTATTATACCTAGATATGAAGGTATGAGTACTTGGAGTCGGTACACATCTTTTCTTTAGGGCAAATTCCTCGACATGAGCTTTACCAGAAGGCCTCCCTCTTTTGCTAAGCAGAAGTTTGAGAGACTGTGACCTTAGCTCGAGGCGCGACAGTCAATGGCAAAGGTGAATCATTCTAATTTGGCTTCATAGCTTCATTGACAACATGCAGCTCAACATTCCCAACTTCTCCTTGAGTAAGAGCAAGTATTGTTTCGCTTTCCATTCCACTCGCAAAAGCATGAATGACAATCTGCTTCTCATGAACAGGCTTGGCAGTACATTGATTTGTTCTCTTTTTGGCGGAAGTATAACTGTCTTTTTGAATTGACTGTAAGATAATATCCAAATTCAAAAGCATATTTTACAAAGAATGTGAATGTCTACATAACATAGGGAGAGATCTCATTGATCAAGATTCATCTATCCAAAGATTACATAAAAAGTTCGAACCAAGTGACCATTCCTTTCGCGTAGTCATCTTCCCCCTGTTTTTCGAATTGATAACAGACAATTGCAGACATTTCTTTCAATGAATTTCACATTTTCGTCGCTCGTAATTGACTTCTCCTCGTGTCTTCTTTTGTTCCACTCTTGCCAAATGTGATAAGGTGTGGAGTGAAACAAACCACACTAGAAAGAGTTTAATTTTCCTGAACATGTGCTTATAAGTAGTTGCAGAATCTGTCCCACTTTATTGTATAGTGTTATCACCAAAAGCGTAAAAAACAGCTTGTGCAGACTCCCGATGAATATTGGCATTCGAAAACAAGGGTTTTCGAGTTTCGTTTTGGTGATTGCAGAAGATACAATCACTTTCTGTGTTCGACTCCAATTTTTCATTATTTCTCTTATTTTCAAACGCTTGTGCATTTCCAGCCATGTAATGAACTATTGTTTGGAAGTATAACTGTTAATTTGTCAAATTGTAATATTCTCAATTTTAGTCTACCAAACTAACTTTATGGCATGATTAAATTGAAGTAAATGACAATAATATCTATAATATGATTTATTGCTATCAAGTTCTTTTAACACTTCACTTCGATATTGCACCTAATGTCTTATATTCAAAATGAGTTAAAAGAGTTATGAAACTTTTATGGAGTTGTTATGGATAATTTGTATCAAATGCATACCATAACGGCAAAAGAAACGTTTGGGTGCGGTTGTGGAGGGTGTTAGGCCTGTAAATTTGGCTTGAACCAAACCAATTTTTACGCTTTTTAGTTCGATTTTTATTCGATCAGCACAATTTTGTTGGGTTTAGTTATTCGAGAATTTTAGTTCGGTTCATGTGAACTCGATTGATTCTGTAGTAATTATTCTTTTCTTAAACTTGGATTATGACAAAATAAACTCGGTCTATATCAAAATTAGACTGAACATTAGTGCCTTTTTTCAAGTTCGCCCTAAAATACTTTGCTCCCGGGCACGAAGTTCGAGGCCGCCGTCAGTCGTTTTTTCCGCCGTGCCGTTGCCTCCCCGGTGGTCGGCTTTCCACGCCGGAGCCGGGGAGGAGGATCCTGTCGTTTTTAGCTTTCGCTTGTAGTTGTATTTCACCATACCTGTCTTCTCCGATCTAATCCGCCGTGGTGTACCTCCGCCGGATTCCGCCTCCCTCTGCTCCTCTTGGCCGCCGGTCGTGGAGTTATGGTCGTTTCCGGTTATTAGCCACAGGTCGGGGTGCTGTGGCTTCGAGCTTCTTTGGTTCTGGAGCCGTGGTTTATGTCGGAGATTCGTGCTGCTTGGGCTTGGGAGAGATTGTTCACTGCGCCAGTCCGGTGGTGTGGTTCGTCGACGGGGCGTTGCTGGCTCTGTTAGGAGCTCCGATTATAGCCGTGGCTCTGTCGGTTCTGTTGCTCCCGTTGGTCTCTCTTTTGAGTTGATTTTTCTAGGATCCGCTGGTTCTCTCGTGCGGTTTGGTTGGTTAAGCTGGTCTGGTTTTAGGTATGCCTCAGTTCGGTTTGTTGTAGTTGTTGTTCCCTGCGTGGTGTTAGCGTAAGGGTTTGGTTATTGGTTCAAGTTAGTCAGCTTGGCTAGCCTTGGCTGTGAGGTTGCTTTGGTCGGGTTTTGCTGTAGAGTTCAGCTTCGTGATTGGGAGGTCTCCTGCTAGCCCCTCGGTTAGTTTGGTGTTTTCTTTGTCTTCGGTAGCTGTTGTGTTTCAGATTTCTTTGGATTTCGGAGGTGTTGTTTCTTTGCATTGGGAGTGTGCTTTTCCTTGTTGTTGGTGCATCGACATAGTTCCTTCGGTTCACTTCTTTATCTTCTGCCTTGGGTCTCCTACTTCGGGCAAGGGTTCTCCAGCACAACTTTAAGGAATTGAGACTTCGGTCTTTTCGCATCTAGTCGTTCGGTGGCGGGTGGTAAACGGTCTGGTCCCTCGTCTACCCTGGTTTGGTCTGCATACGTCCTGCTCGTGGCTCCTAGTGGTGGAGCAATATAATGAGTGTCGGTGGGTCAACCTCAATAATCTCGGCTTCAGATGTCATGCTCCTTTCCTCTTCCAGTGTTTGGTGCTCACTTCCTCTACGTTGTCCTTTCTACTTGCTCTTAGTCTTACCGGTGCAGCTTATCAGTTGATGTTAGTGTTTTCTGTCTAGCAGTTTCTGTTTAAAGTTTGTTTCGTCGGTTTGTCTTGTGTATTTTGTGTCTCCGGGGATTGTCCTTTATCCGCCGGCTCTTGGCTCTGGTATCGACCTGTGATAGCCGGCTTTAGATTTTTATGATTGTATTTGAAAAACGCATCCCACCTCGGTAATGAAATGATAAATGTTCCACTGAAAAAAAAAAATCAAAATTAGACTGACTACGAGAACATAAATTTAACCAAACTGATAATCCGAATTTAATAGAAAATATCCAAATCTAACAGATTTTAACTTAATTAAGAGGAAAAAGCAAATTTGGTTAGTTTAGCTTATTAAATTCAATTTCTAAAAATTAGCTGATAGTCCAACCAAACCAAAACGAATATTGTTCGGTTAATTTCGATAACCCTTTTAAAATATTTGGTTAACCAGAAAAAGGTTTGGTTCCTTTCAGTAAACTAAAATAGCTGGCCGAATCTATCCCTAAACCGGAAAATAACCAAAGAGAAACGCGAGATCCTTAGAGATCTTACTTCCATAGAAACCTTGAGGGAAGAAAAAGAATAAGAAGAAGAAGAAGAAGAAAAGATTAAACATCTGGATCGGGAAAAGGGAGGAGAAGATGTTGCCCACAACTTCCAGATATCGCTCTTCATCTTCTTCATCCCGAGCTAACCCAATGTTCCTTCAGTATTTTCGTCGTATCGTCAAGGTTCTCTTTCTCATAGCATCTCTAGTTTTTTACTCGTCTTTATGATCTCAGATTTTGGTCGATTTTCGTCATCAGATGTTGTGAAAGTTACATAGATTCTATCAGTTCTTAGATCAATTTAAGGCTGATAATGAGAACCCCAATCGAGACCCTCGGATTTAGCTGGAATCGATTTGCGGCCCTCCATAGCTTCTAGGTTAGCAATTTCTGATGAAGTGGTAGATTACTTGCTGGGAATTTTGTTGGAGTGTGATGATCTAATAATTAAACAAGAGATCTTCGGGATTCTGTAACATTTTGTTCTTATGAGTGATGCTGATGTTGGAGGTAGATCAATGTTGCTTTTGGAATCTGTAAAGCACTGAGGCAAGTATAATTAGTCAAAGCCTTTTTGGAGAGAATGTGAATAATCTTAGCCAAATTGTGTATGTGATTATACACTGAGATGCATATTACATCATGTTCGAGTTTGACTTTTGGGCCATCTTCTTATAGTGAAAAACCTTTCTCGTTTTGTGAACATCTTTTGTTCAATGCAGTGGCAGCAAATGGATATTGAATATACTTTCTGGCAAATGCTAAACCTTTGTACATCTCCAAAAGTTGTGTAAGTCTTTGAAGATTTTCATTCCTTTATCTATGTCACTTTGAGAATAAGTTTCTTTACATAAACGATGAATAGAATGGTATCAATAACCACAAAGCTGTTGCATTTTAAATCTGTCCGTAAAAATCAAACCCCAAACTGTTAGGAGTCATGCATCTTAAAATGACAGAATTGGAAAAGTGACCCAGACTTTTATACTGCAGAGCTGATTAGGATTGATTTTACCGTTTAACGATTTATGGTTCTAGCTGAATAAAGTTTTAGATTATTGCACTTCACCTTTGCAAGAAGACATTAAAGAGAGTTCTAATCTTGTGCAAGGCTTATATGTCTAATCCAACAAGTTGGGAACATTTTAGTTAAGGTACTACATGGTGAGTTAATTTATAGTTCTTAATTTTATTTTATTTTTACTTTTTTGCATGTGGGTGCTACGGAATCAGCTATCAACACACTAAGTATCACAAACGTAAGCTCAACTTTCATTAGCACACTTAAGTTACTGCATTCAGTTTTTATTTTTGCGTGTATATGATTTACCCTTCTGTTGCGGAAAGTCCTTGTAGCCATCCAATTTTACGATGATAATTTGGTCAGAGCTTTTATCAATAATTTCGAATGAATATTTACCGTGCTGAAAATCATCTCATTGTGATTTTCTCATTGGCCGGCTTTATTTATTGGTTTCTTCTGGCCTATGCTCTATACTTGATGCTGGTGCCTGTTAAGAACAAGCTAAAATTTGGTATGTCATCGTAAATTTAAGTGTGTTTGCTTTAATTTCTCTTATTATTTTCTCTCTCAGAAACGAAAAACCAATGGGCACGCGATGACCCTGCTTTTATTGTGATCTGTAGCCTCCTTCTTATTGTTGCAACGTTAGCCTACTGTGCCACGTAAGTATTTTGTATATGTGCACTTTTTAGAGTGTGTGAGTTAAAACTCTTGCCTTGTGAAACGATTTGCTTGTGTTGATTTTTTAATTTATTGTCTCTGCTTCAGATATGACTATAGTGGTTCTCATGCTGTTGTCGTAGTTGTATCAGTTTTCCTCTCCCATTTCTTAATCACCGGAGCTGTTATAGCCACATTCTGTTGGTAAGTAGTTTCTAATCAATGCATAGACATGGATATTCGTTGGTGCAAACTATTACACCGCTTAAATGTTATGGTTGCATCCATCAGTCTGTGCTATTTTTGCTAGTGCCATTGTGACTCCCATTATTACTGTTTTGTTCATTATATAGTGCAAGACACACTCTTCAGGTTTAGGATTGATTCCCCTCATACGAACTTTGCCGGTTGTGTAGAAATCACTCTTGCATGAACCTGAATACTTCTCCATTGTTTTCTTCCTTGTAATTCTGCTGCAGTTTGAGTGGTTTCTTATATCAAATCTACACTATCTCTCTAACTTGAAATATTGATTACCAGGTTTCTGACAAACTCTTACCTACGCGAGGAGGCTCCAAACAGTCATGTGGTGGAACAACGCGTTGAATGGTAAGTTTATTGACTGAATCTTATCTTTCACCCCTTTTTTGGTTCATTTCTCTATCTAAGATGAGCTAGAACCAGGGAAACGGAAAACAATGTTTTCTTTTTGTTTTCGTTGTTCACTTTGCATGTCATATTTTCTTCGTTAGTTATAATCTATATATCCATGTGATCTTGTTCATGGCTTGCCTTTTTTGTATTTCTGTATAGGCTGTATACATTTGATGTTCACTGCAACTCATTCTTTCCAATGTTTGTGCTGCTCTACGGTAACTCCATCTTCAAACACATAACTCAATTCTCAAACCAGAATCTCGGCAAAAAAGAGATTTATGACTTACAATATCCTCATGTGCTGCTGCAGTCGTACATTATTTCTTATCACCACTCCTGATAACACACGGATTCATCCCTTTACTGCTATCAAATCTGCTTTTCATGGTCGGGGCTTCGTACTACCATTATCTTAACTTCCTAGGATATGATGGTAAGCCTGATGAGTTCCTTCTATCACAGTTCATACGCTGTATAACTTTTAAGCTAAACATTGCTTGCTGTGAATGAATCCATACAGTGCTTCCGTTTTTGGAAAGAACAACATTCTTCCTCTACCCAATCGGGATCGTGATTGTCCTGTCTCCTATTCGTAAGCTCAAATCATCCATTGGTTTTGTAGATTCCTCTTCTTGAAAAGCCGTAAACATCATCTTAAATTTTATATCTATAATTTTGCAGTGATCTTAAGCGGATTCAACCCGTCAAGATATTTTTTGAACATGTACTTCAGCCAAAGATCATGAAAAACACAAGCCACATCAGTTGAAATCTAAGGGCTCTGCGCTGCACATATCATCAAGGAACAAAAAGACGAGAGAGTATGATTTTTCCTTTTCTTTACCGGTAACAGATCATCATAATGCTCAGTTTCTGTTAAAACACGTACTAGAACCAGTAACAATTGACCTATTTAGCAAGTTCTCTGTTAAATGTATTGTTTTTTTTTTTTTTGTGGCATCTTCCTATTGTTCCTTTTCATTTATTTTTTTCTTCCAGTTCATGGTAATTTTTATATGTTACGTTTTGAGATGGATCTTTGGTTTCGCCAAAGTCTTGGGCACAAACTGAAAATTGTTCTAAGATAAGGACTAATCTCTGGCTTCTCTCGCCCAATTATGATTACACCACTAAATAACTCAACAAGCGGCCTTTTCAAAAATTACCTTTTGGCATGCTCGGATTTTGCATATTGGATACCTCTTTGGCGAAAAACGGTAGTCTTTTCTGCAGTCAATGTGTAGTCGCTCAAGCAGAATCCGAAACGGCTAGCTCTCATTTATTATATGGTGGAAGACCGGCTACTGGTTGAGCTGATAGGACCACAGCTGATGGTTGCTCTGTCGTCAGATAACCCCCGTCTTGACATTTGAATCTTGAAACAGTTAACAGTTCATGGTATAAACCCTCTCTTATTGTTTCCTATATCAAGGAGATGTAAATACTTACCATAACCGCCTCCCTCAATGTTGTGTTTTGAGGTTCTTGGGTTACATGATTCATGGGTTTGCTTGACCAAAGGAAAGTATGACTGCATACATCCCCACAAAGGATGGATAAATATGGATATAGACAATCATCTTCTCAAAGTCGCTTCTCTTGTTGATTAAAACGTTTCCGTATATCGTTTATCAAAACTGAATATATGTTCGTACGCACATCAGTATCATTTGAACCCAATATTTGTTTTCCATCAATTCTCATAGTTCTCATCGTGAGAGAGTAACTAAAATAAGAGGAAAATTAAATTAAATATCTGGAAGAATGTCTCTTCTTTTCTGTTTGTTTTTGTTGTGTAACTAAGAGCCTCTGTTTACTTACTCGTCAGCTGTCTTTGAGTTTTCATATATATATAAACGCTATGTGTGGTCAAATTTCACGCATCTAATTTTAATGTTTGGTGTATGTGAATATTTCATTAAAACGCTAGGGAGTGGTTAACATGGAGTAAAAATTTTAAGTCCCGCCTGACGTAGAAGAAAGAAAAGAAAAATGTTAGATCAAAATTTATTTTGCCGGTCATTTCTCTATCATTCCTTCTTCTCACTCTCTAGATCTAGGGTTTCAAGGAATCTATATCTCTCTTCTTGTTTTTCTCTGTCTTCTCTCTAGAAGTCGTCAAATCGAAATTCCAGCTTCCGGCCGTCGGCCGGCGTCTTCCCTAGCATTTTAATATTATATATTAAATTTTTTGTATTTTTTAATAGAATTTTTTATCATAATTTTTCATATCATATTAAGTAGTAATTATAAAAATATTATATATTAAATATCAATTGGGTTTTTGCTAAACGGAGCCTGGATACTTAATTTTATTAGTCCGATCACGTAAACCATAAAAAAAAATTGATAATCTAATATCAATCTAAATACTCCCTGCATTTAATTCCACTTTATTTTTTGCGCTTGGGTTACTTTTGTGTTCTTCCTTTTTTTTCCTAGTGAATCCTCCAAAATTTCGTTGTAACATAAGTGGATCTCGCTGCCGTTTTGCTTAGCTCTTCCGATTGGGTCTTCCCATGTCGGATTTATATTTCCGTGTTAGTACGGAGTCGGCTTTCCGGTTCTTGTGCCGAATTTTTCTCCTTCAACCAGCTATTTCAAGAATTGATCCCGTCATGCAGTCCTGTGTTTACTTTATGTTGTTGCAGCGTGATTCAGGTTCGTCTGACTGAGTAATTTCTTCATCGTAATGTCGGCGAGGTGATTCCAACGGCCCTCTGATGGCCCAGATGGAGCTTTCGCACATGGACGGGAATTGAGACAAGAAACCGATGGGTTTCTGGTAAATCTCTTTAGCGGTGGCATTGAGTACCGTTGGGCTTACAACGGACGCGTCTGGTGAAGGATTCCAGTGAAGGTTTTACGGAGTCCGGCGGTGATGAGGTGTCGACTCGTGGAGTGACCATCGTCAACGTGGCAAAACGTTCTTCCTCTTGCGTGTAATAGCTTACATGTGGCCTTTTTGACAACATCAATGATCAGTAGATTTGGTGTTAGGAATGTCCTGAAATCTATTGTACTTGCTCTAAGTGAAAGTCGTATTGTCGAGATGAGACAATCATATGACATTGGGTACTCATAATGCTTTGCTAGAAGCCACTTATGATCAATGAGTTGAGAACTCATTGCTAGTGTTATATGATCCTACAGGGTCACACACCTAAGCAAACTGGACGTTTAACATGAGGTTGATCATTAATGTAATGATCGGGTGAATGCATATTAGATATGCATTCAGTATCGAGTTTCTGGAACAGTGTCGATTGACATAATATGTATGTCGGTCGACACAGATCGACCGTGTCGATCGACACATAGAGTGTGTCGGTCGACACGACTCGCGAATTACCAAATTAAATCGGTTTAATTGTTGGTTAATTCCGGGGTGGTTTAAGCCAACATATATAAAGATATATGGTCGACCAAAACACTAATCTAACCTAATTCACAGCCACCAGAAACTAGAGAGAAACCTCTTGAGAGATCTGATCTCTATAGGCACTAGCATCCCTCCTGTTCAGTTTGTGTGCGTGTGGATACCAGTAGAGGCGCATCATTTGAGGCGCTCTAGATCTCGATTACTTGCTAAGACTTCCGCTGCATTAATCACCAGGTAATCTTCAGATCTGATAGATTCAATTACATGAACCTGTAGATTCTAGGCTCGGAATTCAGACTAGGATTGCCTAATTGGATTAGGAATCTGCTAGAAATTCCTTCAGTGGTATCAGAGCTTTAGGGTTCCATTGAATCTGTAGCATGTTGATTAGATTAGTTGAATCTGAATCTCTGTATAGTTGATACAAGCATGCTAAAATTCGTTTTCATGAAAATCTAGTTTTTAGGGTTTTTGATTGAAAAACGATTAGGGCTTATCGCACTGTGTCGATCGACACCAATCCGGTATCGGTCGACACAGAAGGATAACCCGAATAAAACTTATTCACCTAGTGTCGATCGACACAAGAGTTGTGTCGGTCGACACAGACCTCGCTAGAATGATGAATCGGTTCAATTGGATTGAACCGGTTATCGAGCTTGGTTAATGATGGTTTAACTGCGATTGGTTTGATCAGGTTGGTATCGATCGATGCTAATGTAGCATCGACCGACACTGACCAGTATTCAAAACCGGATCAATTGAATTGATCGGTTATCGCGAATTGCTTTTGGTTATTCTACATCGATCGACACTATAGTAGTGTCGGTCGACATCAGATTCGATGATTGGGTTATGGAACCTGCAATCACAGAACCAAAGCAAGACAGATCAATTAATTATAAGAATTAAAACATAATAAAACTGAACGTTTTAAAGGTTCCGTTCCTCAACCAAATATCAAGTGATACTTGATGTCTTTCCAATCTTGTCAACTGTCAAGACTCGTTTCATTGAGTGATAGGCTTGCAGTGCAAGGTGTCCACAATTACATGAGTAAGGCAGGAAGTAATCGTGTTGATGGGATTGCAGTGCAAGGCGTCAACAATTACATGACTTAAGAGATTGGTTTTCTTGACTGGGCTATCAAAATCGTTTTGGGCCTAGAGACATCAGGTGGATTGGGCATGAGATGTCAATCCACAACCAAGAGTTATATTGGATATAACTAGCAAGTTGTTGCTTACCTAGATAGCTAAAATTTGGGTGATAGCCAGTGGCTCACTCAAGTTTAGTGAAGTATGGGTCTTGGATCATTATATTCATTTGAGGAAACATTGTTTGAATATAATGCGAGTTTTCTTAATTGATAAGACTTCTCATTTCTTGAACATCATAACTAAACATCCCTTGTTTTTCAGCTATGTCTAGCACAAACCATCGTAACAATTTCTCCCTGTGATCCGTCCTTGAGAAGGACAAGTTAAATGGATCCAACTTTCTTGAATGGTATCGGAACTTGAGAATTGTTCTCAAACAGGAGAAAAAGGACTATGTCCTTGAGAAAGTTCTCCCCAAGAAGTACCGAGCCAATGCCTGGCAGTCAGATAAGGATGCTTGGGATAAGCATTCTAATGATGCGGTGGATGTGAGTTGTCTCATGTTGGCTACCATGAACTCGGAATTGCAGAAGCAATATGAGTACGTGGAGTCCTCAAAAGAGATGATCACTGGCCTGAAAAGTATGTTTCAGGAGCAGGCACGAACTCAGAGATACCAGACGGTTAGGTCTCTGATTGAGTGCAAGCTACCAATGGGCGAACCAGTTAGTCCTCATGTCATTAAGATGATGGGTTATATTGATAACCTGGGGAAACTGGATTGTCCCATTAGCCAAGAATTGGCTACTGACATCATTCTGCAGTCACTGCCGTCAAGCTATGATCAATTTGTTATGAACTATAACATGAACAACTTGACGAAGACGTTGACTGAATTGCATGGGATGCTTAAGACTGCTGAACCTAACATCAAGAAGGACACCCCAAATGTCCTTATGGTACAAAAGGGTAAAAAGTTTAAGAAACTTGGTAAGAACAAAGGTGATGGAAAGACGAGCTCGATTGTGAATCTAAGCGAGTCTGCCCAAGCTCCTAAGGTTAAAACCAGTCCTCCTGAAGATGTTAAGTGCCGTTATTGTAATGGTTATGGGCATTTGAAAAGAAACCGCAATAAATTCTTGGAAGATTATTAGAAGATGAAGAAGACGTACGAGACCTCTTCTTCAGGTATTATGTTATAGAAGTAAATGTTACTTCTTATAGTTCTACTTATTGGGTATTTGATACCAGCTGTGGTACTCATATTTTGTGAAAATGTGCAGGACCTGAGCAAAAGTAGGACTATGGAGAAAGGACAAGTGGATCTACGCGTGGAAATGAAGCAAGAGTTGCTGCATTAGCCGTAGGAGTATTTCATTTGTTTTCTTTTATGGCATGTTTTTGAACTTAAAACTGCTACTATGTGTCTGCCATGAGCAGAGAGATTATTTCTAATCCTTGTTTGGATATGAAAGGATATCAGTTTTCAAATTAAGAATAAGTGTTATTCATTTGATTACAGTGATATATTTTATAGTAGCAATCCATTAGAGAATGGATTTTATGTTATAAACCAGAATGTGCCTAACTATAACATTAATATCAAACTTCTCTCTGGCATTGTCATTTTGGGCCACGTAAATGAGAAACAGATTCAGAAGCTCCATAGTGATGGGCTTTTGGGCTCATCTGATTATGAATCACAATGAGTAAAGTGAATCTTGTTTATTGGGTAAAATGACAAAGGCCCCTTTCGAAAAAAGGGTAGTGTCGATCGACACAAACGGTGCATCGATCGACACAGGTCGCGAACGGATAAAATGAAAGGGCCAGGGGCTTATTGGGCTTTATGCATACGGATGTATATGGGCCGATGAGCAGTAATGCTAGAGGAAATTTTCAGTACTTCGTTACCTTTACTGATATTTTCAGTAGGTACGGTTATGTCTTGTTAATAAGACATAAATCAGAATCTTTTGAAAAGTTCAAAGAGTTCCAAAAATGAAGTACAGAATCAATTTGACACAAGTATTAAACCGCTACGATGAGATCATGGAGGTGAATACTTAGGTCAAGAATTTAGTGATCATCTGAGAGATTGTGAAAGTGTTTCACAATTCACTCCTCCTGAATCAGACTTTATTAGATATAGTTCGATCAATGATGAGTCACTTAGATCTTCCAATATCCTTCCAAGAATACACTCTAAAATTGTCTGAGTTTACATTAAATAGTGTTCCATCAAAATCAGTTACAGAGATACCACATGAGATGTAGAATGAAAAATGTTTCTGATTTATCCATCATGGAGATTTGGAGTTGTGAGGCTTATATAAAACGTTTAATCTCTGATAAGCTCACACCCAAATCCGGTAAGTACTGCTTCATTTGTTGTCTCAACGAAACCAAGGCATGTTACTTTTACAACCAGTCCGAGAACAAATTGTTTGTTGCTCGGAACTATGTTTTCTTGAGAAATATCTTCTTTCCAAGAAGAACAGTGGGAGTAAAGTAAAACTCGAAGAAATTCGAAAAACACAGGAAACTGCTCAACCTGATGAGGAAGAGCAGCAGTTGGATCTACAAAGAGTTGTAGAACCTGCAACTGTGGTGCCTGAGGTTTGCAAGGATCTGATGAATGAATATTAGATATACATTCAAAAGCGAGTTTTAAAGATGTGTCGATCGACGCAAAAGTTGCATCGATCGACACAGGTCGCGAACCAAAATATTTTGGTTTATGATTTAATTAACTACGGTTTAAATCTTGGTTAATTAGATCGTGGTAAAAGTCTACATATGAGATATGTGCGTGACTTTTAACACAAGACTGAAGCTCGTAGATCCAATAGGATCCGTCACGAACCCGAGAAATGGGGATTTCTCGTAACCAATTGCCGTGATCTACTGATCATTGAAAGTGACGGGCCTGCAAAATTTGAAGAAGCAATGATGGGCCTTGACTCCGAAAGTGGCTAAAAGCCGCTGAATCCGGAATGGCGATGTCCAAAGCTGGATTGGTGGAAAAGGTTTCAAGTAAATTCATGGTATTAACTGTGAAGAAACCTAATCCCAGACACCATGCTTATGTCCATTCGGATTCTCCTAGCAACTGCCACTCATAATGGTTATGAGATCTGGCAGATGGATGTGAAAAACAGTTTTCCTTAATGGAATTCTGAAAAGGGATGTGTACATGACACAACCTGAAGTTTTCATTGATCCTAATGAAGCCAGGAAGATATGCAAGCTTCATCGATCCATTTATGGATTAAAGCAAGCATCTCGGAGTTGGAATCTTCGTTTTGATGAAGAAGTCAAAAGGTTTGATTTCGTCATAAATGAAGTGGAAACATGTGTTTACAAAAAGACTAGTGGGAGCGCAGTTGCATTTCTAGTATTGTATGTTAATAACATACTACTTCTCGGAAATGAAGTTCCATTGTATAAGTCTGTTAAGACTTGATTCGAAAGTTGTTTTTCGATGAGAAATATGGGAGAAACCATATACATTCTTGGAATAAGAATCTATGGAGATAGATTAGACAAGCTAATTGGATTGTGTCAAGATACTTATGTGATAAGTTCTTACACAGATCCAGTATGCATGATTCCAAGAAGGACTTTGTGCAAATGACTCTTGGTATTACTCTTAGCAAGACGCAGTGTCTTTCGACACACGCTGAGCAAGAGCAAATAAGGGTCAGACTACTGCTAAAGGCATTAGATGTCTTAAGATGTGATCTTAATTTTAGTGGGAGTCATTGTTATTAATTTTAGTTATGATATGATGTTCGTATAAACATAATTTGATTATGTTATTGAAATCTGACATCTGTATTATTTAATAATGGTTATTAAATAATAGTCCCAAAGTAATTTATGACATTTTATAGGTCATCAAGTATGTGACTTGATCATGAAACCCTATAGATAATAAATGACATAAATTATGTTAGTCCCTGGTCGATGTTGTTAAAATGGGACATTAACAACCGCGTGAGACTAGTATGTGAGGTGACTGATGACTAAGTTTCATGGAGTCATTAATTAGAGTATTAAAGTCAATCACATAGGTATGTGTTAGAGAACACATGATCGGACATGACCCACTGATGAGAACTCTACGGGATAGTTATATAAGTGTCATGAGAGTTTTCATTACGATTATAGAGTATAGTTCTTAGACCTGAGTTCATCATGATTTCTTACATGTGAATTGGTCCGCTTTGGCCTTGTCAAACGTCAGCCGTAACTGGTGATCATAAAGACATTGATTGGGCGTATCATGAAGCGTGTGAAGGAACAGGGATGGAACAAGATGGGAATTGTCCCTCCTATATAACAGGAGATAAATATCTCAGGGCCCATCGAAGATTTGATACTGAGAAAATGTGTGGCCACACTCAAACGAGGTGATTGTCAGTCGTTTGGCTTGTCAGTATGAATCGGAATTCGATGAACATGATTTTGGCTTAATAAGGATGACACGGATCTTGCCTTATGCCGAATCGAGATATGGTGACGAAGGGATTATAGGAATAGATGATTCCAGTACAAGTGGGAGATTGTTGGGAATGTCCTGAAATCTATTGTACTTGCTCTAAGTGAAAGTCGTATTGTCGAGATGAGACAATCATATGACATTGGGTACTCATAATGCTTTGCTAGAAGCCACTTATGATCAATGAGTTGAGAACTCATTGCTAGTGTTATATGATCCTACAGGGTCACACACCTAAGTAAACTGGACGTTTAACATGAGGTTGATCATTAATGTAATGATCGGGTGAATGCATATTAGATATGCATTCAGTATCGAGTTTCTGGAACAGTGTCGATCGACATAATATGTATGTCGGTCGACACAGATCGACCGTGTCGATCGACACATAGAGTGTGTCGGTCGACACGACTCGCGGATTACCAAATTAAATCGGTTTAATTGTTGGTTAATTCCGGGGTGGTTTAAGTCAACATATATAAAGATATATGGTCGACCAAAACACTAATCTAACCTAATTCACAGCCACCAGAAACTAGAGAGAAACCTCTTGAGAGATCTGATCTCTATAGGCACTAGCATCCCTCCTGTTCAGTTTGTGTGCGTGTGGATACCAGTAGAGGCGCAGCATTTGAGGCGCTCTAGATCTCGATTACTTGCTAAGACTTCCGCTGCATTAATCACCAGGTAATCTTCAGATCTGATAGATTCAATTACATGAACCTGTAGATTCTAGGCTCGGAATTCAGACTAGGATTGCCTAATTGGATTAGGAATCTGCTAGAAATTCCTTCATTTGGGTCCTTTATGGGCTTTCTATTTTAATCAAAGTATAAATGGGTGGGATTTGGGCTCTATGTACTTTCACTTCTAGCCTATTGGGCTTTCATTAATAAAAATGCCAACAAAAAAAGATATAGGGTTCCAAACCGCCAGAGAGAAGAGAGACGATTTCAATCTTTGCCGATGTGCCAGGCGAATCTTTCGGTTTCTTCCTTTGGCTAGCTCTCTGATACGATCTTAATGGAGAAGATCAAGCCCTTTGATGCACTTTGTGAGTCTGGTTGTTGGATGGATGATAATCAAATGGGATGGACAGATTGAAAGGAATAAAAACAGGGAAATGAAGGAAACTTCCTGAAGTTTGCGGAATGACTTCAAGACTTTCAAACTCGGTTCTTCTAGGAGATAAACACCAAAAGAAGAATCCAAGACGAATGGATATTACACACCATTCAGATCAAACACTTTCAGAAGTTTTAGAATAAAAAGAAGTTTGATAAAAGTTCAGAAATGGGTACAAAGAGTTTTAAATAGGAAAAAGCAACAAGGCTGCATGAACAGCAATTAAGACACCTAGGAAATAACACAAGACTAATTAAACAGCAAATTTCGAAATCCCCTTATTAGAATGAGTTATGGGCCTTATGGATCAGTAATGGGCAAGGATAATAGCATGTGGGCTTGCCTCATTAAAAACCTCTCTTGAAAAACCCATTGGGACAAAACCAAGAGGAGGGAAAAAGAGTACAAGTCCACACACCTCCATTACTGATGACTTAAGTGGCTTGAATCACAACCAAAGTGGCTGGATTAGCACACTCAAGTTGGCCCTGGACGTGGTGTAGAAGTGTGTAGAAAGCTTGCTTGAATTGCTTTGCCTTAGCTCTGGTCATTGGTCCAATTGGTATGTGCAAAGCTTCTGATCCTTGTTCTCCATTCTCCTCAGGTTCAAGCTGCTCCTTAGCTCCATTCTCCTCAGCTACAAGCTTATCCTTAGCTCCATTTTCCTCTGGTTCAAGCTGCTCAATGTCTTCAGGTTCCAAGCTACCCATGATCACATCATCCCCTCCCTCTTGAAAAGGATTTGACCTCAAATCTGGTTCATCTGCAATAAAAGGAACCAAGTCAGAAACGTTGAAGCTTGAACTCACATTATACTTACCTTGCAAGTCAATTTGGTAGGCATTGTCATTGATCCGTTTGATGATCTTGAATGGTCCATCAATGCGTGGCATCAACTTGGACTTTCTCTCATTAGGAAACCGCTCTTTCCTCAGATGTATCCAGACCATGTCTCCTTCTTTGAAGATCATCTCCTTCCTGCCCTTGTTGGCATACTTAGCATAAAGCTTTGTCTTCTCCTCAATGTTGATCCTAGATTTCTCATGAATCTGCTTGATGTAATCTGCCTTTTTCTTTCCGTCCACACTAGCTCTTTCACTCAAAGGTAAAGGCATTACATCCAAAGGTGATAAAGGATTGAAACCATAAACAATTTCAAATGGAGAAAACTTAGATGCATAATGTTTAGCATGATTATAAGCAAATTCAACATGTGGCAAACATTCTTCCCATGTCTTAAGGTTCTTTTTGATCAAAGCACGCAGAAGAGTAGACAATGTTCTATTAACTACTTCAGTTTGCCCATCAGATTGTGGATGACAAGTAGTAGAGAACAACAACTTAGTACCTAGCTTAGACCAAAGTGTCTTCCAAAAGTAACTAAGAAACTTAGTATCTCTATCAGAAACAATAGTCTTAGGCATGCCATGTAATCTCACAATATCCTTAAAGAACAGGGTAGCTACATGCATAGCATCATCAATTTTGTGGCATGGAATGAAATGAGCCATTTTAGAGAACCTATCTACCACAACAAATATAGAATCCTTCCCTGTTTTAGTCCTAGGCAATCCAACAACAAAATCCATAGAAATATCATTCCAAGGATGCAAAGGAATAGGTAAGGGAGTATACAAACCGTGAGGCTGGACTTTGGACTTAGCTAGTTTGCAAGTATAACACCTTTCACAAGCTTTCTCAACGTCCCTTTTCATGTGTGGCCAATGGAAGTGTTCTTGCATCACCTTAAGTGTCTTAGCAACACCAAAGTGTCCCATTAATCCTCCACCATGTGCTTCCTTAACAAACAAATCTCTCAAAGAAGAATTAGGAACACACAAGCGGTTTTCATAAAACAAGAACCCATCATGCCTATAGTACTTTTCAAATGCAAATTTCTCACTAGATGAATAAATCTGTCCAAAATCAGAATCATTTGCATAAAGAGACTTAATATGTTCAAACCCAAGTAACTTGGTCTCAAGAGAAGTTAGTAAGACATACCTTCTTGATAATGCATCAGCAACTACATTATCCTTACCTTTCTTGTATTTGATCACGTATGGGAATGTCTCAATGAATTCAACCCACCTGGCGTGTCTCTTGTTGAGTTTTTGCTGACCTTTTAGATGCTTAAGGGACTCATGATCAGTGTGTATAACGAACTCCTTTGGTCATAAGTAATGCTGCCATGTTTGCAATGCTCTCACCAATGCATAGAGTTCCTTGTCATAAGTTGGATAGTTCAATGTTGATCCTCCAAGCTTCTCACTGAAGTAAGCAATTGGTTTCCTTTCCTGCATAAGCACAGCACCTATACCAATACCAGAAGCATCACATTCGATTTCAAAAGTTTTAGAAAAATCAGGAAGTGAAAGAACAGGTGAATGAGTAAGCTTCTCTTTCAAGGTTTGGAATGCTTGTTCCTGAGCTTGCTCCCACTTAAAACCCACGTTTTTCTTAATAACTTCAGTGAGTGGAGCTGCTAGAGTGCTAAAATCCTTCACAAATCTCCTATAGAAACCAGCTAGGCCATGGAAGCTTCTCACTTCTCCAACTGTTTTTGGGCTTGGCCACTCCTTGATAGCTTTCACTTTCTCTTCGTCAACCTTGATTCCATCTGTACTCACAACAAAACCTAAGAACACAAGGTTATCTGTTCCAAAGGTACATTTCTTATAGTTGGCATAAAGACTTTCTTTCCTTAACACTTCAAAAACCAACCTAAGATGCCTAACATGCTCTTGTAAGTTCTGACTATACACTAGGATGTCATCAAAGTACACAACAACGAAATGCCCAATGAATGATCTAAGAACATGATTCATCAGTCTCATGAATGTACTAGTTGCATTAGTTAATCCAAATGGCATCCATCACTAACCATTCATATAGCCCTTGTTTAGTTTTAAATGCAGTTTTCCATTCATCACCCTCTTTCATTCTAATCTGATGATATCCACTCTTAAGATCAACCTTAGAAAAGATGCTAGAACCATGCAATTCATCTAACATATCATCTAATCTAGGTATAGGGTGGCGATACTTCACTGTTATATTGTTGATGGCTCTGCAATCTACACACATCCTCCAGCTACCATCTTTCTTTGGCACCAATAAAACAGGAACATCACTAGGACTCATACTCTCACGGATATGACCTTTCTCCATAAGCTCAGTGACTTGCTTCTCTAGCTATTTGGTCTCCACTGGATTGGTTCTGTATGCAGGTCTATTTGGCAAGGAAGCTCCTGGGATGAAGTCTATTTGATGCTCAATGCCTCTAATGGGAGGTAAACCTTCTGGATTTTCCTCAGGGAATACATCCTGGAACTCCTGCAAAAGTAATTCAATCTCGCTAGGCACAGCCTGCTTTGGGGCAGTTAAGTTCATATAACAACCTTTAAAAACAAGAAGTAAAGTTGTAGAATAACTTCCCTTTGGTTTCTGAAGCATGAGGTTGTTTGTTTGTTTTGTGGCAGGGGTTGGTTGAGCTTTGGATGATTGAGCTTTGCTTTTCTTCATGCTAATCTGATCCTGATGCACTTCACTAGGAGTTAAAGGTACCAAGATTGTCTTTCTGCCCTTGAACTCAAAGGAATGGCGATTGGTGTAGCCATCATGAGTTACTTTCCTATCAGATTGCCATGGTCTCCCAAGTAGTATATGACTTGCATCCATTGGTAGCACATCACACAAAACCTCATCTTCATATTTTCCAATAGATAATGGAACCAGAACCTGGCTGTCCACTTCAAGTTCTCCTTCATCATTCAGCCACTGAAGTTTATAAGGCTTAGGACGCTTCATCACTTGTAGCCCAAGCTTCTTAACCATTGATTCACTGGCTACATTGGTGCAACTACCTCCATCAATGATGAGACGGCATACTTTCTCTTGTACAATGCACCGAGTGTGAAACAGATTCTCTCTTTGTTCATTTCCTTCAGTCTTGGCTTGCACATTCAAAGATCTTCTAGTGACCAGTAGCTCTCCTTTGGCTGCCATTTCCAGTTCTACTTCCAATGGTTCAGATTCTGATTTCTCTTCTTCTGATTCAACCTCACCATTGTCTCGGATAATCATGATCTTTTTGTTGGTGCATTCATTGGAGTAATGTCCAAAACCTTGGCATTTGAAGCACCGGATCTCCCTGGTCCTTGTAGAAGTCACTTTAGCCTTTCCTTTTGGATCATGCTCCTCACTCTTAACCTTTGGAAAAGGCTTGTAGTCTCTGCTGAATCCAGACTTCTCTTCTTTGTGATAGTTTGATTTTCCAGAAACATAACTTGGTCTAGAACTCTTCCTTTTGAGTTGCTTCTCAAACATGACTGCCTTGTGCAACAACTCTTCTAATTCCACATAATGCTGAGTCTCCAGCCTGTCCAAGATGTCTCTGTTGAGGCCTCCCATGAATCTGGACATTGTAGCCTCAGTATCCTCTTGAATATCAGCTCTGAGCATCAAGGTTTCCAGCTCCTTGTAATACTCTTCTACAGTTCTGCTCCCTTGGGTACAGTTTCTCAGTTTAAAGTGCAGCTCTCTGTGGTAGTGGCTGGGAACGAACCTCTTTCTCATAATTGTCTTCATTTGTGTCCAAGAATCCACTGGATAATCTCCTGCACGTCTCCTAGCAGTAACCAATTGATCCCACCAACTCAGAGCATACTCTTTGAATTCTGTGGGTGCAACTTTCACTTTGCTTTCAGAAGTGTATTCTCTGCAGTTGAACACAAGTTCAATCTTCTTTTCCCACTCCAGGTACTCTTCAGGGTCATTAGTTCCAAGGAAAGTAGGAATCTTAATCTTCAAGCCTGCTAAAGGATCTTTGGATGGAGTTCCTTCTTCCTGATCACGCCTTCTCCTTCTGCGGTGATTTGAATTTGATGAATGGCTATAATAGCTTGCTGTTGCATCATTCTCTTGTTGTTGGCTGCGTTCCTTCCTTGATTTATCAGTTCCAGAGATATGAAGCTCTTCTCTAAATGCTGCAAGACTATCACTCAACATCTTAGCCAAATTTGCAGTGACTGCTTCAACCAAGGCTTTATTTTCTCTGACCCGACTGTGTTCCTCTTGATCATCAGTGTTCACCATGTTTCCTGTCCACAAAGAAATCACAGAACAAGTAAGGAGTTCACAGAAAACACGCAACAATCACGAAATTATCAGAATACCAAAAGACAAAAGTTGCAGAAAATTCCTGAAAAGTTGCGAATTTTGATCTTCCTAGAAATCGCGTTTCTACTCTGATTCTAATGATTCCAAAGCCTAAACTGGATAGATCAGACTCTAAACTTCAAGTTCCTATAAAGATTTGTCTATCAAATCGCTTCTAATTAATCGGAATACCAAGAGACAAATCGATCAGAAAAAGTTACGAATTTGCAAAGAAGTTTTGGGCTTGAAACAACACAACCTTTCACAAAGTGGCTCTGATACCACATGATACGATCTTAATGGAGAAGATCAAGCCCTTTGATGCACTTTGTGAGTCTGGTTGTTGGATGGATGATAATCAAATGGGATGGACAGATTGAAAGGAATAGAAACAGGGAAATGAAGGAAACTTCCTGAAGTTTGCGGAATGACTTCAAGACTTTCAAACTCGGTTCTTCTAGGAGATAAACACCAAAAGAAGAATCCAAGACGAATGGATATTACACACCATTCAGATCAAACACTTTCAGAAGTTTTAGAATAAAAAGAAGTTTGATAAAAGTTCAGAAATGGGTACAAAGAGTTTTAAATAGGAAAAAGCAACAAGGCTGCATGAACAGCAATTAAGACACCTAGGAAATAACACAAGACTAATTAAACAGCAAATTTCGAAATCCCCTTATTAGAATGAGTTATGGGCCTTATGGATCAGTAATGGGCAAGGATAATAGCATGTGGGCTTGCCTCAATAAAAACCTCTCTTGGAAAACCCATTGGGACAAAACCAAGAGGAGGGAAAAAGAGTACAAGTCCACACACCTCCATTACTGATGACTTAAGTGGCTTGAATCACAACCAAAGTGGCTGGATTAGCACACTCAAGTTGGCCCTGGACGTGGTGTAGAAGTGTGTAGAAGGCTTGCTTGAATTGCTTTGCCTTAGCTCTGGTCATTGGTCCAATTGGTATGTGCAAAGCTTCTGATCCTTGTTCTCCATTCTCCTCAGGTTCAAGCTGCTCCTTAGCTCCATTCTCCTCAGCTACAAGCTTATCCTTAGCTCCATTCTCCTCTGGTTCAAGCTGCTCAATGTCTTCAGGTTCCAAGCTACCCATGATCACATCACTCTCTGAGTTAGATTGGCACAAGAGAAAGCCACCAGAGAAATTCTCCGATCCAGAACTTGATTCTAACAGGATCTATAACTTTTTCTTCCTTAGACGAAAAATTAGCTTGATGTTCTTCATCTTGTTCCTCGTCGTCGCTCTTAGATTTTATTTATCGATATAAGGAGAGCGAAGATGGAGGAGACCACGAAATCCACAAAGATAATGAAACCAAATTTTGTTTTTAGATTTGTCGATTTTGGGATGATAAACCCGCTTTTGGGAATGTAGAATCATGACTTTCAAGGACTTGTCCCAGTGATGGTCAAGCAAATCACAGAATCTTCTCAGTCTAGTGTTGAAAAATCTGGTATCGTCATCAGTGGAATCGAACTAATAAATGTACCATCTCTCTTAAAAACCATGTCCAAATTTCTCCCGTTTCCGTTATTCTCTAGTATAGGAAGTTTACTTAGTTTTTCATGTCTTTCTTACTCAGGTCTCACTTGTTGGGCTAGTGTGTGACAAAGACGTCTCAAAAGTAACAGAAGTTAGATTCACTCTCAATGTAAAAGATGGTAAATTATAAACGGGAAAATGCCAAATAAATCATGAACTATTCAAAATTGGTCAAAAAATACTTAAACTACTAAGTTTACCAATAAATACCCAAATTATCGTTTTGACGACCAATATGTGGATTGATTAACGTTATCTAATCAATATGTTAACTTCTTTAACGGAGTGTTAAATTGGCAAGGTCAACCGATAGTTTGGGTATTTATTGGTAAGCTTAATAGTTTGTGTATTTTTTGGCCAGTTTTGAATAGTTCATGATTTGTTTGGCATGTTTCCCAATTATAAACATCCTTCTGATAAACTCAATACTTGTTTTAGATATGATTCATGGAGAATGTTTGTAACTGGCGTTTTGCCTTTGTTATTAGTGTAGGAATATATGTGTGTTCATGGTTCAATTAACAGATTGCAACCTAGCACATATAACTCAGATCTAGGTTCTTGACAAATGAATCATAAACCAACCTGATCATTACCTTTCAGTTTGCAGCGGATTGATGGATGGTAATGATGAGATCAGCTAGAACAGATCAGATGCCTGTTCCTCCTTCAGTATCCACACTCTTACAAGCCGGGATGGTTGCTAGACCAAAGCAATGGATTGATCAGAGAGAGAAGAGAGACGGCTCACGTTTTAGGTCGCTCACTGTTAAAGTCGAAATTCTGAGACAACTCAAATAAATATCGACTCTGTCATAAACCTAAACCGATGTCTCGGTTTCGCAACTGTGTCGACCGACACATACACTTGTGTCGATCGACACAAGTCATTTCTCTCGATATGGGCCCAAGTGATTAAACTAACGGCCCAACTCTCTGCACAAATACAGTAAATGCCTTGCATCTTACCGTATTCATTCCATGTTAACTTTCCCGTTAGCTATGGTGTGTGACCCTTTGGGATCATACAATACTGGTAATAAGTCCTAAACTTATAGATCAAGAGCGGACTCTAGCAAGTCATCATGATCACCCAGTATTTATGACTTATGTCTGATCTCGACATTTATCATACTTTCTAGAGATAGTACGGTAGATTTCAGGACATTCCCAACAATCTCCCACTTGTACTGGAATCCTACAAAGGACATTCCCAACAATCTTCCGATTGTACTGGAATCCTACATTCCCTAGTCCTTTTGTCTTAATATCTCGATCTGGCATAAGGCAAGATGCGTGTCATCCTTATATAGCCAGACCATGTTTATCGGACCAGATTTGATACTGACAATGCAAACGACTTGGGCAAGTCCGTTTGGGAATGGCCATTCTCTTACCAGCTATCAAATCTCCGATTGGCCTAGAGATATTACCTCCGTTAAACGGCAGGGACAAATCCCATCTTGTTCCATCACTATGAACTACACAATTCATAATACACCCAACCAAGGTCCGTATAGCTCCCAGTTACGAAACAGCGTTAGACAATGATCAAAGCGCATTACTCCATGTGCAGCCACATGCATGCGAACTCAGGTCTAAGGACTATACTCTATAGTCGTATATGAGAACTTCTTATGACACAGATATTAATATCTTGCAGAGTTCTCATTAGCGGGCCATGTCCGGTCATATGCTCCCCTACATATACCTATGTGTCGACTTTGATGCCGCGCATCTATGACCCCTCGAAACCTAGTCATAAGTCTCAACACAATCTAGTCTCAACAGGTTGTTGTTGTTCCAATTTCAACAACCTTCGACTATGGACACTATAATTTATGTCACTTCGTTAAATATGGGGTTTCAGGATCAAGTCTACTCATGTACTTCGATGGCCCATATATAATGACATGAATTATTTTGGAACGATTATTTTATATCACAGTTAAAAATAATCCAGAAATAAAAATTTCATTAACATTTAAGAAAATGTTTACAAGAACCAATCAAAATAACTAAAACAAACGCCCTCACAACTCCCACTCAAAAAGAGATTACATTTGAATATCTCTAATTCCTACAGCAGCAGTATGCAACTCGTGCTTAGGTCTCGGGAGTGGCTTTGTCAACGGGTCAGCCACGTTCTCATCAGTGGGAACTCTGCTGACCATCACTTCGCCTCTATTCACTATATCACGAATCAGGTGATACCTTCTCATAATGTGTTTGGATTTCTGATGATGTCTCGGTTCCTTGGCTTGAGCAATTGCACCATTGTTGTCACAATACAGTGCCAAAGGCTCAGTGGCATTAGGGAATACACCGAGTTCAATCAAGAAGTTCCTAATCCAAACTCCTTCCTTCGCAGCTTCTGAAGCAGCGATGTATTCAGCTTCAGTTGTGGAATCTGCTACGGTGCTCTGCTTGGAACTCTTCCAACTTACTGCACCGCCATTCAGACAGAAGATGTAGCCAGACTGTGACCGGAAATCATCCTTATCTGTCTGAAAACTTGCATCCGTGAATCCACTGATTTCAAGCACTTCACTTCCTCCGTAAACCAAGAACTTATCCTTAGTATTCCTCAAATACTTCAGGATATTCTTTACGGCAATCCAGTGACTCTCACCTGGATTAGACTGGTACCTACTCGTCATGCTTAGTGCATAAGCAACATCAGGACGAGTACAGATCATGGCATACATGATAGATCCTATAGCCGAAGCATAAGGAATCCTACTCATGCGCTTAAGCTCATCAGGTGTCTTAGGACACTGATCCTTGCTTAGTGAAGCACCATGTATCATTGGCGTGAACCCCTTCTTGGATTTATCCATTCCGAATCGATGCAGGACTTTATCTATATAAGCATCTTGACAAAGTCCAATAAGCTTTTTAGATCTGTCTCTAAAGATTCGGATTCCAAGAACATACGCGGCTTCACCCATGTCCTTCATGGAAAAACAACTTCCCAGCCAGTCTTTAACAGACTTCAGCATTGGAATATCATTTCCAAGAAGCAATATGTCATCGACATATAGGATAAGAAACGCCACTTTGCTCCCACTAGTTTTCTTATACACACATTGTTCCTCTTGGTTTCTGATGAAGTCAAAGTTCTTTATTGCTTCATCAAAACGAAGATTCCAACTCCTCGATGCTTGCTTCAATCCATAAATGGATTTGTGAAGCTTGCATACTTTCCCAGCATTCTTAGGATCAATGTAACCGTCAGGTTGTGTCATATACACATCCTCCTCCAAGATTCCATTCAGGAAGGCGGTTTTCACATCCATCTGCCAAATCTCATAATCATAATAAGCGGCAGTTGCTAGGAGAATCCGAATTGATTTCATCATTGCCACTGGTGAATAGGTTTCATCATAGTCTATACCATGAATTTGCTTGAAACCTTTTGCCACCAACCTGGCTTTGTAAATCTGGACATTTCCATCCACGTCTATCTTCTTCTTGAAGATCCATTTACACTCGATGGCTTTTGCACCAGCAGGTAAATCAACCAGTGAAAACACTCGGTTAGCAGACATGGAGTCCATCTCGGATTCTGTGGCTTCACGCCACTTTAAGGAGTCAGGGCCCATCATGGCTTCTGCAAAGTTCGAGGGTTCATCACCGTCAATGATCAAAAGATCATGGCAATTAGTCACAAGGAATCCCTGATATCTATCAGGTTCCTGACGGATCCTTCCGGATCTTCGAACTTCAGGTACTGCAGGTTCAGGTTCTATTACAACTTCATGTAATTCATCCTGCTGTTCTTCCTCATTAGGTTGAACAGATTCCTGTCCTTCTTGAATTTCATCAAGTTGTACCTTACTCCCACTATCTTTTCTAGAGAGAAACTCCCTTTCAAGAAAAGTACAATCCCGAGCAACAAAGATTTTGTTCTCGGATCGCAGATAGAAGTAATAAGCCTTGGTATCCCTAGGATAACCAATGAAGTAGCATTTGTCAGATTTTGGTGTAAGCTTGTCTGAGATTAATCTTTTGACATAGGCTTCACAACCCCAAATTCTGAGAAAAGACATTGCTGGAGCTTTTCCAGTCCATATCTCATATGGTGTCTTTGCTACTGCCTTTGATGGCACTCTGTTCAGTGTGAACGTTGCGGTGAGCAAAGCATATCCCCAAAGGGATATAGGAAGGTCTGTGTGACTCATCATGGATCGGACCATATCTAACAATGTCCGATTCCTTCTCTCAGACACACCATTCCACTGTGGTGTTCCAGGAGGTGTGAGTTGGGAGATAATCCCACACTCACTCAGATGATCACGAAATTCCTGGCTCAAGTATTCTCCTCCTCGGTCCGACCGAAGAGCTTTAATGCTTTTACCAAGCTGGTTCTGTACTTCATTCTGGAATTCTTTGAACTTTTCAAAGGTTTCCGACTTATGTTTCATCAAGTAGACATATCCATATCTACTGAAATCATCAGTGAATGTAATGAAGTACTGAAAGTTTCCTCTAGCAATTGTGGACATTGGGCCACACACGTCAGTATGTATCAGGCCCAATAGTTCACTGGCCCTTTCTGTGGGTTTATTGAAAGGCGCCCTTGTCATTTTGCCCATTAGGCAAGATTCGCATTGCTCACAAGACTCAAAGTCAAATGAGCCCAAGAGTCCATTTGAATGGAGTCTCTTGACGCGTTTCTCACTAATGTGCCCCAAACGACAATGCCAGAGAAACGTTTCATTTTCTTCGTTAGATTTGAACCGTTTTGTATTTATGTTATATACTGGAGCAGATTGATCCAGCATGTACAGCCCATTTATAAGAGGGGCACATCCATAGAACATATCATTGAGATTAAAGGAACACAATTTATTCTTAATAGAAAAATCAAATCCTTGCAAATCCAACAATGAAACTGAAATGATATTTCTGCTTATAGCAGGTACAAAATAACAATTCTCAAGTTCTAAAATCAATCCAGAAGGTAAAGACAACAAATAAGTGCCAACGGCCAGTGCTGGAACCTTCGCTCCATTGCCAACCCGCAACTCTACTTGCCCTTGCTTCAACCTTCTACTGTTGCTGAGCGCCTGCATATTAGTACAAATATGAGCCCCACATCCAGTATCTAATACCCAAGTGGTATTATCAGAAGTAGTAGTATTTACTTCAATAACAAAAATACCTGAAGATTTAGTCTCGAAGGACTTCTTCTTCTTCAGACTTTCCTGGTATTTCTTACAGTCCCTGCGGTAATGCCCTGCCTCTTTGCAAAAGTGGCAGTTGTCAGAAGGCCCAGCTTTGGACACGGGCTTGGGCTTGGCGTTTTCATTGCCAACTACTTTGCCCTTTCCCTTGTCTGCAGCGGATTTCTTGAAACCCTTGCCCTTCTGCACCATGAGTACAGACGACTCCTTGGTTTTCTTCAGATTCGGTTCTGCAGTCTTGAGCATACCATGTAGCTCAGGCAACGTCTTTATCAACCCATGCATATTATAGTTCAAAATGAACTGGTCATATGCAGGAGTAAGAGACTGCAGAACGATATCACAAGCAAGCTCTTGGCTTATAGGACAGTCGACCCTCGTCAAATGATCGAGATAACCCATCATTTTCATAACATGAGGACTCACTGCTGCATCCTTAGCCATTTTACAGTCCAAGAGATTCTTAACAGTTTGGAATCTCTCTGTACGAGCCTGCTCCTGAAACAACGCTTTCAGATTTGCCATCAGCTCCATGGGACAAGTCAGGCCTTCCCACTGCATCTGCAGTTCGGGAGCCATTGTCGCCAACATCAGGCAAATCACGTCATTAGCATCTGAAGAATGCGTATCCCAAGCATTCTTCACAGCTTGTGCGGCATTATTCGCAGGTCTAGGAGAGAGAGCTCTTTCAAGGACATAAGCCTTCTTCTCCTGCCTGAGCACAAGTCTCAGGTTCCTGGACCAGTTCAGGAAGTTTGATCCGTTCAGTTTGTCCTTCTCAAGGGCAGACCGGATCGAGAAAGTGTTTTGTGTTGTTGTGCTTGACATAGCTGAAATATGAGACAATAAAGGTTTAGTTATTAAGTTCATAAAAGAGCAATCTTAACAGCTTATAAGAAAACTCGCATTGTATTCAAAATTTCTTTGTTTTAACCTCATAAGAATACAATGATTCCGAGACCCATGTTTAGCTAAATCCAAAGTGGGCCACTGGCCGTCACCCAGAATTAGCTATACTTGGTAAGCATACACACAGCTAGTTATAACCAATAACTCTCGGTTGTGAATTGGACCCGAGGCCCAAATTCACCAGATGTCTCAAGGCCTGGGACTCCCGATGGCCCAGTCAAGGAAACCAATCTCTTACAGCCAAATAATCACTGAAATCTGGGACTCCCAATGAAATCAGTGACTATATACTACTTTACTTACGCGAAAACAGACACCTCACACTGTAAGCCATGTCTGTAATCAAATAAGCGGTAAGTAGCTGACAAGATTGGAAAGACATCCAAGCTTGATATTGTTTTTGAGGATTTTAAGTTTTATTTCCAAAAATAGAAGATTACTATTTTGGGAAACTTTCTTATTTTAGAAACTTTCTAAATTTAGTAACTTACTAAAAATAGAAATTTCTAATTTTAATATTTTATAAATATTTTCGGGTTGGGTCACAAATTATAGGCCCAATTCTTGGTCCAAGACCATAGAATTCCAGTTGGCCCAATAATTTGACATAACCGATCCGGTTTATTAATTCTGGTCCAAGACCAAATTAACTATCAAAACCATCGGTTATTTACTAAACCAGACCAGCTCTAAATTATTTGGTCCAACCAAATCAAACTTAGACCAGCCTTCGGTTTAGGTTAAAATTCAATTTTATGAATTTCAATCCGGTTTAACCAGAAATAAAATTATTTCCAGTAAACCGCGATTTGGGTTAACCGCTTGAACCACCAATTAAATTGGATCGGTTCAGTTAAGTCCAAAACCGGGAAAAACACCTTGTGTTTTAGCCAATTTTGACCTAACTTGCGGTTCTGGCTAAAGTAGACAATGAACCACAATCGGATTGATCGGTTCATTGTCTCGGTTTAGGGAAAGATGAACCACGAAGCTCGGCTGAACCGATTGGCTACTCGCGGATCATCTGCATCGCCTTCGTATCGATCGATATGAGTCTTTCATGTCGATCGATACTAGCGAATATCAGCTCGGGTCAATCGGGTCATCAGGACCGCGAGATGTCAATCGGATCGATCGATATCGACCGATACCTCGCTCCCTCGTCGATCGACACGGGCGACCAGATCGCACACCAATGGCTTTCAATCGGATTGATGCGATCTAATTCTTAGGTTTTTCATGTTTTCTGATCAAATTTCTTAACCAAATTCGATTTTAAACAGTAAGAACAACCTAAATCAGATTCATAAAGCAAAAACCAATAACCTGGTGCTCTGATACCACTGTAGGAATATATGTGTGTTCATGGTTCAATTAACAGATTGCAACCTAGCACATATAACTCAGATCTAGGTTCTTGACAAATGAATCATAAACCAACCTGATCATTACCTTTCAGTTTGCAGAGGATTGATGGATGGTAATGATGAGATCAGCTAGAACAGATCAGATGCCTGTTCCTCCTTCAGTATCCACACTCTTACAAGCCGGGATGGTTGCTAGACCAAAGCAATGGATTGATCAGAGAGAGAAGAGAGACGGCTCACGTTTTAGGTCGCTCACTGTTAAAGTCGAAATTCTGAGACAACTCAAATAAATATCGACTCTGTCATAAACCTAAACCGATGTCTCGGTTTCGCAACTGTGTCGACCGACACATACACTTGTGTCGATCGACACAAGTCATTTCTCTCGATATGGGCCCAAGTGATTAAACTAACGGCCCAACTCTCTGCACAAATACAGTAAATGCCTTGCATCTTACCGTATTCATTCCATGTTAACTTTCCCGTTAGCTATGGTGTGTGACCCTTTGGGATCATACAATACTGGTAATAAGTCCTAAACTTATAGATCAAGAGCGGACTCTAGCAAGTCATCATGATCACCCAGTATTTATGACTTATGTCTGATCTCGACATTTATCATACTTTCTAGAGATAGTACGGTAGATTTCAGGACATTCCCAACAATTAGGGCGAATGAAAGTTTCGATGCTAAAGAAATGGAGTCAGTGCAGTGAGTATCTTCTGCTTTTGTCTGATATTTGGCGTGTGATTCACATTTATTGGATGGTGTTTTATAATTGGTTGATCTTGTGAAGCAGAGATGGAACCTATGTTCGTCTTAATGGTCATTTGAAGACTTTTCAGGGGAAAAAGCAGCTTCTTGTTTTCTCTGTGATGTATATTTATGTTTACCTTTTGACTTTGGATTTTGAAATGCTTAATTCCTTTAGCGTTGTCAATGAATTAAATTATATGGTATCAATTTTGAGTTTTAAAGATTGATTTCTTTTGCAGACCTGATATAGACTTCAACGAGGTTACTTTTCGCTATATTGAGTGTATACACTTCTATTCCCAAAACTCTGAGTCACATGTAAAGAAATTGTAACATAGCAAAAGAAGTAGCTCTGATGTTGTTTTAAGTTCACAATTTACTGTTCTTATCCTTTGACAAGTGTGGTTTCTCGTGTGGGACAGCAAGTTGGTGATGTCACTCAATCTCATATGGTGATCTGATCCGTTAACACAAACCAGGCAACCACATTGAACCATGTACGATGAGATATACCCACTTGTTTTTTTTTTCCTACATTACTTATGATAAATGTGCTTTAAATTTTAATCTGCTTTATTTAAAATTTAAATTCTATTCTGCTTTGCTCTTTTGTAGGTGATGTCCTCTTAAAACAGCGATGTTGTGGGTTCTTAGGAGGATACGCTGACTAATGAGAGCTTGTGTGCAGGTAAAAACGAAATTCTTCTATTATTAGAAAAGGAAATTCTTCGATTATTAGAATCCTGAATGGTATCTGAAAGCTCTTATAGATGCATGTTGATAGCCTAATGATGAATCATTGAGTCATATATGCTTTCTTCATCTTTGAGTTATATATCATCCTTTGATCTCCACCAATAAGTGAAGTTCTAATTGTTTCACAGACTTTGTACAATGTCAAAGTGAGGAGGATGGTGGTGGGGGTTGCCACCGATTGGTTGTGCACCATACTACCTGTGGAAATACAAGAGCCAGAATGGGGAATGTGCAGAAAAAGTGAACAACATAATCATGGAATACAACTTCGTCATGAGATATACTGTAAGCGCAATGGATATCCTCAAGAACCACTAACTCTACGGTAGGCAACAACAACTTCACTTCCATTTTCAATTCTGAATTCAACAAAAAGGCTTTGATTGCTAACAAAATAACACTATAATCCACTTGAGAAAAATAGGATATAATTTTTTTCAAGGGTATGTAATATGACTGACTAGCCTCCTGTTTCACTTTGTTTTGTTTGCAGTTGGAGAAGGCCGAGTTTCTTCAAGTTGCAGAAGGCGGAGTTTGTTCTACAAATCCATTAGATGTCGTTCCTTTTGTTCCATTGAATCCTAATGCTACCAAGGTTTGGATAGAAGTTTCTAAGATTGTGTAGTTTAGTATGTTGTGCTCAATGACTTTTATAACTTATTATGTAATGCTGTGAATTGTTGTCAGATGTGGTTTTACTTGATATTACAAATATGTTTTTAATTAATTGTTTGGTTTACGGATTCTTCATTGAAAGCAGATTTTACAATTTAGCAAGTAGATAAAAATGAACAACATATATAACAACATTACAAAATGCGAATACTATAGTAAAAATGTTGTATATAAATTACTATTATATAATGTATATAAAGTGTATGATCTACTATAACGGGCGTAGATAGATCACTTTCTAAACTGCTATGAAAACGATATATAGCGTTTATCGGTTGCTATGAATACCTCAATTTCTTGTAGTGACTTAAGCAACATCCTACGCGAATTAAGTGATCGTCCACACCTCTTGTAGAGGCTTTATCGATCTCTTAGGACACGTGCAATAAATTGACTAAGCCTTGCATGCACCCCCTCAAACAACGACATCCGGCAGAAACTCGAACCCCTACTGTCACCTACTAGACGGGACTCGAAGCCACCATATCCCTACTCAATATCTATGTAAATATTTATAAATAGCAAACCAATTAACATTAAAAAACAACACAATCAAAGAGTTGAATCCTCTATATATTCCAAAGTTCAATTAACAAGCCAAACTAACTAGACTCGATCGGAGAAACATAACACATCTAGGTATGACACTATCTATACGAGGAGGTTATAGACTAAACACAAAGTTTACTGAATATCCCTCACCTTAGCCTAATAGATCTTTAAAAACTATGATTAAATAAATAGCGGTTGCGGTTAAGGAAATGCCTCTTCGGAAAACTGCAATTGGAAATAGTTTTTTTCATAAATATATTTTCCATAAATGGACTTATCATACCATAAATTTATTATCAACAAAAATTCTCGGAAAATGAATCTTTCCTAAAATAAAACTAGGGTTTCGGTGGGCAGAAAACTTATCTAGAAAAAGAAGCTGCAACTTTCTTATCATAACTCGCAAGAGATTCACATCAATATGTAACTCGCGCCATGGTTCATCGTGGTACACCAAAAGGTAACATCCCAGCTTGTGGAATATCCGGAGAGGCTTAAAGAATTGATTTAGCTACCTATGTCACCAAGTCCATTTATTTTTCGGTCATTTGTCCAGAGAGAAATCTAGAGTTAAGTGTGCTTGAGCTGGAGTAGTTGAAGGATGGGTGACTTACCGGGAAGTTATTCGCGGTATCGTACGAATGAGGACAAATCAGGGCGAAAGATCGCGTGGTGTTTGCAGGGACAATAAACAAGTATTTCGAGCATTCAAAAAATAACAATATGGCTGTGGAACGAAGATGGGCCCACAGGCCGAGTGAGCGGGTGTGGAGCCCACGGATGGTGGCGGCCGCGACATTATAAGTGGTATGAGAGACGAATCCGAGGACCGTGTGGAGTCAGTGAGGGCTCACATCGTCAAGGATAACAATCCAGGTTTGTAACATCCAGGTTTGTGGTATACGCGGAGAGGCTTAAAAGAATTGATTTGGCTACGTATGTCACCAAAATGCACTTATCTTTTTGGTCACTTGTCCAAAAAGAACTTTAGAGTTAAGCGTGCTTTAGCTAGAGTAGTGGAAGGATGTGCTTCAGATGTGAGTTCAAGGACTCACACCGCAATTTATATAAATCGTAGATTTTGACTTAAAAAGAAATATGAATAGCTTTCCTATGAATTTTCTATAGATCAAAGATGTATTCGGATTGAATGTTGAAATGAACTTACACAAAAGATATTAGTTGAAAAGTGTACAAAAGATCGAGTATTTCTAAGAGTATTCTAGCTGATTCTGTTTCATATATCCCTTCAAAATGATCTTCCCTCTTCTTTTATACTTCAACCTCTCCATTTTCATCTCTGATCTTTTCTCAATGGCTAACCACGTCGTTACTATATATCTCGGGATCGCAGCTGACTTAGTCCATTCTTGATTCATAACTTCCTATCCTTTGGGTCATCTCTATATCTCCGACCTGCGAATTTATAGTGGTTAAACTGTTAAAGACCTTCTAGGTTTGTCGTGATGGGCTTCATATATGAAAAATCAGATAATTCTTTTGGCCTGATTCTTTTTAATGGGCCAGATTTCATGTGTGAAATCCAACACCAACAGTGACCTACAAGAAAGTGATTCGCGGTATCATGCGAGTGAGGACAAAGCACATGAAAAGATCTTGTGGTGATAGCATGGACAGTAAACTAGTCTTTCAAGCCTTCCAAAATAACAATACGACCGTCGGACAAAGGTGGGCCCATTGGCCGAGTGAGCGAGCGTGGGGCCCACCGATTGTGGTGGTCGAGGCGTTATAAAAACGTTCTCCAAATTAGTTACTCGAAGATCCGACCTACACTGATCCAGCTCGGAAGAAAATTCCAAATGATGAACCGCTTGCGGATATAGCTAGATATAAGATTTACATACATCCTTACCAAATTTCAATTTGGTACGATTCGATTTTCCCATTGGTTTCTCTTTTCCCCAAAATATGTTTTGGAAAAAAATAGCTGTAACTTTTGATTCGTACAAATCGACGGACATTGTAGCTAAGGAGTTGGTAATCACCATATGGTCTTTCTTCACCTTAGGGTTCCAACCTAAAGGAATAACCTCAACAATCTTACTTCTCATCCCCAGGAAATCAGCAGCAAAAGATATGAAAGATTACATACCTATTTCATGCTGCAACATCATCTTTCAGATAATATCTAAGATTATTGAAAATCAGTTGAAGGGAATCCTGCCTAAATTCATAGCACACAACAAATCAACATTTTTTTCAAAGATCGATTGTTGATATAAAACGTTTTGCTTGCAACGAAACTCGTCAAAGACTATCCCATTGATCCAATGTCTACTCGTTGTGCACTAAATATATACATATAAAAATCATTTGACTCGCTCCAATTGCTCATTCTTGTTAAACACTTAGAAGGCTATGAATTTTCCAGGAAATTTTGTTTACTAGATACTATGTGCATAACTGATATATCATGGTTTTTTATGGATTTTAACCATGATATAAGTCTTTGTTATTGAGTCTTTTATGTGTTTTTGGAGTCTTTTAGAGCCTTTTATAGGTTTAGGTACGTTTGGAGCATATTTGGATATTACGGCGCATTTTGGAACTATTTAGAGAAGTCACATTGAGGAAAAAGAAGTCAGTGTCGACATTTGAGACTTGCGTTAACCGAAGCACCATTGGTTTCGGTCGATGCATTATCGAGAGAAAAACTCTGAACTTTACCGTAGGTTCATCGACCCAAGATATCGATCCATTTCACCAGATATTCACATTCATCCACAGTGTCGACCGAAGCACCTCATGGCGTCGATCGACACAGTTTCGCATTTGACGTTTCTCGGCGAATTAATGAAAACCTTGGAGAATTACAACTTAGCCCAGAAGTTTCTCATAATTACAAAGAATCCCAAATCGTGTTTAAACTTTATATTAGGATTTTTAAGCCATTGTTTAGGCTGCGCTTTATTTTACATTTAGAGATATTTGGAGCTTTTTGGGACTGATCTAATACTCGACAGAGAGAATATTTCGAAGCCTTGGTTCTTATTATCTTTTATGCCATTCAGTTTTCTATTCATCATGTCTATTGTTATGATTGTCATGTCTGAGTAGTTTACCAATTAGGTTTAGGGATTCTCATTAGGGATTTCATGGAATGTTAGGTTAATTAATCTAGAGGGATTCATAACTTCTATTTCGTCATCTAGATTGATCTTAGTGCTTAATCTGAATTAGCTACTTAGATTATTGATATTAGGTTGATTCTCGCAACGAAGGTTGGTTAATTAGCTAGAAAGAACCTATATGAGCAATTTGTCTGTTCGCAAAGAAATTTGGTTTAGGGAAATTGTGAACGAACGAATATGAGATTAATGCATGTTTAGAACTCTAGAACTCACAACCAAAGTTGATTTGCTATGTTGTTAGGCATAGTTAATATTTGCAACGAAAGTTGGTCTATTATATTTCTGTGATTCTAGTTCTAGAATCATTCTTAATTAGAACACGATTAATTTATTAGTCTATATTCCTGATTTCATGAGAACTCCCTTGACATGACGCTTTTCCTGCTTGCTTACAACCGTTCTATTTACTTTCTGCATTGCTTTATTTGTTTATTCACAGTTCTTTGTAGCTTAATTCGATGTTTTACAATCTATCGTAAGATTCTTGAGTCTCTGTGGATTCGACCTCTATATACTACAATTGCATATCTGTGTACTTGCTGTCTAGCTCTAGGGAAGTTAACTCGAGCATATCAGTAACCACAACATCATTCTCAATGCAAGTATAAGGGGAGTTGACTGGTTTTTTCAGAAGTATGAGACAATTACATCAAGGCTACTCGTTATTACAAATTTTTTTTGTGGTTTGTATGAATGCGTTGTCAATGATGTTTGACAAGGCTACAAGTTCGCGGAAGCTTGGATATCACCCAATGCGTAAGAACTTGGTGATCACACATCTTAGTTTTGCAGATGACCTTATGTTTTTCATCGATGGGAAGTTAAAATCAGTGGAAGGAATTATGGTGCGATGAGTTTGCGTTAAAATCAAGGCTGAAAATAAGGATGAACAAAACAACTTCGTTTCTGGCATGAAGTTCAGATGATACGAGATTAAAAATGACAAACATGTTTGGGTTTGCTATTGGACACTTACATGTTTGGTATCTAGGCTTGCCACAAGTAAACATATATGCCTAAGCTTGAGAAGATAAGATCACACATAGAATCATGGAAAACTAGAAAATATTCTGTTTATTTTTTTTTGGAGGGGGGGGGGGAACATCGCAAAAGCTTGATACTAAATGGGCTATTAAATTTCATTAAAATCCCAAGAACTTGTATAAATGATATAGAAGATATGCTCCAAGTTTTTATGGTCACGACCAAAAGCTCAACCCAAGAAAAGCTAAGATCGCGTGGTCGAAGGTGTGTAAGCCGAAGTATGATTTTTTTGTCAGTTGTTAAATCTCATATGGAGGATAGCTTTGTCTCAGCCTTACTTGTAGGTACGATGGGTCAGATCTCACCTGATCGAACATGGCTGTTGAAGGTGAACCTCCACATGGACTAATTATGCAATTAGTCTAAGTTGGTTTTGAGTATTTTGTAAAGGTGAAGACACTTTGGCAAAAAATAGAATGCTCGGAAATGTTGATCATATTATTAGCTTGGTCACGACTACAAAGCTTAGAGTTTGATTATGGACATAATCAATGTCTCTGTTCTAGAGTAAATGAAGTGAAAGTTGGTTTTTTTTCCTTGCAAAAAAAGTGTATTTATATGAGGAGAATTATACTAAACCCTAGATTCTCTGCTGATTCATATAAAGTTAAATCTGGAGACTATTAGATTTTTCTTTCTTATCAAAGATATGTCTCGATGTCGTTCCTTTTTGGCGATAAGCACTGGTTTCTTTCCTTTCGGGAGTTCAGCACTTGCTCACAATATTCTTCTGAATGGGCTTTGTAGTTGTGAGTCGCGTTTCTTCTTATTGGGCTTCAAGTTTGTTAGGATGATTTGCTGTTGGGCCAGACTATTAGAAGGGTGCTAATTTCAGCTCCAACAGTACGCCGCCCAGTTCGGCGAGATAATTTGCAAACTTGTAGGCGAATTGTGAGAAAATGATTGCTCAGCGTGACATGTATGTCGTCTTTGGTCAGTGCATTTGCTTCTTTGATCGTTTCTTCTTCCGAAGCGTGTTACGGGATTCCAAGAGACATTTATGGCGCCTCTTTTTGTCAAATAGCTGATGCACACATGTCTTTAGGAAGCAAAAGATGAGAAAGATAATGCCTTTCATGATATTTGTCAGGGTACTAGGACCGTCAGAGAGTATGAGCGAGAGTTCAATCATCTCTGCAGGCTGCGAGAGGGATCATATAAGAGGAATACTTGTTCATGAGGTTCCTGAAGGGTTTGTGTGTAGAAATTACAATTGATGTGCTGTGAGGCACTACAAAAGCTTGTCAGAGCTGGTGGAGAAGGCTGTTATTCATGATGTGGAAAGGATAGCCGAGGAGCAGAAATTCATCAAAACAACACAACCAAAGCGTGGAAAGGCTCTTGAGGCACATAGGGGGACATCAAGACAGTTAGGATCACCGTTTTTTTCTCGTTGCCAATGTCACCATTCTGGATATTGCAGTAAGTATTTTGCATGTGGACGATTTGGCCATGTTGAAAAGTATTATCAGGTTAAGCCAATGAATGCGTTATTTATCAGGCAGACTGCAGCAGCAACAACAACATTTTTATCGAGGAGATCTTATAATTATGGTCAGCATGGTCAATCTCTAGAGACTGCCCATAGAGGGAGAAGGGATTGTTTCCGCCACCGCCCAAGCGTCAAGCCACTTTTCTAAGAGTTTTTGTTACATGAAACTATGAGGGAACTGAGCCGATAGCTGATACATGTCTCTTGTTTATACTTGTCTCTTGTCCCAAGATAGTCGCATTGTCTATCCTCTTTACTAAGCCGGCAGTGATGTTAAATAAACACATGTGATATATAATTAAGAACGAGTGTTAAATAATGGATTATTTTACCTTTTCAGTCCATCGCTTATTATTTATTAATATTTTTATTGGATTAACTATGTATGTGATGCGTGGAAAATTAATGAAGTAAAAAAAAATCCAATAGACTCTTGTTTCCATCATGATTATTAGTGGTCTTTTAGCCACTTGATAATTTTTACCATCAGTTAAAAAACTCGGACACTGTTATTTTCATGCTTATATGTGACTTCTCCGCAGCGAGTTGGCCACATATAATCACTAGCAAATTTTTTTTTTTTTTTTTTTGTTAGCCATGAAATTTGTGTTATAGCCAAACATCTGGTTGCTGTGTTTGTGTTTTCTTGTATGAATTTTAGGTAAAGAATAGTCTATATCATCCATCAATTCTTACTTAAACAAGTAACAGAAAAAATATATCATGAGACAGGAACGAACATACGAGGCACTCTTTAAAGAAAAAAACGTAAGAAAAAATGGTCCACAAACTAAACAAAGATGGATAGTTTCAATAATTAGCCAAAATGGCCTAAACTAGAAAACTAAATATCAATGTCAACCAGATATCTGTCCATGCAATCTTCCCACGGATTGTTAACTGAAGGCTTAACGTTGCGTAGAGCCACCCAAACAGAACTATTACACTTAAAACCTGATCCCAAAGCAATTTGCCAAATTCTATCTCCTTCCTTCATCCTTCCTTGAGCCTCTGTATAAGCCAACTCATACCAAATTGAGCTCGAAGAAGTATTACCAAACCTGTGTAGTGTCATCCTAGATGCCTCTACGTGTAACGGAGACAACTTAAGATTCTTCTCTAGCTCATCTATTAGAGCTCTTCCACCAGCGTGGATACATAAATGCTCAAAGGCAAGTCTGAAATCCGGTGTATAATTTTTCAACTCCGGCCTAAAATACTTCTTCTTTAGGAAAGTCACAAAGAAAGCTAGCTTCTCTTTCATTGGAAGAAAAAGAGGACCCAAAGCAGCGATATTGATCTTCAGGGTCCTCGCAGCCACCATTGGTAGATTCTTTGTCAAGGTAACTCCGATTATACCATCTTCATCTTCTTCTTGTGTTGCACACTCAAAAGACCTATCATCCGATCCGGTATGGATCCTTACGGTATGAACAAGCTCGTATTTCGTGCGTCCCCGGTCTCTATATCTGTTGGAAAGCAGAACAGCAGCTCCACCAACCCGGAACAAACAGTTGGTAACTAGCATTGATTTGTTTTTCCCCAAATACAAGTTATGAGCGATGTTCTCTGTGCTAGCTACGATAGCATAAGTGTTCCTATGAACTTGTAATAATCCCTTTGCAACATCAATGGCTATGACTCCAGCACTACAACCCATTCCTCCGAGATTTAGACTCTTGATGTTGTGTCTGAGTTTGTATTTGTTAACAATCATGGAAGCAAGTGAAGGAGTTGGATTAAGCGTGCTAGAATTCACCACCAAGATACCAACCTCACTGTTGGAGTCAAGTTTAGCACCTTCCCTAATGAGGCCCATTCAGGAGTTTAGGTCGACCCGGAATGGAAAGATGGTTTAGAGCCCAAGTCGGTAAAACCATGTTAAACCCGACCGGGTTCATACCAGCTTGCATTTAGGGTTACGAGGAGCATATCGCAAACAAGGAAAAAGTGGCAACGAGTATAGCGGCGCCGAGATACGGAAATATTCTGTATATCAGAGCCGAGATATTAGGAAATATTGATATTTATTTTGATTTTCCTTTATTATATAACCGACTTTGTAACCCTATAAAAGGGAGGCTCATTATTCAATAAAGGATACACTTTTCATAACACAGTTTTCGGAAAGACTTAGAGAATCGATTTAACCTAATTCTTTCCCGGCGACTTAAGCATTCTATTCAGCCACTTTATTCCATCTCGGAACCAAAGCGAAACCCTAATTTCCTAACTCTCACCGTGTTCGTTGATCCTTCTTTTAGAATCCCTTAAGAACAAACCCTAAAACTATTTCTATCTTCGGATAGGCCGAGTTGAGATCTCACAATTGGCGCCGACTGTGGGGATTTCTAAGAGAAATCTCTGAACGAGATGTCTGGAAATAACGATGACCTTAATCCAGAGGACAACCCCAGGGTTGAAACCGACGGAAGTGATTGCGAGCTAAGCGATCATGACGATGAAAACGCGGTACCCAACGACCAAACGCCACAAGGTGCCAAGCCAGGAGGTCGAGACGACGGTAAACGTATCCCGTCACTCGACAAAACAGCTAGACAAGTCGACCAAGACGAGGTACTAGCCACTCTAATGGCCAAGATCGATTCGCAGAATGATCTGATAAGGGGATTCTCGGAAAAAATCGACCTGTTGCAGTCTGAGCAAGATCGAATTCGTTCAGACCAACAGTCGAGGAAATCTAAGAGAGATATCCCCCCCAAAAGTGAAAGATAATGTGGCCAAGCGACTCTCCTTTGAGACGCCCGAAGGAGACCACCAAGAGCGAGAAATCAAGAAAGACTCACGTCGAGAACGCGATGAGAATAACAAGCATGAGAAAGGCTCACATCGAAGAAGGGACTCGGGCAAACTCAAGCGGGATTCACGTCAGAAGCGAGACGACTCGCAGGATGAGCGTTACTCACCCAACAGGGACCGAGAATACGAATACGAGCGAAGTGACTATGAATCTCACCACGAACGAGGTTCTGATCACAGGCGAAGCTCATGCCGTGAGAATGACTCGCGTCGGGATAACCGTCGCTACAAGCAAGGCACATCCCCGGAGGAAACTCATGGAACACCAGAACATAGAGCAAGCCACAGCCAGGTCAAATAACAATTGACTGAGCTCAAAGACACCCTAAAAGAACTTAAGGGAGATGTTCACAGCGTCAACGGATTGGCACCTGAGATCGACCGAATCATTGAGGAAACTCAGAGAACGCCTTTCACCTCGCGCATCACGAATACGTACGTTCGCCAAAAGTAGAAACTCAGATTTCCGATGTATAACAGAACGAAAGATCCCGCCTCTCACCTGACGACTTTCAAAATCATGGCAGCAAAAGCATGATTTCCTCAACTAAGGAGCGCGACATAGGCTTCTGCCAGCTATTCGCCGAGACCCTTGAAGGAGAGGCGTTGACATGGTTTTCACGGCTCCCGCCCAGATCGATCGACTGCTTTGCCGACCTCACTCGAGCGTTCGTAAGACACCACTTCGCCTACGTGAACAAAGATACATCACTAAACACACTGATGTCGATGTCCCAAGAAAAGAAGGAAACCTTGAGGGCTTTCATAGACCGGTTCAAAACAACCATGACACGAGCAGAAGCGCCGGATAAATTCACCATCGCGGCCCTGACAAATGCCGTGTGGCACGAATCACCTTTCTACCAGGATCTGGTTGTTAACCCGCCATTGACCATCGAAGACGCTCTCCACCGAGCAAACAAGTTTGTGGAACTGGAAGAGAAAAAGGTGGCATTAGCAAAAAAATTCAGCTTCTTTAAGCAGGCCGACAAGAAAGAGGACCGGGAACCTAAGCAACATTACGACAAGGGAGTTAAGACGACAATGGTAGTCGGCAACACCGGAAAACAACGATCCTCGAAACCGTGGAATAAGTGGAGCAAGGAGGATAAAGAGGCGGGACCGCAGACTGCTTCCGAGTCGGAAGAAAAGTATTGTGAGTACCATAAGGCCACTTCACATAATACCTCGGAATGTAAAACACTTAAAGACGCGTTGTACGCCCGACTCGTAAACGGCGAGATCAAGTTATCCATAGACGAGCTGAAAGAGGAAGCAGATCGAAACCGAGAAGAGCAGATTAAGAATCAAGCGCCCAAACCCGAAAAGCAGCAACGGCGCATTAAGAGCATAGCCTTGAAACGCGACCGGGATGAAGAGGAAGAAGACGAAGATGGAATTACCAAAACCGTGCGAAGAATCAACATGATTATGGGCGGCTTAATCTCGGTGAATGATTCAGTCCGATCAATCAAAGGATATGAACGCATGGCATTAGCCGCGCAAAATGCACCTAAGCCGATTCTGTCTGACGATCCTCCCATCATCTTCACCAACCAAGACCTTTGGGGAACTCACTACCCTCACAACGATCCACTGGTGGTCGAGCTCCTCATCGGAAGCTGCCAGGTATCTCGGATTTTGGTTGATACAGGTAGCTCAATAGATTTGATCTTCCTAGATACGCTCAAGAAAATGGGGATCAAAGAAGAAGATATCAAACAGAAAGCCAAGCCGCTGGCCGGGTTCACAAGCGAGACGACATATACAATCGGAACGATCAAGCTGCCGGTTTACGTAGAAGGAGTTAACAAGATGGTAAAGTTTCATATCATCGACAAGCCGTCCATTTATAATGTTATTCTCGGAACTTCATGGCTTTACAGCATGAAGGCAGTACCTTCAACGTACCATCAATGTCTGAAGTTCCCCTCACCCAAAGGTATACAAACGGTCAAAGGTTGCCAAAGGAGAAGCCGGTCGTGTTTCGAAAGGGAACGTAAGTTAAGGATACCGACATGCATGATCAGCGCAGAACAGGGAAGAAGGGGGTCCTGAGAAAGAGCTCATTCAGCAAGTCATCATCGATGACTCTGACGCAAACAAATGCGTAGGGATCGGTGCGGAATTACCAGAAGATATCAAGAATGAGTTAATAGCTTTCTTACAGCAAAACGTCGCGACTTTCGCATGGTCGGTCAAAGATATGAAAGGCATCAACCCGATAATCACAACTCATGAACTCAATGTCGACCCGACTTATAAGCCGATTAAGCAAAAAAGGCGTAAGCTCGGTCCTGAAAGGGCAAAAGCGGTCAATGATGAGGTGGAAAAATTGCTCGATGCCGGTTCAATTCAAGAGGTCAAGTACCCATACTGGCTTGCTAACCCGGTCGTCGTCAAGAAGAAAAATGGAAAGTGGAGAGTCTGTGTCGACTTCACGGATCTCAACAAAGCCTGTCCCAAGGATAGTTTTCCGCTGCCACACATTGATCGACTTGTAGAAGCAACTGCTGGGAACGAGCTACTTTCGTTCATGGACGCGTTTTCAGGATACAATCAAATACTCATGAACCCAGACGATCGAGAGAAGACGGCATTTATCACAGAACGCGGTACTTACTGCTATAAGGTCATGCCATTTGGTCTTAAAAATGCCGGCGCGACGTATCAACGACTGGTTAACCGAATGTTCGCAACCCAACTCGGCACGACAATGGAGGTTTATATTGACGATATGCTGGTTAAGTCCTTAATCGCATCTCAACACATCGGCCACTTGAAGGAATGTTTCAACATCCTCAACCAATATGGAATGAAGCTTAACCCGGCAAAATGCACATTTGGAGTAACATCGGGAGAATTCCTTGGATATGGAGTCACCCAAAGAGGGATAGAGGCAAATCCAAAACAGATATCGACAATAATCGATTTACCATCTCCCAAGAATATGCGAGAGGTACAACGCCTAACCGGTCGCATAGCCGCCTTAAATAGATTCATATCCCGTTTAATGGATAAGTGCCTGCCGTTCTACGAACTCCTCCGAGGAAACAAGAGATTCATCTGGGACGAGAAGTGTCAAGATGCGTTCATTCAACACAAAGACTACTTGTCGAATCCGCCAATATTGTCAAAACCAGAAAACGGTGAGACACTCTTTCTATACATCGCGGTCTCAATGACTGCAGTCAGTGGCGTCTTAGTTCGAGAAGACAGAGGGGAACAAAAGCCAATTTTTTACGTAAGCAAAACGATGAACGGAGCCAAAACCAGATATCCCGCGATGGAAAAACTCGCTCTCGCTATTGTTATTTCGGCGCGAAAGTTACGACCTTACTTTCAGTCACATTCGATAGCCGTCTTGAGCAGCCAGCCACTTCGGACAATCTTACACAGTCCAGGACAATCCGGTCGATTGGAAAAGTGGGCAGTCGAGCTCAGCGAGTATGACATTGAATACAGGAACAAGACGACCGCTAAATCCCAGGTAATAGCCGATTTCCTCGTAGAATTATCGCCTGAGCTGAATGTCGAAACCCAGATAGAAGACAAGAATTGAAAACTATTTGTTGACGGCGCTTCATCTAAACGCGGAGCCGGGGTAGGAGTGCGACTCATATCACCTACCGGTGAAGTTCTGGAGCAATCATTCAAGTTAGGCTTTACAGCATCAAACAATAAGGCCGAGTACGAGGCGCTACTAGCCGGCCTCAGACTTGCTAAAGAAATCGGCGTGCGACATCTCCTAGCCCATTGCGATTCTATGCTGGTAGAAAATCAAGTTAATGGAGATTACGAAGCCAAAAACGAACGGATGGAGGCCTATCGCAAGGCGGCGCTGGAGCTTACCGGCTCTTTCGAGTTCTTTGACATAGTCCAGATACCGAGGAAAGAAAATGCCCCAGCAGATGCACTCGCGTCTCTGGCATCAAATCCCGACCTCTGCCGACGTGTCCCAGTAGAGACAATTCACGAACAACATCCCACCGCCCGAAAGTGATCACGAAGAATCAGTTCCCGATGATGCAGTTCTCACAACCCGACAGGACGACCAAAACGGTGTACATCACAACGTTCAGGTAAAAGGCACCGACCTCATTGCACTTCTAACAGATGTTGGCGTAGACTGGCGACAAGATATCATAACATACCTCACCGAAGGAAAACTACCCGAGGACAAATGGTCGTCTCGCCGGCTCAAAGTCAGAAGCGCGCGATACACAATGTACAACGGCGTACTCTATAAGTATTCAGCCAACAAAGTCCTCCTAAGATGTATACACGGAGACGAAGTGGACCGATTTCTCGAGGAAACACATTCGGGAGACTGCGGAAATCACTCCGGAGGACGATCTCTTGCTCTCAGGATTAAGATAAATGGTCACTACTGGCCAACTATGGTAGCCGACTGCGAGGCCTATTCCAACAAATGTGAAAAGTGTCAGCGTCATGCACCATTCATACACCGACCCACGGAGCTACTGACAACTTCAACTGCGGCTTATCCATTCATGAGATGGGCGATGGACATCGTCGGACCGCTGCCACTATCTAATCAAAGACGTTTTCTGCTGATTCTGACCGACTACTTCACAAAGTGGGTCGAGGCCAAAGCGTATGTAGCGATCCATGACGTCCAAGTTCAAAATTTCGTTTGGAAATATATCATATGCCGATATGAATTGCCCTATGAGATCGTTCCGGACAATGGGTCGCAATTCATTTCCAACCTGTTCGAAGGCTTCTACAAAAAATGGGATATAAGGCTCAGCAAGTCGACACCGAGATATCCTCAAGGAAATGGACAAGCTGAAGCCACAAACAAAGCCATCATAAACGGCATTAAAAAACGTCTTGAAAGAAAGAAAGGAATATGGGCTGACGAGTTAGACGGAGTCCTCTGGTCACACAGGACGACCCTCACCGCGCAACTGGGGCCACCCCGTTCTCTTTAGCCTTTGGCGTAGAGGCAATGGTCCCGTCGGAAGCAAATGTCTACACCCTGCGACGAGCTCTCATGCCAAAGCATCATGAATTTAACGAGAAGATGTTAATCCAAGATCTCGATACACTCGAGGAAGAACGAGACCGAGCTTTGCTACGCATCCAGAATTATCAACAACTCGCGGCTCGGTACTATAACCAAAAGGTCAAAGAGTGACACTTTCAAGTCGGCGACTACGTACTTCGTAAGGTCTACGAGAACACGAAGGAATGGAGAGCTGGCAAACTCGGTGCCAAATGGGAAGGACCCTATAAGATCACTAAAATCGTCAAACCAGGCGTTTATGAACTCGAATCAATGAAAGGAAAAGCCTTACCGCGTTCGTGGAATTCAGCTAGTCTAAAGGAGTACTTCTAAGACGGCTATCCTAAAAAAAAAAAAAAATCCTATATATGAACTACGAGTGACTTGATTCTTCTTCGGGAGATACGTAGGCAGTCTTCATCGGCACAGTCACAAAAATTAATAAAATTTCTATTTTTCAGGCAAATGCCGAGCTTCACATTTTTCGCTCCGTCTAAACTCTGGTCGAGTTAGAACACCGAGCTATTATCCTTCGCTCCGTGTAAACTCTTACCGAGTTAGAACGCCGAGCTATTATCTTCGGCTCTGTCTGAACTTTTTCCGAGTTAGAACGCCGAGCTATTATCTTTCGCTCCGTCTAAACTCTTACCGAGTTAGAACGCTAAGCTATTATCTTCGGCTCCGTCTAAACTTTCCGATTTAGAACGTCGAGCTATTATCTTTCGCTCCGTCTAAACTCTTACCGAGTTAGAACGCCGAGCTATAATGAGTCTCTAGACTAAAGCCGAGCTTCTCAGTTCGCAAAATCAAACGATACACCGCTTTGATTATAAGCCGAGCATACAAATAAGACTCGCATCGATTGCATCATGCTCCCTGGCCAGGAGTGTGGTCTTCTTTACACGCGAGATGCATATCGCGGTAGAGAAAAGCCGAGATCCGTCTCGCACTAAAAAACCGGGCTCGTACCCGTACGTTCTCTGAGGTGGATGATAACAAATAAGTCGAGCACTAAGCCTCGCATATTCATCCGTCCTTTGAACAATTAAGCCGAGCACGCATAAGTCTCGCAATTATAATCATAACCAAACCACGTCCTAATCAATGTCTAACTTAACTTCAGAAGGGTTAAGAAAAACCGAAACATTCCGATTAAGACATGAACGAGGTCTGGTTCAAAAAACTAGTCAATGTTCGTATCTAAGTCATAACGAGTTAGGTAATCCAGAACATTCCGATTAGAACCCTAGTCGATGCTCAGTCCAATCTTTTACTTAGAGAAATGCGACCTCCCGACTAGTTATAAACAAAACATTTAAACCAATAAACAAGAGTACCTCCAAAAAAAGAGAAGCTTACACATCATAAGTTAAGCAAAACAAAAAAAGAGAGAGAGAAATTGGGATCGGCTTGTTACTCAGCAGCCTCCACAACCTCTTCCACAGCCCTCTCAACTCCTCCACCTGGAGCACCCGCATCCTGAGCATCTGAAGATACGCCCGTCTGACCTCGAGCTTCTTGAACCGATAAGGCATGAGGATCTTCAGGAAGGACCAGCCCATGATTAGTACCGAACTGATCGATATTTTGCGGAACCGAACCTGGAGAATCTCGGCGCGTCGAGACGGGTAGTGAAGGCTGAGATGGTGAAAGCTCGAACCTTAAGTCCTCTTTTGTAAGGACATCCATAGCATCGAATTCAACATCGACCCGAGCCTCGTCCGCCATAACTGCAGGTCTATGTGTGTTCATGGTGTAATTGTCAGGTTACATCCTAGCACATAATAAACTAGGATCTAGGTGATTTGCAGTTGAATCATAAACAGATCAGATTCATTACCTTGTGATTGCAGCGGATTGATCAAAGGAATGAAGAGATCTGCAAGAGCTGATAGAAACCGGCTCCTCCTAGGTATCCACACGCTTACAAGCTACTGGATCAGGCTGCTAGACCAAGCTGGAATCAACAGAGAGAGAGAGGACGGCACAGGTATGAAATCGCAGAGGGGGTATTATCTTAACCCTAGGCTGCGATTTTCCTCACTTATATGGGCCCAAGTTATTAAACTAATGGCTCATTAGGCTTTTGGGCCCAAGACCCAAATCAGACAAAAGACTGTCTTTTGTCTGGCCCAATTCTCTGTACAAATACAGTAAATGCCTTTGCATCTTACCGTATTATTTCCATTTAACTTTCCCGTTAGCTATGGTGTGTGACCCTTTGGGATCATACAATACTGGTAATAAGTCCTAAACTTATAGATCAAGAGCGGACTCTAGCAAGTCATCATGATCACCCAGTATTTATGACTTATGTCTGATCTCGACACTTATCATACTTTCTAGAGATAGTACGGTAGATTTCAGGACATTCCCAACAATAACTTGGTCCAGTACTGATTGGGGGATCGGCACCCCGTCTTCCTTCAGCTGAAGCATACAGTCTTTTAGGCCAGAAATCGTACCTATTTCCACTTGCTTCTTGACCGCCGATTCCTGATCATTGACGAACTGACGAAATAAATCAAAACGAGATTGAACTCGTGCTCTCATCTCGGCCTCAACCCGGCTTGAAGACGTTGTCTTCACAAAGCTTCTTGTGGCGCAGCGCCTCCGATTCGTACATTTTGCGATCAGCCTTTGCCTTCTCGTCGGCTTTGCGTATTTTGTCCTCTGCCTCTCGAAACTTTTCTAAGAGTTGGCGATTCTCGTCCTTCGATTTCCCGAGTTGAATCTCTCGCTTCTTCAACGACTCAATCAATGAGTGAGTGTCCCAGGTACTCTCCAGGATAACTCGGTTCGAAGCCGCAATCAACTAAGAAAGAAGACCGTGAGAATTAATTAAAAAAGAAACCAAATCAAAGGAAAAGGGAATACTTACTTCTGCCTCGGCTCGCTTCAGATTAAGGATTGCCTCAGAATGTGGGAGCTTCTCCTGGGCAGGCCAATCGGCGTCGCTTCCTCTTAAACAGGTGAGTAGGTCGAAGTAAGCCCGGGTGTTCTGGACGAAAGGGACTTCACTTTCATATTGATAAGCGAAGTTGTGGATGGAGGGTCGAGTGGCGATGTCCGCATCCTTCTGAGAGCTACAAGGACGAGTCATCACAATCTCTTTGCGAGAATGAAATGGCCTCTTCTCACCTGGACCGGCTCCAGCCACGTCACCTCTTTCCCAAGATAGCCGAGTCCATGAATCCATGTACTTCACCTTCTTACATGGAACTTCCAAACCCGGCGTGTCAGGAGCCGACCTCTTCCTCGATTGAGTCTTCGAGGAGACCTTAGTAGAGGGGGCTTTCGGAGGAGCCATCATAGAAGGAGCCATCAATGCAGGCTCCACCACCGACGTTTCCTTGGCAGGAGATTTCGCGACCAGAACAGATGACGGTTCACCGCCGCCTTGAATAGAAGGACGATTGGGGGCAGCCTCCTTGGGCTTCTCGGCCGAAGAAGAAGCCGAGGCAAGTTTCTCTGAGTAGTCGACTGTTATCTTCTTCAATTTCCCCATCCTAGGTTTCTTCAAGTCTGCCGGGTCGAACTTCTGTTGAGTATCCCACTCGACTGCAAGAATAAAAGAAATTAAATATAAAGCCACAAAACGACAAAACAAAAAAGAGGGGGAAGAATACCTTTAGCAATCTTCGGGCGAGATTTGTTGATCCGTGTCCTAGTAATATCACCCCACTTGCGAAAGCTGAGACACTTGATCTTCTCGACAATGGCAAAGAAATCATCTGGATACGGCTTGTAGAATGGATGGCGCACTGCAAAGAAGAAAAGCAATTAAGTAAATGACCGAGAAATGAGAAATTCAAGGACGGAATAATAGCTACCGAAGTTAGTATTCCATGACGATCTAGGAGGGCTATGGCCGTCAGGAATGACCAAGGGCGTTATTTCGGCGTAAAAGTAGTATCTCTGCCAAACACGCACTTTACTCGGTGCGTTCGTTACAACACCTTGATCAGCTCTCATCCTAATGGTGTAACACCCATGGCTGGTATTCTTCATGTGACTTATAGAAGTCATCTCTTCGAAGATTCTGACACTAATAGGAATGTCACACTCGGCCCCAAGAACAAGAAGACACACCATTTGGCGGACAGCAGTCGCCGACATCTCTGAAATGGCAAGCTCGCGCCGAGCACAGTAAGATACCAGTAAATCTGGCAGAGGGAGCCAAAGTCGGCTTCCTGACGTGTCGGCATTAAGGAAATAAGACTCGTAGAGACAAACAAGGCCATGAGGAGGAGTCCAGGGACGGTCCATTGGCCCCGGTATGACAATATTGATTCTCGGGTCAGCGCCACAACCCGAAAGCGCCGATATGACTGATTCTTCATCGGAAAGAGTCTGGAACACGTTCGCAAATCCCCCTAGAGTGATCGGGAACTCGGCAGAAGGAATCGAGTCTTCACCAAAGCCGTCCTTCTCAACGCCTGCTTCATCCTGTGATTCATTAGCATCAGTATCCCGGAGTTGGGGAATCACGAATTCATTTCGACCCGAACTCGTCGCCGTGTCCACCAGCTGAGATATCTCGCGACGGTACTCCAAATCCTTGAGAGCGTTATAGAAGGGGTGCCATCTTAAGTCGGAAGATGTGCTCGCAGAAGATGACTCGGACGAGATGACACGCCGCTTCGGAGAATCCTCGCCAGACGACACAGAAACAATTTCCTTATCCTTACTCGTCGAGCAGCGGATCAAAGACATATTTACTGATGAACAGACGAAGAACACAACAACTAAAGGGAAACCTGAATCTAAAATCCTAAGGATCTACGGTTGAGCGACGGCGGAGATAAAATCGGAAAATAAAACCGGCAGAGAGCAAATAATTACCTTCTTTCTTCACCTTCACTCGCGCAGAAATGAGGAAATGAAGAATGGAAGAGATGTATTTATAGAAGAAATGAGGGCGTCGTGTTGAAGAAGCTAGAACGCTTCGTTTCCCGCAGCTATTACTGCAGTCATGATTGCATAGGAGACGCCTCGATTCTCAAGCCTACCCTAGATGACGCATCGATTCCCATAAACCAGTTGGATCAAAAATCGATGCGGCCTTGTCCGGCAGAGTCAAATTGGTATCATCCATATTGAAGCGATCCAGTTCATGGGTCAAGGCCCAATCGATAACAATTTGACTAGGACAAAAAGGCCCATCGCGGAAAATCCAGGCCCACCTAAAATCACTTCACAAACCAAACAGGATTCCTCGCATCGCCGACTTAGACAAGTCATCATACTGGGGGGGGGGGGGCTTATTGTTGGAGTCAAGTTTAGCACCTTCCCTAATGAGGCCCATTCAGGAATTTAGGTCGACCCAGAATGGAAAGATGGTTTAGCGCCCAAGTCGGTAAAACCATGTTAAACCCGACCGGGTTCAAACCAGCTTGCATTTAGGGTTACGAGGAGCATATCGCAAACAAGGGAAAAGTGGCAACGAGTATAGCGGCGCCGAGATACGGAAATATTCTGTATATCAGAGCCGAGATATTAGGAAATATTGATATTTATTTTGATTTTCCTTTATTATATAACCGACTTTGTAACCCTATAAAAGGGAGGCTCATTATTCAATAAAGGATACGCTTTTCATAACACAGTTTTCGGAAAGACTTAGAGAATCGATTTAACCTAATTCTTTCCCGGCGACTTAAGCATTCTATTCAGCCGCTTTATTCCATCTCGGAACCAAAGCGAAACCCTAATTTCCTAACTCTCACCGTGTTCGTTGATCATTCTTTTAGAATCCCTTAAGAACAAACCCTAAAACTCTTTCTATCTTCGGATAGACCGAGTTGACCAGGTTTTACACCGGTGTTGCGGAAAACATTGTCAAGAGTTCCGAATATGACTTCGTCTGTCTCTTTACGCGAAGCCGCCAAGTCCTGCTGTAGCGAGAAGCACTGGAGACCTTCGGGGATACATGTTTCTTGACCGAGACCAGAACGTTCAAGAATCTTCTGCTGAAACTCAATCAAATAGTCATTCTCTTTGTTCTTCCAACACAAGCCTGCTTCTCTTGCACGTCTCGCATGTTCCATCAGCGTTTTGACACTAACCTTGAGATGGGACGGTGGGAGGTAGCAAGAGAAGTCAACGAGCTAAACGGATTTTGGCTGGCTTAACATTTAGATGATCAACAGAAAAAGCAGGGGAAATGAAAGAAGGGTTACGGTTTCAAGGTTATGGAGGAAGAACTTTTGGAGATCTTCTAAGTTGATCCCAGATCTTTTCATGGCAAATGCTACCACTATTGAGATGAAAAAGATCTTGAGGAAAACCATCTTTAAATTCTTCATTGAGATTTTACCTAAGAGTAGAAAGAAGGGACAAAAAGTCTTGTTGTGTGTTTACTCTTATGGTTCTATTTTAAGTTGTGTTGTTGCCTTTCGTTTCGAGAAGGCTCTCTTTACATTTATAGAGAGTGGAGTGTAAATTGAGCAAGTGATGACCAAATGAATTAATTTTGCTTTCTGTTTTTGAATGAGGCAAGTTGTTTTTTTAATTTGTTCTACACACCGGCACACAATAATTCTCTTAGAAAATAATATAATCAACACCGGTCACCCGTTAGACTTTTTTTTTTTTTTTTTAACGATTGACTTGAAACTTGAATATAAGCACTTATCTTTTTTTTTTTTTTTTTTGGTCAACGGATTCGATTTATAGCAGAGCGATAAAGTACAAATGGGCTGGAGCCCAACGTAAAACATACAACAGGTCCGAAAGGCTCATTCGAAAGTCGATCGAGAGAAGGCCCAAGAAGCCCAACAGACTCGATCGAGATAAGATACAACGTGGCAAACATGCGAGCAAGGAGGGACACGTGTCGAGGAAAGGAGCACCACCGGAGACAACTGGCGAACGTGGAGGAGACGCCGCGAAGCCGCACCGGATCAATTCTGCGCCGTCACCAGAGACCATTTGTCGATCTAACGCGCCCGAAACCGCCGCTGGAACACCTGCAACCAAAGAAGAACAGAAACTGCAACACCACCGCAAACCACCAAAGCCCAGAGAGGCGCCGTCGCAGAGGGGATTAGAAAACCCATCAATCTCCGCCATATGCTTCTCCTCAAAAGCGGCAGAACGACGACGATATTATTCTCGGTGAATCAGAGGATGGGAGGCGACACAGAAACATCCCAGGGGTGGAACGGCGAAAGAGTGATAAAGGGAGCGAGATCTAACGGCAGAAAGCCGAGAAGACCGGAGAACCGGTAATTTCCGAGATCGGAAAGGAGATAGCCCGCTATAACATCGACTCCGGAGTTTATTAAGAGGAACCACCGGAAACGCTGGAACCCCAGAACCGAAAACGAAGCGCCCAAAGGGCGAAAACAAAAGCGGCTAACAAAGCCGGGGAGATATGAAACAAAAGCTGAAAATATAAAACAGCCGACACACCGACGCAGCTAAGGAAGCCCGCGCCGGCGGCCGGAGAAGAAAATCGGAATCGCCGAAGTTGTCGCCTAGAGAGAAGAGAGAGATGAGAGAGAAACGAAAGACTTTTTGTTAAATTGATAACTTATAAGCACTTATCTACATATAGATTTCTTGTTCTTTGAATATTACACTCAAGAGAAATTAATTGCTTTGATTTTCTTTGAAAAATATTGTTTTCTAGGACAGATAAACGTTGACAATCCTCGTACATATATATATAAGCTTATATGTATAGGTAGAAATAATTTAGTACAGTATCATATAAAACAAACACTGCACCTATATTTGTCGCGTTTCTTTAAATTTGTACCAAAGAAACAGTGAATGATAAGATAATGCTATATTTATGAAGTAACTACCACATTCATGAATAACAAAGGGACCCAGTAATAAATAGGAGTGAAGAAAGAAGCAACTATCTACTGTCCTATATTTCCAATTATATACTTCAGATTTCAAAACATGCCGTTACAAGGTAACGTGGCCTTTTCAACTGGGATTATAATAAAAATAATAAAAATTAAATGGGTGGGGTGGGGGTTGAAAAGAAGAAATAAATCCAACCTTCCATTACGTATATAAATATATTCACCCATTCTTGTGTTTAATGTAACACCCCGTCCGTTAAAGATCTTAATTGACCACCACAACTTCCTCAACGACTTTATTAAACCTCAAAATCTTAATGTCTTACAAATCCAACTTTGGGCCCCCAAAAAGAATCAGTAAAGAATTCCAAAATAATCAACTTAAAAATCTTACAAAAGCAAAAAAGAGAGTAAATGCTCTCTTGACTCCAAAAACAGCACTACACTGATTTTATTCCAATAACTTTTGGTGATTACATACAAAAGAGAGGAAAGTGAGTAATTGGATTATCCAATAACTAAGTAGTTGGATTACCCAATAAGTACCAGCTTTTGGAATCCAAACTCATTTCATTCACCACAAACAATAAGCACAAATACAATACTAATATCACCTCGCAAACATCATTATAAATACTCAAGAATCAATCAAGATATCTATTTTTCGTAGACATTCCCCTGATATCCATAGATCAACCTTCCGGACACCTCGTGGTCCCTAACTTCTCATTGATGCCTCAAGACCAACCATCCGGACATCACGTGAGCCCCACTAGTGCCCCAAGATCAACCGCTCGAACATCCCATGGGCCCAACCGGCACACTAAGGTCCGTCACACCCCAACGATGAACATGATCCAACCGGCACATGCCCAAACAAGCAAACATACCTTCATGGGACCCTATTACACTTACTACAATCTCTATACTTGAGAAACCCCATTTTTCACAACAACAATACAATACACAATCACCGTTCAAACAACTTTCAACCATATTCAATTTAGTGAAAACCTAGTGTTCTAGGTGCTTTCATTCACATCAACGCAAGACAACAACTACTCCTAAAATTATAGATTGTTGATAATACCAAATGACTCATGTCATGAAATTTACAAAAGGAGGTAGAATTCATGACTAGACCTCACATTAGCCTTAAATCGACGGTAGAAGGTTGATCTGGAGAGAGAGAGAGAGAGAGAGAGAGAGAGAGAGAGAGAGAGAGAGAGAGAGAGAGAGAGAGAGAGAGAGAGAGAGAGAGAGAGAGAGAGAGAGAGAGAGAGAGAGAGAGAGAGAGATTCACGGTACGAATCCGAGGAAAGGGCTTCCGGATCTCAAATTTCCATGAGAGAAGAGAAAAAGAGAAGAGAATGGAGTTAGGCTCGAACCTACCACCACGGGGACCATGGCCGCAAGAGAAGAAGAGGAAGAAGAGGAGAATTATAGGGTTCTTACCTTAATTCTAAGAAGAATGAAGAATGTGACACTTAAACGAATCTTGAAGACAATGACTCGGAGTGCGGCTTCGACTAAAGCTCATGGACGGTTTACGGAGGCAGCCAACGACTTCTACTGGTCGACAACTTTTTTGTCGACGATGGTTGTGCGTGCGGGCGGAGCTTTGTTTCCTAACTTCTTTTCTGCCCTCTCTTTGGTTAAGAAGATGGGAGAAAATTTAGGATTTTTGGAATGGGCTATGGACTTCCGGCCCATTTCACTCTCTAATTTCCTTAGGCCTAAATATGGGCTGTTACATTTAACCTTTTAATTTGAATTTATAACGTAACTATTTTTTTGAACAAAAAAATGTAACTATTGTAAGTTCTCCAACTCGGTTATTGTAACTATGCGGGACTATTTTTTTTCCTAAATAAGAAAGGTAATTGATTTTTTCTTCTTTTTCTAAGTTACAAACTAACAATTTTAAGACATATTTTCTTTGAAGAATGAAACTTACATTTAGTGTACAACTAAATGTGTTATATGTGTTTGTAATTAAGAAAAACCATTCAATTACGAGAATCAAACCCATATATGATATAGGAGCTTTTAAGTATTCCTGAGAATTAAAGTAAACAAAACTTTTGAATCCTATTTTATAAGATGTTTTTGTTAAAAGTGTTAGTGTTAAAAAAACTATAAATATTTTTAATTTTTACATTAATTTATTATTTAATATTTACTAAATTATATTAACAATAACAACAAAAATGGTTGAATATTAATCATTATAGTATATTAGATAAATTTAAAGTTTAGACAAAAAATTCTAATATATCTTAAATTATAAAATGTAAGGAATAATGTTTAGATATTTATTATATTAAAAGAAACTATATAAGGGGATAGTGTATTTTTTTCCCAACTAATAGTCTATATATTAAATCAAAGTTGTCCGAAACGGGTTATCATCCCGAGGGATTAACCCATCCGGCTCATCGTGACTTACATGGGAAAAAAATATTACGTGGTCTTACCTATTTTGCAAGGGAATCGGCACGAACATTCAAAATCCTAGGGATAAGAACTAAATCTAAGGATAAAAAGGCTGATTTCCAATATTTGAATAAATCCAACTATGTTTTGAAGCTTGGCCAATCTTGAGGTTCTTCCATCATCTTGAACAGATCTAAGCAGTCCGTCTCGATAATCACCTCAAAAATCCTGCCTTCTAGAAGGTTGACAATGCCCATAACAGCTTATCTAGCTCTGCATATAGTGGAGATAGACATCTTCTAGACATTGTGCTAATGTGATCCTTCTTCCAAAGCATCTTAAAAAAACTATCCTAGTCCACTAGTCGAACTATAATCAACCCAAGAGGCATCGATCTGGCATGTTGGGAACATAGGAGAAGGATGTGGGTCTTGAAAGTCCGGTCTTTGATGGGGTAAGGTTTCTTCTTCTTATGCTTCTATCGGTTCTTTTTTGTTTGCCACTCTCCATATTTCTGGTTCCAAGATAGCTTGTTGAAGATTTTTCACGGGAGAGATCTCCTTCCCGTCGAAAAATTGCTATTTCTAGCCTTCCAAATGAACCAAAGGATCCATGGGAAAATATACCTCAGTGGATCGAGTAGATCCACATCTTTTGTCCTCTAAAAGAGGAAGTCCATATTGTAAAATATGGATGTACTCGGGAAGCAACCCGAAATCAACGGAAAGTCCGAGAGAATCCATACTTGTAAAGCAGAGAGGCATTCAAAAAGAATGTGATTAATTGTTTCCTTCGGTGTACCGCATCTAGGGTAAGAAGTATCTCTCCCTAGGTGTCTGAAAGCTAATCGTTGGCAAGTTGCCAGACATCCAGTAGTGCTTGCTACTTGTAAAGCAGAGGGGCATTCAAAAAGAAGGTGATTAAATTGGGTAGATCCACATCTAGGGCAAGATAGCTTGTTGAAGAGTTTTCATGGGAGAGATCTCCTTTCCATCAAAAAATTGCTATTTCTAGCCTTCCAAATGATCCACGGATAAGTATACCGTAGTGGATCGGGTAGATCCATATATTTTGTCCTCCAAAAGAGGAAGTCCATATTATAAAATATGGATGTACTTTGGAAGCAACCCGAAATGGATGGAAAGTCCGAGATAGCCCGTACTTGTAAAGCAGAGGGGAATTCAAAAAGAAGGTGATTAATTGTTTCCTTCGGTGCACCGCATCTAGGGCAAGAAGTATCTCTCCCTAGGTGTCTGAAAGCTAATCGTTGGCAAATTGCCATAAATCCTGATAGTGCTTGCTACATAAAGTGTTTTAATTTTCTAGGGGCTTGAGTCTTCCATACAAAGCTTTTTAAACCATTTGTACTTGGTTCGGTAATTTCTTGGTTAGTCATCGCAATGTTTCTTCTCCTTAACAAGTCATACCCATATTTGACCGTATAGAATCCAAACTTAGTATAACTCTAGGTGTGTAACATCTTGGCTAGGTATCATCCCCAAAATAAGTGGAATATCATCGGGGTTGAAAAAGTCTCGAAGGGCTCCCATTCCATTGCATATTGTCTAATTAAAGTATGGACGAGTAATAATGAATATCTAAATCTAGTTTCATCCCTTTCTCTGGGAGGTCTAGCCAGCGTATCTGGGATCCACAACTCCCACCATAATCTTGTATTATATCCACGGATACCTTCCTTTGAAGGGAAATAATGTATAAGAATAAACCGAAATTTTGGTTCCTTTATGAACAAAGCAACAATATTCTTTCACACAATAATTTAGGGGTCATTTTAGATACTGTAAAATTTAAACGGTGGAGCCAAGGGACGCCAGCGGGGGACTTGCCCTATATTATTATGTTACATCTAATGTGAATATCTTGTATGCTATCAATAAGATTATTGATATTGAGGCGGACTTACAATGGCAAAGAGTATCAATATATTTTGTTTATGGTGACCCAGTACAGAAGCTACAAGATCAAGTATGGGAGAGGTTGACTCGTATCGGTGTTATCAGGATGACAACATGGTTTCTTATTGGGGATTCCCCATGATATTACAGGAAACCATGAGAAACATGGGGGAGCAGTATGCTAGGCATCAACATTGTCTCTTTTAATAATGTGATACATGACTGTGTTTTGATAAAATTTCCGTCATTAGGGGATTTTATTTTGTGGAGAGGTCATAGAGGAAAAAAATTGATATGATGCAAAGTGGACATGGCACTAGCTAATGAGGATATACATACAATTTTCCCTTTTTCATTTGTTGAATACCTAGGAATGATTGGCTCGGATCATCGTCCGATAGTGGCTACTATTGAGGACAAGATTCAAAAGAGAAGGAATCATTTTAGATTTGATGAACGATGGGTGGGTAAAGATGGTTTGATGGACACTATTAAGCTAGGATGAGAAGGATCACATAATCGTAATGGTATAGATTTCTTTACAAAGATTGGCAGATGCCGACACGAATTATCAAAATGGAGGGAGAACAATCTTTCATACGGAATGGAGAAAATAAATGAGTTGCAAAGAGCTCCTGATGAGATTCAAAAGGATGATAACATAACACAAGTGGAGGTGAAGGAGATTACGACAAAACTAAAGGAGGCTTACAAAGATGAAGAACAATTTTGGCAGCAGAAGAGTAGGAATTTATGGCATACATCAAGAGACCGAAACACGAAATTCTTTTTCGCCTTGACTAAACAAAGGTGAGCAAGGAATCGCATTGTTGGGGTCCATAATTCAGAAGGAGAATGGGCAACAAAGGAACATGAGGTTGAAATTGTGGCTGTAGGATACTTTGAAGATTTGTTTACCTCGAGTAGTCCCGAGTTTTTTGAAGATTTCTTACAAAATATTCTGGTATCAATTACAACACAAATGAATGAAAAACTTATGGTTGCTGCTACAGAGGAGGAGGTAAGGAAATCTTTGTTTATGATGCATCCAAAAAAGGTCCTGGGTCCGGATGGCATGAAAACACTATTTTTCAACAATCTTGGCCGATTGTGAAGAATATGATATTACTCGTTTGGTTAATGATTTCTTACAAACTGGGGAGCTTAGTCCACATATCAATATGAAAAATATTTTTTCTTATCTAAAGACGGAACGACCGAGTCGGATGACGGAATTACGGCCTATCAGCCTTTGCAATGTTGGTTATAAGATCATATCCAATGTTATGTCAAAGGCTATATGGTTTACTACCAAAACTTGTTTCGGAAACGTAATTGGCTTTTGTTGCATGGAGATTGATTTCGGATAATATACTTATTTCTCAGAAAATCTTTCATGGCTTAAGGACAAACCCTTCATGTAAAGGCAAAATTTATGGCAATAAAGACATATATGAGTAAGGCCTATGATCGAGTTGAATGAGATTTCATTGAAAATCTATTGAATAAAATGGGATTTGCGGTACAATGGGTTGATCAGATAATGAGGTGTATTACCACAGTTCAATATAAAGTTCTAAATAATGGTCAACCACGAGGTCATATTGTTCCACAAAGGGGACTTAGACAAGGAGACCCTCTGTCACCTTATTTATTCATTTTATGCACGAAATCACTAATAGCAAATATTAAGAGAGCGGAGAGAGATAAACAACTAACAGGGTTGAAGGTGGTAATGTCCTCCAATTTCACATCTGCTTTTTGCTGATAATAGCTTATTTTTCAGCAAGGCTGAGTAGGAGGAATGTCAAACAATTTTACGGATTCTTAAAGACTATGAGAGTGTTTATGGTCAACAAATAAACTTCTCGAAGTTTTCACTACAATTTGGACATAAGATTGATAACGGAGTCCGTGAAGAGATGAAGACAATTTTAGGAATTATAATGATGGGTGGAATGGGGTCATATTTAGGTATCCCGAAAAGTTTAAGTGGCTTGAAGACACAAATATTTAGTTTTCTTCAAGATATGCTTCACGGAAAAGTGAATGGCTGGACAAAAAAATTTATGTCACGAGGAGGGAAGGAGGTCTTGATAAAGTCAGTGGCTACGACAATGCCAAATCATGTAATGTCGTGTTATCGGTTGCCGAAACAGTTACAACAAAATTAACAATCTAACTTTTGGTGGAGATCCAGGGCTACAAGCACATGTATGCATTGGAAAGCATGGGACAAACTACATAGAGATAAAGGAGATGGTGATATTGGTTTTCGGTCTTTTTAGGATGTTAATATGGATTTCTTAGCAAAACATTTGTGGAGACTAATTGAGAAGCTGAATATTATTTTCTCCAAATTTTTTAAGGGTAGATACTTTTGGAACATAGATCCTCTAGATACGATAAGATCATATTCACCATTCTATGGGTGGAGGAGTATTATCTCAGCTATACTTCTGGTTAAAAAAGGACTAGTTAAGAGGGTGGGAACATGGGATACTATTTCAATATGGAATGATCCTTTGATATCAACCTATCGCCCGAGACCAACACTTTAAAAACCTAACGTTACACATGATATTTACACGGTGGACCAGTTGATTGATCATCATAATCAAGTTTGGAATAAACAACTAATAGAGAAGATTATTGAACCTGAGGATGTGGGTTTGATTATCAGTATTCCATTTAGTCGCCTTAAGAAACCAGACTCGATAAGATGTCATTATACATAATCAGAGAGATACACAATAAGATCGGGCTACCATACAGAAAGGGAGTTTCGAGGAGACATAGAGATCCTTTCTGTTTTGGGACCAAATGTCAAGAGTTTACAAGCATATTTGTGGAAGGTAATATGTCCACCTAAACTAAGAAATTTTATTTGGCAAGTAAACTCGGAATGCTTACCGGTAACAAGAAACTTGAAGGCAAGAGGAATAAAATGTGATACGCAATGTGTGCAATGTGGAATAGAGGAGGAATCAATAAATCATGTTCTGTTTGAATGCCCACCAGCTTTACAAACTTGGACTTTCTCTCCAATTCCAACTAACTCGGAAAATTTTTCCATCATCATCTATTTATACAAACCTGGAGTACCTAGTTTGGAGATTACCTTCGGATAAGAATACCAGCAGTTATCCTTGGATTTTGTGGTATATTTGGAAAAGCAGGAATGATATGATCTACAATCACATGGATAGAAGCCCACAACTTTGAGGATGGCTGAAACAGAATATGCAACATGGGAGAATGCAAGTTAATGGAACCGGTAGAGGAACTTGGAGGGTCAATAAATGTTGGACATGATTAGGTTCAACATGGGCAATGATGCTATCTAGATGGATCCTGGAAAGAAGGAGAAGCATTCGTAGAACAAGGATAGTATAACTGTAATGAGGGTGGTGCAAACGTTATGATTGGATCAATGAATATCATGACAAGTTTATCCTCTCTTCATGCGGAATTCAGAGCCTTAATATGGGCAACAGAATGCATGAAGGATTTGCGGCATACACATATTACATTTACAACTGATTGTTTAGAATTGGTTAAAATATTGTCGGAACCAAAATAATGACCAGCTCTCTCAATTCACTTAGAGAAGTACGATAGAAGGAAGGCTTTTACAGCATTTGAACTCAAGCACATATCTCACACGCAAAAATTGATGGCAGATAAGCTAGTACAGAGTGCTCGGCTAAGATCATCACATAGCTTTCATAGCTTTCATATTTGTTTAAAGCCACCAATTTGGATTATAAAGAAATATATTGTATTTTGTATTTTGTTGACAAAAAAAAAGAATAATCTTATTATTAATTCACAAATATTTTTTGAAAATTTTATATATAAACTAAACGGACCATAGTCGAGATAACAAATTAATAGACACTATAATACTGTTTATTTTTTTAGCTAAACATCACAGTATTAGCTCAGTGATACAATATACTCTTTTTGTTCCAAATTGTTTTTTTTTTTTGGGTTAACCCAATTGTTAAAACAATATATTTGTAATTACAAATCTATCCTTATTTTGCTTAATTAGTAATTAGTAACTACTATTATAGTTTTCACTTTAAATAATTAAAGTAAAAACAAATTAAGAAAACAAAAAATTGTACTTACGGAATAGAAAATATCTTTGCTTTTGTAATTAAATTTGTTTTTGATAATATATTTACATTTTGTCAAAAAATATATATTTACATTTTATCAAAAAAAAAATCTACTTTTTTTCTTTTTCTAGAACTATTTTTTGGTCAACATTTTTCTAGAACTTCTATCACTAAAAAATACTGAGAGTATAAAACAGATTAAAAAGTGCCATAAATCATGGTAGCAGAAAAAATAAGTTATTCAATGCCATCAATCTACAGACTCAATTCGACCCTATATAACATCTTTAATGACGTTCCAGGAAAATCGATGTGATGGTCGGTGCTTGGCACTGTGCAGATCTTGATGCCCATACGGAGTGTAATATGGTTGGAGGGGAGAAGTAGTTGCTTTTAAGGAAAAGTTAACCCTAATTTGTTGCAAATCAGAAATTAATACCACCGATGACACTAGAGAATATGTAATTGTTACAGAGAGGTGTATACTCAATCTCGTATTTGGTAGATTTTTGAAGATTTTGATTTTAATGAGTTTTAAATTATTTTAGGTGAATTTTGAAACTGATAAGATTTTAATATAGAATTCCATCTAAAATTATGGAATTTGTTTTTTTGTTTTTTTTTCCATATTTTAACAAAGAAATTTAATCAAGAAAATCCTAAAATCATAAAATTTTCTCAAATTTATTAATTAAAATATTTTTAATAACATTGAATTTTATGTGTAGAGATATCGATTTCTCTTTTGTATGTTTGTTTGAGCAATAAAGTAAATAACATAAAGATTTAACAAGTTCTTTTTACGATGTGTGATCCTACGTCTCAGCTTGAAAATTTTGCAATCCACTATTGATGTCAATTACAAGCTATTAGGGTTTCTCTCTATCTCTCTGGTTTCAAGTTTCCCTAATCCTACACACATGCTTAGCTTTATATACTAAGTCTATTACAAAGATAAGTACGTTTAAACTAAACCATAGCCCAAATAAACAACTCTGTTCTTAATTGTCATACCCACTCGCGGACCAAATTATAACTAATGATTTTCATCACGAAAGTCAAAAAAAACTCCACTTTGATGACAATCACTTCCAGGTATAACTCCTTTATCCTTGCAAACATGTGTAATTCCAGATAGTTCGAGCACCTTAGTGCTCTTCTAAACCGAGAAAGATCAAAGCCTTCTCAAACTTATCTACCTGAAGAACCTTCGTCAACATAGCAACCAGATTCCTTTCAGTCGGGATCTTGGACAGCTTCACTTCTCCTTGTGCAACTTTGTTCCTGATGAAATGCATCCTCCTGTTGATATATTTCGTCCAGGACTCCTTCGGTATCCACGGGTCGCAGACTGACCATAGAACCCTGTTCAGTAAGTTGAATGCATTAGCTGTCCGCTCGCAAGTTGGGCACCAAGGATCGGAGAAGGGCAATCACTAAAAAAAACCTGTTAGTGGAAGAAGACCTCCTAGGGATAAGAGACATATAGCTAAAGAGAGAGCCAAAAAGGATCTTTTGTCATGATGGACATTGTTCTTGGCTAAGCTCAAAGCACTCTGTGAGTCACTCCAGATTTCCACCGAGTCTTGTTTGAAACTGAACTCCTCAACAAAACCTCTTAGCCAAATAGCCTCTTTCACAGTTTCTACCAGTGCCATATATTCTACCTCAGTAGATAGTGCAAAGACATGTTGAAACTCAACTTCCAACTAATAATTCTTCCACAATCCGTGAAAACATAACCAATAATCAATCTACTTCTGTCCAGATCCGATGCAAAGTCTGAATCACAAAAACCTTCAACCTTGAACTCCTTGTTCTTCTTAAACACAATCCTCAAATCCTGAGTTCCCTTCAAATATCTTAGTACCCACTTCACTTCATCCCAGTGTACCATGCCCGATTTACTCATAAACCTGCTAACTAAGCCCACTGCATAAGACATATCACATTTTGTTCCCAACATCGCATGCATGATAATTCAATAGCATTGGAGTATGGGATGTTCTCCATAATTGTCTCAGCTTCATCATCCTTGATCGCAGACAATTTGAAAGTGTGATACAATAAGTGCCTAAACTTATCAAGATTCATCCATATTGAATACCTGAAGAATCTGCTTGACGTAACCAAATGAGACAAGGTGAGAATTACACCTTCACGATCTATCTCAATATCCATCTAAAGAATTCTTCTCGTAGCTCCTAGATCCTTCATCTAGAACCTACTACTTAACAAGTCTTTCACAACTTGTATCTTCTTCATATCTTTTGATGAAATTCGCATGTCATCAACATACAAGAGTAGGTATATAAAACTCTTACCTTTACTCTCTTTTATGTAAACACAGTGATCAAACTCACTTCTCTTGAACCCATAACTCCCCACAGATTGATCAAAGCACTTTTTCCACTATCTTGGAGCTTGCTTAAGCCCATACAACGCCTTCTCTAACAAGCATACATAGTCTTCATTCCCCTTAACCACAAAACTTTTTGGTTGCTCCATATAGATCTTCTCTTCAATCAAATCATGAAGAAACGTAGTCTTAACATCAAGCTGCTCCAATTCCATATCTAAATTTGCAGTAATCGATAGAAGAATCCTGATTAAGACATGCTTCACTACAGGTGAGAACACATCTTGATAATCAATACCCTTCCTCTGAGAGTACCTTTGGCTACCAACTTAGCCTTGTATCTCGGTTCCTCTATTCCTGGTATAGCTGGCTTCAATTTGAATACCCACTTGCAACCAATTAATTTTCTTCCTTTTGGTCCTTTGACTAACCTCCAGGTTTTGTTATTCTCTAGAGAACTCATTTTTTCATCCATACCTCCATTCCAGAAAGTTTTATCCCTACTTTCAATGGCTTCTTGATAAACTATTTGTTGTTCAGAACTCATCTCAACAACAATTATTAAGGCAAAACTCTCCAAATCATAGTCATTAAAGAAGAGATTGACTACAAATTTTTTTTTTCTCCAGTCTCATCAAATGATTCTTTTAGGACAATCATGGCTCTTGTTGCACATTATGATTTAGAGCTTCATCAGATGTATGTTAAGACATCATTTTCAATGGAAACATTGATGAGACGATTTATATGGAGCAACCATAAAACTTTGTATTAGATGATTCAAAGAAAAATGGTTTGCAAGTTAAATAGATTTATCCATGGGCTAAAACAAGCTTCTCATCAATGGTACCAAAAATTTCATGATATAATCATTGCCTTTGGTTTTGAGGTGAATATAGTAGAAGATTGTGCGTATCAAAAGTTATGTGGGAGTAAGTGAATTTTTCTTTACTTTTGTATGTTGATGACATACTGATTGCCACTAACGATATAGACATGTTGCATGAAACTAAGAAATTTCTTAAGGGTCATTTTGACATGAAAGATCTTGGTGAAGCGTGTTTTGTATTCGGATCCAGATTCACCGAGCTCGTTCTCGAGGAATTCTTGGATTGTCTCAAAAGAGCTATATCGATAAAGTATTCAAGAGATATGGAATGCAATAATGCAAATCAGGTGACACCCTAGTCGTTAAAAGAGACAAGTTCTGTGTCAATCAATGCCCTAAAAGAAAATTAGAAATTCAAGAGATGCAAAAGATCCCTTATGCGTCGGCAGTAGAGAGTCTGATGTATGCTTAAGTTTGTACGCATCCAGATATTGCATACATTGTTGGAATTTTAGGCAGACACTTAAGTAATTCAGGTTTGGACCATTGGAAAGCAACCAAAAGGGTCATGAGGTATTTGCAGAGAACAAAGGACTATATGCTCACGTATCACAGATCAGATAATTTGATGATCATTGAGTATTCTGATTCTGATTTTGGTGGATGCAAAGATAGTAAATTTTTTTACTTCAGGCTATGTTTTTCTCTTGCCGATGGAGCGATTGCTTGGCTTAGTGCTAAACAATCACTTGTAGCTTCTTCCATAATGGCGGCAGAATTTGTAGCAATTTATAAGGCATCCAATCAAGGACTTTGGCTGAGGAATTTTGTCACTAGACTTCGAATCTCGAAGGGATCGAAAGATCACTAAAGTTATATTATGAAAATAAACCAGTTGTGTTGTACTCTAACAAAAATAGGAGTGCAACAAAGTACAAGTTTATTGTAATGAAGTTTTTTTTTTGTTCAAGAAAGGTTACAAAGTGGAGAGATTTCCATAGAACACTTATGGACAAACTCTATTATAGCAGATCCTCTTACAAAAGGTATTCCACCAAAGGGCTTTCATGAGCATTCTGCTCCATTGAGTGTTTCAGTGTTTGAGGATCATTAAAATTAGTGGGAGTTTGTCATTTGTTTTTTTGGTTCTATATTAAGTTGTGTTTAAGCACATTTTCCTTATCTGAATAAAGTTTAAAGTTTACTCTTTGCACAATAAAGATAACAGATCTCACTAAAGGAGGACCAATTGAAAATCGACATGTGTTGATCATTTTTCATGTGATTTTCATGCCACGCTTTTTATAATTGATCCATGTCATTTGATTATATAGGTTTCAATGACCATGGAAGGTTTAGTTATCTCATTAATATACCGAAGACCGCTATGATCCTATGTTTCTATAGTTAATGGACGAGATTGTTTATGCCTGCTATATAATGACAATTTTGAGCTCATAAAATCTCACATTTTTGGAATACATATGCGACCCAATGAGAGATTGTAAGGATCATTTTAGGGTCATTATATTAAAGTGTCAAAACATATGTGGTGACTTTGGTAAAGAATAAAAGACTATGAGGGATAAGTTTTATGAACATTTAATGTGTGGATACATTTAATAATTCTAATTCGATGAAGGGTCTAATTAGAAATTGTTCGATTATAAATAGAAGATGATGGTCCCCACGACAACCCTAATCAGAAATACAGAAAGTCTCTGCATCCCATCAACATAGATATAAAACTATATTGAGTTTGTTGTGAAAGAGCCATAGCCAAATTCAATTCATAAGCCATGGATCTAAAAAGTATGCTTTCGCTTATTTCAATATGATACAAAGACTGACATGATTTATGATCTGTAGAAATTATAAAGAAATACTAACAATATTCTCATGGAACGAAATGAGAAAAAGAAGAAGATGATGAAGGATTGTTTTATTCCATTCTTACAATGAATGAAAACCAATAGTTTTTCTCTAATATTTAAAGAGAACCATAATGCTCTATAAATTTGAGCTATTATGTGTATTAGATGATGTAATCCTACGCATGTGTGAGAGTATGTTTTAAACATATTTTCTTTGTATCTGTGTCATTGTTTTATATTCTTCCGGTTCTTATTTGCGTTTAAAAGTATTGGTTTTGACCGGTGGAGAATGGGTGGGAGAGAGTGTGAAAAAAGTGATGGGAGAGAGAGGGAAGAGAATTGTGGGAGTGAGAGGACTTTTTCCCTCTTGGTTTTTTTAGTGCGAATTTTTTAAATAATTATAGTGGGATTTGGTGGGAGAGAGATGAAAAAATTTTCCTTCCCTTCTTTTCTTATTGGTGAAGATGTAATGGGATTTGATGGGAAAAAATCTCTTCCTTTCCCTCTATTTATATCAACCAATCAAAGCTATTATACATTTAATTTTATGTCTATTTATGTGTGTCACCCATTTCAATTTTTTTTTATTGATGTATCTCTCCTAAAAATTTTAGAACTTTTTTTTTTGGTGTTTGCTATTCGTACTGTAAAAAACTATTGCACAAAATATACTCCATCTGAACAATAATTCTTCTAGGACTTGCAGTTACATTGATGTGATTCTCATATGTCTTGTCGATATTATTTGCAATAGTAATTTAGGTGAAGTTTCTTTAGATCTCAACACTGAAATAATAATTTTATAGAAAAAAGTTTTCCATGTTTTTCCGACTTTATAACAATTACAAATAAAGTATTTCAAAGTTTCACGAGAATAAGGTTAAAGAAAAACATTATATTATTGAAAAACTCAAATAATATAGTCTTAAAATATTATAGATTTTGAGCGTTTTTGTCTATGAACTTGGTCAAAAGCGGAACTGGTTATGGTTTCTCTCTGTGCCTTTTACGGTTGCGTTCTGTCCAAATATTATAGATTATTGATTGAAACATATACCACAAAGTGAAGGTCTCAATCCTCGTGAAGCTGGAGTAGTTTGGAAGGTTGATTATTTGTACCCATGAATTAGTGTATTTGCTTCCAAGCAGTGAGGTGGTGAGAGTTCGCCATACCTCAGAGAAGAAAGTACACTGCAAAAATAGACTACTTCTTGTTTCTGGTCCATCACAGAAGATGCAGTTAGCTCCTGATTTTGGCTCCATATTTTTATCATCTCCAATTGATAACTGATTTAGTACAATAAGCCAGGTAAGAAAGGAGTAGTTCGGGGTACCGTATTTGAATCAGAACCCAACGTACCAGTTCTTCTTCGGATGTGACTTGCGGATTACCCATGTTTATTTCAAGAAAAAGTTTGATATGTATTTTTCATGGCCTGATTTCTAAAGATGTGTGTCATTGCTGTTCTGCCCAACCATTCGTATCACATCGATTTCATCTTCAATCAGATTCAGAATATCTACCCGGTGTCTCCTTCTTATATGGGTTCGAACTACTGATGCAACATTAGCAGATTCTGAGATGCTCAATTCTATGTATCCTCTTTCCTCCGTGAGATCATGAATTCTTCCTAGTTTTGACCAAGAGTCGAACCAGAAAGATGCAGATTCACCCTGACCAATTTTGATTTTGTGATACTCTCGGGCTATACATTGATACTTAAATAGCTTATGCCACATACAAGATCTTGCAGTAGAGGCTTTCACATTAGAAAGTTTATTTTCTGAGGAGCTCATTCTTGATCTATTAACCCATAAGGATGATTGATCAGATACAATTCTCCAAATTATCTTGAGGCAACTCACTTTGTTACTTTCTCAAAACGATTTAATGCCCAAGCCTCCTTCTAATTTTGGTAAGCGGATGTGTCTCCAGGCTACCTTTGCTTTTACTGTGCTAAGACTTGGACCGGACCACATAAATGCAGAGCGGAGTTGATCAATTTCTTTTATGCATACATTTGGCAATCTATACGCGGAGAGCAAAAAGTTTATCGACTTACTATGACTGACTGAAGAAGCTGAAGCCTGCTTTCGTCTACTTACTAGTCGCTGTCCATGAGTGAAATCTGTTCTGATTCTACTCGAGTAAAGGCTCAAAATCTGATTTCGTTATTCACTTAGTTAGAAGCGGTAGCCTGAGATATTTGACCGGTAACTTTCCTTCACAGAACGGAAATTGAGATGTAATTGATAAGTTATGGATACATATACAACTAACGGTCAAAATAATAAATCGTCTGTCAATCATTATTGCTGTATATTGCGTTTCCCTTTTGTAACTAGATTAGCGTCTGTATATATGTTCTACATTATACATGAATAAAAATCAACCATTACATCTTCAATATGGTATCAGAGCCACATATGGGTGTTTAACCTAATTCTCTTCTCTCCTCTCCTTTTTCTGCCGCCAACTCTCTGTCTCCTAGAACTTCTCTCTGCTTCTTTCTGAATCAATTCTTATCATGGCTCCTGAAGCTACAACTGAGTGTACATATGTGATTAATCCACAAGATCCTCGTTCTACTCTCTTATCACTCAATATGCCGTGAGTTATCAAGCTCACAACTGAAAATTACCTCATGTGGAGGAGACAAATTCAATCCTTGCTGGAGGGACAAGAACTGCAATCCTTCATTGAAAACACTACGGAGATGCTGGAGTCAACAAGAACCATCAATGGTGTCACAACTCCGAACCTGATGTATGCTCCTTGGCGTCGAAAAGATCGTCTGCTCTATAACGCAATGATTGGAACAATCTCACCATAAGTCCAGTCACTCATCTCTACCTCTTCCTCTACAAAAGAAGTTTGGGACACTCTCTCTGCAGCACTTGGTAATCCGACGCGTGGGCACATTCGCTACATCAAACACCAAATTGATACATGCGTCAAGGGAACAAAGTCAATTACCGAATATCTTTGCTTGATGAAGGCGAAGTCAGATGACCTTGCGCTCCTTGGTAAGCCACTCAAGCCTGAGATCGATGCCATCAATGGGCGTGATACTTCAAACTCCTTCAGAGAACTCTATGAACGCTTAATAAACCGTGAAGGAATGCTCCTATGCACGAGCACCAACTCGTCTTTTATGATTGTCGCAAACGCCTCTGATACACGACCGAAGCAACAATATCGTCACAACAACAACAACTATAATCAGTCTCATGTCAACAATGGCTCATCTCAGAATCGTTACTATGGAAACAACAACAATCAGAATAACGACCAACAACGATTCAACAAGGCATATGGTGGTAAATGTTAGGCGTGTGGTGTACAAGGGCATAGTGCAAAGTACTGTCCGGAGTTCCGCATGGTCAGAGGTGCCTCTACACAACAATCGTGGTCAAATCAGTTCACTCCTCAAGCATCTCAACCGCAGCAGTGGCAACCCTCACCAAATTCTCAACAGTGGCAGCCACGAGCTAATGCAGCAATGCTCTCAAACTCGTCAACATGGTTAGTCAACTCGGGAGCATTGCATCACATGAAAACTGATTTAGGCAATCTCTCGATCCATAGTCCTTACGGTGGTGGCAATGATGTTCTCCTTGGTGAGGGATTTTCATTACCAATTATGCACTCAGGTTCTTTTTCTCTACCTTCTTATACTCGTTCTCTCTTTTTGAATAATGTCCTGTGTGTACCATCACTTGATAAAAATATGATCTCGGTTTTTCAATTATGTAAAGCTAACAAAATTGCTGTGACTTTTACACCAACATACTTTCAGGAATGGGATTTACAGACGAGGAAACTACGTCTGAAAGGCAAGCCCAAGGACGGTACTTATGAGTGGCCAGCCCCGTCATCTTCCAAACCGCCATCTCCTGCTTTTGCTTTTAAGGTCAAGACAAGGTTATCCAATTGACACTCTCGTCTTGGCCATCCTGCTTTTGCTATTTTACAAAAACTAGTTTCTAAGTTTCATTTACCTGTTTCTTCAAATGTTTTGTTGGCTCAGCCTTGTATGGCTTGTTTCACTAATAAAATGCATAAGTTACCTTTCAGTTCATCTACTTTAAAATCTTCTCACCCTTTAGATATTGTCTTCTCTGATGTTTGGACATCACCTGTTGTTTCAATCGATGGTTTCAAATACTATGTTATATTTGTTGATCATTTTACCCGACACACATGGTTGTATCCTTTAAAACAAAAATCACAAGTTTTTAATGTGTTTACAATGTTCAAAAATTTGGTATAAAATCGATTTCAATCCAAGTTACGAACACTGTATACGGATAATGGGGGTTAATATATTGGTTTTAGGACATTTTCTCCAGTCATGGCATATCGCACATGACAAGTCCGCCTCACACACCTGAGCACAATGGGATTGCTGAAAGACATCATCGACATGTTGAAACGGGCATAGCTCTCAAGTCTCATGCTTCGATTCAAAAATCATATTGGCCATACGCTTTTGGCACAACTGTTTACCTTATTAACGTATGCCATCACAATCTCTTAACCTTCAAATGCCTTATCGTCTTTTGCATGGTGTTGATCAACATTATTAAAAGCTTCGTATCTTTCGATGCTTATGCTTTCCTTGGTTAAAGCCATATTCTTCTCATAACACTACAAGAAATTCGCGTATTAATTGCTACCGGAAAATGCTATGTATCGATACAATAGCGTTGTGTTACCCGCTATGTCATCGACTGCGATAAAAAGTCTGACACTTTAGATAGCGTTTTTGGTAAATGCTATGGTATATATTTTAAAGATAGCATTTTCAATAAATGCTATGGTATATATTTTAAAGATAGAGTTTTCAATAAATGTTATGGTATATATTTTTAAGGTAGCGTTATGAAATTGTCATCTATATTTAAATATATCAATTTTTATAATATATATTTTGGTTATCAATTTTCAGATTTTTTTTTTTTTAAACTAATTATCTGAAAATATTAAATTTAAAAACGAGTAAATTGAAGACAAATATATTACAAAATTGTTAAGATTACAAAGCTTGTTTCAAGTCTCAAATAAGCTTAAAACATAAAAAAAAATTGACTTAATGACTAAAGCACAAAATTAGACTGTAGAAAAATGAGCTAAACTAGATCAAAACCTTGAGCTCCCTTCTCGACCTTAGTTTGCATCTCATCCAATTGACCCATATAGGGACTTATTTGATCTTGCTGAATTTACCAACTCGTATCCGAGTGCGGAGCATTCTTGTGTATCCACCAGCTCTATCTCTATTAAGATACAACTGTTGAAACAAAGTACTTAAGGAAATAAACAAAACAGAAAGCAAACGCCAGGTTTCGAAGATACTTGCAGTAAACTGGAAGGCGCTGAAGCTGTGATGCGAAGAGGTCCTAATGCTTAAACTGGAATTGTGAGTTCTTGTTCCAACCATGACAGAGACGTGCTCTCTAGACAGCTCGTTGTGTTGATGATAAAACCTGAAGTTGTTCTTTTGTTGACTACTTCCTTACGCAGCTCCAAAAGTGGCTCTAATGCCCCAAGTCCTGAAGGTCGTAGATGTTTGTATCTTAATGGATACAAATTTTCTACCACCTTTTCCTGCAATTCAAGATCTGCAAAATAAAAGCCAGAAACCTTGTTTAGTGAATCGAGTGGTCTGAGATGGGTCATTAATAAGCTAGTCTTTTGGGTACCTTCTATGTCGATGAGCAGGAAGTGTTATGTCCTCAAATGTTCCGTTGAATGCCTTCAGAAAAGGCTCATTCCCAACTGCTACATACCTACGATTAACATACAAATGAACACAGTTTGTATAGGACCAAGATTATCTTCAAAATTTCTATCTTTTCTCATCTAAAGATTGAAACTTTAGGTTCTACAATCATCTCTATAACATCAAGCACAAATCTTATATCGACGCCATTGGAGGAGACATGAGCAGAGATATTTTGAGAGTCCCATCTTTCTGCAACTGCAACGCTTCCGGCTATAGGAGCAAGTAAGTCATTAGGGAGAAATAGAAAGCAGACCTTCTGACAATGGGAAGTGTTCTATAAACCGTGGGAAATGTGGTCTGCATAACAAATGGTCTCCAAGGTACATAATAGACTTTGAGTCCACCAGTCATGTATCGAACTCTAGTGCGGTTCCCATAAGCATGTGTCATAACCACAACCTGCAATAATGCCAACAATAATATATTCTCAGACCAATCTCACTCATAGTAGTGAGCAACGAGATTACTAATCAAAGCTAATCTCAACATCACATCCAAGCGACTCACATTTTATTGCACCAACCAAAACTGAAAACGGGAAAAGAGAGTAACAATTTTGATCTCAGGCTGACCTTGTGTCCGGGATTTAAGAAGCATTGAGAGAGATAATAGATGTGATTCTAAACACCACCAAAGTTTGGGAAGAAGAAATCAGAGACCATTAAAATCCTTAGTTTTGGTTCCGCCATGGATTCAGAGCTCTTCGAACAACCACAAGTACTGTCTCACTGCATCAGCAGTTCCCTGACAAAACAAAATCAGAAATAAATCAGCCTCAATCAAATGAAAGCCATTTTATAGCCTTTCGTTACCTGAAACCAATTTGGATTCTTAGGACTTTGTTAAGCAGCAAGAACCTCGACGAAGCCTTCGTTCTTGTAACCACCCATGTTGCTCGCGTAAGCTCGTGAGAGATGACGATTCAGAGAAGGGTAATTGAATTGAGTAAGAACATAGATCTTAGAGATGTCACTGTTCAAGCAATTGCTCACTGGAATATCAATCACACCATAGTTGGCGCCGAGAGGAACAACTGGTTTCGCTCTCTTCTTCTTGAGAGGGTATAATCTCGTGCCAGTACCACCTCCGAGAATTATCCCCAACACACTCGTGGAGCTCATTTGTTCCGCCGACCCGAGTTCCACTAGATTCTCCAACAGAACAAGAAGACGAGATGCTGCAACAATCTAGGGTTTGATGATTTGGGAAGAAGAATAGATGAAGAAGAAAGAGATGGACAATAATTTCAGAAGTAGAAGAATGTTTAGATCTAGGGTTGAAGCAGTTTGACAATCCAGGGTTTGACGATTTGATATTCCAGTTGCACAATCAATTTTTTTTGTTAGTTAATTAATGTGACCAGATGAGAAAAAGATGAGAAAAGAAAAATAAAAGGAGAAATCTGATCCGTCGGATCTAATATATCAATGGTGGATCATTAAGAAAAGACCAATCCTTGTATATGTGGCTTAGCCAATCAAAAAATTTCATTCTTTTTTATATGATATATTTCAGTTAAAATTAATTTAAGTACAAAATGGTGATATTTTTATTATATATTATGTTTGGTTTTATAGTTTAAAATTTATAAATTTATTATATTTCTAAGTTTATTATAAATATTAATTTTTTGCTATATTATTTGATGTTTAAAAATTTAGTATATGGTTAGAAGTTTAGGATATAAGGTTTATATATAAGATATAAGGTTAATTTAGTGTAGGGTTAGAAGTTTAGGATATAGGGTTTATATATAAAATATATTATTTGATGTTTAAATATTTAATGTATGATTAAATGCTTAGAAGTTTAGGGTTTAGGTTTGTGTTTAGGGTATAGAGTTAAGGTTTTTTTAGAGTTTAAAATGTAGTGTTTATGACTAAAGATTAAAAGTTTAGGGTCTAGAGTTTGTGTCTAGGGTATATAGTTAAGGGTTTAAGATTTAGGGTTTAGGGTTTGTGTTTAGGGTATAAAATTAATTTCTTAGAGTTTAGGGTTTAGGGTTAGAAGTGTAGAGTTTAAGTCCTTAAGGTTTGTGTTTATGGTCTAGAGTTTAGGTTTAGAGTTTAATATTTTGTGTATGATTAAATGTTTAGAATTTTAGGGTTTAGGTTTGTGTTAGGGTATAAAGTTAAGGTTTTAGAATTTAAAATTTTAGTGTTTATGATTAAATTTTAAAAGTTTAGGGTTTAGGATTTGTGTTTAGGGTATATAATTAATGTTTAATTGTTTAGGGTTTAAGATTAGAAGTGTAGGGTTTAGAGTTTAATATTTTGTGTATGATTAAATGTTTAGAATTTTAGGGTTTAGATTTGTGTTTAGGGTATAAAGTTAAAGTTTTAGGATTTAACCATAGCATAAACACTAAAAACGCTATCTGCAACTGCTATTAATACTCGAATTTCTTGTAGTGTAAGTAGATGCTAGGTCAAATCCTCGTGTTTTTATTGGATATTCACTTACGCAAAGTGCGTATATTTGTCTAGATAGGAAAACCTCACGCATTTACATATATCGTCATGTTGTTTTTCATGAAACAATGTTTCCTTTCTCAGTGAGCTGTACCATTTAATCAATGGAAACAACATATGACGACTAGCCTTCCTCTACATCGTATTCCCTCCAGCAATGACCATTCTTCCATACTCGGCTCCACCAATACAACAATAAAACCAGCTTGTGAACACATTGACGCACGCATCAGTGGTAGAGCACAACTCCTCTGTTCATGCAGTAACCTCTTCTTCAGCTTCCGAGACCGCAATGACAATATCTGTACAAGTGCCACCGTCTACGGTTATCACCCAAACAACAGCTCCACCAGTCTCTGTATCTCAGTCAGAAACTCCACCAGCCTATGTATCTCAGCTACAACGGTGTCTACAATCACTGTACCCGAAGCTGCGCATCCAGAGATCATTCATTGCTCCTCCTACTCCAACACGAGTTAGCACACGCCAAAAAAAGCCAGTCCCGAAGCTCAAACTTATGGCCACTTCACCACTTAACTCAGACAACATTCCACAGACAGTAGCAGAAGCCTTAAAGCTTCAACATTGGCATCAAGCCATTAGTGAAGAGATCAATTCACAGATAAGAAATCAAACTTGGGATTTGGTTCATAAAAGTAATGCTCAAAATGTTGTTGGTTGTAGGTGGGTGTTTACCATCAAGAGAAAGTCCGATGGATCAATCGACTAATACAAGGCGAGGCTTGTTGCTAAAGGTTACAATCAACGACCATGAGTTGATTATCAAGAAACATTCAACCCAGTTGTCAAGCCTGCTACCATTCAGACAATATTAAGCATTGCCGTTACACGAGCATGGCCGATGAAGCAGCTCGATGTTAACAACGCTTTCTTACAAGGACAATTACATGATGAAGTTTATATGGTGGAGCCTGGTTTTCAAGACAAAGACAATTCAGAGGCAGTATGTCACTTACGCAAAGATCTTTATGGACTAAAACAAGCTCCTAGAGCGTGATACAATGAACTGCGAGCCTTTCTTCAACAATCTGGCTTTCGAAACTCAGTAGCAGATGCATCACTTTTCATTTACAAAAAGCTGATGTACTCCTCTACATGCTCGTCTACGTGGATGATATCATCATCACATGAAAGCGTCCTCCACATATAACCTAGTTTATTGATTCTCTTTCTCAACGCTTTTCACTTAAAGATTTGGGCGATTTATCTTACTTTCTTGGTATTGAAGTTACTCGCACCAACAAGGGCCTATTTTTAACTCAACAAAGGTATATTGCAGATCTACTTCATAAAGCCAACATGGGAAATGCCAAAGCAGTGTCCAGACTGTGTGCTCTACCTTGCACCTCACGCTATTCACGTGAACCACGATGGACGATCCAACAGCTTTCCGAACCATAGTGGGCAGTCTTCAATACCTATCTCTGACACGACCAGATACTTCCTATGCTGTCAACAAACTATCTCAATTCATGCATCAACCAACCTTGGATCACTTTTCAGCGGCGAAGCGACTACTACATTACTTAGCAGGGAACCATGACTCATGGAATCTTTCTCAGCTCAAGCAACAAACCAGATCTTCATGCTTTCACAGACGCGGACTGGGTAGGTAACAAAGATGACTACACTTCCACGAGTGCATATATCGTTTACCTTAGCAGTCATCCAATCGCTTGGTCCTCCAAGAAACAAACGGGAGTTTCACGATCATCGACCGAGGCAGAATACCGCTCGCTTGCCTCCACTACATCAGAGATTTGCTGGATCACTTAACTACTTGTGGAGCTCGGCATACAAGTATCAACAAAACCGATAATCTACTGTGACAATATAGCTGCGGTATATTTGACGGCAAATCCAATCTTTCATTCAAGGATGAAGCATATCGCATTAGATTATCATTTTGTGAGACAGTTTGTTCAAAGTGGGCAACTCCGAATTACACATGTCACATCTGCTGATCAGCTTGCCGACATACTCACTAAACCGCAACCAAGAACTCAATTTCAGACCATGGTTGTCAAGATCGGACTTTATCCATGCCGTCCGTCTTGAAGGGGTGTAATAAAATATGAAAACATATACAACTAATGGTCATTAGAATAAATTGTTTGTCAATCATTATTGCTGTATATCGCCTTTCCCTTTTGTAACTAGATTGGCGTCTGTATATATGTTCTGCATTATACATGAATAAGAATCAACCATCATTACATCTTCAATAATAATGTCATTACTTTCTGCTTCACTAATTCCCGCCGTACCATAAATTTTTTGAGAATAGCCAATATCTCTTCCATAGACTTTTTTCTATTTTTAATAAAGATCATCAAATCATCTGCAAAAATATAAATGAGTGATTTAGGAATTCTTTATCGTATACAAACCATATTAGTCGGTTAATAGAAAGTATAACTATACATGTTACTGGAAAAAGTTTCGCTCGTCTTTGGTATCGACGTACAATGTAACATAGATTGGTGTTCCAACTACACACGCAAACAAATTAAGAATCAGATTATTATATTGACACATCACTTTTACTTTACTCATGTGTAGTTACAAAGATGGGGGAATTGTAATAAAAAACAAACTGAGACGGCATATACATAAATTATTAACCAAAAACACGCGAAAATATATCAACCAATTAATAACCGACCACAAGCATATTTTAACTATATTGTTCGGAAATACGAACCTTCACCTCGCCTTTATAAATGGATAACAATTAACAAAACAAATGCCAAAATATTAGATAATATAAATTATGTTTATCTATTTAACATTATTTAATAGTTTCTCATATGTAGGTTTATGTTAACTAACTCATGCTCCTATAAATATGATCAATTTCAAATATACTCATATCTCTCTCCTATCTCATTCTTTCTTCTTATATATATTTACACTCATATAACATATATTTCAAATATAATAATAATAAATTTCACAATAAGTTATCAGCACGATTGTTTCTCGATCCATTCATATACTGAAAATATAAGGCTTAATTATGACCAATTTATTGTATGGAAAAAACTATGTCTTTTATATTTCCATTTAGATATTATTTCGGAAAGATAGGCACTGCCTTCTCCGAATAGATCGTTATGGTAGGCTATGATTTCACGATCATTATCACATGGTAGACAATGTCTGCACATATCATATTTATGGAGCAGTAGAATAAGCATCCTCCTTATCGTTATGGTAAGCTATGCCTCCACGATCATGATCGCATGGTAAACTATGTCTCCTCAGATCATATTTATAGAATGATAGGTTAAGCCTCCTCCTTATTGTTATGGTAGGCTATGCCTCCACGATCATGATCACATGGTAGACTATGTCTCCTTATATCATATTTATGGAGTGATTGGTTAAACCTCCTCATTGATCAAATTTATGGAGTCGTAGGGTAAGCCTCCTTCCTGATCGAAATTTTAAGAATTGAGAGGTTATGCCTCCTCTATAAATTTATGGTATGCACTGCCTCTTCAATTATTTTAATTTCGCTTTTTTAATTATGCATTTAAATTTTGTATTTATATTTATGCGTTTAAATTTATGCATTTAAATTTATCATATTTCTTATAAAAGAAAAAAAAATCATATGGATGTAGTCGTCTTGAGATGATTTTTTAAATTATGCTTGATTTACATTAAATTATCTTTGGAGTCGAAAGTCATGCCTCCTCCTTAACTGAGTTGTAGGTAATGCCTTCTCCTTAACTGAGTTGTAGGTCATGCCTCCTCCTTAACCGAGTCAAATGAGATAGTATTTTTTACGTGACCACTTACATGATGGTTTAAAAGATAATGAACCATCATGCTCGTCCAACTAGATTAGCTCCATTCTCAAGAGTTCCATTATCAAAAGTGAATGTCGTAGCAACCAGTAATTGTAATAATTTTCGTTGACGAGAATGTAGACATGGTAGAGTCTGTGGACGCTTATGAATAAGGTGGTGGACTTGGACTTGGAAAGAGGTTCTAGTCTCATAAGTTAAACGCAAAAATTGTGTAATGAAAACACAAACGAGAATGTTTGTTACAGGTTTGGCATAACATGAGACTGGATATGTACATGTCGTAGGCCAAAATGTTCAGCCTATCTGTGTGGAAAATTACATAAGACATAAGGAACGATATTAAACCGATTTCATCTTGGTTGAATATTTTTTCTTTAATGGCCTATATCATAATACTCATATTGATGTTGCAAGTTTTCTTGTTGATCCAGAAATATCAACAAAGAATTTAGATCGATATCACATGATGTCATGCATTTGGATTCAAGATGGAGATATCTGTTTAGCAGATAATGCTACAACGCGCATTGTAGACGATATTTCTCATGTCTCAAAAAAGGACTCCGCCGAAAGTGTGAGTACCATATTGGTAATGCAAAGATTATGAAAGTCATGGATTAGCCAATTTTCAATCCTGAAGAAAACCAAATCTTGTATTCTCCTAAAATATTGCGGAATTTTGTTAAAGTTCCGGAGATGTATCAAGAGAGATAGAATTGCTTTGAAAATATTTGCATAACATCAGAGAGGAAACATACTTTGGAAGAGTGCCAATGATGTCCTCCGAATTATAAATATGATTGAACCATATGGTTTATGGCGAAAGCACTATTATTGGTTAAAATATCTCATTGAGTATGCTGATTTTATGATAGTGAATTCCCCACGTTAGGGGGAGGATTGAGAGAATCACCAAATGATAACACCTAGTGTATACACTCTTTGTCTTATCTTGATTCTCCTACAAATCACGCGAGGTGGAAGTTTAAAAAGGATCCAAGAAACTAATTCATGACCAATGTTGGTTATGTTGTTGATCCTAGAATGGGATTCGTTCGAGATGGATATACTGTAAGAGTTATCATCTCGAGGCGGAGAATTAAAGAATCCCACATCGATAGTAAGTTGATAATATTGGTAAATTGAAATCCTAGATTTGATCACTCTGGTGAGTTCACATTATGGAATTTGTCACTTATTGTATGTCGACGAGATAAATTTATGCATACAGATGGTTATGTTCACACTCAAAATGAGCTTATTTTGTAAAGCAAATCCAAGGGATTGCAATGACAAATTATGGTGAAATTTAATCTACATGTTTTAGCATGGAACATGCAGTTTTGCATGTAGTAATTATCATATATATAAAGCCAATGAATTCAAAGAAATATATCTCCCATGTCATTGATTCATGGTTGGAGATCATATATATTTCTTATTCAAAAACTTCATGGTTGTGAAGTATATGTTTCCACACCGCCTAGAAGTAACATCCAAAAAGGATAAAACGTATGAGCTGGAGATGTATCTCGCTCTAATAATGTTATGCTACCACTGGGTGATGTGTTCGTTGTAAGATTTGCATACTATCATTGTGGTGAGAATTTTCTCCCATCATTATAAAGAGAATCGTGAATAGTTGGAATCTTTGAACAAATGAATGTGAATTTAAGGTTCAAAGTTTCAAAGGATCATTATTCATATATATTGCAAATCTAATGCGAAAGCTGATGGATGAGATTTCATTGTGATTCTCTCACAAATAAATAATGAACTTGAAGTTCAAAGAAATCTCATATTCCAGCTGAGAATGCTCCAACAAGAATAGTGTGTCTATGACACGTTAGTAACGTAATAGACCCCTTTGATTCCAAATATAAAGAAAATCCTCAAAATAAAAAGGAGCAAATGATTAATGAAAAGAGGATTAAACTCCCGGAGAGGGGTAATGAGACCGTTTGCATTGGTTAATAATAAAGATATCTCGATTAACAATGTCATTACATGGAAAATATGGACCAAAGACAGATATGATTGTCGACAAAAATGAAAGATAAGCGCAGATGAATCTCCGCTCTGCAGTTAAGAGTGGAGAGAAAATAAGGATCACGAGTCTCCACTCCGAAAATGAGTGTAGAGAGACAATGAATATATGAGTCTCCGCTACGAAGATGAGTGTAGAGAGACAATGAATATAATGAGTCTCCGCTTCAAAGATGAGTGTAAAGAGAAAATGAACCGGTCCGAAGATGAGTGTAGAGAGAAAAATATTGGCCAAATGATATATGTTTCCAGAAACTCTATTAGAGCGAAACTTATGAAAAGTTGTCGCAAGTTAATAAAGATAATTTGAGGGAGAAAAGGCTTTAGAGAGACAAGATTGTCCTCAAGCATCCCAAGTTATAAACCTTGTGAAAGGTGAGTTAATTTTAAATAAAAGGAATTCGTCTAGAAGACGAATATGATGCAGAAAAGTATGAGAATTCCATTAACTTCGCCCAAAGTGAAAAATTATGGGCTAGAAGTGAAATAGATGATGTATATGGAAGGTTCTCTATAATTGATCACGAAAATAATGATCTAGACCAAAGATTTGTATCGGGTATTAAAAAAGGTCCGATTGGGAGAAATGGAAAAAATCCATGAGAAATTTATGAATCTCCCTCGATATGAGAAATGTCTTTGGACATATTGTTGTTACATATGAAGATGTAATGACAGTCAGACACAAATGAGTTGTTATGCTAGAAAGGGATTAGAAAACGATGTCACAAGATATAAAACCTACTTGTAACCCAAGGTTTTCTTAAAGACCGGGAATCTATTATGGTGAAACATATTCGCTGGTTAAGGATGCAATCATAGTCACGTATTTGTGAGCCTAATGACATCTCAAATCTTGAAATGTACCTTGTGAATGTTGAAATTGCATACATATCCGGATCATTTGATAGTGACATATATATGAGAATCCTTAAAGGATTTAAGATCCCATAAAGGTCAAAGATACCAGAAAAATCTGAGAAAATTTGTTCGGTCAAATTACAACGATCACTTTACGGATTAAAATAATCCGGACGCATGTGGTATAATTGCTCAACTGAATCTTTGTTGAAGAAAGAATTAATCAATAATCCGATATAACCTTGCGTATTTATAAGAAAATCCCCATCAGGATTTGTGATCATTGCTGTCTATGTTGTTGACCTGGAAATCATTGGAATTCAAAAGGAAGTTGATGATGCAAGAACTCATATGAAATAAGAGTTTGAAATGAAAAATCTTGGAAAGAAAATTTTTTATCTCGGGTTTCAAATAGAGCATTTCCAAGATTGTATATTTGTGCATCAATCCAATTACACCTCAAGGGTATTAAAACGCTTTAATATGGACAAAGCAAATCCTTTGAGTACACCAATGGTCAACAGATCACGTAATATTGACAAGGATCTATTTCGACCTATTGAAGATAATGAAAAATACCTTTTATGAATGTTATAGGTGCACTCATGTATCATGCAAACTGTAGCAGACCAGATATAGCATTTGCTACTAATCTGTTTGCAAGATATAATTCATCTCCTACGCAGAGACATTGGACCGGGATAAAACATATCCTTCGCTATATCTGAGGTACAATTGACTTGGGATTATATTATCCTCGAAATTCTGCGCTTGGTCTAGTTGGGTTTGCAGATGTAGGATATTTATCTGATCCTCATAAAAATCGATCGCAAACCGGATAAATTTTCATAATGAGAGGAACTGCGATCTCGTGGCGTTCTCAAAAGAGAACTCTAGTCGCCAATTCTTCAAATTATGCGGAGACAATTTCGCTTCATGAAGCATGTCGAGAATGTATATGGTTGAGATTTGTCGACTCATCATATACAAGAAAGTAGCGGGATCATCATGAACAAAGAACCAACAAAAGTATTTGAAGACAATTCTGCATGTGTTGCTCAACTCAAAGAAAGTTATATCAAGAGCAACAGAACAAAGTTTATTCCTTCAAGATTTTTCTCCTATGTTCGAAAGCTCGAGAAAAATCAAGAAATGGACATCCAGTATATTCGCTCAAGTGACAATGCTGCTGATCTATTCATCAAGGCGCTTTCCACTACAACAATCAGAAAACATATTCAAAATATTAGAATGCGTCATTTGCAAGATTTATGAAAAAAGATCATCACCATCTTCCAGGGGGAGTTTACGTCACTGTACTCTTTTTTTCCTTTTCATGGTTTTTTTCCCTTTGGGTTTTTCCATGATAAGGTTTTTAAGGAAGCAGTACGTAATACTAAATAGATAATCAAGGGTGAGTGTAAGTAATATAAATTATGCTTATCTATTTAACATTATTTAATATTTTCTCATGTGTCGTTTTATGTTAACCGACTCATACTCCTATAAATATCATGCGTGTTTTGTAAAATGCAAATACAATCAACTTCAAAGACACTCACGTTTCATCTCTCTCCCATCTCACTCTTTCTCTTTATATATACATTTACACTCATATAACATATATTTCAAATATAACAATAATAAATTTCTCAACACAAAAGAACTTATAAAGTTGCGAGTCAAAACTTATTGTGTATGACTCTTACTTATATTATTAAATCGATCTTGACTACCTCCATCATTTTCTAAAAAAAGCATGAGCATTTGATGCATGGTCAGTCAAGTCGACCTTCGTTATGTTCAAATCAGATATGTAACGTTTTCGTGGATCCTGATATAATCTTTTAACTTTCACAACAAACATTCACCATTTCGTTAAGTACAATTATAATCTGCACAAACTACAATTTTAATCCCATAACCGTCTAATTTATTAAAACCAAACTCAAACGTATTATAAAACATCGTAAATTCTTTAATGAAACCAAACGAACAACTTAAGTCTTAAATATCGAAATAAACCTAAAAGAGAATCATGCTTCCTAAAACATTACACTGCACTCGATATTCTACTTCTACAACTTTTTGGGATTATATTCAAAAACATAGAGAAATAAGTAATTTAGATTACCCTGTGAATGCAGGTCTTAGGGACTCACGAGCTCATCTCATGTCAACGCAATACCAAGAATCAGTCCTAAGCTAATAATACCTTATAATCAATCGCCTCGAATGGCACTCGATCAATCACGACACCTACTATTCATAGAATCCCCACTTGTGATTCATCGAGCCTATTTCCCATACACTCATTGTTCCTATAGTGGCATCCCATTGTCAGCTTTAAGAGATTTTGCCCACACTGGCGCGGGCCTCACTTCCCCAAATCGGTGCAAATAATTGTACCATCAGAGGGCTCGTTACACCCTCCCCGGATGCCCTTGGAACACCCTTGTCTCGCATCCTTCAAGCAATATCCCTTACCGAAAATCCTAGCAAAATTATAACACACATCCTTCAATCACAATCAACATTTTCGGTTTAGTGATAACCTACATTTCTAGGTAATTTCAATTGCATCACCACAAATAAACAAATCCAAGGGATTGCAATGACCAATTATGGTGAAATTTTATCTCCATGTTTTAGCATGGAACATGCAGTTTTGCATGTAGTAATGATCATAAATATAAAGCCAATGAATTGAAATAAATATATCTCCCATGTCATTGATTCATGGTTGGAGATCATATATATTTCTTATTCAAAAACTTCATGGGTGTGAAGTATATGTTTTCACACCGCCTAGAAGTAACATCCACAAAGGATAAAACGTATGAGCTGTAAATGTATATCACTCTAATAATGTTGAGCTACCACTTGATGATGTACTCGTTGTAAGATTTGCATATTATCACTGTGGTGAAATTCTTCTCCCATCATTATAAAGAGAATCATGAATAGTTGGAATCCTAGAACAAATGAATGTGAACTTGAGATTCAAAGTTTCAAAGGATCATTATTCAAATATATTGCAAATCTAATGCGAAAGCTGATGGATGAGATTTTATTGTGATCCTCGCACAAACGAATAATGAACTTGAAGTTCAAAGAAATCTCATATTCCAGCTGAGAATGCTCCAACAAGAATAGTTTGTCTATGACACATTAGTGACGTGATAGACCCCTTTGGTTCCAAAGATAAAGAAAATCCTTAAAAGAAAAAAGAGCAAATGATTATTGAAAAGAGGATTAAACTCTCAAAGAGGGGTAATGAGACCGTTTGCATCGGTTAATAATAAAGAGATCTCGATTAACAATATCATTACAGGGAAAATATTTACCAAAGACATATATGATTGTCGACAAAAACGAATGATAAGCTCGCATGAATTTCCGCTCTGCAGTTAAGCGTAGAGAGAAAATACGGATCACGAGTCTCCGCTCCGAAAATGAGTGTAGAGAGACAAGGAATATATGAGTCTCATCTCTGAAGATGAGTGTAGAGAGACAATGAATATAATGAGTCTCCGCTCCAAAGATGAGTGTAGAGAGACAATGAATATTTTGAGTCACCGTGGCGAAGATGAGTGTAGAAAGAAAATATTGGCCAAATGATATATATTTCCAAAAACTCTATTAGAGCGAAACTTATGAAAAGTTGTCGCAAGTTAATAAAGATAATTTGGGGGAGAAAAGGCTCTAGAGAGACAAGTTTGTCCTCAAGCATCCCAAGTTATAAACCTTTTGAAAGGTGAGTTATTTTAAATAAAAGGATTTCGTCTAGAAGACGAATATGATGCAGAAAAGTATGAAAATTCCATTAACTTCGCCCAAAGTGAAAAAATATGGGTTAAAAGTGAAATAGATGATGTATATGGAAGGTTCTCTGTAATTGATCACGAAAATAATGATCTAGACCTAGGATTTGTATCGGGTATTAAAAAAGGCCCGATTGGGAGAAATGGCAAAAATCCATGAGAAATTTATGAATCTCCCTCGATATGAGAAATGCCTGTGGACATATTGTTGTTACATATGAAGATGTAATGACAGTCGGGCACAAATGAATTGTTGTGCTAGAAAAGGATGAGAAAACCATGTCACAAGATATAAAACCTACTTGTGACCCAAGGTTTTCTTAAAGATCGAGAATTTATTATGATGAAACATATTCGCTGGTTATGGATGCAATCACAGTCATGTATTTGATGAGCCTAATGACATCACAAATCTTGAAATGTACCTTGTGAATGTTGAAATTGCATACATATATGGATCACTTGGTAGTTACATATATATGAGAATCCTTGAAGGATTTAAGATCCCATAAAGGTCAAAGATTCCAAAAGAATCCGAGAATATTTGTTCAGTCAAATTACAACGATCATTTTATGGATTAAAATAATCCGGACGCATGCCGTATAATTTCTCAAGTGAATCTTTGTTGAAGAAATTTTTTATCAATAATGCGATATGACTTTACGTATTTATAAGAAAATCCCCATCAGGATTAGTGATCATTGCTGTCTATGTTGATGACCTGAAAATCATTGGAATTCAAAAGGAAGATGATGTAAGAACTCATATGAAATAAAAGTTTGAAATGAAAAATCTTGGAAAGACAAAATTTTGTCTCGGGTTTTAAATAGAGCATTTCGAAGTTGGTATATTTGTGCATCAATCAATTACACCTCAAGAGTATTAAAACGCTTTAATATGGACAAAGCAAATCCTTTGAGTACTCCAAGGTCAAAAGATCACTTAATATTGACAAGGATCTATTTCGACCTAGTGAAGATAATGAGGAAATATTAAGTCCAGAAATATCTTATATGTATGCTATAAGTGCACTCATGTATCGTGCAAACTGTAGCAGACCAGATATAACATTTGCTACAAATCTGCATGCAAGATACAGTTCATCTCTTACGCAGAGACATTGGACCGGGATAAAACATATCCTTCGCTATATCCGAGGTACAATTAACTTGGGATTATATTATCGTCGAAATTCTGCTCTTGGTCTAGTTGGGTTTGCAGATGCAGGATATTTATCTGATCCTCATAAAGATCGATCGCAAACAGGACACATTTTCACAATGGGAGGAATTGTGATCTCATGGCGTTCTCAAAAGAGAACTCTAGTCGCCACTTCTTCAAATTATGCGGAGACAATTTCGTTTCATGAGGCATGTCGAGAATGTATATGGTTGAGATTTATGAATCATCATATACAAGAAAGTAGCGGGATCATCCTGAACAAAGAACCAACAAAAGTGTTTGAAGACAATTCTGGATGTGTTGCTCAACTCAAAGAAGGTTATATCAAGAGCAACAAAACAAAGTTTATTCCATCATGATTTTTCTCCTATGTTCGAAAACTCGAGAAAAATAAAGAAGTGGACATCCAGTATATTCGCTCAAGTGAGAATGTTGCTGATCTATTCAAAAAGGCGCTTTCCACTACAACAATCAGAAAACATATTCAAAATATTAGAATGCTTCATTTGCAAGATTTATAAAAAAAGATCATCACCATTTTCTAGGGGGAGTTTATGTCACTGTACTCTTTTTTTTCCTTTTCATGGTTTTTGTCTCTTTGGGTTTTTCCATGATAAGGTTTTTAAAGAAGCAGTACGTAATACTAAATAGATAATCAAGGGTGAGTGTAAGTAATATAAATTATGCTTATCTATTTAACATTATTTAATTGTTTCTCATGTGTCGTTTTCATGTTAACCGAGTCATGCTCCTATAAATATCATGCGTGTTTTGTAAAATGCAAATACATTCAACTTCAAAGACACTCACGTTTCATCTCTCTCCCATCTCACTCTTTCTCTTTATATATACATTTACACTCATATAACATATATTTCAATATAACAATAATAAATTTCTCAACACAAAAGAACTTATAAAGTTGCGAGTCAAAACTTATTGCGTACGACTCTTACTTATATTATTAAATCGATCTTGACTACCTCCATCATTTCCTAAAAACAAGCATGAGCGTTTGATGCATGGTCAGTCAAGTCGACCTTCTTTATGTTCAAATAAGATATGTAACGTTTTCGAGGATCCTGATATAATCTTTTAACTTTCACAACAAACATTCATCATTTCGTTAAGCATAATTATAATCTTGACAAACTACAATTTTAATCCCATAACCGTCTACTTTATTAAAACCAAACTCAAACGTATTATAAAACATCGTAAATTCTTTAATGAAACCAAACGAACAACTTAAAGTCTTAAATATCGAAAAAAACTTAAAGAGAATCGAGCTTCCCATAACATTACACCGCACTCGATCTTCTACTCCTACAATTTTTCGGGATTATCTACAAAAACATAGAGAAATAAGTAATTTATATTACCTAGTGAATGCATGTCTTAGGGACTCACGACCTCATCTCATTTCAACGCAATACCAAGAATAAGTCCTAAGCTAATAACACCTTGTAATGAATCACCTCGAATATCACTCGATCAATCAAGACACCTACTATTCATAGAATCCCCACTTGTGATTCATCGAGCATATTGCCCACACACTCATGGTTCCTATTGTGGCATCCCATTGTCAGCTCTAAGAGATTTCGCCCACACTGGCGCCGGCCTCACTTCCCCAAATCGGTGCAACTCATTGTACCATCAGAGGGCTTGTTACACTCTCCCCGGATTCGCTTGGAATACCCTTGTCTCGCATCCTGCAAGTATTGCGGTAAATCCTAGCAAAATTATAACACACATCCTTCAATCACAATCAACATTTTCGGTTTAGTGATAACCTACATTTCTAGGTAATTTCAATCGCATCACCACAAATAAACAACTGGATCTAAACATATCTATCTAGGAAAGACGTGATTAACAAAATACTCTGATGTAAGATCCCAAGGAGAACCTCACACATGGACCGACTGATAGAGCAAGGAGCTGGAATAAGTCGCTCTCTCTTTGGGCCGTCAGATAGATGGGCGGATGATGGGGCTTTGCAGCAAGAATGAGGTCTCTCTCTGCGTGGATTGTTTTATGGATGATGTAACTCGAACATAACAAAGTAACAAGTCTTACACGAACAAGGGAAAGCCACTCAAGTTCGATGCAAGGGGAAACCGTCAATGACTAAGAAAACCTTAGGTTTTAACTTCTTTTCTTCAATAGTTGCTTAAGGGTTTTCACCATACACAAGTGGCTTATATAGGAAACGAAAATAACAACTAAAAAGGATTAAAGAGGCCTTTACAAAATAGAAATAAAAATAATAGAAGATATAACGGGCCATGGTCTCTTTCTCATGTATCAAACCTTGAATTACCTCATTAAAAACCTTAATGGGAAAACCCATTGGGATAAAACCACAATAAGGGAAAAACAGTATTAAATTTTTCCCAAAGTGATGTTGCAACGCCCTCCTGGTCGCCAAGTATATGTCTGACGTGCATCAAATTTGTGAGCTTCCAAATAAGGCAAGTCCAAAAACCATTGGATCAGAACTTGATTAGCTTCTCCATCCGAACTGGGATTGGCCTTATTCCAACTCTCTTGGATTCCTTGATGAGTCAAAATTCTAGAAAAAGTTAATTGTTGCTTTATTCATCCAGGTTTGTTCTGAGGTCCCCAATAAGTGGTTGTTGGCCTCCAGGGGGTTCCTTGGAAAACTTATTTATTGTAACTTGCGTAACTTCCTCATGTGACAAGTGTTTGAAGCACTTCTACCTTGTGATTATCCCTTGATGAATTAAGTTTCTGTAACAGGTTGATTTTCAGCTCAACTTCTCCTGATTAGGTAGATATGATTGAAAATATGTACATATGTCCCTGGGACGATCAAGCTGCGCCTCTCCAAAGGCGTATACCGGCTTGGTGAGCCCTCATGTATTCTGCTTGGTTGATGGTGACTTGATACCCTAATCATACCCACACTCTTGAAAATGTTTCGACCTCGAAACTAAATGTCTTGCACCAAGAGAAAGCAAGTTAGCTTTCTCCGTTTTGTGAATCCATGGCGTTACCTTGATGGTATTGATCATGATAAGACCATGTATTGATCATGTTAAGACCTTATGTTGCGGCTCAAGACTTGCCATATTTGGCTCTTAGGTTAAACACTTTGTAAAACCTATAAGAACATGTTGTATGGCCGCAAATGAATAACAAGTTTTGTGACTCTATTCTCTCTCTATACTTGCGCAATCTTACTCTTGTTCTAGCTATGTTCATTCTCTAAATCTCACATGGTATCAGAGCATAGATCTCTATTCTATTGATTATCTTTTTGTTTCTTGATTCTCTCACTCCTAAACTCACAAATCTCTCGGTTCATCATTCTCTGTCCGAAAACCCTAATCTTCTCTGTCCTAAATCTCTCACGGTTCTTATACTCTCTTGGTTCCTAACTTGATTCATCAGTCTCTTACCCTCTGTCCTAAATCTTAAGACTTGTTCCCAGCTTCAATCTCTAGGTTTTTCTCATATTTCTTGACTTAAAACCCTAGCGGCTACTCTCTCGCTCATAAACCCTAGCGGCCGCTCTATCTCCTGCCTATACATCTTTCACGGTTCCATCTCTCCAGCTTTCACCATGGAAGACTCAGTTCACATCAGCTCCAGCTTGAGACCTACTGTCATCCCTGTTGTGCTCAAAGGTATCAACTACAGGACATGGCAAAGGACCATCAAGACTGCCATTTGTGGAAGAGGTTTGTGGGATCACATCTTGGAGGATAAAACACCAACTGAAGAAGATGAAACCAAGAAGAAGGATGAGGAAACCAAGAAGGCATAGGCTAAATGGTTTCAAGAAGATCAGTTGGTGCTTGGCTTTCTCCAAAACTCTCTTGACCCATCCATCCTTGAAGCTTATTCTCATTGTGAGACAGCCAAGTCACTGTGGGATACTCTCAAGAAGATTTATGGAGATGTTTCTAATCTGAGTAGGGTGTATGAAGTCAAGAAGGCCATAAGTGAGCTGAAACAAGAAGACCATGACTTTACCAAGTATCTTGGGAAGTTCTCCTCAGCATGGTCTGAACTTGAGATGCTAAGGCCAAGTACTATGAACCCCAAGATTCTCATTGAGAGAAAGGAGCAAGACAAGATCTTTGGCCTTCTACTCAACTTGGATCCGGTTTACAATGATGCTATCATGAAGATCCTAAGGGAGACTACACTTCCTGATTTTGAAGAGGTGTGTTCAAGGATCCAAAAGGAAGAAGGAAACATTGGTTTGTTTGGAGGAAAGGGGGAGTTGGTGACTGCCAACAAAGCCGGCTTCAAACCTGAGGAGAAGAAGGCTGCAGCTTGTGATCATTGCAAGAGGAAAGACCATTCCAAGGATAAGTGTTGGATTATTCATCCTCACCTCAAACCAGCCAAGTTCAAAGACTCAAGGGCAAATGCAAACATCTCCCAAGAAGCTGTGAAGGAGCCTGCCTCTACTTCAGCTCAAGGAGGGGAGCTTGCACTCTACACAGCCACTGAGTATGTTAAGAAGAGTGACCTTGAGGACCTCATCAAGGCTTAAGCCTCTAAGCTCTCTGGTATCTCTTTATTTTCTCATAAATTGCTTGCTAAAACTGATCATAAGTTGGTAGTAGATTCAGGAGCTTCTCACCACATGATTAGTAATGCTAAGTTGTTAACAGACATTAAACCTGCCCTAGGAAGAGTAACTATAGCTGATGGTCAAGGGATTCCTATAATTGGTACAGGAAAGTTAGGATTGTTTAACAAGGAAAGTGATGCCTTTTATGTTCCTAAGTTTAAATCTAACTTGCTGTCGGTTAAAAGGATCACCAAGGACATGAATTGCAATGTTATCTTTGGGCCTAATGAAGTTTGTTTTCAGGATATTAAGAATGGAAAGGTTATTGGAAGAGGTGGTACACAAGATGAACTTTACCTCCTTGAAGACACTTCTCCAAGCAACCCGGATACCTTAGCTTTTAAATCCTGTTTTTCTTTCAATCAAAATGTCCTATGGCATGCTAGACTAGGACATCCTCATGCTCGTGCTTTGAACTTAATGTTGCCTAATGTTAGCTTTGATCATTCAACTTGTGAAGCTTGTATTCTTGGCAAACATTGTAGAACTATCTTTCCTAAGTCAACTACTATCTATGAACATTGCTTTGATCTTGTGCACTCTGATGTTTGGACTTCACCTTGTCTTTCTAGAGATAGGAACAAGTATTTTGTGACCTTCATAGATGAAAAATCAAAATATACTTGGATTACATTGCTGCCATCTAAAGATAGGGTGTTTGATGCATTTCTAAACTTTCAAAACTATGTTACTAATCAATTTAATGCCAAGATTAAAGTGTTTAGATCAGATAATGGAGGAGAGTACACAAGCCAAAGATTCAAAGCTCACTTGAACAAGTATGGGATCCTACATCAAACAAGCTGCCCACACACTCCTCAACAAAATGGTGTGGCTGAAAGGAAGAATAGACACCTGATGGAGGTTGCTAGGTCTATGATGTTCCACACCAATGTTCCTAAGAGGTTTTGGGGAGATGCAGTGTTGGCAGCATGCTATCTTATCAACAGGATCCCAACTAGAGTCCTTCAAGACATTTCACCATATGAGGTATTGAACAAAACCAAACCTTTTATTGAACACTTACGTGTGTTTGGTTGTGTTTGCTTTGTGTATATCTCAGGAGATCAAAGGAATAAGCTGGATGCTAAGAGCACAAGATGTATGTTCCTGGGATACTCCACAACTCAGAAGGGCTACAAGTGTTTTGATCCAAGCAACAACAGGACCTATGTGTCAAGGGATGTTAAGTTCATTGAGGGGCAGAGATACTATGAGAAGAGGGATTGGGAAGGTTTGAAGGATCTCTCAAGATCACCCTCTGATTTGGCTACAAGTTTGAAGTACTTGTTGGATCACTTGGGGAATGATATCCCACGGCCAGAGAAGACTGAAACAGCTACCCAAGAAGCTCAACAAGAGGATACTGAACCAATGACTCACACACATGAACCGGCTGAAGAAGACATTCTACCTCAAGATCAGAACCAAGTGGACTTGAATATGAATGAGGATACTCAAGATCAGAACCAAGTGGACTTGGATATGAATGAGAATGAGATGGTTTATCAAGAGGCAGTGGGTAATGAGGAGGTGGTTGATCAACAGGTTCAGCAACTCAGGAGAAGCACAAGGGAAAAGAAAGATCCATCAGAATGGATGAAGACAAGGGTCTTTTACAACAACCAAGCAGTAGCTCATCCTAGTCAGTCTACTTGTTCTATTGACTTGCTACCATCTAGTCACAAGGCCTTTCTTGGAAAGATTGAGCTAAACCATGTCCCTAAGACTTATGAAGAGGCTGAGGGTATCAAGGTATGGATGGATGCAGTAAAGGATGAGAAAGAAGCTATGGAGAGGAACCACACTTGGATTGTGGAGAAGCTACCAAAGAGGAAGAAGACTATTAGTTCTAAATGGGTCTTCACAATCAAGTATAAAAGCAATGGAGACATAGAGAGGTACAAGGCAAGGCTAGTGGCAAGAGGATTCACTCAAACCTATGGAGAAGACTATACAGACACTTTTGCACCAGTGGCTAAACTTCATACAGTGAGAGTCACATTGAGCTTAGCCACAAACCTCTCATGGAATCTATGGCAAATGGATGTGAAGAATGCTTTTCTACAAGGTGAACTTGAAGAGGAAGTGTATATGACTCCACCACCAGGTTTGAAGCACTTGTGTAAAGATGGTGAAGTATTGAGGCTGAGAAGGGCGATTTATGGTTTGAAGCAATCACCAAGGGCATGGTACCATAAGCTCAGTCACACTCTCATGGACCATGGTTTCAAGAAGTCTCAATATGATCACACATTGTTCACGCTTCAGAGTGCTCAAGGAGTGGTGGTAGTTCTTATATATGTGGATTATTTGATCATCACAGGAAGTGATAATGATGGGATTCAATCCACAAAGGCTTACCTCAAGAGTTCCTTTGATATCAAAGACCTTGGTGAGTTGAAGTACTTCTTGGGCATTGAAGTTTGCAGGTTCAATGATGTATTGTTTCTGTCCCAAAGGAAGTATGTCAAGGACTTGTTGACAGAAACAAGTATGCTTGATTGCAAGATTGCAAAGACTCCTCTTGAAGATGGCTACCAAGTCAATAGAAAGGGGGAGAAATCAGATGAAGTCAAGTTCAAGGATGTCTCATTGTATAGGAGGCTGGTTGGGAAGCTTATCTACCTCACTCTCACAAGACCAGACTTATGCTTTGCTGTGAATCAATTTAGCCAACATATGCAATCACCCACAATGTATCATTGGAGTTTGATTGAGAGGATACTCAGATATCTCAAAGGATCAACTGAACAAGGTATTTGGATGGGTAAGAATGAGAGCACAGAGATTGTTGGCTATTGTGATGCAGATTGGGCTGGAGATAAGAGTGATAGGAGATCAACAACCGGCTATTGTACCTTCATTGGAGGCAACTTGGTAACTTGGAAGACAAAGAAGCAGAAGGTGGTATCTTGTTCTAGTGCTGAAGCTGAGTATAGGGCAATGAGGAAGCTTGCAACCGAGTTAACATGGCTGAAGGCTCTGCTCAAGGACTTTGGCATAGAGCAATCAAGTCCAATCACCTTCCATTGTGACAACCAGGCTGCTATTCACATTGCAACCAACTCAGTGTTTCATGAGAGGACAAAACACATTGAGATTGATTGTCACAAGGTAAGGGAGAAGATTGAAGATGGAACTATTCTGCCTTGTTACACAAAGAGTGAAGATCAGCTTGCAGACATCTTCACAAAGGCTGCTAGTCTTAAGGTTTGCACTCATGTCTTTGGCAAACTAGGGCTGGTGGCTATCCATGATTAGAACTCTCCTGATTCATGAGGAGCATACTATTTTTCCCTTGATGTGGTTTTGTCCCAAGTGGTTTTCCACATCAAGGTTTTTAATGAGGTGTTGCCATGATCATTCCAAGTTCAGTCTTTAGGGTGATTCCAAAGTCTGAACTTGAGGGGGAGTATTGATCATGATAAGACCATGTATTGATCATGTTAAGACCTTATGTTGCGGCTCAAGACTTGCCATATTTGGCTCTTAGGTTAAACACTTTGTAAAACCTATAAGAACATGTTGTATGGCCGCAAATGAATAACAAGTTTTGTGACTCTATTCTCTCTCTATACTTGCGCAATCTTACTCTTGTTCTAGCTATGTTCATTCTCTAAATATCACAGATGGATCCGGGGCTCGTTGACTCAAGAGCTAATATGCGGTTCTACTTTGATTTGGTGATTCAATATCACACTTCTGCTCATGCTTGGGTGCCACGGACGAGCTTCTGCACCCTCATCTCTTGTGGTCTCGGTCTTGTCCTCCCTTGGTGGTTGTTAGGCTTTCTTGCTGCTTCCAAGGTCGGGTGGTACTTCTTTCCGGTTCTTCTCTTTGGTTCATGAAATAATATGGACACCTTTGGCAAGAAGAAAGTGCGTTAGGTGTTATTTAAGACAAGACAAACGTCCTGAACATATACTCTTATTAAGATGTGGTTGTGGTCTTAAAACATATTTTGATTCCTCATTTTCTTTTAATTGCATTAGGTCCTTTAGTATGACTGTGGAATCAGTAGAGATTAATTGGTTTAAAGAAAGGCTTGCCTGATTAAAGCTCTCAGACTTGTTTTGGTCGGGCGGATTTTCTTTGATCTCAGCCTTGACTCCGGTTAATTGATCAACCTCAATCCTTATGGTGCTGGTCGTGGCATGATCCTCCTTAAACGCTTGGCTGATGTTAGATTTAGACGAGGTTGGTTGGGTTGGATGTTGTAGTCTTTTCTTCCCAACTCCTTGTGTTATAGACTCCATTGTAGAACTTTTACCTACATGAATTCCTAATGACCAGAGCAAGTGCATCATAGATGTGTTAAAAAGTTTAAAGATGTGTGGTGTAAGATATAAGTTTATCTTGACAGCATCAACAAATTGGAAGGCGATCTGCCCTTTTGCTGCGTCCGTGATACAATCAGTGTGGCTCACAGCTCATAAACGTCCAACAACAAATCATTCTCCTTTAAATCTCTAAGATGGTCCTTGATTTCGTCTCTTGTACCTGTTTCATCCCTAATACTCTTGGAACAAATCAAGTGCGTTATCGCAGTCATGAAATCATAAGTAGTTACACAAATTTCAGCTTGGACCAGCTCATTGAGTCACAAGTGATCTACCTTGGCCTCAACTTTCTTAAATTCAGAAGTCACCTTATTAGTAGCCAAGAGATGAGCTTCTTCATGGGGCTGGGCTCTGGTGTTTTTGTCCCGGCTTCTTGGGTGGACTCGGTCTTAAGTGATCTAAAGGCTTGAGGCTCTTTATACAACTCAAAGGCTGCTGGTTTATTCAGTGCTGGATCCAATTCTTCTTGGACAAGGCCGGATAGTGCTGCTGCCTCCGTTGGGGTGTCAGCATGGTCCATTTGATTCTCTGTTCTACCTGCGTCCTGCTCAACATCTTGGACAAGGGAAAGTGCATTAAAACAGTTTTTGGATCGTGCTAAACAAATTGAAAATTTTCAGTGTGGACATTAGGTGAATTAGCTTGCGGATCACATGTCATATTTGGTTGCACCGGTTCTAGTTTTGTGGTAGCTTTCCTTGTGGGACAAAACTTGGCAGAATTTCCTTGTGCTTTGTACATGTGGTAAGTTAGTTTACTTAAGTCATTAAGGTTATAACACTTACCTTGGGAATATCTTTTGGCTTAACCAAGGGTGCTGGATTTGAAGTTTGTTTCACAAAGGATGTTGTCTTTGCGCTTGGACGGCCTCTTGGAGGCAGTATATGTGTGACATACTGCTCATATATAAGGCATTTGATATCTTCCCAAGTGTGTGCTGGCTCCTTGTAATGAACTCTCCATTTCTCCTCGTGTTTCCAGCATGAATAAGCTCCTCTGGTCAAGGTGTGGATAACATACGAGGGCTTGTCTTTTTATAGGATGTTGTAATACGAAAAGTGGTACTCCAAATATATTTCCGATTGAAGATAGTCCCCAGTTCCTGAAAAAGATACGGGTGTTGAACCAAATATATAAGAGTTGTATTTAGATTGAGTCCAAGATCGTGATGGTCTTAGTCTGGTGGTGTGGTGCGGGCGGTGTTGGGATAGTGTCCTGAAATCACACTTGTACTCACTCCTGATGATAGTTGTGTGTCGAGATCATACATTCGTATAATACTGGGCGGTTGCAATGTTTTGCTAGAAGCCTCTTGCAATTTGTAAGTTGTATACTTACTGCCAGTGTTATATGATCCTATAGAGTCACACACCTAAGCAAACTGGAAGCTAAGACATGGGAATGATCATTATGGTAATGATCATATTAATGTGTATCCAATACACATTATTATCGAGAAAATGGTGTTGTGTCGATCGACACAGCTTGTGTGTCAGTCGACACAGTTCGGGTTTCGAAAGGGCTTTTCGAAATTATGACTTAATCAAGTCTGGCCCGTTAAGTGTGTTTTAGGTCGAATAAAACTTGATAGTCTCGACCAAAAACGTTAGTCGTCCACTTTTTCTTGACAGAAAGAGTAGAAACACCAGAAACTCTCAGATCCCATAGATCCGGCACTAGCATCCCGTTTCCAGCTTGTGTGCGTGTGTATCTGGTAGAGGCGAGGCACCTGTGTCGCTACTGATCTCGTTCACCACTCATTCCTCTGCCAGTAACAAGGTAAGAACGAGGTTAGTGATTCAATATATCAAACCCTTAGATCCTAGGAGATCCAACAGGCGGTAACGGTCGGGTGGCTAGGGCTCCGTCTCATCTGCGACATGGTCTTCTTCCGAGTCCTCTTGTTGATAGGAATGCACGGTTTTTCCCTTATTAGCGTGATATTGTGGTGGAGTCGGCTGTTGCAGAGGTGCGGGCAGTGACAGCCGTTCAAACAGGTTCAGACGGTCTCCTTGGACATATAGGGCTCTGAGTACTTGAACCATAGTCACAGATGCTTCTTGGTAGACCATAGTATCTAGTTCCTGCTAAAACACAACTAGAAAGAAGATCAAATGCAAAAGAAAAAACAAATGAAAACTAGCAAATCACAAAAAGGCAAAATGCAAGAAATGGCGAATATGCAATTCTATCCTATTTCTTCTTCTTTTTTTATAACTTAAACGGAATCTAAGGAAACTGTCTAAATGGTAAGAACTGACTGAAGTGTATGCAGAAATGAGGCAATTAATACACGCAGCAAGCAAACGAGATGGTCGGCTTAATGAACAAAGACCCTATACAATATGCTTCAATGTCCGCAAATGCACTTCTAGTCCTATGCTCTTGTTCTTTTTTTTTTCACTCTTAGATGATGCAACAGAAAGTAAAGATGCATATACAAACAACTTAACACTCAAACAATTCGGCAATTCAAGCAAACACAATTCGGAATCCAATCATCCAACTTAAAAAACCGATGGTAAAAGAGACAAAGCCGGTTATGAACTATGACTCCTATGCAGACTAATCAAACTAGAACAGAAGCCAAAATCTGAAATAAACAAAAACACACCGAGAGTCAAGCAATGAACACAAACATCCAACAACCTTAGCAAGAGTCTATATGCAACCGATTCTAATTCAAACAACCTAACTGATTCGTTTCCTTTTTGTTTGTAAGATGCAAGACAACCTAACTAATGCAGGACATGGGCCAAAAGTAAGGAAACAAGCAGAAGTAATCGCAACACTCAAAGTAAGCAATCGGTTCAGCAAAACAATGCCGCCGGTTTTACTTCTAGCAACCTAATCTCGGTCAAACTTAAAACTAACAACCTAAAACTTTTTTTGAATGATGCAAACTAATCAAATAACTAACAACCTAAATGCAATTTTAACCAAAAACAATAGCAAAATCAAGCAAGCAATCCGACAACAAGCAATAACAACTAGCGATTTCAAACAAACCCTAATGCGGCCGGTTGCTATCAAACTCCCTAACTCACTTTTATTTTTTGATTTTATGATGATGGTATGCAAGAACATAAACAAGTAATATAACAGAAGCAAATATTCAAATAGAAGCAAAATGAGAGAATTAATGCAATAATTTTCTTGATTTTTTTTTCCGAATGATGGAAGCCAAGCAAGCAAAGAGTAAAAATAAAAAGTGTAAGGATAGAGATAACCGATTGGTTTCAAGAGCCTAACCTATCATACCAGATGATGTAAGATCCCATGGAGGACCTCACACATGGACCTGCTGATGGAGCAAGGAGCTGAACTGAGGTTGCTCTCTCCTTGTCCCGTCGGATATATAGGCGGATGATGGGGATTTTCAGCTGGACTGAGGTCGCTCTATGTGTGGGCTGTTGGATGGATGATGGAAGTTGAACAGAAAACAGTAAAAAGTCTCACACGAACAAGGGGAAGCCACTCAAGTTCAATGCAAGGTGCAGCCATTAAGGGCTAAAAAAACCTTAGGTTTTAATTATTTTCTTCAATAATTGGTTAAGGGTTTTCCCATACACTAGTGGCTTATATAGGCCAAAAAATAAAAACTAAAGGCTTTAAGGGGCCTTTAAAAAATAGAAATAAAAAGAACAGAAAAGACAGAATAGACCGTAGTCTCTCTCATGTATCGGGCCTTGGATTACCTCATTAAAAACCTTAGTGGGAAAACCCATTGGGATAAAACCACAGTAAGTGAAAAGAGTATAAACCTTGACTCAGAGATGTTTTGAACGCCCTCCTGGTCGCCTAGTATAAGTCTAAAGTGCATCAAATCCGTGAGCTTCCAAAAAAGGCATGTCCATAAACCATTAGATTAACACTTGATTAACTTCTCCATCCGAACTCGGATTGGCCCAATTCCAACTCTCATGGATTCCTTGATGAGTCAAGACTCCAAAACAGGTTACTTTGCTGCTTGATTCATCCTGGTCCGCTCTGAGATCCAAAATAAGTGGCAGTTGGTCTCCAGCTGGTTCCTTGGAAATTTTCTATATTGTAACTTGCATAACTTCGTCGTGTGACAAGATTTTGGAGAACTTCCACCTCTTGATGATCCCTTGATGAGTTAGTTTCTGCAACAAATTGATTCACAGCTTAACTCCTCCTGGTTATGTAGATATCATCCAAAACATGTACATATGTCCCTGGTATGATCAAGCCGCTCCTCTCCAAGGGCGTATACCGGCTTGGTGAGCCCTCTTGTATTCTGCATGGTTGATTATGACTTGATGCCCTCATCAGAAAATGTCCAGATATTGAGAAAGAACGAGGTATAGATCACGACTAGTCCTCACTTTAGACCTAGATTGATGGAGATCGATGATAGATCTGACAAAATAGAGACGAAGAAGGATTCACGGATTCGGATCTGAAAACGGGGATCGGGATAGATCGAATCTACAAACAGAGATATAGTTATATGCGGGATATCGAGATCTAACCTTACTTTCAAGAAGATCGTAGAAAACAATACTCAAACCATTCAAGGAGGCAACAACTCGGTGTAGAAACACAATTGCAGCTCACGCAAAAGAAAATAGTGGCAATCAGCGGGTTTCCGGGGACGGGGGTGGAAATCCGGTGGCTCTGGTGATCTTTGGTAGTCGGCGGTCGGCTCCTTTAGAAATCGTCGGCGTGGTCGGTGGTCGTTGTTGTCCAGTGGCTGTCGACGGCTCCAGATTTAGACAAAGCTTTGCATTCTCTCCAAATGTGATTTTCTAAGAGGGGGTACTCCAATTTATAAGAGGGGAGGAGACCTAAGTTTTCTGGAGTGGGGCATGGGGCTTGGGTCCACTTCCCTCTTCCCCTTTGTGTCCAAATATGGGTTGTTACAATTCTCCTCCACCAATCAAGATTCGTCCCCAAATTCCTTTCATTACAAAGCGTTTACTAGAGTACGTAAACAAACTCTGGAAGACTCAACTTTAGCATCAGTTCTGGTTCCTAAAACTATTCTCGGATTCCGCCTCTCTCCCAATTAACCAATTCCATTTTGGTTCACTTTCCATTAACTTCTGATTGTCGAAGACCAAAAATTTTGACAGGCTTACTGATCATAGACATGTTACGGTTAACATTTGACGGCTGCTCAAATAAGATCAATTCCGGTTCACGAACGAATTTAAGCAAGACGAACACGTGAAACACATTGTGAAATTCAGACAACTTTTGTGGCAGCTCTAACTTATACGCCACGCACCAGTCCTCTCGATTATAACAAACAACCCCATATACCATGGCAACTTGCGGTTCGGATCGTTACCCCATAGAGTTCTCATCTTAAGATACACTGAATCGAGTACTGCGGACTCCAATTTCTTGCAACTCTTATCCACATAACTTTTTTGACGGTCGTAGGCTTCCTTTAGCCTTTCCTTAAGCAATTCCACTTTCTATACCGTCTATTAGATCATTTCTGGCTTTACATCACGTCTCTTCCACACCTTGGTCAAGCATAAGGAGGTCTTGCAAGGTCTACAATATAAAGACTCGTATGGCTACCTCCATAAGCTCGAGTGGTAGCTATTGTTGTAGGCAAACTCGACCAGCGGTAGATACTTCACCCACTTTCCTTCCCAATCCAGCACACAAGCTCTCAGAATATCCTTTAATGTCTGAATGGTCAGCTAAGACTGTCCATCCGTCTGCTGGTGATATGTCATAGTGTGGTGCACTCTCGTCCCCATTTCCTTCTAAAAGGCCTACCAGAAGATCAAAGTAAAATTTGGGTCTCTATCCGACACAATACTAATTGGCGTCCCGTGCAACATCACAATAAAATTTGCATACATCTGTCGAGAATATCCGCTCCATTCGTTTTCTTGATCCCCAGGAAATGTGCGGATTTGGTGAGTCGGTTCTTGATTACCCAAATCGCGTCCTTCTTCCCTGATGTTCTTGGTATCCCGGTAACAAAGTCTATTATTACCATGTCCCATTTTCATTCTGGTAAGGGCAACCCTTTAAGAAATCCACTTGGGACTTTCCTTTTTACTTTTACTACCTAACACATCTGACATAGCGAAACCTAGGTAACAACATCCTTCTTCATCCCGTCCCAATGGTAGTACCACTTTAAATCCTGATACATCTTCGTGCTGCCCGAATGAATCAAGAATTGCGACTTGTTAGCCTTACTTAGAACCTCATCTCATAGCTCATTGTTGTTTGACAAAAAATTAGGATTTTGAATAAAAAGGTGTCGTTGGTCGCTGTACGGGGTACCCAACCACTTCCTTGTCGACAAATTCTCATAGGGTTCCGCCCTACTATTGGGATTCCTTAATTTTTGATGCAAGATGGAAGCGTGTTTGACGTAGAACAGGGACTGAGGTCTCTCTATTCTAGATCGTGGGTGATGTAGTGGTAAGATGAATTCAATCCTCGGGTCTCTAGACTCCTTAGAATGAACGAGAGATGATTGAATGGATAGAAGATGGATTGATTGTCGCCACACAAGAGATGAAAGATCTTGTGATAAGACTGAACCTAAGGTCGCTTGATATGACTCACAAGAAAGCTTAGAATTCGAAAGGTGTTTTCTCTCAAAGAAGAAGAACTGCGTTATTGTATTGATACTTGGTTAATGATACACGGCTGCTAAGGATCCTTATAAAGGGGATCGTGCAGCTGTTGCCTTCTAGGGCAGAAAACCTAATTACAACGGCTACTAAATACTAAAATATCCTATGGTCCGACTTTAAAGTAATACAGGGAAACTTGACTCACTTAACGACTAATACAGACTCTGACTCAGACAACTAATGTAATACTTGGACCTGCAAAATGAACAAACACAATATATGAATTGAAATCATACCTTATTGAGCTTGTGTGGTCGTCCATGGTTAGGTCTAAGTGGGCTGAATTGAGAAGATCATCATCGAGTCTTCAATTGTCTTCATTTGATCTTCTAAACGCTCCACTTGATAATCTTGAGCTAGGAGACTCTGAATGGACGTGTTGAACAGTGCTCTGAGTCTTCTAGTTCCTGATCTTGTCCTTGGAGGATCTCTCATGGTCGTCACGTCTTGAGCAGCAGGTACTTCTTCTAGGTCTTCTTGACGTATCTCTACGCTTGAGTCAATGCTTGAGTCAATGTCCTCATCATTCCCTCCCTCTTGAGAAGATTCTGAACTCAGAATTCCATCATCTGCATTATAAGGAAGCAAGTCAGCAACATTGAACACTGGTGAAATGGTCAACTCACCTGGCAGATCCAGCTTGTAGGCATTGTTGTTGACTCTCTCCAGCACTCGAAATGGTCCAGCTCCTCTTGGCGCTAGTTTGGACTTCCTCTGGTTTGGGAACCTCTCTGTACGCATGTGAACCCACACCCAATCTCCTGGATTGAAGATGAGCTCCTTTCTCCCTTTGTCAGCAGCCTTCTTATACTTGGCCGTCCTTTCCTCTATGTTGGCCTTCACCTTCTGATGCAGTTTCTTGATTAACTCAGCCTTTGATTCTCCATCCTGATTAGTAACATCTAATGGCGGCAAAGGAACAAGATCTAAAGGGGTTTCTGGCTGAAATCCATAGACAATCTCAAAAGGTGACAACTTAGTAGTAGAATGGTTAGCATGATTATAAGCAAACTCAACATATGGAATACAATCTAACCAGTTCCGTAAGTTCTTACCAACCGTGGCTCTTAAGAGAGTAGATAGAGTTCTGTTTACAACCTCAGTTTGTCCATCAGTTTGTGGATGACAAGTTGTTGAGAAGAGTAGCTTGGTTCCTAGCTTCCTCCAAAGAACTCTCCAGAAGTGACTCAGAAACTTCGTGTCTCGGTCAGAAACAATAGTTCTCGGGATCCCATGTAAGCGTACTACTTCTTTAAAGAATAACTCATCAGTTTGAGTGGCATCATTAGTCTTGGCACAGGGAATGAAATGTGCCATCTTTGAGAAACTGTCCACTACAACAAAAATAGAATCCTTTCCTCGGATTTTGGGTAAGCCTAAGACAAAGTCCATTGATATATCAACCCAAGGCATACTAGGAATAGGAAGTGGCATATATAAACCATGTGGATGTGACTGTAGGATTGTTCGGTTGATCCTGATTCAATTCTCATATTGATATCAACCTAAACATGCATCAGATCTAGGTGTTCTTATTTAGAAACATTATGATCTCACCTTTTACCTGTTTGTTGCAGCGGAATTGATGAACAGGTCAGAGATCAGGGAGATACACCAAGGGATGAATCCTCCAAAGGCTCACACACGCAATCACCGGAAACTGGCTGCTAGACCACCAGGAGATGGGGCGCAGAAGAGAGAGAGAGGCGCGGCTGAGTATTAGGGTTGGGGAGAAAAGACTTGGCTTTTAGTCATTAAAAGCCTTCTCTTTCCCTTTTGGGCTTTTGGGCCCAATCTGATTAAATCCCATTTAATCAGACCCATTAATCTTTCTCTCTTAGTACGACAAATGCCTAGCACTTTTGTCGTACTTCTGCTATGCCGTTCCAACATTATTTCCTGCTAGCTTAAGCGTGTGACCCATATGGGATCATACAATAAAGGCAATAAGTCCAAGACTTATAGATCATGAGCGGACTCTAGCAAGCCATCATGACCCCCAGTATTGTATGACTTATGTCTGATCACTGACATACTCTTACGTTATAGAGACAGTACAGAGATTGCTGGACACAATTCCAACAATCTCCCACTTGAACTGGAATCTCTGTATTCATAATCCCTTTCGTCTCAATATCTCGATTAGTCATAAGGCAAGATTAGTGTCATCCTTATAAAGCCTAATCTTGTTCATCGGACTCTGATTTGATACTGACAATCCAAACGACTCGGGAAAGTCCGTTTGAGCATGGCCATGCGTTTTCCAGTATTCAAATCTCCGATTGGCCTAGAGATATTCACTCCATTTATATTGGAGGGACAAATCCCATCTTGTTCCATCACTGTAAACTACTCATTTCATGATGTACCCAAACAAGGTCCTTATAGCTATCACAGAACGATAGCGTTAGACAATGATCAAAGTACATCAGTCCATGTGCAGTCACATGCATGTGAACTCAGGTCTAAGGACTATACTCTATAGTCGTAGTAAGAATCTCTTATGACACAGATATAAATATCCTGAAGAGTTCTTATAAGCGGGTCTTGTCCGGTCGTATGTTCCCAACATACACCTATGTACTGACTTTGATGCCGCGCATCTATGACACACTGAGACTTTGTCATAAGTCACGTACCAATCCAGTCTCACACGGTTGTTGATGTTCCAATTTCAACAACCTTCGACTAGGGACAGGATGATGCAAAACATTTATCAAATATAGGATCTCATGATCAAGCTAAATGACTTTGATGACTCAAGATCAAGTCACTTACTTCGATGACCTATAAAATGTTTCATATCATTTTGGAACGATTATTTCATCACAGTTAAAATAATCTTGAAATAATAATTTCATTAAAACATAAAATAATGTTTTACAAGAACATATCAAATAACTAAAATAAAGCTCACAAAACTCCCACTCAAATTTAGATTACATTTCAATGTTTCTAATGCCTACAGCTTCAGTCAGTACCTCGAGCTTAGGCCTTGGGAGTGGCTTTGTCAACGGATCAGCGACATTATCATCTGTCGGAACTCGGCTGATCTTGACTTCCTTTCTATTAATGATGTCACGTATCAAGTGATATCTTCTTTGAACATGCTTGGATTTCTGGTGTGATCTTGGTTCCTTTGCCTGAGCTATAGCACCATTGTTGTCACAAAACAGTGCCAGAGGCTCAGCCGCATCTGGTATCACACCTAGTTCCATAATGAACTTTCGTATCCAAACAGCTTCCTTCGCTGCTTCCGAGGCGGCGATATATTCAGCTTCTGTAGTGGAATCAGCAACGGTGTCCTGCTTGGAGCTTCTCCAACTTACTGCACCGCCATTCAGACAAAAGACATAACCGGACTGTGACCGGAAATCATCTGTGTCTGTCTGGAAACTTGCGTTCGTGAATCCACTGACTTTAAGCACATCACTTCCACCGTACACTAAGAACTTATCCTTAGTATGTCTTAGATACTTCAAGATGTTCTTTACGGCAATCCAATGGTTTTCACCTGGATTTGACTGGTATCTACTCGTCATGCTCAATGCATAAGCAACATCAGGATGAGTACAGATCATGGCATACATGACAGATCCTATTGCAGATGCATAAGGAATATTCTTCATGCGCTCAAGCTCAGCAGCCGACGTAGGGCTCTGCTTCTTGCTTAGCGTTGTGCCATGTACCATCGGCGTGAAGCCCTTCTTGGAATCTTTCATGCTGAATCTTTGTAGGACTTTGTCAATGTATGAGTCTTGACACAAGCCTATCAGCCTCTTAGGTCTATCGCGATAGATCCTAATTCCAAGAACGTATGCGGCTTCACCCATGTCTTTCATGGAAAAACAACTTCCAAGCCAGTCCTTTACAGACTTCAGCATTGGAACGTCGTTTCCGAGAAGCAGTATGTCATCAACATACAGAATAAGAAAAACGATTTTGCTCCCACTAGTTTTCTTATACACGCATTGTTCTTCTTCGTTTCTGATGAAGTCAAATTGCTTGATCGCTTCATCAAAACGAAGATTCCAGCTCCTCGATGCTTGCTTCAATCCATAAATGGATTTATGAAGCTTGCATACTTTCCCAGCATTCTTTGGATCTATGTAACCGTCAGGTTGCGTCATATACACATCCTCTTCCAGAATACCATTCAGGAAGGCGGTTTTCACGTCCATCTGCCAAATTTCATAATCATGAAAAGCTGCAGTTGCTAGTAGAATCCGAATAGATTTCATCATAGCCACCGGTGAATAGGTTTCATCGTAGTCCACACCGTGAACTTGTCTGAAACCTTTTGCCACCAACCTGGCTTTATAAATCTGGACATTTCCATCCACGTCAATCTTCTTCTTGAAGATCCATTTGCACTCGATGGCTTTTACACCAGCGGGTAAGTCAACCAACGAAAATACTTGGTTGACCGACATGGAGTCCATTTCGGAATCAGTGGCCTTGCGCCACTTAGAGGAATCTGGGCCCATCATGGCTTGATTGAAGTTCGATGGTTCATCACCATCAATGATCAAAAGATCATGACAGTCAGTCACGAGGAATCCCTGATATCTCTCGGGTTCGTGACGGATCCTCCCGGATCTTCGAACTTCAGGTACTACAGGTTCAGGCTCTACAATTTCTTGTAGATCCTCCTGCTGCTCTTCCTCATTAGGTTGAGCAGTATCCTGTTCATCTTGAATTTCTTCAAGCAGTACCTTACTCCCACTGTCTTTCTTAGAGAGAAACTCTCTCTCAAGAAAGTTACAATCCCGGGCAACAAAGATCTTGTTTTCGGAACGTAGATAGAAGTAATAAGCCTTGGTTTCCCGTGGATAACCAATGAAGTAGCATTTATCAGATTTTGGTGTAAGCTTATCTGAGATTAATCTCTTAACATAGGCTTCACAACCCCAAATTCTTAGATAAGACAGCACTGGAGCTTCTCCAGTCCATAATTCATATGGTGTCTTTGCTACTGCTTTTGATGGCGCTCTATTTAGAGTGAACACTGCTGTTAGCAGAGCATATCCCCAAAGGGATATTGGAAGGTCTGTGTGACTCATCATAGATCGAACCATATCCAATAAGGTCCGATTTCTCCTCTCAGACACACCATTCCATTGAGGTGTTCCAGGAGGAGTGAGTTGGGACACGATCCCACACTCTCTTAGATGATCACTGAATTCCTGGCTTAAATATTCTCCTCCTCGGTCGGACCGAAGAGCCTTAATGCTTTTGCCAAGTTGGTTCTGTACTTCATTTTGGAATTCTCTGAACTTCTCAAAAGATTCAGACTTATGTTTCATCAAATAAACATATCCATACCTACTGAAATCATCAGTGAAGGTAATGAAGTACTGATAGTTTCCTCTTGCATTAGTGGACATTGGGCCACACACATCAGTGTGTATCAGGCCCAATAAGTCACTGGCCCTCTCGTTAGGTTTATTAAAGGGGGCCCGTGTCATTTTGCCCATCATGCAGGATTCGCATTTCTCACATGACTCAAAGTCAAATGAGCCAAGAAGTCCATTCGAATGGAGCCTCTTGATGCGTTTCTCGCTGATGTGCCCTAAACGACAATGCCATAGAAAAGTTCGGTTTTCCTCATTAGGTTTAAACCGTTTTGTATTAATGTTATAAATTGGCGCGGATTGATCGAGTATGTAAAGCCCATTCGTAAGAGGGGCAGAACCATAGAACAAATTGTTGCGATTGAAGGAACATAATTTATTCTTAACTGAAAAATCATAACCTTCCAAATCCAACAAAGAAATTGAAATAATATTTCTGCTTATAGCAGGTACAAAATAACAATTATTAAGTTCTAAAATCAATCCCGAAGGTAAAGACAACAAGTATGTTCCTACAGCTAGTGCTGAAACTTTCGCTCCATTCCCAACTCGTAGCTCTACTTGTCCTTGCTTCAGCCTTCTACTGTTGCTGAGTGCCTGCATATTAGTACAAATATGAGCCCCACAACCAGTATCCATGACCCATGAGGTATTATCAGAAGTAGTTGTATTAACTTCTATAACAAAAATACCTGATGAAGAAGTCTCGAAAGTCTTCTTCTTTAATTCCTTTAGACCTTCCTGGAATTTCTTGCAATCTCTTCTCCAATGCCCCAGTTCTTTGCAGAACCTGCACATGTCAGTAGGCCCAGCCTTGGACTTGGGCTTGGGCTTTGGCGTGTCCTTGTCCGCGACTTGGACACCCTTGGCCTTTCCCTTATCCTTAGCAGAAGACTTCTTAAACCCCTTGCCCTTTTGTACCATAAGCACATTGGGGTCCTTGGCGGTTTTCTTCAAGTTGGGCTCTGCAGTCTTGAGCATTCCGTGAAGCTCAGGCAGTGTCTTACTCAAGCCATGCATGTTAAAGTTCAGAATGAACTGATCATAGCTTGCAGGTAAAGACTGCAGAATGATGTCGCAGGCAAGTTCCTGGCTGATTGGGCAGTCGAGTTTGTGAAGATGATCGAGATAACCCATCATCTTCAACACATGAGGACTCACTGCCGCATTCGCAGCCAACTTACAGTCCAAGAGGTTCTTAACTGTCTGGAACCTCTCGGTCCTAGCCTGCTCCTGAAAAAGCGATTTCAGGCTTGCCATGATCTCGATTGGAGACAATACACTTTCGAACTGTTTTTGCAGCTCAGGAGTCATTGTCACCAACATCAGGCAATAAACATCATTTTCATCTGACGAATGCTTTTCCCAAGCATTGTGCAGAGTCCTGGCAGCATTGGCAAGAGGCTTCTCGGGGAGGGGATCTCGAAGGACGTAATCCTTCTTCTCCTGCTTGAGGACCAGCCTCAAGTTCCTTGACCATGTCAGGAAGTTCGTTCCAGTCAGCTTCTCCTTCTCGAGAACAGACCGGATCGAGAATGTGTTTTGAGTGCTTGTAGTAGTCATATCTGAAATATATAAATGAAAAGGTTATTAGTTATATGTTCAAAATGATTAATCTTGTATTAAAGTATAATATGATTAATCATGCATTATATTCAATAACATAAGTTACCCTCAATAGAATATAATGATTCCAAGATCCACATATAACTAAGATCAAAGTGGGCCACTGGCCGTCACCCAACCTTAGCTTATATCGGTAAGCCCTATATCGGTTAATTATATCCGTGATATAACTCTTGGTTGTGAATCTGGGCCCGAGGCCCAATCCACTCTGATGTCTTAAGGCCCGGGACTCCCGATGGCCTAGTCAAGAAAACCGGACTATACAGTCATGTAATCATTAATGTCTGGGACTCCCAATGACATTTATGAATCACAAACCGTCTTACCCACGCAAAAGCAGACATCCTCACACTGTAAGGCCATGAATGCAATTGAATGGGCTTTGACAGCTGACATAGCCTGGACAAGACATCCAACGCTTGATATTATTTGAGGTTCGTAGGTTTATTAAAATCATTCCCAAAATAGAAGATTACTATTTCGGGAAACTTTCTATTTATGGAAACCTACTATTTTTGGAAACTTTCTAAAATTGGAAACTTTCTAAAAACGGAAACTTTCTAATTTTAGAAATTCCTTTAAAATCCAAAACCCGCAAATTCAGAAACTTCTATTTTAAGAAACTTTCTAATTTTAAAATTTCGGAAACTTTAATTTAAAATCGACTTTAATATTTTATAAAATAGATTTTAAATTAATCTGAAGAAAGACTCAATTAACTGGCCCAATTGTTTTAACTTCTTGGCCCGAGGCCCAAGAATTGGTCCATGTCCAAGACATGACCCAATTGTCCAATTAATTGACATAACCGGTCTGGTTCATTAAAACTGGTCTAACCAAGTTTTAATTACTACGATGACCACAATTGTCAACCGGTTATTTACTAAACCGGAATTTCTCAATTTATTTGGTCCAACCAAATCAAATTAGAAATTCCTGGTTTAGGCACTAAATCCAATTTTCGACTTTGGATTTCTTATCCCGGTTTAACCAGACTTAATAAAATTATTAAATCTGTTTATTAAACCGAAACGTTGATTTTTAATCAAGTTTTAAACCGAACCATTAACCGAAACGAACCGACTGATCACGTAAACCGATTACGACCTAATCGTAAGTTTTACGCAATCACGTCAGCCGTCAAGCCGCACACAATCGATCCGAGATCGACACGGCAGCCGGACGGTACGCTCGGTCACGCGGGACGGTAGGAGGCAGCACGGACGGACGCTCCACGATCGCCGAGCGATCGGGACGCGACGCACGCGACAGCCGGGACGCGATCGGGACGTCGTGATCGGACGCGATCGCCGTGCGATCACTCGGCCGATCGACCCAACCGGTCATCCTGACCGTCCGATTCCGACCCAACCGGCCATACCTCACGGCCGTAAAACCAACCGGCCAAGCCGGTCGATCCATCTTTGGCCGATCGCAAATCTGAGTCATATAGCTCAGTTTTGTGATCCAATCAATTTGTTTAGAGTTCAATTCTGATTCTTAACTGTTTTTATCTTATCAGTAATTGATTCAAAAACAATTCTAAACAGATTAAACAACCTAAACATGAATCTAAAACAAGAAACCTAAGAACCAATGGCTCTGATACCACTGTAGGATTGTTCGGTTGATCCTGATTCAATTCTCATATTGATATCAACCTAAACATGCATCAGATCTAGGTGTTCTTATTTAGAAACATTATGATCTCACCTTTTACCTGTTTGTTGCAGCGGAATTGATGAACAGGTCAGAGATCAGGGAGATACACCAAGGGATGAATCCTCCAAAGGCTCACACACGCAATCACCGGAAACTGGCTGCTAGACCACCAGGAGATGGGGCGCAGAAGAGAGAGAGAGGCGCGGCTGAGTATTAGGGTTGGGGAGAAAAGACTTGGCTTTTAGTCATTAAAAGCCTTCTCTTTCCCTTTTGGGCTTTTGGGCCCAATCTGATTAAATCCCATTTAATCAGACCCATTAATCTTTCTCTCTTAGTACGACAAATGCCTAGCACTTTTGTCGTACTTCTGCTATGCCGTTCCAACATTATTTCCTGCTAGCTTAAGCGTGTGACCCATATGGGATCATACAATAAAGGCAATAAGTCCAAGACTTATAGATCATGAGCGGACTCTAGCAAGCCATCATGACCCCCAGTATTGTATGACTTATGTCTGATCACTGACATACTCTTACGTTATAGAGACAGTACAGAGATTGCTGGACACAATTCCAACAGTGACCTGGATTTGGCTTTGAGGCAAGTGACACACTTGGAACAGAATCGTTCCACATCCTTCTTGAGGTGAGGCCAAAAGAAGTGTCCTACCAGAACGCTCAGGGTCTTATCCACTCCAAAATGTCCCATGAGTCCACCACCATGTGCTTCCTTGATCAACAAGTCTCGCATAGAACCCTGTGGAACACACAAACGCTTTTCCCTAAACAAATAACCATTATGTAAGTAGAAGGAACCTGTTGGGGCAGTGGTACAATCTTGATAGACTGAACCGAAGTCTGGATCATCCTTATATCCATCCTTAAGGTGTTCAAACCCTAAGACCTTAGCCTCCAAAGTTGTGATCAGCATGTGTCGCCTTGAGAGTGCGTCAGCCACAACATTCTCTTTGCCCTTCTTATACTTTATCACATATGGGAATGCTTCTACAAACTCCATCCACTTGGCATGTCTTCTCTTCAGTGTTGTTTGTCCTCTAAGGTGCTTCAAGGTCTCATGATCAGTATGTATGACAAACTCCTTGGACATAAGATAGTGCTGCCATGTCTCCAACGACCTCACTAGCGCATAGAGTTCCTTGTAGTACGTTGGGTAGTTCAAGCTGGCTCCACTTAGTTTCTCACTGAAGTAGGCTACTGGACGCCCTCCTTGAGTTAGCACGGCTCCAATACCTAAGCCTGAAGCATCACATTCAACCTCAAAAGTTTTGTTAAAATCAGGTAATACCAAAACTGGGGCATGCGTCAAGCGATCCTTGAGTCTGTTGAACGCGTCCTCTTGAGCTGATCTCCACTGAAATGCTACGTCCTTTTTGATTACAGCAGTGAGAGGGGCGGCTATAGTACTGAAATCTTTGACAAAACGCCGGTAGAAGCTTGCCAATCCGTGGAAGCTCCTGACTTGTCCTATGTTGTTTGGTCTAGGCCATTCTTGGATTGCTTTGATCTTCTCTTGATCAACCTGTAAACCTTTGGAACTGACAACAAAACCTAAGAAAACCACTTCATTAGTACAAAAGGAGCACTTCTTAAGATCACCATATAGGCTTTCTTTTCGAAGTGTGTCAAGGACTAGCTCAAGATGCTTCTGGTGATCCTCAAACGATTTGCTATAAACCAGTATATCATCAAAGTAAACTACTACAAATTTACTGATGTAAGCTCTTAGAACCTGGTTCATTAACCTCATGAAGGTGCTGGGTGCATTGGTTAGACCAAATGGCATGACTAACCACTCGTATAGCCCCTGTTTAGTCTTGAAAGCAGTCTTCCATTCGTCACCTTCTTTCATCCTTACTTGATGGTATCCACTCCTAAGATCAATCTTTGAAAACACATTAGATCCAGATAGTTCATCAAGCATATCATCTAACCTTGGAATTGGATGTCGATATTTTATGGTGATGTTGTTGATTGCTCTGCAGTCGACACACATCCTCCAAGTTCCATCTTTCTTTGGCACTAAGAGAACTGGTACAGCACACAGACTCAAACTTTCTTTAATGTAACCTTTCTCCATTAAGTCTTGAATCTGCTTCTCCAACTCCTTAGTTTCTGTTGGGTTCATACGGTAAGCTGGACGGTTGGGCAATGGTACACCGGGAACTAGATCAATCTGATGCTCTATTCCTCTAATAGGTGGTAACCCAGCCGGTATCTCTTCAGGGAACACATCTTTGTATCTGTCAAGCAGTGATACAATCTCTGGTACAAGCACATTATCCTGTGAACCTGTAATCAACACATCTCTAAACACCATTAGTAGCACCGTTTCTTTTCGCTCTAAAGCCTTATAGACAGTACTAGGAGTGATGTAAAGGTTAGTTTTACTTACCTTGGCCTCGGCAGCAAATTTGGATTGCATCTCATGTACCTCTTGAGGAGATAATGGAGCAAGCTGGAATTTGCGCTTGTCATGCGTGAAGGAATGAGTATTGGTGCGTCCGTTGTGTATGACTTCTCTATCAAATTGCCATGGTCTGCCGAGAAGCATATGGCCTACTTGCATTGGGACAACATCGCACAAGACTTCATCCTCATACTTCCCTATCTTGAACTGAATCAGAACTTGCTCATGTATCCTGATCTCGGTGCTTGAATCTAACCATCTAAGGCGGTATGGCCTCGGATGTTGGGTTGTCTTCAAACCTAGCTTTTCCACCATAATCTTGCTAGCAGCATTAGTACAAGATCCACCATCAATTATGAGACTACATACCTTGTTCTGAACTGAACATCGAGTGAAAAACAAGTTTTCTCTCTGGATGGTGTCTGGGTCACTCAAGGCACTCAATGCCCTGCAAACAACTAACATCTCTCCTGTCTCGGGAAATGCTACTTCCTCTTCTGAATCCGCAGCTTCAAGGTGTTCCTCTTCATCTTGAGACTCATATCCTCCATCAGGTGTTAAGATCATAACTCGCTGATTTGGACAATCTCGTGCATAGTGACCTTTACCCTGATACTTGAAACAAGTTATGTCTCGCGCTCTTGTATTAGTGGTTTAAGACTTACCTGAGTCAGTACGGTTGTTCCTTGGAGCGTCATAAGCTGACCTCTTATCTTGGGAACCTGAGGCAACAGTCTTGCCCTTGTCAAGGTTCTTAGCTTGCGGTGCACTCCATGAGCTAGGTCTTGAGCGACTCGCTGCCGCTGTCTTTCTCTTGATTCCTTGTTCAGCCTGCACGGCTGCATGCAACAAATCATTAAGATCATGACAAGGTTGACGTTCTACCTTTCTAGCAATCCGGTCATTGAGTCCATCTATGAAATGGCCCATGAGAACTTCTTCACTCTCGTCCAACGCCATCCGGTTCTTGAGTTGTTCAAACTCTTCGTAGTACTCCTCAACACTCTTGTTCTTCTGTGACAGCTGCCTGAACTGCTTTTGCATATCTCTGTGGTAATGAGGTGGCACAAAGCGCCTCCTGAAGTTGTACTTCATGGCTGCCCAGGTTGTGATCCGCTCAAAGTTGTTTCGCCTACGGTCTTGGACTTCTCTGTCCCACTAAGTTAAGGCATGGTCCGTGAGTTGAGCCGAAGCAAGAGCTATCTTCTTCTGGTCATTGTACTCGTAGTAGTCAAAGATGTAGTCCATACACCTCTCCCAATCAAGGTATGCTTCCGGATTAACCCTACCTGCAAAAGTTGGCACAGTTAGTTTCAAATCCTTTGCAAAGTTGCGGTTTACCTCTTGTTGTGGTTGGCGATCACGGCGGTGATGTTGATGATCTCGGTTCCTCCCTCCTGCTCCTGCATTCAGAGTATTCTCACTCTCATCATCATCCGACTGCTCATCATTCCTTGGAAGTTCTAGTCGTCCAACCCTTTGATCAATCCGTCCGATCTGAGCCGACAAGTCATTCCTCAAGGCTTGGAGCGCTTCTAGCAGAGTCGCATTAGGGTCTACTTGTTCTCCTGCCATTGGGTTCCTGTTCCTACATACACTAGAGCAAGCGATCAAGTGACTAGGGAACAAAAGGCACAAAATAAGAAGAAAGATCCTAAGCAAACCTATGATAACTTGTGATACAAGCCATGCGTCTAGGACTGACACAAGAGATGGCTCGGTTACAAGTCAATAAGAATCACGCTCGGTTTTGACAAAAGGATTTTGGAAGGTTGTAAACCGATTTGATTAAATATAGGAGATCTTTAGAAATTTGAAAAGATTTGGAAAACTTTTTTTTTTTTTTTTTTTTTTGAAAACGAGATTTAGTAAAAATAGGAACTAGAAAATCTTAAAATATGGAAAATATCTTCGAAATCTTTGGAAAAGGAGATGAACACCTTTGAACCAAAATTCAAATGGAGAAATCGGATCAAAAGGTCACACTTCTTCTTCTTCGTAAATCTCTTTTTTTTTTTTTTTGAAAGCAAAAATTAAGAACTTAATCAAGAACACAAAGCAAAATTTTTTTTTTTTTTTTGAAAGTTGAAAACGAGTGCAAGAAAAGAAAAGTGTGGAATCTAGAACCTTAAGATTGTCAAGAGAGTTTCGCTTATTGGCTCAAGCACAAAGAAGCGAGTCCTAACTTGAATCAAGGATGTAGATCACAATGAAACAAAAGACTGTTTATGGTTTTTTTTGAATGTAAAAATCGAAAGCTATGAACTAGATTGCAAAGAAACCGAAAGGAAAAGGGATAGATACACCTGATCTAGGAACCTTTCGGCTCTGATACCAGATGATGCAAGATGGAAGCGTGTTTGACGTAGAACAGGGACTGAGGTCTCTCTATTCTAGATCGTGGGTGATGTAGTGGTAAGATGAATTCAATCCTCGGGTCTCTAGACTCCTTAGAATGAACGAGAGATGATTGAATGGATAGAAGATGGATTGATTGTCGCCACACAAGAGATGAAAGATCTTGTGATAAGACTGAACCTAAGGTCGCTTGATATGACTCACAAGAAAGCTTAGAATTCGAAAGGTGTTTTCTCTCAAAGAAGAAGAACTGCGTTATTGTATTGATACTTGGTTAATGATACACGGCTGCTAAGGATCCTTATAAAGGGGATCGTGCAGCTGTTGCCTTCTAGGGCAGAAAACCTAATTACAACGGCTATTAAATACTAAAATATCCTATGGTCCGACTTTAAAGTAATACAGGGAAACTTGACTCACTTAACGACTAATACAGACTCTGACTCAGACAACTAATGTAATACTTGGACCTGCAAAATGAACAAACACAATATATGAATTGAAATCATACCTTATTGAGCTTGTGTGGTCGTCCATGGTTAGGTCTAAGTGGGCTGAATTGAGAAGATCATCATCGAGTCTTCAATTGTCTTCATTTGATCTTCTAAACGCTCCACTTGATAATCTTGAGCTAGGAGACTCTGAATGGACGTGTTGAACAGTGCTCTGAGTCTTCTAGTTCCTGATCTTGTCCTTGGAGGATCTCTCATGGTCGTCACGTCTTGAGCAGCAGGTACTTCTTCTAGGTCTTCTTGACGTATCTCTACGCTTGAGTCAATGCTTGAGTCAATGTCCTCATCAATTTTCCATAACAGGTCAGCTTGATCCAAAACTTATAGCCCAATGACACCTTCTTCCACGGTGGTGGTACCCTAGAGAAGGCTTGCTAAGGTCTTTGCTACCTCCCACACCTCTTTGGCTTCAGACACGACGGTCCTTCTCCTGCTTAAGGCATACTGATAGAGAAAATTTTAATCCCTATTTCTAACTGCAAGTATATAGTGTCGAACGATGTAATATCAAGGGTATCGAATCCACAGAGACTCACGTTTCACGCGATAGATTATATGCAATCGAATTAAGCTAAGCGAAGCAGGTGAAAGCAGTAAACAAAGAAAGTAAAGTAAACGGTGTCGGATCAATGAACGAACACGCTAGACTTATGGAAGAACTTAGGAAATCAAGAATATAAATCAACCAATCAACCATGATTCAGATATCGATGTTCTAGAACTAGAATCACAATTATATAACAAACCAACTCTAGATGCGAATTCTAACTATGTCTAACAATCTAGAAAACCAAATCTCTTTGAGAATTCCAGAGTTCTAAACATGCATTTAATTCAGGTTCTTTCATTCACAATTTACCTTGACCAAATCTCTTTTCGAATAGATAAATTGCTCACTAGGTTATTTTCTAATTAATTAACCAACTCTCGCTGTGCTAATCAATCTAATACCAATAATCTAAGTAGATAATTGAGATTAAACATTAAGAACAACCTAAATGAAGAACTAGATGTGATGAATCCTAATCAACCAGTCTATAATTCCATGAAATCCCTGATGAGAATCTCTTCTCTCTCGAGTACAAGACCAGCCCCAAAATCTCCTAATCTCTGATAGAATAAAGCGTAGCCTAAACAATGGCTCAAAAACCTAATTAATATTCTAAAACACGATTTGGGTCTTCTTGTAAATATGGAAAACTTCTGACGCGCAGGAATTTTGTCCTTTAGTGGTGTCGACCGACACTAAATTAATGTCGGTCGACACTAAGTGCAGACGCACCCAGTGAACTCTGTGAAATCCATGTATGCTGCAAAATCACTCCAAAAGCTCCCAGAATCTCCAGATAAGCTCCAAACATACCTAAACCTGCAAAGGACTCAAAAGACTCCAAAAAAAACTAAAAGAATATGGATAAACACTTATATCATGACTTGAAAACCTGTAAAAACCATGATATATCAACTCCCCTACACTTAGCCTTTGCTTGCCCTCAAGCAAACATAAAACCAAAGTATGAAAAAGGTTTGAAAACACAGAAACTCATTTCGTCATAAGAACATCACATTCACATTCGCTTAGTAATCCACATGAAAACATTTCTGCAGAGATCAAGACCACAATGTACTTCCCCCACACTTAGCAACTGTCCCAAGTAAACTCTACAATCAAGAAAAGAAATCCAATTCACCATACTAACTTCTGTAAATAATTAAGTGCAGTCTCACCGAGGGGGTATCGATCAAAGGACACATAGACTCTTACTCAGCAGTTCCTCAATTGCAGACAATCAACTTCTGGTTTCTTTCTTCTCCTTTTTCTCACTTCAGCAGCTGATTTTTCCTCTTTGGGTATCATTTTATTTTTTCTACCAGCTGCTCTTCCCTCATTGGGGTATTACTTTGGACACATTCCATGAAGCACAAGAGGTAATAGGGGTCTCTACCACTCCCGTGATCACTTCGAAGCTACTAGCTTATCCGCAATTTATTACTTTTTTTTTACTTTGCTTGAAGGGAAGGGAGAAGGGAACCATACTCAGACAGATATACAGATCAAGACCACAATGTACTTCCCCCACACTTAGCAACTGTCCCAAGTAAACTCCACAATCAAGAAAAGAAATCCAATTCACCATACTAACTTCTGTAAATAATTAAGTGCAGCCTCACCAAGGGGATATCGATCAAAGGACACATAGACTCTTACTCAGCAGTTCCCTAATTGCAGACAGTCAACTTCTGGTTTCTTTCTTCTCCCTTTTCTCACTTCAGCAGCTGATTTTTCCCCTATGGGTATCATTTTATTTTTTCTACCAGCTGCTCTTCCCTCATTGGGGTATTACTTTGGACACATTCCATGAAGCACAAGAGGTAATAGGGGTCTCTACCACTCCCGTGATCACTTCGAAGTTACTAGCTTATCCGCAGTTTATTACTTTTTTTTTACTTTGCTTGAAGGGAAGGGAGAAGGGAACCATACTCAGACAGATTTACAGACCTTTCTCTTGTGGTCTCGGTCTTGTCCTCCCTTGGTGGTTGTGAGGCGTTCTTGCTGCTTCCAAGGTCGGGTGGTACTTCTTTCCGGTTCTTGTCTTTGGTTCCTGTAATAATATGGACACCTTTCGCAAGAAGAAAGTGCGTTAGGTGTTCTTTAAGACAAGACAAACGTCCTGAACATATACTCTTATTAAGATGTGGTTGTGGTCTTAAAACATATTTTGATTCCTCATTTTCTTTTAATTTCATTAGGTCCTTTAGTACGGCTGTGGAATCAGTAGAGATAAATTGGTTTAAAGAAAGGCTTGCCTGATTAAAACTCTCAGCCTGGTTTTGGTCGGGCGGGTTTTCTTTGATCTCAGCCTTGACTCCGGTTCATTGATCAGCCTCAATCCTGGTCGTGGCATGATCCTTCTTAAACGCTTGGCTGATGTTAGATTTTGACGAGGTTGGTTGGGTTGGATGTTGTAGTCTTTTCTTCCCAACTCCTTGTGTTATAGATTCCATTGTAGAACTTTTACCTACATGAATTCCTAATGACCAGAGCAAGTGCATCATAGATGTGTTCAAAAGTTTAAAGATGTGTGGTGTAAGATATAAGTTTATCTTGACAACATCAACAAATTGGAATGCGATCTGCTCTTTTTCTGCGTCTGTGTTACAATCAGTGTGGCTCACAGCTCATAAACGTCCAGCAACAAATCCTTCTCCTTTAAATCTCTGAGATGGTCCTTGATTTCGTCTCTTGTACTTGTTTCATCCCTAATACTCTTGGAACAAATCATGTGCGTTATCGCAGTCATGAAATCATAAGTAGTTACACAAATTTCATCTTGGACCAGTTCATTGAGTCGCAAGTGATTTACCTTGGCCTCAACTTTCTTACATTCAGAAGTCACCTTATTAGTAGCCAAGAGATGAGCTTCTTCATGGGGCTCGGCTCTTGTGTTTTTGTCCCAGATTCTTGGGTGGACTCGGTCTTAAGTGATATGAAGGCTTGCGGCTCTTTATACAACTCAAAGGCTGCTGGTTTATTCAGTGCTGGATCCAATTCTTCTTGGTCAAGGCCGGATAGTGCTGCTGCCTCCATTGGGGTATCGGCATGGCCCATTTGATTCTCTGTTCTACCTGCGTCCTGCTCAACATCTTAGACAAGGGAAAGTGCATTAAAACAGTTTTTGGATCGTGGTAAACAAATTGAAAATTTTCAGTGTGGACATTAGGTGAATTAGCTTGCGGATCACATGTCATATTTGGTTGCACCGGTTCTAGTTTTGTGGTAGCTTTCCTTGTGGGACAGAACTTGGCAGAATTTCCTTGTGCTTTGTACATATAGTAAGTTAGTTTACTTAAGTCATTAAGGTCAGAACACTTACCTTGGGAATATCTTTTGGCTTAACCAAGCGTGCTGGATTTGAAGTTTGTTTCACAAAGGATGTTGTCTTTGCGCTTGGACGGCCTCTTGGAGGCAGTATATGTGCGACATAATGCTCATACATAAGCCATTTGATATCTTCCCAAGTGTGTGCTGGCTCCTTGTAATGAACTCTCCATTTCTCCTCGTGTTTCCAGCATGAATAAGCTCCTCTGGTCAAGGTGTGGATAACATACGAGGGCTTGTCTTTTTATAGGATGTTGTAATACGAAAAGTGGTACTCCAAATATATTTCCGATTGAAGATAGTCCCCAGTTCCTGAAAAAGATACGGGTGTTGAACCAAATATATAAGAGTTGTATTTAGATTGAGTTCAAGATCGTGATGGTCTTAGTCTGGTGGTGTGGTGCGGGCGGTAACGGTCGGGTGGCTAGGGCTCCGTCTCATCTGCGACATGGTGGAGTCGGCTGTTGCGGAGGTGCGGGCAGTGACAGCCGTTCAAACCGGTTCAGACGGTCTCCTTGGACATATAGGGCTCTGAGTACTTGAACCATAGTCACATATGCTTCTTGGTAGACCATAGTATCTAGTTCCTGCTAAAACACAACTAGAAAGAAGATCAAATGCAAAAGAAAAAAAACAAATGAAAACTAGCAAATCACAAAAAGGCAAAATGCCAGAAATGGCGAATATGCAATTCTATCCTATTTCTTCTTCTTTTTTTTATAACTTAAACGGAATCTAAGGAAACTGTCTAAATGGTAAGAACTGACTGAAGTGTATGCAGAAATGAGGCAATTAATACACGCAGCAAGCAAGCAAACGAGATGGTCGGCTTAATGAACAAAGACCCTATACAATATGCTTCAATGTCCGCAAATGCACTTCTAGTCCTATGCTCTTGTTCTTTTTTTCACTCTTAAATGATGCAACAGAAAGTAAAGATGCATATACAAACAACTTAACACTCAAACAATTCGGCAATTCAAGCAAACACAATTCGGAATCCAATCATCCAACTTAACAAACCTATGCTAAATGAGACAAAGCCAGTTATGAACTATGACTCCTATGCAGACAAATCAAACTAGAACAGAAGCCAAAATCTGAAATAAACAAAAACACCCCGAGAGTCAAGCAATGAACACAAACATCCAACAACCTTAGCAAGAGTCTATATGCAACCGATTCTAATTCAAACAACCTAACTGAATCGTTTCCTTTTTGTTTGTAAGATGCAAGACAACCTAACTGATGCATGACATGGGCCAAAAGTAAGGAAACAAGCAGAAGTAATCGCAACACTCAAAGTAATCAATCGGTTCAAGCAAAACTATGCCGCCGGTTTTACTTCTAGCAACCTAATCTCGGTCCAACTTAAAACTAACAACCTAAAACTTTTTTTGAATGATGCAAACTAATCAAATAACTAACAACCTAAATGCAATTTTAACCGAAAACAACAGCAAAATCAAGCAAGCAATACGACAACAAGCAATAACAACTAGCGATTTCAAACAAACCCTAATGCGCCGGTTGCTATCAAACTCCCTAACTCACTTTTATTTTTTTGATTTTATGATGATGGTATGCAAGAACATAAACAAGTAATATAACAGAAGCAAATATTCAAATAGAAGCAAAATGAGAGAATTAATGCAATAATTTTCTTGATTTTTTTTTCCGAATGATGGAAGCCAAGCAAGCAAAGAGTAAAAATAAAAAGTGTAAGGATAGAGATAACCGATTCGTTTCAAGAGCCTAACCTCTCATACCAGATGATGTAAGATCCCATGGAGAAGAAGCTGAGGAAGGCTGTGAAGAAGAGTCATGGCCAGGAGAGACTGAATCCCAAATCAGTCTAGAGGGACAAAGCTACTATGAGAACCATGAAGGAGAGAACCATGGATCAGAAACATTAGATATCTTCAATGGCGAGGCTGAATCAGAAGAAGAACCAGAACCATACTCCCAACAAGAAGAAATTGAGGAATCATGGGAGAATAACACAACTTCTGAAACATATCAAGAAGATGAAGAATGGCAGGATGAAGGTTCAGAGTATAGCCCCATGAATGAAGATGAGCTACAACCAGACTATGACTCCACAAGTGAGCATGAAGACGAGGAGACCAAGCAAGAGTCATATCATATTTGTTTTTCAGGACATGGTCAAGGACCAGAAGCATATCTAAGGTGGGAAAAGACTTAGAGGATTGGTTTCAATCAAACCAGATTTCAGAAGAGGAGAAGACATCCTATGCTGAAGAAACTCTCACCATGGATGCCTTTATGTTTTGGGATCAAGATGCCAATATAAGGCTTGATTATGATGTACCAGAATGCTCTTGGGAAGAAATGAAAGAGATATTATACCAAGAGTTTGTGGAAGAAGCTGAGATCAACCAGAAACACTATGTGAAAGTTCATTCCCATCCAGCACCAAGAAGATGGATTCTAGCAAGCAGACCAAGTCCAAGGGCTAAGCCAAAGAGGATTCACTGTCCTAAGCAACATAAGCTCATTCACAACATTCACAAGGAGAGGACTAAGACTAAGCATGTAACTCAAGCTGAGAAAATTCAAACAGAATCAATTCATCAATCTATGAAGCACAAGCAAAGCTCTACATCATTGTCTAAACCACAGAGGAAAAGAGAGCAATGTAAGTCTTCTAAACTTTCAAAAACAGCTAGTACCATTTGCTATAGGTGTCATAAGAAAGGTCATTATGCTGTATCTTGTCCAACTAGAACAGTAGACAGTTCCCAATCACTAGAACTAAAACCGGATTCATCTAGTGATAGTCTAGCTCAATCAAGTTCTGAAATGTCTATTCCTAGTATGATACACTTGTCTTTGCCAAAGGATTTTGATACAGGACACACTAAGGAGCAAAGGGATCATGAAGCTGACAAACACATTGAGGAGCAATGTTCTGAAGTAACCACACTCCAACCATACCAAGACAAAGAGCTTGAACAAACAGCCCTCAGAAACTGTGTGATGAACAATTCTCATCCAACATCATCTGACTTAGTTACAATTGTCACCAATCTCAAGTCAGAGATGTTACCAAACCCCACACTTGGTACTCTAGTAAGTGAAACATCTGAGCTTGTTCAATATTGGAATTCAATTTTAATTGGTCATAGTTTCAAATACTCTGTTTTTAATGATTCAAGTTCAAGTATGATACACTTGTTCTTTCCCATAACTGTCAAGGAAGAAGCAGGTACCAAAGGAGTTTACAAAGACTGGAGAGAAACCACAACTAGTCAGACCTTAGCTCTGAAGCAAAAGGAGAAATCAGTGAGGCATGAAGAAGAACAACAAGTTATCACTAACAACATCTTCATTCAAAGAAAGCCACCAGACAAAACACCAGCCACCAGAGCTACAGAGGAAAACATAGGAGTGATCCTATCATTCCTGCTCAAAGGAGATCCACCAGATGTGCCAATCAACATCAAACCGCAATTATACAAAGGTAAGGTTCTAAACTCCCAAAACAGAATGAAAGCTAACTTGCTTTCTCTTGGTGCAGATTGTATAGTTTCGAGGTCGAAACTTCTTCAAGAGGGAGAGTATGATGAGGACATCAAGTCATCATCAACCAAGGAGCATGGAGAGGACATAAATAAACCAACCAAAATCCTTGGAGAGAAGCAGTTTGATCCCACCAGAGACATAGGTGCATATCTTAGAGCATATCTACCCAACCAGGAAGACTTAAGCAGCAAATCAACCTTTTCCAGAAACTTAACTCATCAAGGAATCATCACGAAGTGGAAGTGTTTCAAAAGCTTTACAGATGAAGAAGATATTCAAGTTACAAATCAGCATATTTCCAAGGAGCTCGCTGGAGACCAACTGCCACTTATTGGAGAGCTCAGATCGAACCAGGATGAATCAAGCTTTGAAACAACTTATTCTGGAGACCCAACTCATCAGAGGCACATGTCGAATTGGAATTGGTACAAAAGGAGTTATGGTTCAAAAGTTATTCAACTTCTAAACCAGGAGATACCACACTTGCCTTTTTTGGACCCATCTAGCATTCAAGTGCAACAACTCTTTCCTGATCAAGAGCCCCACGGTTTGAATGATTTATTTGGCAATAAGGAAGTTCCAGAGATCCTCACCTTTCCCTTAAAGCCATCCAGATACAAAGGTATCATCAAATCCCTTTCATTCAGCCATTCCTACAATCACTCAAACGGCTAGTTTTTGAGTAAAAGAGATTTTGTTTCTTTCTTTAGGTGTCTGAATAAAAATGTACATGAGCACTATATAAGCTCATCACCATCCTCATTTGTAGATCACGCTTTCAGTCATTCAGTAATACAATAGTATTGTTTTTCCTTTCAAAGAAATCTGCCTTTGAATCTGTTCTTTGTTCTTTAGGAGTTAAGTTGTGAGAAGCACTTAGTTTCTACTGAATTTTGTGGTTAAGCTTGTTTGTGTGATTCAAACAACTTATTCACGCACTGATTGAGAGAGTCAATCCCTTCTATCCATCCCATCCCTTAGCTTGTTCTGAGAGAGTTCTAAAACCAGCAGAATCAAGCTCCATCTCATTCCACATCAATCCATCAATTGGTCAAGTTGAGAGAGTTACACAACCAACAACTTGTCACCATCTCTATCCATTCCAAGTCTCTGATTTTTGGGGCTGTATCAGTTGATCAAGAGAAGATCAAAGCCATCCAAGAGTGGCCAAGAACAAACAACATAGGACAAGTCAGGAGTTTCCACGGGTTGGCAAGCTTCTATAGGCGTTTTGTCAAAGATTCCAGTACTTTAGCCGCCCCTCTTACTGCTGTGATCAAGAAGGACGTGACATTTCAGTGGGGATCAGCTCAAGAAGACGCGTTCAACAGACTCAAAGATCGTCTGACGCATGCACCGGTTTTGGTATTACCTGATTTTAACAAAACCTTTGAGATTGAATGTGATGCTTCAGGCTTAGGTATTGGAGCTGTGCTAACTCAAGGAGGACGTCCAGTAGCCTACTTCAGTGAGAAACTAAGTGGAGCCAGCTTGAACTACCCAACGTACGACAAGGAACTCTACGCACTAGTGAGGTCGTTGGAAACATGGCAGCACTATCTTCTGTCCAAGGAGTTTGTCTTACATACTGATCATGAGACTTTGAAGCACCTTAGAGGACAAACAACACTGAAGAGAAGACATTCTAAGTGGATGGAGTTTGTAGAAGAATTCCCATATGTGATAAAGTACAAGAAGGGCAAGGAGAATGTTGTGGCTGACGCATTATCAAGGAGACACATGCTGATCACAACTATGGAAGTGAAAGTCTTAGGATTTGAGCACCTCAAGGAAGCATATAAAGATGACCCAGACTTCGGCTCAGTCTATCAAGACTATAACATTGCCCCAACAGGTTCTTTCTACTTACATAATGGCTATTTGTTTAGGGAAAAACGTTTGTGTGTTCCACAGGGTTCTATGCGAGACTTGTTGATCAAGGAAGCACATGGTGGTGGACTCATGGGACATTTTGGAGTGGATAAGACCCTGAGCGTTTTGGCAGAACACTTCTTTTGGCCTCATCTCAAGAAGGATGTGGAATGTTTCTGTTCCAAGTGTGTAACTTGTCTCAAAGCCAAATCCAGGTCACATCCACATGGTTTATATATGCCACTTCCTATTCCTAGTATGCCTTGGGTTGATATATCAATGGATTTTGTTTTAGGCTTACCCAAAATCCGAGGAAAGGATTCTATTTTTGTTGTAGTGGACAGGTTCTCAAAGATGGCACATCTCATTCCTTGTGCCAAGACTAATGATGCCACTCAAACTGCTGAGCTATTCTTTAAAGAAGTAGTACGCTTGCATGGGATCCCAAGAACTATTGTTTCTGACCGAGACACGAAGTTTCTGAGTCATTTCTGGAGAGTTCTTTGGAGGAAGCTAGGAACCAAGCTACTCTTCTCAACAACTTGTCATCCACAAACTGATGGACAAACTGAGGTTGTAAACAGAACTCTATCTACTCTCTTAAGAGCCACGGTTGGTAAGAACTTACGAAATTGGTTAGATTGTATTCCATATGTTGAGTTTGCTTATAATCATGCTAACCATTCTACTACTAAGTTGTCACCTTTTGAGATTGTCTATGGATTTCAGCCAGAAACCCCTTTAAATCTTGTTCCTTTGCCGCCATTAGATGTTACTAATCAGGATGGAGAGTCCAAGGCTGAGATGATCAAGAAGCTGCACCAGAAGGTGAAGACCAACATAGATGAGAAGACGGCCAAGTACAAGAAGGCTGCTGACAAAGGGAGAAAGGAGCTCATCTTCAATCCGGGAGATTGGGTGTGGGTTCACATGCGTACAGAGAGGTTCCCAAATCAGAGGAAATCCAAGCTAGCATCATGAGGAGCTGGACCATTTCGAGTGCTGGAGAGAGTCAACAACAATGCCTACAAGCTGGATCTGCCAGGTGAATTGACCATTTTGCCAGTGTTCTATTTTGATGACTTGCTTCCTTATAATGCAGATGATGGGATTCTGAGGTCAGAATCTTCTCAAGAGGGAGGGAATGATGAGGAAATTGACTCAAGCATAGAGATACGTCAAGAAGACCTAGAAGAAGTACCTGCTGCTCAAGACATTACAACCATGAGAGATCCTCCAAGGACAAGATCAGGAACTAGAAGACTCAGAGCACTGTTCAATAAGTCAATCCAGAGTCTCCTAGCTCAAGGCTATCAAGAGCAACCGGCTAGAATTCAAGTGGAGCGTTTAGAGGCCCAACAGAAGACAATTGAAGACTTAAAGATGATCTTCTCAATCCAGCCCACTTAGGCCCAACCTTGGACGACTACACACGCTCCATGAGGTAAGATTTCATTTCATATATTGTGTTTTTTCATTTTGCAGGTCCAAAAACATTATATTAGTCATCTGAGTCAAAGTCTGTATTAGTCGCATAAGTGAGTCAAGTTTCCCTGTATTACTTTTAATTTCGAACCATAGGGTAGTTTAGTACTTTAGTACTTTAGTAGCCGTTGTATTAGGTTTTCTTCCCTAGAAGGCAACAGCTGCACGATCCCCTTTATAAGGATCCTTAGCAGTCGTGTATCATTTACCAAGTAACAATACAATAACGCAGTTCTTCTTCTTGAGAGAAAACACTTTCGATTCTAAGCTTTTTTGTGAGTCATATCAAGCGACCTTAGATCAGTCTTATCACAAGATCATTCATCTCTTGTGTGGCGACATTCAATCCATATTCTATCCATTCAATCATCTCAACGTTCATCCTAAGGAGTCTAGAGACCCGAGGGTTGGATCCATCTCACCATATCATCACTCACGATCTAGAAGAGAGAGACTTCAGTTCCTGTTCTACATCAATCACGCTTCCATCTTGCATCAAGAAGAGTCTATCATTAGATCGACAAACTTCTATCCCAAGGAAGTACTTTAGAGTAGCAAGGTCTTAAATATCAAAGACAGATTTGAGATAAGCTTTAGTTTCTTGTATACCTGACTTGTTACTCCCTGATATGATAATGTCATCAACATAAACAAGGATGACAATTATACCTTTCTCATCTTGAAGAGTAAACAATGTGTGATATCCTTCAGGCCTCTTGAATCCTCTTTTCATAAGTGTTGAGCTCAGTTTATGATACCAAGCTCTAGGTGATTGCTTTAATCCATAGATGGCTTTCTTGAGTCTTAACACCTTCCCTGGTTTCACAATGCTTTCAAGACCAGAATGTGGTGTCATGTATACCTCATCTTCAAGCTCTCCTTGAAGGAATGCATTCTTGACATCCATTTGCCAAAGTTCCCAACCAAGATTTAGTGCTAAAGAAAAGATGATCCTAATTGTGTGAAGCTTAGCTACTGGTGCAAAAGTATCCAAGTAATCCTTTCCATAGTTTTGAGTGAAGCCTCTTGCAACCAACCTTGCTTTGTATCTCTCAACTTCTCCATTACTTCTTGATGTAAGACTCAATGGACAGAGCCTCACTCGATGGTTGATGGAAGAAACAGGTTGGCTATGTCGCTCTCTCCTGTTACTCAAGGGATGGTCGTGTGTAAGAGATGGGATCGAACAGGCTGGCTTTGACGCTCTCTCCTGTTGAATCAGTTGATGATAAGGCTGGTGGATCGAAGGCACCACAGAGATGATGAACGGATCTCTGATACTGCACAAACACTTGTCTTCTTTGTGAATCACACACAAGGAACAACAAGCAAAACAAGAACAGGCGACTGCTGCTCAAAAGGGGCGAAAATCGCAAAAGGGTTTATTGATATTGAAAAGCTGTCTAACACAATGGTACAAAGTTGCTTAAGTACAGAAACAAAGAAGAACAAAAAGGAAAAACAAATATCTCGGCCATGAATGAGAATCGCCGAGTTACACAGAAAAGAAAAGTGTGCAATTCCTTCCTTGGCGGCCAAGCCTTGAGTTATAGTGCGGGTGGGCCGACTTGCCTCGTTAAAAACCTTGGGAGTAAAACCTCTTTGGGATAAAACCACCCAAGGGGAAAAGAGTGCAAGAGAGTCCACCAACTCTCGGACTTAGCATGGGCCGAGCCGGATGGTAAGGACTTGGCATAGTCCGGCCCATGGCTCCCCTAGACGCGTAGAAGGCCCAGCTTCCTTGTTGTTTACACAGTCCACGCCTCCTGTGTTATCCACGTCGCTTACACAGTCCAAATCGCCTGTGTTATCCATAATGCTTACACAGCCCAAGTCTTCTATCGCATCCTGCTTCTTGGGCTCGTTCTTGAGGTAGTCTCCAAGTTCCATTGAGTTCATGAGGTTCTCCACTGCGGTGTTGAACCCTTCCCTGAGCCTCCTTGTCCTAGATCGAGTCATTGGAGCTTCCTTGACCTCGGGTATGGCTTGTGGATGGGTGCTTGGTTGGATGTCCTCATCATTCCCACCCTCTTCAGAAGGTTTTGTCCTCAAAACTGGATCATCTGCATCATATGGAGACAAATCAGTCACATTGAAGCTATGTGAAATATTGAGCTCACCCGGGAGTTCTAGTTTGTAGGCATTGTTGTTGATTCGTTCTAGAACTTTGAAGGGACCATCTCCCCTAGGCGCCAGCTTCGAGCTTCTCTTCTGTGGAAACCTCTCAGGTCTCATGTGGAGCCAAACCCACTCTCCTGGTTCAAAGACTAACTCCTTGCGGCCCTTGTCTGCTCGCCTCTTGTATTCTTCAGTCTTCTTAAGAATGTTGTCTCTTGCTTTCTGGTGTAGCTTCTTAACAAACTCTCCTTTCCTGAGACCATCTAGATTAACTTGCTCAACTTGGGGAATTGGCGACAAATCAAGAGGTGTTAGTGGATTAAAACCATACACAATTTCAAATGGGGACATTTTAGTAGCAGAATGTGTAGCATGGTTATAGGCAAACTCAATGAATGGCAAACAATCTAACCATGTGTTTAAGTTCCTGCCAAGAGTTACCCTAAGTAAAGTAGATAAGGTACGGTTTACCACTTCGGTTTGACCATCCGTTTGAGGATGACAGGTTGTGGAGAATAGAAGTTTTGTCCCGAGCTTCTTCCACAATGTCTTCCAGAAATGACTCAAGAATTTTGTGTCTCGGTCAGAGACTATGGTCCTTGGTATACCATGTAAGCGCACCACCTCCTTGAAGAATAGATCAGCAACTTGTGTGGCATCATTGGTTTTGTCACATGGAATGAAGTGAGCCATCTTAGAAAATCGATCCACAACAACAAAGACAGAGTCTTTGTGTTTGATCTTAGGCAACCCTAGCACAAAGTCCATAGAAATATCCACCCATGGTGCGTTAGGAATAGGTAAAGGTAGATAAAGTCCATGAGGGTGTAACCTGGATTTTGCTTTGTGACAAGTTACACATCTTGCACAATGCCTCTCAACGTCTCTCTTGAGGTGCGGCCAGAAGAAGTGATCAGCCACCACAGCTAGTGTCTTGTCCACTCCAAAATGGCCCATAAGACCACCTCCATGCGCCTCCTTAAGCAGTAGCTCACGCATTGAGCATTGAGGAATGCACAGCCTCTTGTCTCGGAATAGGAACCCTTCTTGAAGATAGTAGGATCCGAATGCTCCTCTTCCACAGGCTTGGTAAGCCTCTCCTAGTTCTGGATCATCTTTATATAGATCCTTGATGTGTTCAAATCCTAGAACCTTAGCCTCCATGGTAGCTATCAGGGCATGCCTTCTTGACAAGGCATCAGCTACCACATTCTCCTTTCCCTTCTTGTACTTGATTACATAGGGAAATGTCTCTACAAACTCCAACCACTTAGCATGTCTCCTCTTGAGTGAAGTCTGACCTCGCAGGTGCTTAAGTGTCTCGTGATCAGTATGGATGATGAATTCCTTGGATAACAAGTAATGCTGCCATGTCTCTAGTGCTCGCACCAATGCATACAATTCTTTGTCGTAGGTTGGGTAATTCAAAGAAGCACCACTGAGCTTTTCACTGAAGAAGGCCACTGGTTTCTTCCTCTGGTGTAACACAGCTCCAATCCCTATGCCAGACGCATCACACTCTACTTCAAACACTTCTTCAAAATCGGGTAAGGCCAGAACCGGCGCCTGTGTAAGCCTTTCTTTGAGCAGTTTGAAGGCTGATTCTTGCGCTGGACCCCATGAGAATGGCACATTCTTCTTTATCACGGCGGTAAGAGGTGAGGCCACCGTACTGAAGTCCCTCACAAACCTCCTATAGAAGCTAGCTAAGCCATGAAAACTCCTTACATGACCGACGGTTGTTGGTGTAGGCCACTCACGGATGGCTTTGACCTTCTCCTCGTCCACTTGTAGTCCCTGTTCACTTACTACAAAGCCTAAGAAAACAAGCTTGTTAGTACAGAAGGTGCACTTCTTTAGGTTAGCATAAAGGCCTTCCTTCCGAAGTGATTTGAGCACTAGTTCAAGATGTGAGATATGATCATCTAGGTTCTTACTATATATAAGTATGTCATCGAAATAGACAACTACAAATTTACTTATGTAAGCACGAAGAACCTGGTTCATGAGTCACATGAATGTACTTGGGGCATTAGTTAATCCAAAAGGCATAACCAGCCACTCATACAATCCTTGCTTTGTCTTGAATGCGGTTTTCCACTCATCTCCTTCTCGCATCCTAACTTGATGGTATCCACTCTTCAAGTCCACCTTTGAGAAGATGGTAGAACCACTTAGCTCATCCAGCATGTCGTCTAAGCGGGGGATAGGGTGCCTGTATTTGATCGTGATGTTGTTGATTGCACGGCAGTCCACACACATCCTCCATGATCCATCCTTCTTGGGTACTAAGAGTACTGGCACAGCACAAGGGCTGAGGCTCTCCCTAATGTACTCTCGGTCCATGAGGTCTCTCACTTGCCTCTCGAGCTCCTTAGTCTCCTCCGGGTTCATCCTGTATGCTGGCTTGTTAGGTAAGGCTGCGCCAGGGACAAGATCGATTTGGTGTTCAATCCCACGGATTGGAGGTAAGCCAAGCGGAAGCTCTTCAGGGAAGATGTCTTGAAACCTGTCTAACACAGCCTGTACTCCTGTGGGTAACACAAGCTCACCTGAACCTGAACTTAAACACTCCTTAAACAACATCAGTAGCACAGTGCGCTTGGCACTAAGAGTTTTACAAATAGCCCCACGAGATATATAGAGACTGGATTTGCTAGACTCAACTTCCTTGCTCATATGTACTTGTAAATCATGTACCTCAGTTGGTGTAAGAGGTGCAAGAGTGAACTTACGATCCTTGTGTAAGAAGGTGTACTGGTTAGTACGTCCATTATGACTTGTGGCTCGGTCATACTGCCACGGTCGGCCAAGCAAGAGATGTCCAGCTTGCATGGGTACCACATCACAAGTAACTTGGTCTTGGTACTTCCCCACACTGAATGGAACAATGACTTGCTCCGAAATCTTCAGCTCTGTCTCATCATTGAGCCATCTCAGCCTGTATGGTCTTGGATGCTTGGTCTTAATAAGACCTAACCTGTCTACCATATGCTTGCTAGCCACGTTAGTGCATGAACCTCCATCAATGATCAGATTACATACCTTGTCTTTGACAGTGCATCTAGTGTGGAAGATGTTTTCCCTTTGAGCTGCCTCAGGGTTGATCATGACACTTAACATCCTCCTGGTCACAAGCAACTCTCCAATGTCAGGGTATGCAAGCTCTTCTTCTGGTTCGTTTGGATCATCCTCAAGCTCATCTTGTGATTCATACTCCCCATCGTTGTGGATAATCATTACTCTCTGGTTTGGGCACTCTCTAGCCATGTGTCCCCTGCCTTGACACTTAAAACAAGTGATGTCACGAGTTCTCTGATTAGTGCTAGGGAACTTACCTTGTTCTGGCCGGTTGGACTTGGGAGCCTCGGCTGTTTTGCCTTTGAACCGTGAGTCAATCTCCACGGTCTTCCCTTTCTCAAATGGTCTCGAGCTACTTGCAGCCCACGGTTGTGTTGGTTTGCTGCGGCTTGTCATGGCTGTCTTACGCTTGATCTGTTGTTCCACTTGGACAGCAAGATGCAACAACTCATGTAGCCCACCATACTGAGCTCTCTCCACCTTCCTAGCAATGCGTTCTTGTAGACCATCAATGAACTGTGCCATAAGAGCTTCCTCGGATTCTTCTAACTCCAGCGAGTTCATGAGCTTCTCAAACTCCTCAAAATACTCATCCACACTTATTGTACCCTGTGACAACTTACGGAACCGCTTTTGTAAGTCTCTATGATAATGTTCAGGGACATACCTAAGTCGTAGAAGGTATTTCATGTCACTCCAAGTGGCTACTGCTCCAAAGCGTTGCCGTCTCCTTTCAGCTGTAGTTCTGTCCCACCAAGCTAACGCGTTCTCAGTGAGTTGTGCAGCAGCAACAGCAATCTTCTTGCGTTCTCCATAGCCATAACACTCAAAGATATGCTCCAGCCTTCTTTCCCAGTCCATGTACGCCTCTGGGTCGGACTTTCCTGCAAAAAGTGGAGGGGTTACTTTAATATCACGGTTTGTTTCTCTAGCCTCACCTTCCCGGGCTGGGTTCCTCCATAGAGGATCTTGACGCCTTGGCTGTGGACGTCTAAAGGGGTCATGCGGTTGCCTATCCTCCTCGAAGTCCTGCATATCATCATCTTCATCTCCAGCTTGATCTCTTGGTGGTATAGGTGCTCCTCGGATTGGTCCTCTCCTCGGTGGAGCTTCTATGCGTCCTATACGCTCACCAAACTCTTGGCGCATTGTGCCAACTTGCTGGTTTATGTTACTCATCTCTTCTCTAATAGCAGTCATCATTTGTATGATAGGATCAATGTGCTGTCTTCCTTCATCTCCCATGGTGTCTATCCTTGTTGTTAACCGGTTCTTATTGCACTCAACAAAAACAACAAGCTATCAAGGTACCACAGAATAGATAATTGTGTAAAACAAGAACAGAGACAGGGTTGTGTAACACAAGACGGAAATCAGTGCAATCGACAGAATTGGAAAATTGACAAATTGTTTTGGCTTTTCTGGGTTTTATGGAATAACAACTAGCAAGATAGAATCAAAAACAGGAAATCTACTAATTCTCAAAAAGAAATTCGACCAGGGAGCTAAGAACAAGATTTTTTATGGGTTTTTCTTATAAGTTAAACAAAAAAAACAGAAGCAAGAACAAAACAAACCTAATTTTTTTTTGGATTTTAGATTCAATCAAAGCAATAGCAAAACAAAACAAAAAGATAAGGGATAGAAAACCAAAGGTAGGAACCTTTGGCTCTGATACCAGATGATGTAAGACTCAATGGACAGAGCCTCACTCGATGGTTGATGGAAGAAACAGGTTGGCTATGTCGCTCTCTCCTGTTACTCAAGGGATGGTCGTGTGTAAGAGATGGGATCGAACAGGCTGGCTTTGACGCTCTCTCCTGTTGAATCAGTTGATGATAAGGCTGGTGGATCGAAGGCACCACAGAGATGATGAACGGATCTCTGATACTGCACAAACACTTGTCTTCTTTGTGAATCACACACAAGGAACAACAAGCAAAACAAGAACAGGCGACTGCTGCTCAAAAGGGGCGAAAATCGCAAAAGGGTTTATTGATATTGAAAAGCTGTCTAACACAATGGTACAAAGTTGCTTAAGTACAGAAACAAAGAAGAACAAAAAGGAAAAACAAATATCTCGGCCATGAATGAGAATCGCCGAGTTACACAGAAAAGGAAAGTGTGCAATTCCTTCCTTGGCGGCCAAGCCTTGAGTTATAGTGCGGGTGGGCCGACTTGCCTCGTTAAAAACCTTGGGAGTAAAACCTCTTTGGGATAAAACCACCCAAGGGAAAAAGAGTGCAAGAGAGTCCACCAACTCTCGGACTTAGCATGGGCCGAGCCGGATGGTAAGGACTTGGCATAGTCCGGCCCATGGCTCCCCTAGACGCGTAGAAGGCCCAGCTTCCTTGTTGCTTACACAGTCCACGCCTCCTGTGTTATCCACGTCGCTTACACAGTCCAAATCGCCTGTGTTATCCATAATGCTTACACAGCCCAAGTCTTCTATCGCATCCTGCTTCTTGGGCTCGTTCTTGAGGTAGTCTCCAAGTTCCATTGAGTTCATGAGGTTCTCCACTGCGGTGTTGAACCCTTCCCTGAGCCTCCTTGTCCTAGATCGAGTCATTGGAGCTTCCTTGACCTCGGGTATGGCTTGTGGATGGGTGCTTGGTTGGATGTCCTCATCACTTCTATACTTGATGGTGAAAAACCATTTAGAAGTCACTGCCTTCTTTCCTTTAGGAAGTTCAGCTTCATACCAAGTCTCATTGTTCTCCATTGCTTTGGTCTCTTCATTCACAGCTTGCATCCACCTCTTATCTCCCTTAGCTTCTTCATAGGTTGTTGGTACATGTTCTTGATCCAACTTCCCAATGAACACTTGATGTTCCAAAGGTACATGAGCTAAACTGCAAACTGCGAATGGGATGAGCTACTGCATTGCTGTTGAAGTAAACCCTAGTCTTCTTCCATTCTGATGGATCCTTTTTCTCTCTTGTGCTTCTCCTTAATATACCTGGACTTGCTGCTCATTCCTAACGGGCTCCTCAACTTGATGATCCAGCTCCTCAGATTCTTCAACATGTTCTTCCTCATGTTCCTCATTTCCAGCTTGATCATGTGTAGAAGGATCAGCTACTTACGGTTCTGGTGCTGATTCATGAGTGTCCCCCTCATGATCAAGATGGGAATGTTGAGGAGCTTCTGAAGTTGGAGCAGGGACTGAAGGAGCAGGACTTGTCTTGGCCGGTTGTTGAGGCATACTAATACCAAGGTTTTCCATGTGGGAAGATCCTTCAAGCTATACCAATTCTTCTCATCATAGAAACTCCTTGTATCCATAAATTTCACATCTCTTGAGATCAAAACCTTCCTTGTTTCAGGTACATAACACTTGTATCCTCTTTGTGTTGTGGAGTAACCAATGAACATAGCTTTGGTGCTCTTAGCATCCAACTTATCCCTTTGTTCTCCTGGTATTAACACAAAGCAAATACACCCAAACACATGTAAGTGATCAACTAATGGATTGGTTTTGTTTAGTACCTGAAATGGAGATTGATCCTTAAGAACTCTTGTGGGAGTTCTATTGATCAAGTAGCAGGCAGTCATGACTGCATCTCCCCAAAACTTCTTAGGAACATTCTTGTAGAAAATCATGGACCTTGCCACCTCCATTAAGTGTCTGTTCTTTCTCTCAGCCACTCCATTTTGTTGTGGAGTGTAAGGACAGCTTGTTTGATGAAGAATCCCATGTTTGGACAAGTGTTGTTTGAAAGCATTGCTTTTATACTCACCACCATTGTCTGATCTAAAAATTTTGATCTTAGCATTGATATGGTTAGTAACATGACTTTGAAAGTTCATAAAAGCTTCTAACACCCTATCCTTAGTTTGCATTAATGTTATCCAAGTATACTTAGATTTTTCATCAATGAAGGTGACAAAGTACTTATGATTTTCTTTAGACATACAAGGAGCAATCCACACATCAGAATGAACAAGATCAAAGCAACTTTCATAAGTAGTTTTAGAAGTTGGAAAAACAGATTTCCAATGTTTCCCAAGAATACAAGCCTCACACTCATCATTTTTTTTTTAAAACAGAAGGTAATAAGAGTCCTAAAGCCCTAGAGTGTGGATGTCCTAGTTTAGCATGCCAAATAGAATCATCCACACCAACACAAGTAGATAAAGCAGTAGATAAAGCAGTAGATAATTCAGAAGAAGGGTTGGTGTCTTCAACCATGTAGAGCTCATCCTTTGTCACACCTTTCCCAATCAACTTACTTGTCTTAATATCCTAAAACACAACATCATTAGGACTAAAAACAACATTGCAATTTAGGTCAGTGGCTATTCTTTTCGCAGAACTAAGTTGGAAGTAAAGCTAGGCATATAGAAAGCTTTAGATTCTTTGTTAAACAATTTCAGATTTCCTATGCCTTGTATTGGAACCTTATCACCATTTGCAATTACCACACTTCCTAAAGCAGGTTTACCATTGTCTATCAACCTAGAATCACTTATGATATGATGAGAAGCTCCTGAATCAATAATCAAGGGTCTGATTTTATTTGAAGCAAAGAGAGATGTACCAAGAACCATACCTGAGTTATCCTTGAGGGCTTTGATGAGAGCCTCAAGGTCTGACCTTCTTACCACATCACCCTGATCAGTCATGGCTGGAGCTTGATGGACCACCATTGCTCTTCCTTCATCACATTGCTGCATTGAAGAAGAACCTGGTCCAGCTGCACCATAAAAGTAATTTGCCCTTTGATCCTTGAACCGGTTGTTGTGAGATGAGGGTCTGAGGTTTGGGTGAAGGCGCCAGCATCTATCCTTCAAATGCCCACTCTTCTTGCAAAAATCAAACATCAAGACTCCTCTCTTGTCACCTCCATAGTTCTGCCTCTCATCAGCCTTGTACATCACTTTGTTGGCGGTTACCAGCTCACCTTTGCCCCTGAACAGTCCAAATGAGCCTTTCTCTTTCTCAATTTGTCCACACACATCATCCAAGTCAGGTAGAGTGTCTGCCCTTAGGATGTGCTTAATCAACCCATTGTAAGATGAGTTCAAGGTGAGTAGAAGAGCAAAGACGTTATCCTGCTCTCTTCTTTCGTGTAACACCAATGGATCACTGCTTGGTGGCCTCAACATCTCCAGCTCTGCCCACAGTGAGCTAAACTTTCCAAAGTGAGCTTTAAACTCCATATCTTCTTGCTGGAGATTGTTGATGGCCAGCTTAACCTCAAAGACTCTGCTCAGGTTTGATTTGTTTCCTTAAACCTTCTCAATAGTATCCCACAACTCCTTGGAAGTCACACAATAAGAGTAGGCTTCCAATAGGTGCTGGTCCAGTGAGCTTTGGAGTATAGAGAGCACATTCTGGTCCCCTTGTATTTAAAGCTTCTTCATCAGCTTCAGTCGCCTCTTCATGAGACTCACCACTACCTTTAGTCTCTGCCTCAGCTCCAATCTTGGCTTCAGCTTCAGACCTGGCTTTAAACACCTTCTGTGGAGCAGTGTTACTCAAGATATACTTCCACAGACCTCTGCCTCTAAGTGCAGACTTCATCATTCTGGCCCAAACAATGTAGTTGGTGCCTTTGAGAATCGCAGGGATGACAATTCTTGAGTTCTCCATTGCTAAGACTGATTTGTAGCAAGGAGGGAGTATTCAAGATGAAATGAAAGGTTCTCAACTCACAGAGAACACAAACAGTAGAGAAAGATGCAAGGAAGATTCGCTTAAGAGCTTAAGAACTTTTAGAACGGTTACTTAGGGGTGATTCAAAAGAACATAAACTTGTATAACTTGCTTCTCATTATACCTTTATGAGCATACACAAACTTACTTATAGTTGTCTTACCTCACTTAAATCCTCCAATCCATGACATGTATGGTTCAAAAAGTTTTGGTTAAAAAGTTTTATTTAGGATTCTCATAGGACCTTTTATAAGATCAAAGTTTCTTTCTAGTCTTTTAGAAAAGTTACTTAGGGGTGATTCAAAGGAACATAAACTTGTATAACATGCTTCTCATTATACCTTTATGAGCATAAAAAAACTTACTTATAGTTGTCTTACCTCACCTAAATCCTCAAATCCATGACATGTATGTTTCAAGAAGTTTTGGTTAAAAAGTTTTATTTTGGATTCTCATAGGACCTTTTAGAAGATCAAAGTTTCTTTCTAGACTTTTAGAACAGTTACTTAGGGGTGATTCAAAGGAACATAAAGTTGTATAACATGCTTCTCATTATACCTTTATGAGCATACAAAAACTTACTTATAGTTGTCTTACCTCACCTAAATCCTCCAATCCATGACATGTATGGTTCAAAAAGTTTTGGTTAAAAAGTTTTATTTAGGATTCTCATAGGACCTTTTATAAGATCAAAGTTTCTTTCCCAGTCTTTTAGAACGGTTACTTAGGGGTGATTCAAAGGAACATAAACTTGTATAACATGCATCTCATTATACCTTTATGAGCATACAAAAACTTACTTATAGTTGTCTTACCTCACCTAAATCCTCCAATCCATGACATGTATGGTTCAAAAAGTTTTGGTTAAAAAGTTCTATTTAGGATTCTCATAGGACCTTTTATAAGATCAAAGTTTCTTTCTAGTCTTTTAGAACAGTTACTTAGGGGTGATTCAAAGGAACATAAACTTGTATAACATGCTTCTCATTATACCTTTATGAGCATAGAAAAACATACTTATACTTATCTTACCTCACCTAAATCCTCCATTCAATGACATGTATGTTTCAAAAAGTTTTGGTTAAAAATTTTATTTAGGATTCTCATAGGACCTTTTAGAAGATCAAAGTTTCTTTCCCAGTCTTTTAGAACGGTTACTTAGGGGTGATTCAAAGGAACATAAACTTGTATAACATGCTTCTCATTATACCTTTATGAGCATACACAAACTTACTTATAGTTGTCTTACCTCACTTAAATCCTCCAATCCATGACATATATGTTTCAAAAAGTTTTGGTTAAAATTTTTAATTTAGGTTTCTCATAGGACCATTTAGAAGATCTAAGTTTCTTTCTAGTCTTTTAGAACATTTACTTAGGGGTGATTCAAAGGAACATAAACTTGTATAACATGCTTCTCATTATACCTTTATGAGCATAAAAAAACTTACTTATAGTTGTCTTACCTCACCTAAATCCTCAAATCCATGACATGTATGTTTCAAGAAGTTTTGGTTAAAAAGTTTTATTTTTGATTCTCATAGGACCTTTTAGAAGATCAAAGTTTCTTTCTAGACTTTTAGAACAGTTACCTAGGGGTGATTCAAAGGAACATAAAGTTGTATAACATGCTTCTCATTATACCTTTATGAGCATACAAAAACTTACTTATAGTTGTCTTACCTCACCTAAATCCTCCAATCCATGACATGTATGGTTCAAAAGGTTTTGGCTAAAAAGTTTTATTTAGGATTCTCATAGGACCTTTTATAAGATCAAAGTTTCTTTCTAGCCTTTTAGAACAGTTACTTAGGGGTGATTCAAAGGAACATAAACTTGTATAACATGCATATCATTATACCTTTATGAGCATACAAAAACTTACTTATAGTTGTCTTACCTCACCTAAATCCTCCATTCAATGACATGTATGGTTCAAAAAGTTTTGGTTAAAAAGTTTTATTTTGGATTCTCATAGGACCTTTTAGAAGATCAAAGTTTCTTTCTAGACTTTTAGAACAGTTACTTAGGGGTGATTCAAAGGAACATAAAGTTGTATAACATGCTTCTCATTATACCTTTATGAGCATACAAAAACTTACTTATAGTTGTCTTACCTCACCTAAATCCTCCAATCCATGACATGTATGGTTCAAAAAGTTTTGGTTAAAAAGTTTTATTTAGGATTCTCATAGGACATTTTATAAGATCAAAGTTTCTTTCTAGTCTTTTAGAACAGTTACTTAGGGGTGATTCAAAGGAACATAAACTTGTATAACATGCTTCTCATTATACCTTTATGAGCATTGAAAAACATACTTATAGTTGTCTTACCTCACCTAAATCCTCCAATCCATGACATGTATGTTTCAAAAAGTTTTGGTTAAAAAGTTTTATTTAGGATTCTCATAGGACCTTTTAGAAGATCAAAGTTTCTTTCCCAGTCTTTTAGAACGGTTACTTAGGGGTGATTCAAAGGAACATAAACTTGTATAACATGCTTCTCATTATACCTTTATGAGCATACAAAAACTTACTTATAGTTGTCTTACCTCACCTAAATCCTCAAATCCATGACATGTATGTTTCAAGAAGTTTTGGTTAAAAAGTTTTATTTTGGATTCTCATAGGACCTTTTAGAAGATCTAAGTTTCTTACTAGTCTTTTAGAACATTTACTTAGGGGTGATTCAAAGGAACATAAACTTGTATAACATGCTTCTCATTATACCTTTATGAGCATAAAAAAACTTACTTATAGTTGTCTTACCTCACCTAAATCCTCCAATCCATGACATGTATGTTTCAAAAAGTTTTGGTTAAAAAGTTTTATTTAGGATTCTCATAGGACCTTTTAGAAAATCAAAGTTTCTTTCCTAGTCTTTTAGAACGGTTACTTAGGGGTGATTCAAAGGAACATAAACTTGTATAACATGCATCTCATTATACCTTTATGAGCATACAAAAACTTACTTATAGTTGTCTTACCTCACTTAAATCCTCCAATCCATGACATGTATGGTTCAAAAAGTTTTGGTTAAAAAGTTTTATTTAGGATTCTCATAGGACCTTTTATAAGATCAAAGTTTCTTTCTAGTCTTTTAGAACAGTTACTTAGGGGTGATTCAAAGGAACATAAACTTGTATAACATGCTTCTCATTATACCTTTATGAGCATAAAAAAACTTACTTATAGTTGTCTTACCTCACCTAAATCCTCAAATCCATGACATGTATGTTTCAAGAAGTTTTGGTTAAAAAGTTTTATTTTGGATTCTCATAGGACCTTTTAGAAGATCAAAGTTTCTTTCTAGACTTTTAGAACAGTTACTTAGGGGTGATTCAAAGGAACATAAAGTTGTATAACATGCTTCTCATTATACCTTTATGAGCATACAAAAACTTACTTATAGTTGTCTTACCTCACCTAAATCCTCCAATCCATGACATGTATGGTTCAAAAAGTTTTGGTTAAAAAGTTTTATTTAGGATTCTCATAGGACCTTTTATAAGATCAAAGTTTCTTTCCCAGTCTTTTAAAACGGTTACTTAGGGGTGATTCAAAGGAACATAAACTTGTATAACATGCATCTCATTATACCTTTATGAGCATACAAAAACTTACTTATAGTTGTCTTACCTCACCTAAATCCTCCAATCCAAGACATGTATGGTTCAAAAAGTTTTGGTTAAAAAGTTTTATTTAGGATTCTCATAGGACCTTTTATAAGATCAAAGTTTCTTTCTAGTCTTTTAGAACAGTTACTTAGGGGTGATTCAAAGGAACATAAACTTGTATAACATGCTTCTCATTATACCTTTATGAGCATAGAAAAACATACTTATACTTATCTTACCTCACCTAAATCCTCCATTCAATGACATGTATGTTTCAAAAAGTTTTGGTTAAAAATTTTATTTAGGTTTCTCATAGGACCTTTTAGAAGATCAAAGTTTCTTTCCCATTCTTTTAGAATGGTTACTTAGGGGTGATTCAAACGAACATAAACTTGTATAACATGCTTCTCATTATACCTTTATGAGCATACACAAACTTACTTATAGTTGTCTTACCTCACTTAAATCCTCCAATCCATGACATATATGTTTCAAAAAGTTTTGGTTAAAATTTTTAATTTAGGTTTCTCATAGGACCTTTTAGAAGATCTAAGTTTCTTTCTAGTCTTTTAGAACATTTACTTAGGGGTGATTCAAAGGAACATAAACTTGTATAACATGCTTCTCATTATACCTTTATGAGCATAAAAAAACTTACTTATAGTTGTCTTACCTCACCTAAATCCTCCAATCCATGACATGTATGTTTCAAAAAGTTTTGGTTAAAAAGTTTTATTTAGGATTCTCATAGGACCTTTTAGAAGATCAAAGTTTCTTTCCTAGTCTTTTAGAACGGTTACTTAGGGGTGATTCAAAGGAACATAAACTTGTATAACATGCATCTCATTATACCTTTATGAGCATACAAAAACTTACTTATAGTTGTCTTACCTCACCTAAATCCTCCAATCCATGACATGTATGTTTCAAAAAGTTTTGTTTAAAAAGTTTTATTTAGGATTCTCATAGGACCTTTTAGAAGATCAGAGTTTCTTTCCCAGTCTTTTAGAACGGTTATATAGGGGTGATTCAAAGGAACATAAACTTGTATAACAAGCTTCTCATTATACCTTTATGAGCATACAAAAACTTACTTATAGTTGTCTTACCTCACCTAAATCCTCCATTCAATGACATGTATGGTTCAAAAAGTTTTGGTTAAAAAGTTTTATTTTGGATTCTCATAGGACCTTTTAGAAGATCAAAGTTTCTTTCTAGACTTTTAGAACAGTTACTTAGGGGTGATTCAAAGGAACATAAAGTTGTATAACATGCTTCTCATTATACCTTTATGAGCATACAAAAACTTACTTATAGTTGTCTTACCTCACCTAAATCCTTCAATCCATGACATGTATGGTTCAAAAAGTTTTGGTTAAAAAGTTTTATTTAGGATTCTAATAGGACCTTTTATAAGATCAAAGTTTCTTTCTAGTCTTTTAGAACAGTTACTTAGGGGTGATTCAAAGGAACATAAACTTGTATAACATGCTTCTCATTATACCTTTATGAGCATACAAAAACTTACTTATAGTTGTCTTACCTAACCTAAATCCTCCAATCCATGACATGTATGTTTTAAAAAGTTTTGGTTAAAATGTTTTATTTAGGATTCTCATAGGACCTTTTAGAAGATCAAAGTTTCTTTCCCAGTCTTTTAGAACGGTTACTTAGGGGTGATTCAAAGGAACATAAACTTGTATAACATGCATCTCATTATACTTTTATGAGCATACAAAAACTTACTTATAGTTGTCTTACCTCAGGAAGTGATAATGATGGGATACTCCACAACTCAGAAGGGCTACAAGTGTTTCAAAAAGTTTTGATTATCACAGGAAGTGGTATAATGAGATGCATGTTAAGAGCACAAAGGCTACCTGTGATAATCAAAACATACATTATCAGATGAGAAATCAGATGAAGTGCTAAGAGCACAAGGTGTATGTTCCTTTGCTACCAAGTCAGATTCAAAACTTACTTTTTGAACCTACAATTAGAACAGGGTTCAGATGAAGTGCTAAAATCACTCGCACAAGGATGTCTCATTGTATAGGAGGCTGGTTGAGAAATCAGATGAAGTGCTAAGAGCACAAGGTGTATGTTCCTTGGATACTCCACAACTCAGAAGGGCTACAAGTGTTTTGATCCAAGCAACAACAGAACCTATGTTTCAAGGGATGTTAAGTTCATTGAGGGGCAGAGATACTATGAGAAGAAGGATTGGGAAGGTTTGAAAGATCTCTCAAGATCACCTTCTGATTTGGCTACAAGTTTGAAGTACTTGTTGGATCACTTGGGAAATGATACCCCACGGCCAGAGAAGCCTAAAACAACTACCCAAGAAGCTCAACAAGAGGATACTGAACCAGCAACACACACACATGAACCGGCTGAAGCTCAAGAAGACACTTTACCTCAAGATCAGAACCAAGTGGACTTGGACATGAATGAGGATGAGATGGTTTATCAAGAGGCAGTGGGTAATGAGGAGGTGGTTGATCAACAGGTTCAGCAACTCAGGAGAAGCATAAGGGAAAAGAAAGATCCATCAGAATGGATGAAGACAAGAGTCTTCTACAACAACCAAGCAGTAGCTCATCCTAGTCAGTCTACTTGTTCTATTGACTTGCTACCATCTAGTCACAAGGCCTTTCTTGGGAAGATTGAGCTAAATCAGGTTCCTAAGACTTATGAAGAGGCTGAGGGTATCAAGGTTTGGATGGATGCAGTAAAGGATGAGAAAGAAGCTATGGAGAGGAACCACACTTGGATTGTGGAGAAGCTGCCAAAAAGGAAGAAGACTGTTAGCTCTAAATGGGTCTTCACAATCAAGTATAAAAGCAATGGAGACATAGAGAGGTACAAGGCAAGGCTAGTGGCAAGGGGATTCACTCAAACTTATGGGGAAGACTATACAGACACATTTGCACCAGTGGCTAAACTTCATACAGTGAGAGTCACATTGAGCTTAGCCACAAACCTCTCATGGAATCTATGGCAAATGGATGTGAAGAATGCTTTTTTACAAGGTGAACTTGAAGAGGAAGTGTATATGACTCCACCACCAGGTTTGAAGCACTTGTGTAAAGATGGTGAGGTATTGAGGCTGAGAAGGGCGATTTATGGCTTGAAGCAATCACCAAGAGCTTGGTACCATAAGCTCAGTCATACACTTATGGACCATGGCTTCAAGAAGTCTCAATCTGATCACACATTGTTCACACTTCAAAGTGCTCTAGGGGTGGTAGTAGTTCTGATTTATGTGGATGATTTGATTATCACAGGAAGTGATAATGATGGGATTCAATCCACAAAGGCTTTCCTCAAGAGTTCCTTTGATATTAAAGACCTTGGTGAGTTGAAGTACTTCTTGGGCATTGAAGTATGCAGATTCAATGATGGATTGTTTCTGTCCCAAAGGAAGTATGTTAAAGACTTGTTGACAGAAACAAGTATGCAAGATTGCAAGATTGCAAAGACTCCTCTTGAAGATGGCTACCAAGTCAATAGAAAGGGGGAGAAATCAGATGAAGTCAAGTTCAAGGATGTCTCATTGTATAGGAGGCTGGTTGGGAAGCTTATCTACCTCACTCTCACAAGACCAGATTTATGTTTTGCTGTGAATCAAGTTAGCCAACATATGCAATCACTCACAGTGTATCATTGGAGTTTGATTGAGAGGATACTCAGATATCTCAAAGGATCAACTGGACAAGGCATTTGGATGGGTAAGAATGATAGCACAGAAGGTGGTATCTTGTTCTAGTGCTGAAGCTGAGTATAGGGCCATGAGGAAGCTTGCAACCGAGTTAACATGGCTGAAGGCTTTGCTTAAGGACTTTGGCATAGAGCAATCAAGTCCAATCACCTTCCATTGTGACAACCAGGCTGCTATTCACATTGCAACCAACTCAGTGTTTCATGAGAGGACAAAACACATTGAGATTGATTGTCACAAGGTAAGGGAGAAGATTGAAGATGGAACCATTCTGCCTTGCTACACAAAGAGTGAAGATCAGCTTGCAGACATCTTCACAAAGGCTGCTAGTCTTAAGGTTTGCACTCATGTCTTTGGCAAACTAGGGCTGGTGGCTATTCATGATTAGAACTCTCCTGATTCATGAGCAGCATACTCTTTTTCCCTTGATGTGGTTTTGTCCCAAGTGGTTTTCCACATCAAGGTTTTTAATGAGGTGTTGCCATGATCATTCCAAGTTCAGTCTTTAGGGTGATTCCAAAGTCTGAACTTGAGGGGGAGTATTGATCATGATGAAGACAAATGTGTTACGCTTGTGCATTATCACAAAATGCACAAGTCTTGCACATTTGATAATGTGCAACAATGGGACTTTGTGTGATGCTTAAGAGGAGCTATACTTGTTTAAGAAGAGCAAGAGACTCGGTTTGATTAGCATTTGACCGTTGGAGCTTAAGAGAGAAGGAGTGACTGGTGTGGACCACAAGTAAGGACCACTCTCTCTCATGTCTACCACGGTTCAGATCTTTGTCTTATGATCATTTGTCTCTTACCTAATTAGGTTAAACACTTATCTGATTGTAGCTCCTATAAAAGCAAGTGTAACACAAAAATATATGACTAAGGGTTTTAAACCTCATTTTCTCTCTAGTTCTGCGCCTCCTCTCTCTTAAACTCTCAAGAACCCTAATGTTGATTCTCTAAAATCTATCAAAAGTTTTATTTAGGATTCTCATAGGACCTTTTAGAAGATCAAAGTTTCTTTCCCAGTCTTTTAGAACGGTTACTTAGGGGTGATTCAAAGGAACATAAACTTGTATAACATGCATATCATTATACCTTTATGAGCATACAAAAACTTACTTATAGTTGTCTTACCTCACCTAAATCCTCCAATCCATGACATGTATGTTTCAAAAAGTTTTGGTTAAAAAGTTTTATTTAGGACCTTTTAGAAGATCAAAGTTTCTTTCCCAGTCTTTTAGAACGGTTACTTAGGGGTGATTCAAAGGAACATAAACTTGTATAACGTGCTTCTCATTATACCTTTATGAGCATACAAAAACTTACTTATAGTTGTCTTACCTCACCTAAATCCTCCATTCAATGAAATGTATGGTTCAAAAAGTTTTGGTTAAAAAGTTTTATTTTGGATTCTCATAGGACCTTTTAGAAGATCAAAGTTTCTTTCTAGACTCTTAGAACAGTTACTTAGGGGTGATTCAAAGGAACATAAAGTTGTATAACATGCTTCTCATTATACCTTTATGAGTATACAAAAACTTACTTATAGTTATCTTACCTCACCTAAATCCTCCAATCCATGACATGTATGGTTCAAAAAGTTTTGGTTAAAAAGTTTTATTTAGGATTCTCATAGGACCTTTTATAAGATCAAAGTTTCTTTCTAGTCTTTTAGAACAGTTACTTAGGGGTTATTCAAAGGAACATAAACTTGTATAACATGCTTCTCATTATACCTTTATGAGCATTGAAAAACATACTTATAGTTGTCTTACCTCACCTAAATCCTCCAATCCATGACATGTATGTTTCAAAAAGTTTTTGTTAAAAAAATTTATTTAGGATTCTCATAGGACCTTTTAGAAGATCAAAGTTTCTTTCCCAGTCTTTTAGAACGGTTACTTAGGGGTGATTCAAAGGAACATAAACTTGTATAACATGCTTCTCATTATACCTTTATGAGCATACACAAACTTACTTATAGTTGTCTTACCTCACTTAAATCCTCCTATCCATGACATATATGTTTCAAAAAGTTTTGGTTAAAATTTTTAATTTAGGTTTCTCATAGGACCTTTTAGAAGATCAAAGTTTCTTTCCCAGTCTTTTAGAACGGTTACTTATGGGTGATTCAAAGGAACATAAACTTGTATAAGATGCTTCTCATTATACCTTTATGAGCATTCAAAAACATACTTATAGTTGTCTTATCTCACCTAAAAACTCAAATCCATGACATGTATGTTTCAAGAAGTTTTGGTTAAAAAGTTTTATTTTGGATTCTCATAGTGTTAGAATATGAAGATTAAGTTGAGAGAATAGAGCTGAATAAGGTAGAATGGCTGAGAGAGGCACAGAAACCTTCTCAGGGTTTGTGTGGCGCAGAGAGAGAGAGAGAATGAGAGAGAGGATAAGTTTCAGAGAAGAATAATTCTCTTATTAGACAAAATGGAACTTTACAAGAGTTATATATGCATAAGACTAGGGCTACACAACTTTAAACCAAAGTAATAAAGTCTCCAACGGTCACAAGGGTGTGACAGATTTTTATCTTCCAAGACACTAATATTTTGATATAGTGAACTATGTAATCTCACGTCCAGTATAGTTCACGTTCAGTATAGTTCACGTCCAGTAGTTCACTATGTGATCTCCTTTCCAATATAGTTCGCGTCCAATATAGTTCACTATGTGATCTCCTTTCCAATACTCCCCCTCAAGCTTGAATTCAAGAGATGAGTCAAGCTTGGAACAGCAAAAGAGATCTACCTCATTAAAAACCTTCATGAAGAAAACCACTTGGGATAAAACTTCATGAAGGGAAAAAGAGTGTAGTCTCCAAGGCTTTAGAGGATTCCGGCAGCTCCATAAGTCCGAGCTTGGTGTGAATGGACTCACACACCTTCAAACTAGCTGCCTTGGTAAACACATCAGCCAATTGTTCTTCACTTCTTGTATAGCATGGTAACACCACTCCTTGCTCAATCATCTGCCTCACTTTGTGACAATCCACTTCTATGTGCTTGGTCCTTTCATGGAAGACTGAATTGGATGCAATATGAATGGCTGCTTGATTATCACAATGCATGGTGATAGGCTTGGCTGTTACAATCCCCAAATCTGCAAGAAGGCCTTTGATCCATGCTAACTCGGTCACCAACTTTCTCATGGCTCGATACTCAGCTTCAGCACTTGAACAAGATACAATCTTCTGCTTCTTACTCTTCCAAGTAACCAGATTTCCTCCAATGAATGTGCAATATCCAGTTGTTGACCTCCTGTCCACTCTATCTCCTGCCCAATCAGCATCACAATACCCAACTATCTCTGTGCTTCTATTGCATCCCATCCAAATGCCTTGACCCGGAGTGCCACTTAGATATCTGAGTACCCTTTCCACCATGTTCCAATGATGTATCTTTGGTGCTTGCATATGTTGACTTATCTGGTTCACAGCAAAGCACAAATCAGGTCTGGTTATGGTTAAATAGATTAGCTTACCAACCATCCTTCTATAGTGAGTGATGTCCTCAAATGATCTGTCTTCAAGCTCCCCCTCTCTTATGACTTTGTAGCCTTCTTCCAATGGTGTCTTAGCTGGTTTTGATCCAATCTTTCCTGCTTCAGACAACAAATCAAGTGTGTACTTCCTTTGAGATAAGAAGAGTCCTTCATCGGACCGACAAACTTCTATCCCAAGGAAGTACTTTAGAGTACCAAGATCTTTAATGTCAAACACAGATTTAAGATAGGCTTTAGTTTCTTGAATACCTGACTTGTTACTCCCTGAAATGATAACGTCATCCACATAAATAAGGATCACAATGATACCTTCCTGATCTTGTAGAGTGAACAATGTATGATCTCCTTCAGACCTCTTAAATCCTCTTTGCATAAGGGTTGAGCTCAACTTATGGTACCACGCTCTAGGTGATTGCTTGAGTCCATAGATAGCTTTCTTGAGCCTTAGAACCTTCCCTGGTTTCACAATGCTCTCAAGACCAGAAGGTGGTCTCATGTATACCTCATCTTCAAGCTCTCCTTGAAGGAAAGCATTCTTGACATCCATTTGCCAAAGTTCCCAATCAAGGTTTGTTGCTAAAGACAAGATGATCCTAACTGTGTGAAGCTTAGCCACTGGTGCAAAGTTGTCCAAGTAATCCTTTCCATAGGTTTGAGTGAAGCCTCTAGCAACCAGCCTTGCTTTGTATCTCTCCACTTCTCCATCACTTCTATACTTAATAGTGAAAACCCATTTAGAAGTTACTGCCTTCTTTCCTCTAGGGAGTTCAGATTCATACCAAGTCTCATTGTTCTCCATTGCTTTGATCTCTTCATCCACAGCCTGCATCCATCTCTTATCTCCCTGTGCTTCTTCATAGGTTGTTGGTACTTCTTCTTGATCCAACTTTCCAAGGAACACTTGATGTTCCAAAGGGACATGAGCTAAACTGCAAACGGCTTGAATGGGATGAGCTACTGCATTGCTGTTGAAGAACACTCTAGTCTTCATCCATTCTGATGGATCCTTTTTCTCCCTTGTACTCCTTCTTAGTGCTTGAATTTGTTGGTTCACTGGCTGCACAATCTCCTCATTCTGATTACCCACTCCCTCAAGTTCTAACTCATGTTCTTCATGCTCTTCAACACAAGGTTGATTATGTGTAGCAGAATCAGTTTGCTGCGGTTCTATAGCAGGATCGGTTTGCTGCGATTCTTCTTGCCCTGATTCTGATTCTGATGTGCCCCCCTCATGATCAAGATGGGGTTGTTGTGAGTCTTCCACAGGTGCATCCGAGACTGGAGTAGGTGGTGTGCTTGTTACAACCGTTTCTTGTGGTACACTAATGCCAAGACTCTCCATGATTCTTCTTAAGTTAGCAGCTCTATCTGATTGGGAAGTAGGAAGATCCTTTAAGCTGTCCCAATTCTTCTCATCATAGAAGCTCTTTGTCTCCATGAATTTCACATCTCTGGAGATTAAAACCTTCCTTGTTTCAGGTACATAACACTTGTATCCTCTTTGTGTTGTGGAGTAACCAATGAACATGGCTTTGGTGCTCTTAGCATCCAACTTATCTCTCTGTTCTCCTGGTATTAACACAAAGCAAATACACCCAAACACACGTAAGTGATTAACTAATGGATTGGTCTTGTTGAGTACCTGAAATGGAGATTGATCCTTAAGAATTCTTGTGGGAGTTCTGTTGATCAAATAACAAGCCGTCATGACTGCATCTCCCCAAAATTTCTTAGGAACATTCTTGTAGAACATCATGGACCTTGCAACCTCCATTAAATGTCTATTCTTCCTCTCAGCCACTCCATTCTGTTGTGGGGTATAAGGACAGCTAGTTTGATGAAGAATTCCATATTTTGACAAATGTTGTTTGAAGGCATTGCTTGTGTACTCACCACCATTGTCTGATCTAAAAATTTTGATCTTAGCATTGAAATGGTTAGTGACATGACTTTGGAAGTTCATAAAAGCTTCTAGCACCCTATCCTTAGTTTGCATCAGTGTTATCCAAGTATATTTAGACTTTTCATCAATGAATGTGACAAAGTACTTATGGTTTTCTCTAGACACACAAGGAGCAGTCCATACATCAGAGTGAACAAGATCAAAGCAATTTTCATAAGTAGTTTTAGAAGCTGGAAAAACAGATTTGCAATGTTTACCAAGGATACAAGCCTCACAATCATCATTTTTAAACGAAAACAGAAGGTAATAAGAGTCCTAAAGCCCTAGAGTGTGGATGTCCTAATCTAGCATGCCAAATGGAATCATCCACACCAACACAAGTAGATAGAGCAGTAGATAATTCAGTAGAGGGATTGATGTCTTCAATCATGTAGAGCTCATCCTTTGTCACACCTTTCCCAATCAACTTACTTGTCTTAATATCCTGAAACACAACATCATTAGGACTAAAAACAACATTGCAATTTAAATCAGTGGCTATCTTTTTAACAGAAACTAAGTTGGATGTAAAGCTAGGCATAAAGAAAGCCTTAGACTCTTTATCAAACAATTTCAGATTTCCTATGCCTTGAATTGGGATTTTATCACCATTTGCAATCACTACACATCCTAATGCTGGTTTCACATTTTCTATCAACTTAGGATCACTGATCATGTGATGAGAGGCTCCAGAATCAATAATCAAGGGTCTGATTTTATTTTCAGCAAAGAGAGAGGTACCAAGAGCCATACCAGAGTTCTCCTTGAGAGCTTTGATGAGAGCCTCAAGGTCTGATCTCCTTACCACATCATTCTGAGCTGTTACAGCTGGTGTCTGATGGACCACCATTGCTCGTCCTTCATCACATTGCTGCATTGAAGAAGAACCTGGTCCAGCTGCACCATATGAATAGTTTGCCCTTTGATTTTTGAACCTGCTGTTGTTAAATGAAGGTCTGAGGTTGGGATGGAGGCGCCAGCATCTATCTTTCAAGTGCCCATTCTGTTTGCAAAAATCACATATCAAGACTCCTTTCTTGTCACCTCCATAGTTCTGTCTTTCCTCAGCCTTAAACACTCCTTTGTTGGCAGTTACCAACTCTCCTTTCCCTTTGAACAGCCCAAGTGAACCTTGCTCTTTTTGAATCTGTCCACACACATCATCAATGTCTGGGAGAGTGTCTGCCCTTAGGATATGCTTTATCAGCCCATTGTAGGATGAGTTTAAAGTGAGTAGAAGAGCAAAGACTTTATCTTGCTCTCTCCTTTCTTGCAACACCAAAGGGTCATTGCTTGGTGGCCTTAACATCTCCATCTCTGACCACAGTGAGCTAAACTTGCCAAAGTGAGCTTTAAACTCCATATCTTCTTGCTGGAGATTGTTAATAGCCAGCTTAACTTCAAAAACTCGGATGAGATTTGTTTTGTTTCCATAAACCTTTTCAATAGTATCCCATAACTGCTTGGAAGTCACACAGTAGGAATAAGCCTCCAATAGGTGCTGGTCCAGTGAGCTTTGAAGTATGGAGAGGACATTTTGATCCCCTTGAACCCACGCTTCTTTATCAGCTTCAGATGTGTCTTCATGCTCAACATCTTCTTTAGCTTCAGTTTCTGGTCCACCCTTATCTTTAGCCTTTACCACCTTCTCTGGAGCTGTGCTCCTCATGATGTACTTCCATAAACCTCTGCCTCCAAGAGCAGATTTAACCATCCTGGCCCAAACAATGTAGTTGGCACCTTTAAGAATCACAGGAATAATTACTCTTGAGTTCTCCATTGCTAAGACTGAGTTGTTGCAAGGAGGGAGTATTCAAGGTAAGCTTCTGAATAAACAAGTTCTCAATTCACAGAGAACACAAACCAGAGAGAATAAACCAAGAAAGAATGCTTGAGAATCTTAGAACTTTTAAGAACCAGAAGAACAAGATCTAGAAAACAGATCTAGAAAAACAGAGTTTATGAATCAGAGTATGCGGAATAAATAGGTCTAGGAGCTTATAGCTCTGATACCATGTTAGAATATGAAGATTAAGTTGAGAGAATAGAGCTGAATAAGGTAGAATGGCTGAGAGAGGCACAGAAACCTTCTCAGGGTTTGTGTGGCGCAGAGAGAGAGAGAGAATGAGAGAGAGGATAAGTTTCAGAGAAGAATAATTCTCTTATTAGACAAAATGGAACTTTACAAGAGTTATATATGCATAAGACTAGGGCTACACAACTTTAAACCAAAGTAATAAAGTCTCCAACGGTCACAAGGGTGTGACAGATTTTTATCTTCCAAGACACTAATATTTTGATATAGTGAACTATGTAATCTCACGTCCAGTATAGTTCACGTTCAGTATAGTTCACGTCCAGTAGTTCACTATGTGATCTCTTTTCCAATATAGTTCGCGTCCAATATAGTTCACTATGTGATCTCCTTTCCAATACATAGGACCTTTTAGAAGATCTAAGTTTCTTTCTAGTCTTTTAGAACATTTACTTAGGGGTGATTCAAAGGAACATAAACTTGTATAACATGCTTCTCGATATACCTTTACGAGCATAAAAAAACTTACTTATAGTTGTCTTACCTCACCTAAATCCTCCAATCCATGACATGTATGTTTCAAAAAGTTTTGGTTAAAAAGTTTTATTTAGGATTCTCATAGGACCTTTTAGAAGATCAAAGTTTCTTTCCCAGTCTTTTAGAACGGTTACTTAGGGGTGATTCAAAGGAACATAAACTTGTATAACATGCATCTCATTATACCTTTATGAGCATACAAAAACTTACTTATAGTTGTCTTACCTCACCTAAATCCTCCAATCCATGACATGTATGTTTCAAAAAGTTTTGTTTAAAAAGTTTTATTTTGGATTCTCATAGGACCTTTTAGAAGATCAAAGTTTCTTTCCCAGTCTTTTAGAACGGTTACTTAGGGGTGATTCAAAGGAACATAAACTTGTATAACATGCTTCTCATTATACCTTTATGAGCATACAAAAACTTACTTATAGTTGTCTTACCTCACCTAAATCCTCCATTCAATGACATGTATGGTACAAAACGTTTTGGTTAAAAAGTTTTATTTTGGATTCTCATAGGACATTTTAGAAGATCAAAGTTTCTTTCTAGACTTTTAGAACAGTTACTTAGGGGTGATTCAAAGGAACATAAAGTTGTATAACATGCTTCTCATTATACCTTTATGAGCATACAAAAACTTACTTATAGTTGTCTTACCTCACCTAAATCCTCCAATCCATGACATGTATGGTTCAAAAAGTTTTGGTTAAAAAGTTTTATTTAGGATTCTCATAGGACCTTTTATAAGATCAAAGTTTCTTTCTAGTCTTTTAGAACAGTTACTTAGGGGTGATTCAAAGGAACATAAACTTGTATAACATGCTTCTCATTATACCTTTATGAGCATTGAAAAACATACTTATAGTTGTCTTACCTCACCTAAATCCTCCAATCCATGACATGTATGTTTCAAAAAGTTTTGGTTAAAAAGTTTTATTTAGGATTCTCATAGGACCTTTTAGAAGATCAAAGTTTCTTTCCCAGTCTTTTAGAACGGTTACTTAGGGGTGATTCAAAGGAACATAAACTTGTATAACATGCTTCTCATTATACCTTTATGAGCATAAAAAAACTTACTTATAGTTGTCTTACCTCACCTAAATCCTCCAATCCATGACATGTATGTTTCAAAAAGTTTTGTTTAAAAAGTTTTATTTAGGATTCTCATAGGACCTTTTAGAAGATCAAAGTTTCTTTCCCAGTCTTTTAGAACGGTTACTTAGGGGTGATTCAAAGGAACATAAACTTGTATAACATGCTTCTCATTATACCTTTATGAGCATACAAAAACTTACTTATAGTTGTCTTACCTCACCTAAATCCTCCATTCAATGACATGTATGGTACAAAACGTTTTGGTTAAAAAGTTTTATTTTGGATTCTCATAGGACATTTTAGAAGATCAAAGTTTCTTTCTAGACTTTTAGAACAGTTACTTAGGGGTGATTCAAAGGAACATAAAGTTGTATAACATGCTTCTCATTATACCTTTATGAGCATACAAAAACTTACTTATAGTTGTCTTACCTCACCTAAATCCTCCAATCCATGACATGTATGGTTCAAAAAGTTTTGGTTAAAAAGTTTTATTTAGGATTCTCATAGGACCTTTTATAAGATCAAAGTTTCTTTCTAGTCTTTTAGAACAGTTACTTAGGGGTGATTCAAAGGAACATAAACTTGTATAACATGCTTCTCATTATACCTTTATGAGCATTGAAAAACATACTTATAGTTGTCTTACCTCACCTAAATCCTCCAATCCATGACATGTATGTTTCAAAAAGTTTTGGTTAAAAAGTTTTATTTAGGATTCTCATAGGACCTTTTAGAAGATCAAAGTTTCTTTCCCAGTCTTTTAGAACGGTTACTTAGGGGTGATTCAAAGGAACATAAACTTGTATAACATGCTTCTCATTATACATTTATGAGCATACAAAAACTTACTTATAGTTGTCTTACCTCACCTAAATCTTCAAATCCATGACATGTATGTTTCAAGAAGTTTTGGTTAAAAAGTTTTATTTTGGATTCTCATAGGACCTTTTAGAAGATCTAAGTTTCTTTCTAGTCTTTTAGAACATTTACTTAGGGGTGATTCAAAGGAACATAAACTTGTATAACATGCTTCTCATTATACCTTTATGAGCATAAAAAACTTACTTATAGTTGTCTTACCTCACCTAAATCCTCCAATCCATGACATGTATGTTTCAAAAAGTTTTGGTTAAAAAGTTTTATTTAGGATTCTCATAGGACCTTTTAGAAGATCAAAGTTTTTTTCCCAGTCTTTTAGAACGGTTACTTAGGGGTGATTCAAAGGAACATAAACTTGTATAACATGCTTCTCATTATACCTTTATGAGCATACAAAAACTTACTTATAGTTGTCTTACCTCACCTAAATCCTCAAATCCATGACATGTATGTTTCAAGAAGTTTTGGTTAAAAAGTTTTATTTTGGATTCTCATAGGACCTTTTAGAAGATCTAAGTTTCTTTCTAGTCTTTTAGAACATTTACTTAGGGGTGATTCAAAGGAACATAAACTTGTATAACATGCATCTCATTATACCTTTATGAGCATACAAAAGCTTACTTATAGTTGTCTTACCTCACCTAAATCCTCCAATCCATGACATGTATGGTTCAAAAAGTTTTGGTTAAAAGTTTTATTTAGGATTCTCATAGGACCTTTTATAAGATCAAAGTTTCTTTCTAGTCTTTTAGAACAGTTACTTAGGGGTGATTCAAAGGAACATAAACTTGTATAACATGCTTCTCATTATACCTTTATGAGCATTGAAAAACATACTTATAGTTGTCTTACCTCACCTAAATCCTCCAATCCATGACATGTATGTTTCAAAAAGTTTTGGTTAAAAAGTTTTATTTAGGATTCTCATAGGACCTTTTAGAAGATCAAAGTTTCTTTCCCAGTCTTTTAGAACGGTTACTTAGGGGTGATTCAAAGGAACATAAACTTGTATAACATGCTTCTCATTATACCTTTATGAGCATACAAAAACTTACTTATAGTTGTCTTACCTCACCTAAATCTTCAAATCCATGACATGTATGTTTCAAGAAGTTTTGGTTAAAAAGTTTTATTTTGGATTCTCATAGGACCTTTTAGAAGATCTAAGTTTCTTTCTAGTCTTTTAGAACATTTACTTAGGGGTGATTCAAAGGAACATAAACTTGTATAACATGCTTCTCATTATACCTTTATGAGCATAAAAAAACTTACTTATAGTTGTCTTACCTCACCTAAATCCTCCAATCCATGACATGTATGTTTCAAAAAGTTTTGGTTAAAATGTTTTATTTAGGATTCTCATAGGACCTTTTAGAAGATCAAAGTTTTTTTCCCAGTCTTTTAGAACGGTTACTTAGGGGTGATTCAAAGGAACATAAACTTGTATAACATGCTTCTCATTATACCTTTATGAGCATTGAAAAACATACTTATAGTTGTCTTACCTCACCTAAATCCTCCAATCCATGACATGTATGTTTCAAAAAGTTTTGTTTAAAAAGTTTTATTTAGGATTCTCATAGGACCTTTTAGAAGATCAAAGTTTCTTTCCCAGTCTTTTAGAACGGTTACTTAGGGGTGATTCAAAGGAACATAAACTTGTATAACATGCATCTCATTATACCTTTATGAGCATACAAAAGCTTACTTATAGTTGTCTTACCTCACCTAAATCCTCCAATCCATGACATGTATGGTTCAAAAAGTTTTGGTTAAAAAGTTTTATTTATGATTCTCATAGGACCTTTTAGAAGATCAAAGTTTCTTTCTAGACTTTTAGAACAGTTACTTAGGGTGATTCAAAGGAACATAAACTTGTATAACATGCTTCTCATTATACCTTTATGAGCATACAAAAGCTTACTTATAGTTGTCTTACCTCACCTAAATCCTCCAATCCATGACATGTATGGTTCAAAAAGTTTTGGTTAAAAAGTTTTATTTAGGATTCTCATAGTGTTAGAATATGAAGATTAAGTTGAGAGAATGGAGTAGAACAAGGTAGAATGGAAGAGAGAGGCGCAGAAACCTTATTAGGGTTTATGGCGCCGGTAGAGAGAGAGTGAGAGAGATAATGAGTTTCAGAGAAGAATAATTCTCTTAGTTGATGAATGAATGTTTACAATGCTTATAAGGAAACTAAGCTAGGGCTACAAGACATAAACAAATGATAAAAATAGGTATAAGACAAACAAATGTCTGAACAAAGAGAGAGAGAGGACCAACGGCTATGAGTGATAGTGACTGGTCCTCTTCTTGTTCCAAGATGAAAGGGACTGGTCTGCTTGGTCCAACCTGCGGTTATGAGCCTCTGAATCTGCTAGGGATTGATGCATAAGACACACTCTTCTTCTGTACAGATGATCCCCATATTTGTACTTCAATAATCCGAGACCAAACATTATCATAGAATGCACTAACTTTGTACAAGGTTGCCTTGTGCATTCCATGATCTCCTTTTCAATACTCTCCCTCAAGCTTGAATTCAAGAGATGAATCAAGCTTGGAACAGCAAAGGAGATCTACCTCATTAAAAACCTTCATGAAGAAAACCACTTGGGATAAAACTTCATGAAGGGAAAAAGAGTGTAGTCTCCAAGGCTTTAGAGGATTCAGGCAGCTCCACAAGTCCGAGCTTGGTGTGAATGGACTCACACACCTTCAAACTAGCTGCCTTGGTAAACACATCAGCCAATTGTTCTTCACTTCTTGTATAGCATGGTAACACCACTCCTTGCTCAATCATCTGCCTCACCTTGTGACAATCCACTTCTATGTGCTTGGTCCTTTCATGGAAGACTGAATTTGATGCAATATGAATGGCTGCTTGATTATCACAATGCATGGTGATAGGCTTGGCTGTTACAATCTCCAAATCTGCAAGAAGGCCTTTTATCCATGCTAACTCGGTCACCAACTTCCTCATGGCTCTATACTCAGCTTCAGCACTTGAACAAGAGACTATCTTCTGCTTCTTACTCTTCCAAGTAACTAGGTTTCCTCCAATGAAAGTGCAATATCCAGTTGTTGACCTTCTGTCCACTCTATCTCCTGCCCAATCTGCATCACAATACCCAACTATCTCTGTGCTTTGATTGCAGCCCATCCAAATGCCTTGACCCGGAGTGCCGCTTAGATATCTGAGTATCCTTTCAACCATGTTCCAATGATGCATCTTTGGTGCTTGCATATGTTGACTTATCTGGTTCACAGCAAAGCACAAATCAGGTCTGGTTATGGTTAAGTAGATTAGCTTACCAACCATCCTTCTATAGTGAGTGATGTCCTCAAATGGTCTGTCTTCAAGCTCCCCCTCTCTTATGACTTTGTAGCCTTCTTCCAATGGTGTCTTAGCTGGTTTTGATCCAATCTTTCCTGCTTCAGACAACAAATCAAGTGTGTACTTCCTTTGAGATAAGAAGAGTCCTTCATCAGACCGACAAACTTCTATCCCAAGGAAGTACTTTAGAGTACCAAGATCCTTAATGTCAAACACAGATTTAAGATAAGCTTTAGTTTCTTGAATACCTGACTTGTTACTCCCTGAAATGATAATGTCATCTACATAAACAAGGATGACAATGATACCTTCCTGATCTTGTAGAGTGAACAAAGTGTGATCTCCCTCAGACCTCTTAAATCCTCTTTGCATAAGGGTTGAGCTCAACTTATGATACCAAGCTCTAGGTGATTGCTTGAGTCCATAGATAGCTTTCTTGAGCCTTAGAACCTTCCCTGGTTTCACAATGCTCTCAAGACCAGAAGGTGGTCTCATGTATACCTCATCTTCAAGTTCTCCTTGAAGAAATGCATTCTTGACATCCATTTGCCAAAGTTCCCAATCAAGGTTTGTTGCTAAAGACAAGATGATCCTAACTGTGTGAAGCTTAGCCACTGGTGCAAAGGTGTCCAAGTAATCCTTTCCATAAGTTTGAGTAAAGCCTCTAGGAAGTTCAGATTCATACCAAGTCTCATTGTTCTCCATTGCTTTGATTTCCTCATCCACAGCCTGCATCCATCTCTTATCTCCCTTTGCTTCTTCATAGGTTGTTGGTACTTCTTCTTGATCCAACTTTCCAATGAATACTTGATGCTCCAAAGGTACATGAGCTAAACTGCAAACAGCTTGAATAGGATGAGCTACTGCATTGCTGTTGAAGAACACTCTAGTCTTCATCCATTCTGATGGATCCTTTTTCTCCCTTGTACTCCTCCTTAGTGCTTGAATCTGTTGGTCCATTGGCTGCACAATATCCTCATTCTGATTACCCAGTCCCTCAGGTTCTATCTCATGTTCTTCATGCACTTCAACGCCAGCTTGATCATGTATAGCAGAATCAGTTTGCTGCGGTTCTTGCTCTGATTCTGATTCTGATGTTGATGTGTCCCCCTCATGATCAAGATGGGGTTGTTGTGAATCCTCCATAGGTGCATCCGAGACTGGAGTAGGTTGTGTGCTTGTTCTGACCGGTTCTTGTGGTACACTAATGCCAAGACTCTCCATGATTCTTCTTAAGTTTGCAGCTCTATCTGATTGGGAAGTAGGAAGATCCTTCAAGCTGTCCCAATTCTTCTCATCATAGAAGCTCTTTGTCTCCATGAATTTCACATCTCTGGAGATCAAGACTTTCCTTGTTTCAGGTACATAACACTTGTATCCTCTTTGTGTTGTGGAGTAACCAATGAACATGGCTTTGGTGCTCTTAGCATCCAACTTATCCCTTTGTTCCCCTGGTATTAACACAAAGCAAATACACCCAAACACACGTAAGTGATTAACTAATGGATTTGTCTTGTTTAGTACCTGAAATGGAGATTGATCCTTAAGCACTCTTGTGGGAGTTCTATTGATCAAATAACAAGCAGTCATGACTGCGTCTCCCCAAAACTTCTTAGGAACATTCTTGTAGAACATCATGGACCTTGCAACCTCCATTAAATGTCTATTCTTCCTCTCAGCCACTCCATTTTGTTGTGGAGTATAAGGACAGCTAGTTTGATGAAGAATTCCATACTTTGACAAATGTTGTTTGAAGGCATTGCTTGTGTACTCACCACCATTTTCTGATCTAAAAATTTTGATCTTAGCATTGAAGTGGTTAGTAACATGATTTTGGAAGTTCATAAAAGCTTCTAGCACCCTATCCTTAGTTTGCATCAGAGTTATCCAAGTGTATTTAGATTTTTCATCAATGAATGTAACAAAATACTTATGATTCTCTCTAGACACACAAGGAGCAGTCCATACATCAGAGTGAACAAGATCAAAGCAACTTTCATAAGTAGTTTTAGAAGCTGGAAAAACAGATTTGCAATGTTTACCAAGGATACAAGCCTCACAATCATCATTTTTAAAAGAAACAGAAGGTAATAAAAGTCCTAAAGCCCTAGAGTGTGGATGTCCTAGTCTAGCATGCCAAATGGAATCATCTATTGATCATGATGAGATCAAATGTGCAAAGGCTGTGTATTATCAAAATATGCACAAGTCTTGCACATTTGTTAATGTGCAAAGTTGGGGACATCATATTTGATAAGGCGCCTAATTCAGACCTAAGAAGAAGAAGAGAGCCGTTGGAGTTAGAGAGAGAGCCGTTAGGGTTTAGGAGGAAAGCTTTGTCTGGTGGGGACCACAAGTGGTCCACACCCTTTCTCTCACCTCCTGCCACGGTTCAGAGCATCTCAGACCTGGTCCCTCTTCATTTTGTCTTGTATCTTCTTTAGGTTAAACAACATGTGTGTTGGAAGTCTTATATAAATGATGTAACCACAAATGAATAAACTTAAGGGTTTTGAAACCTCTTTTCTCTCTAGCTGCGCCACCATTCTCTAAAACCTAATGTTCATACTCTAAAAATCTCACATGGTATCAGAGCAATGCTCCTCATTCTCTTGATTCTCTCCTTTTGATTCATCAAACTCGGTTGCAGCTACTCTCGGTCCAAAACCCTAATTCTCTCTCTCTTCATTCTCTCGGTTTCTAAGCTACTATTCTCTAAGTTCTTTCATCCTCTCTGCTCTAAAACTCTCACTCTTGTTCCTAAGCTCTCATTCTCTCAGTTTACTCACACTCTCGGTCCACATAAAACCCTAGGTTTCTCGGTCCAAAGATTGTTCATTCTCGGTTCTTCAAGTTTCAACCACTCTCCATCAGCTTTTCACCATGGAAGACTCTGCTCATCTTAGCTCAAGCTTGAGGCCTACTGTTGTTCCTGTTGTGCTCAAGGGTATCAACTATAGGACATGGCAAAGGACCATCAAGACTGCCATTTGTGGAAGAGGATTGTGGGATCACATCTTGGAGGATAAAACACCAACTGAAGAAGATGAAGCCAAGAAGAAGGATGAGGAAACCAAAAAGGCAGAAGCTAAATGGTTTCAAGAAGATCAGCTTGTGCTTGGCTTTCTCCAAAACTCTCTTGACCCATCCATTCTTGAAGCTTATTCTCATTGTGAGACAGCCAAGTCACTGTGGGATACTCTCAAGAAGATTTATGGAGATGTTTCAAATCTGAGCAGAGTATATGAGGTGAAGAAGGCCATAAGTGAGCTGAAACAAGAAGACCATGACTTTACCAAGTATCTTGGGAAGTTCTCTTCAGCATGGTCTGAACTTGAGATGCTAAGGCCAAGCACTATGAACCCCAAGATTCTCATTGAGAGAAAGGAGCAAGACAAGATCTTTGGCCTTCTACTCAACTTGGATCCGGTTTACAATGATGTCATAATGAAGATCCTAAGGGAGACTACACTTCCTGACTTTGAAGAGGTGTGCTCTAGGATCCAAAAGGAGGAAGGAAACATTGGTTTGTTTAGAGGAAAGGGGGAGTTGGTGACTGCCAACAAAGCGGGCTTCAAACCTGAGGAGAAGAAGGCGCCATTTTGTGAGCATTGCAAGAGGAAAGGCCACTCCAAGGATAAGTGTTGGGTCCTTCATCCCCACCTCAAACCAGCCAAGTTCAAGGACTCAAAGACAAATGCCAACATCTCTCAAGAAGCTGTGAATGAACCTGCCTCTACTTCAGCTCAAGGAGGGGAGCTTGCACTCTACACAGCCACTGAATATGTGAAGAGGAGTGACCTTGAGGACCTCATCAAGGCCTATGCCTCTAAGCTCTCTGGTATCTCTTTATTTTCACATAAATTGCTTAGTAAAACTGATCATAAGTTGGTAGTAGATTCAGGAGCTTCTCACCACATGATTAGTGATGCTAAGTTGTTAAAAGATATTAAACCTGCCCTAGGAAGAGTAACTATAGCTGATGGTCAAGGGATTCCTATAATTGGTACAGGAAAGTTGAGATTATTTAACAAGGAAAGTGATGCATTCTATGTTCCTAAGTTTAAGTCTAACTTGCTGTCGGTTAAGAGGATCACTAAAGACTTGAATTGCAATGTTATCTTTGGGCCTAATGATGTTTGTTTTCAGGATATTAAGAATGGAAAGGTTATTGGAAGAGGTGGTACACAAGATGAGCTTTACCTCCTTGAATACACTTCTCCAAGCAACTCGGATTCATTAGCTTTTAAATCCTGTTTTTCTTTCAATCAAAATGTCCTATGGCATGCTAGACTAGGACATCCTCATGCTCGTGCTTTGAACTTAATGTTGCCTAATGTTAGCTTTGATCATTCAACTTGTGAAGCTTGTATTCTTGGCAAACATTGTAGAACTATCTTTCCTAAATCAACTACTATCTATGAACATTGCTTTGATCTTGTGCACTCTGATGTTTGGACTTCACCTTGTCTGTCTAGAGATAGAAACAAGTATTTTGTGACTTTCATAGATGAAAAATCAAAATATACTTGGGTAACATTGCTGCCATCTAAAGATAGGGTGTTTGATGCATTTTTGAATTTCCAAAACTATGTTACTAATCAGTTTAATGCCAAGATCAAAGTGTTTAGGTCAGATAATGGAGGAGAGTATACAAGCCAAAGATTCAAAGCTCACTTGAACAAATGTGGGATCCTTCATCAAACAAGCTGTCCCCATACTCCTCAACAAAATGGTGTGGCTGAAAGGAAGAACAGACATCTCATGGAAGTTGCTAGGTCTATGATGTTCCACACCAATGTTCCTAAGAGGTTTTGGGGAGATGCAGTCTTGGCAGCTTGTTATCTCATCAATAGGATCCCAACTAGAGTCCTTCAAGACATTTCACCATATGAGGTATTGAACAAAGCCAAACCATTTATTGAATACTTACGTGTGTTTGGTTGTGTTTGTTTTGTGTATATCTCAGGAGATCAAAGGAACAAGCTAGATGCTAAAAGCACAAGGTGTATGTTTCTTGGATACTCCACAACTCAGAAGGGCTACAAATGTTTTGATCCAAGCAACAACAGGACCTATGTTTCAAGGGATGTTAAGTTCATTGAGGGGCAGAGTTACTATGAGAAGAAGGATTGGGAAGGTTTGAAGGATCTCTCAAGATCACCTTCTGATTTGGCTACAAGTTTGAAGTACTTGTTGGATCACTTGGGTAATGACACCCCACGGCCAGAGAAGCATGAAACAACTACCCAAGAAGCTCAACAAGAGGATACTGAACCAGCAACACACACACATGAACCGGCTGAAGCTCAAGAAGACACTCTACCTCAAGATCAGAACCAAGTGGACTTGGATATGAATGAGGATGAGATAGTTTATCAAGAGGCAGTGGGTAATGAGGAGGTGGTTGATCAACAGGTTCATCAACTCAGGAGAAGCACAAGGGAAAAGAAAGATCCATCAGAATGGATGAAGACAAGAGTCTACTATAACAACCAAGCAGTAGCTCATCCTAGTCAGTCTACTTGTTCTATTGACTTGCTACCATCTAGTCACAAGGCCTTTCTTGGAAAGATTGAGCTAAACCAAGTTCCTAAGACTTATGAAGAGGCTGAGGGTATCAAGGTTTGGATGGATGCAGTAAAGGATGAGAAAGAAGCTATGGAGAGGAACCATACTTGGATTGTAGAGAAGCTGCCGAAAAAGAAGAAGACTGTTAGCTCTAAATGGGTCTTCACAATCAAGTATAAAAGCAATGGAGACATAGAGAGGTACAAGGCAAGGCTAGTAGCAAGGGGATTCACTCAAACCTACGGAGAGGACTATACAGATACCTTTGCACCAGTGGCTAAACTTCACACAGTGAGAGTCACATTGAGCTTAGCCACAAACCTCTCATGGAATCTATGGCAAATGGATGTGAAGAATGCTTTTCTACAAGGTGAACTTGAAGAGGAAGTGTATATGACTCCACCACCAGGTTTGAAGCACTTGTGTAAAGATGGTGAAGTATTGAGGCTGAGAAGGGCAATTTATGGTCTGAAGCAATCACCAAGGGCATGGTACCATAAGCTTAGTCATACTCTCATGGACCATGGTTTCAAGAAGTCTCAATCTGATCACACATTGTTCACGCTTCAAAGTGCTCAAGGAGTGGTGGTGGTTATGATCTATGTGGATGATTTGATTATCACAGGAAGTGATAATGATGGGATTCAGTCTACAAAGGATTTTCTCAAGAGTTCCTTTGATATTAAGGACCTTGGAGAGTTGAAGTACTTCTTGGGCATTGAAGTTTGCAGATTTAATGATGGGTTGTTTCTGTCCCAAAGGAAGTATGTTAAGGACTTGTTGACAGAAACAAGTATGCTTGACTGCAAAATTGCAAAGAATCCTCTTGAAGATGGCTACCAAGTCAATAGAAAGGGGGAGAAATCAGATGAAGTCAAGTTCAAGGATGTCTCATTGTATAGGAGACTGGTTGGGAAGCTTATCTACCTCACTCTCACAAGACCAGACTTGTGCTTTGCTGTGAATCAAGTTAGTCAACATATGCAATCACCCACAGTGTATCATTGGAGTTTGATTGAGAGGATACTCAGATATCTCAAAGGATCAACTGGACAAGGCATTTGGATGGGTAAAAATGATAGCACATAAATTGTTGGCTATTGTGATGCAGATTGGGCAGGTGATAAGAGTGATAGGAGATCAACAACCGGCTATTGCACCTTCATTGGAGGCAACTTGGTAACTTGGAAGACAAAGAAGCAGAAGGTGGTATCTTGTTCTAGTGCTGAAGCTGAGTATAGGGCAATGAGGAAGCTTGCAACCGAGTTAACATGGCTGAAGGCTTTGCTTAAGGACTTTGGCATAGAGCAATCAAGTCCAATCACCTTCCATTGTGACAACCAGGCTGCTATTTACATTGCAACCAACTCTGTGTTTCATGAAAGGACAAAACACATTGAGATTGATTGTCACAAGGTAAGGAGAAGATTGAAGATGGAACCATTCTGCCTTGTTACACAAAGAGTGAAGATCAGCTTGCAGACATCTTCACCAAGGTTGCTAGTCTTAAGGTTTGCACTCATGTCTTTGGCAAACTAGGGATGGTGGCTATACATGATTAGAACTCTCCTGATTCATGAGCAGCATACTCTTTTTCCCTTGATGTGGTTTTGTCCCAAGTGGTTTTCCACATCAAGGTTTTAAATAGGTTTTGCCATGATCATTCCAAGTTCAGTCTTTAGGGTGATTCCAAAGTCTGAACTTGAGGGGGAGTATTGATCATGATGAGATCAAATGTTGATGAGGACATCCAACCCAGCACCCATCCACAAGCCATACCTGAGGTCAAGGAAGCTCCAATGACTCGATCTAGGACAAGGAGGCTCAGGGAAGGATTCAACACTGCAGTAGAGAACCTCATGAACTCAATGGAACTTGGAGACTACCTCAAGAACGAGCCCAAGAAGCGAGAGGCGATAGAAGACTTGGGCTGTGTAAGCAATATGGATAACACAGGAGATTTGGACCGTGTAAGCGACGTGGATAGCACAGGGGACGTGGACTGTGTAAGCAACAAAGGAGTTGGACCTTCTCATCCAAAGACGCGGGCCGAACACTGCCAAGTCTTTACCATCCGGCTCGGCCCATGCTAAGTCCGAGAGTTGGTGGACTCTCTTGCACTCTTTTTCCCTTGGGTGGTTTTATCCCAAAGTGGTTTTACTCCCAAGGTTTTTAACGAGGCAAGTCGGCCCACCCACACCCATAACTCAAGGATTGGCTGCCAAGGAAAGATTACACACTTTCCTTTTCTGTGTAACTCGGCGATTCTCATTCAAGGCCGAGATATTTGTTTTTCCTTTTTGTTATTCTTTGTTTCTGTACTTAAACAACTTTGTATCATTGTGTTAGACAGCTTTTGACATCAATAAACCTTTTGCGATTTTCGCCCTTCTTGAGCAGCAGCCGCCTGTTCTTGTTTTGCTTGTTGTTCCTTGTGTGTGATTCACAAAGAGGACAAGTGTTTGTGCAGTATCAGAGACACGTTCATCATCTCTGTGGTGCCTTTGATCCACCAGCCTTACCATCCACTGATTCAACAGGAGAGAGCGTCAAAGCCAGCCTGTTCGATCCCATCTCTTACACACGACCATCCCTTGAGTAACAGGAGAGAGCGACATAGCCAACCTGTTTCTTCCATCCACCACCTAGTGAGGCTCCATCGTCTGAGTCTTACATCATCTGGTATCAGAGCCAAAGGTTCCTACCTTTGGTTTTCTATCCCTTAACTTTTTTTGTTTTGTTTTGCTATTGCTTTGATTGAATCTAAAATCCAAAAAAAAAAAAAATAGGTTTGTTTTGTTCTTGCTCCTGTTTTTGTTTAAATCATAAAAAAAAACCCATAAAAATCCTGTTCTTAGCTCCCTGGTCGAATTTCTTTTGAGAGTTAGTAGTTTTCCTGTTTTGATTCCATCTTGCTAGTTGTTATTTCATAAAACCCAGAAAAGTCAAAAATTTTTTGTCAATTTTCCAATTCTGTCGATTGCACTGATTCCCGTCTTGTGTTACACAACCCTGTCTCTGTTCTTGTTTTACACAATTATCTATTCTGTGGTACCTTGATAGCTTGTTGTTTTTGTTGAGTGCAAACTGAACCGGTTTACAACAAGGATAGACACCATGGGAGATGAAGGAAGACAGCCCGTTGATCCTATCATACAAATGATGACTGCTATTAGAGAAGAGATGAGTAACATAAACCAGCAAGTTGGCACAATGCGCCAAGAGTTTGGTGAGCGTATAGGACGCATAGAAGCTCCACCGAGGAGAGGACCAATCCGAGGAGCACCTATACCACCAAGATATCAAGCTGGAGATGAAGATGATGATATGCAGGACTTAGAGGAGGATAGGCAACCGCATGACCCCTTTAGACGTCCACAACCAAGGCGTCAAGATCCTCTATGGAGGAACCCAGCCCGGGAAGGTGAGGCTAGAGAAACAAACCGTGATATCAAAGTAACCCCTCCACTTTTTGCAGGAAAGTCAGACCCAGAGGCGTACATGGACTGGGAAAGAAGGCTGGAGCATATCTTTGAGTGTTATGGCTATGGAGAACGCAAGAAGATTGCTGTTGCTGCTGCACAACTCACTGAGAACGCGTTAGCTTGGTGGGACAGAACTATAGCTGAAAGAAGAAGGCAACGTTTTGGAGCAGTAGCCACTTGGAGTGACATGAAATACCTTCTACGACTTAGGTATGTCCCTGAACATTATCATAGAGACTTACAAAAGCAGTTCCGTAAGTTGTCACAGGGTACAAGAAGTGTGTATGAGTATTTTGAGGAGTTTGAGAAGCTCATGAACTCGCTGGAGTTAGAAGAATCCGAGGAAGCTCTCATGGCACAGTTCATTGATGGTCTACAAGAACGCATTGCTAGGAAGGTGGAGAGAGCTCAGTATGGTGGGCTACATGAGTTGTTGCATCTTGTTGTCCAAGTGGAACAACAGATCAAGCGTAAGACAGCCATGACAAGTCGCAGCAAACCAACACAACCGTGGGCTGCAAGTAGCTCCCGACCATTTGAGAAAGGGAAGACCGTGGAGATTGACTCACGGTTCAAAGGCAAAACAGCCGAAGCTCCCAAGCCCAACCGGCCAGAACAAGGTAAGTTCCCTAGCACTAATCAGAGAACTCGTGACATCACTTGTTTTAAGTGTCAAGGCAGGGGACACATGGCTAGAGAGTGCCCAAACCAGAGAGTAATGATTATCCACAACGATGGAGAGTATGAATCACAAGTTGAGCTTGAGGATGATCCAAACAAACCAGAAGAAGAGCTTGCATATCCTGACGTTGGAGAGTTGCTTGTGACCAGGAGGATGTTAAGTGTCATGATCAACCCTGAGGCAGCTCAAAGGGAAAACATCTTCCACACTAGATGCACTGTCAAGGACAAGGTATGTAATCTGATCATTGATGGCGGTTCATGCACTAACGTGGCTAGCAAGCATATGGTAGACAGGTTAGGTCTTATTAAGACCAAGCATCCAAGACCATACAGGCTGAGATGGCTCAATGATGAGACAGAGCTGAAGATTTCGGAGCAGGTCATTGTTCCATTCAGTGTGGGGAAGTACCAAGACCAAGTTACTTGTGATGTAGTACCCATGCAAGCTGGACACCTCTTGCTTGGCCGACCATGGCAGTATGACCGAGCCACGAGTCATAATGGACGTACTAACCAGTACACCTTCTTACACAAGGATCGTAAGTTCACTCTTGCCCCTCTTACACCAACTGAGGTACATGATTTACAAGTACATATGAGCAAGGAAGTTGAGTCTAGCAAATCCAGTCTCTATATATCTCGTGGGGCTATTTGTAAAACTCTTAGTGCCAAGCGCACTGTGCTACTAATGTTGTTTAAGGAGTGTTTAAGTTCAGGTTCAGGTGAGCTTGTGTTACCCACAGGAGTACAGGCTGTGTTAGACAGGTTTCAGGACATCTTCCCTGAAGAGCTTCCGCCTGGCTTACCTCCAATCCGTGGGATTGAACACCAAATCGATCTTGTCCCTGGCGCAGCCTTACCTAACAAGCCAGCATACAGGATGAACCCGGAGGAGACTAAGGAGCTCGAGAGGCAAGTGAGAGACCTCATGGACAGAGGGTACATTAGGGAGAGCCTCAGCCCTTGTGCTGTGCCAGTACTCTTAGTACCCAAGAAGGATGGATCATGGAGGATGTGTGTGGACTGCCGTGCAATCAACAACATCACGATCAAATACAGGCACCCTATACCCCGCTTAGACGACATGCTGGATGAGCTAAGTGGTTCTACCATCTTCTCAAAGGTGGACTTGAAGAGTGGATACCATCAAGTTAGGATGCGAGAAGGAGATGAGTGGAAAACCGCATTCAAGACAAAGCAAGGATTGTATGAGTGGCTGGTTATGCCTTTTGGTTTAACTAATGCCCCAAGTACATTCATGCGACTCATGAACCAGGTTCTTCGTGCTTACATAAGTAAATTTGTAGTTGTCTATTTCGATGACATACTTATATATAGTAAGAACCTAGATGATCATATCTCACATCTTGAACTAGTGCTCAAATCACTTCGGAAGGAAGGCCTTTATGCTAACCTAAAGAAGTGCACCTTCTGTACTAACAAGCTTGTTTTCTTAGGCTTTGTAGTAAGTGAACAGGGACTACAAGTGGACGAGGAGAAGGTCAAAGCCATCCGTGAGTGGCCTACACCAACAACCGTCGGTCATGTAAGGAGTTTTCATGGCTTAGCTAGCTTCTATAGGAGGTTTGTGAGGGATTTCAGTACGGTGGCCTCACCTCTTACCGCCGTGATAAAGAAGAATGTGCCATTCTCATGGGGTCCAGCGCAAGAATCAGCCTTCAAACTGCTCAAAGAAAGGCTTACACAGGCGCCGGTTCTGGCCTTACCCGACTTTGAAGAGGTCTTCGAGGTAGAGTGTGATGCGTCTGGCATAGGGATCGGAGCTGTGTTACACCAGAGGAAGAAACCAGTGGCCTTCTTCAGTGAAAAGCTCAGTGGTGCTTCTCTGAACTACCCAACCTACGACAAAGAATTGTATGCCTTGGTGCGAGCACTAGAGACATGGCAGCATTACTTGTTATCCAAGGAGTTCATCATCCATACTGATCACGAGACACTTAAGCACCTAAGAGGTCAGACATCACTCAAGAGGAGACATGCTAAGTGGTTGGAGTTTGTAGAGACATTTCCCTATGTGATCAAGTACAAGAAGGGAAAGGAGAATGTGGTAGCTGATGCCTTGTCAAGGAGGCATGCCCTGATAGCTACCATGGAAGCCAAGGTTCTAGGATTTGAACACATCAAGGAGCTATACAAAGATGATCCAGAACTAGGAGAGGCTTACCAAGCCTGTGGAAGAGGAGCGTTCGGATCATACTATCTTCAAGTGGGGTTCCTATTCCGAGACAAGAGGCTGTGCATTCCTCAATGCTCAATGCGTGAGCTACTGCTTAAGGAGGCACACGGAGGAGGTCTTATGGGCCATTTTGGAGTGGACAAGACACTAGCTGTGGTGGCTGATCACTTCTTCTGGCCGCACCTCAAGCGGGACGTTGAAAGGCATTGTGCAAGATGTGTAACTTGTCACAAAGCAAAATCCAGGTTACATCCTCATGGACTTTACCTACCTTTACCTATTCCTAACGCCCCATGGGTGGATATTTCTATGGACTTTGTGCTAGGGTTGCCTAAGATCAAACACAAAGACTCTGTCTTTGTTGTTGTGGATCGATTTTCCAAGATGGCTCACTTCATTCCATGTGACAAAACCAATGATGCCACACAAGTTGCTGATCTATTCTTCAAGGAGGTGGTACGCTTACATGGTATACCAAGGACCATAGTGTCTGACCGAGACACAAAATTCTTGAGCCATTTTTGGAAGACATTGTGGAGGAAGCTCGGGACAAAACTTCTATTCTCCACAACCTGTCATCCTCAAACGGATGGTCAAACCGAAGTGGTAAACCGTACCTTATCTACTTTACTTAGGGTAACTCTTGGTAGGAACTTAAACACATGGTTAGATTGTTTGCCATTCATTGAGTTTGCCTATAACCATGCTACACATTCTGCTACTAAAATGTCTCCATTTGAAATTGTGTATGGTTTTAACCCACTAACACCTCTTGATTTGTCGCCAATTCCCCAAGTTGAGCAAGTTAATCTAGATGGTCTCAGGAAAGGAGAGTTTGTTAAGAAGCTACACCAGAAAGCAAGAGACAACATTCTTAAGAAGACTGAAGAGTACAAGAGGCGAGCAGACAAGGGCCGCAAGGAGTTAGTCTTTGAGCCAGGAGAGTGGGTTTGGCTCCACATGAGACCTGAGAGGTTTCCACAGAAGAGAAGCTCGAAGCTGGCGCCTAGGGGAGATGGTCCCTTCAAAGTTCTAGAACGGATCAACAACAATGCCTACAAACTAGAACTCCCGGGTGAGCTCAATATTTCACATAGCTTCAATGTGACTGATTTGTCTCCATATGATGCAGATGATCTAGTTTTGAGGACAAAACCTTCGGAAGAGGGTGGGAATGATGAGGACATCCAACCCAGCACCCATCCACAAGCCATACCTGAGGTCAAGGAAGCTCCAATGACTCGATCTAGGACAAGGAGGCTCAGGGAAGGATTCAACACTGCAGTAGAGAACCTCATGAACTCAATGGAACTTGGAAACTACCTCAAGAACGAGCCCAAGAAGCGAGAGGCGATAGAAGACTTGGGCTGTGTAAGCAATATGGATAACACAGGAGATTTGGACCGTGTAAGCGACGTGGATAGCACAGGGGACGTGGACTGTGTAAGCAACAAAGGAGTTGGACCTTCTCATCCAAAGACGCGGGCCGAACACTGCCAAGTCTTTACCATCCGGCTCGGCCCATGCTAAGTCCGAGAGTTGGTGGACTCTCTTGCACTCTTTTTCCCTTGGGTGGTTTTATCCCAAAGTGGTTTTACTCCCAAGGTTTTTAACGAGGCAAGTCGGCCCACCCACACCCATAACTCAAGGATTGGCTGCCAAGGAAAGATTACACACTTTCCTTTTCTGTGTAACTCGGCGATTCTCATTCAAGGCCGAGATATTTGTTTTTCCTTTTTGTTATTCTTTGTTTCTGTACTTAAACAACTTTGTATCATTGTGTTAGACAGCTTTTGACATCAATAAACCTTTTGCGATTTTCGCCCTTCTTGAGCAGCAGCCGCCTGTTCTTGTTTTGCTTGTTGTTCCTTGTGTGTGATTCACAAAGAGGACAAGTGTTTGTGCAGTATCAGAGACCCGTTCATCATCTCTGTGGTGCCTTCGATCCACCAGCCTTACCATCCACTGATTCAACAGGAGAGAGCGTCAAAGCCAGCCTGTTCGATCCCATCTCTTACACACGACCATCCCTTGAGTAACAGGAGAGAGCGACATAGCCAACCTGTTTCTTCCATCCACCACCGAGTGAGGCTCCATCGTCTGAGTCTTACATCAAATGTGCAAAGGCTGTGTATTATCAAAATAAGCACAAGTCTTGCACATTTGATAATGTGCAAAGTTGGGGACATCATATTTGATAAGGCGCCTAATTCAGACCTAAGAAGAAGAAGAGAGCCGTTGGAGTTAGAGAGAGAGCCGTTAGGGTTTAGGAGGAAAGCTTTGTCTGGTGGGGACTACAAGTGGTCCACACCCTTTCTCTCACCTCCTGCCACGGTTCAGAGCATCTCAGACCTGGTCCCTCTTCATTTTGTCTTGTATCTTCTTTAGGTTAAACAACATGTGTGTTGGAAGTCTTATATAAATGATGTAACCACAAATGAATAAACTTAAGGGTTTTGAAACCTCTTTTCTCTCTAGCTGCGCCACCATTCTCTAAAACCTAATGTTCATACTCTAAAAATCTCACATCATCCACACCAACACAAGTAGATAAAGCAGTAGATAAAGCAACAGATAATTCAGAGGAGGGATTGGTGTCTTCAACCATGTAGAGCTCATCCTTTGTCACACCTTTCCCAATCAACTTACTTGTTTTAATATCCTGAAACACAACATCATTAGGACTAAAAACAACATTGCAATTCAAATCAGTGGCTATCCTTTTTACAGAAACTAAGTTTGAGATGAAACTAGGCATAAAGAAAGCTTTAGATTCTTTGTTAAACAATTTCAGATTTCCTATGCCTTGTATTGGAATTTTATCACCATTTGCAATCACTACACTTCCTAAGGCAGGTTCAACATTGTTTATCAACCTAGAATCACTTATCATATGATGAGAGGCTCCTGAATCAATGATCAAAGGTTTCATTTTGTTTGATGCAAAAAGTGAAGTACCAAGAGCCATACCAGAGTTCTCCTTGAGAGCTTTGATGAGAGCCTCAAGGTCTGACCTCCTTACCACATCATTCTGAGCAGTCACAGCTGGTGCTTGATGAACTACCATTGCTCTTCCTTCATCACATTGCTGCATTGAAGAAGAACCTGGTCCAGCTGCACCATATGAATAGTTTGCCCTTTGATCTTTGAACCTGTTGTTGTGAGATGAGGGTCTGAGGTTGGGGTGAAGGCGCCAGCATCTATCCTTCAAATGCCCACTCTTCTTGCAAAAATCACACATCAAGACTCCTCTCTGGTCACCTCCATAGTTCTTCCTCTCATCAGCCTTGTACAGCCCCTTGTTTGCGGTTACCAGCTCTCCTTTTCCTTTGAACAACCCAAATGAGCCTTGTTCCTTCTGAATTTGTCCACACACATCATCAATGTCAGGTAGAGTCTCTGCCCTTAGGATATGCTTGATCAAGGAATTATAGGATGAGTTCAAGGTGAGCAGAAGAGCAAAGACTTTATCTTGCTCTCTCCTTTCTTGCAACACCAAAGGATCACTGCTTGGTGGCCTCAGCATCTCCAACTCTGACCACAGTGAGCTGAACTTCCCAAAATGAGCTTTAAACTCCATATCTTCTTGCTGGAGATTGTTAATGGCCAGCTTCACTTCAAAGACTCTTGTTAAGTTTGATTTATTCCCATAAACCTTCTCAAGAGTATCCCACAGCTGCTTAGAAGTCACACAATAAGAGTAGGCTTCCAATAGGTGCTGGTCCAGTGAGCTTTGGAGTATAGAGAGCACATTCTGGTCCCCTTGCATCCACGCCTCTTCTTCTGCTTCAGCTGCCTCTTCAAGAGACTCATCACTGCCTTTAGTCTCTGCCTCAGCTCCTTTCTTGGCTTCAGCTTCAGACCTGGCCTTAAACACCTTCTGTGGAGCAGTGTCACTCAGGATATACTTCCACAGACCTCTGCCTCCAAGTGCAGACTTCACCATCCTAGCCCAAACAATGTAGTTTGAGCCTTTCAAAATCACAGGAATAACAACTCTTGAGTTCTCCATTGCTAAGACTGATATGAAGCAAGGAGGGAGTATTCAAGATGAAATGGAGAGTTCTCAACTCACAGAGAACACAAGAAGCAAAAGAAATGAGCTTAAGAACTTAGAAGAGCTTAAATGAACCGATTTTTGTGAGTTTCAGCGGAAGTAAATGAGGTACAGAAGCTTATAGCTCTGATACCATGTTAGAATATGAAGATTAAGTTGAGAGAATGGAGTAGAACAAGGTAGAATGGAAGAGAGAGGCGCAGAAACCTTATTAGGGTTTATGGCGCCGGTAGAGAGAGAGTGAGAGAGATAATGAGTTTCAGAGAATAATTCTCTTAGTTGATGAATGAATGTTTACAATGCTTATAAGCAAACTAAGCTAGGGCTACAAGACATAAACAAATGATAAAAATAGGTATAAGACAAACAAATGTCTGAACAAAGAGAGAGAGAGGACCAACGGCTATGAGTGATAGTGACTGGTCCTCTTCTTGTTCCAAGATGAAAGGGACTGGTCTGCTTGGTCCAACCTGCGGTTCTGAGCCTCTGAATCTGCTAGGGATTGATGCATAAGACACACTCTTCTTCTGTACAGATGATCCCCATATTTGTACTTCAATAATCCGAGACCAAACATTATCATAGAATGCACTAACTTTGTACAAGGTTGCCTTGTGCATTCCATGATCTCCTTTTCAATACATAGGACCTTTAATAAGATCAAAGTTTCTTTCTAGTCTTTTAGAACAGTTACTTAAGGGTGATTCAAAAGAACATAAACTTGTATAACATGCTTCTCATTATACCTTTATGAGCATTCAAAAACATACTTATAGTTGTCTTACCTCACCTAAATCCTCCAATCCATGACATGTATGTTTCAAAAAGTTTTGGTTAAAAAGTTTTATTTAGGTTTCTCATAAGACCTTTTATAAGATCAAAGTTTCTTTCTAGTCTTTTAGAACAGTTACTTAGGGGTGATTCAAAGGAACATAAACTTGTATAACATGCATCTCATTATACCTTTATGAGCATACAAAAACTTACTTATAGTTGTCTCACCTAACCTAAATCCTCCAATCCATGACATGTATGTTTCAAAAAGTCTTGTTTAAAAAGTTTTATTTAGGATTCTCATATGACCTTTTAGAAGATCAAAGTTTCTTTCCCAGTCTTTTAGAACGGTTACTTAGGGGTGATTCAAAGGAACATAAACTTGTATAACATGCTTCTCATTATACCTTTATGAGCATACAAAAACTTACTTATAGTTGTCTTACCTCACCTAAATCCTCCATTCAATGACATGTATGGTTCAAAAAGTTTTGGTTAAAAAGTTTTATTTTGGATTCTCATACTACCTTTTAGAAGATCAAAGTTTCTTTCTAGACTTTTAGAACAGTTACTTAGGGGTGATTCAAAGGAACATAAAGTTGTAGAACGGTTACTTATGGGTGATTCAAAGGAACATAAACTTGTATAAGATGCTTCTCCTTATACCTTTATGAGCATTCAAAAACATACTTATAGTTGCCTTATCTCACCTAAATCCTCAAATCCATGACATGTATGTTTCAAGAAGTTTTGGTTAAAAAGTTTTATTTTGGATTCTCATAGGATATTTTAGAAGATCTAAGTTTCTTTCTAGTCTTTTAGAACATTTACTTAGGGGTGATTCAAAGGAACATAAACTTGTATAACATGCTTCTCGATATACCTCTATGAGCATAAAAAAACTTACTTATAGTTGTCTTACCTCACCTAAATCCTCCAATCCATGACATGTATGTTTCAAAAAGTTTTGGTTAAAAAGTTTTATTTAGGATTCTCATAGGACCTTTTAGAAGATCAAAGTTTCTTTCCCAGTCTTTTAGAACGGTTACTTAGGGGGGATTCAAAGGAACATAAACTTGTATAACATGCATCTCATTATACCTTTACGAGCATACAAAAACTTACTTATAGTTGTCTTACCTCACCTAAATCCTCCAATCCATGACATGTATGTTTCAAAAAGTTTTGTTTAAAAAGTTTTATTTAGGATTCTCATAGGACCTTTTAGAAGATCAAATTTCTTTCCCAGTCTTTTAGAACGGTTACTTAGGGGTGATTCAAAGGAACATAAACTTGTATAACATGCATCTCATTATACCTTTATGAGCATACAAAAACTTACTTATAGTTGTCTTACCTCACCTAAATCCTCCAATCCATGACATGTATGTTTCAAAAAAGTTTTGTTTAAAAAGTTTTATTTAGGATTCTGATAGGACCTTTTAGAAGATCAAAGTTTCTTTCCTAGTCTTTTAGAACGGTTACTTAGGGGTGATTCAAAGGAACATAAACTTGTATAACATGCTTCTCATTATACCTTTATGAGCATACAAAAACTTACTTATAGTTGTTTTACCTCACCTAAATCCTCCATTCAATGAAATGTATGGTTCAAAAAGTTTTGGTTAAAAAGTTTTATTTTGGATTCTCATAGGACCTTTTAGAAGATCAAAGTTTCTTTCTAGACTTTTAGAACAGTTACTTAGGGGTGATTCAAAGGAACATAAAGTTGTATAACATGCTTCTCATTATACCTTTATGAGCATACAAAAACTTACTTATAGTTGTCTTACCTCACCTAAATCCTCCAATCCATGACATGTATGGTTCAAAAAGTTTTGGTTAAAAAGTTTTATTTAAGATTCTCATAGGCCTTTTATAAGATCAAAGTTTCTTTCTAGTCTTTTAGAATAGTTACTTAGGGGTGATTCAAAGGAACATAAACTTGTATAACATGCTTCTCATTATACCTTTATGAGCATTGAAAAACATACTTATAGTTGTCTTACCTCACCTAAATCCTCAAATCCATGACATGTATGTTTCAAAAAGTTTTGGTTAAAAAGTTTTATTTAGGATTCTCATAGGACCTTTTAGAAGATCAAAGTTTCTTTCCCAGTCTTTTAGAACGGTTACTTAGGGGTGATTCAAAGGAACATAAACTTGTATAACATGCTTCTCATTATACCTTTATGAGCATACAAAAACTTACTTATAGTTGTCTTACCTCACCTAAATCTTCAAATCCATGACATGTATGTTTCAAGAAGTTTTGGTTAAAAAGTTTTATTTTGGATTCTCATAGGACCTTTTAGAAGATCTAAGTTTCTTTCTAGTCTTTTAGAACATTTACTTAGGGGTGATTCAAAGGAACATAAACTTGTATAACATGCTTCTCATTATACCTTTATGAGCATAAAAAAACTTACTTATAGTTGTCTTACCTCACCTAAATCCTCCAATCCATGACATGTATGTTTCAAAAAGTTTTGGTTAAAAAGTTTTATTTAGGATTCTCATAGGACCTTTTAGAAGATCAAAGTTTTTTTCCCAGTCTTTTAGAACGGTTACTTAGGGGTGATTCAAAGGAACATAAACTTGTATAATATGCTTCTCATTATACCTTTATGAGCATTGAAAAACATACTTATAGTTGTCTTACCTCACCTAAATTCTCCAATCCATGACATGTATGTTTCAAAAAGTTTTGTTTAAGAAGTTTTATTTAGGATTCTCATAGGACCTTTTAGAAGATCAAAGTTTCTTTCCCAGTCTTTTAGAACGGTTACTTAGGGGTGATTCAAAGGAACATAAACTTGTATAACATGCATCTCATTATACCTTTATGAGCATACAAAAGCTTACTTATAGTTGTCTTACCTCACCTAAATCCTCCAATCCATGACATGTATGGTTCAAAAAGTTTTGGTTAAAAAGTTTTATTTATAATTCTCATAGGACCTTTTAGAAGATCAAAGTTTCTTTCTAGACTTTTAGAACAGTTACTTAGGGGTGATTCAAAGGAACATAAACTTGTATAACATGCTTCTCATTATACCTTTATGAGCATACAAAAACTTACTTATAGTTGTTTTACCTCACCTAAATCCTCCATTCAATGAAATGTATGGTTCAAAAAGTTTTGGTTAAAAAGTTTTATTTTGGATTCTCATAGGACCTTTTAGAAGATCAAAGTTTCTTTCTAGACTTTTAGAACAGTTACTTAGGGGTGATTCAAAGGAACATAAAGTTGTATAACATGCTTCTCATTATACCTTTATGAGCATACAAAAACTTACTTATAGTTGTCTTACCTCACCTAAATCCTCCAATCCATGACATGTATGGTTCAAAAAGTTTTGGTTAAAAAGTTTTATTTAAGATTCTCATAGGCCTTTTATAAGATCAAAGTTTCTTTCTAGTCTTTTAGAATAGTTACTTAGGGGTGATTCAAAGGAACATAAACTTGTATAACATGCTTCTCATTATACCTTTATGAGCATTGAAAAACATACTTATAGTTGTCTTACCTCACCTAAATCCTCCAATCCATGACATGTATGTTTCAAAAAGTTTTGGTTAAAAAGTTTTATTTAGGATTCTCATAGGACCTTTTAGAAGATCAAAGTTTCTTTCCCAGTCTTTTAGAACGGTTACTTAGGGGTGATTCAAAGGAACATAAACTTGTATAACATGCTTCTCATTATACCTTTATGAGCATACAAAAACTTACTTATAGTTGTCTTACCTCACCTAAATCTTCAAATCCATGACATGTATGTTTCAAGAAGTTTTGGTTAAAAAGTTTTATTTTGGATTCTCATAGGACCTTTTAGAAGATCTAAGTTTCTTTCTAGTCTTTTAGAACATTTACTTAGGGGTGATTCAAAGGAACATAAACTTGTATAACATGCTTCTCATTATACCTTTATGAGCATAAAAAAACTTACTTATAGTTGTCTTACCTCACCTAAATCCTCCAATCCATGACATGTATGTTTCAAAAAGTTTTGGTTAAAAAGTTTTATTTAGGATTCTCATAGGACCTTTTAGAAGATCAAAGTTTTTTTCCCAGTCTTTTAGAACGGTTACTTAGGGGTGATTCAAAGGAACATAAACTTGTATAATATGCTTCTCATTATACCTTTATGAGCATTGAAAAACATACTTATAGTTGTCTTACCTCACCTAAATTCTCCAATCCATGACATGTATGTTTCAAAAAGTTTTGTTTAAGAAGTTTTATTTAGGATTCTCATAGGACCTTTTAGAAGATCAAAGTTTCTTTCCCAGTCTTTTAGAACGGTTACTTAGGGGTGATTCAAAGGAACATAAACTTGTATAACATGCATCTCATTATACCTTTATGAGCATACAAAAGCTTACTTATAGTTGTCTTACCTCACCTAAATCCTCCAATCCATGACATGTATGGTTCAAAAAGTTTTGGTTAAAAAGTTTTATTTATAATTCTCATAGGACCTTTTAGAAGATCAAAGTTTCTTTCTAGACTTTTAGAACAGTTACTTAGGGGTGATTCAAAGGAACATAAACTTGTATAACATGCTTCTCATTATACCTTTATGAGCATACAAAAGCTTACTTATAGTCGTCTTACCTCACCTAAATCCTTCAATCCATGACATGTATGGTTCAAAAAGTTTTGGTTAAAAAGTTTTATTTAGGATTCTCATAGGACCTTTAATAAGATCAAAGTTTCTTTCTAGTCTTTTAGAACAGTTACTTAAGGGTGATTCAAAGGAACATAAACTTGTATAACATGCTTCTCATTATACCTTTATGAGCATTCAAAAACATAATTATAGTTGTCTTACCTCACCTAAATCCTCCAATCCATGACATGTATGTTTCAAAAAGTTTTGTTTAAAAAGTTTTTTTTAGGATTCTCATAGGACCTTTTAGAAGATCAAAGTTTCTTTCCCAGTCTTTTAGAACGGTTACTTAGGGGTGATTCAAAGGAACATAAACTTTTATAACATGCTTCTCATTATACCTTTATGAGCATACAAAAACTTACTTATAGTTGTCTTACCTCACCTAAATCCTCCAATCCATGACATGTATGGTTCAAAAAGTTTTGGTTAAAAAGTTTTATTTATAATTCTCATAGGACCTTTTAGAAGATCAAAGTTTCTTTCTAGACTTTTAGAACAGTTACTTAGGGGTGATTCAAAGGAACATAAACTTGTATAACATGCTTCTCATTATACCTTTATGAGCATACAAAAGCTTACTTATAGTCGTCTTACCTCACCTAAATCCTCCAATCCATGACATGTATGGTTCAAAAAGTTTTGGTTAAAAAGTTTTATTTAGGATTCTCATAGGACCTTTAATAAGATCAAAGTTTCTTTCTAGTCTTTTAGAACAGTTACTTAAGGGTGATTCAAAGGAACATAAACTTGTATAACATGCTTCTCATTATACCTTTATGAGCATTCAAAAACATAATTATAGTTGTCTTACCTCACCTAAATCCTCCAATCCATGACATGTATGTTTCAAAAAGTTTTGTTTAAAAAGTTTTTTTTAGGATTCTCATAGGACCTTTTAGAAGATCAAAGTTTCTTTCCCAGTCTTTTAGAACGGTTACTTAGGGGTGATTCAAAGGAACATAAACTTTTATAACATGCTTCTCATTATACCTTTATGAGCATACAAAAACTTACTTATAGTTGTCTTACCTCACCTAAATCCTCCATTCAATGACATGTATGGTTCAAAAAGTTTTGGTTAAAAAGTTTTATTTTGGATTCTCATAGGACCTTTTAGAAGATCAAAGTTTCTTTCTAGACTTTTAGAACAGTTACTTAGGGGTGATTCAAAGGAACATAAAGTTGTAGAACGGTTACTTATGGGTGATTCAAAGGAACATAAACTTGTATAAGATGCTTCTCCTTATACCTTTATGAGCATTCAAAAACATACTTATAGTTGCCTTATCTCACCTAAATCCTCAAATCCATGACATGTATGTTTAAGGAAGTTTTGGTTAAAAAGTTTTATTTTGGATTCTCATAGGACCTTTTAGAAGATCTAAGTTTCTTTCTAGTCTTTTAGAACATTTACTTTGGGGTGATTCAAAGGAACATAAACTTGTATAACATGCTTCTCGATATACCTTTATGAGCATAAAAAAACTTACTTATAGTTGTCTTACCTCACCTAAATCCTCCAATCCATGACATGTATGTTTCAAAAAGTTTTGGTTAAAAAGTTTTATTTAGGATTCTCATAGGACCTTTTAGAAGATCAAAGTTTATTTCCCAGTCTTTTAGAACGGTTACTTAGGGGTGATTCAAAGGAACATAAACTTGTATAACATGCATCTCATTATACCTTTACGAGCATACAAAAATTTACTTATAGTTGTCTTACCTCACCTAAATCCTCCAATCCATGACATGTATGTTTCAAAAAGTTTTGTTTAAAAAGTTTTATTTAGGATTCTCATAGGACCTTTTAGAATATCAAAGTTTCTTTCCCAGTCTTTTAGAACGGTTACTTAGGGGTGATTCAAAGGAACATAAACTTGTATAATATGCTTCTCATTATACCTTTATGAGCATTGAAAAACATACTTATAGTTGTCTTACCTCACCTAAATTCTCCAATCCATGACATGTATGTTTCAAAAAGTTTTGTTTAAGAAGTTTTATTTAGGATTCTCATAGGACCTTTTAGAAGATCAAAGTTTCTTTCCCAGTCTTTTAGAACGGTTACTTAGGGGTGATTCAAAGGAACATAAACTTGTATAACATGCATCTCATTATACCTTTATGAGCATACAAAAGCTTACTTATAGTTGTCTTACCTCACCTAAATCCTCCAATCCATGACATGTATGGTTCAAAAAGTTTTGGTTAAAAAGTTTTATTTATAATTCTCAAAGGACCTTTTAGAAGATCAAAGTTTCTTTCTAGACTTTTAGAACAGTTACTTAGGGGTGATTCAAAGGAACATAAACTTGTATAACATGCTTCTCATTATACCTTTATGAGCATACAAAAGCTTACTTATAGTCGTCTTACCTCACCTAAATCCTCCAATCCATGACATGTATGGTTCAAAAAGTTTTGGTTAAAAAGTTTTATTTAGGATTCTCATAGGACCTTTAATAAGATCAAAGTTTCTTTCTAGTCTTTTAGAACAATTACTTAAGGGTGATTCAAAGGAACATAAACTTGTATAACATGCTTCTCATTATACCTTTATGAGCATTCAAAAACATAATTATAGTTGTCTTACCTCACCTAAATCCTCCAATCCATGACATGTATGTTTCAAAAAGTTTTGTTTAAAAAGTTTTTTTTAGGATTCTCATAGGACCTTTTAGAAGATCAAAGTTTCTTTCCCAGTCTTTTAGAACGGTTACTTAGGGGTGATTCAAAGGAACATAAACTTTTATAACATGCTTCTCATTATACCTTTATGAGCATACAAAAACTTACTTATAGTTGTCTTACCTCACCTAAATCCTCCATTCAATGACATGTATGGTTCAAAAAGTTTTGGTTAAAAAGTTTTATTTTGGATTCTCATAGGACCTTTTAGAAGATCAAAGTTTCTTTCTAGACTTTTAGAACAGTTACTTAGGGGTGATTCAAAGGAACATAAAGTTGTAGAACGGTTACTTATGGGTGATTCAAAGGAACATAAACTTGTATAAGATGCTTCTCCTTATACCTTTATGAGCATTCAAAAACATACTTATAGTTGCCTTATCTCACCTAAATCCTCAAATCCATGACATGTATGTTTCAAGAAGTTTTGGTTAAAAAGTTTTATTTTGGATTCTCATAGGACCTTTTAGAAGATCTAAGTTTCTTTCTAGTCTTTTAGAACATTTACTTTGGGGTGATTCAAAGGAACATAAACTTGTATAACATGCTTCTCGATATACCTTTATGAGCATAAAAAACTTACTTATAGTTGTCTTACCTCACCTAAATCCTCCAATCCATGACATGTATGTTTCAAAAAGTTTTGGTTAAAAAGTTTTATTTAGGATTCTCATAGGACCTTTTAGAAGATCAAATTTCTTTCCCAGTCTTTTAGAACGGTTACTTAGGGGTGATTCAAAGGAACATAAACTTGTATAACATGCATCTCATTATACCTTTATGAGCATACAAAAACTTACTTATAGTTGTCTTACCTCACCTAAATCCTCCAATCCATGACATGTATGTTTCAAAAAGTTTTGTTTAAAAAGTTTTATTTAGGATTCTGATAGGACCTTTTAGAAGATAAAAGTTTCTTTCCCAGTCTTTTAGAACGGTTACTTAGGGGTGATTCAAAGGAACATAAACTTGTATAACATGCTTCTCATTATACCTTTATGAGTATACAAAAACTTACTTATAGTTGTCTTACCTCACCTAAATCCTCCATTCAATGACATGTATGGTTCAAAAAGTTTTGGTTAAAAAGTTTTATTTTGGATTCTCATAGGACCTTTTAGAAGATCAAAGTTTCTTTCTAGACATTTAGAACAGTTACTTAGGGGTGATTCAAAGGAACATAAAGTTGTATAACATGCTTCTCATTATACCTTTATGAGCATACAAAAACTTACTTATAGTTGTCTTACCTCACCTAAATCCTCCAATCCATGACATGTATGGTTCAAAACGTTTTGGTTAAAAAGTTTTATTTAGGATTCTCATAGGACCTTTTATAATATCAAAGTTTCTTTCTAGTCTTTTAGAACAGTTACTTAGGGGTGATTCAAAGGAACATAAACTTGTATAACATGCTTCTCATTATACCTTTATGAGCATACAAAAACTTACTTATAGTTGTCTTACCTCACCTAAATCCTCCAATCCATGACATGTATGTTTCAAAAAGTTTTGTTTAAAAAGTTTTATTTAGGATTCTGATAGGACCTTTTAGAAGATCAAAGTTTCTTTCCCAGTCTTTTAGAACGGTTACTTAGGGGTGATTCAAAGGAACATAAACTTGTATAACATGCTTCTCATTATACCTTTATGAGCATACAAAAACTTACTTATAGTTGTTTTACCTCACCTAAATCCTCCATTCAATGAAATGTATGGTTCAAAAAGTTTTGGTTAAAAAGTTTTATTTTGGATTCTCATAGGACCTTTTAGAAGATCAAAGTTTCTTTCTAGACTTTTAGAACAGTTACTTAGGGGTGATTCAAAGGAACATAAAGTTGTATAACATGCTTCTCATTATACCTTTATGAGCATAAAAAAACTTACTTATAGTTGTCTTACCTCACCTAAATCCTCCAATCCATGACATGTATGTTTCAAAAAGTTTTGGTTAAAAAGTTTTATTTAGGATTCTCATAGGACCTTTTAGAAGATCAAAGTTTTTTTCCCAGTCTTTTAGAACGGTTACTTAGGGGTGATTCAAAGGAACATAAACTTGGATAACATGCTTCTCATTATACCTTTATGAGCATTGAAAAACATACTTATAGTTGTCTTACCTCACCTAAATCCTCCAATCCATGACATGTATGTTTCAAAAAGTTTTGTTTAAAAAGTTTTATTTAGGATTCTCATAGGACATTTTAGAAGATCAAAGTTTCTTTCCCAGTCTTTTAGAACGGTTACTTAGGGGTGATTCAAAGGAACATAAACTTGTATAACATGCATCTCATTATACCTTTATGAGCATACAAAAGCTTACTTATAGTTGTCTTACCTCACCTAAATCCTCCAATCCATGACATGTATGGTTCAAAAAGTTTTGGTTAAAAAGTTTTATTTATGATTCTCATAGGACCTTTTAGAAGATCAAAGTTTCTTTCTAGACTTTTAGAACAGTTACTTAGGGGTGATTCAAAGGAACATAAACTTGTATAACATGCTTCTCATTATACCTTTATGAGCATACAAAAGCTTACTTATAGTTGTCTTACCTCACCTAAATCCTCCAATCCATGACATGTATGGTTCAAAAAGTTTTGGTTAAAAAGTTTTATTTAGGATTCTCATAGGACCTTTAATAAGATCAAAGTTTCTTTCTAGTCTTTTAGAACAGTTACTTAAGGGTGATTCAAAGGAACATAAACTTGTATAGCATGCTTCTCATTATACCTTTATGAGCATTCAAAAACATACTTATAGTTGGCTTACCTCACCTAAATCCTCCAATCCATGACATGTATGTTTCAAAATGTTTTGGTTAAAAAGTTTTATTTAGGATTCTCATAGGACCTTTTATAAGATCAAAGTTTCTTTCTAGTCTTTTAGAACAGTTACTTAGGGGTGATTCAAAGGAACATAAACTTGTATAACATGCATCTCATTATACCTTTATGAGCATACAAAAACTTACTTATAGTTGTCTTACCTCACCTAAATCCTCCAATCCACGACATGTATGTTTCAAAAAGTTTTGTTTAAAAAGTTTTATTTAGGATTCTCATAGGACCTTTTAGAATATCAAAGTTTCTTTCCCAGTCTTTTAGAACGGTTACTTAGGGGTGATTCAAAGGAACATAAACTTGTATAACATGCATCTCATTATACCTTTATGAGCATACAAAAACTTACTTATAGTTGTCTTACCTCACCTAAATCCTCCAATCCATGACATGTATGTTTCAAAAAGTTTTGTTTAAAAAGTTCTATTTAGGATTCTCATATGACCTTTTAGAAGATCAAAGTTTCTTTCCCAGTCTTTTAGAACGGTTACTTAGGGGTGATTCAAAGGAACATAAACTTGTATAACATGCATCTCATTATACCTTTATGAGCGTTGAAAAACATACTTATAGTTGTCTTACCTCACCTAAATCCTCCAATCCATGACATGTATGTTTAAAAAGTTTTATTTAGGATTCTCATAGGACCTTTTAGAAGATCAAAGTTTCTTTCTAGACTTTTAGAACAGTTACTTAGGGGTGATTCAAAGGAACTTAAACTTGTATAACATGCTTCTCATTATACCTTTATGAGCATACAAAAACTTACTTATAGTTGTCTTACCTCACCTAAATCCTCCAATCCATGACATGTATGGTTCAAAAAGTTTTGGTTAAAAAGTTTTATTTAGGATTCTCATAGGACCTTTTATAATATCAAAGTTTCTTTCTAGTCTTTAGAACGGTTACTTAGGGGTGATTTAAAGGAACATAAACTTGTATAACATGCTTCTCATTATACCTTTATGAGCATTGAAAAACATACTTATAGTTGTCTTACCTCACCTAAATCCTCCAATCCATGACATGTATGTTTCAAAAAGTTTTGGTTAAAAAGTTTTATTTAGGATTCTCATAGGACCTTTTAGAATATCAAAGTTTCTTTCCCGGTCTTTTAGAACGGTTACTTAGGGGTGATTCAAAGGAACATAAACTTGTATAACATGCTTCTCATTATACCTTTATCAGCATACAAAATCTTACTTATAGTTGTCTTACCTCACCTAAATCCTCCAATCCATGACATGTATGTTTCAAAAAGTTTTGGTTAAAAAGTTTTATTTATGATTCTCATAGGACCTTTTAGAATATCAAAGTTTCTTTCCCAGTCTTTTAGAACGGTTACTTAGGGGTGATTAAAAGGAACATAAACTTGTATAACATGCATCTCATTATACCTTTATGAGCATACAAAAACTTACTTATAGTTGTCTTACCTCACCTAAATCCTCCAATCAATGACATGTATGGTTCAAAAAGTTTTGGTTAAAAAGTTTTATTTATGATTCTCATAGGACCTTTTAGAATATCAAAGTTTCTTTCCCAGTCTTTTAGAACAGTTACTTAGGGGTGATTCAAAGGAACATAAACTTGTATAACATGCATCTCATTATACCTTTATAAGCATACAAAAACTTACTTATAATTGTCTTACCTCACCTAAATCCTCCAATCCATGACATGTATGTTTCAAAAAGTTTTGTTTAAAAAGTTTTATTTAGGATTCTCATATGACCTTTTAGAAGATCAAAGTTTCTTTCCCAGTCTTTAGAACGGTTACTTAAGGGTGATTCAAAGGAACATAAACTTGTATAACATGCTTCTCATTATACCTTTATGAGCATTGAAAAACATACTTATAGTTGTCTTACCTCACCTAAATCCTCCAATCCATGACATGTATGTTTCAAAAAGTTTTGGTTAAAAAGTTTTATTTAGGATTCTCATAGGACCTTTTAGAATATCAAAGTTTCTTTCCCGGTCTTTTAGAACGGTTACTTAGGGGTGATTCAAAGGAACATAAACTTGTATAACATGCTTCTCATTATACCTTTATGAGCATACAAAAACTTACTTATAGTTGTCTTACCTCACCTAAATCCTCCAATCCATGACATGTATGTTTCAAAAAGTTTTGGTTAAAAAGTTTTATTTATGATTCTCATAGGACCTTTTAGAAGATCAAAGTTTCTTTCTAGACTTTTAGAACAGTTACTTAGGGGTGATTCAAAGGAACATAAACTTGTATAACATGCTTCTCATTATACCTTTATGAGCATACAAAAGCTTACTTATAGTTGTCTTACCTCACCTAAATCCTCCAATCCATGACATGTATGGTTCAAAAAGTTTTGGTTAAAAAGTTTTATTTAGGATTCTCATAGGACCTTTAATAAGATCAAAGTTTCTTTCTAGTCTTTTAGAACAGTTACTTAAGGGTGATTCAAAGGAACATAAACTTGTATAGCATGCTTCTCATTATACCTTTATGAGCATTCAAAAACATACTTATAGTTGGCTTACCTCACCTAAATCCTCCAATCCATGACATGTATGTTTCAAAATGTTTTTGTTAAAAAGTTTTATTTAGGATTCTCATAGGACCTTTTATAAGATCAAAGTTTCATTCTAGTCTTTTAGAACAGTTACTTAGGGGTGATTCAAAGGAACATAAACTTGTATAACATGCATCTCATTATACCTTTATGAGCATACAAAAACTTACTTATAGTTGTCTTACCTCACCTAAATCCTCCAATCCATGACATGTATGTTTCAAAAAGTTTTGTTTAAAAAGTTTTATTTAGGATTCTCATAGGACCTTTTAGAATATCAAAGTTTCTTTCCCAGTCTTTTAGAACGGTTACTTAGGGGTGATTCAAAGGAACATAAACTTGTATAACATGCATCTCATTATACCTTTATGAGCATACAAAAACTTACTTATAGTTGTCTTACCTCACCTAAATCCTCTAATCCATGACATGTATGTTTCAAAAAGTTTTGTTTAAAAAGTTTTATTTAGGATTCTCATATGACCTTTTAGAAGATCAAAGTTTCTTTCCCAGTCTTTTAGAACGGTTACTTAGGGGTGATTCAAAGGAACATAAACTTGTATAACATGCATCTCATTATACCTTTATGAGCGTTGAAAAACATACTTATAGTTGTCTTACCTCACCTAAATCCTCCAATCCATGACATGTATGTTTAAAAAGTTTTATTTAGGATTCTCATAGGACCTTTTAGAAGATCAAAGTTTCTTTCTAGACTTTTAGAACAGTTACTTAGGGGTGATTCAAAGGAACTTAAACTTGTATAACATGCTTCTCATTATACCTTTATGAGCATACAAAAACTTACTTATAGTTGTCTTACCTCACCTAAATCCTCCAATCCATGACATGTATGGTTCAAAAAGTTTTGTTTAAAAAGTTTTTTTTAGGATTCTCATAGGACCTTTTATAATATCAAAGTTTCTTTCCAGTCTTTAGAACGGTTACTTAGGGGTGATTTAAAGGAACATAAACTTGTATAACATGCTTCTCATTATACCTTTATGAGCATTGAAAAACATACTTATAGTTGTCTTACCTCACCTAAATCCTCCAATCCATGACATGTATGTTTCAAAAAGTTTTGGTTAAAAAGTTTTATTTAGGATTCTCATAGGACCTTTTAGAATATCAAAGTTTCTTTCCCGGTCTTTTAGAACGGTTACTTAGGGGTGATTCAAAGGAACATAAACTTGTATAACATGCTTCTCATTATACCTTTATCAGCATACAAAAACTTACTTATAGTTGTCTTACCTCACCTAAATCCTCCAATCCATGACATGTATGTTTCAAAAAGTTTTGGTTAAAAAGTTTTATTTATGATTCTCATAGGACCTTTTAGAATATCAAAGTTTCTTTCCCAGTCTTTTAGAACGGTTACTTAGGGGTGATTAAAAGGAACATAAACTTGTATAACATGCATCTCATTATACCTTTATGAGCATACAAAAACTTACTTATAGTTGTCTTACCTCACCTAAATCCTCCAATCAATGACATGTATGGTTCAAAAAGTTTTGGTTAAAAAGTTTTATTTATGATTCTCATAGGACCTTTTAGAATATCAAAGTTTCTTTCCCAGTCTTTTAGAACAGTTACTTAGGGGTGATTCAAAGGAACATAAACTTGTATAACATGCATCTCATTATACCTTTATAAGCATACAAAAACTTACTTATAATTGTCTTACCTCACCTAAATCCTCCAATCCATGACATGTATGTTTCAAAAAGTTTTGTTTAAAAAGTTTTATTTAGGATTCTCATATGACCTTTTAGAAGATCAAAGTTTCTTTCCCAGTCTTTAGAACGGTTACTTAAGGGTGATTCAAAGGAACATAAACTTGTATAACATGCTTCTCATTATACCTTTATGAGCATTGAAAAACATACTTATAGTTGTCTTACCTCACCTAAATCCTCCAATCCATGACATGTATGTTTCAAAAAGTTTTGGTTAAAAAGTTTTATTTAGGATTCTCATAGGACCTTTTAGAATATCAAAGTTTCTTTCCCGGTCTTTTAGAAAGGTTACTTAGGGGTGATTCAAAGGAACATAAACTTGTATAACATGCTTCTCATTATACCTTTATGAGCATACAAAAACTTACTTATAGTTGTCTTACCTCACCTAAATCCTCCAATCCATGACATGTATGTTTCAAAAAGTTTTGGTTAAAAAGTTTTATTTATGATTCTCATAGGACCTTTTAGAAGATCAAAGTTTCTTTCTAGACTTTTAGAACAGTTACTTAGGGGTGATTCAAAGGAACATAAACTTGTATAACATGCTTCTCATTATACCTTTATGAGCATACAAAAGCTTACTTATAGTTGTCTTACCTCACCTAAATCCTCCAATCCATGACATGTATGGTTCAAAAAGTTTTGGTTAAAAAGTTTTATTTACGATTCTCATAGGACCTTTTAGAAGATCAAATTTCTTTCTAGACTTTTAGAACAGTTACTTAGGGGTGATTCAAAGGAACATAAACTTGTATAACATGCATCTCATTATACCTTTATAAGCATACAAAAACTTACTTATAGTTGTCTTACCTCACCTAAATCCTCCAATCCATGACATGTATGTTTCAAAAAGTTTTGTTTAAAAAGTTTTATTTAGGATTCTCATATGACCTTTTAGAAGATCAAAGTTTCTTTCCCAGTCTTTAGAACGGTTACTTAGGGGTGATTCAAAGGAACATAAACTTGTATAACATGCTTCTCATTATACCTTTATTAGCATACAAAAACTTACTTATAGTTGTCTTACCTCACCTAAATCCTCCAATCCATGACATGTATGTTTCAAAAAGTTTTGTTTAAAAAGTTTTATTTAGGATTCTCATAGGACCTTTTAGAATATCAAAGTTTCTTTCCCAGTCTTTTAGAACGGTTACTTAGGGGTGATTCAAAGGAACATAAACTTGTATAACATGCATCTCATTATACCTTTATGAGCATACAAAAACTTACTTATAGTTGTCTTACCTCACCTAAATCCTCCAATCCATGACATGTATGTTTCAAAAAGTTTTGTTTAAAAAGTTTTATTTAGGATTCTCATATGACCTTTTAGAAGATCAAAGTTTCTTTCCCAGTCTTTTAGAACGGTTACTTAGGGGTGATTCAAAGGAACATAAACTTGTATAACATGCATCTCATTATACCTTTATGAGCGTTGAAAAACATACTTATAGTTGTCTTACCTCACCTAAATCCTCCAATCCATGACATGTATGTTTAAAAAGTTTTATTTAGGATTCTCATAGGACCTTTTAGAAGATCAAAGTTTCTTTCTAGACTTTTAGAACAGTTACTTAGGGGTGATTCAAAGGAACTTAAACTTGTATAACATGCTTCTCATTATACCTTTATGAGCATACAAAAACTTACTTATAGTTGTCTTACCTCACCTAAATCCTCCAATCCATGACATGTATGGTTCAAAAAGTTTTGGTTAAAAAGTTTTATTTAGGATTCTCATAGGACCTTTTATAATATCAAAGTTTCTTTCTAGTCTTTAGAACGGTTACTTAGGGGTGATTTAAAGGAACATAAACTTGTATAACATGCTTCTCATTATACCTTTATGAGCATTGAAAAACATACTTATAGTTGTCTTACCTCACCTAAATCCTCCAATCCATGACATGTATGTTTCAAAAAGTTTTGGTTAAAAAGTTTTATTTAGGATTCTCATAGGACCTTTTAGAATATCAAAGTTTCTTTCCCGGTCTTTTAGAACGGTTACTTAGGGGTGATTCAAAGGAACATAAAATTGTATAACATGCTTCTCATTATACCTTTATGAGCATACAAAAACTTACTTATAGTTGTCTTACCTAACCTAAATCCTCCAATCCATGACATGTATGTTTCAAAAAGTTTTGGTTAAAAAGTTTTATTTATGATTCTCATAGGACCTTTTAGAATATCAAAGTTTCTTTCCCAGTCTTTTAGAACAGTTACTTAGGGGTGATTCAAAGGAACATAAACTTGTATAACATGCATCTCATTATACCTTTATAAGCATACAAAAACTTACTTATAATTGTCTTACCTCACCTAAATCCTCCAATCCATGACATGTATGTTTCAAAAAGTTTTGTTTAAAAAGTTTTATTTAGGATTCTCATATGACCTTTTAGAAGATCAAAGTTTCTTTCCCAGTCTTTAGAACGGTTACTTAAGGGTGATTCAAAGGAACATAAACTTGTATAACATGCTTCTCATTATACCTTTATGAGCATTGAAAAACATACTTATAGTTGTCTTACCTCACCTAAATCCTCCAATCCATGACATGTATGTTTCAAAAAGTTTTGGTTAAAAAGTTTTATTTAGGATTCTCATAGGACCTTTTAGAATATCAAAGTTTCTTTCCCGGTCTTTTAGAAAGGTTACTTAGGGGTGATTCAAAGGAACATAAACTTGTATAACATGCTTCTCATTATACCTTTATGAGCATACAAAAACTTACTTATAGTTGTCTTACCTCACCTAAATCCTCCAATCCATGACATGTATGTTTCAAAAAGTTTTGGTTAAAAAGTTTTATTTATGATTCTCATAGGACCTTTTAGAAGATCAAAGTTTCTTTCTAGACTTTTAGAACAGTTACTTAGGGGTGATTCAAAGGAACATAAACTTGTATAACATGCTTCTCATTATACCTTTATGAGCATACAAAAGCTTACTTATAGTTGTCTTACCTCACCTAAATCCTCCAATCCATGACATGTATGGTTCAAAAAGTTTTGGTTAAAAAGTTTTATTTACGATTCTCATAGGACCTTTTAGAAGATCAAATTTCTTTCTAGACTTTTAGAACAGTTACTTAGGGGTGATTCAAAGGAACATAAACTTGTATAACATGCATCTCATTATACCTTTATAAGCATACAAAAACTTACTTATAGTTGTCTTACCTCACCTAAATCCTCCAATCCATGACATGTATGTTTCAAAAAGTTTTGTTTAAAAAGTTTTATTTAGGATTCTCATATGACCTTTTAGAAGATCAAAGTTTCTTTCCCAGTCTTTAGAACGGTTACTTAGGGGTGATTCAAAGGAACATAAACTTGTATAACATGCTTCTCATTATACCTTTATTAGCATACAAAAACTTACTTATAGTTGTCTTACCTCACCTAAATCCTCCAATCCATGACATGTATGTTTCAAAAAGTTTTGTTTAAAAAGTTTTATTTAGGATTCTCATAGGACCTTTTAGAATATCAAAGTTTCTTTCCCAGTCTTTTAGAACGGTTACTTAGGGGTGATTCAAAGGAACATAAACTTGTATAACATGCATCTCATTATACCTTTATGAGCATACAAAAACTTACTTATAGTTGTCTTACCTCACCTAAATCCTCCAATCCATGACATGTATGTTTCAAAAAGTTTTGTTTAAAAAGTTTTATTTAGGATTCTCATATGACCTTTTAGAAGATCAAAGTTTCTTTCCCAGTCTTTTAGAACGGTTACTTAGGGGTGATTCAAAGGAACATAAACTTGTATAACATGCATCTCATTATACCTTTATGAGCGTTGAAAAACATACTTATAGTTGTCTTACCTCACCTAAATCCTCCAATCCATGACATGTATGTTTAAAAAGTTTTATTTAGGATTCTCATAGGACCTTTTAGAAGATCAAAGTTTCTTTCTAGACTTTTAGAACAGTTACTTAGGGGTGATTCAAAGGAACTTAAACTTGTATAACATGCTTCTCATTATACCTTTATGAGCATACAAAAACTTACTTATAGTTGTCTTACCTCACCTAAATCCTCCAATCCATGACATGTATGGTTCAAAAAGTTTTGGTTAAAAAGTTTTATTTAGGATTCTCATAGGACCTTTTATAATATCAAAGTTTCTTTCTAGTCTTTAGAACGGTTACTTAGGGGTGATTTAAAGGAACATAAACTTGTATAACATGCTTCTCATTATACCTTTATGAGCATTGAAAAACATACTTATAGTTGTCTTACCTCACCTAAATCCTCCAATCCATGACATGTATGTTTCAAAAAGTTTTGGTTAAAAAGTTTTATTTAGGATTCTCATAGGACCTTTTAGAATATCAAAGTTTCTTTCCCGGTCTTTTAGAACGGTTACTTAGGGGTGATTCAAAGGAACATAAAATTGTATAACATGCTTCTCATTATACCTTTATGAGCATACAAAAACTTACTTATAGTTGTCTTACCTAACCTAAATCCTCCAATCCATGACATGTATGTTTCAAAAAGTTTTGGTTAAAAAGTTTTATTTATGATTCTCATAGGACCTTTTAGAATATCAAAGTTTCTTTCCCAGTCTTTTAGAACGGTTACTTAGGGGTGATTCAAAGGAACATAAACTTATATAACATGCATCTCATTATACCTTTATGAGCATACAAAAACTTACTTATGGTTGTCTTACCTCACCTAAATCCTCCAATCAATGACATGTATGGTTCAAAAAGTTTTGGTTAAAAAGTTTTATTTATGATTCTCATAGGACCTTTTAGAATATCAAAGTTTCTTTCCCAGTCTTTTAGAACAGTTACTTAGGGGTGATTCAAAGGAACATAAACTTGTATAACATGCATCTCATTATACCTTTATAAGCATACAAAAACTTACTTATAATTGTCTTACCTCACCTAAATCCTCCAATCCATGACATGTATGTTTCAAAAAGTTTTCTTTAAAAAGTTTTATTTAGGATTCTCATATGACCTTTTAGAAGATCAAAGTTTCTTTCCCAGTCTTTAGAACGGTTACTTAAGGGTGATTCAAAGGAACATAAACTTGTATAACATGCTTCTCATTATACCTTTATGAGCATTGAAAAACATACTTATAGTTGTCTTACCTCACCTAAATCCTCCAATCCATGATATGTATGTTTCAAAAAGTTTTGGTTAAAAAGTTTTATTTAGGATTCTCATAGGACCTTTTAGAATATCAAAGTTTCTTTCCCGGTCTTTTAGAACGGTTACTTAGGGGTGATTCAAAGGAACATAAACTTGTATAACATGCTTCTCATTATACCTTTATGAGCATACAAAAACTTACTTATAGTTGTCTTACCTCACCTAAATCCTCCAATCCATGACATGTATGTTTCAAAAAGTTTTGGTTAAAAAGTTTTATTTATGATTCTCATAGGACCTTTTAGAATATCAAAGTTTCTTTCCCAGTCTTTTAGATCGGTTACTTAGGGGTTGAGGCAAGATGGAAGCGTGTTTGACGTAGAACAGGGATTGAGGTCTCTCTATTCTAGATCGTGGGTGATGTTGTGGTAAGATGGATTCAATCCTCGGGTCTCTAGACTCCTTAGAATGAACGTGAGATGATTGGATGGATAGAAGATGGATTGATTGTCGCCACACAAGAGATGAAGGATCTTGTGATAAGACTGAATCTAAGGTCGCTTGATATGACTCACAAGAAAGCTTAGAATTCGAAGGGTGTTTTCTCTCAAAGAAGAAGAACTGTGTTATTGTATTGATACTTGGTTAATGATACACGGCTGCTAAGGATCCTTATAAAGGGGATCGTGCAGCTGTTGCCTTCTAGGGCAGAAAACCTAATTACAACGGCTACTAAATACTAAAATATCCTATGGTCCGACTTAAAAGTAATACAGGGAAACTTGACTCACTTAACGACTAATACAGACTCTGACTCAGACAACTAATGTAATACTTGGACCTGCAAAATGAACAAACACAATATATAATTGAAATCATACCTTATTGAGCGTGTGTGGTCGTCCATGGTTGGGCCTAAGTAGGCTGAATTGAGAAGATCATCATCGAGTCTTCAATTGTCTTCATTTGATCTTCTACACGCTCCACTTGATAATCTTGAGCTAGGAGACTCTGAATGGACGTGTTTAACAGTGCTCTGAGTCTTCTAGTTCCTGATCTTGTCCTTGGAGGATCTCTCATGGTCGTCACGTCTTGAGCAGCAAGTACTTCTTCTAGGTCTTCTCGACGTATCTCTACGCTTGAGTCAACGCTTGAGTCGATGTCCTCATAATTCCCTCCCTCTTGAGAAGATTCTGACCTCAGAATTCCATCATCTGCATTATAAGGAAGCAAGTCAGCAACATTGAACACTGGTGAAATGGTCAACTCACCTGGCAGATCCAGCTTGTAGGCATTGTAGTTGACTCTCTCCAACACTCGGAATGGTCCAGCTCCTCTTGGTGCTAGCTTGGATTTCCTCTGATTTGGGAACCTCTCTGTACGCATGTGAACCCACACCCAATCTCCTGGGTTGAAGATGAGCTCCTTTCTCCCTTTGTCAGCAGCCTTCTTGTACTTGGCCGTCTTTTCCTCTATGTTGGTCTTCACCTTCTGATGCAGCTTCTTAATTAACTCAGCCTTTGATTCTCCATCCTGATTAGTAACATCTAATGGCGGCAAAGGAACAAGATCTAAAGGGGTTTCTGGCTGAAATCCATAGACAATCTCAAAAGGTGACAACTTAGTAGTAGAATGGTTAGCATGATTATAAGCGAACTCAACATATGGAATACAATCTAACCAGTTCCGTAGGTTCTTACCAACCGTGGCTCTTAAGAGAGTAGATAGAGTCCTGTTTACAACCTCAGTTTGTCCATCAGTTTGTGGATGACAAGTTGTTGAGAAGAGTAGCTTGGTTCCTAGTTTCCTCCAAAGAACCCTCCAGAAGTGACTCAGAAACTTCGTGTCTCGGTCAGAAACAATAGTCCTCGGGATCCCATGCAAGCGTACTACTTCTTTAAAGAATAACTCAGCAGTTTGAGTGGCATCATTAGTCTTGGCACAGGGAATGAAATGTGCCATCTTTGAGAACCTGTCCACTACAACAAAAATAGAATCCTTTCCTCGGATTTTGGGTAAGCCTAAAACAAAGTCCATTGATATATCAACCCAAGGCATACTAGGAATAGGAAGTGGCATATATAAACCATGTGGATGTGACCTGGATTTGGCTTTGAGGCAAGTGACACACTTGGAACAGAATCGTTCCACATCCTTCTTGAGGTGAGGCCAAAAGAAGTGTTCTACCAAAACGCTCAGAGTCTTATCCACTCCAAAATGTCCCATGAGTCCACCACCATGTGCTTCCTTGATCAACAAGTCTCGCATAGAACCCTGTGGAACACACAAACGTTTTTCCCTAAACAAATAACCATTATGTAAGTAGAAGGAACCTGTTGGGGGCAGTGGTACAATCTTGGTAGACTGAACCGAAGTCTGGATCATCCTTATATGCATCCTTAAGGTGTTCAAACCCTAAGACCTTAGCCTCCAAAGTTGTGATCAGCATGTGTCGCCTTGAGAGTGCGTCAGCCACAACATTCTCTTTGCCCTTCTTATACTTTATCACATATGGGAATGCTTCTACAAACTCCATCCACTTAGCATGCCTTCTCTTCAGTGTTGTTTGTCCTCTAAGATGCTTCAAAGTCTCATGATCAGTATGTATGACAAACTCCTTGGACAGAAGATAGTGCTGCCATGTCTCCAACGACCTCACTAGCGCATAGAGTTCCTTGTCGTATGTTGGGTAGTTCAAGCTGGCTCCACTTAGTTTCTCACTGAAGTAGGCTACTGGACGCCCTCCTTGAGTTAGCACGGCTCCAATACCTAAGCCTGAAGCATCACATTCAACCTCAAAAGTTTTATTAAAATCAGGTAATACCAAAATTGGTGCATGCGTCAAGCGATCCTTGAGTCTGTTGAACGCGTCCTCTTGAGCTGATCCCCACTGAAATGCTACGTCCTTCTTGATCATAGCAGTGAGAGGGGCGGCTATAGTACTGAAATCTTTGACAAAACGCCGGTAGAAGCTTGCCAATCCGTGGAAGCTCCTGACTTGTCCTATGTTGTTTGGTCTCGGCCATTCTTGGATTGCTTTGATCTTCTCTTGATCAACCTGTAAACCTTTGGAACTGACAACAAAACCTAAGAAAACCACTTCATTAGTACAAAAGGAGCACTTCTTAAGATTACCATATAGGCTTTCTTTTCGAAGTGTGTCAAGGACTAGCTCAAGATGCTTCTGGTGATCCTCAAACGATTTGCTATAAACCAATATATCATCAAAGTAAACTACTACAAATTTACTGATGTAAGCTCTTAGAACCTGGTTCATTAACCTCATGAAGGTGCTGGGTGCATTGGTTAGACCAAATGGCATGACCAACCACTCGTATAGCCCCTGCTTAGTCTTGAAAGCAGTCTTCCATTCGTCACCTTCTCTCATTCTTACTTGATGGTATCCACTCCTTGGAATTGGATGTCGATATTTTATGGTGATGTTGTTGATTGCTCTGCAGTCTACACACATCCTCCAAGTTCCATCTTTCTTTGGCACTAAGAGAACTGGTACAGCACACGGACTCAAGCTTTCTCTAATGTAACCTTTCTCCATTAAGTCTTGAATCTGCTTCTCCAACTCCTTAGTTTCTGTTGGGTTCATACGGTAAGCTGGGCGGTTGGGCAATGGTACACCGGGAACTAGATCAATCTGATGCTCTATTCCTCTAATAGGTGGTAGCCCAGCCGGTATCTCTTCGGGGAACACATCTTTGTATCGGTCAAGCAGTGATACAATCTCTGGTACAAGCACATTATCCTGTGAGCCTGTAATCAACACATCTCTAAACACCATTAGTAGCACCGTTTCTTTTCGCTCTAAAGCCTTATAGACAGTACTAGGAGTGATGTAAAGGTTAGTTTTACTTACCTTGGCCTCGGCAGCAAATTTGGATTGCATCTCATGTACCTCTTGAGGAGATAATGGAGCAAGCTGGAATTTGCGCTTGTCATTCGTGAAGGAATGAGTATTGGTGCGTCCGTTGTGTATGACTTCTCTATCAAATTGCCATGGTCTGCCGAGAAGCATATGGCCTACTTGCATCGGGACAACATCGCACAAGACTTCATCCTCATACTTCCCTATCTTGAACTGAATCAGGACTTGCTCATGTATCCTGATCTCGGTGCTTGAATCTAACCATCTAAGGCGGTATGGCCTCGGATGTTGGGTTGTCTTCAAACCTAGCTTTTCCACCATAATCTTGCTAGCAGCATTAGTACAAGATCCACCATCAATTATGAGACTACATACCTTGTTCTGAACTGAACATCGAGTGAAAAACAAGTTTTCTCTCTGGATGGTGTCTGGGTCACTCAAGGCACTCAATGCCCTGCAAACAACTAACATCTCTCCTGTCTCGGGAAATGCTACTTCCTCTTCGGAATCCGCAGCTTCAAGGTGTCCCTCTTCATCTTGAGACTCATATCCTCCATCAGGAGTTAAGATCATAACTCGCTGATTTGGACAATCTCATGCATAGTGACCTTTACCCTGACACTTGAAACAAGTTATATCTCGCGCTCTTGTATTAGTGGTTGAAGACTTACCTGAGTCAGTACGGTTGTTCCTTGGAGCGTCATAAGCTGACCTCTTATCTTGGGAACCTGAGGCAGCAGTCTTGCCTTTGTCAAGGTTCTTAGCTTGCGGTGCACTCCATGAGCTAGGTCTTGAGCGACTCGCTGCCACTGTCTTTCTCTTGATTCCTTGTTCAGCCTGCACGGCTGCATGCAACAAATCATTAAGATCATGACAAGGTTGACGTTCTACCTTTTTAGCAATCCGGTCATTGAGTCCATCTATGAAATGGCCCATGAGAACTTCTTCGCTCTCGTCCAACGCCATCCGGTTCTTGAGTTGTTCAAACTCTTCGTAGTACTCCTCAACACTCTTGTTCTTCTGTGACAGCTGCCTGAACTGCTTTTGCATATCTCTGTGGTAATGAGGTGGCACAAAGCGCCTCCTGAAGTTGTACTTCATGGCTGCCCAGGTTGTGATCCGCTCAAAGTTGTTTCGCCTACTGATGCGATCTTAATGGAGAAGATCCTTGTCCTTTGATGCACTTTGTGAGTCTGGTTGTTGGATGGATGATAATCAAATGGGATGGACTGATTGTATGATTTCGAAACAGGGAAATGAAGGAAACTTCCTGAAGTTTGCGGAATGACTTCAAGACTTTCAAACTCGGTTCTTCTAGGAGATAAACACCAAAAGAAGAATCCAAGACGAATGGATATTACACACCATTCAGATCAAACACTTTCAGAAGTTTTAGAATAAAAAGAAGTTTGATAAAGTTCAGAAATGAATACAAAGTGTTTTAAATAGAAAACAACAACAATGCTGCATGAACAGCAATAAATTCACCTAGGAAATAACACAAGACTTAATAAACACTTAGAATTCGAAATCCTCATAATAGAATGAGTTATGGGCCTTATGGATCAGTAATGGGCAAGGAAAATAGCATGTGGGCTTGCCTCATTAAAAACCTCTCTTGGAAAACCCTTTGGGACAAAACCAAGAGGAGGGAAAAAGAGTACAAGTCCACACACCTCCATTACTGATAACTTAAGTGGCTTGAATCACAACCAAAGTGGCTGGATTAGCACACTCAAGTTGGCCCTGGACGTGGTGTAGAAGTGTGTTGAAGGCTTGCTTGAATTGCTTTGCCTTAGCTCTGGTCATTGGCCCAATTGGTATGTGCAAAGCTTCTGATCCATGTTCTTCATTCTCCTCAGGTTCAAGCTGCTCCTTAGCTCCATTCTCCTCGGCTACAAGCTTATCCTTAGCTTCATTCTCCTCTGGTTCAAGCTGCTCAATGTCTTCAGGTTCCAAGCTACCCATGATCACATCATCCCCTCCCTCTTGAAAAGGATTTGACCTCAAATCTGGCTCATCTGCAATAAAAGGAACTAAATCAGAAACGTTGAAGCTTGAACTCACATTATACTTACCTTGCAGGTCAATTTGGTAGGCATTGTCATTGATCCGTTTGATGATCTTGAATGGTCCATCAATGCGTGGCATCAACTTGGACTTTCTCTCATTAGGAAACCGCTCTTTCCTCAGATGTATCCAGACCATGTCTCCTTCCTTGAAGATCATCTCCTTCCTGCCCTTGTTGGCATACTTAGCATAAAGCTTTGTCTTCTCCTCAATGTTGATCCTAGCTTTCTCATGAATCTGCCTGATGTAATCTGCCTTTTTCTTTCCATCCATACTAGCTCTTTCACTCAAAGGTAAAGGCATCAGATCCAAAGGTGATAAAGGATTGAAACCATAAACAATTTCAAATGGAGAAAACTTAGATGCAGAATGTCTAGCATGATTATAAGCAAATTCAACATGTGGCAAACATTCTTCCCATGTCTTAAGGTTCTTTTTGATCAATGCACGCAGTAGAGTAGACAATGTCCTATTAACTACTTCAGTTTGCCCATCAGATTGTGGATGACAAGTAGTAGAGAACAACAACTTAGTACCAAGCTTAGACCAAAGTGTCTTCCAAAAGTAACTAAGAAACTTAGTATCTCTATCAGAAACAATAGTCTTAGGCATGCCATGTAATCTCACAATATCCTTAAAGAACAGGTTAGCTACATGCATAGCATCATCAGTTTTGTGGCAGGGAATGAAATGAGCCATTTTAGAGAACCTATCTACCACAACAAATATGGAATCCTTCCCTGTTTTAGTCCTAGGCAATCCAACAACAAAATCCATAGAAATATCATTCCAAGGATGCAAAGGAATAGGTAAGGGAGTATACAAACCGTGAGGCTGGACTTTGGACTTAGCTAGTTTGCAAGTAGAACATCTTTCACAAGCTTTCTCAACGTCCCTTTTCATGTGTGGCCAATGGAAGTGTTCTTGCATCACCTTAAGTGTCTTAGCAACACCAAAGTGTCCCATTAATCCTCCACCATGTGCTTCCTTAACAAACAAATCTCTCAAAGAAGAATTAGGAACACACAAACGGTTTTCATAGAACAAGAACCCATCATGCCTATAGTACTTTTCAAATGCAAATTTCTCACAAGATGAATAAATCTGTCCAAAATCAGAATCATTTGCATAAAGAGACTTCATATGTTCAAAACCAAGTAACTTAGTCTCAAGAGAAGTCAGTAAGACATACCTTCTTGATAATGCATCAGCAACTACATTATCCTTACCTTTCTTGTATTTGATCACGTATGGAAATGTCTCAATGAATTCAACCCACCTGGCGTGTCTCTTGTTGAGTTTCTGCTGACCTTTTAGATGCTTAAGGGACTCATGATCAGTGTGTATGACAAACTCCTTTGGCCATAAGTAATGCTGCCATGTCTGCAATGCTCTCACCAATGCATAGAGTTCCTTGTCATAAGTTGGATAGTTCAGTGTTGATCCTCCAAGCTTCTCACTGAAGTAAGCAATTGGTTTCTTTTCCTGCATAAGCACAGCACCTATACCAATACCAGAAGCATCACATTCGATTTCAAAAGTCTTAGAAAAATCAGGAAGTGAAAGAACAGGTGAATGAGTAAGCTTCTCTTTCAAGGTTTGGAATGCTTGTTCCTGAGCTTGCTCCCACTTAAAACCCACGTTTTTCTTGATAACCTCAGTGAGTGGAGCTGCTAGAGTGCTAAAATCCTTCACAAATCTCCTATAGAAACCAGCTAGGCCATGGAAACTTCTCACTTCTCCAACTGTCTTTGGGCTTGGCCATTCTTTGATAGCTTTCACTTTCTCTTCATCAACCTTGATTCCATCTGTACTCACAACAAAACCTAAGAACACAAGGTTATCTGTTCCAAAAGTACATTTCTTATAGTTGGCATAAAGACTTTCTTTCCTTAACACTTCAAAAACCAACCTAAGATGCCTAACATGCTCTTGTAGGTTCTGACTATACACTAGGATGTCATCAAAGTACACAACAACGAAATGCCCAATGAATGATCTAAGAACATGATTCATCAGTCTCATGAATGTACTAGGTGCATTAGTTAATCCAAATGGCATCACTAACCATTCATATAGCCCTTGTTTAGTTTTAAATGCAGTTTTCCATTCATCACCCTCTTTCATTCTAATCTGATGATATCCACTTTTAAGATCAACCTTAGAAAAGATGCTAGAACCATGCAATTCATCTAACATATCATCTAATCTAGGTATAGGGTGGCGATACTTCACTGTTATGTTGTTGATGGCTCTGCAATCTACACACATCCTCCAGCTACCATCTTTCTTTGGCACCAATAGGACAGGAACAGCACTAGGACTCATGCTCTCACGGATATGACCTTTCTCCATAAGCTCAGTGACTTGCTTCTCTAGCTCTTTGGTCTCCACTGGATTGGTTCTGTATGCAGGTCTATTTGGCAAGGAAGCTCCTGGGATGAAGTCTATTTGATGCTCAATACCTCTAATGGGAGGTAGACCTTCTGGATTTTCCTCAGGGAATACATCCTGGAACTCCTGCAAAAGTAATTCAATCTCGCTAGGCACAGCCTGCTTTGGGGCAGTTAAGTTCATATAACAACCTTTAAAAACAAGAAGTAAAGTTGTAGAATAACTTCCCTTTGGTTTCTGAAGCATGAGGTTGTTTGTTTGTTTTGTGGCAGGGGCTGATTGAGCTTTAGATGATTGAGCTTTACTTTTCTTCATGCTAATCTGATCCTGATGCACTTCACTAGGAGTTAAAGGTACCAAGATTGTCTTTCTGCCCTTGAACTCAAAGGAATGGCGATTGGTGTAGCCATCATGAGTTGCTTTCCTATCAGATTGCCATGGTCTCCCAAGTAGTATATGACTTGCATCCATTGGTAGCACATCACACAAAACCTCATCTTCATATTTTCCAATAGATAATGGAACCAGAACTTGGCTGTCCACTTCAAGTTCTCCTTCATCATTCAGCCACTGAAGTTTATAAGGCTTAGGACGCTTCATCACTTGTAGCCCAAGTTTCTTAACCATTGATTCACTGGCTACATTGGTGCAACTACCTCCATCAATGATGAGACTGCATACTTTCTCTTGTACAATGCACCGAGTGTGAAACAGATTCTCTCTTTGTTCATTTCCTTCAGTCTTGGCTTGCACATTCAAAGATCTTCTAGTGACCAGTAGCTCTCCTTTGGCTGCCATTTCCAATTCAACTTCCAATGGTTCAGATTCTGATTTCTCTTCTTCTGATTCAACCTCACCATTGTCTCTGATAATCATGATCTTTTTGTTGGTGCATTCATTGGAATAATGACCAAACCCTTGGCATTTGAAGCACCTGATCTCCCTGGTCCTTGTAGAAGTCACCTTAGCCTTTCCTTTTGGATCATGCTCCTCACTTTTAACCTTTGGAAAAGACTTGTAATCTCTGCTAAATCCAGACTTCTCTTCCTTGTGATAGTTTGATTTTCCAGAAACATAACTTGGTCTAGAACTCTTCCTTTTGAGTTGCTTCTCAAACATGACTGCCTTGTGCAACAACTCTTCTAATTCCACATAATGCTGAGTCTCCAGCCTGTCCAAGATGTCTCTGTTGAGGCCTCCCATGAATCTGGACATTGTAGCCTCAGTATCCTCTTGAATATCAGCTCTGAGCATCAAGGTTTCCAGCTCCTTGTAATACTCTTCTACAGTTCTGCTCCCTTGGGTACAGTTTCTCAGTTTAAAGTGCAGCTCTCTGTGGTAGTGGCTGGGAACGAACCTCTTCCTCATGATTGTCTTCATTTGGGTCCAAGTTTCCACTGGATAGTCTCCTGCACGTCTCCTAGCAGTAACCAATTGATCCCACCAACTCAGAGCATACTCTTTGAATTCTGTTGGTGCAACCTTCACTTTACTTTCAGAAGTGTATTCTCTGCAGTTGAACACAAGTTCAATCTCCTTTTCCCACTCCAGGTACTCTTCAGGATCATTAGTGCCTAGGAAGGTAGGAATCTTAATCTTCAAGCCTGCTAAAGGATCTTTGGTTGGAGCTCTTTCTTCCTGATCACGCCTTCTTCTTCTGCGGTGATTTGAATTGGATGAATGGCTATAATAGCTTGCTGTTGCATCATTCTCTGGTTGTTGGCTGCGTTCCTTCCTTGATTTATCAGTTCCAGAGATATGAAGCTCTTCTCTAAATGCTGCAAGACTATCACTCAACATCTTAGCCAAATTTGCAGTGACTGCTTCAACCAAGGCTTTATTTTCTCTGACCCGACTGTGTTCCTCTTGATCATCAGTGTTCACCATGTTTCCTGTCCACAAAGAAATCACAGAACAAGTAAGGAGTTCACAGAAAACACGCAACAATCACGAACTTATCAGAATACCAAAAGACAAAAGTTGCAGAAGATTCCTGAAAAGTTGCGAATTTTGATCTTCCTAGAAATCGCGTTTCTACTCTGATTCTAATGATTCCAAAGCCTAAACTGGATAGATCAGACTCTAAACTTCACGTTCCTATAAAGATTTATCTCTCAAATCGCTTCTAATTAATCGGAAAACCAAGAGACAAATCGATCAGAAAAAAGTTACGAATTTGTAAAGAAGTTTTGGGCTTGAAACAACACAACCTTTCACAAAGTGGCTCTGATACCACATGATGCGATCTTAATGGAGAAGATCCTTGTCCTTTGATGCACTTTGTGAGTCTGGTTGTTGGATGGATGATAATCAAATGGGATGGACTGATTGTATGATTTCGAAACAGGGAAATGAAGGAAACTTCCTGAAGTTTGCGGAATGACTTCAAGACTTTCAAACTCGGTTCTTCTAGGAGATAAACACCAAAAGAAGAATCCAAGACGAATGGATATTACACACCATTCAGATCAAACACTTTCAGAAGTTTTAGAATAAAAAGAAGTTTGATAAAGTTCAGAAATGAATACAAAGTGTTTTAAATAGAAAACAACAACAATGCTGCATGAACAGCAATAAATTCACCTAGGAAATAACACAAGACTTAATAAACACTTAGAATTCGAAATCCTCATAATAGAATGAGTTATGGGCCTTATGGATCAGTAATGGGCAAGGAAAATAGCATGTGGGCTTGCCTCATTAAAAACCTCTCTTGGAAAACCCATTGGGACAAAACCAAGAGGAGGGAAAAAGAGTACAAGTCCACACACCTCCATTACTGATAACTTAAGTGGCTTGAATCACAACCAAAGTGGCTGGATTAGCACACTCAAGTTGGCCCTGGACGTGGTGTAGAAGTGTGTTGAAGGCTTGCTTGAATTGCTTTGCCTTAGCTCTGGTCATTGGCCCAATTGGTATGTGCAAAGCTTCTGATCCATGTTCTTCATTCTCCTCAGGTTCAAGCTGCTCCTTAGCTCCATTCTCCTCGGCTACAAGCTTATCCTTAGCTTCATTCTCCTCTGGTTCAAGCTGCTCAATGTCTTCAGGTTCCAAGCTACCCATGATCACATCACCTACGGTCTTCGACTTCTCTGTCCCACCAAGTTAAGGCATGGTCCGTGAGTTGAGCCGAAGCTAGAGCTATCTTCTTCTGGTCATTGTACTCGTAGTAGTCAAAGATGTACTCCATACGCCTCTCCCAATCAAGGTATGCTTCCGGATTAACCCTACCTGCAAAAGTTGGCACAGTTAGTTTCAAATCTTTGGCAAAGTTACGGTTTACTTCTTGTTGTGGTTGGCGATCACGGCGGTGATGTTGATGATCTCGGTTCCTCCCTCCTGCTCCTGCATTCAGAGTATTCTCACTCTCATCATCATCCGACTGCTCATCATTCCTTAGAAGCTCTAGTCGTCCAACCCTTTGATCAATCCGTCCGATCTGAGCCGACAAGTCATTCCTCAAGGCTTGGAGCGCTTCTAGCAGAGTCGCATTAGGGTCTACTTGTTCTCCTGCCATTGGGTTCCTGTTCCTACACACACTAGAGCAAGCGATCAAGTGACTAGGGAACAAAAGGCACAAAATAAGAAGAAAGATCCTAAGCAAACCTATGATAACTTGTGATACAAGCGATGCGTCAAGGACTGACACAAGAGAAGGCTCGGTTACAAGTAAAATAAATCACGCTCGGTTTAGACAAAAAGAGTTTGAAAAGTTGAAAACCGATATAGGAAAATATAAAATCTTTAGAATGTTTGAAAAGATCTGGAAAACTTCTTTTTTTTTTTTTGAAAACGATATTTAACCCAAAAATAGGAACTAGAAAATCTTAAGATATGGAAAATATTTTCGAAATCTTTGGAAAAAGGAAATGAACACCTTGAACCGAAAATTCAAATGGAAAATCGGATCAAAAGGTTACACTTCTTCTTCTTCGTAAATCTTTTTTTTTTTTTTGAATGCAAAAATGAAGAACTAAAACAAGAACACAAAACAAATTTTTTTTTTTTTGAAAGTTGAAAACGAGTGCAAGAAAAGAAAAGTGTGGAATCTAGAACCTTAAGATTGTCAAGAGAGTTTCGCTTTTGGCTCAAGCACAAAGAAGAGAGTCCTAACTTGAATCAAGGATGTAGATCACAATGAAACAAAAGACTTTTTATGGTTTATTTTTTTTTTTTGAATGTAAAAATCGAAAGCTATGAACTAGATTGCAAAGAAACCGAAAGGAAAAGGGATAGATACACCTGATCTAGGAACCTTTCGGCTCTGATACCAGATGATGCAAGATGGAAGCGTGTTTGACGTAGAACAGGGACTGAGGTCTCTCTATTCTAGATCGTGGGTGATGTTGTGGTAAGATGGATTCAATCCTCGGGTCTCTAAACTCCTTAGAATGAACGTGAGATGATTGGATGGATAGAAGATGGATTGATTGTCGCCACACAAGAGATGAAGGATCTTGTGATAAGACTAATCTAAGGTCGCTTGATATGACTCACAAGAAAGCTTAGAATTCGAAGGGTGTTTTCTCTCAAAGAAGAAGAACTGCGTTATTGTATTGATACTTGGTTAATGATACACGTCTGCTAAGGATCCTTATAAAGGGGATCGTGCAGCTGTTGCCTTCTAGGGCAGAAAACCTAATTACAACGGCTACTAAATACTAAAATATCCTATGGTCCGACTTAAAAGTAATACAGGGAAACTTGACTCACTTAACGACTAATACAGACTCTGACTCAGACAACTAATGTAATACTTGGACCTGCAAAATGAACAACACAATATATAATTGAAATCATACCTTATTGAGCGTGTGTGGTCGTCCATGGTTGGGCCTAAGTAGGCTGAATTGAGAAGATCATCATCGAGTCTTCAATTGTCTTCATTTGATCTTCTACACGCTCCACTTGATAATCTTGAGCTAGGAGACTCTGAATGGACATGTTGAACAGTGCTCTGAGTCTTCTAGTTCCTGATCTTGTCCTTGGAGGATCTCTCATGGTCGTCACGTCTTGAGCAGCAGGTACTTCTTCTAGGTCTTCTCGACGTATCTCTACGCTTGAGTCAACGCTTGAGTCAACTCTTGAGTCGATGTCCTCATCAGGGGTGATTCAAAGGAACATAAACTTGTATAACATGCATCTCATTATACCTTTATGAGCATACAAAAACTTACTTATAGTTGTCTTACCTCACCTAAATCCTCCAATCAATGACATGTATGGTTCAAAAAGTTTTGGTTAAAAAGTTTTATTTATGATTCTCATAGGACCTTTTAGAATATCAAAGTTTCTTTCCCAGTCTTTTAGAACGGTTACTTAGGGGTGATTCAAAGGAACATAAACTTGTATAACATGCATCTCATTATACCTTTATGAGCATACAAAAACTTACTTATAGTTGTCTTACCTCACCTAAATCCTCCAATCCATGACATGTATGGTTCAAAAAGTTTTGTTTAAAAAGTGTTATTTAGGATTCTCATATGACCTTTTAGAAGATCAAAGTTTCTTTCCCAGTCTTTAGAACGGTTACTTAGGGGTGATTCAAAGGAACATAAACTTGTATAACATGCTTCTCATTATACCTTTATGAGCATACAAAAACTTACTTATACTTATGGTTCAAAAAGTTTTGTTTAAAAAGTTTTATTTAGGATTCTCATAGGACCTTTTAGAAGATCAAAGTTTCTTTCTAGACTTTTAGAACGGTTATTTAGGGGTGATTCAAAGGAACATAAACTTGTATAACATGCTTCTCATTATACCTTTATGAGCTTACAAAAACTTACTTATAGTTGTCTTACCTCACCTAAATCCTCCAATCAATGACATGTATGGTTCAAAAAGTTTTGTTTAAAAAGTTTTATTTAGGATTCTCATAGGACCTTTTAGAAGATCAAAGTTTCTTTCTAGACTTTTAGAACAGTTACTTAGGGGTGATTCAAAGGAACATAAACTTGTATAACATGCATCTCATTATACCTTTATAAGCATACAAAAACTTACTTATAGTTGTCTTACCTCACCTAAATCCTCCAATCCATGACATGTATGTTTCAAAAAGTTTTGTTTAAAAAGTTTTATTTAGGATTCTCATATGACCTTTTAGAAGATCAAAGTTTCTTTCCCAGTCTTTAGAACGGTTACTTAGGGGTGATTCAAAGGAACATAAACTTGTATAACATGCTTCTCATTATACCTTTATGAGCATACAAAAACTTACTTATAGTTGTCTTACCTCACCTAAATCCTCCAATCAGTGACATGTATGGTTCAAAAAGTTTTGGTTAAAAAGTTTTATTTATGATTCTCATAGGACCTTTTAGAATATCAAAGTTTCTTTCCCAGTCTTTTAGAACGGTTACTTAGGGGTGATTCAAAGGAACATAAACTTGTATAACATACTTCTCTTTATACCTTTATGAGCATACAAAAACTTACTTATAGTTGTCTTACCTCACCTAAATCCTCCAATCAATGACATGTATGGTTCAAAAAGTTTTGTTTAAAAAGTTTTATTTAGGATTCTCATAGGACCTTTTAGAAGATCAAAGTTTCTTTCTAGACTTTTAGAACAGTTACTTAGGGGTGATTCAAAGGAACATAAACTTGTATAACATGCTTTTCATTATACCTTTATGAGCATACAAAAACTTACTTATAGTTGTCTTACCTCACCTAAATCCTCCAATCCATGACATGTATGGTTCAAAAAGTTTTGGTTAAAAAGTTTTATTTAAGATTCTCATAGGACCTTTTATAAGATCAAAGTTTCTTTCCCAGTCTTTAGAACGGTTACTTAGGGGTGATTCAAAGGAACATAAACTTGTATAACATGCTTCTCATTATACCTTTATGAGCATACAAAAACTTACTTATACTTATGGTTCAAAAAGTTTTGTTTAAAAAGTTTTATTTAGGATTCTCATAGGACCTTTTAGAAGATCAAAGTTTCTTTCTAGACTTTTAGAACGGTTATTTAGGGGTGATTCAAAGGAACATAAACTTGTATAACATGCTTCTCATTATACCTTTATGAGCTTACAAAAACTTACTTATAGTTGTCTTACCTCACCTAAATCCTCTAATCAATGACATGTATGGTTCAAAAAGTTTTGTTTAAAAAGTTTTATTTAGGATTCTCATAGGACCTTTTAGAAGATCAAAGTTTCTTTCTAGACTTTTTGAACAGTTACTTAGGGGTGATTCAAAGGAACATAAACTTGTATAACATGCATCTCATTATACCTTTATAAGCATACAAAAACTTACTTATAGTTGTCTTACCTCACCTAAATCCTCCAATCCATGACATGTATGTTTCAAAAAGTTTTCTTTAAAAAGTTTTATTTAGGATTCTCATATGACCTTTTAGAAGATCAAAGTTTCTTTCCCAGTCTTTAGAACGGTTACTTAGGGGTGATTCAAAGGAACATAAACTTGTATAACATGCTTCTCATTATACCTTTATGAGCATACAAAAACTTACTTATAGTTGTCTTACCTCACCTAAATCCTCCAATCAGTGACATGTATGGTTCAAAAAGTTTTGGTTAAAAAGTTTTATTTATGATTCTCATAGGACCTTTTAGAATATCAAAGTTTCTTTCCCAGTCTTTTAGAACGGTTACTTAGGGGTGATTCAAAGAAACATAAACTTGTATAACATGCATCTCATTATACCTTTATAAGCATACAAAAACTTACTTATAGTTGTCTTACCTCACCTAAATCCTCCAATCCATGACATGTATGTTTCAAAAAGTTTTGTTTAAAAAGTTTTATTTAGGATTCTCATATGACCTTTTAGAAGATCAAAGTTTCTTTCCCAGTCTTTAGAACGGTTACTTAGGGGTGATTCAAAGGAACATAAACTTGTATAACATACTTCTCTTTATACCTTTATGAGCATACAAAAACTTACTTATAGTTGTCTTACCACACCTAAATCCTCCAATCAATGACATGTATGGTTCAAAAAGTTTTGTTTAAAAAGTTTTATTTAGGATTCTCATAGGACCTTTTAGAAGATCAAAGTTTCTTTCTAGACTTTTAGAACAGTTACTTAGGGGTGATTCAAAGGAACATAAACTTGTATAACATGCTTTTCATTATATCTTTATGAGTATACAAAAACTTACTTATAGTTGTCTTACCTCACCTAAATCCTCCAATCCATGACATGTATGGTTCAAAAAGTTTTGGTTAAAAAGTTTTATTTAGGATTCTCATAGGACCTTTTATAAGATCAAAGTTTCTCTCTAGACTTTTAGAACAGTTACTTAGGGGTGATTCAAAGGAACATAAACTTGTATAACATGCTTCTCATTATACCTTTATGAGCATTGAAAAACATACTTATAGTTGTCTTACCTCACCTAAATCCTCCAATCCATGACATGTATGTTTCAAAAAGTTTTGGTTAAAAAATTTTATTTAGGATTCTCATAGGACCTTTTAGAATATCAAAGTTTCTTTCCCGGTCTTTTAGAACGGTTACTTAGGGGTGATTCAAAGGAACATAAACTTGTATAACATGCTTCTCATTATACCTTTATGAGCATACAAAAACTTACTTATAGTTGTCTTACCTCACCTAAATCCTCCAATCCATGACATGTATGGTTCAAAAAGTTTTGGTTAAAAAGTTTTATTTAAGATTCTCATAGGACCTTTTATAAGATCAAAGTTTCTTTCCCAGTCTTTAGAACGGTTACTTAGGGGTGATTCAAAGGAACATAAACTTGTATAACATGCTTCTCATTATACCTTTATGAGCATACAAAAACTTACTTATAGTTGTCTTACCTCACCTAAATCCTCCAATCAGTGACATGTATGGTTCAAAAAGTTTTGGTTAAAAAGTTTTATTTATGATTCTCATAGGACCTTTTAGAATATCAAAGTTTCTTTCCCAGTCTTTTAGAACGGTTGCTTAGGGGTGATTCAAAGGAACATAAACTTGTATAACATACTTCTCTTTATACCTTTATGAGCATACAAAAACTTACTTATAGTTGTCTTACCTCACCTAAATCCTCCAATCAATGACATGTATGGTTCAAAAAGTTTTGTTTAAAAAGTTTTATTTAGGATTCTCATAGGACCTTTTAGAAGATCAAAGTTTCTTTCTAGACTTTTAGAACAGTTACTTAGGGGTGATTCAAAGGAACATAAACTTGTATAACATGCTTTTCATTATACCTTTATGAGCATACAAAAACTTACTTATAGTTGTCTTACCTCACCTAAATCCTCCAATCCATGACATGTATGGTTCAAAAAGTTTTGGTTAAAAAGTTTTATTTAGGATTCTCATAGGACCTTTTAGAAGATCAAAGTTTCTTTCTAGACTTTTAGAACAGTTACTTAGGGGTGATTCAAAGGAACATAAACTTGTATAACATGCTTCTCATTATACCTTTATGAGCATACAAAAACTTACTTATACTTATGGTTCAAAAAGTTTTGTTTAAAAAGTTTTATTTAGGATTCTCATAGGACCTTTTAGAAGATCAAAGTTTCTTTCTAGACTTTTAGAACGGTTATTTAGGGGTGATTCAAAGGAACCTAAACTTGTATAACATGCTTCTCATTATACCTTTATGAGCTTACAAAAACTTACTTATAGTTGTCTTACCTCACCTAAATCCTCCAATCAATGACATGTATGGTTCAAAAAGTTTTGTTTAAAAAGTTTTATTTAGGATTCTCATATGACCTTTTAGAAGATCAAAGTTTCTTTCCCAGTCTTTAGAACGGTTACTTAGGGGTGATTCAAAGGAACATAAACTTGTATAACATGCTTCTCATTATACCTTTATGAGCATACAAAAACTTACTTATAGTTGTCTTACCTCACCTAAATCCTCCAATCAGTGACATGTATGGTTCAAAAAGTTTTGGTTAAAAAGTTTTATTTATGATTCTCATAGGACCTTTTAGAATATCAAAGTTTCTTTCCCAGTCTTTTAGAACGGTTACTTAGGGGTGATTCAAAGGAACATAAACTTGTATAACATGCATCTCATTATACCTTTATAAGCATACAAAAACTTACTTATAGTTGTCTTACCTCACCTAAATCCTCCAATCCATGACATGTATGTTTCAAAAAGTTTTGTTTAAAAAGTTTTATTTAGGATTCTCATATGACCTTTTAGAAGATCAAAGTTTCTTTCCCAGTCTTTAGAACGGTTACTTAGGGGTGATTCAAAGGAACATAAACTTGTATAACATACTTCTCTTTATACCTTTATGAGCATACAAAAACTTACTTATAGTTGTCTTACCACACCTAAATCCTCCAATCAATGACATGTATGGTTCAAAAAGTTTTGTTTAAAAAGTTTTATTTAGGATTCTCATAGGACCTTTTAGAAGATCAAAGTTTCTTTCTAGACTTTTAGAACAGTTACTTAGGGGTGATTCAAAGGAACATAAACTTGTATAACATGCTTTTCATTATATCTTTATGAGTATACAAAAACTTACTTATAGTTGTCTTACCTCACCTAAATCCTCCAATCCATGACATGTATGGTTCAAAAAGTTTTGGTTAAAAAGTTTTATTTAGGATTCTCATAGGACCTTTTATAAGATCAAAGTTTCTCTCTAGACTTTTAGAACAGTTACTTAGGGGTGATTCAAAGGAACATAAACTTGTATAACATGCTTCTCATTATACCTTTATGAGCATTGAAAAACATACTTATAGTTGTCTTACCTCACCTAAATCCTCCAATCCATGACATGTATGTTTCAAAAAGTTTTGGTTAAAAAATTTTATTTAGGATTCTCATAGGACCTTTTAGAATATCAAAGTTTCTTTCCCGGTCTTTTAGAACGGTTACTTAGGGGTGATTCAAAGGAACATAAACTTGTATAACATGCTTCTCATTATACCTTTATGAGCATACAAAAACTTACTTATAGTTGTCTTACCTCACCTAAATCCTCCAATCCATGACATGTATGGTTCAAAAAGTTTTGGTTAAAAAGTTTTATTTAAGATTCTCATAGGACCTTTTATAAGATCAATGTTTCTTTCTAGTCTTTTAGAACAGTTACTTAGGGGTGATTCAAAGGAACATAAACTTGTATAACATGCTTCTCATTATACCTTTATGAGCATTGAAAAACATACTTATAGTTGTCTTACCTCACCTAAATCCTCCAATCCATGACATGTATGTTTCAAAAAGTTTTGGTTAAAAAGTTTTATTTAGGATTCTCATAGGACCTTTTAGAATATCAAAGTTTCTTTCCCGGTCTTTTAGAACGGTTACTTAGGGGTGATTCAAAGGAACATAAACTTGTATAACATGCTTCTCCTTATACCTTTATGAGCATACAAAAACTTACTTATAGTTGTCTTACCTCACCTAAATCCTCCAATCCATGACATGTATGTTTCAAAAAGTTTTGGTTAAAAAGTTTTATTTATGATTCTCATAGGACCTTTTAGAATATCAAAGTTTCTTTCCCAGTCTTTTAGAACGGTTACTTAGGGGTGATTCAAAGGAACATAAACTTGTATAACATGCATCTCATTATACCTTTATGAGCATACAAAAACTTACTTATAGTTGTCTTACCTCACCTAAATCCTCCAATCAATGACATGTATGGTTCAAAAAGTTTTGGTTAAAAAGTTTTATTTATGATTCTCATAGGACCTTTTAGAATATCAAAGTTTCTTTCCCAGTTTTTTAGAACGGTTACTTAGGGGTGATTCAAAGGAACATAAACTTGTATAACATGCATCTCATTATACCTTTATAAGCATACAAAAACTTACTTATAGTTGTCTTACCTCACTTAAATCCTAAAAAATGACATGTATGTTTCAAAAAGTTTTGTTTAAAAAGTTTTATTTAAGATTCTCATATGACCTTTTAGAAGATCAAAGTTTCTTTCCCAGTCTTTAGAACGGTTACTTAGGGGTGATTCAAAGGAACATAAACTTGTATAACATGCTTCTCATTATACCTTTATGAGCTTACAAAAACTTACTTATAGTTGTCTTACCTCACCTTAATCCTCCAATCAATGACATGTATGGTTCAAAAAGTTTTGTTTAAAAAGTTTTATTTAGGATTCTCATAGGACCTTTTAGAAGATCAAAGTTTCTTTCTAGACTTTTAGAACAGTTACTTAGGGGTGATTCAAAGGAACATAAACTTGTATAACATGCATCTCATTATACCTTTATAAGCATACAAAAACTTACTTATAGTTGTCTTACCTCACCTAAATCCTCCAATCCATGACATGTATGTTTCAAAAAGTTTTGTTTAAAAAGTTTTATTTAGGATTCTCATATGACCTTTTAGAAGATCAAAGTTTCTTTCCCAGTCTTTAGAACGGTTACTTAGGGGTGATTCAAAGGAACATAACCTTGTATAACATGCTTCTCATTATACCTTTATTAGCATACAAAAACTTATTTATAGTTGTCTTACCTCACCTAAATCTTCCAATCAGTGACATGTATGGTTCAAAAAGTTTTGGTTAAAAAGTTTTAATTATGATTCTCATAAAACCTTTTAGAATATCAAAGTTTCTTTCCCAGTCTTTTAGAACGGTTACTTAGGGGTGATTCAAAGGAACATAAACTTGTATAACATGCATCTCATTATACCTTTATAAGCATACAAAAACTTACTTATAGTTGTCTTACCTCACCTAAATCCTCCAATCCATGACATGTATGTTTCAAAAAGTTTTGTTTAAAAAGTTTTATTTAGGATTCTCATATGACCTTTTAGAAGATCAAAGTTTCTTTCCCAGTCTTTAGAACGGTTACTTAGGGGTGATTCAAAGGAACATAAACTTGTATAATATGCTTCTCTTTATACCTTTATGAGCATACAAAAACTTACTTATAGTTGTCTTACCTCACCTAAATCCTCCAATCAATGACATGTATGGTTCAAAAAGTTTTGTTTAAAAAGTTTTATTTAGGATTCTCATAGGACCTTTTAGAAGATCAAAGTTTCTTTCTAGACTTTTAGAACAGTTACTTAGGGGTGATTCAAAGGAACATAAACTTGTATAACATGCTTCTCATTATACCTTTATGAGCATACAAAAACTTACTTATAGTTGTCTTACCTCACCTAAATCCTCCAATCCATGACATGTATGGTTCAAAAAGTTTTGGTTAAAAAGTTTTATTTAGGATTCTCATAGGACCTTTTAGAAGATCAAAGTTTCTTTCTAGACTTTTAGAACAGTTACTTAGGGGTGATTCAAAGGAACATAAACTTGTATAACATGCTTCTCATTATACCTTTATGAGCATACAAAAACTTACTTATAGTTGTCTTACCTCACCTAAATCCTCCAATCCATGACATGTATGGTTCAAAAAGTTTTGGTTAAAAAGTTTTATTTAGGATTCTCATAGGACCTTTTATAAGATCAAAGTTTCTTTCTAGACTTTTAGAACAGTTACTTAGGGGTGATTCAAAGGAACATAAACTTGTATAACATGCTTCTCATTATACCTTTATGAGCATACAAAAACTTACTTATAGTTGTCTTACCTCACCTAAATCCTCCAATCCATGACATGTATGGTTCAAAAAGTTTTGGTTAAAAAGTTTTATTTAGGATTCTCATAGGACCTTTTATAAGATCAAAGTTTCTTTCTAGTCTTTTAGAACAGTTACTTAGGGGTGATTCAAAGGAACATAAACATGTATAACATGCTTCTCATTATACCTTTATGAGCATTGAAAAACATACTTATAGTTGTCTTACCTCACCTAAATCCTCCAATCCATGACATGTATGTTTCAAAAAGTTTTGGTTAAAAAGTTTTATTTATGATTCTCATAGGACCTTTTAGAATATCAAAGTTTCTTTCCCAGTTTTTTAGAACGGTTACTTAGGGGTGATTCAAAGGAACATAAACTTGTATAACATGCATCTCATTATACCTTTATAAGCATACAAAAACTTACTTATAGTTGTCTTACCTCACCTAAATCCTCCAATCCATGACATGTATGTTTCAAAAAGTTTTGTTTAAAAAGTTTTATTTAGCATTCTCATAGGACCTTTTAGAAGATCAAAGTTTCTTTCTAGACTTTTAGAACAGTTACTTAGGGGTGATTCAAAGGAACATAAACTTGTATAACATGCTTTTCATTATATCTTTATGAGTATACAAAAACTTACTTATAGTTGTCTTACCTCACCTAAATCCTCCAATCCATGACATGTATGGTTCAAAAAGTTTTGGTTAAAAAGTTTTATTTAGGATTCTCATAGGACCTTTTATAAGATCAAAGTTTCTCTCTAGACTTTTAGAACAGTTACTTAGGGGTGATTCAAAGGAACATAAACTTGTATAACATGCTTCTCATTATACCTTTATGAGCATTGAAAAACATACTTATAGTTGTCTTACCTCACCTAAATCCTCCAATCCATGACATGTATGTTTCAAAAAGTTTTGGTTAAAAAATTTTATTTAGGATTCTCATAGGACCTTTTAGAATATCAAAGTTTCTTTCCCGGTCTTTTAGAACGGTTACTTAGGGGTGATTCAAAGGAACATAAACTTGTATAACATGCTTCTCATTATACCTTTATGAGCATACAAAAACTTACTTATAGTTGTCTTACCTCACCTAAATCCTCCAATCCATGACATGTATGGTTCAAAAAGTTTTGGTTAAAAAGTTTTATTTAAGATTCTCATAGGACCTTTTATAAGATCAATGTTTCTTTCTAGTCTTTTAGAACAGTTACTTAGGGGTGATTCAAAGGAACATAAACTTGTATAACATGCTTCTCATTATACCTTTATGAGCATTGAAAAACATACTTATAGTTGTCTTACCTCACCTAAATCCTCCAATCCATGACATGTATGTTTCAAAAAGTTTTGGTTAAAAAGTTTTATTTAAGATTCTCATAGGACCTTTTAGAATATCAAAGTTTCTTTCCCGGTCTTTTAGAACGGTTACTTAGGGGTGATTCAAAGGAACATAAACTTGTATAACATGCTTCTCCTTATACCTTTATGAGCATACAAAAACTTACTTATAGTTGTCTTACCTCACCTAAATCCTCCAATCCATGACATGTATGTTTCAAAAAGTTTTGGTTAAAAAGTTTTATTTATGATTCTCATAGGACCTTTTAGAATATCAAAGTTTCTTTCCCAGTCTTTTAGAACGGTTACTTAGGGGTGATTCAAAGGAACATAAACTTGTATAACATGCATCTCATTATACCTTTATGAGCATACAAAAACTTACTTATAGTTGTCTTACCTCACCTAAATCCTCCAATCAATGACATGTATGGTTCAAAAAGTTTTGGTTAAAAAGTTTTATTTATGATTCTCATAGGACCTTTTAGAATATCAAAGTTTCTTTCCCAGTTTTTTAGAACGGTTACTTAGGGGTGATTCAAAGGAACATAAACTTGTATAACATGCATCTCATTATACCTTTATAAGCATACAAAAACTTACTTATAGTTGTCTTACCTCACCTAAATCCTAAAAAATGACATGTATGTTTCAAAAAGTTTTGTTTAAAAAGTTTTATTTAAGATTCTCATATGACCTTTTAGAAGATCAAAGTTTCTTTCCCAGTCTTTAGAACGGTTACTTAGGGGTGATTCAAAGGAACATAAACTTGTATAACATGCTTCTCATTATACCTTTATGAGCTTACAAAAACTTACTTATAGTTGTCTTACCTCACCTTAATCCTCCAATCAATGACATGTATGGTTCAAAAAGTTTTGTTTAAAAAGTTTTATTTAGGATTCTCATAGGACCTTTTAGAAGATCAAAGTTTCTTTCTAGACTTTTAGAATAGTTACTTAGGGGTGATTCAAAGGAACATAAACTTGTATAACATGCATCTCATTATACCTTTATAAGCATACAAAAACTTACTTATAGTTGTCTTACCTCACCTAAATCCTCCAATACATGACATGTATGTTTCAAAAAGTTTTGTTTAAAAAGTTTTATTTAGGATTCTCATATGACCTTTTAGAAGATCAAAGTTTCTTTCCCAGTCTTTAGAACGGTTACTTAGGGGTGATTCAAAGGAACATAACCTTGTATAACATGCTTCTCATTATACCTTTATTAGCATACAAAAACTTACTTATAGTTGTCTTACCTCACCTAAATCTTCCAATCAGTGACATGTATGGTTCAAAAAGTTTTGGTTAAAAAGTTTTAATTATGATTCTCATAAAACCTTTTAGAATATCAAAGTTTCTTTCCCAGTCTTTTAGAACGGTTACTTAGGGGTGATTCAAAGGAACATAAACTTGTATAACATGCATCTCATTATACCTTTATAAGCATACAAAAACTTACTTATAGTTGTCTTACCTCACCTAAATCCTCCAATCCATGACATGTATGTTTCAAAAAGTTTTGTTTAAAAAGTTTTATTTAGGATTCTCATATGACCTTTTAGAAGATCAAAGTTTCTTTCCCAGTCTTTAGAACGGTTACTTAGGGGTGATTCAAAGGAACATAAACTTGTATAATATGCTTCTCTTTATACCTTTATGAGCATACAAAAACTTACTTATAGTTGTCTTACCTCACCTAAATCCTCCAATCAATGACATGTATGGTTCAAAAAGTTTTGTTTAAAAAGTTTTATTTAGGATTCTCATAGGACCTTTTAGAAGATCAAAGTTTCTTTCTAGACTTTTAGAACAGTTACTTAGGGGTGATTCAAAGGAACATAAACTTGTATAACATGCTTCTCATTATACCTTTATGAGCATACAAAAACTTACTTATAGTTGTCTTACCTCACCTAAATCCTCCAATCCATGACATGTATGGTTCAAAAAGTTTTGGTTAAAAAGTTTTATTTAGGATTCTCATAGGACCTTTTAGAAGATCAAAGTTTCTTTCTAGACTTTTAGAACAGTTACTTAGGGGTGATTCAAAGGAACATAAACTTGTATAGCATGCTTCTCATTATACCTTTATGAGCATACAAAAACTTACTTATAGTTGTCTTACCTCACCTAAATCCTCCAATCCATGACATGTATGGTTCAAAAAGTTTTGGTTAAAAAGTTTTATTTAGGATTCTCATAGGACCTTTTATAAGATCAAAGTTTCTTTCTAGACTTTTAGAACAGTTACTTAGGGGTGATTCAAAGGAACATAAACTTGTATAACATGCTTCTCATTATACCTTTATGAGCATACAAAAACTTACTTATAGTTGTCTTACCTCACCTAAATCCTCCAATCCATGACATGTATGGTTCAAAAAGTTTTGGTTAAAAAGTTTTATTTAGGATTCTCATAGGACCTTTTATAAGATCAAAGTTTCTTTCTAGTCTTTTAGAACAGTTACTTAGGGGTGATTCAAAGGAACATAAACCTGTATAACATGCTTCTCATTATACCTTTATGAGCATTGAAAAACATACTTATAGTTGTCTTACCTCACCTAAATCCTCCAATCCATGACATGTATGTTTCAAAAAGTTTTGGTTAAAAAGTTTTATTTATGATTCTCATAGGACCTTTTAGAATATCAAAGTTTCTTTCCCAGTTTTTTAGAACGGTTACTTAGGGGTGATTCAAAGGAACATAAACTTGTATAACATGCATCTCATTATACCTTTATAAGCATACAAAAACTTACTTATAGTTGTCTTACCTCACCTAAATCCTCCAATCCATGACATGTATGTTTCAAAAAGTTTTGTTTAAAAAGTTTTATTTAGGATTCTCATATGACCTTTTAGAAGATCAAAGTTTCTTTCCCAGTCTTTAGAACGGTTACTTAGGGGTGATTCAAAGGAACATAAACTTGTATAACATACTTCTCTTTATACCTTTATGAGCATACAAAAACTTACTTATAGTTGTCTTACCTCACCTAAATCCTACAATCAATGACATGTATGGTTCAAAAAGTTTTGTTTAAAAAGTTTTATTTAGGATTCTCATAGGACCTTTTAGAAGATCAAAGTTTCTTTCTAGACTTTTAGAACAGTTACTTAGGGGTGATTCAAAGGAACATAAACTTGTATAACATGCTTCTCATTATACCTTTATGAGCATACAAAAACTTACTTATAGTTGTCTTACCACACCTAAATCCTCCAATCAATGACATGTATGGTTCAAAAAGTTTTGTTTAAAAAGTTTTATTTAGGATTCTCATAGGACCTTTTAGAAGATCAAAGTTTCTTTCTAGACTTTTAGAACAGTTACTTAGGGGTGATTCAAAGGAACATAAACTTGTATAACATGCTTTTCATTATATCTTTATGAGTATACAAAAACTTACTTATAGTTGTCTTACCTCACCTAAATCCTCCAATCCATGACATGTATGGTTCAAAAAGTTTTGGTTAAAAAGTTTTATTTAGGATTCTCATAGGACCTTTTATAAGATCAAAGTTTCTCTCTAGACTTTTAGAACAGTTACTTAGGGGTGATTCAAAGGAACATAAACTTGTATAACATGCTTCTCATTATACCTTTATGAGCATTGAAAAACATACTTATAGTTGTCTTACCTCACCTAAATCCTCCAATCCATGACATGTATGTTTCAAAAAGTTTTGGTTAAAAAATTTTATTTAGGATTCTCATAGGACCTTTTAGAATATCAAAGTTTCTTTCCCGGTCTTTTAGAACGGTTACTTAGGGGTGATTCAAAGGAACATAAACTTGTATAACATGCTTCTCATTATACCTTTATGAGCATACAAAAACTTACTTATAGTTGTCTTACCTCACCTAAATCCTCCAATCCATGACATGTATGGTTCAAAAAGTTTTGGTTAAAAAGTTTTATTTAAGATTCTCATAGGACCTTTTATAAGATCAATGTTTCTTTCTAGTCTTTTAGAACAGTTACTTAGGGGTGATTCAAAGGAACATAAACTTGTATAACATGCTTCTTATTATACCTTTATGAGCATTGAAAAACATACTTATAGTTGTCTTACCTCACCTAAATCCTCCAATCCATGACATGTATGTTTCAAAAAGTTTTGGTTAAAAAGTTTTATTTAGGATTCTCATAGGACCTTTTAGAATATCAAAGTTTCTTTCCCGGTCTTTTAGAACGGTTACTTAGGGGTGATTCAAAGGAACATAAACTTGTATAACATGCTTCTCCTTATACCTTTATGAGCATACAAAAACTTACTTATAGTTGTCTTACCTCACCTAAATCCTCCAATCCATGACATGTATATTTCAAAAAGTTTTGGTTAAAAAGTTTTATTTATGATTCTCATAGGACCTTTTAGAATATCAAAGTTTCTTTCCCAGTCTTTTAGAACGGTTACTTAGGGGTGATTCAAAGGAACATAAACTTGTATAACATGCATCTCATTATACCTTTATGAGCATACAAAAACTTACTTATAGTTGTCTTACCTCACCTAAATCCTCCAATCAATGACATGTATGGTTCAAAAAGTTTTGGTTAAAAAGTTTTATTTATGATTCTCATAGGACCTTTTAGAATATCAAAGTTTCTTTCCCAGTTTTTTAGAACGGTTACTTAGGGGTGATTCAAAGGAACATAAACTTGTATAACATGCATCTCATTATACCTTTATAAGCATACAAAAACTTACTTATAGTTGTCTTACCTCACCTAAATCCTAAAAAATGACATGTATGTTTCAAAAAGTTTTGTTTAAAAAGTTTTATTTAAGATTCTCATATGACCTTTTAGAAGATCAAAGTTTCTTTCCCAGTCTTTAGAACGGTTACTTAGGGGTGATTCAAAGGAACATAAACTTGTATAACATGCTTCTCATTATACCTTTATGAGCTTACAAAAACTTACTTATAGTTGTCTTACCTCACCTTAATCCTCCAATCAATGACATGTATGGTTCAAAAAGTTTTGTTTAAAAAGTTTTATTTAGGATTCTCATAGGACCTTTTAGAAGATCAAAGTTTCTTTCTAGACTTTTAGAACAGTTACTTAGGGGTGATTCAAAGGAACATAAACTTGTATAACATGCATCTCATTATACCTTTATAAGCATACAAAAACTTACTTATAGTTGTCTTACCTCACCTAAATCCTCCAATCCATGACATGTATGTTTCAAAAAGTTTTGTTTAAAAAGTTTTATTTAGGATTCTCATATGACCTTTTAGAAGATCAAAGTTTCTTTCCCAGTCTTTAGAACGGTTACTTAGGGGTGATTCAAAGGAACATAACCTTGTATAACATGCTTCTCATTATACCTTTATTAGCATACAAAAACTTACTTATAGTTGTCTTACCTCACCTAAATCTTCCAATCAGTGACATGTATGGTTCAAAAAGTTTTGGTTAAAAAGTTTTAATTATGATTCTCATAAAACCTTTTAGAATATCAAAGTTTCTTTCCCAGTCTTTTAGAACGGTTACTTAGGGGTGATTCAAAGGAACATAAACTTGTATAACATGCATCTCATTATACCTTTATAAGCATACAAAAACTTACTTATAGTTGTCTTACCTCACCTAAATCCTCCAATCCATGACATGTATGTTTCAAAAAGTTTTGTTTAAAAAGTTTTATTTAGGATTCTCATATGACCTTTTAGAAGATCAAAGTTTCTTTCCCAGTCTTTAGAACGGTTACTTAGGGGTGATTCAAAGGAACATAAACTTGTATAATATGCTTCTCTTTATACCTTTATGAGCATACAAAAACTTACTTATAGTTGTCTTACCTCACCTAAATCCTCCAATCAATGACATGTATGGTTCAAAAAGTTTTGTTTAAAAAGTTTTATTTAGGATTCTCATAGGACCTTTTAGAAGATCAAAGTTTCTTTCTAGACTTTTAGAACAGTTACTTAGGGGTGATTCAAAGGAACATAAACTTGTATAACATGCTTCTCATTATACCTTTATGAGCATACAAAAACTTACTTATAGTTGTCTTACCTCACCTAAATCCTCCAATCCATGACATGTATGGTTCAAAAAGTTTTGGTTAAAAAGTTTTATTTAGGATTCTCATAGGACCTTTTAGAAGATCAAAGTTTCTTTCTAGACTTTTAGAACAGTTACTTAGGGGTGATTCAAAGGAACATAAACTTGTATAGCATGCTTCTCATTATACCTTTATGAGCATACAAAAACTTACTTATAGTTGTCTTACCTCACCTAAATCCTCCAATCCATGACATGTATGGTTCAAAAAGTTTTGGTTAAAAAGTTTTATTTAGGATTCTCATAGGACCTTTTAGAAGATCAAAGTTTCTTTCCCAGTCTTTAGAACGGTTACTTAGGGGTGATTCAAAGGAACATAAACTTGTATAACATGCTTCTCATTATACCTTTATGAGCTTACAAAAACTGACTTATAGTTGTCTTACCTCACCTTAATCCTCCAATCAATGACATGTATGGTTCAAAAAGTTTTGTTTAAAAAGTTTTATTTAGGATTCTCATAGGACCTTTTAGAAGATCAAAGTTTCTTTCTAGACTTTTAGAACAGTTACTTAGGGGTGATTCAAAGGAACATAAACTTGTATAACATGCATCTCATTATACCTTTATGAGCATACAAAAACTTACTTATAGTTGTCTTACCTCACCTAAATCCTCCAATCCATGACATGTATGTTTCAAAAAGTTTTGTTTAAAAAGTTTTATTTAGGATTCTCATATGACCTTTTAGAAGATCAAAGTTTCTTTCCCAGTCTTTAGAACGGTTACTTAGGGGTGATTCAAAGGAACATAACCTTGTATAACATGCTTCTCATTATACCTTTATTAGCATACAAAAACTTACTTATAGTTGTCTTACCTCACCTAAATCTTCCAATCAGTGACATGTATGGTTCAAAAAGTTTTGGTTAAAAAGTTTTAATTATGATTCTCATAAAACCTTTTAGAATATCAAAGTTTCTTTCCCAGTCTTTTAGAACGGTTACTTAGGGGTGATTCAAAGGAACATAAACTTGTATAACATGCATCTCATTATACCTTTATAAGCATACAAAAACTTACTTATAGTTGTCTTACCTCACCTAAATCCTCCAATCCATGACATGTATGTTTCAAAAAGTTTTGTTTAAAAAGTTTTATTTAGGATTCTCATATGACCTTTTAGAAGATCAAAGTTTCTTTCCCAGTCTTTAGAACGGTTACTTAGGGGTGATTCAAAGGAACATAAACTTGTATAATATGCTTCTCTTTATACCTTTATGAGCATACAAAAACTTACTTATAGTTGTCTTACCTCACCTAAATCCTCCAATCAATGACATGTATGGTTCAAAAAGTTTTGTTTAAAAAGTTTTATTTAGGATTCTCATAGGACCTTTTAGAAGATCAAAGTTTCTTTCTAGACTTTTAGAACAGTTACTTAGGGGTGATTCAAAGGAACATAAACTTGTATAACATGCTTCTCATTATACCTTTATGAGCATACAAAAACTTACTTATAGTTGTCTTACCTCACCTAAATCCTCCAATCCATGACATGTATGGTTCAAAAAGTTTTGGTTAAAAAGTTTTATTTAGGATTCTCATAGGACCTTTTAGAAGATCAAAGTTTCTTTCTAGACTTTTAGAACAGTTACTTAGGGGTGATTCAAAGGAACATAAACTTGTATAGCATGCTTCTCATTATACCTTTATGAGCATACAAAAACTTACTTATAGTTGTCTTACCTCACCTAAATCCTCCAATCCATGACATGTATGGTTCAAAAAGTTTTGGTTAAAAAGTTTTATTTAGGATTCTCATAGGACCTTTTATAAGATCAAAGTTTCTTTCTAGACTTTTAGAACAGTTACTTAGGGGTGATTCAAAGGAACATAAACTTGTATAACATGCTTCTCATTATACCTTTATGAGCATACAAAAACTTACTTATAGTTGTCTTACCTCACCTAAATCCTCCAATCCATGACATGTATGGTTCAAAAAGGTTTGGTTAAAAAGTTTTATTTAGGATTCTCATAGGACCTTTTATAAGATCAAAGTTTCTTTCTAGTCTTTTAGAACAGTTACTTAGGGGTGATTCAAAGGAACATAAACCTGTATAACATGCTTCTCATTATACCTTTATGAGCATTGAAAAACATACTTATAGTTGTCTTACCTCACCTAAATCCTCCAATCCATGACATGTATGTTTCAAAAAGTTTTGGTTAAAAAGTTTTATTTATGATTCTCATAGGACCTTTTAGAATATCAAAGTTTCTTTCCCAGTTTTTTAGAACGGTTACTTAGGGGTGATTCAAAGGAACATAAACTTGTATAACATGCATCTCATTATACCTTTATAAGCATACAAAAACTTACTTATAGTTGTCTTACCTCACCTAAATCCTCCAATCCATGACATGTATGTTTCAAAAAGTTTTGTTTAAAAAGTTTTATTTAGTATTCTCATATGACCTTTTAGAAGATCAAAGTTTCTTTCCCAGTCTTTAGAACGGTTACTTAGGGGTGATTCAAAGGAACATAAACTTGTATAACATACTTTTCATTATACCTTTATGAGCATACAAAAACTTACTTATAGTTGTCTTACCTCACCTAAATCCTACAATCAATGACATGTATGGTTCAAAAAGTTTTGTTTAAAAAGTTTTATTTAGGATTCTCATAGGACCTTTTAGAAGATCAAAGTTTCTTTCTAGACTTTTAGAACAGTTACTTAGGGGTGATTCAAAGGAACATAAACTTGTATAACATGCTTCTCATTATACCTTTATGAGCATACAAAAACTTACTTATAGTTGTCTTACCTCACCTAAATCCTCCAATCCATGACATGTATGTTTCAAAAAGTTTTGGTTAAAAAGTTTTATTTATGATTCTCATAGGACCTTTTAGAATATCAAAGTTTCTTTCCCAGTCTTTTAGAACGGTTACTTAGGGGTGATTCAAAGGAACATAAACTTGTATAACATGCATCTCATTTTACCTTTATAAGCATACAAAAACTTACTTATAGGTTTCTTACCTCACCTAAATCCTCCAATCCATGGCATGTATGTTTCAAAAAGTTTTGTTTAAAAAGTTTTATTTAGGATTCTCATATGACCTTTTAGAAGATCAAAGTTTCTTTCCCAGTCTTTAGAACGGTTACTTAGGGGTGATTCAAAGGAACATAAACTTGTATAACATGCTTCTCATTATACCTTTATGAGCATACAAAAACTTACTTATAGTTGTCTTATCTCACCTAAATCCTCCAATCAATGACATGTATGGTTCAAAAAGTTTTGTTTAAAAAGTTTTATTTAGGATTCTCATAGGACCTTTTAGAAGATCAAAGTTTCTTTCTAGACTTTTAGAACAGTTACTTAGGGGTGATTCAAAGGAACATAAACTTGTATAACATGCTTCTCATTATACCTTTATGAGCATACAAAAACTTACTTATAGTTGTCTTACCTCACCTAAATCCTCCAATCAATGACATGTATGGTTCAAAAAGTTTTGGTTAAAAGTTTTATTTAGGATTCTCATAGGACCTTTTAGAAGATCAAAGTTTCTTTCGAGTCTTTTAGAACAGTTACTTAGGGGTGATTCAAACGAGCATAAAGTTGTATAACATGCTTCTCATTATACCTTTATGAGGATACAAAAACTTACTTATAGCTGTCTTACATCACCTAAATCCTCCAATCCATGACATGTATGTTTCAAAAAGTTTTGTTTAAAAAGTTTTATTTATGATTCTCATAGGACCTTTTAGAAGATCAAAGTTTCTTTCTAGTCTTTTAGAACAGTTACTTAGGGGTGATTCAAAGGAACATAAACTTGTATAACATGCTTCTCATTATACCTTTATGAGCATTGAAAAACATACTTATAGTTGTCTTATCTCACATAAATCCTCCAATCCATGACATGTATGTTTCAAAAAGTTTTGGTTAAAAATTTTTATTTAGGATTCTCATAAGACCTTTTAGAAGATCAAAGTTTCTTTCCCGGTCTTTTAGAACGGTTACTTAGGGGTGATTCAAAGGAACATAAACTTATATAACATGCTTCTCATTATACCTTTATGAGCATACAAAACCTTACATATAGTTGTCTTACATCACCTAAATCCTCCAATCCATGACATGTATGTTTCAAAAAGTTTTGGTTAAAAAGTTTTATTTAGGATTCTCATAGGACCTTTTAGAAGATCAAAGTTTCTTTCTAGACTTTTAGAACAGTTACTTAGGGGTGATTCAAAGGAACATAAACTTGTATAACATGCATCTCATTATACCTTTATAAGCATACAAAAACTTACTTATAGTTGTCTTACCTCACCTAAATCCTCCAATCCATGACATGTATGTTTCAAAAAGTTTTGTTTAAAACGTTTTATTTAGGATTCTCATATGACCTTTTAGAAGATCAAAGTTTCTTTCCCAGTCTTTAGAACGGTTACTTAGGGGTGATTCAAAGGAACATAAACTTGTATAACATGCTTCTCATTATACCTTTATTAGCATACAAAAACTTACTTATAGTTGTCTTACCTCACCTAAATCCTCCAATCAGTGACATGTATGGTTCAAAAAGTTTTGGTTAAAAAGTTTTAATTATGATTCTCATAAAACCTTTTAGAATATCAAAGTTTCTTTCCCAGTCTTTTAGAACGGTTACTTAGGGGTGATTCAAAGGAACATAAACTTGTATAACATGCTTCTCATTATACCTTTATGAGCTTACAAAAACTTACTTATAGTTGTCTTACCTCACCTAAATCCTCCAATCAATGACATGTATGGTTCAAAAAGTTTTGTTTAAAAAGTTTTATTTAGGATTCTCATATGACCTTTTAGAAGATCAAAGTTTCTTTCCCAGTCTTTAGAACGGTTACTTAGGGGTGATTCAAAGGAACATAAACTTGTATAACATGCATCTCATTTTACCTTTATAAGCATACAAAAACTTACTTATAGTTGTCTTACCTCACCTAAATCCTCCAATCCATGGCATGTATGTTTCAAAAAGTTTTGTTTAAAAAGTTTTATTTAGGATTCTCATATGACCTTTTAGAAGATCAAAGTTTCTTTCCCAGTCTTTAGAACGGTTACTTAGGGGTGATTCAAAGGAACATAAACTTGTATAACATGCTTCTCATTATACCTTTATGAGCATACAAAAACTTACTTATAGTTGTCTTACCTCACCTAAATCCTCCAATCAATGACATGTATGGTTCAAAAAGTTTTGTTTAAAAAGTTTTATTTAGGATTCTCATAGGACCTTTTAGAAGATCAAAGTTTCTTTCTAGACTTTTAGAACAGTTACTTAGGGGTGATTCAAAGGAACATAAACTTGTATAAAATGCTTCTCATTATACCTTTATGAGCATACAAAAACTTACTTATAGTTGTCTTACCTCACCTAAATCCTCCAATCAATGACATGTATGGTTCAAAAAGTTTTGGTTAAAAGTTTTATTTAGGATTCTCATAGGACCTTTTAGAAGATCAAAGTTTCTTTCGAGTCTTTTAGAACAGTTACTTAGGGGTGATTCAAACGAGCATAAAGTTGTATAACATGCTTCTCATTATACCTTTATGAGGATACAAAAACTTACTTATAGCTGTCTTACATCACCTAAATCCTCCAATCCATGACATGTATGTTTCAAAAAGTTTTGTTTAAAAAGTTTTATTTATGATTCTCATAGGACCTTTTAGAAGATCAAAGTTTCTTTCTAGTCTTTTAGAACAGTTACTTAGGGGTGATTCAAAGGAACATAAACTTGTATAACATGCTTCTCATTATACCTTTATGAGCATTGAAAAACATACTTATAGTTGTCTTATCTCACATAAATCCTCCAATCCATGACATGTATGTTTCAAAAAGTTTTGGTTAAAATTTTTTATTTAGGATTCTCATAAGACCTTTTAGAAGATCAAAGTTTCTTTCCCGGTCTTTTAGAACGGTTACTTAGGGGTGATTCAAAGGAACATAAACTTATATAACATGCTTCTCATTATACCTTTATGAGCATACAAAACCTTACATATAGTTGTCTTACATCACCTAAATCCTCCAATCCATGACATGTATGTTTCAAAAAGTTTTGGTTAAAAAGTTTTATTTAGGATTCTCATAGGACCTTTTAGAAGATCAAAGTTTCTTTCTAGACTTTTAGAACAGTTACTTAGGGGTGATTCAAAGGAACATAAACTTGTATAACATGCATCTCATTATACCTTTATAAGCATACAAAAACTTACTTATAGTTGTCTTACCTCACCTAAATCCTCCAATCCATGACATGTATGTTTCAAAAAGTTTTGTTTAAAACGTTTTATTTAGGATTCTCATATGACCTTTTAGAAGATCTAAGTTTCTTTCCCAGTCTTTAGAACGGTTACTTAGGGGTGATTCAAAGGAACATAAACTTGTATAACATGCTTCTCATTATACCTTTATTAGCATACAAAAACTTACTTATAGTTGTCTTACCTCACCTAAATCCTCCAATCAGTGACATGTATGGTTCAAAAAGTTTTGGTTAAAAAGTTTTAATTATGATTCTCATAAAACCTTTTAGAATATCAAAGTTTCTTTCCCAGTCTTTTAGAACGGTTACTTAGGGGTGATTCAAAGGAACATAAACTTGTATAACATGCTTCTCATTATACCTTTATGAGCTTACAAAAACTTACTTATAGTTGTCTTACCTCACCTAAATCCTCCAATCAATGACATGTATGGTTCAAAAAGTTTTGTTTAAAAAGTTTTATTTAGGATTCTCATATGACCTTTTAGAAGATCAAAGTTTCTTTCCCAGTCTTTAGAACGGTTACTTAGGGGTGATTCAAAGGAACATAAACTTGTATAATATGCTTCTCTTTATACCTTTATGAGCATACAAAAACTTACTTATAGTTGTCTTACCTCACCTAAATCCTCCAATAAATGACATGTATGGTTCAAAAAGTTTTGTTTAAAAAGTTTTATTTAGGATTCTCATAGGACCTTTTAGAAGATCAAAGTTTCTTTCTAGACTTTTAGAACAGTTACTTAGGGGTGATTCAAAGGAACATAAACTTGTATAACATGCTTCTCATTATACCTTTATGAGCATACAAAAACTTACTTATAGTTGTCTTACCTCACCTAAATCCTCCAATCCATGACATGTATGGTTAAAAAAGTTTTGGTTAAAAAGTTTTATTTAGGATTCTCATAGGACCTTTTAGAAGATCAAAGTTTCTTTCTAGACTTTTAGAACAGTTACTTAGGGGTGATTCAAAGGAACATAAACTTGTATAACATGCTTCTCATTATACCTTTATGAGCATACAAAAACTTACTTATAGTTGTCTTACCTCACCTAAATCCTCCAATCCATGACATGTATGTTTCAAAAAGTTTTGGTTAAAAAGTTTTATTTATGATTCTCATAGGACCTTTTAGAATATCAAAGTTTCTTTCTAGACTTTTAGAACAGTTACTTAGGGGTGATTCAAAGGAACATAAACTTGTATAACATGCTTCTCATTATACCTTTATGAGCATACAAAAACTTACTTATAGTTGTCTTACCTCACCTAAATCCTCCAATCCATGACATGTATGTTTCAAAAAGTTTTGTTTAAAAAGTTTTATTTAGGATTCTCATATGACCTTTTAGAAGATCAAAGTTTCTTTCCCAGTCTTTAGAACGGTTACTTAGGGGTGATTCAAAGGAACATAAACTTGTATAATATGCTTCTCTTTATACCTTTATGAGCATACAAAAACTTACTTATAGTTGTCTTACCTCACCTAAATCCTCCAATAAATGACATGTATGGTTCAAAAAGTTTTGTTTAAAAAGTTTTATTTAGGATTCTCATAGGACCTTTTAGAAGATCAAAGTTTCTTTCTAGACTTTTAGAACAGTTACTTAGGGGTGATTCAAAGGAACATAAACTTGTATAACATGCTTCTCATTATACCTTTATGAGCATACAAAAACTTACTTATAGTTGTCTTACCTCACCTAAATCCTCCAATCCATGACATGTATGGTTCAAAAAGTTTTGGTTAAAAAGTTTTATTTAGGATTCTCATAGGACCTTTTATAAGATCAAAGTTTCTTTCTAGACTTTTAGAACATTTACTTAGGGGTGATTCAAAGGAACATAAACTTGTATAACATGCTTCTCATTATACCTTTATGAGCATACAAAAACTTACTTATAGTTGTCTTACCTCACCTAAATCCTCCAATCCATGACATGTATGGTTCAAAAAGTTTTGGTTAAAAAGTTTTATTTAGGATTCTCATAGGACCTTTTATAAGATCACAGTTTCTTTCTAGTCTTTTAGAACAATTACTTAGGGGTGATTCAAAGGAACATAAACCTGTATAACATGCTTCTCATTATACCTTTATGAGCATTGAAAAACATACTTATAGTTGTCTTACCTCACCTAAATCCTCCAATCCATGACATGTATGTTTCAAAAAGTTTTGGTTAAAAAGTTTTAATTATGATTCTCATAAAACCTTTTAGAATATCAAAGTTTCTTTCCCAGTCTTTTAGAACGGTTACTTAGGGGTGATTCAAAGGAACATAAACTTGTATAACATGCTTCTCATTATACCTTTATGAGCTTACAAAAACTTACTTATAGTTGTCTTACCTCACCTAAATCCTCCAATCAATGACATGTATGGTTCAAAAAGTTTTGTTTAAAAAGTTTTATTTAGGATTCTCATATGACCTTTTAGAAGATCAAAGTTTCTTTCCCAGTCTTTAGAACGGTTACTTAGGGGTGATTCAAAGGAACATAAACTTGTATAATATGCTTCTCTTTATACCTTTATGAGCATACAAAAACTTACTTATAGTTGTCTTACCTCACCTAAATCCTCCAATAAATGACATGTATGGTTCAAAAAGTTTTGTTTAAAAAGTTTTATTTAGGATTCTCATAGGACCTTTTAGAAGATCAAAGTTTCTTTCTAGACTTTTAGAACAGTTACTTAGGGGTGATTCAAAGGAACATAAACTTGTATAACATGCTTCTCATTATACCTTTATGAGCATACAAAAACTTACTTATAGTTGTCTTACCTCACCTAAATCCTCCAATCCATGACATGTATGGTTCAAAAAGTTTTGGTTAAAAAATTTTATTTAGGATTCTCATAGGACCTTTTAGAAGATCAAAGTTTCTTTCTAGACTTTTAGAACAGTTACTTAGGGGTGATTCAAAGGAACATAAACTTGTATAACATGCTTCTCATTATACCTTTATGAGCATACAAAAACTTACTTATAGTTGTCTTACCTCACCTAAATCCTCCAATCCATGACATGTATGGTTCAAAAAGTTTTGGTTAAAAAGTTTTATTTAGGATTCTCATAGGACCTTTTATAAGATCAAAGTTTCTTTCTAGACTTTTAGAACAGTTACTTAGGGGTGATTCAAAGGAACATAAACTTGTATAACATGCTTCTCATTATACCTTTATGAGCATACAAAAACTTACTTATAGTTGTCTTACCTCACCTAAATCCTCCAATCCATGACATGTATGGTTCAAAAAGTTTTGGTTAAAAAGTTTTATTTAGGATTCTCATAGGACCTTTTATAAGATCACAGTTTCTTTCTAGTCTTTTAGAACAGTTACTTAGGGGTGATTCAAAGGAACATAAACTTGTATAACATGCTTCTCATTATACCTTTATGAGCATTGAAAAACATACTTATAGTTGTCTTACCTCACCTAAATCCTCCAATCCATGACATGTATGTTTCAAAAAGTTTTGGTTAAAAAGTTTTATTTATGATTCTCATAGGACCTTTTAGAATATCAAAGTTTCTTTCCCAGTTTTTTAGAACGGTTACTTAGGGGTGATTCAAAGGAACATAAACTTGTATAACATGCATCTCATTATACCTTTATAAGCATACAAAAACTTACTTATAGTTGTCTTACCTCACCTAAATCCTCCAATCCATGACATGTATGTTTCAAAAAGTTTTGTTTAAAAAGTTTTATTTAGTATTCTCATATGACCTTTTAGAAGATCAAAGTTTCTTTCCCAGTCTTTAGAACGGTTACTTAGGGGTGATTCAAAGGAACATAAACTTGTATAACATACTTTTCATTATACCTTTATGAGCATACAAAAACTTACTTATTGTTGTCTTACCTCACCTAAATCCTACAATCAATGACATGTATGGTTCAAAAAGTTTTGTTTAAAAAGTTTTATTTAGGATTCTCATAGGACCATTTAGAAGATCAAAGTTTCTTTCTAGACTTTTAGAACAGTTACTTAGGGGTGATTCAAAGGAACATAAACTTGTATAACATGCTTCTCATTATACCTTTATGAGCATACAAAAACTTACTTATAGTTGTCTTACCTCACCTAAATCCTCCAATCCATGACATGTATGTTTCAAAAAGTTTTGGTTAAAAAGTTTTATTTATGATTCTCATAGGACCTTTTAGAATATCAAAGTTTCTTTCCCAGTCTTTTAGAACGGTTACTTAGGGGTGATTCAAAGGAACATAAACTTGTATAACATGCATCTCATTTTACCTTTATAAGCATACAAAAACTTACTTATAGGTTTCTTACCTCACCTAAATCCTCCAATCCATGGCATGTATGTTTCAAAAAGTTTTGTTTAAAAAGTTTTATTTAGGATTCTCATATGACCTTTTAGAAGATCAAAGTTTCTTTCCCAGTCTTTAGAACGGTTACTTAGGGGTGATTCAAAGGAACATAAACTTGTATAACATGCTTCTCATTATACCTTTATGAGCATACAAAAACTTACTTATAGTTGTCTTATCTCACCTAAATCCTCCAATCAATGACATGTATGGTTCAAAAAGTTTTGTTTAAAAAGTTTTATTTAGGATTCTCATAGGACCTTTTAGAAGATCAAAGTTTCTTTCTAGACTTTTAGAACAGTTACTTAGGGGTGATTCAAAGGAACATAAACTTGTATAACATGCTTCTCATTATACCTTTATGAGCATACAAAAACTTACTTATAGTTGTCTTACCTCACCTAAATCCTCCAATCAATGACATGTATGTTTCAAAAAGTTTTGGTTAAAAATTTTTATTTAGGATTCTCATAAGACCTTTTAGAAGATCAAAGTTTTTTTCCCGGTCTTTTAGAACGGTTACTTAGGGGTGATTCAAAGGAACATAAACTTATATAACATGCTTCTCATTATACCTTTATGAGCATACAAAACCTTACATATAGTTGTCTTACATCACCTAAATCCTCCAATCCATGACATGTATGTTTCAAAAAGTTTTGGTTAAAAAGTTTTATTTAGGATTCTCATAGGACCTTTTAGAAGATCAAAGTTTCTTTCTAGACTTTTAGAACAGTTACTTAGGGGTGATTCAAAGGAACATAAACTTGTATAACATGCATCTCATTATACCTTTATAAGCATACAAAAACTTACTTATAATTTTCTTACCTCACCTAAATCCTCCAATCCATGACATGTATGTTTCAAAAAGTTTTGTTTAAAACGTTTTATTTAGGATTCTCATATGACCTTTTAGAAGATCAAAGTTTCTTTCCCAGTCTTTAGAACGGTTACTTAGGGGTGATTCAAAGGAACATAAACTTGTATAACATGCTTCTCATTATACCTTTATTAGCATACAAAAACTTACTTATAGTTGTCTTACCTCACCTAAATCCTCCAATCAGTGACATGTATGGTTCAAAAAGTTTTGGTTAAAAAGTTTTATTTAGGATTCTCATAGGACCTTTTAGAAGATCAAAGTTTCTTTCTAGACTTTTAGAACAGTTACTTAGGGGTGATTCAAAGGAACATAAACTTGTATAACATGCTTCTCATTATACCTTTATGAGCATACAAAAACTTACTTATAGTTGTCTTACCTCACCTAAATCCTCCAATCCATGACATGTATGGTTCAAAAAGTTTTGGTTAAAAAGTTTTATTTAGGATTCTCATAGGACCTTTTATAAGATCAAAGTTTCTTTCTAGACTTTTAGAACAGTTACTTAGGGGTGATTCAAAGGAACATAAACTTGTATAACATGCTTCTCATTATACCTTTATGAGCATACAAAAACTTACTTATAGTTGTCTTACCTCACCTAAATCCTCCAATCCATGACATGTATGGTTCAAAAAGTTTTGGTTAAAAAGTTTTATTTAGGATTCTCATAGGACCTTTTATAAGATCAAAGTTTCTTTCTAGTCTTTTAGAACAGTTACTTAGGGGTGATTCAAAGGAACATAAACCTGTATAACATGCTTCTCATTATACCTTTATGAGCATTGAAAAACATACTTATAGTTGTCTTACCTCACCTAAATCCTCCAATCCATGACATGTATGTTTCAAAAAGTTTTGGTTAAAAAGTTTTATTTATGATTCTCATAGGACATTTTAGAATATCAAAGTTTCTTTCCCAGTTTTTTAGAACGGTTACTTAGGGGTGATTCAAAGGAACATAAACTTGTATAACATGCATCTCATTATACCTTTATAAGCATACAAAAACTTACTTATAGTTGTCTTACCTCACCTAAATCCTCCAATCCATGACATGTATGTTTCAAAAAGTTTTGTTTAAAAAGTTTTATTTAGGATTCTCATATGACCTTTTAGAAGATCAAAGTTTCTTTCCCAGTCTTTAGAACGGTTACTTAGGGGTGATTCAAAGGAACATAAACTTGTATAACATGCTTTTCATTATACCTTTATGAGCATACAAAAACTTACTTATAGTTGTCTTACCTCACCTAAATCCTCCAATCAATGACATGTATGGTTCAAAAAGTTTTGTTTAAAAAGTTTTATTTAGAATTCTCATAGGACCTTTTAGAAGATCAAAGTTTCTTTCTAGACTTTTAGAACAGTTACTTAGGGGTGATTCAAAGGAACATAAACTTGTATAACATGCTTCTCATTATACCTTTATGAGCATACAAAAACTTACTTATAGTTGTCTTACCTCACCTAAATCCTCCAATCCATGACATGTATGTTTCAAAAAGTTTTGGTTAAAAAGTTTTATTTATGATTCTCATAGGACCTTTTAGAATATCAAAGTTTCTTTCCCAGTCTTTTAGAACGGTTACTTAGGGGTGATTCAAAGGAACATAAACTTGTATAACATGCATCTCATTTTACCTTTATAAGCATACAAAAACTTACTTATAGTTGTCTTACCTCACCTAAATCCTCCAATCCATGGCATGTATGTTTCAAAAAGTTTTGTTTAAAAAGTTTTATTTAGGATTCTCATATGACCTTTTAGAAGATCAAAGTTTCTTTCCCAGTCTTTAGAACGGTTACTTAGGGGTGATTCAAAGGAACATAAACTTGTATAACATGCTTCTCATTATACCTTTATGAGCATACAAAAACTTACTTATAGTTGTCTTACCTCACCTAAATCCTCCAATCAATGACATGTATGGTTCAAAAAGTTTTGTTTAAAAAGTTTTATTTAGGATTCTCATAGGACCTTTTAGAAGATCAAAGTTTCTTTCTAGACTTTTAGAACAGTTACTTAGGGGTGATTCAAAGGAACATAAACTTGTATAACATGCTTCTCATTATACCTTTATGAGCATACAAAAACTTACTTATAGTTGTCTTACCTCACCTAACTCCTCCAATCAATGACATGTATGGTTCAAAAAGTTTTGGTTAAAAGTTTTATTTAGGATTCTCATAGGACCTTTTAGAAGATCAAAGTTTCTTTCGAGTCTTTTAGAACAGTTACTTAGGGGGTGATTCAAAGGAACATAAACTTGTATAACATGCTTCTCATTATACCTTTATGAGCTTACAAAAACTTACTTATAGTTGTCTTACCTCACCTAAATCCTCCAATCAATGACATGTATGGTTCAAAAAGTTTTGTTTAAAAAGTTTTATTTAGGATTCTCATAGGACCTTTTAGAAGATCAAAGTTTCTTTCTAGACTTTTAGAACAGTTACTTAGGGGTGATTCAAAGGAACATAAACTTGTATAACATGCATCTCATTATACCTTTATAAGCATACAAAAACTTACTTATAGTTGTCTTACCTCACCTAAATCCTCCAATCCATGACATGTATGTTTCAAAAAGTTTTGTTTAAAACGTTTTATTTAGGATTCTCATATGACCTTTTAGAAGATCAAAATTTCTTTCCCAGTCTTTAGAACGGTTACTTAGGGGTGATTCAAAGGAACATAAACTTGTATAACATGCTTCTCATTATACCTTTATTAGCATACAAAAACTTACTTATAGTTGTCTTACCTCACCTAAATCCTCCAATCAGTGACATGTATGGTTCAAAAAGTTTTGGTTAAAAAGTTTTAATTATGATTCTCATAAAACCTTTTAGAATATCAAAGTTTCTTTCCCAGTCTTTTAGAACGGTTACTTAGGGGTGATTCAAAGGAACATAAACTTGTATAACATGCATCTCATTATACCTTTATAAGCATACAAAAACTTACTTATAGTTGTCTTACCTCACCTAAATCTTCCAATCCATGACATGTATGTTTCAAAAAGTTTTGTTTAAAACGTTTTATTTAGGATTCTCATATGACCTTTTAGAAGATCAAAGTTTCTTTCCCAGTCTTTAGAACGGTTACTTAGGGGTGATTCAAAGGAACATAAACTTGTATAATATGCTTCTCTTTATACCTTTATGAGCATACAAAAACTTAGTTATAGTTGTCTTACCTCACCTAAATCCTCCAATCAATGACATGTATGGTTCAAAAAGTTTTGTTTAAAAAGTTTTATTTAGGATTCTCATAGGACCTTTTAGAAGATCAAAGTTTCTTTCTAGACTTTTAGAACAGTTACTTAGGGGTGATTCAAAGGAACATAAACTTGTATAACATGCTTCTCATTATACCTTTATGAGCATACAAAAACTTACTTATAGTTGTCTTACCTCACCTAAATCCTCCAATCCATGACATGTATGGTTCAAAAAGTTTTGGTTAAAAAGTTTTATTTAGGATTCTCATAGGACCTTTTAGAAGATCAAAGTTTCTTTCTAGTCTTTTAGAACAGTTACTTAGGGGTGATTCAAAGGAACATAAACCTGTATAACATGCTTCTCATTATACCTTTATGAGCATTGAAAAACATACTTATAGTTGTCTTACCTCACCTAAATCCTCCAATCCATGACATGTATGTTTCAAAAAGTTTTGGTTAAAAAGTTTTATTTATGATTCTCATAGGACATTTTAGAATATCAAAGTTTCTTTCCCAGTTTTTTAGAACGGTTACTTAGGGGTGATTCAAAGGAACATAAACTTGTATAACATGCATCTCATTATACCTTTATAAGCATACAAAAACTTACTTATAGTTGTCTTACCTCACCTAAATCCTCCAATCCATGACATGTATGTTTCAAAAAGTTTTGTTTAAAAAGTTTTATTTAGGATTCTTATATGACCTTTTAGAAGATCAAAGTTTCTTTCCCAGTCTTTAGAACGGTTACTTAGGGGTGATTCAAAGGAACATAAACTTGTATAACATGCTTTTCATTATACCTTTATGAGCATACAAAAACTTACTTATAGTTGTCTTACCTCACCTAAATCCTCCAATCAATGACATGTATGTTTCAAAAAGTTTTGTTTAAAACGTTTTATTTAGGATTCTCATATGACCTTTTAGAAGATCAAAGTTTCTTTCCCAGTCTTTAGAACGGTTACTTAGGGGTGATTCAAAGGAACATAAACTTGTATAACATGCTTTTCATTATACCTTTATGAGCATACAAAAACTTACTTATAGTTGTCTTACCTCACCTAAATCCTCCAATCAATGACATGTATGGTTCAAAAAGTTTTGTTTAAAAAGTTTTATTTAGGATTCTCATAGGACCTTTTAGAAGATCAAAGTTTCTTTCTAGACTTTTAGAACAGTTACTTAGGGGTGATTCAAAGGAACATAAACTTGTATAACATGCTTCTCATTATACCTTTATGAGCATACAAAAACTTACTTATAGTTGTCTTACCTCACCTAAATCCTCCAATCCATGACATGTATGTTTCAAAAAGTTTTGGTTAAAAAGTTTTATTTATGATTCTCATAGTACCTTTTAGAATATCAAAGTTTCTTTCCCAGTCTTTTAGAACGGTTACTTAGGGGTGATTCAAAGGAACATAAACTTGTATAACATGCATCTCATTTTACCTTTATAAGCATACAAAAACTTACTTATAGTTGTCTTACCTCACCTAAATCCTCCAATCCATGGCATGTATGTTTCAAAAAGTTTTGTTTAAAAAGTTTTATTTAGGATTCTCATATGACCTTTTAGAAGATCAAAGTTTCTTTCCCAGTCTTTAGAACGGTTACTTAGGGGTGATTCAAAGGAACATAAACTTGTATAACATGCTTCTCATTATACCTTTATGAGCATACAAAAACTTACTTATAGTTGTCTTACCTCACCTAAATCCTCCAATCAATGACATGTATGGTTCAAAAAGTTTTGTTTAAAAAGTTTTATTTAGGATTCTCATAGGACCTTTTAGAAGATCAAAGTTTCTTTCTAGACTTTTAGAACAGTTACTTAGGGGTGATTCAAAGGAACATAAACTTGTATAACATGCTTCTCATTATACCTTTATGAGCATACAAAAACTTACTTATAGTTGTCTTACCTCACCTAACTCCTTCAATCAATGACATGTATGGTTCAAAAAGTTTTGGTTAAAAGTTTTATTTAGGATTCTCATAGGACCTTTTAGAAGATCAAAGTTTCTTTCGAGTCTTTTAGAACAGTTACTTAGGGGTGATTCAAACGAGCATAAAGTTGTATAACATGCTTCTCATTATACCTTTATGAGGATACAAAAACTTACTTATAGCTGTCTTACATCACCTAAATCCTCCAATCCATGACATGTATGGTTCAAAAAGTTTTGTTTAAAAAGTTTTGTTTAAAAAGTTTTATTTAGGATTCTCATAGGACCTTTTAGAAGATCAAAGTTTCTTTCTAGACTTTTAGAACGGTTACTTAGGGGTGATTCAAAGGAACATAAACTTGTATAACATGCTTCTCATTATACCTTTATGAGCTTACAAAAACTTACTTATAGTTGTCTTACCTCACCTAAATCCTCCAATCAATGACATGTATGGTTCAAAAAGTTTTGTTTAAAAAGTTTTATTTAGGATTCTCATAGGACCTTTTAGAAGATCAAAGTTTCTTTCTAGACTTTTAGAACAGTTACTTAGGGGTGATTCAAAGGAACATAAACTTGTATAACATGCATCTCATTATACCTTTATAAGCATACAAAAACTTACTTATAGTTGTCTTACCTCACCTAAATCCTCTAATCCATGACATGTATGTTTCAAAAAGTTTTGTTTAAAAAGTTTTATTTAGGATTCTCATATGACCTTTTAGAAGATCAAAGTTTCTTTCCCAGTCTTTAGAACGGTTACTTAGGGGTGATTCAAAGGAACATAAACTTGTATAACATGCTTCTCATTATACCTTTATTAGCATACAAAAACTTACTTATAGTTGTCTTACCTCACCTAAATCCTCCAATCAGTGACATGTATGGTTCAAAAAGTTTTGGTTAAAAAGTTTTAATTATGATTCTCATAAAACCTTTTAGAATATCAAAGTTTCTTACCCAGTCTTTTAGAACGGTTACTTAGGGGTGATTCAAAAGAACATAAACTTGTATAACATGCATCTCATTATACCTTTATAAGCATACAAAAACTTACTTATAGTTGTCTTACCTCACCTAAATCCTCCAATCCATGACATGTATGTTTCAAAAAGTTTTGTTTAAAAAGTTTTATTTAGGATTCTCATATGACCTTCTAGAAGATCAAAGTTTCTTTCCCAGTCTTTAGAACGGTTACTTAGGGGTGATTCAAAGGAACATAAACTTGTATAATATGCTTCTCTTTATACCTTTATGAGCATACAAAAACTTACTTATAGTTGTCTTACCTCACCTAAATCCTCCAATCAATGACATGTATGGTTCAAAAAGTTTTGTTTAAAAAGTTTTATTTAGGATTCTCATAGGACCTTTTAGAAGATCAAAGTTTCTTTCTAGACTTTTAGAACAGTTACTTAGGGGTGATTCAAAGGAACATAAACTTGTATAACATGCTTCTCATTATACCTTTATGAGCATACAAAAACTTACTTATAGTTGTGTTACCTCACCTAAATCCTCCAATCCATGACATGTATGGTTCAAAAAGTTTTTGTTAAAAAGTTTTATTTAGGATTCTCACAGGACCTTTTAGAAGATCAAAGTTTCTTTCTAGACTTTTAGAATAGTTACTTAGGGGTGATTCAAAGGAACATAAACTTGTATAACATGCTTCTCATTATACCTTTATGAGCATACAAAAACTTACTTATAGTTGTCTTACCTCACCTAAATCCTCCAATCCATGACATGTATGGTTCAAAGAGTTTTGGTTAAAAAGTTTTATTTAGGATTCTCATAGGACCTTTTATAAGATCAAAGTTTCTTTCTAGACTTTTAGAACAGTTACTTAGGGGTGATTCAAAGGAACATAAACTTGTATAACATGCTTCTCATTATACCTTTATGAGCATACAAAAACTTACTTATAGTTGTCTTACCTCACCTAAATCCTCCAATCCATGACATGTATGGTTCAAAAAGTTTTGGTTAAAAAGTTTTATTTAGGATTCTCATAGGACCTTTTATAAGATCAAAGTTTCTTTCTAGTCTTTTAGAACAGTTACTTAGGGGTGATTCAAAGGAACATAAACCTGTATAACATGCTTCTCATTATACCTTTATGAGCATTGAAAAACATACTTATAGTTGTCTTACCTCACCTAAATCCTCCAATCCATGACATGTATGTTTCAAAAAGTTTTGGTTAAAAAGTTTTATTTATGATTCTCATAGGACCTTTTAGAATATCAAAGTTTCTTTCCCAGTTTTTTAGAACGGTTACTTAGGGGTGATTCAAAGGAACATAAACTTGTATAACATGCATCTCATTATACCTTTATAAGCATACAAAAACTTACTTATAGTTGTCTTACCTCACCTAAATCCTCCAATCCATGACATGTATGTTTCAAAAAGTTTTGTTTAAAAAGTTTTATTTAGGATTCTCATATGACCTTTTAGAAGATCAAAGTTTCTTTCCCAGTCTTTAGAACGGTTACTTAGGGGTGATTCAAAGGAACATAAACTTGTATAACATGCTTTTCATTATACCTTTATGAGCATACAAAAACTTACTTATAGTTGTCTTACCTCACCTAAATCCTCCAATCAATGACATGTATGGTTCAAAAAGTTTTGTTTAAAAAGTTTTATTTATGATTCTCATAGGACCTTTTAGAAGATCAAAGTTTCTTTCTAGACTTTTAGAACAGTTACTTAGGGGTGATTCAAAGGAACATAAACTTGTATAACCTGCTTCTCATTATACCTTTATGAGCATACAAAAACTTACTTATAGTTGTCTTACCTCACCTAAATCCTCCAATCCATGACATGTATGTTTCAAAAAGTTTTGGTTAAAAAGTTTTATTTATGATTCTCATAGGACCTTTTAGAATATCAAAGTTTCTTTCCCAGTCTTTTAGAACGGTTACTTAGGGGTGATTCAAAGGAACATAAACTTGTATAACATGCATCTCATTTTACCTTTATAAGCATACAAAAACTTACTTATAGTTGTCTTACCTCACCTAAATCCTCCAATCCATGGCATGTATGTTTCAAAAAGTTTTGTTTAAAAAGTTTTATTTAGGATTCTCATATGACCTTTTAGAAGATCAAAGTTTCTTTCCCAGTCTTTAGAACGGTTACTTAGGGGTGATTCAAAGGAACATAAACTTGTATAACATGCTTCTCATTATACCTTTATGAGCATACAAAAACTTACTTATAGTTGTCTTACCTCACCTAAATCCTCCAATCAATGACATGTATGGTTCAAAAAGTTTTGTTTAAAAAGTTTTATTTAGGATTCTCATAGGACCTTTTAGAAGATCAAAGTTTCTTTCTAGACTTTTAGAACAGTTACTTAGGGGTGATTCAAAGGAACATAAACTTGTATAACATGCTTCTCATTATACCTTTATGAGCATACAAAAACTTACTTATAGTTGTCTTACCTCACCTAAATCCTCCAATCAATGACATGTATGGTTCAAAAAGTTTTGGTTAAAAGTTTTATTTAGGATTCTCATAGGACCTTTTAGAAGATCAAAGTTTCTTTCGAGTCTTTTAGAACAGTTACTTAGGGGTGATTCAAACGAGCATAAAGTTGTATAACATGCTTCTCATTATACCTTTATGAGGATACAAAAACTTACTTATAGCTGTCTTACATCACCTAAATCCTCCAATCCATGACATGTATGGTTCAAAAAGTTTTGTTTAAAAAGTTTTATTTAGGATTCTCATAGGACCTTTTAGAAGATCAAAGTTTCTTTCTAGACTTTTAGAACGGTTATTTAGGGGTGATTCAAAGGAACATAAACTTGTATAACATGCTTCTCATTATACCTTTATGAGCTTACAAAAACTTACTTATAGTTGTCTTACCTCACCTAAATCCTCCAATCAATGACATGTATGGTTCAAAAAGTTTTGTTTAAAAAGTTTTATTTAGGATTCTCATAGGACCTTTTAGAAGATCAAAGTTTCTTTCTAGACTTTTAGAACAGTTACTTAGGGGTGATTCAAAGGAACATAAACTTGTATAACATGCATCTCATTATACCTTTATAAGCATACAAAAACTTACTTATAGTTGTCTTACCTCACCTAAATCCTCCAATCCATGACATGTATGTTTCAAAAAGTTTTGTTTAAAAAGTTTTATTTAGGATTCTCATATGACCTTTTAGAAGATCAAAGTTTCTTTCCCAGTCTTTAGAACGGTTACTTAGGGGTGATTCAAAGGAACATAAACTTGTATAACATGCTTCTCATTATACCTTTATTAGCATACAAAAACTTACTTATAGTTGTCTTACCTCACCTAAATCCTCTAATCCATGACATGTATGTTTCAAAAAGTTTTGTTTAAAAAGTTTTATTTAGGATTCTCATATGACCTTTTAGAAGATCAAAGTTTCTTTCCCAGTCTTTAGAACGGTTACTTAGGGGTGATTCAAAGGAACATAAACTTGTATAACATGCTTCTCATTATACCTTTATTAGCATACAAAAACTTACTTATAGTTGTCTTACCTCACCTAAATCCTCCAATCAGTGACATGTATGGTTCAAAAAGTTTTGGTTAAAAAGTTTTAATTATGATTCTCATAAAACCTTTTAGAATATCAAAGTTTCTTTCCCAGTCTTTTAGAACGGTTACTTAGGGGTGATTCAAAAGAACATAAACTTGTATAACATGCATCTCATTATACCTTTATAAGCATACAAAAACTTACTTATAGTTGTCTTACCTCACCTAAATCCTCCAATCCATGACATGTATGTTTCAAAAAGTTTTGTTTAAAACGTTTTATTTAGGATTCTCATATGACCTTTTAGAAGATCAAAGTTTCTTTCCCAGTCTTTAGAACGGTTACTTAGGGGTGATTCAAAGGAACATAAACTTGTATAACATGCTTTTCATTATACCTTTATGAGCATACAAAAACTTACTTATAGTTGTCTTACCTCACCTAAATCCTCCAATCAATGACATGTATGGTTCAAAAAGTTTTGTTTAAAAAGTTTTATTTAGGATTCTCATAGGACCTTTTAGAAGATCAAAGTTTCTTTCTAGACTTTTAGAACAGTTACTTAGGGGTGATTCAAAGGAACATAAACTTGTATAACATGCTTCTCATTATACCTTTATGAGCATACAAAAACTTACTTATAGTTGTCTTACCTCACCTAAATCCTCCAATCCATGACATGTATGTTTCAAAAAGTTTTGGTTAAAAAGTTTTATTTATGATTCTCATAGTACCTTTTAGAATATCAAAGTTTCTTTCCCAGTCTTTTAGAACGGTTACTTAGGGGTGATTCAAAGGAACATAAACTTGTATAACATGCATCTCATTTTACCTTTATAAGCATACAAAAACTTACTTATAGTTGTCTTACCTCACCTAAATCCTCCAATCCATGGCATGTATGTTTCAAAAAGTTTTGTTTAAAAAGTTTTATTTAGGATTCTCATATGACCTTTTAGAAGATCAAAGTTTCTTTCCCAGTCTTTAGAACGGTTACTTAGGGGTGATTCAAAGGAACATAAACTTGTATAACATGCTTCTCATTATACCTTTATGAGCATACAAAAACTTACTTATAGTTGTCTTACCTCACCTAAATCCTCCAATCAATGACATGTATGGTTCAAAAAGTTTTGTTTAAAAAGTTTTATTTAGGATTCTCATAGGACCTTTTAGAAGATCAAAGTTTCTTTCTAGACTTTTAGAACAGTTACTTAGGGGTGATTCAAAGGAACATAAACTTGTATAACATGCTTCTCATTATACCTTTATGAGCATACAAAAACTTACTTATAGTTGTCTTACCTCACCTAACTCCTTCAATCAATGACATGTATGGTTCAAAAAGTTTTGGTTAAAAGTTTTATTTAGGATTCTCATAGGACCTTTTAGAAGATCAAAGTTTCTTTCGAGTCTTTTAGAACAGTTACTTAGGGGTGATTCAAACGAGCATAAAGTTGTATAACATGCTTCTCATTATACCTTTATGAGGATACAAAAACTTACTTATAGCTGTCTTACATCACCTAAATCCTCCAATCCATGACATGTATGGTTCAAAAAGTTTTGTTTAAAAAGTTTTGTTTAAAAAGTTTTATTTAGGATTCTCATAGGACCTTTTAGAAGATCAAAGTTTCTTTCTAGACTTTTAGAACGGTTACTTAGGGGTGATTCAAAGGAACATAAACTTGTATAACATGCTTCTCATTATACCTTTATGAGCTTACAAAAACTTACTTATAGTTGTCTTACCTCACCTAAATCCTCCAATCAATGACATGTATGGTTCAAAAAGTTTTGTTTAAAAAGTTTTATTTAGGATTCTCATAGGACCTTTTAGAAGATCAAAGTTTCTTTCTAGACTTTTAGAACAGTTACTTAGGGGTGATTCAAAGGAACATAAACTTGTATAACATGCATCTCATTATACCTTTATAAGCATACAAAAACTTACTTATAGTTGTCTTACCTCACCTAAATCCTCTAATCCATGACATGTATGTTTCAAAAAGTTTTGTTTAAAAAGTTTTATTTAGGATTCTCATATGACCTTTTAGAAGATCAAAGTTTCTTTCCCAGTCTTTAGAACGGTTACTTAGGGGTGATTCAAAGGAACATAAACTTGTATAACATGCTTCTCATTATACCTTTATTAGCATACAAAAACTTACTTATAGTTGTCTTACCTCACCTAAATCCTCCAATCAGTGACATGTATGGTTCAAAAAGTTTTGGTTAAAAAGTTTTAATTATGATTCTCATAAAACCTTTTAGAATATCAAAGTTTCTTACCCAGTCTTTTAGAACGGTTACTTAGGGGTGATTCAAAAGAACATAAACTTGTATAACATGCATCTCATTATACCTTTATAAGCATACAAAAACTTACTTATAGTTGTCTTACCTCACCTAAATCCTCCAATCCATGACATGTATGTTTCAAAAAGTTTTGTTTAAAAAGTTTTATTTAGGATTCTCATATGACCTTCTAGAAGATCAAAGTTTCTTTCCCAGTCTTTAGAACGGTTACTTAGGGGTGATTCAAAGGAACATAAACTTGTATAATATGCTTCTCTTTATACCTTTATGAGCATACAAAAACTTACTTATAGTTGTCTTACCTCACCTAAATCCTCCAATCAATGACATGTATGGTTCAAAAAGTTTTGTTTAAAAAGTTTTATTTAGGATTCTCATAGGACCTTTTAGAAGATCAAAGTTTCTTTCTAGACTTTTAGAACAGTTACTTAGGGGTGATTCAAAGGAACATAAACTTGTATAACATGCTTCTCATTATACCTTTATGAGCATACAAAAACTTACTTATAGTTGTGTTACCTCACCTAAATCCTCCAATCCATGACATGTATGGTTCAAAAAGTTTTTGTTAAAAAGTTTTATTTAGGATTCTCACAGGACCTTTTAGAAGATCAAAGTTTCTTTCTAGACTTTTAGAATAGTTACTTAGGGGTGATTCAAAGGAACATAAACTTGTATAACATGCTTCTCATTATACCTTTATGAGCATACAAAAACTTACTTATAGTTGTCTTACCTCACCTAAATCCTCCAATCCATGACATGTATGGTTCAAAGAGTTTTGGTTAAAAAGTTTTATTTAGGATTCTCATAGGACCTTTTATAAGATCAAAGTTTCTTTCTAGACTTTTAGAACAGTTACTTAGGGGTGATTCAAAGGAACATAAACTTGTATAACATGCTTCTCATTATACCTTTATGAGCATACAAAAACTTACTTATAGTTGTCTTACCTCACCTAAATCCTCCAATCCATGACATGTATGGTTCAAAAAGTTTTGGTTAAAAAGTTTTATTTAGGATTCTCATAGGACCTTTTATAAGATCAAAGTTTCTTTCTAGTCTTTTAGAACAGTTACTTAGGGGTGATTCAAAGGAACATAAACCTGTATAACATGCTTCTCATTATACCTTTATGAGCATTGAAAAACATACTTATAGTTGTCTTACCTCACCTAAATCCTCCAATCCATGACATGTATGTTTCAAAAAGTTTTGGTTAAAAAGTTTTATTTATGATTCTCATAGGACCTTTTAGAATATCAAAGTTTCTTTCCCAGTTTTTTAGAACGGTTACTTAGGGGTGATTCAAAGGAACATAAACTTGTATAACATGCATCTCATTATACCTTTATAAGCATACAAAAACTTACTTATAGTTGTCTTACCTCACCTAAATCCTCCAATCCATGACATGTATGTTTCAAAAAGTTTTGTTTAAAAAGTTTTATTTAGGATTCTCATATGACCTTTTAGAAGATCAAAGTTTCTTTCCCAGTCTTTAGAACGGTTACTTAGGGGTGATTCAAAGGAACATAAACTTGTATAACATGCTTTTCATTATACCTTTATGAGCATACAAAAACTTACTTATAGTTGTCTTACCTCACCTAAATCCTCCAATCAATGACATGTATGGTTCAAAAAGTTTTGTTTAAAAAGTTTTATTTATGATTCTCATAGGACCTTTTAGAAGATCAAAGTTTCTTTCTAGACTTTTAGAACAGTTACTTAGGGGTGATTCAAAGGAACATAAACTTGTATAACCTGCTTCTCATTATACCTTTATGAGCATACAAAAACTTACTTATAGTTGTCTTACCTCACCTAAATCCTCCAATCCATGACATGTATGTTTCAAAAAGTTTTGGTTAAAAAGTTTTATTTATGATTCTCATAGGACCTTTTAGAATATCAAAGTTTCTTTCCCAGTCTTTTAGAACGGTTACTTAGGGGTGATTCAAAGGAACATAAACTTGTATAACATGCATCTCATTTTACCTTTATAAGCATACAAAAACTTACTTATAGTTGTCTTACCTCACCTAAATCCTCCAATCCATGGCATGTATGTTTCAAAAAGTTTTGTTTAAAAAGTTTTATTTAGGATTCTCATATGACCTTTTAGAAGATCAAAGTTTCTTTCCCAGTCTTTAGAACGGTTACTTAGGGGTGATTCAAAGGAACATAAACTTGTATAACATGCTTCTCATTATACCTTTATGAGCATACAAAAACTTACTTATAGTTGTCTTACCTCACCTAAATCTTCCAATCAATGACATGTATGGTTCAAAAAGTTTTGTTTAAAAAGTTTTATTTAGGATTCTCATAGGACCTTTTAGAAGATCAAAGTTTCTTTCTAGACTTTTAGAACAGTTACTTAGGGGTGATTCAAAGGAACATAAACTTGTATAACATGCTTCTCATTATACCTTTATGAGCATACAAAAACTTACTTATAGTTGTCTTACCTCACCTAAATCCTCCAATCAATGACATGTATGGTTCAAAAAGTTTTGGTTAAAAGTTTTATTTAGGATTCTCATAGGACCTTTTAGAAGATCAAAGTTTCTTTCGAGTCTTTTAGAACAGTTACTTAGGGGTGATTCAAACGAGCATAAAGTTGTATAACATGCTTCTCATTATACCTTTATGAGGATACAAAAACTTACTTATAGCTGTCTTACATCACCTAAATCCTCCAATCCATGACATGTATGGTTCAAAAAGTTTTGTTTAAAAAGTTTTATTTAGGATTCTCATAGGACCTTTTAGAAGATCAAAGTTTCTTTCTAGACTTTTAGAACGGTTATTTAGGGGTGATTCAAAGGAACATAAACTTGTATAACATGCTTCTCATTATACCTTTATGAGCTTACAAAAACTTACTTATAGTTGTCTTACCTCACCTAAATCCTCCAATCAATGACATGTATGGTTCAAAAAGTTTTGTTTAAAAAGTTTTATTTAGGATTCTCATAGGACCTTTTAGAAGATCAAAGTTTCTTTCTAGACTTTTAGAACAGTTACTTAGGGGTGATTCAAAGGAACATAAACTTGTATAATATGCTTCTCTTTATACCTTTATGAGCATACAAAAACTTACTTATAGTTGTCTTACCTCACCTAAATCCTCCAATCAATGACATGTATGGTTCAAAAAGTTTTGTTTAAAAAGTTTTATTTAGGATTCTCATAGGACCTTTTAGAAGATCAAAGTTTCTTTCTAGACTTTTAGAACAGTTACTTAGGGGTGATTCAAAGGAACATAAACTTGTATAACATGCTTCTCATTATACCTTTATGAGCATACAAAAACTTACTTATAGTTGTGTTACCTCACCTAAATCCTCCAATCCATGACATGTATGGTTCAAAAAGTTTTTGTTAAAAAGTTTTATTTAGGATTCTCACAGGACCTTTTAGAAGATCAAAGTTTCTTTCTAGACTTTTAGAATAGTTACTTAGGGGTGATTCAAAGGAACATAAACTTGTATAACATGCTTCTCATTATACCTTTATGAGCATACAAAAACTTACTTATAGTTGTCTTACCTCACCTAAATCCTCCAATCCATGACATGTATGGTTCAAAGAGTTTTGGTTAAAAAGTTTTATTTAGGATTCTCATAGGACCTTTTATAAGATCAAAGTTTCTTTCTAGACTTTTAGAACAGTTACTTAGGGGTGATTCAAAGGAACATAAACTTGTATAACATGCTTCTCATTATACCTTTATGAGCATACAAAAACTTACTTATAGTTGTCTTACCTCACCTAAATCCTCCAATCCATGACATGTATGGTTCAAAAAGTTTTGGTTAAAAAGTTTTATTTAGGATTCTCATAGGACCTTTTATAAGATCAAAGTTTCTTTCTAGTCTTTTAGAACAGTTACTTAGGGGTGATTCAAAGGAACATAAACCTGTATAACATGCTTCTCATTATACCTTTATGAGCATTGAAAAACATACTTATAGTTGTCTTACCTCACCTAAATCCTCCAATCCATGACATGTATGTTTCAAAAAGTTTTGGTTAAAAAGTTTTATTTATGATTCTCATAGGACCTTTTAGAATATCAAAGTTTCTTTCCCAGTTTTTTAGAACGGTTACTTAGGGGTGATTCAAAGGAACATAAACTTGTATAACATGCATCTCATTATACCTTTATAAGCATACAAAAACTTACTTATAGTTGTCTTACCTCACCTAAATCCTCCAATCCATGACATGTATGTTTCAAAAAGTTTTGTTTAAAAAGTTTTATTTAGGATTCTCATATGACCTTTTAGAAGATCAAAGTTTCTTTCCCAGTCTTTAGAACGGTTACTTAGGGGTGATTCAAAGGAACATAAACTTGTATAACATGCTTTTCATTATACCTTTATGAGCATACAAAAACTTACTTATAGTTGTCTTACCTCACCTAAATCCTCCAATCAATGACATGTATGGTTCAAAAAGTTTTGTTTAAAAAGTTTTATTTATGATTCTCATAGGACCTTTTAGAAGATCAAAGTTTCTTTCTAGACTTTTAGAACAGTTACTTAGGGGTGATTCAAAGGAACATAAACTTGTATAACCTGCTTCTCATTATACCTTTATGAGCATACAAAAACTTACTTATAGTTGTCTTACCTCACCTAAATCCTCCAATCCATGACATGTATGTTTCAAAAAGTTTTGGTTAAAAAGTTTTATTTATGATTCTCATAGGACCTTTTAGAATATCAAAGTTTCTTTCCCAGTCTTTTAGAACGGTTACTTAGGGGTGATTCAAAGGAACATAAACTTGTATAACATGCATCTCATTTTACCTTTATAAGCATACAAAAACTTACTTATAGTTGTCTTACCTCACCTAAATCCTCCAATCCATGGCATGTATGTTTCAAAAAGTTTTGTTTAAAAAGTTTTATTTAGGATTCTCATATGACCTTTTAGAAGATCAAAGTTTCTTTCCCAGTCTTTAGAACGGTTACTTAGGGGTGATTCAAAGGAACATAAACTTGTATAACATGCTTCTCATTATACCTTTATGAGCATACAAAAACTTACTTATAGTTGTCTTACCTCACCTAAATCTTCCAATCAATGACATGTATGGTTCAAAAAGTTTTGTTTAAAAAGTTTTATTTAGGATTCTCATAGGACCTTTTAGAAGATCAAAGTTTCTTTCTAGACTTTTAGAACAGTTACTTAGGGGTGATTCAAAGGAACATAAACTTGTATAACATGCTTCTCATTATACCTTTATGAGCATACAAAAACTTACTTATAGTTGTCTTACCTCACCTAAATCCTCCAATCAATGACATGTATGGTTCAAAAAGTTTTGGTTAAAAGTTTTATTTAGGATTCTCATAGGACCTTTTAGAAGATCAAAGTTTCTTTCGAGTCTTTTAGAACAGTTACTTAGGGGTGATTCAAACGAGCATAAAGTTGTATAACATGCTTCTCATTATACCTTTATGAGGATACAAAAACTTACTTATAGCTGTCTTACATCACCTAAATCCTCCAATCCATGACATGTATGGTTCAAAAAGTTTTGTTTAAAAAGTTTTATTTAGGATTCTCATAGGACCTTTTAGAAGATCAAAGTTTCTTTCTAGACTTTTAGAACGGTTATTTAGGGGTGATTCAAAGGAACATAAACTTGTATAACATGCTTCTCATTATACCTTTATGAGCTTACAAAAACTTACTTATAGTTGTCTTACCTCACCTAAATCCTCCAATCAATGACATGTATGGTTCAAAAAGTTTTGTTTAAAAAGTTTTATTTAGGATTCTCATAGGACCTTTTAGAAGATCAAAGTTTCTTTCTAGACTTTTAGAACAGTTACTTAGGGGTGATTCAAAGGAACATAAACTTGTATAACATGCATCTCATTATACCTTTATAAGCATACAAAAACTTACTTATAGTTGTCTTACCTCACCTAAATCCTCCAATCCATGACATGTATGTTTCAAAAAGTTTTGTTTAAAAAGTTTTATTTAGGATTCTCATATGACCTTTTAGAAGATCAAAGTTTCTTTCCCAGTCTTTAGAACGGTTACTTAGGGGTGATTCAAAGGAACATAAACTTGTATAACATGCTTCTCATTATACCTTTATTAGCATACAAAAACTTACTTATAGTTGTCTTACCTCACCTAAATCCTCTAATCCATGACATGTATGTTTCAAAAAGTTTTGTTTAAAAAGTTTTATTTAGGATTCTCATATGACCTTTTAGAAGATCAAAGTTTCTTTCCCAGTCTTTAGAACGGTTACTTAGGGGTGATTCAAAGGAACATAAACTTGTATAACATGCTTCTCATTATACCTTTATTAGCATACAAAAACTTACTTATAGTTGTCTTACCTCACCTAAATCCTCCAATCAGTGACATGTATGGTTCAAAAAGTTTTGGTTAAAAAGTTTTAATTATGATTCTCATAAAACCTTTTAGAATATCAAAGTTTCTTTCCCAGTCTTTTAGAACGGTTACTTAGGGGTGATTCAAAAGAACATAAACTTGTATAACATGCATCTCATTATACCTTTATAAGCATACAAAAACTTACTTATAGTTGTCTTACCTCACCTAAATCCTCCAATCCATGACATGTATGTTTCAAAAAGTTTTGTTTAAAAAGTTTTATTTAGGATTCTCATATGACCTTTTAGAAGATCAAAGTTTCTTTCCCAGTCTTTAGAAAGGTTACTTAGGGGTGATTCAAAGGAACATAAACTTGTATAATATGCTTCTCTTTATACCTTTATGAGCATACAAAAACTTACTTATAGTTGTCTTACCTCACCTAAATCCTCCAATCAATGACATGTATGGTTCAAAAAGTTTTGTTTAAAAAGTTTTATTTAGGATTCTCATAGGACCTTTTAGAAGATCAAAGTTTCTTTCTAGACTTTTAGAACAGTTACTTAGGGGTGATTCAAAGGAACATAAACTTGTATAACATGCTTCTCATTATACCTTTATGAGCATACAAAAACTTACTTATAGTTGTCTTACCTCACCTAAATCCTCCAATCCATGACATGTATGGTTCAAAAAGTTTTGGTTAAAAAGTTTTATTTAGGATTCTCATAGGACCTTTTAGAAGATCAAAGTTTCTTTCTAGACTTTTAGAACAGTTACTTAGGGGTGATTCAAAGGAACATAAACTTGTATAACATGCTTCTCATTATACCTTTATGAGCATACAAAAACTTACTTATAGTTGTCTTACCTCACCTAAATCCTCCAATCCATGACATGTATGGTTCAAAAAGTTTTGGTTAAAAAGTTTTATTTAGGATTCTCATAGGACCTTTTATAAGATCAAAGTTTCTTTCTAGACTTTTAGAACAGTTACTTAGGGGTGATTCAAAGGAACATAAACTTGTATAACATGCTTCTCATTATACCTTTATGAGCATACAAAAACTTACTTATAGTTGTCTTACCTCACCTAAATCCTCCAATCCATGACATGTATGTTTCAAAAAGTTTTGGTTAAAAAGTTTTATTTATGATTCTCATAGGACCTTTTAGAATATCAAAGTTTCTTTCCCAGTTTTTTAGAACGGTTACTTAGGGGTGATTCAAAGGAACATAAACTTGTATAACATGCATCTCATTATACCTTTATAAGCATACAAAAACTTACTTATAGTTGTCTTACCTCACCTAAATCCTCCAATCCATGACATGTATGTTTCAAAAAGTTTTGTTTAAAAAGTTTTATTTAGGATTCTCATAGGACCTTTTAGAAGATCAAAGTTTCTTTCCCAGTCTTTAGAACGGTTACTTAGGGGTGATTCAAAGGAACATAAACTTGTATAATATGCTTCTCATTATACCTTTATGAGCATACAAAAACTTACTTATAGTTGTCTTACCTCACCTAAATCCTCCAATCCATGACATGTATGGTTCAAAAAGTTTTGGTTAAAAAGTTTTATTTAGGATTCTCATAGGACCTTTTATAAGATCAAAGTTTCTTTCTAGACTTTTAGAACAGTTACTTAGGGGTGATTCAAAGGAACATAAACTTGTATAACATACTTCTCATTATACCTTTATGAGCATTGAAAAACATACTTATAGTTGTCTTACCTCACCTAAATCCTCCAATCCATGACATGTATGTTTCAAAAAGTTTTGGTTAAAAAGTTTTATTTATGATTCTCATAGGACCTTTTAGAATATCAAAGTTTCTTTCCCAGTTTTTTAGAACGGTTACTTAGGGGTGATTCAAAGGAACATAAACTTGTATAACATGCATCTCATTATACCTTTATAAGCATACAAAAACTTACTTATAGTTGTCTTACCTCACCTAAATCCTCCAATCCATGACATGTATGTTTCAAAAAGTTTTGTTTAAAAAGTTTTATTTAGGATTCTCATATGACCTTTTAGAAGATCAAAGTTTCTTTCCCAGTCTTTAGAACGGTTACTTAGGGGTGATTCAAAGGAACATAAACTTGTATAACATGCTTTTCATTATACCTTTATGAGCATACAAAAACTTACTTATAGTTGTCTTACCTCACCTAAATCCTCCAATCAATGACATGTATGGTTCAAAAAGTTTTGTTTAAAAAGTTTTATTTATGATTCTCATAGGACCTTTTAGAAGATCAAAGTTTCTTTCTAGACTTTTAGAACAGTTACTTAGGGGTGATTCAAAGGAACATAAACTTGTATAACCTGCTTCTCATTATACCTTTATGAGCATACAAAAACTTACTTATAGTTGTCTTACCTCACCTAAATCCTCCAATCCATGACATGTATGTTTCAAAAAGTTTTGGTTAAAAAGTTTTATTTATGATTCTCATAGGACCTTTTAGAATATCAAAGTTTCTTTCCCAGTCTTTTAGAACGGTTACTTAGGGGTGATTCAAAGGAACATAAACTTGTATAACATGCATCTCATTTTACCTTTATAAGCATACAAAAACTTACTTATAGTTGTCTTACCTCACCTAAATCCTCCAATCCATGGCATGTATGTTTCAAAAAGTTTTGTTTAAAAAGTTTTATTTAGGATTCTCATATGACCTTTTAGAAGATCAAAGTTTCTTTCCCAGTCTTTAGAACGGTTACTTAGGGGTGATTCAAAGGAACATAAACTTGTATAACATGCTTCTCATTATACCTTTATGAGCATACAAAAACTTACTTATAGTTGTCTTACCTCACCTAAATCCTCCAATCAATGACATGTATGGTTCAAAAAGTTTTGTTTAAAAAGTTTTATTTAGGATTCTCATAGGACCTTTTAGAAGATCAAAGTTTCTTTCTAGACTTTTAGAACAGTTACTTAGGGGTGATTCAAAGGAACATAAACTTGTATAACATGCTTCTCATTATACCTTTATGAGCATACAAAAACTTACTTATAGTTGTCTTACCTCACCTAAATCCTCCAATCAATGACATGTATGGTTCAAAAAGTTTTGGTTAAAAGTTTTATTTAGGATTCTCATAGGACCTTTTAGAAGATCAAAGTTTCTTTCGAGTCTTTTAGAACAGTTACTTAGGGGTGATTCAAACGAGCATAAAGTTGTATAACATGCTTCTCATTATACCTTTATGAGGATACAAAAACTTACTTATAGCTGTCTTACATCACCTAAATCCTCCAATCCATGACATGTATGGTTCAAAAAGTTTTGTTTAAAAAGTTTTATTTAGGATTCTCATAGGACCTTTTAGAAGATCAAAGTTTCTTTCTAGACTTTTAGAACGGTTATTTAGGGGTGATTCAAAGGAACATAAACTTGTATAACATGCTTCTCATTATACCTTTATGAGCTTACAAAAACTTACTTATAGTTGTCTTACCTCACCTAAATCCTCCAATCAATGACATGTATGGTTCAAAAAGTTTTGTTTAAAAAGTTTTATTTAGGATTCTCATAGGACCTTTTAGAAGATCAAAGTTTCTTTCTAGACTTTTAGAACAGTTACTTAGGGGTGATTCAAAGGAACATAAACTTGTATAACATGCATCTCATTATACCTTTATAAGCATACAAAAACTTACTTATAGTTGTCTTACCTCACCTAAATCCTCCAATCCATGACATGTATGTTTCAAAAAGTTTTGTTTAAAAAGTTTTATTTAGGATTCTCATATGACCTTTTAGAAGATCAAAGTTTCTTTCCCAGTCTTTAGAACGGTTACTTAGGGGTGATTCAAAGGAACATAAACTTGTATAACATGCTTCTCATTATACCTTTATTAGCATACAAAAACTTACTTATAGTTGTCTTACCTCACCTAAATCCTCTAATCCATGACATGTATGTTTCAAAAAGTTTTGTTTAAAAAGTTTTATTTAGGATTCTCATATGACCTTTTAGAAGATCAAAGTTTCTTTCCCAGTCTTTAGAACGGTTACTTAGGGGTGATTCAAAGGAACATAAACTTGTATAACATGCTTCTCATTATACCTTTATTAGCATACAAAAACTTACTTATAGTTGTCTTACCTCACCTAAATCCTCCAATCAGTGACATGTATGGTTCAAAAAGTTTTGGTTAAAAAGTTTTAATTATGATTCTCATAAAACCTTTTAGAATATCAAAGTTTCTTTCCCAGTCTTTTAGAACGGTTACTTAGGGGTGATTCAAAAGAACATAAACTTGTATAACATGCATCTCATTATACCTTTATAAGCATACAAAAACTTACTTATAGTTGTCTTACCTCACCTAAATCCTCCAATCCATGACATGTATGTTTCAAAAAGTTTTGTTTAAAAAGTTTTATTTAGGATTCTCATATGACCTTTTAGAAGATCAAAGTTTCTTTCCCAGTCTTTAGAAAGGTTACTTAGGGGTGATTCAAAGGAACATAAACTTGTATAATATGCTTCTCTTTATACCTTTATGAGCATACAAAAACTTACTTATAGTTGTCTTACCTCACCTAAATCCTCCAATCAATGACATGTATGGTTCAAAAAGTTTTGTTTAAAAAGTTTTATTTAGGATTCTCATAGGACCTTTTAGAAGATCAAAGTTTCTTTCTAGACTTTTAGAACAGTTACTTAGGGGTGATTCAAAGGAACATAAACTTGTATAACATGCTTCTCATTATACCTTTATGAGCATACAAAAACTTACTTATAGTTGTCTTACCTCACCTAAATCCTCCAATCCATGACATGTATGGTTCAAAAAGTTTTGGTTAAAAAGTTTTATTTAGGATTCTCATAGGACCTTTTAGAAGATCAAAGTTTCTTTCTAGACTTTTAGAACAGTTACTTAGGGGTGATTCAAAGGAACATAAACTTGTATAACATGCTTCTCATTATACCTTTATGAGCATACAAAAACTTACTTATAGTTGTCTTACCTCACCTAAATCCTCCAATCCATGACATGTATGGTTCAAAAAGTTTTGGTTAAAAAGTTTTATTTAGGATTCTCATAGGACCTTTTATAAGATCAAAGTTTCTTTCTAGACTTTTAGAACAGTTACTTAGGGGTGATTCAAAGGAACATAAACTTGTATAACATGCTTCTCATTATACCTTTATGAGCATACAAAAACTTACTTATAGTTGTCTTACCTCACCTAAATCCTCCAATCCATGATATGTATGTTTCAAAAAGTTTTGGTTAAAAAGTTTTATTTATGATTCTCATAGGACCTTTTAGAATATCAAAGTTTCTTTCCCAGTTTTTTAGAACGGTTACTTAGGGGTGATTCAAAGGAACATAAACTTGTATAACATGCATCTCATTATACCTTTATAAGCATACAAAAACTTACTTATAGTTGTCTTACCTCACCTAAATCCTCCAATCCATGACATGTATGTTTCAAAAAGTTTTGTTTAAAAAGTTTTATTTAGGATTCTCATAGGACCTTTTAGAAGATCAAAGTTTCTTTCCCAGTCTTTAGAACGGTTACTTAGGGGTGATTCAAAGGAACATAAACTTGTATAATATGCTTCTCATTATACCTTTATGAGCATACAAAAACTTACTTATAGTTGTCTTACCTCACCTAAATCCTCCAATCCATGACATGTATGGTTCAAAAAGTTTTGGTTAAAAAGTTTTATTTAGGATTCTCATAGGACCTTTTATAAGATCAAAGTTTCTTTCTAGACTTTTAGAACAGTTACTTAGGGGTGATTCAAAGGAACATAAACTTGTATAACATACTTCTCATTATACCTTTATGAGCATACAAAAACTTACTTATAGTTGTCTTACCTCACCTAAATCCTCCAATCCATGACATGTATGGTTCAAAAAGTTTTGGTTAAAAAGTTTTATTTAGGATTCTCATAGGACCTTTTATAAGATCAAAGTTTCTTTCTAGTCTTTTAGAACAGTTACTTAGGGGTGATTCAAAGGAACATAAACCTGTATAACATGCTTCTCATTATACCTTTATGAGCATTGAAAAACATACTTATAGTTGTCTTACCTCACCTAAATCCTCCAATCCATGACATGTATGTTTCAAAAAGTTTTGGTTAAAAAGTTTTATTTATGATTCTCATAGGACCTTTTAGAATATCAAAGTTTCTTTCCCAGTTTTTTAGAACGGTTACTTAGGGGTGATTCAAAGGAACATAAACTTGTATAACATGCATCTCATTATACCTTTATAAGCATACAAAAACTTACTTATAGTTGTCTTACCTCACCTAAATCCTCCAATCCATGACATGTATGTTTCAAAAAGTTTTGTTTAAAAAGTTTTATTTATGATTCTCATATGACCTTTTAGAAGATCAAAGTTTCTTTCCCAGTCTTTAGAACGGTTACTTAGGGGTGATTCAAAGGAACATAAACTTGTATAACATGCTTTTCATTATACCTTTATGAGCATACAAAAACTTACTTATAGTTGTCTTACCTCACCTAAATCCTCCAATCAATGACATGTATGGTTCAAAAAGTTTTGTTTAAAAAGTTTTATTTATGATTCTCATAGGACCTTTTAGAAGATCAAAGTTTCTTTCTAGACTTTTAGAACAGTTACTTAGGGGTGATTCAAAGGAACATAAACTTGTATAACATGCTTCTCATTATACCTTTATGAGCATTGAAAAACATACTTATAGTTGTCTTACCTCACCTAAATCCTCCAATCCATGACATGTATGTTTCAAAAAGTTTTGGTTAAAAAGTTTTATTTATGATTCTCATAGGACCTTTTAGAATATCAAAGTTTCTTTCCCAGTTTTTTAGAACGGTTACTTAGGGGTGATTCAAAGGAACATAAACTTGTATAACATGCTTCTCATTATACCTTTATTAGCATACAAAAACTTACTTATAGTTGTCTTACCTCACCTAAATCCTCTAATCCATGACATGTATGTTTCAAAAAGTTTTGTTTAAAAAGTTTTATTTAGGATTCTCATATGACCTTTTAGAAGATCAAAGTTTCTTTCCCAGTCTTTAGAACGGTTACTTAGGGGTGATTCAAAGGAACATAAACTTGTATAACATGCTTCTCATTATACCTTTATTAGCATACAAAAACTTACTTATAGTTGTCTTACCTCACCTAAATCCTCCAATCAGTGACATGTATGGTTCAAAAAGTTTTGGTTAAAAAGTTTTAATTATGATTCTCATAAAACCTTTTAGAATATCAAAGTTTCTTTCCCAGTCTTTTAGAACGGTTACTTAGGGGTGATTCAAAAGAACATAAACTTGTATAACATGCATCTCATTATACCTTTATAAGCATACAAAAACTTACTTATAGTTGTCTTACCTCACCTAAATCCTCCAATCCATGACATGTATGTTTCAAAAAGTTTTGTTTAAAAAGTTTTATTTAGGATTCTCATATGACCTTTTAGAAGATCAAAGTTTCTTTCCCAGTCTTTAGAAAGGTTACTTAGGGGTGATTCAAAGGAACATAAACTTGTATAATATGCTTCTCTTTATACCTTTATGAGCATACAAAAACTTACTTATAGTTGTCTTACCTCACCTAAATCCTCCAATCAATGACATGTATGGTTCAAAAAGTTTTGTTTAAAAAGTTTTATTTAGGATTCTCATAGGACCTTTTAGAAGATCAAAGTTTCTTTCTAGACTTTTAGAACAGTTACTTAGGGGTGATTCAAAGGAACATAAACTTGTATAACATGCTTCTCATTATACCTTTATGAGCATACAAAAACTTACTTATAGTTGTCTTACCTCACCTAAATCCTCCAATCCATGACATGTATGTTTCAAAAAGTTTTGGTTAAAAAGTTTTATTTATGATTCTCATAGGACCTTTTAGAATATCAAAGTTTCTTTCCCAGTTTTTTAGAACGGTTACTTAGGGGTGATTCAAAGGAACATAAACTTGTATAACATGCTTCTCATTATACCTTTATGAGCATACAAAAACTTACTTATAGTTGTCTTACCTCACCTAAATCCTCCAATCCATGACATGTATGGTTCAAAAAGTTTTGGTTAAAAAGTTTTATTTAGGATTCTCATAGGACCTTTTATAAGATCAAAGTTTCTTTCTAGACTTTTAGAACAGTTACTTAGGGGTGATTCAAAGGAACATAAACTTGTATAACATGCTTCTCATTATACCTTTATGAGCATACAAAAACTTACTTATAGTTGTCTTACCTCACCTAAATCCTCCAATCCATGACATGTATGTTTCAAAAAGTTTTGGTTAAAAAGTTTTATTTATGATTCTCATAGGACCTTTTAGAATATCAAAGTTTCTTTCCCAGTTTTTTAGAACGGTTACTTAGGGGTGATTCAAAGGAACATAAACTTGTATAACATGCATCTCATTATACCTTTATAAGCATACAAAAACTTACTTATAGTTGTCTTACCTCACCTAAATCCTCCAATCCATGACATGTATGTTTCAAAAAGTTTTGTTTAAAAAGTTTTATTTAGGATTCTCATAGGACCTTTTAGAAGATCAAAGTTTCTTTCCCAGTCTTTAGAACGGTTACTTAGGGGTGATTCAAAGGAACATAAACTTGTATAATATGCTTCTCATTATACCTTTATGAGCATACAAAAACTTACTTATAGTTGTCTTACCTCACCTAAATCCTCCAATCCATGACATGTATGGTTCAAAAAGTTTTGGTTAAAAAGTTTTATTTAGGATTCTCATAGGACCTTTTATAAGATCAAAGTTTCTTTCTAGACTTTTAGAACAGTTACTTAGGGGTGATTCAAAGGAACATAAACTTGTATAACATACTTCTCATTATACCTTTATGAGCATACAAAAACTTACTTATAGTTGTCTTACCTCACCTAAATCCTCCAATCCATGACATGTATGGTTCAAAAAGTTTTGGTTAAAAAGTTTTATTTAGGATTCTCATAGGACCTTTTATAAGATCAAAGTTTCTTTCTAGTCTTTTAGAACAGTTACTTAGGGGTGATTCAAAGGAACATAAACCTGTATAACATGCTTCTCATTATACCTTTATGAGCATTGAAAAACATACTTATAGTTGTCTTACCTCACCTAAATCCTCCAATCCATGACATGTATGTTTCAAAAAGTTTTGGTTAAAAAGTTTTATTTATGATTCTCATAGGACCTTTTAGAATATCAAAGTTTCTTTCCCAGTTGTTTAGAACGGTTACTTAGGGGTGATTCAAAGGAACATAAACTTGTATAACATGCATCTCATTATACCTTTATAAGCATACAAAAACTTACTTATAGTTGTCTTACCTCACCTAAATCCTCCAATCCATGACATGTATGTTTCAAAAAGTTTTGTTTAAAAAGTTTTATTTAGGATTCTCATATGACCTTTTAGAAGATCAAAGTTTCTTTCCCAGTCTTTAGAACGGTTACTTAGGGGTGATTCAAAGGAACATAAACTTGTATAACATGCTTTTCATTATACCTTTATGAGCATACAAAAACTTACTTATAGTTGTCTTACCTCACCTAAATCCTCCAATCAATGACATGTATGGTTCAAAAAGTTTTGTTTAAAAAGTTTTATTTATGATTCTCATAGGACCTTTTAGAAGATCAAAGTTTCTTTCTAGACTTTTAGAACAGTTACTTAGGGGTGATTCAAAGGAACATAAACTTGTATAACATGCTTCTCATTATACCTTTATGAGCATACAAAAACTTACTTATAGTTGTCTTACCTCACCTAAATCCTCCAATCCATGACATGTATGGTTCAAAAAGTTTTGGTTAAAAAGTTTTATTTAGGATTCTCATAGGACCTTTTATAATATCAAAGTTTCTTTCTAGTCTTTAGAACGGTTACTTAGGGGTGATTTAAAGGAACATAAACTTGTATAACATGCTTCTCATTATACCTTTATGAGCATTGAAAAACATACTTATAGTTGTCTTACCTCACCTAAATCCTCCAATCCATGACATGTATGTTTCAAAAAGTTTTGGTTAAAAAGTTTTATTTAGGATTCTCATAGGACCTTTTAGAATATCAAAGTTTCTTTCCCGGTCTTTTAGAACGGTTACTTAGGGGTGATTCAAAGGAACATAAACTTGTATAACATGCTTCTCATTATACCTTTATCAGCATACAAAATCTTACTTATAGTTGTCTTACCTCACCTAAATCCTCCAATCCATGACATGTATGGTTCAAAAAGTTTTGGTTAAAAAGTTTTATTTATGATTCTCATAGGACCTTTTAGAAGATCAAAGTTTCTTTCTAGACTTTTAGAACAGTTACTTAGGGGTGATTCAAAGGAACATAAACTTGTATAACATGCTTCTCATTATACCTTTATGAGCATACAAAAACTTACTTATAGTTGTCTTACCTCACCTAAATCCTCCAATCCATGACATGTATGTTTCAAAAAGTTTTGGTTAAAAAGTTTTATTTATGATTCTCATAGGACCTTTTAGAATATCAAAGTTTCTTTCCCAGTCTTTTAGAACGGTTACTTAGGGGTGATTCAAAGGAACATAAACTTGTATAACATGCATCTCATTTTACCTTTATAAGCATACAAAAACTTACTTATAGTTGTCTTACCTCACCTAAATCCTCCAATCCATGGCATGTATGTTTCAAAAAGTTTTGTTTAAAAAGTTTTATTTAGGATTCTCATATGACCTTTTAGAAGATCAAAGTTTCTTTCCCAGTCTTTAGAACGGTTACTTAGGGGTGATTCAAAGGAACATAAACTTGTATAACATGCTTCTCATTATACCTTTATGAGCATACAAAAACTTACTTATAGTTGTCTTACCTCACCTAAATCCTCCAATCAATGACATGTATGGTTCAAAAAGTTTTGTTTAAAAAGTTTTATTTAGGATTCTCATAGGACCTTTTAGAAGATCAAAGTTTCTTTCTAGACTTTTAGAACAGTTACTTAGGGGTGATTCAAAGGAACATAAACTTGTATAACATGCTTCTCATTATACCTTTATGAGCATACAAAAACTTACTTATAGTTGTCTTACTGTTAGAATATGAAGATTAAGTTGAGAGAATAGAGCTGAATAAGGTAGAATGGCTGAGAGAGGCACAGAAACCTTCTCAGGGTTTGTGTGGCGCAGAGAGAGAGAGAGAATGAGAGAGAGGATAAGTTTCAGAGAAGAATAATTCTCTTATTAGACAAAATGGAACTTTACAAGAGTTATATATGCATAAGACTAGGGCTACACAACTTTAAACCAAAGTAATAAAGTCTCCAACGGTCACAAGGGTGTGACAGATTTTTTATCTTCCAAGACACTAATATTTTGATATAGTGAACTATGTAATCTCACGTCCAGTATAGTTCACGTTCAGTATAGTTCACGTCCAGTAGTTCACTATGTGATCTCTTTTCCAATATAGTTCGCGTCCAATATAGTTCACTATGTGATCTCCTTTCCAATACTCCCCCTCAAGCTTGAATTCAAGAGATGAGTCAAGCTTGGAACAGCAAAAGAGATCTACCTCATTAAAAACCTTCATGAAGAAAACCACTTGGGATAAAACTTCATGAAGGGAAAAAGAGTGTAGTCTCCAAGGCTTTAGAGGATTCCGGCAGCTCCATAAGTCCGAGCTTGGTGTGAATGGACTCACACACCTTCAAACTAGCTGCCTTGGTAAACACATCAGCCAATTGTTCTTCACTTCTTGTATAGCATGGTAACACCACTCCTTGCTCAATCATCTGCCTCACTTTGTGACAATCCACTTCTATGTGCTTGGTCCTTTCATGGAAGACTGAATTGGATGCAATATGAATGGCTGCTTGATTATCACAATGCATGGTGATAGGCTTGGCTGTTACAATCCCCAAATCTGCAAGAAGGCCTTTGATCCATGCTAACTCGGTCACCAACTTTCTCATGGCTCGATACTCAGCTTCAGCACTTGAACAAGATACAATCTTCTGCTTCTTACTCTTCCAAGTAACCAGATTTCCTCCAATGAATGTGCAATATCCAGTTGTTGACCTCCTGTCCACTCTATCTCCTGCCCAATCAGCATCACAATACCCAACTATCTCTGTGCTTCTATTGCATCCCATCCAAATGCCTTGACCCGGAGTGCCACTTAGATATCTGAGTACCCTTTCCACCATGTTCCAATGATGTATCTTTGGTGCTTGCATATGTTGACTTATCTGGTTCACAGCAAAGCACAAATCAGGTCTGGTTATGGTTAAATAGATTAGCTTACCAACCATCCTTCTATAGTGAGTGATGTCCTCAAATGATCTGTCTTCAAGCTCCCCCTCTCTTATGACTTTGTAGCCTTCTTCCAATGGTGTCTTAGCTGGTTTTGATCCAATCTTTCCTGCTTCAGACAACAAATCAAGTGTGTACTTCCTTTGAGATAAGAAGAGTCCTTCATCGGACCGACAAACTTCTATCCCAAGGAAGTACTTTAGAGTACCAAGATCTTTAATGTCAAACACAGATTTAAGATAGGCTTTAGTTTCTTGAATACCTGACTTGTTACTCCCTGAAATGATAACGTCATCCACATAAATAAGGATCACAATGATACCTTCCTGATCTTGTAGAGTGAACAATGTATGATCTCCTTCAGACCTCTTAAATCCTCTTTGCATAAGGGTTGAGCTCAACTTATGGTACCACGCTCTAGGTGATTGCTTGAGTCCATAGATAGCTTTCTTGAGCCTTAGAACCTTCCCTGGTTTCACAATGCTCTCAAGACCAGAAGGTGGTCTCATGTATACCTCATCTTCAAGCTCTCCTTGAAGGAAAGCATTCTTGACATCCATTTGCCAAAGTTCCCAATCAAGGTTTGTTGCTAAAGACAAGATGATCCTAACTGTGTGAAGCTTAGCCACTGGTGCAAAGGTGTCCAAGTAATCCTTTCCATAGGTTTGAGTGAAGCCTCTAGCAACCAGCCTTGCTTTGTATCTCTCCACTTCTCCATCACTTCTATACTTAATAGTGAAAACCCATTTAGAAGTTACTGCCTTCTTTCCTCTAGGGAGTTCAGATTCATACCAAGTCTCATTGTTCTCCATTGCTTTGATCTCTTCATCCACAGCCTGCATCCATCTCTTATCTCCCTGTGCTTCTTCATAGGTTGTTGGTACTTCTTCTTGATCCAACTTTCCAAGGAACACTTGATGTTCCAAAGGGACATGAGCTAAACTGCAAACGGCTTGAATGGGATGAGCTACTGCATTGCTGTTGAAGAACACTCTAGTCTTCATCCATTCTGATGGATCCTTTTTCTCCCTTGTACTCCTTCTTAGTGCTTGAATTTGTTGGTTCACTGGCTGCACAATCTCCTCATTCTGATTACCCACTCCCTCAAGTTCTAACTCATGTTCTTCATGCTCTTCAACACAAGGTTGATTATGTGTAGCAGAATCAGTTTGCTGCGGTTCTATAGCAGGATCGGTTTGCTGCGATTCTTCTTGCCCTGATTCTGATTCTGATGTGCCCCCCTCATGATCAAGATGGGGTTGTTGTGAGTCTTCCACAGGTGCATCCGAGACTGGAGTAGGTGGTGTGCTTGTTACAACCGTTTCTTGTGGTACACTAATGCCAAGACTCTCCATGATTCTTCTTAAGTTAGCAGCTCTATCTGATTGGGAAGTAGGAAGATCCTTTAAGCTGTCCCAATTCTTCTCATCATAGAAGCTCTTTGTCTCCATGAATTTCACATCTCTGGAGATTAAAACCTTCCTTGTTTCAGGTACATAACACTTGTATCCTCTTTGTGTTGTGGAGTAACCAATGAACATGGCTTTGGTGCTCTTAGCATCCAACTTATCTCTATGTTCTCCTGGTATTAACACAAAGCAAATACACCCAAACACACGTAAGTGATTAACTAATGGATTGGTCTTGTTGAGTACCTGAAATGGAGATTGATCCTTAAGAATTCTTGTGGGAGTTCTGTTGATCAAATAACAAGCCGTCATGACTGCATCTCCCCAAAATTTCTTAGGAACATTCTTGTAGAACATCATGGACCTTGCAACCTCCATTAAATGTCTATTCTTCCTCTCAGCCACTCCATTCTGTTGTGGGGTATAAGGACAGCTAGTTTGATGAAGAATTCCATATTTTGACAAATGTTGTTTGAAGGCATTGCTTGTGTACTCACCACCATTGTCTGATCTAAAAATTTTGATCTTAGCATTGAAATGGTTAGTGACATGACTTTGGAAGTTCATAAAAGCTTCTAGCACCCTATCCTTAGTTTGCATCAGTGTTATCCAAGTATATTTAGACTTTTCATCAATGAATGTGACAAAGTACTTATGGTTTTCTCTAGACACACAAGGAGCAGTCCACACATCAGAGTGAACAAGATCAAAGCAATTTTCATAAGTAGTTTTAGAAGCTGGAAAAACAGATTTGCAATGTTTACCAAGGATACAAGCCTCACAATCATCATTTTTAAACGAAACAGAAGGTAATAAGAGTCCTAAAGCCCTAGAGTGTGGATGTCCTAATCTAGCATGCCAAATGGAATCATCCACACCAACACAAGTAGATAGAGCAGTAGATAATTCAGTAGAGGGATTGATGTCTTCAATCATGTAGAGCTCATCCTTTGTCACACCTTTCCCAATCAACTTACTTGTCTTAATATCCTGAAACACAACATCATTAGGACTAAAAACAACATTGCAATTTAAATCAGTGGCTATCTTTTTAACAGAAACTAAGTTGGATGTAAAGCTAGGCATAAAGAAAGCCTTAGACTCTTTATCAAACAATTTCAGATTTCCTATGCCTTGAATTGGGATTTTATCACCATTTGCAATCACTACACATCCTAATGCTGGTTTCACATTTTCTATCAACTTAGGATCACTGATCATGTGATGAGAGGCTCCAGAATCAATAATCAAGGGTCTGATTTTATTTTCAGCAAAGAGAGAGGTACCAAGAGCCATACCAGAGTTCTCCTTGAGAGCTTTGATGAGAGCCTCAAGGTCTGATCTCCTTACCACATCATTCTGAGCTGTTACAGCTGGTGTCTGATGGACCACCATTGCTCGTCCTTCATCACATTGCTGCATTGAAGAAGAACCTGGTCCAGCTGCACCATATGAATAGTTTGCCCTTTGATTTTTGAACCTGCTGTTGTTAAATGAAGGTCTGAGGTTGGGATGGAGGCGCCAGCATCTATCTTTCAAGTGCCCATTCTGTTTGCAAAAATCACATATCAAGACTCCTTTCTTGTCACCTCCATAGTTCTGTCTTTCCTCAGCCTTAAACACTCCTTTGTTGGCAGTTACCAACTCTCCTTTCCCTTTGAACAGCCCAAGTGAACCTTGCTCTTTTTGAATCTGTCCACACACATCATCAATGTCTGGGAGAGTGTCTGCCCTTAGGATATGCTTTATCAGCCCATTGTAGGATGAGTTTAAAGTGAGTAGAAGAGAAAAGACTTTATCTTGCTCTCTCCTTTCTTGCAACACCAAAGGGTCATTGCTTGGTGGCCTTAACATCTCCATCTCTGACCACAGTGAGCTAAACTTGCCAAAGTGAGCTTTAAACTCCATATCTTCTTGCTGGAGATTGTTAATAGCCAGCTTAACTTCAAAAACTCGGATGAGATTTGTTTTGTTTCCATAAACCTTTTCAATAGTATCCCATAACTGCTTGGAAGTCACACAGTAGGAATAAGCCTCCAATAGGTGCTGGTCCAGTGAGCTTTGAAGTATGGAGAGGACATTTTGATCCCCTTGAACCCACGCTTCTTTATCAGCTTCAGATGTGTCTTCATGCTCAACATCTTCTTTAGCTTCAGTTTCTGGTCCACCCTTATCTTTAGCCTTTACCACCTTCTCTGGAGCTGTGCTCCTCATGATGTACTTCCATAAACCTCTGCCTCCAAGAGCAGATTTAACCATCCTGGCCCAAACAATGTAGTTGGCACCTTTAAGAATCACAGGAATAATTACTCTTGAGTTCTCCATTGCTAAGACTGAGTTGTTGCAAGGAGGGAGTATTCAAGGTAAGCTTCTGAATAAACAAGTTCTCAATTCACAGAAAACACAAACCAGAGAGAATAAACCAAGAAAGAATGCTTGAGAATCTTAGAACTTTTAAGAACCAGAAGAACAAGATCTAGAAAACAGATCTAGAAAAACAGAGTTTATGAATCAGAGTATGCGGAATAAATAGGTCTAGGAGCTTATAGCTCTGATACCATGTTAGAATATGAAGATTAAGTTGAGAGAATAGAGCTGAATAAGGTAGAATGGCTGAGAGAGGCACAGAAACCTTCTCAGGGTTTGTGTGGCGCAGAGAGAGAGAGAGAATGAGAGAGAGGATAAGTTTCAGAGAAGAATAATTCTCTTATTAGACAAAATGGAACTTTACAAGAGTTATATATGCATAAGACTAGGGCTACACAACTTTAAACCAAAGTAATAAAGTCTCCAACGGTCACAAGGGTGTGACAGATTTTTTATCTTCCAAGACACTAATATTTTGATATAGTGAACTATGTAATCTCACGTCCAGTATAGTTCACGTTCAGTATAGTTCACGTCCAGTAGTTCACTATGTGATCTCTTTTCCAATATAGTTCGCGTCCAATATAGTTCACTATGTGATCTCCTTTCCAATACTTACCTCACCTAAATCCTCCAATCAATGACATGTATGGTTCAAAAAGTTTTGGTTAAAAGTTTTATTTAGGATTCTCATAGGACCTTTTAGAAGATCAAAGTTTCTTTCGAGTCTTTTAGAACAGTTACTTAGGGGTGATTCAAACGAGCATAAAGTTGTATAACATGCTTCTCATTATACCTTTATGAGGATACAAAAACTTACTTATAGCTGTCTTACATCACCTAAATCCTCCAATCCATGACATGTATGGTTCAAAAAGTTTTGTTTAAAAAGTTTTATTTAGGATTCTCATAGGACCTTTTAGAAGATCAAAGTTTCTTTCTAGACTTTTAGAACGGTTATTTAGGGGTGATTCAAAGGAACATAAACTTGTATAACATGCTTCTCATTATACCTTTATGAGCTTACAAAAACTTACTTATAGTTGTCTTACCTCACCTAAATCCTCCAATCAATGACATGTATGGTTCAAAAAGTTTTGTTTAAAAAGTTTTATTTAGGATTCTCATAGGACCTTTTAGAAGATCAAAGTTTCTTTCTAGACTTTTAGAACAGTTACTTAGGGGTGATTCAAAGGAACATAAACTTGTATAACATGCATCTCATTATACCTTTATAAGCATACAAAAACTTACTTATAGTTGTCTTACCTCACCTAAATCCTCCAATCAATGACATGTATGGTTCAAAAAGTTTTGGTTAAAAGTTTTATTTAGGATTCTCATAGGACCTTTTAGAAGATCAAAGTTTCTTTCGAGTCTTTTAGAACAGTTACTTAGGGGTGATTCAAACGAGCATAAAGTTGTATAACATGCTTCTCATTATACCTTTATGAGGATACAAAAACTTACTTATAGCTGTCTTACATCACCTAAATCCTCCAATCCATGACATGTATGGTTCAAAAAGTTTTGTTTAAAAAGTTTTATTTAGGATTCTCATAGGACCTTTTAGAAGATCAAAGTTTCTTTCTAGACTTTTAGAACGGTTATTTAGGGGTGATTCAAAGGAACATAAACTTGTATAACATGCTTCTCATTATACCTTTATGAGCTTACAAAAACTTACTTATAGTTGTCTTACCTCACCTAAATCCTCCAATCAATGACATGTATGGTTCAAAAAGTTTTGTTTAAAAAGTTTTATTTAGGATTCTCATAGGACCTTTTAGAAGATCAAAGTTTCTTTCTAGACTTTTAGAACAGTTACTTAGGGGTGATTCAAAGGAACATAAACTTGTATAACATGCATCTCATTATACCTTTATAAGCATACAAAAACTTACTTATAGTTGTCTTACCTCACCTAAATCCTCCAATCCATGACATGTATGTTTCAAAAAGTTTTGTTTAAAAAGTTTTATTTAGGATTCTCATATGACCTTTTAGAAGATCAAAGTTTCTTTCCCAGTCTTTAGAACGGTTACTTAGGGGTGATTCAAAGGAACATAAACTTGTATAACATGCTTCTCATTATACCTTTATTAGCATACAAAAACTTACTTATAGTTGTCTTACCTCACCTAAATCCTCCAATCAGTGACATGTATGGTTCAAAAAGTTTTGGTTAAAAAGTTTTAATTATGATTCTCATAAAACCTTTTAGAATATCAAAGTTTCTTTCCCAGTCTTTTAGAACGGTTACTTAGGGATGATTCAAAGGAACATAAACTTGTATAACATGCATCTCATTATACCTTTATAAGCATACAAAAACTTACTTATAGTTATCTTACCTCACCTAAATCCTCCAATCCATGACATGTATGTTTCAAAAAGTTTTGTTTAAAAAGTTTTATTTAGGATTCTCATATGACCTTTTAGAAGATCAAAGTTTCTTTCCCAGTTAAGATCAAAGTTTCTTTCTAGACTTTTAGAACAGTTACTTAGGGGTGATTCAAAGGAACATAAACTTGTATAACATGCTTCTCATTATACCTTTATGAGCTTACAAAAACTTACTTATAGTTGTCTTACCTCACCTAAATCCTCCAATCAATGACATGTATGGTTCAAAAAGTTTTGTTTAAAAAGTTTTATTTAGGATTCTCATAGGACCTTTTAGAAGATCAAAGTTTCTTTCTAGACTTTTAGAACAGTTACTTAGGGGTGATTCAAAGGAACATAAACTTGTATAACATGCATCTCATTATACCTTTATGAGCATACAAAAACATACTTATAGTTGTCTTACCTCACCTAAATCCTCCAATCAATGACATGTATGGTTCAAAAAGTTTTGGTTAAAAGTTTTATTTAGGATTCTCATAGGACCTTTTAGAAGATCAAAGTTTCTTTCGAGTCTTTTAGAACAGTTACTTAGGGGTGATTCAAACGAGCATAAAGTTGTATAACATGCTTCTCATTATACCTTTATGAGGATACAAAAACTTACTTATAGCTGTCTTACATCACCTAAATCCTCCAATCCATGACATGTATGGTTCAAAAAGTTTTGTTTAAAAAGTTTTATTTAGGATTCTCATAGGACCTTTTAGAAGATCAAAGTTTCTTTCTAGACTTTTAGAACGGTTATTTAGGGGTGATTCAAAGGAACATAAACTTGTATAACATGCTTCTCATTATACCTTTATGAGCTTACAAAAACTTACTTATAGTTGTCTTACCTCACCTAAATCCTCCAATCAATGACATGTATGGTTCAAAAAGTTTTGTTTAGAAAGTTTTATTTAGGATTCTCATAGGACCTTTTAGAAGATCAAAGTTTCTTTCTAGACTTTTAGAACAGTTACTTAGGGGTGATTCAAAGGAACATAAACTTGTATAACATGCATCTCATTATACCTTTATAAGCATACAAAAACTTACTTATAGTTGTCTTACCTCACCTAAATCCTCCAATCCATGACATGTATGTTTCAAAAAGTTTTGTTTAAAAAGTTTTATTTAGGATTCTCATATGACCTTTTAGAAGATCAAAGTTTCTTTCCCAGTCTTTAGAACGGTTACTTAGGGGTGATTCAAAGGAACATAAACTTGTATAACATGCTTCTCATTATACCTTTATTAGCATACAAAAACTTACTTATAGTTGTCTTACCTCACCTAAATCCTCCAATCAGTGACATGTATGGTTCAAAAAGTTTTGGTTAAAAAGTTTTAATTATGATTCTCATAAAACCTTTTAGAATATCAAAGTTTCTTTCCCAGTCTTTTAGAACGGTTACTTAGGGGTGATTCAAAGGAACATAAACTTGTATAACATGCATCTCATTATACCTTTATAAGCATACAAAAACTTACTTATAGTTATCTTACCTCACCTAAATCCTCCAATCCATGACATGTATGTTTCAAAAAGTTTTGTTTAAAAAGTTTTATTTAGGATTCTCATATGACCTTTTAGAAGATCAAAGTTTCTTTCCCAGTCTTTAGAACGGTTACTTAGGGGTGATTCAAAGGAACATAAACTTGTATAATATGCTTCTCTTTATACCTTTATGAGCATACAAAAACTTACTTATAGTTGTCTTACCTCACCTAAATCCTCCAATCAATGTCATGTATGGTTCAAAAAGTTTTGTTTAAAAAGTTTTATTTAGGATTCTCATAGGACCTTTTAGAAGATCAAAGTTTCTTTCTAGACTTTTAGAACAGTTACTTAGGGGTGATTCAAAGGAACATAAACTTGTATAACATGCTTCTCATTATACCTTTATGAGCATACAAAAACTTACTTATAGTTGTCTTACCTCACCTAAATCCTCCAATCCATGACATGTATGGTTCAAAAAGTTTTGGTTAAAAAGTTTTATTTAGGATTCTCATAGGACCTTTTAGAAGATCAAAGTTTCTTTCTAGACTTTTAGAACAGTTACTTAGGGGTGATTCAAAGGAACATAAACTTGTATAACATGCTTCTCATTATACCTTTATGAGCATACAAAAACTTACTTATAGTTGTCTTACCTCACCTAAATCCTCCAATCCATGACATGTATGGTTCAAAAAGTTTTGGTTAAAAAGTTTTATTTAGGATTCTCATAGGACCTTTTATAAGATCAAAGTTTCTTTCTAGACTTTTAGAACAGTTACTTAGGGGTGATTCAAAGGAACATAAACTTGTATAACATGCTTCTCATTATACCTTTATGAGCATACAAAAACTTACTTATAGTTGTCTTACCTCACCTAAATCCTCCAATCCATGACATGTATGGTTCAAAAAGTTTTGGTTAAAAAGTTTTATTTAGGATTCTCATAGGACCTTTTATAAGATCAAAGTTTCTTTCTAGACTTTTAGAACAGTTACTTAGGGGTGATTCAAAGGAACATAAACTTGTATAACATGCTTCTCATTATACCTTTATGAGCTTACAAAAACTTACTTATAGTTGTCTTACCTCACCTAAATCCTCCAATCAATGACATGTATGGTTCAAAAAGTTTTGTTTAAAAAGTTTTATTTAGGATTCTCATAGGACCTTTTAGAAGATCAAAGTTTCTTTCTAGACTTTTAGAACAGTTACTTAGGGGTGATTCAAAGGAACATAAACTTGTATAACATGCATCTCATTATACCTTTATGAGCATACAAAAACTTACTTATAGTTGTCTTACCTCACCTAAATCCTCCAATCAATGACATGTATGGTTCAAAAAGTTTTGGTTAAAAGTTTTATTTAGGATTCTCATAGGACCTTTTAGAAGATCAAAGTTTCTTTCGAGTCTTTTAGAACAGTTACTTAGGGGTGATTCAAACGAGCATAAAGTTGTATAACATGCTTCTCATTATACCTTTATGAGGATACAAAAACTTACTTATAGCTGTCTTACATCACCTAAATCCTCCAATCCATGACATGTATGGTTCAAAAAGTTTTGTTTAAAAAGTTTTATTTAGGATTCTCATAGGACCTTTTAGAAGATCAAAGTTTCTTTCTAGACTTTTAGAACGGTTATTTAGGGGTGATTCAAAGGAACATAAACTTGTATAACATGCTTCTCATTATACCTTTATGAGCTTACAAAAACTTACTTATAGTTGTCTTACCTCACCTAAATCCTCCAATCAATGACATGTATGGTTCAAAAAGTTTTGTTTAAAAAGTTTTATTTAGGATTCTCATATGACCTTTTAGAAGATCAAAGTTTCTTTCTAGACTTTTAGAACAGTTACTTAGGGGTGATTCAAAGGAACATAAACTTGTATAACATGCATCTCATTATACCTTTATAAGCATACAAAAACTTACTTATAGTTGTCTTACCTCACCTAAATCCTCCAATCCATGACATGTATGTTTCAAAAAGTTTTGTTTAAAAAGTTTTATTTAGGATTCTCATATGACCTTTTAGAAGATCAAAGTTTCTTTCCCAGTCTTTAGAACGGTTACTTAGGGGTGATTCAAAGGAACATAAACTTGTATAACATGCTTCTCATTATACCTTTATTAGCATACAAAAACTTACTTATAGTTGTCTTACCTCACCTAAATCCTCCAATCAGTGACATGTATGGTTCAAAAAGTTTTGGTTAAAAAGTTTTAATTATGATTCTCATAAAACCTTTTAGAATATCAAAGTTTCTTTCCCAGTCTTTTAGAACGGTTACTTAGGGGTGATTCAAAGGAACATAAACTTGTATAACATGCATCTCATTATACCTTTATAAGCATACAAAAACTTACTTATAGTTGTCTTACCTCACCTAAATCCTCCAATCCATGACATGTATGTTTCAAAAAGTTTTGTTTAAAAAGTTTTATTTAGGATTCTCATATGACCTTTTAGAAGATCAAAGTTTCTTTCCCAGTCTTTAGAACGGTTACTTAGGGGTGATTCAAAGGAACATAAACTTGTATAATATGCTTCTCTTTATACCTTTATGAGCATACAAAAACTTACTTATAGTTGTCTTACCTCACCTAAATCCTCCAATCAATGTCATGTATGGTTCAAAAAGTTTTGTTTAAAAAGTTTTATTTAGGATTCTCATAGGACCTTTTAGAAGATCAAAGTTTCTTTCTAGACTTTTAGAACAGTTACTTAGGGGTGATTCAAAGGAACATAAACTTGTATAACATGCTTCTCATTATACCTTTATGAGCATACAAAAACTTACTTATAGTTGTCTTACCTCACCTAAATCCTCCAATCCATGACATGTATGGTTCAAAAAGTTTTGGTTAAAAAGTTTTATTTAGGATTCTCATAGGACCTTTTATTGAATTGGAGATCATACTATGCATAATTCAACAATGTGCAAAGTTGGGGCAGTTTGTGATAATGTGTCTCGGATGTAAATCATATTAAGGGTCTACACTCTCTCCTAAGGTTAACCTTCAAGTATCTTGGCTTATTACTATTTTGGGAAGTCTGAAAAGATCAGAACAGTAAGGACCAGGATCAGAGGCACCTAAGGTCCTGTCACTTTCACCAGAACAAGACAAAGGAAGGTCACCATCTTGTGACTGTTTTTCCTCTCTCTCTCCAACGAATTTCCCATTTGTTTTCTTCTGGTTTATCATTTGTTTATTGTTCATTAACCCTAGCAGTAGCTCTATATATATTGTTGTAACTCATTTGGTTTATACACAAGAGAAATATACATCTCTTTCACTCTTATACCACTCTCTCTCTCTACCGCAGCTGAAAACCCTAATTGGGTTTCAGCCTTCTTCTTCAATTCTCCAAAGCAATCTACCCTATTCTCTCTATCTAAATCAACTATTCTAACATGGTATCAGAGCTTTAAGCTTCTGTACCTCATTTACTTCCGCTGAAACTCACAAAAATCTGTTCTTGAGCTCTTAAGTTCTTAAGCTCACTTCTCAGTTCTTATAAGTTCTTCTAAGTTCTTAAGCTCATTTCTTTTACTTCTTGTGTTCTGTGTGAGTTGAGAACGCCCCATTTCATCTTGAATACTCCCTCCTTGCTTTATATCAGTCTTAGCAATGGAGAACTCAAGAGTTGTTATTCCTGTGATTTTGAAAGGCTCAAACTACATTGTTTGGGCTAGGATGGTGAAGTCTGCACTTGGAGGCAGAGGTCTGTGGAAGTATATCCTGAGTGACACTGCTCCACAGAAGGTGTTTAAGGCCAGGTCTGAAGCTGAAGCCAAGAAAGGAGCTGAGGCAGAGACTAAAGGCAGTGATGAGTCTCTTGAAGAGGCAGCTGAAGCAGAAGAAGAGGCATGGATGCAAGGGGACCAGAATGTGCTTTCTATACTCCAAAGCTCACTGGACCAGCACCTATTGGAAGCCTACTCTTATTGTGTGACTTCTAAGCAGCTGTGGGATACTCTTGAGAAGGTTTATGGGAATAAATCAAACTTAACAAGAGTCTTTGAAGTGAAGCTGGCCATTAACAATCTCCAGCAAGAAGACATGGAGTTTAAAGCTCATTTTGGGAAGTTTAGCTCACTGTGGTCAGAGTTGGAGATGCTGAGGCCACCAAGCAGTGATCCTTTGGTGTTGCAAGAAAGGAGAGAGCAAGATAAAGTCTTTGCTCTTCTGCTCACCTTGAACTCATCCTATAATTCCTTGATCAAGCATATCCTAAGGGCAGACACTCTACCTGACATTGATGATGTGTGTGGGCAAATTCAGAAGGAACAAGGCTCATTTGGGTTGTTCAAAGGGAAAGGAGAGCTGGTAACCGCAAACAAGGGGCTGTACAAGGCTGATGAGAGGAAGAACTATGGAGGTGACCAGAGAGGAGTCTTGATGTGTGATTTTTGCAAGAAGAGTGGGCATTTGAAGGATAGATGCTGGCGCCTTCACCCTAACCTCAGACCCTCATCTCACAACAACAGGTTCAAAGATCAAAGGGCAAACTATTCATATGGTGCAGCTGGACCAGGTTCTTCTTCAATGCAGCAATGTGATGAAGGGAGAGCAATGGTGGTTCATCAAGCACCAGCTGTGACTGCTCAGAATGATGTGGTAAGGAGGTCAGACCTTGAGGCTCTCATCAAAGCTCTCAAGGAGAACTCTGGTATGGCTCTTGGTACTTCACTTTTTGCATCAAACAAACTGAAACCTTTGATCATTGATTCAGGAGCCTCTCATCATATGATAAGTGATTCTAAGTTGATAAACAATGTTGAACCTGCCTTAGGAAGTGTAGTGATTGCAAATGGTGATAAAATTCCAATACAAGGCATAGGAAATCTGAAAATGTTTAACAAAGAATCTAAAGCCTTCTTTATGCCTAGTTTCACATCAAACTTAGTTTCTGTAAAAAGGATAGCCACTGATTTGAATTGCAATGTTATTTTCAGTCCTAATGATGTTGTGTTTCAGGATATCAAAACAAGTAAGTTGATTGGGAAAGGTGTGACAAAGGATGAGCTCTACATGGTTGAAGACACCAATCCCTCTTCTGAACTATCTGCTGCTTTATCTACTGCTTTATCTACTTGTGTTGGTGTGGATGATTCCATTTGGCATGCTAGATTAGGACATCCACACTCTAGGGCTTTAGGACTCTTATTACCTTCTGTTTCTTTTAAAAATGATGATTGTGAGGCTTGTATCCTTGGTAAACATTGCAAATCTGTTTTTCCAAACTCTAAAACTACTTATGAAAGTTGCTTTGATCTTGTTCACTCTGATGTATGGACTGCTCCTTGTGTGTCTAGAGAGAATCATAAGTATTTTGTTACATTCATTGATGAAAAATCTAAATACACTTGGATAACACTGATGCAAACTAAGGATAGGGTGCTAGAAGCTTTTATGAACTTCCAAAATCATGTTACTAACCACTTTAATGCTAAGATCAAAATTTTTAGATCAGACAATGGTGGTGAGTACACAAGCAATGCCTTCAAACAACATTTGTCAAAGTATGGAATTCTTCATCAAACTAGCTGTCCTTACACTCCACAACAAAATGGAGTGGCTGAGAGGAAGAATAGACATTTAATGGAGGTTGCAAGGTCCATGATGTTCTACAAGAATGTTCCTAAGAAGTTTTGGGGAGATGCAGTCATGACTGCTTGTTATTTGATCAATAGAACTCCCACAAGAGTGCTTAAGGATCAATCTCCATTTCAGGTACTAAACAAGACCAATCCATTAGTTAATCACTTACGTGTGTTTGGGTGTATTTGCTTTGTGTTAATACCAGGGGAACAAAGGGATAAGTTGGATGCTAAGAGCACCAAAGCTATGTTCATTGGTTACTCCACAACACAAAGAGGATACAAGTGTTATGTACCTGAAACAAGGAAGGTCTTGATCTCCAGAGATGTGAAATTCATGGAGACAAAGAGTTTCTATGATGAGAAGAATTGGGACAGCTTGAAGGATCTTCCTACTTCCCAATCAGATAGAGCTGCAAACTTAAGAAGAATCATGGAGAGTCTTGGCATTAGTGTACCACAAGAACCGGTCAGAACAAGCACACAACCTACTCCAGTCTCGGATGCACCTGTGGAAGATTCACAACAACCCCATCTTGATCATGAGGGGGACACATCAGAATCAGAATCAGAGCAAGAACCGCAGCAAACTGATTCTGCTATACATGATCAAGCTGGCGTTGAAGTGCATGAAGAACATGAGATAGAACCTGAGGGAGTGGGTAATCAGAATGAGGAGATTGTTCAGCCAATGGACCAACAGATTCAAGCACTAAGGAGGAGTACAAGGGAGAAAAAGGATCCATCAGAATGGATGAAGACTAGAGTGTTTTTCAACAGCAATGCAGTAGCTCACCCTATTCAAGCTGTGTGCAGTTTAGCTCATGTACCTTTGGAGCATCAAGTGTTTATTGGAAAGTTGGATCAAGAAGAAGTACCAACAACCTATGAAGAAGCAAAGGGAGATAAGAGATGGATGCAGGCTGTGGATGAGGAAATCAAAGCAATGGAGAACAATGAGACTTGGTATGAATCTGAACTCCCTAGAGGAAAGAAGGCAGTAACTTCTAAATGGGTGTTCACTATCAAGTATAGAAGTGATGGAGAAGTGGAGAGATACAAAGCAAGGCTGGTTGCAAGAGGCTTTACTCAAACCTATGGAAAGGATTACTTGGATACCTTTGCACCAGTGGCTAAGCTTCACACAGTTAGGATCATCTTGTCTTTAGCAACAAACCTTGATTGGGAACTTTGGCAAATGGATGTCAAGAATGCATTCCTTCAAGGAGAACTTGAAGATGAGGTATACATGAGACCACCTTCTGGTCTTGAGAGCATTGTGAAACCAGGGAAGGTTCTAAGGCTCAAGAAAGCTATCTATGGACTCAAGCAATCACCTAGAGCTTGGTACCATAAGTTGAGCTCAACCCTTATGCAAAGAGGATTTAAGAGGTCTGAGGGAGATCACACTTTGTTCACTCTACAAGATCAGGAAGGTATCATTGTCATCCTTGTTTATGTAGATGACATTATCATTTCAGGGAGTAACAAGTCAGGTCACTGTTCTAAAATTCGGCTTATACGGCCGTACAGGCGCTGCCTAAACGTTGTGCGGAGGCCAGCTGTATCGAATTCTTCGATTCGGTGATATTATACGGCTCAACTAAAATTTCAAACTTTTGACTTAATTTCCAAATATATATTTATGGCAAAAGCTTCCATGAGCCAGATCATTTAAAAACCCAAGCTAGGTGGATAAAATAGAATGTGTTTTATATGATCTTTTGTAAACTTGGTTTTGTTTTTTTCTAAAAGCGATGTGGGATACCACATCTCTTATGTTAATTTGCAATGAAAAGTAAAAACATTCAGTTTTTAATGGCTCCACTTCGTTTTAAATTCACGAACACACTAAAAATATATATATTTGAACCAATTTCCAGTCGTTTGTATTAAAAAAATAAGTAAAAACTTAACTCAAACATTATAAAAATTAAATTATCATATTTAATATTTAGAATTTGTAATATATGACAAACAAATATAATATAAATAATTATTTAAATACAAAATATCTTACCGTATATACCCCGCATATACATCCGTATATACGTCCAAGCGCTATACGGTAACTTACCGCCCGACTAGCGTATAGCGTATTTTTGAACACTGAGTCAGGTATTCAAGAAACTAAAGCTTATCTTAAATCTGTGTTTGATATTAAGGATCTTGGTACTCTAAAGTACTTCCTTGGGATAGAAGTTTGTCGGTCTGATGAAGGACTCTTCTTATCTCAAAGGAAGTACACACTTGATTTGTTGAATGAAGCAGGAAAGATTGGATCAAAACCAGCCAAGACACCATTGGAGGAAGGCTACAATGTCATAAAAGAGGGGGAGCTTGAAGACAGACCATTTGAGGACATCACTCACTATAGAAGGATGGTTGGTAAGCTAATCTACTTAACCATAACCAGACCTGATTTGTGCTTTGCTGTGAACCAGATAAGTCAACATATGCAAGCACCAAAGATGCATCACTGGAACATGGTGGAAAGGATACTCAGATATCTAAGTGGCACTCCGGGTCAAGGCATTTGGATGGGCTGCAATCAAAGCACAGAGATAGTTGGGTATTGTGATGCTGATTGGGCAGGAGATAGAGTGGACAGGAGGTCAACAACTGGATATTGCACATTCATTGGAGGCAATCTGGTTACTTGGAAGAGTAAGAAGCAGAAGATAGTATCTTGTTCAAGTGCTGAAGCTGAGTATAGAGCCATGAGGAAGTTGGTGACCGAGTTAGCATGGATCAAAGGTCTTCTTGCAGATTTGGGGATTGTAACAGACAAGCCTATCACCATGCATTGTGATAATCAAGCTGCCATTCATATTGCTTCAAACTCAGTCTTCCATGAGAGGACCAAACATATAGAGGTGGATTGTCACAAAGTGAGGCAGATGATTGAGCAAGGAGTTGTGTTACCTTGCTTCACAAGGAGTGAAGAACAACTAGCTGATGTGTTCACCAAGGCAGCTAGCTTAAAGGTTTGTGAGTCCATTCACACCAAGCTTGGACTCATGGAGCTTCCGGAATCCCCTAAGACTATGGAATCTTCACTCTTTTTCCCTTCATGAAGTTTTATCCCAAGTGGTTTTCTTCATGAAGGTTTTTAATGAGGAGGATCTCCATTGTCATTCCAAGCTTGATTCAACCCTTGAATTCAAGCTTGAGGGGGAGTATTGAATTGGAGATCATACTATGCATAATTCAACAATGTGCAAAGTTGGGGCAGTTTGTGATAATGTGTCTCGGATGTAAATCATATTAAGGGTCTACACTCTCTCCTAAGGTTAACCTTCAAGTATCTTGGCTTATTACTATTTTGGGAAGTCTGAAAAGATCAGAACAGTAAGGACCAGGATCAGAGGCACCTAAGGTCCTGTCACTTTCACCAGAACAAGACAAAGGAAGGTCACCATCTTGTGACTGTTTTTCCTCTCTCTCTCCAACGAATTTCCCATTTGTTTTCTTCTGGTTTATCATTTGTTTATTGTTCATTAACCCTAGCAGTAGCTCTATATATATTGTTGTAACTCATTTGGTTTATACACAAGAGAAATATACATCTCTTTCACTCTTATACCACTCTCTCTCTCTACCGCAGCTGAAAACCCTAATTGGGTTTCAGCCTTCTTCTTCAATTCTCCAAAGCAATCTACCCTATTCTCTCTATCTAAATCAACTATTCTAACACCTTTTAGAAGATCAAAGTTTCTTTCTAGACTTTTAGAACAGTTACTTAGGGGTGATTCAAAGGAACATAAACTTGTATAACATGCTTCTCATTATACCTTTATGAGCATACAAAAACTTACTTATAGTTGTCTTACCTCACCTAAATCCTCCAATCCATGACATGTATGGTTCAAAAAGTTTTGGTTAAAAAGTTTTATTTAGGATTCTCATAGGACCTTTTATAAGATCAAAGTTTCTTTCTAGACTTTTAGAACAGTTACTTAGGGGTGATTCAAAGGAACATAAACTTGTATAACATGCTTCTCATTATACCTTTATGAGCATACAAAAACTTACTTATAGTTGTCTTACCTCACCTAAATCCTCCAATCCATGACATGTATGGTTCAAAAAGTTTTGGTTAAAAAGTTTTATTTAGGATTCTCATAGGACCTTTTATAAGATCAAAGTTTCTTTCTAGTCTTTTAGAACAGTTACTTAGGGGTGATTCAAAGGAACATAAACCTGTATAACATGCTTCTCATTATACCTTTATGAGCATTGAAAAACATACTTATAGTTGTCTTACCTCACCTAAATCCTCCAATCCATGACATGTATGTTTCAAAAAGTTTTGGTTAAAAAGTTTTATTTATGATTCTCATAGGACCTTTTAGAATATCAAAGTTTCTTTCCCAGTTTTTTAGAACGGTTACTTAGGGGTGATTCAAAGGAACATAAACTTGTATAACATGCATCTCATTATACCTTTATAAGCATACAAAAACTTACTTATAGTTGTCTTACCTCACCTAAATCCTCCAATCCATGACATGTATGTTTCAAAAAGTTTTGTTTAAGAAGTTTTATTTAGGATTCTCATATGACCTTTTAGAAGATCAAAGTTTCTTTCCCAGTCTTTAGAACGGTTACTTAGGGGTGATTCAAAGGAACATAAACTTGTATAACATGCTTTTCATTATACCTTTATGAGCATACAAAAACTTACTTATAGTTGTCTTACCTCACCTAAATCCTCCAATCAATGACATGTATGGTTCAAAAAGTTTTGTTTAAAAAGTTTTATTTATGATTCTCATAGGACCTTTTAGAAGATCAAAGTTTCTTTCTAGACTTTTTGAACAGTTACTTAGGGGTGATTCAAAGGAACATAAACTTGTATAACATGCTTCTCATTATACCTTTATGAGCATACAAAAACTTACTTATAGTTGTCTTACCTCACCTAAATCCTCCAATCCATGACATGTATGTTTCAAAAAGTTTTGGTTAAAAAGTTTTATTTATGATTCTCATAGGACCTTTTAGAATATCAAAGTTTCTTTCCCAGTCTTTTAGAACGGTTACTTAAGGTTATTCAAAGGAACATAAACTTGTATAACATGCATCTCATTTTACCTTTATAAGCATACAAAAACTTACTTATAGTTGTCTTACCTCACCTAAATCCTCCAATCCATGGCATGTATGTTTCAAAAAGTTTTGTTTAAAAAGTTTTATTTGGGATTCTCATATGACCTTTTAGAAGATCAAAGTTTCTTTCCCAGTCTTTAGAACGGTTACTTAGGGGTGATTCAAAGGAACATAAACTTGTATAACATGCTTCTCATTATACCTTTATGAGCATACAAAAACTTACTTATAGTTGTCTTACCTCACCTAAATCCTCCAATCAATGACATGTATGGTTCAAAAAGTTTTGTTTAAAAAGTTTTATTTAGGATTCTCATAGGACCTTTTAGAAGATCAAAGTTTCTTTCTAGACTTTTAGAACAGTTACTTAGGGGTGATTCAAAGGAACATAAACTTGTATAACATGCTTCTCATTATACCTTTATGAGCATACAAAAACTTACTTATAGTTGTCTTACCTCACCTAAATCCTCCAATCAATGACATGTATGGTTCAAAAAGTTTTGGTTAAAAGTTTTATTTAGGATTCTCATAGGACCTTTTAGAAGATCAGAGTTTCTTTCGAGTCTTTTAGAACAGTTACTTAGGGGTGATTCAAACGAGCATAAAGTTGTATAACATGCTTCTCATTATACCTTTATGAGGATACAAAAACTTACTTATAGCTGTCTTACATCACCTAAATCCTCCAATCCATGACATGTATGTTTCAAAAAGTTTTGTTTAAAAAGTTTTATTTATGATTCTCATAGGACCTTTTAGAAGATCAAAGTTTCTTTCTAGTCTTTTAGAACAGTTACTTAGGGGTGATTCAAAGGAACATAAACTTGTATAACATGCTTCTCATTATACCTTTATGAGCATTGAAAAACATACTTATAGTTGTCTTACCTCACATAAATCCTCCAATCCATGACATGTATGTTTCAAAAAGTTTTGGTTAAAATTTTTTATTTAGGATTCTCATAAGACCTTTTAGAAGATCAAAGTTTCTTTCCCGGTCTTTTAGAACGGTTACTTAGGGGTGATTCAAAGGAACATAAACTTATATAACATGCTTCTCATTATACCTTTATGAGCATACAAAACCTTACATATAGTTGTCTTACATCACCTAAATCCTCCAATCCATGACATGTATGTTTCAAAAAGTTTTGGTTAAAAAGTTTTATTTAGGATTCTCATAGGACCTTTTAGAAGATCAAAGTTTCTTTCTAGACTTTTAGAACAGTTACTTAGGGGTGATTCAAAGGAACATAAACTTGTATAACATGCATCTCATTATACCTTTATAAGCATACAAAAACTTACTTATAGTTGTCTTACCTCACCTAAATCCTCCAATCCATGACATGTATGTTTCAAAAAGTTTTGTTTAAAAAGTTTTATTTAGGATTCTCATATGACCTTTTAGAAGATCAAAGTTTCTTTCCCAGTCTTTAGAACGGTTACTTAGGGGTGATTCAAAGGAACATAAACTTGTATAACATGCTTTTCATTATACCTTTATGAGCATACAAAAACTTACTTATAGTTGTCTTACCTCACCTAAATCCTCCAATCAATGACATGTATGGTTCAAAAAGTTTTGTTTAAAAAGTTTTATTTAGGATTCTCATAGGACCTTTTAGAAGATCAAAGTTTCTTTCTAGACTTTTAGAACAGTTACTTAGGGGTGATTCAAAGGAACATAAACTTGTATAACATGCTTCTCATTATACCTTTATGAGCATACAAAAACTTACTTATAGTTGTCTTACCTCACCTAAATCCTCTAATCCATGACATGTATGTTTCAAAAAGTTTTATTTATGATTCTCATAGGACCTTTTAGAATATCAAAGTTTCTTTCCCAGTCTTTTAGAACGGTTACTTAGGGGTGATTCAAAGGAACATAAACTTGTATAACATGCATCTCATTTTACCTTTATAAGCATACAAAAACTTACTTATAGTTGTCTTACCTCACCTAAATCCTCCAATCCATGGCATGTATGTTTCAAAAAGTTTTGTTTAAAAAGTTTTATTTAGGATTCTCATATGACCTTTTAGAAGATCAAAGTTTCTTTCCCAGTCTTTAGAACGGTTACTTAGGGGTGATTCAAAGGAACATAAACTTGTATAACATGCTTCTCATTATACCTTTATGAGCATACAAAAACTTACTTATAGTTGTCTTACCTCACCTAAATCCTCCAATCAATGACATGTATGGTTCAAAAAGTTTTGTTTAAAAAGTTTTATTTAGGATTCTCATAGGACCTTTTAGAAGATCAAAGTTTCTTTCTAGACTTTTAGAACAGTTACTTAGGGGTGATTCAAAGGAACATAAACTTGTCTAACATGCTTCTCATTATACCTTTATGAGCATACAAAAACTTACTTATAGTTGTCTTACCTCACCTAAATCCTCCAATCAATGACATGTATGGTTCAAAAAGTTTTGGTTAAAAGTTTTATTTAGGATTCTCATAGGACCTTTTAGAAGATCAAAGTTTCTTTCGAGTCTTTTAGAACAGTTACTTAGGGGTGATTCAAACGAGCATAAAGTTGTATAACATGCTTCTCATTATACCTTTATGAGGATACAAAAACTTACTTATAGCTGTCTTACATCACCTTGAGAGTTTTTAGAGTATAAACATTAGGGTTCTTAGTAAGAGTGAGAGATGGAGGCGCAGCACAAGAGAGAATGAGGTTTCAAAACCCTTAACTTGATTCATTTGTGGTTACAACATATATATAGGTCTTACAACACATGAATGGTTTAACCTAAAAGAGAAACAAGACAAAATGAGAGGAGACAAGGTCAGAGCAGGTCTGAGCATGCGGCAGGAGGTGAGAGAAAGGGTGTGGACCACTTGTGGTCCCCACCAGACAAAACCCTCCTTAAACCCTAACGGCTCTTTCTCCTTCTGTCCCAACGGCTCTCTCTCCTTCTTGTGTCTGAATGAAGTTGGCGCCTCATCATATGTGTTGTCCCCAACTTTGCACTTTGATAATGTGCAAGACTTGTGCATCACACAATCTTAACACATTGATACTATCATGATCAATACTCCCCCTCAAGTTCAGACTTTGGAATCACCCTAAAGGCTGAACTTGGAATGATCATGGCAACACCTCATTAAAAACCTTGATGTGGAAAACCACTTGGGACAAAACCACACCAAGGGAAAAAGAGTATGCTGCTCATGAATCAGGAGAGTTCTAATCATGGATAGCCACTAGTCCTAGTTTGCCAAAGACATGAGTGCAAACCTTGAGACTAGCAGCCTTTGTGAAGATGTCTGCAAGCTGATCTTCACTCTTTGTGTAACAAGGCAGAATGGTTCCATCTTCAATCTTCTCCCTTACCTTGTGACAATCAATCTCAATGTGTTTTGTCCTCTCATGAAACACTGAGTTGGTTGCAATGTGAATAGCAGCCTGGTTGTCACAATGGAAGGTGATTGGACTTGATTGCTATATGCCAAAGTCCTTAAGCAAAGCTTTCAGCCATGTCAACTCGGTTGCAAGCTTCCTCATTGTCCTATACTCAGCTTCAGCACTAGAACAAGATACCACCTTCTGCTTCTTTGTCTTCCAAGTTACCAAGTTGCCTCCAATGAAGGTACAATAGCCGGTGGTTGATCTCCTATCACTCTTATCTCCAGCCCAATCTGCATCACAATAGCCAACAATCTCTGTGCTCTCATTCTTACCCATCCAAATACCTTGTTCAGTTGATCCTTTGAGATATCTGAGTATCCTCTCAATCAAACTCCAATGATACACTGTGGGTGATTGCATATGTTGGCTAATTTGATTCACAGCAAAGCACAAGTCTGGTCTTGTGAGAGTGAGGTAGATAAGCTTCCCAACCAGCCTCCTATACAATGAGACATCCTTGAACTTAACTTCATCTGATTTCTCCCCCTTTCTATTTACTTGGTAGCCATCTTCAAGAGGAGTCTTTGCAATCTTGCAATCAAGCATACTTGTTTCTGTCAACAAGTCCTTAACATACTTCCTTTGGGACAGAAACAACCCATCATTGAATCTGCAAACTTCAATGCCCAAGAAGTACTTCAACTCTCCAAGGTCTTTAATATCAAAGGAACTCTTGAGGAAATCCTTTGTAGACTGAATCCCATCATTATCACTTCCTGTGATAATCAAATCATCCACATATATCAGAACTACCACCACTCCTTGGGCACTTTGAAGCGTGAATAATGTGTGATCAGATTGAGACTTCTTGAAACCATGGTCCATGAGAGTGTGACTGAGTTTATGGTACCATGCCCTTGGTGATTGCTTCAAACCATAAATTGCCCTTCTCAACCTCAATACTTCACCATCTTTACACAAGTGCTTCAAACCTGGTGGTGGAGTCATATACACTTCCTCTTCAAGTTCACCTTGTAGAAAAGCATTCTTCACATCCATTTGCCATAGATTCCATGAGAGGTTGGTGGCTAAGCTTAATGTGACTCTCACTGTGTGAAGTTTAGCCACTGGTGCAAAGGTATCTGTATAGTCTTCTCCATAGGTTTGAGTGAATCCCCTTGCTACTAGCCTTGCCTTGTACCTCTCTATGTCTCCATTGCTTTTATACTTGATTGTGAAGACCCATTTAGAGCTAACAGTCTTCTTCTTTTTCGGCAGCTTCTCTACAATCCAAGTATGGTTCCTCTCCATAGCTTCTTTCTCATCCTTTACTGCATCCATCCAAACCTTGATACCCTCAGCCTCTTCATAAGTCTTAGGAACTTGGTTTAGCTCAATCTTTCCAAGAAAGGCCTTGTGACTAGATGGTAGCAAGTCAATAGAACAAGTAGACTGACTAGGATGAGCTACTGCTTGGTTGTTGTAGTAGACTCTTGTCTTCATCCATTCTGATGGATCTTTCTTTTCCCTTGTGCTTCTCCTGAGTTGCTGAACCTGTTGATCAACCACTTCCTCATTACCCACTGCCTCTTGATAAACCATCTCATCCTCATCCATATCCAAGTCCACTTGGTTCTGATCTTGAGGTAGAGTGTCTTCTTGAGCTTGAGCCGGTTCCTGAGTGTGTGTTGCTGGTTCAGTATCCTCTTGTTGAGCTTCCTGGGTAGGTGTCTCAGCCTTTTCTGGCCGTGGGGTGTCATTGCCCAAGTGATCCAACAAGTACTTCAAACTTGAAGCCAAATCAGAAGGTGATCTTGAGAGGTCTTTCAAACCTTCCCAATCCTTCTTCTCATAGTAACTCTGCCCCTCAATGAACTTAACATCCCTTGAAACATAGGTCCTGTTGTTGCTTGGATCAAAACACTTGTAGCCCTTCTGAGTTGTGGAGTATCCAAGAAACATACACCTTGTACTCTTAGCATCTAGCTTGTTCCTTTGATCTCCTGAGATATATACAAAACAAACACAACCAAACACACGTAAGTGTTCAATAAATGGTTTGGCGTTGTTCAATACCTCATATGGTGAAATGTCTTGAAGAACTCTAGTTGGGATCCTGTTGATGAGATAGCATGCTGCCAACACTGCATCTCCCCAAAATCTCTTAGGAACATTGGTGTGGAACATCATGGACCTAGCAGCTTCCATGAGGTGTCTGTTCTTCCTTTCAGCCACACCATTTTGTTGGGGAGTATGGGGACAGCTTGTTTGATGAAGGATCCCACATTTGTTCAAGTGAGCTTTGAATCTTTGGCTTGTATACTCTCCTCCATTATCTGACCTAAACACTTTGATCTTGGCATTAAACTGATTAGTAACATAGTTTTGGAAATTTAAAAATGCATCAAACACCCTATCTTTAGATGGAAGCAAAGTTACCCAAGTATATTTAGATTTTTCATCTATGAAGGTCACAAAATACTTGTTTCTATCTCTAGACAGACAAGGTGAAGTCCAAACATCAGAGTGCACAAGATCAAAACAATGTTCATAGATAGTAGTTGATTTAGGAAAGACAGTTCTACAATGTTTGCCAAGAATACAAGCTTCACAAGTTGAATGATCAAAGCTAACATTAGGCAACATTAATTTCAAAGCACGAGCATGAGGATGTCCTAGTCTAGCATGCCATAGGACATTTTGATTGAAAGAAAAACAGGATTTAAAAGCTAAAGTATCCGAGTTGCTTGGAGAAGTGTCTTCAAGGAGGTAAAGCTCATCTTGTGTACCACCTCTTCCAATAACCTTTCCATTCTTAATATCATGAAAACAAACTTCATTAGGCCCAAAGATAACATTGCAATTCAAGTCTTTAGTGATCCTTTTAACCGACAGCAAGTTAGATTTAAACTTAGGAACATAGAATGCATCACTTTCCTTGTTAAATAATCTCAACTTTCCTGTACCTATTATTGGAATCCCTTGACCATCAGCTATAGTTACTCTTCCTAGGGCAGGTTTAATGTTCTCCAACAACTTAGCATTACTAATCATATGGTGAGAAGCTCCTGAATCTACTACCAACTTATGATCAGTTTTACTAAGCAATTTGTGTGAAAATAAGGAGATACCAGAGAGTTTAGAGGCATAAGCCTTGATGAGATCCTCAAGGTCACTCTTCTTGACATACTCAGTGGCTGTGTAGAGTGCAAGCTCCCCTCCTTGAGCTGAAGTGGAGGCTGGTTCATTCACAGCTTCTTGTGAGATGTTTGCATTTGCCCTTGAGTTCTTGAACTTGTCTGGTTTGAGGTGAGGATGAAGGACCCAACACTTATCCTTGGAGTGGCCTTTCCTCTTGCAATGATCACAAAATCGCGCCTTCTTCTCCTCAGGTTTAAAGCCGGCTTTGTTGGCAGTCACCAACTCCCCCTTTCCTCCAAACAAACCAATGTTTCCTTCTTCCTTTTGGAGCCTTGAGCACACCTCTTCAAAATCAGGAAGTGTAGTCTCCCTTAGGATCTTCATGATGGCATCATTGTAAACCGGATTCAAGTTGAGTAGAAGGCCAAAGATCTTGTCTTGCTCCTTTCTCTCAATGAGAACCTTGGGGTTTAAAGTGCTTGGCCTTAGCATCTCAAGTTCAGACCATGCTGAAGAGAGCTTCCCAAGATACTTGGTAAAGTCATGGTCTTCTTGTTTCAGCTCACTAATGGCTTTCTTAACCTCATAAACCCTACTGAGATTGGAGACATCCCCATAAATCTTCTTGAGAGTATCCCACAGTGACTTGGCTGTCTCACAATGAGAATAAGCTTCAAGGATGGATGGGTCAAGAGAGTTTTGGAGAAACCCAAGCACAAGCTGATCTTCTTGAAACCATTTAGCTTCTGCCTTCTTGGTTTCCTCATCCTTCTTCTTGGCTTCATCTTCTTCAGTTGGTGTTTTATCCTCCAAGATGTGATCCCACAATCCTCTTCCACAAATGGCTGTCTTGATGGTCCTTTGCCATGTCCTGTAGTTGATCCCTTTGAGCATAACAGGAACAACAGTAGGCCTCAAGATTGAGTTGATGTGAGCTGTATCTTCCATGGTAAGAGACTGAGAGAGAGTAGTTGAAGACTGAGAAGCCGAGACTGAACAAGATTAGGACCGAGAGACTTAGGGCTTTCTTTTGGACCGAGAGTTTAAAGAAACTGAGAGAATGAGAGATTAAGAACCAGATTGAGGGTTTTAGACCAGAGAGAATGAGAGAACTTGAAGAATAGAAGCTTTAGAAACCGGGAGAATGAAGAGAGAGAGATTTAGGGTTTTGGACCGAGAGTGCTGCAGCCGAGATAGAGATGAATCAAAGAGAGAGAATCAAGAGAATGAGGAACATTGCTCTGATACCATGAGAGTTTTTAGAGTATAAACATTAGGGTTCTTAGTAAGAGTGAGAGATGGAGGCGCAGCACAACAGAGAATGAGGTTTCAAAACCCTTAACTTGATTCATTTGTGGTTACAACATATATATAGGTCTTACAACACATGAATGGTTTAACCTAAAAGAGAAACAAGACAAAATGAGAGGAGACAAGGTCAGAGCAGGTCTGAGCATGCGGCAGGAGGTGAGAGAAAGGGTGTGGACCACTTGTGGTCCCCACCAGACAAAACCCTCCTTAAACCCTAACGGCTCTTTCTCCTTCTGTCCCAACGGCTCTCTCTCCTTCTTGTGTCTGAATGAAGTTGGCGCCTCATCATATGTGTTGTCTCCAACTTTGCACTTTGATAATGTGCAAGACTTGTGCATCACACAATCTTAACACATTGATACTATCATGATCAATACACCTAAATCCTCCAATCCATGACATGTATGTTTCAAAAAGTTTTGTTTAAAAAGTTTTATTTATGATTCTCATAGGACCTTTTAGAAGATCAAAGTTTCTTTCTAGTCTTTTAGAACAGTTACTTAGGGGTGATTCAAAGGAACATAAACTTGTATAACATGCTTCTCATTATACCTTTATGAGCATTGAAAAACATACTTATAGTTGTCTTACCTCACATAAATCCTCCAATCCATGACATGTATGTTTCAAAAAGTTTTGGTTAAAAATTTTTATTTAGGATTCTCATAAGACCTTTTAGAAGATCAAAGTTTCTTTCCCGGTCTTTTAGAACGGTTACTTAGGGGTGATTCAAAGGAACATAAACTTATATAACATGCTTCTCATTATACCTTTATGAGCATACAAAACCTTACATATAGTTGTCTTACATCACCTAAATCCTCCAATCCATGACATGTATGTTTCAAAAAGTTTTGGTTAAAAAGTTTTATTTAGGATTCTCATAGGACCTTTTAGAAGATCAAAGTTTCTTTCTAGACTTTTAGAACAGTTACTTAGGGGTGATTCAAAGGAACATAAACTTGTATAACATGCATCTCATTATACCTTTATAAGCATACAAAAACTTACTTATAGTTGTCTTACCTCACCTAAATCCTCCAATCCATGACATGTATGTTTCAAAAAGTTTTGTTTAAAAAGTTTTATTTAGGATTCTCATATGACCTTTTAGAAGATCAAAGTTTCTTTCCCAGTCTTTAGAACGGTTACTTAGGGGTGATTCAAAGGAACATAAACTTGTATAACATGCTTCTCATTATACCTTTATTAGCATACAAAAACTTACTTATAGTTGTCTTACCTCAGCTAAATCCTCCAATCAGTGACATGTATGGTTCAAAAAGTTTTGGTTAAAAAGTTTTAATTATGATTCTCATAAAACCTTTTAGAATATCAAAGTTTCTTTCCCAGTCTTTTAGAACGGTTACTTAGGGGTGATTCAAAGGAACATAAACTTGTATAACATGCTTCTCATTATACCTTTATGAGCTTACAAAAACTTACTTATAGTTGTCTTACCTCACCTAAATCCTCCAATCAATGACATGTATGGTTCAAAAAGTTTTGTTTAAAAAGTTTTATTTAGGATTCTCATATGACCTTTTAGAAGATCAAAGTTTCTTTCCCAGTCTTTAGAACGGTTACTTAGGGGTGATTCAAAGGAACATAAACTTGTATAATATGCTTCTCTTTATACCTTTATGAGCATACAAAAACTTACTTATAGTTGTCTTACCTCACCTAAATCCTCCAATCAATGACATGTATGGTTCAAAAAGTTTTGTTTAAAAAGTTTTATTTAGGATTCTCATAGGACCTTTTAGAAGATCAAAATTTCTTTCTAGACTTTTGGAACAGTTACTTAGGGGTGATTCAAAGGAACATAAACTTGTATAACATGCTTCTCATTATACCTTTATGAGCATACAAAAACTTACTTATAGTTGTCTTACCTCACCTAAATCCTCCAATCCATGACATGTATGGTTCAAAAAGTTTTGGTTAAAAAGTTTTATTTAGGATTCTCATAGGACCTTTTATAAGATCAAAGTTTCTTTCTAGACTTTTAGAACAGTTACTTAGGGGTGATTCAAAGGAACATAAACTTGTATAACATGCTTCTCATTATACCTTTCTGAGCATACAAAAACTTACTTATAGTTGTCTTACCTCACCTAAATCCTCCAATCCATGACATGTATGTTTCAAAAAGTTTTGTTTAAAAAGTTTTATTTATGATTCTCATAGGACCTTTTAGAAGATCAAAGTTTCTTTTTAGTCTTTTAGAACAGTTACTTAGGGGTGATTCAAAGGAACATAAACTTGTATAACATGCTTCTCATTATACCTTTATGAGCATTGAAAAACATACTTATAGTTGTCTTACCTCACATAAATCCTCCAATCCATGACATGTATGTTTCAAAAAGTTTTTGTTAAAAATTTTTATTTAGGATTCTCATAAGACCTTTTAGAAGATCAAAGTTTCTTTCCCGGTCTTTTAGAACGGTTACTTAGGGGTGATTCAAAGGAACATAAACTTATATAACATGCTTCTCATTATACCTTTATGAGCATACAAAACCTTACATATAGTTGTCTTACATCACCTAAATCCTCCAATCCATGACATGTATGTTTCAAAAAGTTTTGGTTAAAAAGTTTTATTTAGGATTCTCATAGGACCTTTTATAAGATCAAAGTTTCTTTCCCAGTCTTTTAGAACGGTTACTTAGGGGTGATTCAAAGGAACATAAACTTGTATAACATGCTTCTCATTATACCTTTATGAGCATTGAAAAACATACTTATAGTTGTCTTACCTCACCTAAATCCTCCAATCCATGACATGTATGTTTCAAAAAGTTTTGGTTAAAAAGTTTTATTTAGGATTCTCATAGGACCTTTTAGAAGATCAAAGTTTCTTTTTAGACTTTTAAAACAGTTACTTAGGGATGATTCAAAGGAACATAAACTTGTATAACATGCTTCTCATTATACCTTTATGAGCATACAAAAACTTACTTATAGTTGTCTTACCTCACCTAAATCCTCCAATCCATGACATGTATGTTTCAAAAAGTTTTGGTTAAAAAGTTTTATTTAGGATTCTCATAGGACCTTTTATAAGATCAAAGTTTCTTTCTAGACTTTTAGAACAGTTACTTAGGGGTGATTCAAAGGAACATAAACTTGTATAACATGCTTCTCATTATACCTTTCTGAGCATACAAAAACTTACTTATAGTTGTCTTACCTCACCTAAATCCTCCAATCCATGACATGTATGGTTCAAAAAGTTTTGGTTAAAAAGTTTTATTTAGGATTCTCATAGGACCTTTTATAAGATCAAAGTTTCTTTCTAGTCTTTTAGAACAGTTACTTAGGGGTGATTCAAAGGAACATAAACCTGTATAACATGCTTCTCATTATACCTTTATGAGCATTGAAAAACATACTTATAGTTGTCTTACCTCACCTAAATCCTCCAATCCATGACATGTATGTTTCAAAAAGTTTTGGTTAAAAAGTTTTATTTATGATTCTCATAGGACCTTTTAGAATATCAAAGTTTCTTTCCCAGTTTTTTAGAACGGTTACTTAGGGGTGATTCAAAGGAACATAAACTTGTATAACATGCATCTCATTATACCTTTATAAGCATACAAAAACTTACTTATAGTTGTCTTACCTCACCTAAATCCTCCAATCCATGACATGTATGTTTCAAAAAGTTTTGTTTAAAAAGTTTTATTTAGGATTCTCATATGACCTTTTAGAAGATCAAAGTTTCTTTCCCAGTCTTTAGAACGGTTACTTAGGGGTGATTCAAAGGAACATAAACTTGTATAACATGCTTTTCATTATACCTTTATGAGCATACAAAAACTTACTTATAGTTGTCTTACCTCACCTAAATCCTCCAATCAGTGACATGTATGGTTCAAAAAGTTTTGGTTAAAAAGTTTTAATTATGATTCTCATAAAACCTTTTAGAATATCAAAGTTTCTTTCCCAGTCTTTTAGAACGGTTACTTAGGGGTGATTCAAAGGAACATAAACTTGTATAACATGCTTCTCATTATACCTTTATGAGCTTACAAAAACTTACTTATAGTTGTCTTACCTCACCTAAATCCTCCAATCAATGACATGTATGGTTCAAAAAGTTTTGTTTAAAAAGTTTTATTTATGATTCTCATAGGACCTTTTAGAATATCAAAGTTTCTTTCCCAGTCTTTTAGAACGGTTACTTAGGGGTGATTCAAAGGAACATAAACTTGTATAACATGCATCTCATTTTACCTTTATAAGCATACAAAAACTTACTTATAGTTGTCTTACCTCACCTAAATCCTCCAATCCATGGCATGTATGTTTCAAAAAGTTTTGTTTAAAAAGTTTTATTTAGGATTCTCATATGACCTTTTAGAAGATCAAAGTTTCTTTCCCAGTCTTTAGAACGGTTACTTAGGGGTGATTCAAAGGAACATAAACTTGTATAACATGCTTCTCATTATACCTTTATGAGCATACAAAAACTTACTTATAGTTGTCTTACCTCACCTAAATCCTCCAATCAATGACATGTATGGTTCAAAAAGTTTTGTTTAAAAAGTTTTATTTAGGATTCTCATAGGACCTTTTAGAAGATCAAAGTTTCTTTCTAGACTTTTAGAACAGTTACTTAGGGGTGATTCAAAGGAACATAAACTTGTATAACATGCTTCCTCATTATACCTTTATGAGCATACAAAAACTTACTTATAGTTGTCTTACCTCACCTAAATCCTCCAATCAATGACATGTATGGTTCAAAAAGTTTTGGTTAAAAGTTTTATTTAGGATTCTCATAGGACCTTTTAGAATATCAAAGTTTCTTTCCCAGTTTTTTAGAACGGTTACTTAGGGGTGATTCAAAGGAACATAAACTTGTATAACATGCATCTCATTATACCTTTATAAGCATACAAAAACTTACTTATAGTTGTCTTACCTCACCTAAATCCTCCAATCCATGACATGTATGGTTCAAAAAGTTTTGTTTAAAAAGTTTTATTTAGGATTCTCATAGGACCTTTTAGAAGATCAAAGTTTCTTTCTAGACTTTTAGAACAGTTACTTAGGGGTGATTCAAAGGAACATAAACTTGTATAACATGCATCTCATTATACCTTTATAAGCATACAAAAACTTACTTATAGTTGTCTTACCTCACCTAAATCCTCCAATCCATTGTTAGAATTAAGAGTCTAGAAGAGATTGAGTGAGTATAAGTGAGTTTAGGACTAAGAGAAGAAGAGAGAAGAAGAAGGTTCTCGCTAGGGTTTCCTAGAGAGAGGGTATGAGCCGAGAGAGAGTGTTGAGAGTATTACTTGGGAAATAAATCCCTAAAAGTGTGTATTGATTCTTCTGAGTTACAATACATATATAGAGAGTCTACTAGGGTTTACATAACAAGAAACAATAAAATATGAAGAAGAGGACAAAGAGAGTGCAACGGCTAGGAGAGGGAAAGCGACAGCTCATGGAGGAGAGAGAAGCGTGTGTTCTGACCTAGGGATCAGTCTTCTGATCCTCTGCTTTGCTCAGACCACTTGGTACTATGTTGAGAACATAAACAACTCCTTTTAGGACCGAGATACCACATTTGAATAAGTCCCAAAGTCCCCAACTTTGCACATACCTAAACCGGCTTCATTCCTTGTGTTGCACACTACCTTCTTTCTTCTTCATTTCAATACTCCCCCTCAAGCTTGATCATGGAGATGGAGTGATCAAGCTTGGAACCGTAGACACTTACCTCATTAAAAACCTTGATATAGAAAAACCACTTGGGATAAAAACTATATCAAGGGAAAAAGAGTATAAGCTCTACGGCCTAGGGTTCTTCAAGCTTGTGAGAGATCAATGAGTCCAAGCTTAGGAAGAATGAACTCACAAACCTTCAATGTAGCAGCCTTGGTGAAGATGTCTGCTAGTTGATCCGAGCTCCTTGTGTAACAAGGTAAGATCACACCTTCTTGAACCTTCTGCCTCACCTTGTGACAATCCACCTCAATGTGCTTTGTTCTCTCATGAAACACTGAGTTGGAAGCTATGTGTATTGCTGCTTGGTTATCACAATGCATTGTGATTGGAGTTGGTTGATCAATGCCCAAATCTTCAAGTAAAGCCTTCAGCCATGTCAATTCATTGGTAAGCTTCCTCATTGCTCTATACTCTGCCTCTGCACTTGAACAAGACACCACCTTCTGCTTCTTTGTTTTCCAAGTCACAAGATTGCCTCCAATGAATGTACAATAGCCTGAAGTGGACCTCCTATCTTGTCTATCTCCTGCCCAATCTGCTTCACAATATCCTACAATCTCTGTGCTTTGATTGCACCCCATCCATATTCCTTGGCCAGGAGATCCATTGAGGTACCTTAGGATCCGGTCCACCATATTCCAATGATGCATCATTGGAGCTTGCATTGTTGGGATTTCACAATCATGACTATGGAATCATGTTGAGAAACCTTGAGATTACTCTAAACCTTTGTTTAGAGAGAAAGAGCATAAGTGAACCGCAACCAAGTTTAGCTTGGAAGTTAGTGATTCTACTTAGCTTTAACAAGAGCACCACTCTATTTGAGACTTATCCAGGAGCCTAACATCACTTATAGAGTGTGTTTACTCATGAGGATTAAGAGAATCAGTAAGTAGAGGGTGTTGTTCTTGTAATGTCCATTAAGAGCCGGTTTGTGTTGTTCCTTGAATCAGCTATGGAAGAGCTGATCAAGAACACAACCAGGAGCATTAAAGCATCCTTAGGACCGAGACTCTTCATGGTTTCATTGTGTTTGAGTGAAAGACACAATGAGAGAATAAGGAAGAAGAAAGCGCTAGAGAGAGAATAAGAACCCTAGTTTTTGTGTTCAATCTTTCTTCTTATTAAAATGTGTTACAAGAGCAGTCTTTATATAGACTCTTACAATGCTTGATACACACATAAAAATGAGTCTAAACCTAATGAGAATCTCGGTTACAACAAGGGAGAGAGAGTCCCAACGGTCTGAATTCAAACTTGTGGAGAGAGTGGTCTTGTTTGCTTGTTCACACAATGATAGTGACATGTCTGAACCGCAGGACCACCTCTTTTGTTTGATTCCTTCATGAGCTGATGAGAGAGGGACAGGCTTTGTTTGTGTCTCAAGGAGAGAGAGAGTGATAGTGACTTGTCCTAACAGTCACATGCGCCCAAGTTCACTTATCACCTCTCTTGATAGCTTATCCCTTCTTTAGGTGTGATAAGCTGAGACATTCTTCATGATAAGCTGAAGTTCTTCTCCTCCTTGTTTCACACAATCCTTGGCCGTGATATGAACACTCCCAAGTGTGGCCAGCTCCTCTCAACCGCTTCATTAACCATTTGGCTCCTTTGGAAACATTTAAGCTTTGCTTAAATGTTTCTTCCTCTTCTTGCTTCTTTACCAAGTCTCGGTTGTACACTTGCACAAGACATTGCTTTGTGCTTCTTCTCACTTCAAGTGTGGACTTCATAGCCTCTTGATGCCTTCATCCTTAGCTTAGCTAAGTGTTGATCCTGTTAGAATAGTTGATTTAGATAGAGAGAATAGGGTAGATTGCTTTGGAGAATTGAAGAAGAAGGCTGAAACCCAATTAGGGTTTTCAGCTGCGGTAGAGAGAGAGAGTGGTATAAGAGTGAAAGAGATGTATATTTCTCTTGTGTATAAACCAAATGAGTTACAACAATATATATAGAGCTACTGCTAGGGTTAATGAACAATAAACAAATGATAAACCAGAAGAAAACAAATGGGAAATTCGTTGGAGAGAGAGAGGAAAAACAGTCACAAGATGGTGACCTTCCTTTGTCTTGTTCTGGTGAAAGTGACAGGACCTTAGGTGCCTCTGATCCTGGTCCTTACTGTTCTGATCTTTTCAGACTTCCCAAAATAGTAATAAGCCAAGATACTTGAAGGTTAACCTTAGGAGAGAGTGTAGACCCTTAATATGATTTACATCCGAGACACATTATCACAAACTGCCCCAACTTTGCACATTGTTGAATTATGCATAGTATGATCTCCAATTCAATACTCCCCCTCAAGCTTGAATTCAAGGGTTGAATCAAGCTTGGAATGACAATGGAGATCCTCCTCATTAAAAACCTTCATGAAGAAAACCACTTGGGATAAAACTTCATGAAGGGAAAAAGAGTGAAGATTCCATAGTCTTAGGGGATTCCGGAAGCTCCATGAGTCCAAGCTTGGTGTGAATGGACTCACAAACCTTTAAGCTAGCTGCCTTGGTGAACACATCAGCTAGTTGTTCTTCACTCCTTGTGAAGCAAGGTAACACAACTCCTTGCTCAATCATCTGCCTCACTTTGTGACAATCCACCTCTATATGTTTGGTCCTCTCATGGAAGACTGAGTTTGAAGCAATATGAATGGCAGCTTGATTATCACAATGCATGGTGATAGGCTTGTCTGTTACAATCCCCAAATCTGCAAGAAGACCTTTGATCCATGCTAACTCGGTCACCAACTTCCTCATGGCTCTATACTCAGCTTCAGCACTTGAACAAGATACTATCTTCTGCTTCTTACTCTTCCAAGTAACCAGATTGCCTCCAATGAATGTGCAATATCCAGTTGTTGACCTCCTGTCCACTCTATCTCCTGCCCAATCAGCATCACAATACCCAACTATCTCTGTGCTTTGATTGCAGCCCATCCAAATGCCTTGACCCGGAGTGCCACTTAGATATCTGAGTATCCTTTCCACCATGTTCCAGTGATGCATCTTTGGTGCTTGCATATGTTGACTTATCTGGTTCACAGCAAAGCACAAATCAGGTCTGGTTATGGTTAAGTAGATTAGCTTACCAACCATCCTTCTATAGTGAGTGATGTCCTCAAATGGTCTGTCTTCAAGCTCCCCCTCTTTTATGACTTTGTAGCCTTCCTCCAATGGTGTCTTGGCTGGTTTTGATCCAATCTTTCCTGCTTCATTCAACAAATCAAGTGTGTACTTCCTTTGAGATAAGAAGAGTCCTTCATCAGACCGACAAACTTCTATCCCAAGGAAGTACTTTAGAGTACCAAGATCCTTAATATCAAACACAGATTTAAGATAAGCTTTAGTTTCTTGAATACCTGACTTGTTACTCCCTGAAATGATAATGTCATCTACATAAACAAGGATGACAATGATACCTTCCTGATCTTGTAGAGTGAACAAAGTGTGATCTCCCTCAGACCTCTTAAATCCTCTTTGCATAAGGGTTGAGCTCAACTTATGGTACCAAGCTCTAGGTGATTGCTTGAGTCCATAGATAGCTTTCTTGAGCCTTAGAACCTTCCCTGGTTTCACAATGCTCTCAAGACCAGAAGGTGGTCTCATGTATACCTCATCTTCAAGTTCTCCTTGAAGGAATGCATTCTTGACATCCATTTGCCAAAGTTCCCAATCAAGGTTTGTTGCTAAAGACAAGATGATCCTAACTGTGTGAAGCTTAGCCACTGGTGCAAAGGTATCCAAGTAATCCTTTCCATAGGTTTGAGTAAAGCCTCTTGCAACCAGCCTTGCTTTGTATCTCTCCACTTCTCCATCACTTCTATACTTGATAGTGAACACCCATTTAGAAGTTACTGCCTTCTTTCCTCTAGGGAGTTCAGATTCATACCAAGTCTCATTGTTCTCCATTGCTTTGATTTCCTCATCCACAGCCTGCATCCATCTCTTATCTCCCTTTGCTTCTTCATAGGTTGTTGGTACTTCTTCTTGATCCAACTTTCCAATAAACACTTGATGCTCCAAAGGTACATGAGCTAAACTGCACACAGCTTGAATAGGGTGAGCTACTGCATTGCTGTTGAAGAACACTCTAGTCTTCATCCATTCTGATGGATCCTTTTTCTCCCTTGTACTCCTCCTTAGTGCTTGAATCTGTTGGTCCATTGGCTGAACAATCTCCTCATTCTGATTACCCACTCCCTCAGGTTCTATCTCATGTTCTTCATGCACTTCAACGCCAGCTTGATCATGTATAGCAGAATCAGTTTGCTGCGGTTCTTGCTCTGATTCTGATTCTGATGTGTCCCCCTCATGATCAAGATGGGGTTGTTGTGAATCTTCCACAGGTGCATCCGAGACTGGAGTAGGTTGTGTGCTTGTTCTGACCGGTTCTTGTGGTACACTAATGCCAAGACTCTCCATGATTCTTCTTAAGTTTGCAGCTCTATCTGATTGGGAAGTAGGAAGATCCTTCAAGCTGTCCCAATTCTTCTCATCATAGAAACTCTTTGTCTCCATGAATTTCACATCTCTGGAGATCAAGACCTTCCTTGTTTCAGGTACATAACACTTGTATCCTCTTTGTGTTGTGGAGTAACCAATGAACATAGCTTTGGTGCTCTTAGCATCCAACTTATCCCTTTGTTCCCCTGGTATTAACACAAAGCAAATACACCCAAACACACGTAAGTGATTAACTAATGGATTGGTCTTGTTTAGTACCTGAAATGGAGATTGATCCTTAAGCACTCTTGTGGGAGTTCTATTGATCAAATAACAAGCAGTCATGACTGCATCTCCCCAAAACTTCTTAGGAACATTCTTGTAGAACATCATGGACCTTGCAACCTCCATTAAATGTCTATTCTTCCTCTCAGCCACTCCATTTTGTTGTGGAGTGTAAGGACAGCTAGTTTGATGAAGAATTCCATACTTTGACAAATGTTGTTTGAAGGCATTGCTTGTGTACTCACCACCATTGTCTGATCTAAAAATTTTGATCTTAGCATTAAAGTGGTTAGTAACATGATTTTGGAAGTTCATAAAAGCTTCTAGCACCCTATCCTTAGTTTGCATCAGTGTTATCCAAGTGTATTTAGATTTTTCATCAATGAATGTAACAAAATACTTATGATTCTCTCTAGACACACAAGGAGCAGTCCATACATCAGAGTGAACAAGATCAAAGCAACTTTCATAAGTAGTTTTAGAGTTTGGAAAAACAGATTTGCAATGTTTACCAAGGATACAAGCCTCACAATCATCATTTTTAAAAGAAACAGAAGGTAATAAGAGTCCTAAAGCCCTAGAGTGTGGATGTCCTAATCTAGCATGCCAAATGGAATCATCCACACCAACACAAGTAGATAAAGCAGTAGATAAAGCAGCAGATAGTTCAGAAGAGGGATTGGTGTCTTCAACCATGTAGAGCTCATCCTTTGTCACACCTTTCCCAATCAACTTACTTGTTTTAATATCCTGAAACACAACATCATTAGGACTGAAAATAACATTGCAATTCAAATCAGTGGCTATCCTTTTTACAGAAACTAAGTTTGATGTGAAACTAGGCATAAAGAAGGCTTTAGATTCTTTGTTAAACATTTTCAGATTTCCTATGCCTTGTATTGGAATTTTATCACCATTTGCAATCACTACACTTCCTAAGGCAGGTTCAACATTGTTTATCAACTTAGAATCACTTATCATATGATGAGAGGCTCCTGAATCAATGATCAAAGGTTTCAGTTTGTTTGATGCAAAAAGTGAAGTACCAAGAGCCATACCAGAGTTCTCCTTGAGAGCTTTGATGAGAGCCTCAAGGTCTGACCTCCTTACCACATCATTCTGAGCAGTCACAGCTGGTGCTTGATGAACCACCATTGCTCTCCCTTCATCACATTGCTGCATTGAAGAAGAACCTGGTCCAGCTGCACCATATGAATAGTTTGCCCTTTGATCTTTGAACCTGTTGTTGTGAGATGAGGGTCTGAGGTTAGGGTGAAGGCGCCAGCATCTATCCTTCAAATGCCCACTCTTCTTGCAAAAATCACACATCAAGACTCCTCTCTGGTCACCTCCATAGTTCTTCCTCTCATCAGCCTTGTACAGCCCCTTGTTTGCGGTTACCAGCTCTCCTTTCCCTTTGAACAACCCAAATGAGCCTTGTTCCTTCTGAATTTGCCCACACACATCATCAATGTCAGGTAGAGTGTCTGCCCTTAGGATATGCTTGATCAAGGAATTATAGGATGAGTTCAAGGTGAGCAGAAGAGCAAAGACTTTATCTTGCTCTCTCCTTTCTTGCAACACCAAAGGATCACTGCTTGGTGGCCTCAGCATCTCCAACTCTGACCACAGTGAGCTAAACTTCCCAAAATGAGCTTTAAACTCCATGTCTTCTTGCTGGAGATTGTTAATGGCCAGCTTCACTTCAAAGACTCTTGTTAAGTTTGATTTATTCCCATAAACCTTCTCAAGAGTATCCCACAGCTGCTTAGAAGTCACACAATAAGAGTAGGCTTCCAATAGGTGCTGGTCCAGTGAGCTTTGGAGTATAGAAAGCACATTCTGGTCCCCTTGCATCCATGCCTCTTCTTCTGCTTCAGCTGCCTCTTCAAGAGACTCATCACTGCCTTTAGTCTCTGCCTCAGCTCCTTTCTTGGCTTCAGCTTCAGACCTGGCCTTAAACACCTTCTGTGGAGCAGTGTCACTCAGGATATACTTCCACAGACCTCTGCCTCCAAGTGCAGACTTCACCATCCTAGCCCAAACAATGTAGTTTGAGCCTTTCAAAATCACAGGAATAACAACTCTTGAGTTCTCCATTGCTAAGACTGATATAAAGCAAGGAGGGAGTATTCAAGATGAAATGGGGCGTTCTCAACTCACACAGAACACAAGAAGTAAAAGAAATGAGCTTAAGAACTTAGAAGAACTTATAAGAACTGAGAAGTGAGCTTAAGAACTTAAGAGCTCAAGAACAGATTTTTGTGAGTTTCAGCGGAAGTAAATGAGGTACATAAGCTTAAAGCTCTGATACCATGTTAGAATAGTTGATTTAGATAGAGAGAATAGGGTAGATTGCTTTGGAGAATTGAAGAAGAAGGCTGAAACCCAATTAGGGTTTTCAGCTGCGGTAGAGAGAGAGAGTGGTATAAGAGTGAAAGAGATGTATATTTCTCTTGTGTATAAACCAAATGAGTTACAACAATATATATAGAGCTACTGCTAGGGTTAATGAACAATAAACAAATGATAAACCAGAAGAAAACAAATGGGAAATTCGTTGGAGAGAGAGAGGAAAAACAGTCACAAGATGGTGACCTTCCTTTGTCTTGTTCTGGTGAAAGTGACAGGACCTTAGGTGCCTCTGATCCTGGTCCTTACTGTTCTGATCTTTTCAGACTTCCCAAAATAGTAATAAGCCAAGATACTTGAAGGTTAACCTTAGGAGAGAGTGTAGACCCTTAATATGATTTACATCCGAGACACATTATCACAAACTGCCCCAACTTTGCACATTGTTGAATTATGCATAGTATGATCTCCAATTCAATAGATCCCATCTTTGGTCTTCTTTGTCACACACCAAAGCTCATCCAAGGAATGACTTCTAGGCCTTGTCATTGTGACTTCGGCCTTTCCTCCTCCTTGAATGCATCCTCTCTAATACTCCCCCGCAAGCTTGGGCGCCGAGACACTAAAGGACCAGAGGCCAAGCTTGGAGATGCGGGAGCTACCTCATTAAAAACCTCCCTAAGGAAAACCTCATGGGACAAAACCTTAAGGAGGGAAAAAGAGTATAGCCACAACATCCCCTTGATGTAAGCTTTGACATGTTCCTTTGTGCATTTGAATGAGCCGGTTCATTAGGTTGACTTCTCCTTTAGATTGCCTTCTCCATCTTGGATCAAGCTTCTCCATTGGACTAAGCTTCACCATTGGACCTTCCATGACCTTGCCTCAAGACTTAGCCTTCTTTCTTGTCACTCCTTGAGCTCTCTCCTTGTCACTTAATCTGCCCATGGTCTAACTCCTCCTTTAGGCCTCCTAATGAACCTTCACATCAAAGATTCAAAGAAGACTTGTTAAAGTAAAATGCCATGAGTTTAAGTATATGATTAAGCAATGGATAAGTAACACAAGTGATTTTTCATGACTTAATGAAGACTTAATAAAAAAAACAGTGAGAGTTTAGGAGTTTAGCCTTTTAGGAGTTGAGGTTTAGCCTTCCTTTGGACATGTTTGGGACTTTGAAACCTTGTGCATATCTCTCTGGATTTTTGCACATACAATCTCAGCCCTTCTTTTCCACACCAACACTCTTGATTTGAGCTGATTCAACGCCTACCACTAGCTTGCATTTCCTTCTTGGTCTGCTCCACTTAGTGATTCCCGGTTCTAACATCAATCAAGGTGTTGTTGCTTCTGGTTTTAGGAGTTCCACTAGGGTTTACTCCATTTCTTTGAGGTTTAACACCTCCCCCGGACTGTTAAGCCTTCATGGAGTCGGAAGCACCATTGAGATGTGAGTTGATTCATCAGTTGCATAACTGGTTCTAGCTCCTCTTCTTTGGCTGCTCCTTGATGACTTCTCTTGAGACCTTAACAGCCTTGATGGGTTGTTCAACTTGTAGCCTCCCTTAAGTATGGACACCTTTTGATCTGCTCCTTTGTTAGCTTCAGATTAACCACACCATGCTAAGAGCCAATCCTCCATCACTACTCCATCTTAGAGCAGCTTCAAGACTGATCTTCCTAACCATGATGCACACTGAGCCTTGAATCCAAGCTTCCATCACTGCCTCTTCTTGAAACAGCTTCTAGACTTGATTATCCAAGAAATCAGTGTTGTTTCTCTTGACTAACTTTGTTGTAGCAGCCTCTGGACGCCTCTTCTTCTTAGGTAAGCTCAAGACCAGTGGGTACAACCACTTAGAAACTGAACTCCAGCCCTTTTGTAAACTGTCCTCACTAGTTGGTTCATCATTCCACCTAAAAACACCAAGAAACACACAATAATCCTCAAAATAACACAGCCTTGATCAGGAGCTATGCACTCTGATTTTTAAGTCATTGTGAGCTAAGGAGCTTCAAGGACAGAACTCAGAGAGAATATGAGAAGTATAAGAACCAGAGAATGAAAGAAAAATGCAGAAAATGAGAGAATGAATGCTTGAGAATGAGAGTATAAATGAATGAGAGAATAAATGAGAGAATGAATGAGAGAATGAAAGGGAAGTTCAGGGACTGAGTTTTGCTCAGTTTGAGCTTTTGGTTTTGAGAACATTGACTGAGTTTTGCTCAGTTTACTCTCAGACTTTTGCGGAAGCTTTGAGGAGAAAGGGACAGAGTTTTGCTCTGTTTTTCTCTGGTTTTTGAGCTTGATTCAATCCTAGAATCTTATGCTCTGATACCATGTTGGGATTTCACAATCATGACTATGGAATCATGTTGAGAAACCTTGAGATTACTCTAAACCTTTGTTTAGAGAGAAAGAGCATAAGTGAACCGCAACCAAGTTTAGCTTGGAAGTTAGTGATTCTACTTAGCTTTAACAAGAGCACCACTCTATTTGAGACTTATCCAGGAGCCTAACATCACTTATAGAGTGTGTTTACTCATGAGGATTAAGAGAATCAGTAAGTAGAGGGTGTTGTTCTTGTAATGTCCATTAAGAGCCGGTTTGTGTTGTTCCTTGAATCAGCTATGGAAGAGCTGATCAAGAACACAACCAGGAGCATTAAAGCATCCTTAGGACCGAGACTCTTCATGGTTTCATTGTGTTTGAGTGAAAGACACAATGAGAGAATAAGGAAGAAGAAAGCGCTAGAGAGAGAATAAGAACCCTAGTTTTTGTGTTCAATCTTTCTTCTTATTAAAATGTGTTACAAGAGCAGTCTTTATATAGACTCTTACAATGCTTGATACACACATAAAAATGAGTCTAAACCTAATGAGAATCTCGGTTACAACAAGGGAGAGAGAGTCCCAACGGTCTGAATTCAAACTTGTGGAGAGAGTGGTCTTGTTTGCTTGTTCACACAATGATAGTGACATGTCTGAACCGCAGGACCACCTCTTTTGTTTGATTCCTTCATGAGCTGATGAGAGAGGGACAGGCTTTGTTTGTGTCTCAAGGAGAGAGAGAGTGATAGTGACTTGTCCTAACAGTCACATGCGCCCAAGTTCACTTATCACCTCTCTTGATAGCTTATCCCTTCTTTAGGTGTGATAAGCTGAGACATTCTTCATGATAAGCTGAAGTTCTTCTCCTCCTTGTTTCACACAATCCTTGGCCGTGATATGAACACTCCCAAGTGTGGCCAGCTCCTCTCAACCGCTTCATTAACCATTTGGCTCCTTTGGAAACATTTAAGCTTTGCTTAAATGTTTCTTCCTCTTCTTGCTTCTTTACCAAGTCTCGGTTGTACACTTGCACAAGACATTGCTTTGTGCTTCTTCTCACTTCAAGTGTGGACTTCATAGCCTCTTGATGCCTTCATCCTTAGCTTAGCTAAGTGTTGATCCCATCTTTGGTCTTCTTTGTCACACACCAAAGCTCATCCAAGGAATGACTTCTAGGCCTTGTCATTGTGACTTCGGCCTTTCCTCCTCCTTGAATGCATCCTCTCTAATACTCCCCCGCAAGCTTGGGCGCCGAGACACTAAAGGACCAGAGGCCAAGCTTGGAGATGCGGGAGCTACCTCATTAAAAACCTCCCTAAGGAAAACCTCATGGGACAAAACCTTAAGGAGGGAAAAAGAGTATAGCCACAACATCCCCTTGATGTAAGCTTTGACATGTTCCTTTGTGCATTTGAATGAGCCGGTTCATTAGGTTGACTTCTCCTTTAGATTGCCTTCTCCATCTTGGATCAAGCTTCTCCATTGGACTAAGCTTCACCATTGGACCTTCCATGACCTTGCCTCAAGACTTAGCCTTCTTTCTTGTCACTCCTTGAGCTCTCTCCTTGTCACTTAATCTGCCCATGGTCTAACTCCTCCTTTAGGCCTCCTAATGAACCTTCACATCAAAGATTCAAAGAAGACTTGTTAAAGTAAAATGCCATGAGTTTAAGTATATGATTAAGCAATGGATAAGTAACACAAGTGATTTTTCATGACTTAATGAAGACTTAATAAAAAAAACAGTGAGAGTTTAGGAGTTTAGCCTTTTAGGAGTTGAGGTTTAGCCTTCCTTTGGACATGTTTGGGACTTTGAAACCTTGTGCATATCTCTCTGGATTTTTGCACATACAATCTCAGCCCTTCTTTTCCACACCAACACTCTTGATTTGAGCTGATTCAACGCCTACCACTAGCTTGCATTTCCTTCTTGGTCTGCTCCACTTAGTGATTCCCGGTTCTAACATCAATCAAGGTGTTGTTGCTTCTGGTTTTAGGAGTTCCACTAGGGTTTACTCCATTTCTTTGAGGTTTAACACCTCCCCGGACTGTTAAGCCTTCATGGAGTCGGAAGCACCATTGAGATGTGAGTTGATTCATCAGTTGCATAACTGGTTCTAGCTCCTCTTCTTTGGCTGCTCCTTGATGACTTCTCTTGAGACCTTAACAGCCTTGATGGGTTGTTCAACTTGTAGCCTCCCTTAAGTATGGACACCTTTTGATCTGCTCCTTTGTTAGCTTCAGATTAACCACACCATGCTAAGAGCCAATCCTCCATCACTACTCCATCTTAGAGCAGCTTCAAGACTGATCTTCCTAACCATGATGCACACTGAGCCTTGAATCCAAGCTTCCATCACTGCCTCTTCTTGAAACAGCTTCTAGACTTGATTATCCAAGAAATCAGTGTTGTTTCTCTTGACTAACTTTGTTGTAGCAGCCTCTGGACGCCTCTTCTTCTTAGGTAAGCTCAAGACCAGTGGGTACAACCACTTAGAAACTGAACTCCAGCCCTTTTGTAAACTGTCCTCACTAGTTGGTTCATCATTCCACCTAAAAACACCAAGAAACACACAATAATCCTCAAAATAACACAGCCTTGATCAGGAGCTATGCACTCTGATTTTTAAGTCATTGTGAGCTAAGGAGCTTCAAGGACAGAACTCAGAGAGAATATGAGAAGTATAAGAACCAGAGAATGAAAGAAAAATGCAGAAAATGAGAGAATGAATGCTTGAGAATGAGAGTATAAATGAATGAGAGAATAAATGAGAGAATGAATGAGAGAATGAAAGGGAAGTTCAGGGACTGAGTTTTGCTCAGTTTGAGCTTTTGGTTTTGAGAACATTGACTGAGTTTTGCTCAGTTTACTCTCAGACTTTTGCGGAAGCTTTGAGGAGAAAGGGACAGAGTTTTGCTCTGTTTTTCTCTGGTTTTTGAGCTTGATTCAATCCTAGAATCTTATGCTCTGATACCATGTTGGGATTTCACAATCATGACTATGGAATCATGTTGAGAAACCTTGAGATTACTCTAAACCTTTGTTTAGAGAGAAAGAGCATAAGTGAACCGCAACCAAGTTTAGCTTGGAAGTTAGTGATTCTACTTAGCTTTAACAAGAGCACCACTCTATTTGAGACTTATCCAGGAGCCTAACATCACTTATAGAGTGTGTTTACTCATGAGGATTAAGAGAATCAGTAAGTAGAGGGTGTTGTTCTTGTAATGTCCATTAAGAGCCGGTTTGTGTTGTTCCTTGAATCAGCTATGGAAGAGCTGATCAAGAACACAACCAGGAGCATTAAAGCATCCTTAGGACCGAGACTCTTCATGGTTTCATTGTGTTTGAGTGAAAGACACAATGAGAGAATAAGGAAGAAGAAAGCGCTAGAGAGAGAATAAGAACCCTAGTTTTTGTGTTCAATCTTTCTTCTTATTAAAATGTGTTACAAGAGCAGTCTTTATATAGACTCTTACAATGCTTGATACACACATAAAAATGAGTCTAAACCTAATGAGAATCTCGGTTACAACAAGGGAGAGAGAGTCCCAACGGTCTGAATTCAAACTTGTGGAGAGAGTGGTCTTGTTTGCTTGTTCACACAATGATAGTGACATGTCTGAACCGCAGGACCACCTCTTTTGTTTGATTCCTTCATGAGCTGATGAGAGAGGGACAGGCTTTGTTTGTGTCTCAAGGAGAGAGAGAGTGATAGTGACTTGTCCTAACAGTCACATGCGCCCAAGTTCACTTATCACCTCTCTTGATAGCTTATCCCTTCTTTAGGTGTGATAAGCTGAGACATTCTTCATGATAAGCTGAAGTTCTTCTCCTCCTTGTTTCACACAATCCTTGGCCGTGATATGAACACTCCCAAGTGTGGCCAGCTCCTCTCAACCGCTTCATTAACCATTTGGCTCCTTTGGAAACATTTAAGCTTTGCTTAAATGTTTCTTCCTCTTCTTGCTTCTTTACCAAGTCTCGGTTGTACACTTGCACAAGACATTGCTTTGTGCTTCTTCTCACTTCAAGTGTGGACTTCATAGCCTCTTGATGCCTTCATCCTTAGCTTAGCTAAGTGTTGATCCCATCTTTGGTCTTCTTTGTCACACACCAAAGCTCATCCAAGGAATGACTTCTAGGCCTTGTCATTGTGACTTCGGCCTTTCCTCCTCCTTGAATGCATCCTCTCTAATATGCATATGCTGGCTTACCTGGTTCACTGCAAAACACAAGTCAGGCCTTGTAATGGTAAGATAAATCAGCTTACCAACCATCCTCCTATAGAGTGTAATGTCTCCAAATGGCTCCTTTGCAATCTCCCCCTCTCTTGTGACTTTGTAGCCTTCTTCAAGAGGTGTCTTGGCTGTCTTTCCATTGAGCTTACCTGCTTCACTCAACAAATCAAGAGTGTACTTCCTTTGTGATAAGAAGAGGCCTTCTTTAGACCGGCACACTTCTATCCCTAGGAAGTACTTTAGTTCACCAAGATCCTTGATATCAAACACAGATTTCAAATGATCTTTGCAAGCTTGAATTCCTACCTTGTCATTCCCTGAGATGATGATATCATCTACATAAATGAGAATGACAACAATACCTTCTTGGCTTGATTGAGTGAAGAGAGTATGATCAGCTTCTGATCTACTAAAACCCTTTTCCATGAGAGTTGTGCTTAGCTTGTGGTACCAAGCTCTAGGAGATTGTTTGAGACCATAGATTGCCTTCTTCAACCTCAGAACTTTTCCTTGTGTTACCATGCCTTCAAGACCAGGTGGTGGAGTCATGTAAACCTCATCCTCTAGCTCTCCTTGGAGGAATGCATTCTTGACATCCATTTGATGCAAATCCCATTCCAAGTTTGTTGCTAAGGACAGAATCACTCTCACTGTATGAAGCTTGGCTACTGGTGCAAAAGTGTCTCTATAATCCTCTCCATAGGTTTGTGTAAACCCTCTTGCAACTAATCTGGCCTTGTACCTCTCTATCTCTCCATTGCTCTTGTATTTGATAGTGAAAACCCATTTGGAACTCACTGCCCTCTTCTTCCTTGGTAAATCTGTTTCATACCAAGTGTTGTTGTTTTCCATTGCCTTGATCTCTTCTCCAACTGCATCAGTCCACTTCTTGTGCTCCTTAGCTTCTTCATAGGTTTTAGGAACCCATTCAGCATCAATAGCACCCATAAACACCTTGTGCTCAGTTGGGAAGTGAGCAAGTGTGCAAACAGCTTGTGTTGGATGAGCTACTGCCTTGCAATTGTAGTAAACCCTAGTCTTCTTCCATTCCTCAGGGTCCTTTCTCTCTCTAGTACTTCTTCTAAGCACTTGAACTTGAACCGGCTGTTGATGTTGTACTACTTCAGGTTCCTCTTGCACTACAGATTCCTCTTGCATAGCTTCAGGTTCCATTTGTTGGCCAACAATCTCTTCTCTATCATCTTGATCATGTGTGGCAGAACCATCAGCTTGTGGTTCCTCTTGTGATTCTCCATTTCCCTCCTCATGATCAAGATGAGTAGGCTCATCCACAATGTTAGTTTCCTCAGCCGGTTTATCCACTTGAGTCGCCTCACTCCTCTTTGGCTGAGCAATTCCCAGGCTCTCAAAGATCCTCCTTAGGTTATTGGCACGGTCAGAACGGTTATTAGGAAGGTCCTTAAGGCTCTCCCAACTCTTCTCTTCATAGAAACCCTTTGACTCCACAAACTTGACATCTCTAGAGACTAATACCCTTCTAGTCTCAGGTACATAGCACTTGTACCCTCTCTGGTTTGTAGAATACCCAATGAACATTGCTTTGACACTCTTATGATCAAGCTTATCTCTCTGCTCTCCTGGTTTTAAAACAAAACACAAACATCCAAACACACGTAAGTGATGAATTGAAGGTTTAGTTTTGTTCAATACCTGATATGGTGAAGCATCTTGTAGAACTCTTGTGGGTGTCCTATTGATTAGATAGCAAGCAGACATCACAGCATCACTCCAAAACCTTTTGGGAACATTTGTATGAAACATGATTGATCTGGCCACCTCCATCAAGTGTCTATTCTTCCTCTCAGCCACACCATTCTGTTGTGGAGTGTATGGACAGCTTGTTTGGTGAATGATCCCATGTTTTGCAAGATGATGTTTGAATGCATTGCTTGTGTATTCCCCACCATTATCTGACCTAAATATCTTAATCTTGGCATTGAAATTGTTAGATACATAGGTTTGAAAGTTCATGAATGCTTCTAACACCCTATCTTTAGATTGAATCAAAGTTAACCAAGTATACTTGGATTTCTCATCAATGAATGTCACAAAGTACTTATGATTCTCTCTAGAAACACATGGAGCAGTCCAAACATCAGAGTGAACAAGATCAAAGCAGTTTGCATACACGGTTTTAGAACTAGGGAAGACTGATTTGCAATGTTTTCCAAGGATACATGCTTCACAATCATCATTTTTAAAAGAAACAAAGGGCAACATTAAACCTAAGGCACGAGAGTGAGGGTGACCAAGTCTAGCATGCCATACAGAATCATTAACTAGAGTAGAACTAAAAACAGAAGCAGATAATTCAGATGCAAGGTTGGTGTCTTCAAGCATGTATAACTCATCCTTTGTCACACCCTTTCCAAGCAACTTACTTGTCTTAATATCCTGAAAAATCACATCATTAGGACTGAAGATAACATTGCATTTAAGATCAGTAGCTACTCTCTTAACACTCAACAAGTTTGATGTAAAACTAGGCATATAAAAGGCTTTTGATTCTCTGTCAAACAACCTAACATTTCCTATGCCTTTAATTGGAATCCTTTCACCATTAGCAATCACAACATTCCCTAGAGCAGGCTTAACATCTCTAATCAAGTTCAAATCACTAATCATGTGATGTGAAGCCCCTGAATCTACTATCAAAGGTTTATGATCAACTATCAAGGACTTGTGATTGATTAAAGCATGAAAGGAACTACCATACACATTACCAGAACTCTCCTTGAAGGCTTTGATGAGAGCATCAAGATCAGACCTCCTCACCAAGTCATTTTGAGGCGCCACATTAGGAGCAGGAGCAAAGGCTGGTATCATCTCTCTACAATCATTCCCACCACGGTTTGATGAAGTAGAAGCACCAGGCGCAGCAGGACCAGCTAGGGTTGATTCACTTGAGTAATGAGCTCTCTGGTCCTTGAACTTGTTGTTGTTGAAGGCCGGTTTGAGGTGGGGATGAAGCAGCCAGCATTTGTCCTTGAAATGCCCCTTTCTCTTGCAATGGTCACATACACCCGGGACTCTTCTCTCCTCAGGTTTGTAGGCACCTTTGTGAGCAGTAGCAAGCTCACCTTTCCTTCCAAACAGCCCAAAAGATCCCTGCTCCTTTTGGATTTGAGCACACACTTCATCAAGATTTGGGAGAGTTTCTGCCCTTAACATGTGTGTGATCAAGCCATTGTAAGCTGGGTTTAGGGTTAGCAGGAGAGCAAACACCTTGTCTTGCTCCCTCCTCTCATTTAGAACCTGTGGATCAACTGTTGGTGGCCTCAGCATTTCCAACTCTGCCCACAATGATCTAAACTTCCCAAAGTGTTGCTTAAACTCCATATCTTCTTGGCTCAGATTGTTGATGGCCATCTTGACTTCAAACACCCTACTGAGGTTGGACATGTTGCCATAGACCTTGTACAAGGTGTCCCATAAGTCCTTAGAGCTCTCACAGTAGGAGTATGCTTCCAACAGAGACGGTTCAAGTGAGCTTTGAAGAATGGACAGAACATGTTGGTCTCCTTGGATCCAAGCTTCTTCATCTTCAAGGGCTGCTTCTCCAACAGCTTCCTCATCAGCCTTAGCCTCAGCCTCAGCTTCACCTTTAGCAGCTTCACCTTTGGGCTCAGCTTTCTTCATCTTCATTGGAGCAGTGTTACATAAGACATGCTTCCACAAGCCTCTTCCACCAAGAGCACTTTTGGCCATTCTAGCCCACACCAAGTAGTTGGCTCCTTTAAGAGTCACTGGAATAATCACCCTTGAGTTCTCCATGGCTGAGCAAAGAGGGAATATCAAGAGAAAAAGATTTCAAAAGATTTAGAACAAAGAAGAATGAGAACCGGGTAGAAGGAGTAAAGGTAACCGAGAGAGTAAGTGAGGTTTAAGTGAGAGTTTAAGTGATTGGCGGAAGAGAGATTTGGTTCAGGAGCTTGTAGGCTCTGATACCATGTTAGAATTAAGAGTCTAGAAGAGATTGAGTGAGTATAAGTGAGTTTAGGACTAAGAGAAGAAGAGAGAAGAAGAAGGTTCTCGCTAGGGTTTCCTAGAGAGAGGGTATGAGCCGAGAGAGAGTGTTGAGAGTATTACTTGGGAAATAAATCCCTAAAAGTGTGTATTGATTCTTCTGAGTTACAATACATATATAGAGAGTCTACTAGGGTTTACATAACAAGAAACAATAAAATATGAAGAAGAGGACAAAGAGAGTGCAACGGCTAGGAGAGGGAAAGCGACAGCTCATGGAGGAGAGAGAAGCGTGTGTTCTGACCTAGGGATCAGTCTTCTGATCCTCTGCTTTGCTCAGACCACTTGGTACTATGTTGAGAACATAAACAACTCCTTTTAGGACCGAGATACCACATTTGAATAAGTCCCAAAGTCCCCAACTTTGCACATACCTAAACCGGCTTCATTCCTTGTGTTGCACACTACCTTCTTTCTTCTTCATTTCAATATCCATGACATGTATGTTTCAAAAAGTTTTGTTTAAAAAGTTTTATTTAGGATTCTCATATGACCTTTTAGAAGATCAAAGTTTCTTTCCCAGTCTTTAGAACGGTTACTTAGGGGTGATTCAAAGGAACATAAACTTGTATAACATGCTTCTCATTATACCTTTATGAGCATACAAAAACTTACTTATAGTTGTCTTACCTCACCTAAATCCTCCAATCAGTGACATGTATGGTTCAAAAAGTTTTGGTTAAAAAGTTTTATTTATGATTCTCATAGGACCTTTTAGAATATCAAAGTTTCTTTCCCAGTCTTTTAGAACGGTTACTTAGGGGTGATTCAAAGGAACATAAACTTGTATAACATGCATCTCATCATACCTTTATAAGCATACAAAAACTTACTTATAGTTGTCTTACCTCACCTAAATCCTCCAATCCATGACATGTATGTTTCAAAAAGTTTTGTTTAAAAAGTTTTATTTAGGATTCTCATATGACCTTTTAGAAGATCAAAGTTTCTTTCCCAGTCTTTAGAACGGTTACTTAGGGGTGATTCAAAGGAACATAAACTTGTATAACATTCTTCTCTTTATACCTTTATGAGCATACAAAAACTTACTTATAGTTGTCTTACCTCACCTAAATCCTCCAATCAATGACATGTATGGTTCAAAAAGTTTTGTTTAAAAAGTTTTATTTAGGATTCTCATAGGACCTTTTAGAAGATCAAAGTTTCTTTCTAGACTTTTAGAACAGTTACTTAGGGGTGATTCAAAAGAACATAAACTTGTATAACATGCTTCTCATTATACCTTTATGAGCATACAAAAATTTACTTATAGTTGTCTTACCTCACCTAAATCCTCCAATCCATGACATGTATGGTTCAAAAAGTTTTGGTTAAAAAGTTTTATTTAGGATTCTCATATGACCTTTTAGAAGATCAAAGTTTCTTTCTAGACTTTTAGAACAGTTACTTAGGGGTGATTCAAAGGAACATAAACTTGTATAACATGCTTCTCATTATACCTTTATGAGCATACAAAAACTTACTTATAGTTGTCTTACCTCACCTAAATCCTCCAATCCATGACATGTATGGTTCAAAAAGTTTTGGTTAAAAAGTTTTATTTAGGATTCTCATAGGACCTTTTATAAGATCAAAGTTTCTTTCTAGACTTTTAGAACAGTTACTTAGGGGTGATTCAAATGAACATAAACTTGTATAACATGCTTCTCATTATACCTTTATGAGCATACAAAAATTTACTTATAGTTGTCTTACCTCACCTAAATCCTCCAATCCATGACATGTATGGTTCAAAAATTTTTGGTTAAAAAGTTTTATTTAGGATTCTCATAGGACCTTTTATAAGATCAAAGTTTCTTTCTAGTCTTTTAGAACAGTTACTTAGGGGTGATTCAAAGGAACATAAACTTGTATAACATGCTTCTCATTATACCTTTATGAGCATTGAAAAACATACTTATAGTTGTCTTACCTCACCTAAATCCTCCAATCCATGACATGTATGTTTCAAAAAGTTTTGGTTAAAACGTTTTATTTAAGATTCTCATAGGACCTTTTAGAATATCAAAGTTTCTTTCCTGGTCTTTTAGAACGGTTACTTAGGGGTGATTCAAAGGAACATAAACTTGTATAACATGCTTCTCATTATACCTTTATGAGCATACAAAAACTTACTTATAGTTGTCTTACCTCACCTAAATCCTCCAATCCATGACATGTATGTTTCAAAAAGTTTTGGTTAAAAAGTTTTATTTATGATTCTCATAGGACCTTTTAGAATATCAAAGTTTCTTTCCCAGTCTTTTAGAACGGTTACTTAGGGGTGATTCAAAGGAACATAAACTTGTATAACATGCATCTCATTATACCTTTATGAGCATACAAAAACTTACTTATAGTTGTCTTACCTCACCTAAATCCTCCAATCAATGACATGTATGGTTCAAAAAGTTTTGGTTAAAAAGTTTTATTTATGATTCTCATAGGACCTTTTAGAATATCAAAGTTTCTTTCCCAGTTTTTTAGAACGGTTACTTAGGGGTGATTCAAAGGAACATAAACTTGTATAACATGCATCTCATTATACCTTTATAAGCATACAAAAACTTACTTATAGTTGTCTTACCTCACCTAAATCCTCCAATCCATGACATGTATGTTTCAAAAAGTTTTGTTTAAAAAGTTTTATTTAGGATTCTCATATGACCTTTGAGAAGATCAAAGTTTCTTTCCCAGTCTTTAGAACGGTTACTTAGGGGTGATTCAAAGGAACATAAACTTGTATAACATGCTTTTCATTATACCTTTATGAGCATACAAAAACTTACTTATAGTTGTCTTACCTCACCTAAATCCTCCAATCAATGACATGTATGGTTCAAAAAGTTTTGTTTAAAAAGTTTTATTTAGGATTCTCATAGGACCTTTTAGAAGATCAAAGTTTCTTTCTAGACTTTTAGAACAGTTACTTAGGGGTGATTCAAAGGAACATAAACTTGTATAACATGCTTCTCATTATACCTTTATGAGCATACAAAAACTTACTTATAGTTGTCTTACCTCACCTAAATCCTCCAATCCATGACATGTATGTTTCAAAAAGTTTTGGTTAAAAAGTTTTATTTATGATTCTCATAGGACCTTTTAGAATATCAAAGTTTCTTTCCCAGTCTTTTAGAACGGTTACTTAGGGGTGATTCAAAGGAACATAAACTTGTATAACATGCATCTCATTATACCTTTATAAGCATACAAAAACTTACTTATAGTTGTCTTACCTCACCTAAATCCTCCAATCCATGGCATGTATGTTTCAAAAAGTTTTGTTTAAAAAGTTTTATTTAGGATTCTCATATGACCTTTTAGAAGATCAAAGTTTCTTTCCCAGTCTTTAGAACGGTTACTTAGGGGTGATTCAAAGGAACATAAACTTGTATAACATGCTTCTCATTATACCTTTATGAGCATACAAAAACTTACTTATAGTTGTCTTACCTCACCTAAATCCTCCAATCAATGACATGTATGGTTCAAAAAGTTTTGTTTAAAAAGTTTTATTTAGGATTCTTATAGGACCTTTTAGAAGATCAAAGTTTCTTTCTAGACTTTTAGAACAGTTACTTAGGGGTGATTCAAAGGAACATAAACTTGTATAACATGCTTCTCATTATACTTTTATGAGCATACAAAAACTTACTTATAGTTGTCTTACCTCACCTAAATCCTCCAATCAATGACATGTATGGTTCAAAAAGTTTTGGTTAAAAGTTTTATTTAGGATTCTCATAGGACCTTTTAGAAGATCAAAGTTTCTTTCGAGTCTTTTAGAACAGTTACTTAGGGGTGATTCAAACGAGCATAAAGTTGTATAACATGCTTCTCATTATACCTTTATGAGGATACAAAAACTTACTTATAGCTGTCTAACATCACCTAAATCCTCCAATCCATGACATGTATGTTTCAAAAAGTTTTGTTTAAAAAGTTTTATTTATGATTCTCATAGGACCTTTTAGAAGATCAAAGTTTCTTTCTGGTCTTTTAGAACAGTTACTTAGGGGTGATTCAAAGGAACATAAACTTGTATAACATGCTTCTCATTATACCTTTATGAGCATACAAAAATTTACTTATAGTTGTCTTACCTCACCTAAATCCTCCAATCCATGACATGTATGGTTCAAAAAGTTTTGGTTAAAAAGTTTTATTTAGGATTCTCATAGGACCTTTTATAAGATCAAAGTTTCTTTCTAGTCTTTTAGAACAGTTACTTAGGGGTGATTCAAAGGAACATAAACTTGTATAACATGCTTCTCATTATACCTTTATGAGCATTGAAAAACATACTTATAGTTGTCTTACCTCACCTAAATCCTCCAATCCATGACATGTATGTTTCAAAAAGTTTTGGTTAAAAAGTTTTATTTAGGATTCTCATAGGACCTTTTAGAATATCAAAGTTTCTTTCCCGGTCTTTTAGAACGGTTACTTAGGGGTGATTCAAAGGAACATAAACTTGTATAACATGCTTCTCATTATACCTTTATGAGCATACAAAAACTTACTTATAGTTGTCTTACCTCACCTAAATCCTCCAATCCATGACATGTATGTTTCAAAAAGTTTTGGTTAAAAAGTTTTATTTATGATTCTCATAGGACCTTTTAGAATATCAAAGTTTCTTTCCCAGTCTTTTAGAACGGTTACTTAGGGGTGATTCAAAGGAACATAAACTTGTATAACATGCATCTCATTATACCTTTATAAGCATACAAAAACTTACTTATAGTTGTCTTACCTCACCTAAATCCTCCAATCCATGACATGTATGGTTCAAAAAGTTTTGGTTAAAAAGTTTTATTTAGGATTCTCATAGGACCTTTTATAAGATCAAAGTTTCTTTCTAGACTTTTAGAACAGTTACTTAGGGGTGATTCAAAGGAACATAAACTTGTATAACATGCATCTCATTATACCTTTATAAGCATACAAAAACTTACTTATAGTTGTCTTACCTCACCTAAATCCTCCAATCCATGACATGTATGGTTCAAAAAGTTTTGGTTAAAAAGTTTTATTTAGGATTCTCATAGGACCTTTTATAAGATCAAAGTTTCTTTCTAGACTTTTAGAACAGTTACTTAGGGGTGATTCAAAGGAACATAAACTTGTATAACATGCTTCTCTTTATACCTTTATGAGCATACAAAAACTTACTTATAGTTGTCTTACCTCACCTAAATCCTCCAATCCATGACATGTATGGTTCAAAAAGTTTTGGTTAAAAAGTTTTATTTAGGATTCTCATAGGACCTTTTATAAGATCAAAGTTTCTTTCTAGTCTTTTAGAACAGTTACTTAGGGGTGATTCAAAGGAACATAAACTTGTATAACATGCTTCTCATTATACCTTTATGAGCATTGAAAAACATAGGGGTGATTCAAAGGAACATAAACTTGTATAACATGCATCTCATTATACCTTTATAAGCATACAAAAACTTACTTATAGTTGTCTTACCTCACCTAAATCCTCCAATCCATGACATGTATGGTTCAAAAAGTTTTGGTTAAAAAGTTTTATTTAGGATTCTCATAGGACCTTTTATAAGATCAAAGTTTCTTTCTAGACTTTTAGAACAGTTACTTAGGGGTGATTCAGAGGAACATAAACTTGTATAACATGCTTCTCATTATACCTTTATGAGCATACAAAAACTTACTTATAGTTGTCTTACCTCACCTAAATCCTCCAATCCATGACATGTATGTTTCAAAAAGTTTAGGTTAAAAAGTTTTATTTATGATTCTCATAGGACATTTTAGAATATCAAAGTTTCTTTCCCAGTCTTTTAGAACGGTTACTTAGGGGTGATTCAAAGGAACATAAACTTGTATAACATGCATCTCATTATACCTTTATAAGCATACAAAAACTTACTTATAGTTGTCTTACCTCACCTAAATCCTCCAATCCATGGCATGTATGTTTCAAAAAGTTTTGTTTAAAAAGTTTTATTTAGGATTCTCATATGACCTTTTAGAAGATCAAAGTTTCTTTCCCAGTCTTTAGAACGGTTACTTAGGGGTGATTCAAAGGAACATAAACTTGTATAACATGCTTCTCATTATACCTTTATGAGCATACAAAAACTTACTTATAGTTGTCTTACCTCACCTAAATCCTCCAATCAATGACATGTATGGTTCAAAAAGTTTTGTTTAAAAAGTTTTATTTAGGATTCTTATAGGACCTTTTAGAAGATTAAAGTTTCTTTCTAGACTTTTAGAACAGTTACTTAGGGGTGATTCAAAGGAACATAAACTTGTATAACATGCTTCTCATTATACTTTTATGAGCATACAAAAACTTACTTATAGTTGTCTTACCTCACCTAAATCCTCCAATCAATGACATGTATGGTTCAAAAAGTTTTGGTTAAAAGTTTTATTTAGGATTCTCATAGGACCTTTTAGAAGATCAAAGTTTCTTTCGAGTCTTTTAGAACAGTTACTTAGGGGTGATTCAAACGAGCATAAAGTTGTATAACATGCTTCTCATTATACCTTTATGAGGATACAAAAACTTACTTATAGCTGTCTTACATCACCTAAATCCTCCAATCCATGACATGTATGTTTCAAAAAGTTTTGTTTAAAAAGTTTTATTTATGATTCTCATAGGACCTTTTAGAAGATCAAAGTTTCTTTCTAGTCTTTTAGAACAGTTACTTAGGGGTGATTCAAAGGAACATAAACTTGTATAACATGCTTCTCATTATACCTTTATGAGCATACAAAAATTTACTTATAGTTGTCTTACCTCACCTAAATCCTCCAATCCATGACATGTATGGTTCAAAAAGTTTTGGTTAAAAAGTTTTATTTAGGATTCTCATAGGACCTTTTATAAGATCAAAGTTTCTTTCTAGTCTTTTAGAACAGTTACTTAGGGGTGATTCAAAGGAACATAAACTTGTATAACATGCTTCTCATTATACCTTTATGAGCATTGAAAAACATACTTATAGTTGTCTTACCTCACCTAAATCCTCCAATCCATGACATGTATGTTTCAAAAAGTTTTGGTTAAAAAGTTTTATTTAGGATTCTCATAGGACCTTTTAGAATATCAAAGTTTCTTTCCCGGTCTTTTAGAACGGTTACTTAGGGGTGATTCAAAGGAACATAAACTTGTATAACATGCTTCTCATTATACCTTTATGAGCATACAAAAACTTACTTATAGTTGTCTTACCTCACCTAAATCCTCCAATCCATGACATGTATGTTTCAAAAAGTTTTGGTTAAAAAGTTTTATTTATGATTCTCATAGGACCTTTTAGAATATCAAAGTTTCTTTCCCAGTCTTTTAGAACGGTTACTTAGGGGTGATTCAAAGGAACATAAACTTGTATAACATGCATCTCATTATACCTTTATAAGCATACAAAAACTTACTTATAGTTGTCTTACCTCACCTAAATCCTCCAATCCATGACATGTATGGTTCAAAAAGTTTTGGTTAAAAAGTTTTATTTAGGATTCTCATAGGACCTTTTATAAGATCAAAGTTTCTTTCTAGACTTTTAGAACAGTTACTTAGGGGTGATTCAAAGGAACATAAACTTGTATAACATGCATCTCATTATACCTTTATAAGCATACAAAAACTTACTTATAGTTGTCTTACCTCACCTAAATCCTCCAATCCATGACATGTATGGTTCAAAAAGTTTTGGTTAAAAAGTTTTATTTAGGATTCTCATAGGACCTTTTATAAGATCAAAGTTTCTTTCTAGACTTTTAGAACAGTTACTTAGGGGTGATTCAAAGGAACATAAACTTGTATAACATGCTTCTCTTTATACCTTTATGAGCATACAAAAACTTACTTATAGTTGTCTTACCTCACCTAAATCCTCCAATCCATGACATGTATGGTTCAAAAAGTTTTGGTTAAAAAGTTTTATTTAGGATTCTCATAGGACCTTTTATAAGATCAAAGTTTCTTTCTAGTCTTTTAGAACAGTTACTTAGGGGTGATTCAAAGGAACATAAACTTGTATAACATGCTTCTCATTATACCTTTATGAGCATTGAAAAACATACTTATAGTTGTCTTACCTCACCTAAATCCTCCAATCCATGACATGTATGTTTCAAAAAGTTTTGGTTAAAAAGTTTTATTTAGGATTCTCATAGGACCTTTTATAAGATCAAAGTTTCTTTCTAGACTTTTAGAACAGTTACTTAGGGGTGATTCAAAGGAACATAAACTTGTATAACATGCTTCTCTTTATACCTTTATGAGCATACAAAAACTTACTTATAGTTGTCTTACCTCACCTAAATCCTCCAATCAATGACATGTATGGTTCAAAAAGTTTTGGTTAAAAAGTTTTATTTAGGATTCTCATAGGACCTTTTATAAGATCAAAGTTTCTTTCTAGACTTTTAGAACAGTTACTTAGGGGTGATTCAAAGGAACATAAACTTGTATAACATGCTTCTCATTATACCTTTATGAGCATACAAAAATTTACTTATAGTTGTCTTACCTCACCTAAATCCTCCAATCCATGACATGTATGGTTCAAAAAGTTTTGGTTAAAAAGTTTTATTTAGGATTCTCATAGGACCTTTTATAAGATCAAAGTTTCTTTCTAGTCTTTTAGAACAGTTACTTAGGGGTGATTCAAAGGAACATAAACTTGTATAACATGCTTCTCATTATACCTTTATGAGCATTGAAAAACATACTTATAGTTGTCTTACCTCACCTAAATCCTCCAATCCCTGACATGTATGTTCCAAAAAGTTTTGGTTAAAACGTTTTATTTAGGATTCTCATAGGACCTTTTAGAATATCAAAGTTTCTTTCCCGGTCTTTTAGAACGGTTACTTAGGGGTGATTCAAAGGAACATAAACTTGTATAACATGCTTCTCATTATACCTTTATGAGCATACAAAAACTTACTTATAGTTGTCTTACCTCACCTAAATCCTCCAATCCATGACATGTATGTTTCAAAAAGTTTTGGTTAAAAAGTTTTATTTATGATTCTCATAGGACCTTTTAGAATATCAAAGTTTCTTTCCCAGTCTTTTAGAACGGTTACTTAGGGGTGATTCAAAGGAACATAAACTTGTATAACATGCATCTCATTATACCTTTATGAGCATACAAAAACTTACTTATAGTTGTCTTACCTCACCTAAATCCTCCAATCAATGACATGTATGGTTCAAAAAGTTTTGGTTAAAAAGATTTATTTATGATTCTCATAGGACCTTTTAGAATATCAAAGTTTCTTTCCCAGTTTTTTAGAACGGTTACTTAGGGGTGATTCAAAGGAACATAAACTTGTATAACATGCATCTCATTATACCTTTATAAGCATACAAAAACTTACTTATAGTTGTCTTACCTCACCTAAATCCTCCAATCCATGACATGTATGTTTCAAAAAGTTTTGTTTAAAAAGTTTTATTTAGGATTCTCATATGACCTTTTAGAAGATCAAAGTTTCTTTCCCAGTCTTTAGAACGGTTACTTAGGGGTGATTCAAAGGAACATAAACTTGTATAACATGCTTTTCATTATACCTTTATGAGCATACAAAAACTTACTTATAGTTGTCTTACCTCACCTAAATCCTCCAATCCATGACATGTATGTTTCAAAAAGTTTTGGTTAAAAAGTTTTATTTATGATTCTCATAGGACCTTTTAGAATATCAAAGTTTCTTTCCCAGTCTTTTAGAACGGTTACTTAGGGGTGATTCAAAGGAACATAAACTTGTATAACATGCATCTCATTATACCTTTATAAGCATACAAAAACTTACTTATAGTTGTCTTACCTCACCTAAATCCTCCAATCCATGACATGTATGGTTCAAAAAGTTTTGGTTAAAAAGTTTTATTTAGGATTCTCATAGGACCTTTTATAAGATCAAAGTTTCTTTCTAGACTTTTAGAACAGTTACTTAGGGTGATTCAAAGGAACATAAACTTGTATAACATGCATCTCATTATACCTTTATAAGCATACAAAAACTTACTTATAGTTGTCTTACCTCACCTAAATCCTCCAATCCATGACATGTATGGTTCAAAAAGTTTTGGTTAAAAAGTTTTATTTAGGATTCTCATAGGACCTTTTATAAGATCAAAGTTTCTTTCTAGACTTTTAGAACAGTTACTTAGGGGTGATTCAAAGGAACATAAACTTGTATAACATGCTTCTCTTTATACCTTTATGAGCATACAAAAACTTACTTATAGTTGTCTTACCTCACCTAAATCCTCCAATCAATGACATGTATGGTTCAAAAAGTTTTGGTTAAAAAGTTTTATTTAGGATTCTCATATGACCTTTTATAAGATCAAAGTTTCTTTCTAGACTTTTAGAACAGTTACTTAGGGGTGATTCAAAGGAACATAAACTTGTATAACATGCTTCTCATTATACCTTTATGAGCATACAAAAATTTACTTATAGTTGTCTTACCTCACCTAAATCCTCCAATCCATGACATGTATGGTTCAAAAAGTTTTGGTTAAAAAGTTTTATTTAGGATTCTCATAGGACCTTTTATAAGATCAAAGTTTCTTTCTAGTCTTTTAGAACAGTTACTTAGGGGTGATTCAAAGGAACATAAACTTGTATAACATGCTTCTCATTATACCTTTATGAGCATTGAAAAACATACTTATAGTTGTCTTACCTCACCTAAATCCTCCAATCCCTGACATGTATGTTCCAAAAAGTTTTGGTTAAAACGTTTTATTTAGGATTCTCATAGGACCTTTTAGAATATCAAAGTTTCTTTCCCGGTCTTTTAGAACGGTTACTTAGGGGTGATTCAAAGGAACATAAACTTGTATAACATGCTTCTCATTATACCTTTATGAGCATACAAAAACTTACTTATAGTTGTCTTACCTCACCTAAATCCTCCAATCCATGACATGTATGTTTCAAAAAGTTTTGGTTAAAAAGTTTTATTTATGATTCTCATAGGACCTTTTAGAATATCAAAGTTTCTTTCCCAGTCTTTTAGAACGGTTACTTAGGGGTGATTCAAAGGAACATAAACTTGTATAACATGCATCTCATTATACCTTTATGAGCATACAAAAACTTACTTATAGTTGTCTTACCTCACCTAAATCCTCCAATCAATGACATGTATGGTTCAAAAAGTTTTGGTTAAAAAGATTTATTTATGATTCTCATAGGACCTTTTAGAATATCAAAGTTTCTTTCCCAGTTTTTTAGAACGGTTACTTAGGGGTGATTCAAAGGAACATAAACTTGTATAACATGCATCTCATTATACCTTTATAAGCATACAAAAACTTACTTATAGTTGTCTTACCTCACCTAAATCCTCCAATCCATGACATGTATGTTTCAAAAAGTTTTGTTTAAAAAGTTTTATTTAGGATTCTCATATGACCTTTTAGAAGATCAAAGTTTCTTTCCCAGTCTTTAGAACGGTTACTTAGGGGTGATTCAAAGGAACATAAACTTGTATAACATGCTTTTCATTATACCTTTATGAGCATACAAAAACTTACTTATAGTTGTCTTACCTCACCTAAAACCTCCAATCCATGACATGTATGTTTCAAAAAGTTTTGGTTAAAAAGTTTTATTTATGATTCTCATAGGACCTTTTAGAATATCAAAGTTTCTTTCCCAGTCTTTTAGAACGGTTACTTAGGGGTGATTCAAAGGAACATAAACTTGTATAACATGCATCTCATTATACCTTTATAAGCATACAAAAACTTACTTATAGTTGTCTTACCTCACCTAAATCCTCCAATCCATGACATGTATGGTTCAAAAAGTTTTGGTTAAAAAGTTTTATTTAGGATTCTCATAGGACCTTTTATAAGATCAAAGTTTCTTTCTAGACTTTTAGAACAGTTACTTAGGGGTGATTCAAAGGAACATAAACTTGTATAACATGCATCTCATTATACCTTTATAAGCATACAAAAACTTACTTATAGTTGTCTTACCTCACCTAAATCCTCCAATCCATGACATGTATGGTTCAAAAAGTTTTGGTTAAAAAGTTTTATTTAGGATTCTCATAGGACCTTTTATAAGATCAAAGTTTCTTTCTAGACTTTTAGAACAGTTACTTAGGGGTGATTCAAAGGAACATAAACTTGTATAACATGCTTCTCTTTATACCTTTATGAGCATACAAAAACTTACTTATAGTTGTCTTACCTCACCTAAATCCTCCAATCAATGACATGTATGGTTCAAAAAGTTTTGGTTAAAAAGTTTTATTTAGGATTCTCATAGGACCTTTTATAAGATCAAAGTTTCTTTCTAGACTTTTAGAACAGTTACTTAGGGGTGATTCAAAGGAACATAAACTTGTATAACATGCTTCTCATTATACCTTTATGAGCATACAAAAATTTATTTATAGTTGTCTTACCTCACCTAAATCCTCCAATCCATGACATGTATGGTTCAAAAAGTTTTGGTTAAAAAGTTTTATTTAGGATTCTCATAGGACCTTTTATAAGATCAAAGTTTCTTTCTAGTCTTTTAGAACAGTTACTTAGGGGTGATTCAAAGGAACATAAACTTGTATAACATGCATCTCATTATACCTTTATAAGCATACAAAAACTTACTTATAGTTGTCTTACCTCACCTAAATCCTCCAATCCATGACATGTATGTTTCAAAAAGTTTTGTTTAAAAAGTTTTATTTAGGATTCTCATATGACCTTTTAGAAGATCAAAGTTTCTTTCCCAGTCTTTAGAACGGTTACTTAGGGGTGATTCAAAGGAACATAAACTTGTATAACATGCTTCTCATTATACCTTTATGAGCATACAAAAACTTACTTATAGTTGTCTTACCTCACCTAAATCCTCCAATCAATGACATGTATGGTTCAAAAAGTTTTGTTTAAAAAGTTTTATTTAGGATTCTTATAGGACCTTTTAGAAGATTAAAGTTTCTTTCTAGACTTTTAGAACAGTTACTTAGGGGTGATTCAAAGGAACATAAACTTGTATAACATGCTTCTCATTATACTTTTATGAGCATACAAAAACTTACTTATAGTTGTCTTACCTCACCTAAATCCTCCAATCAATGACATGTATGGTTCAAAAAGTTTTGGTTAAAAGTTTTATTTAGGATTCTCATAGGACCTTTTAGAAGATCAAAGTTTCTTTCGAGTCTTTTAGAACAGTTACTTAGGGGTGATTCAAACGAGCATAAAGTTGTATAACATGCTTCTCATTATACCTTTATGAGGATACAAAAACTTACTTATAGCTGTCTTACATCACCTAAATCCTCCAATCCATGACATGTATGTTTCAAAAAGTTTTGTTTAAAAAGTTTTATTTATGATTCTCATAGGACCTTTTAGAAGATCAAAGTTTCTTTCTAGTCTTTTAGAACAGTTACTTAGGGGTGATTCAAAGGAACATAAACTTGTATAACATGCTTCTCATTATACCTTTATGAGCATACAAAAATTTACTTATAGTTGTCTTACCTCACCTAAATCCTCCAATCCATGACATGTATGGTTCAAAAAGTTTTGGTTAAAAAGTTTTATTTAGGATTCTCATAGGACCTTTTATAAGATCAAAGTTTCTTTCTAGTCTTTTAGAACAGTTACTTAGGGGTGATTCAAAGGAACATAAACTTGTATAACATGCTTTTCATTATACCTTTATGAGCATTGAAAAACATACTTATAGTTGTCTTACCTCACCTAAATCCTCCAATCCATGACATGTATGTTTCAAAAAGTTTTGGTTAAAAAGTTTTATTTAGGATTCTCATAGGACCTTTTAGAATATCAAAGTTTCTTTCCCGGTCTTTTAGAACGGTTACTTAGGGGTGATTCAAAGGAACATAAACTTGTATAACATGCTTCTCATTATACCTTTATGAGCATACAAAAACTTACTTATAGTTGTCTTACCTCACCTAAATCCTCCAATCCATGACATGTATGTTTCAAAAAGTTTTGGTTAAAAAGTTTTATTTATGATTCTCATAGGACCTTTTAGAATATCAAAGTTTCTTTCCCAGTCTTTTAGAACGGTTACTTAGGGGTGATTCAAAGGAACATAAACTTGTATAACATGCATCTCATTATACCTTTATAAGCATACAAAAACTTACTTATAGTTGTCTTACCTCACCTAAATCCTCCAATCCATGACATGTATGGTTCAAAAAGTTTTGGTTAAAAAGTTTTATTTAGGATTCTCATAGGACCTTTTATAAGATCAAAGTTTCTTTCTAGACTTTTAGAACAGTTACTTAGGGGTGATTCAAAGGAACATAAACTTGTATAACATGCATCTCATTATACCTTTATAAGCATACAAAAACTTACTTATAGTTGTCTTACCTCACCTAAATCCTCCAATCCATGACATGTATGGTTCAAAAAGTTTTGGTTAAAAAGTTTTATTTAGGATTCTCATAGGACCTTTTATAAGATCAAAGTTTCTTTCTAGACTTTTAGAACAGTTACTTAGGGGTGATTCAAAGGAACATAAACTTGTATAACATGCTTCTCTTTATACCTTTATGAGCATACAAAAACTTACTTATAGTTGTCTTACCTCACCTAAATCCTCCAATCCATGACATGTATGGTTCAAAAAGTTTTGGTTAAAAAGTTTTATTTAGGATTCTCATAGGACCTTTTATAAGATCAAAGTTTCTTTCTAGTCTTTTAGAACAGTTACTTAGGGGTGATTCAAAGGAACATAAACTTGTATAACATGCTTCTCATTATACCTTTATGAGCATTGAAAAACATACTTATAGTTGTCTTACCTCACCTAAATCCTCCAATCCATGACATGTATGTTTCAAAAAGTTTTGGTTAAAAAGTTTTATTTAGGATTCTCATAGGACCTTTTATAAGATCAAAGTTTCTTTCTAGACTTTTAGAACAGTTACTTAGGGGTGATTCAAAGGAACATAAACTTGTATAACATGCTTCTCTTTATACCTTTATGAGCATACAAAAACTTACTTATAGTTGTCTTACCTCACCTAAATCCTCCAATCAATGACATGTATGGTTCAAAAAGTTTTGGTTAAAAAGTTTTATTTAGGATTCTCATAGGACCTTTTATAAGATCAAAGTTTCTTTCTAGACTTTTAGAACAGTTACTTAGGGGTGATTCAAAGGAACATAAACTTGTATAACATGCTTCTCATTATACCTTTATGAGCATACAAAAATTTACTTATAGTTGTCTTACCTCACCTAAATCCTCCAATCCATGACATGTATGGTTCAAAAAGTTTTGGTTAAAAAGTTTTATTTAGGATTCTCATAGGACCTTTTATAAGATCAAAGTTTCTTTCTAGTCTTTTAGAACAGTTACTTAGGGGTGATTCAAAGGAACATAAACTTGTATAACATGCTTCTCATTATACCTTTATGAGCATTGAAAAACATACTTATAGTTGTCTTACCTCACCTAAATCCTCCAATCCCTGACATGTATGTTCCAAAAAGTTTTGGTTAAAACGTTTTATTTAGGATTCTCATAGGACCTTTTAGAATATCAAAGTTTCTTTCCCGGTCTTTTAGAACGGTTACTTAGGGGTGATTCAAAGGAACATAAACTTGTATAACATGCTTCTCATTATACCTTTATGAGCATACAAAAACTTACTTATAGTTGTCTTACCTCACCTAAATCCTCCAATCCATGACATGTATGTTTCAAAAAGTTTTGGTTAAAAAGTTTTATTTATGATTCTCATAGGACCTTTTAGAATATCAAAGTTTCTTTCCCAGTCTTTTAGAACGGTTACTTAGGGGTGATTCAAAGGAACATAAACTTGTATAACATGCATCTCATTATACCTTTATGAGCATACAAAAACTTACTTATAGTTGTCTTACCTCACCTAAATCCTCCAATCAATGACATGTATGGTTCAAAAAGTTTTGGTTAAAAAGATTTATTTATGATTCTCATAGGACCTTTTAGAATATCAAAGTTTCTTTCCCAGTTTTTTAGAACGGTTACTTAGGGGTGATTCAAAGGAACATAAACTTGTATAACATGCATCTCATTATACCTTTATAAGCATACAAAAACTTACTTATAGTTGTCTTACCTCACCTAAATCCTCCAATCCATGACATGTATGTTTCAAAAAGTTTTGTTTAAAAAGTTTTATTTAGGATTCTCATATGACCTTTTAGAAGATCAAAGTTTCTTTCCCAGTCTTTAGAACGGTTACTTAGGGGTGATTCAAAGGAACATAAACTTGTATAACATGCTTTTCATTATACCTTTATGAGCATACAAAAACTTACTTATAGTTGTCTTACCTCACCTAAATCCTCCAATCCATGACATGTATGTTTCAAAAAGTTTTGGTTAAAAAGTTTTATTTATGATTCTCATAGGACCTTTTAGAATATCAAAGTTTCTTTCCCAGTCTTTTAGAACGGTTACTTAGGGGTGATTCAAAGGAACATAAACTTGTATAACATGCATCTCATTATACCTTTATAAGCATACAAAAACTTACTTATAGTTGTCTTACCTCACCTAAATCCTCCAATCCATGACATGTATGGTTCAAAAAGTTTTGGTTAAAAAGTTTTATTTAGGATTCTCATAGGACCTTTTATAAGATCAAAGTTTCTTTCTAGACTTTTAGAACAGTTACTTAGGGTGATTCAAAGGAACATAAACTTGTATAACATGCATCTCATTATACCTTTATAAGCATACAAAAACTTACTTATAGTTGTCTTACCTCACCTAAATCCTCCAATCCATGACATGTATGGTTCAAAAAGTTTTGGTTAAAAAGTTTTATTTAGGATTCTCATAGGACCTTTTATAAGATCAAAGTTTCTTTCTAGACTTTTAGAACAGTTACTTAGGGGTGATTCAAAGGAACATAAACTTGTATAACATGCTTCTCTTTATACCTTTATGAGCATACAAAAACTTACTTATAGTTGTCTTACCTCACCTAAATCCTCCAATCAATGACATGTATGGTTCAAAAAGTTTTGGTTAAAAAGTTTTATTTAGGATTCTCATAGGACCTTTTATAAGATCAAAGTTTCTTTCTAGACTTTTAGAACAGTTACTTAGGGGTGATTCAAAGGAACATAAACTTGTATAACATGCTTCTCATTATACCTTTATGAGCATACAAAAATTTACTTATAGTTGTCTTACCTCACCTAAATCCTCCAATCCATGACATGTATGGTTCAAAAAGTTTTGGTTAAAAAGTTTTATTTAGGATTCTCATAGGACCTTTTATAAGATCAAAGTTTCTTTCTAGTCTTTTAGAACAGTTACTTAGGGGTGATTCAAAGGAACATAAACTTGTATAACATGCTTCTCATTATACCTTTATGAGCATTGAAAAACATACTTATAGTTGTCTTACCTCACCTAAATCCTCCAATCCCTGACATGTATGTTCCAAAAAGTTTTGGTTAAAACGTTTTATTTAGGATTCTCATAGGACCTTTTAGAATATCAAAGTTTCTTTCCCGGTCTTTTAGAACGGTTACTTAGGGGTGATTCAAAGGAACATAAACTTGTATAACATGCTTCTCATTATACCTTTATGAGCATACAAAAACTTACTTATAGTTGTCTTACCTCACCTAAATCCTCCAATCCATGACATGTATGTTTCAAAAAGTTTTGGTTAAAAAGTTTTATTTATGATTCTCATAGGACCTTTTAGAATATCAAAGTTTCTTTCCCAGTCTTTTAGAACGGTTACTTAGGGGTGATTCAAAGGAACATAAACTTGTATAACATGCATCTCATTATACCTTTATGAGCATACAAAAACTTACTTATAGTTGTCTTACCTCACCTAAATCCTCCAATCAATGACATGTATGGTTCAAAAAGTTTTGGTTAAAAAGATTTATTTATGATTCTCATAGGACCTTTTAGAATATCAAAGTTTCTTTCCCAGTTTTTTAGAACGGTTACTTAGGGGTGATTCAAAGGAACATAAACTTGTATAACATGCATCTCATTATACCTTTATAAGCATACAAAAACTTACTTATAGTTGTCTTACCTCACCTAAATCCTCCAATCCATGACATGTATGTTTCAAAAAGTTTTGTTTAAAAAGTTTTATTTAGGATTCTCATATGACCTTTTAGAAGATCAAAGTTTCTTTCCCAGTCTTTAGAACGGTTACTTAGGGGTGATTCAAAGGAACATAAACTTGTATAACATGCTTTTCATTATACCTTTATGAGCATACAAAAACTTACTTATAGTTGTCTTACCTCACCTAAAACCTCCAATCCATGACATGTATGTTTCAAAAAGTTTTGGTTAAAAAGTTTTATTTATGATTCTCATAGGACCTTTTAGAATATCAAAGTTTCTTTCCCAGTCTTTTAGAACGGTTACTTAGGGGTGATTCAAAGGAACATAAACTTGTATAACATGCATCTCATTATACCTTTATAAGCATACAAAAACTTACTTATAGTTGTCTTACCTCACCTAAATCCTCCAATCCATGACATGTATGGTTCAAAAAGTTTTGGTTAAAAAGTTTTATTTAGGATTCTCATAGGACCTTTTATAAGATCAAAGTTTCTTTCTAGACTTTTAGAACACTTAGGGGTGATTCAAAGGAACATAAACTTGTATAACATGCATCTCATTATACCTTTATAAGCATACAAAAACTTACTTATAGTTGTCTTACCTCACCTAAATCCTCCAATCCATGACATGTATGGTTCAAAAAGTTTTGGTTAAAAAGTTTTATTTAGGATTCTCATAGGACCTTTTATAAGATCAAAGTTTCTTTCTAGACTTTTAGAACAGTTACTTAGGGGTGATTCAAAGGAACATAAACTTGTATAACATGCTTCTCTTTATACCTTTATGAGCATACAAAAACTTACTTATAGTTGTCTTACCTCACCTAAATCCTCCAATCAATGACATGTATGGTTCAAAAAGTTTTGGTTAAAAAGTTTTATTTAGGATTCTCATAGGACCTTTTATAAGATCAAAGTTTCTTTCTAGACTTTTAGAACAGTTACTTAGGGGTGATTCAAAGGAACATAAACTTGTATAACATGCTTCTCATTATACCTTTATGAGCATACAAAAATTTATTTATAGTTGTCTTACCTCACCTAAATCCTCCAATCCATGACATGTATGGTTCAAAAAGTTTTGGTTAAAAAGTTTTATTTAGGATTCTCATAGGACCTTTTATAAGATCAAAGTTTCTTTCTAGTCTTTTAGAACAGTTACTTAGGGGTGATTCAAAGGAACATAAACTTGTATAACATGCTTCTCATTATACCTTTATGAGCATTGAAAAACTTACTTATAGTTGTCTTACCTCACCTAAATCCTCCAATCCATGACATGTATGGTTCAAAAAGTTTTGGTTAAAAAGTTTTATTTAGGATTCTCATAGGACCTTTTATAAGATCAAAGTTTCTTTCTAGACTTTTAGAACAGTTACTTAGGGGTGATTCAAAGGAACATAAACTTGTATAACATGCATCTCATTATACCTTTATAAGCATACAAAAACTTACTTATAGTTGTCTTACCTCACCTAAATCCTCCAATCCATGACATGTATGGTTCAAAAAGTTTTGGTTAAAAAGTTTTATTTAGGATTCTCATAGGACCTTTTATAAGATCAAAGTTTCTTTCTAGACTTTTAGAACAGTTACTTAGGGGTGATTCAAAGGAACATAAACTTGTATAACATGCTTCTCTTTATACCTTTATGAGCATACAAAAACTTACTTATAGTTGTCTTACCTCACCTAAATCCTCCAATCCATGACATGTATGGTTCAAAAAGTTTTGGTTAAAAAGTTTTATTTAGGATTCTCATAGGACCTTTTATAAGATCAAAGTTTCTTTCTAGTCTTTTAGAACAGTTACTTAGGGGTGATTCAAAGGAACATAAACTTGTATAACATGCTTCTCATTATACCTTTATGAGCATTGAAAAACATACTTATAGTTGTCTTACCTCACCTAAATCCTCCAATCCATGACATGTATGTTTCAAAAAGTTTTGGTTAAAAAGTTTTATTTAGGATTCTCATAGGACCTTTTATAAGATCAAAGTTTCTTTCTAGACTTTTAGAACAGTTACTTAGGGGTGATTCAAAGGAACATAAACTTGTATAACATGCTTCTCTTTATACCTTTATGAGCATACAAAAACTTACTTATAGTTGTCTTACCTCACCTAAATCCTCCAATCAATGACATGTATGGTTCAAAAAGTTTTGGTTAAAAAGTTTTATTTAGGATTCTCATAGGACCTTTTATAAGATCAAAGTTTCTTTCTAGACTTTTAGAACAGTTACTTAGGGGTGATTCAAAGGAACATAAACTTGTATAACATGCTTCTCATTATACCTTTATGAGCATACAAAAATTTACTTATAGTTGTCTTACCTCACCTAAATCCTCCAATCCATGACATGTATGGTTCAAAAAGTTTTGGTTAAAAAGTTTTATTTAGGATTCTCATAGGACCTTTTATAAGATCAAAGTTTCTTTCTAGTCTTTTAGAACAGTTACTTAGGGGTGATTCAAAGGAACATAAACTTGTATAACATGCTTCTCATTATACCTTTATGAGCATTGAAAAACATACTTATAGTTGTCTTACCTCACCTAAATCCTCCAATCCCTGACATGTATGTTCCAAAAAGTTTTGGTTAAAACGTTTTATTTAGGATTCTCATAGGACCTTTTAGAATATCAAAGTTTCTTTCCCGGTCTTTTAGAACGGTTACTTAGGGGTGATTCAAAGGAACATAAACTTGTATAACATGCTTCTCATTATACCTTTATGAGCATACAAAAACTTACTTATAGTTGTCTTACCTCACCTAAATCCTCCAATCCATGACATGTATGTTTCAAAAAGTTTTGGTTAAAAAGTTTTATTTATGATTCTCATAGGACCTTTTAGAATATCAAAGTTTCTTTCCCAGTCTTTTAGAACGGTTACTTAGGGGTGATTCAAAGGAACATAAACTTGTATAACATGCATCTCATTATACCTTTATGAGCATACAAAAACTTACTTATAGTTGTCTTACCTCACCTAAATCCTCCAATCAATGACATGTATGGTTCAAAAAGTTTTGGTTAAAAAGATTTATTTATGATTCTCATAGGACCTTTTAGAATATCAAAGTTTCTTTCCCAGTTTTTTAGAACGGTTACTTAGGGGTGATTCAAAGGAACATAAACTTGTATAACATGCATCTCATTATACCTTTATAAGCATACAAAAACTTACTTATAGTTGTCTTACCTCACCTAAATCCTCCAATCCATGACATGTATGTTTCAAAAAGTTTTGTTTAAAAAGTTTTATTTAGGATTCTCATATGACCTTTTAGAAGATCAAAGTTTCTTTCCCAGTCTTTAGAACGGTTACTTAGGGGTGATTCAAAGGAACATAAACTTGTATAACATGCTTTTCATTATACCTTTATGAGCATACAAAAACTTACTTATAGTTGTCTTACCTCACCTAAAACCTCCAATCCATGACATGTATGTTTCAAAAAGTTTTGGTTAAAAAGTTTTATTTATGATTCTCATAGGACCTTTTAGAATATCAAAGTTTCTTTCCCAGTCTTTTAGAACGGTTACTTAGGGGTGATTCAAAGGAACATAAACTTGTATAACATGCATCTCATTATACCTTTATAAGCATACAAAAACTTACTTATAGTTGTCTTACCTCACCTAAATCCTCCAATCCATGACATGTATGGTTCAAAAAGTTTTGGTTAAAAAGTTTTATTTAGGATTCTCATAGGACCTTTTATAAGATCAAAGTTTCTTTCTAGACTTTTAGAACAGTTACTTAGGGGTGATTCAAAGGAACATAAACTTGTATAACATGCATCTCATTATACCTTTATAAGCATACAAAAACTTACTTATAGTTGTCTTACCTCACCTAAATCCTCCAATCCATGACATGTATGGTTCAAAAAGTTTTGGTTAAAAAGTTTTATTTAGGATTCTCATAGGACCTTTTATAAGATCAAAGTTTCTTTCTAGACTTTTAGAACAGTTACTTAGGGGTGATTCAAAGGAACATAAACTTGTATAACATGCTTCTCTTTATACCTTTATGAGCATACAAAAACTTACTTATAGTTGTCTTACCTCACCTAAATCCTCCAATCAATGACATGTATGGTTCAAAAAGTTTTGGTTAAAAAGTTTTATTTAGGATTCTCATAGGACCTTTTATAAGATCAAAGTTTCTTTCTAGACTTTTAGAACAGTTACTTAGGGGTGATTCAAAGGAACATAAACTTGTATAACATGCTTCTCATTATACCTTTATGAGCATACAAAAATTTATTTATAGTTGTCTTACCTCACCTAAATCCTCCAATCCATGACATGTATGGTTCAAAAAGTTTTGGTTAAAAAGTTTTATTTAGGATTCTCATAGGACCTTTTATAAGATCAAAGTTTCTTTCTAGTCTTTTAGAACAGTTACTTAGGGGTGATTCAAAGGAACATAAACTTGTATAACATGCTTCTCATTATACCTTTATGAGCATTGAAAAACTTACTTATAGTTGTCTTACCTCACCTAAATCCTCCAATCCATGACATGTATGGTTCAAAAAGTTTTGGTTAAAAAGTTTTATTTAGGATTCTCATAGGACCTTTTATAAGATCAAAGTTTCTTTCTAGACTTTTAGAACAGTTACTTAGGGGTGATTCAAAGGAACATAAACTTGTATAACATGCATCTCATTATACCTTTATAAGCATACAAAAACTTACTTATAGTTGTCTTACCTCACCTAAATCCTCCAATCCATGACATGTATGGTTCAAAAAGTTTTGGTTAAAAAGTTTTATTTAGGATTCTCATAGGACCTTTTATAAGATCAAAGTTTCTTTCTAGACTTTTAGAACAGTTACTTAGGGGTGATTCAAAGGAACATAAACTTGTATAACATGCTTCTCTTTATACCTTTATGAGCATACAAAAACTTACTTATAGTTGTCTTACCTCACCTAAATCCTCCAATCCATGACATGTATGGTTCAAAAAGTTTTGGTTAAAAAGTTTTATTTAGGATTCTCATAGGACCTTTTATAAGATCAAAGTTTCTTTCTAGTCTTTTAGAACAGTTACTTAGGGGTGATTCAAAGGAACATAAACTTGTATAACATGCTTCTCATTATACCTTTATGAGCATTGAAAAACATACTTATAGTTGTCTTACCTCACCTAAATCCTCCAATCCATGACATGTATGTTTCAAAAAGTTTTGGTTAAAAAGTTTTATTTAGGATTCTCATAGGACCTTTTATAAGATCAAAGTTTCTTTCTAGACTTTTAGAACAGTTACTTAGGGGTGATTCAAAGGAACATAAACTTGTATAACATGCTTCTCTTTATACCTTTATGAGCATACAAAAACTTACTTATAGTTGTCTTACCTCACCTAAATCCTCCAATCAATGACATGTATGGTTCAAAAAGTTTTGGTTAAAAAGTTTTATTTAGGATTCTCATAGGACCTTTTATAAGATCAAAGTTTCTTTCTAGACTTTTAGAACAGTTACTTAGGGGTGATTCAAAGGAACATAAACTTGTATAACATGCTTCTCATTATACCTTTATGAGCATACAAAAATTTACTTATAGTTGTCTTACCTCACCTAAATCCTCCAATCCATGACATGTATGGTTCAAAAAGTTTTGGTTAAAAAGTTTTATTTAGGATTCTCATAGGACCTTTTATAAGATCAAAGTTTCTTTCTAGTCTTTTAGAACAGTTACTTAGGGGTGATTCAAAGGAACATAAACTTGTATAACATGCTTCTCATTATACCTTTATGAGCATTGAAAAACATACTTATAGTTGTCTTACCTCACCTAAATCCTCCAATCCCTGACATGTATGTTCCAAAAAGTTTTGGTTAAAACGTTTTATTTAGGATTCTCATAGGACCTTTTAGAATATCAAAGTTTCTTTCCCGGTCTTTTAGAACGGTTACTTAGGGGTGATTCAAAGGAACATAAACTTGTATAACATGCTTCTCATTATACCTTTATGAGCATACAAAAACTTACTTATAGTTGTCTTACCTCACCTAAATCCTCCAATCCATGACATGTATGTTTCAAAAAGTTTTGGTTAAAAAGTTTTATTTATGATTCTCATAGGACCTTTTAGAATATCAAAGTTTCTTTCCCAGTCTTTTAGAACGGTTACTTAGGGGTGATTCAAAGGAACATAAACTTGTATAACATGCATCTCATTATACCTTTATGAGCATACAAAAACTTACTTATAGTTGTCTTACCTCACCTAAATCCTCCAATCAATGACATGTATGGTTCAAAAAGTTTTGGTTAAAAAGATTTATTTATGATTCTCATAGGACCTTTTAGAATATCAAAGTTTCTTTCCCAGTTTTTTAGAACGGTTACTTAGGGGTGATTCAAAGGAACATAAACTTGTATAACATGCATCTCATTATACCTTTATAAGCATACAAAAACTTACTTATAGTTGTCTTACCTCACCTAAATCCTCCAATCCATGACATGTATGTTTCAAAAAGTTTTGTTTAAAAAGTTTTATTTAGGATTCTCATATGACCTTTTAGAAGATCAAAGTTTCTTTCCCAGTCTTTAGAACGGTTACTTAGGGGTGATTCAAAGGAACATAAACTTGTATAACATGCTTTTCATTATACCTTTATGAGCATACAAAAACTTACTTATAGTTGTCTTACCTCACCTAAATCCTCCAATCCATGACATGTATGTTTCAAAAAGTTTTGGTTAAAAAGTTTTATTTATGATTCTCATAGGACCTTTTAGAATATCAAAGTTTCTTTCCCAGTCTTTTAGAACGGTTACTTAGGGGTGATTCAAAGGAACATAAACTTGTATAACATGCATCTCATTATACCTTTATAAGCATACAAAAACTTACTTATAGTTGTCTTACCTCACCTAAATCCTCCAATCCATGACATGTATGGTTCAAAAAGTTTTGGTTAAAAAGTTTTATTTAGGATTCTCATAGGTCCTTTTATAAGATCAAAGTTTCTTTCTAGACTTTTAGAACAGTTACTTAGGGTGATTCAAAGGAACATAAACTTGTATAACATGCATCTCATTATACCTTTATAAGCATACAAAAACTTACTTATAGTTGTCTTACCTCACCTAAATCCTCCAATCCATGACATGTATGGTTCAAAAAGTTTTGGTTAAAAAGTTTTATTTAGGATTCTCATAGGACCTTTTATAAGATCAAAGTTTCTTTCTAGACTTTTAGAACAGTTACTTAGGGGTGATTCAAAGGAACATAAACTTGTATAACATGCTTCTCTTTATACCTTTATGAGCATACAAAAACTTACTTATAGTTGTCTTACCTCACCTAAATCCTCCAATCAATGACATGTATGGTTCAAAAAGTTTTGGTTAAAAAGTTTTATTTAGGATTCTCATAGGACCTTTTATAAGATCAAAGTTTCTTTCTAGACTTTTAGAACAGTTACTTAGGGGTGATTCAAAGGAACATAAACTTGTATAACATGCTTCTCATTATACCTTTATGAGCATACAAAAATTTACTTATAGTTGTCTTACCTCACCTAAATCCTCCAATCCATGACATGTATGGTTCAAAAAGTTTTGGTTAAAAAGTTTTATTTAGGATTCTCATAGGACCTTTTATAAGATCAAAGTTTCTTTCTAGTCTTTTAGAACAGTTACTTAGGGGTGATTCAAAGGAACATAAACTTGTATAACATGCTTCTCATTATACCTTTATGAGCATTGAAAAACATACTTATAGTTGTCTTACCTCACCTAAATCCTCCAATCCCTGACATGTATGTTCCAAAAAGTTTTGGTTAAAACGTTTTATTTAGGATTCTCATAGGACCTTTTAGAATATCAAAGTTTCTTTCCCGGTCTTTTAGAACGGTTACTTAGGGGTGATTCAAAGGAACATAAACTTGTATAACATGCTTCTCATTATACCTTTATGAGCATACAAAAACTTACTTATAGTTGTCTTACCTCACCTAAATCCTCCAATCCATGACATGTATGTTTCAAAAAGTTTTGGTTAAAAAGTTTTATTTATGATTCTCATAGGACCTTTTAGAATATCAAAGTTTCTTTCCCAGTCTTTTAGAACGGTTACTTAGGGGTGATTCAAAGGAACATAAACTTGTATAACATGCATCTCATTATACCTTTATGAGCATACAAAAACTTACTTATAGTTGTCTTACCTCACCTAAATCCTCCAATCAATGACATGTATGGTTCAAAAAGTTTTGGTTAAAAAGATTTATTTATGATTCTCATAGGACCTTTTAGAATATCAAAGTTTCTTTCCCAGTTTTTTAGAACGGTTACTTAGGGGTGATTCAAAGGAACATAAACTTGTATAACATGCATCTCATTATACCTTTATAAGCATACAAAAACTTACTTATAGTTGTCTTACCTCACCTAAATCCTCCAATCCATGACATGTATGTTTCAAAAAGTTTTGTTTAAAAAGTTTTATTTAGGATTCTCATATGACCTTTTAGAAGATCAAAGTTTCTTTCCCAGTCTTTAGAACGGTTACTTAGGGGTGATTCAAAGGAACATAAACTTGTATAACATGCTTTTCATTATACCTTTATGAGCATACAAAAACTTACTTATAGTTGTCTTACCTCACCTAAATCCTCCAATCCATGACATGTATGTTTCAAAAAGTTTTGGTTAAAAAGTTTTATTTATGATTCTCATAGGACCTTTTAGAATATCAAAGTTTCTTTCCCAGTCTTTTAGAACGGTTACTTAGGGGTGATTCAAAGGAACATAAACTTGTATAACATGCATCTCATTATACCTTTATAAGCATACAAAAACTTACTTATAGTTGTCTTACCTCACCTAAATCCTCCAATCCATGACATGTATGGTTCAAAAAGTTTTGGTTAAAAAGTTTTATTTAGGATTCTCATAGGTCCTTTTATAAGATCAAAGTTTCTTTCTAGACTTTTAGAACAGTTACTTAGGGTGATTCAAAGGAACATAAACTTGTATAACATGCATCTCATTATACCTTTATAAGCATACAAAAACTTACTTATAGTTGTCTTACCTCACCTAAATCCTCCAATCCATGACATGTATGGTTCAAAAAGTTTTGGTTAAAAAGTTTTATTTAGGATTCTCATAGGACCTTTTATAAGATCAAAGTTTCTTTCTAGACTTTTAGAACAGTTACTTAGGGGTGATTCAAAGGAACATAAACTTGTATAACATGCTTCTCTTTATACCTTTATGAGCATACAAAAACTTACTTATAGTTGTCTTACCTCACCTAAATCCTCCAATCAATGACATGTATGGTTCAAAAAGTTTTGGTTAAAAAGTTTTATTTAGGATTCTCATAGGACCTTTTATAAGATCAAAGTTTCTTTCTAGACTTTTAGAACAGTTACTTAGGGGTGATTCAAAGGAACATAAACTTGTATAACATGCTTCTCATTATACCTTTATGAGCATACAAAAATTTACTTATAGTTGTCTTACCTCACCTAAATCCTCCAATCCATGACATGTATGGTTCAAAAAGTTTTGGTTAAAAAGTTTTATTTAGGATTCTCATAGGACCTTTTATAAGATCAAAGTTTCTTTCTAGTCTTTTAGAACAGTTACTTAGGGGTGATTCAAAGGAACATAAACTTGTATAACATGCTTCTCATTATACCTTTATGAGCATTGAAAAACATACTTATAGTTGTCTTACCTCACCTAAATCCTCCAATCCCTGACATGTATGTTCCAAAAAGTTTTGGTTAAAACGTTTTATTTAGGATTCTCATAGGACCTTTTAGAATATCAAAGTTTCTTTCCCGGTCTTTTAGAACGGTTACTTAGGGGTGATTCAAAGGAACATAAACTTGTATAACATGCTTCTCATTATACCTTTATGAGCATACAAAAACTTACTTATAGTTGTCTTACCTCACCTAAATCCTCCAATCCATGACATGTATGTTTCAAAAAGTTTTGGTTAAAAAGTTTTATTTATGATTCTCATAGGACCTTTTAGAATATCAAAGTTTCTTTCCCAGTCTTTTAGAACGGTTACTTAGGGGTGATTCAAAGGAACATAAACTTGTATAACATGCATCTCATTATACCTTTATGAGCATACAAAAACTTACTTATAGTTGTCTTACCTCACCTAAATCCTCCAATCAATGACATGTATGGTTCAAAAAGTTTTGGTTAAAAAGATTTATTTATGATTCTCATAGGACCTTTTAGAATATCAAAGTTTCTTTCCCAGTTTTTTAGAACGGTTACTTAGGGGTGATTCAAAGGAACATAAACTTGTATAACATGCATCTCATTATACCTTTATAAGCATACAAAAACTTACTTATAGTTGTCTTACCTCACCTAAATCCTCCAATCCATGACATGTATGTTTCAAAAAGTTTTGTTTAAAAAGTTTTATTTAGGATTCTCATATGACCTTTTAGAAGATCAAAGTTTCTTTCCCAGTCTTTAGAACGGTTACTTAGGGGTGATTCAAAGGAACATAAACTTGTATAACATGCTTTTCATTATACCTTTATGAGCATACAAAAACTTACTTATAGTTGTCTTACCTCACCTAAAACCTCCAATCCATGACATGTATGTTTCAAAAAGTTTTGGTTAAAAAGTTTTATTTATGATTCTCATAGGACCTTTTAGAATATCAAAGTTTCTTTCCCAGTCTTTTAGAACGGTTACTTAGGGGTGATTCAAAGGAACATAAACTTGTATAACATGCATCTCATTATACCTTTATAAGCATACAAAAACTTACTTATAGTTGTCTTACCTCACCTAAATCCTCCAATCCATGACATGTATGGTTCAAAAAGTTTTGGTTAAAAAGTTTTATTTAGGATTCTCATAGGACCTTTTATAAGATCAAAGTTTCTTTCTAGACTTTTAGAACAGTTACTTAGGGGTGATTCAAAGGAACATAAACTTGTATAACATGCATCTCATTATACCTTTATAAGCATACAAAAACTTACTTATAGTTGTCTTACCTCACCTAAATCCTCCAATCCATGACATGTATGGTTCAAAAAGTTTTGGTTAAAAAGTTTTATTTAGGATTCTCATAGGACCTTTTATAAGATCAAAGTTTCTTTCTAGACTTTTAGAACAGTTACTTAGGGGTGATTCAAAGGAACATAAACTTGTATAACATGCTTCTCTTTATACCTTTATGAGCATACAAAAACTTACTTATAGTTGTCTTACCTCACCTAAATCCTCCAATCAATGACATGTATGGTTCAAAAAGTTTTGGTTAAAAAGTTTTATTTAGGATTCTCATAGGACCTTTTATAAGATCAAAGTTTCTTTCTAGACTTTTAGAACAGTTACTTAGGGGTGATTCAAAGGAACATAAACTTGTATAACATGCTTCTCATTATACCTTTATGAGCATACAAAAATTTATTTATAGTTGTCTTACCTCACCTAAATCCTCCAATCCATGACATGTATGGTTCAAAAAGTTTTGGTTAAAAAGTTTTATTTAGGATTCTCATAGGACCTTTTATAAGATCAAAGTTTCTTTCTAGTCTTTTAGAACAGTTACTTAGGGGTGATTCAAAGGAACATAAACTTGTATAACATGCTTCTCATTATACCTTTATGAGCATTGAAAAACATACTTATAGTTGTCTTACCTCACCTAAATCCTCCAATCCCTGACATGTATGTTCCAAAAAGTTTTGGTTAAAACGTTTTATTTAGGATTCTCATAGGACCTTTTAGAATATCAAAGTTTCTTTCCCGGTCTTTTAGAACGGTTACTTAGGGGTGATTCAAAGGAACATAAACTTGTATAACATGCTTCTCATTATACCTTTATGAGCATACAAAAACTTACTTATAGTTGTCTTTCCTCACCTAAATCCTCCAATCCATGACATGTATGTTTCAAAAAGTTTTGGTTAAAAAGTTTTATTTATGATTCTCATAGGACCTTTTAGAATATCAAAGTTTCTTTCCCAGTCTTTTAGAACGGTTACTTAGGGGTGATTCAAAGGAACATAAACTTGTATAACATGCATCTCATTATACCTTTATAAGCATACAAAAACTTACTTATAGTTGTCTTACCTCACCTAAATCCTCCAATCCATGACATGTATGTTTCAAAAAGTTTTGTTTAAAAAGTTTTATTTAGGATTCTCATATGACCTTTTAGAAGATCAAAGTTTCTTTCCCAGTCTTTAGAACGGTTACTTAGGGGTGATTCAAAGGAACATAAACTTGTATAACATGCTTTTCATTATACCTTTATGAGCATACAAAAACTTACTTATAGTTGTCTTACCTCACCTAAATCCTCCAATCCATGACATGTATGTTTCAAAAAGTTTTGGTTAAAAAGTTTTATTTATGATTCTCATAGGACCTTTTAGAATATCAAAGTTTCTTTCCCAGTCTTTTAGAACGGTTACTTAGGGGTGATTCAAAGGAACATAAACTTGTATAACATGCATCTCATTATACCTTTATAAGCATACAAAAACTTACTTATAGTTGTCTTACCTCACCTAAATCCTCCAATCCATGACATGTATGGTTCAAAAAGTTTTGGTTAAAAAGTTTTATTTAGGATTCTCATAGGACCTTTTATAAGATCAAAGTTTCTTTCTAGACTTTTAGAACAGTTACTTAGGGGTGATTCAAAGGAACATAAACTTGTATAACATGCATCTCATTATACCTTTATAAGCATACAAAAACTTACTTATAGTTGTCTTACCTCACCTAAATCCTCCAATCCATGACATGTATGGTTCAAAAAGTTTTGGTTAAAAAGTTTTATTTAGGATTCTCATAGGACCTTTTATAAGATCAAAGTTTCTTTCTAGTCTTTTAGAACAGTTACTTAGGGGTGATTCAAAGGAACATAAACTTGTATAACATGCTTCTCATTATACCTTTATGAGCATTGAAAAACATACTTATAGTTGTCTTACCTCACCTAAATCCTCCAATCCCTGACATGTATGTTCCAAAAAGTTTTGGTTAAAACGTTTTATTTAGGATTCTCATAGGACCTTTTAGAATATCAAAGTTTCTTTCCCGGTCTTTTAGAACGGTTACTTAGGGGTGATTCAAAGGAACATAAACTTGTATAACATGCTTCTCATTATACCTTTATGAGCATACAAAAACTTACTTATAGTTGTCTTACCTCACCTAAATCCTCCAATCCATGACATGTATGTTTCAAAAAGTTTTGGTTAAAAAGTTTTATTTATGATTCTCATAGGACCTTTTAGAATATCAAAGTTTCTTTCCCAGTCTTTTAGAACGGTTACTTAGGGGTGATTCAAAGGAACATAAACTTGTATAACATGCATCTCATTATACCTTTATGAGCATACAAAAACTTACTTATAGTTGTCTTACCTCACCTAAATCCTCCAATCAATGACATGTATGGTTCAAAAAGTTTTGGTTAAAAAGATTTATTTATGATTCTCATAGGACCTTTTAGAATATCAAAGTTTCTTTCCCAGTTTTTTAGAACGGTTACTTAGGGGTGATTCAAAGGAACATAAACTTGTATAACATGCATCTCATTATACCTTTATAAGCATACAAAAACTTACTTATAGTTGTCTTACCTCACCTAAATCCTCCAATCCATGACATGTATGTTTCAAAAAGTTTTGTTTAAAAAGTTTTATTTAGGATTCTCATATGACCTTTTAGAAGATCAAAGTTTCTTTCCCAGTCTTTAGAACGGTTACTTAGGGGTGATTCAAAGGAACATAAACTTGTATAACATGCTTTTCATTATACCTTTATGAGCATACAAAAACTTACTTATAGTTGTCTTACCTCACCTAAATCCTCCCATCCATGACATGTATGTTTCAAAAAGTTTTGGTTAAAAAGTTTTATTTATGATTCTCATAGGACCTTTTAGAATATCAAAGTTTCTTTCCCAGTCTTTTAGAACGGTTACTTAGGGGTGATTCAAAGGAACATAAACTTGTATAACATGCATCTCATTATACCTTTATGAGCATACAAAAACTTACTTATAGTTGTCTTACCTCACCTAAATCCTCCAATCAATGACATGTATGGTTTAAAAAGTTTTGGTTAAAAAGATTTATTTATGATTCTCATAGGACCTTTTAGAATATCAAAGTTTCTTTCCCAGTTTTTTAGAACGGTTACTTAGGGGTGATTCAAAGGAACATAAACTTGTATAACATGCATCTCATTATACCTTTATAAGCATACAAAAACTTACTTATAGTTGTCTTACCTCACCTAAATCCTCCAATCCATGACATGTATGTTTCAAAAAGTTTTGTTTAAAAAGTTTTATTTAGGATTCTCATATGACCTTTTAGAAGATCAAAGTTTCTTTCCCAGTCTTTAGAACGGTTACTTAGGGGTGATTCAAAGGAACATAAACTTGTATAACATGCTTTTCATTATACCTTTATGAGCATACAAAAACTTACTTATAGTTGTCTTACCTCACCTAAATCCTCCAATCCATGACATGTATGTTTCAAAAAGTTTTGGTTAAAAAGTTTTATTTATGATTCTCATAGGACCTTTTAGAATATCAAAGTTTCTTTCCCAGTCTTTTAGAACGGTTACTTAGGGGTGATTCAAAGGAACATAAACTTGTATAACATGCATCTCATTATACCTTTATAAGCATACAAAAACTTACTTATAGTTGTCTTACCTCACCTAAATCCTCCAATCCATGACATGTATGTTTCAAAAAGTTTTGGTTAAAAAGTTTTATTTAGGATTCTCATAGGACCTTTTATAAGATCAAAGTTTCTTTCTAGACTTTTAGAACAGTTACTTAGGGGTGATTCAAAGGAACATAAACTTGTATAACATGCATCTCATTATACCTTTATAAGCATACAAAAACTTACTTATAGTTGTCTTACCTCACCTAAATCCTCCAATCCATGACATGTATGGTTCAAAAAGTTTTGGTTAAAAAGTTTTATTTAGGATTCTCATAGGACCTTTTATAAGATCAAAGTTTCTTTCTAGACTTTTAGAACAGTTACTTAGGGGTGATTCAAAGGAACATAAACTTGTATAACATGCTTTTCATTATACCTTTATGAGCATTGAAAAACATACTTATAGTTGTCTTACCTCACCTAAATCCTCCAATCAATGACATGTATGGTTCAAAAAGTTTTGGTTAAAAAGTTTTATTTAGGATTCTCATAGGACCTTTTATAAGATCAAAGTTTCTTTCTAGACTTTTAGAACAGTTACTTAGGGGTGATTCAAAGGAACATAAACTTGTATAACATGCTTCTCATTATACCTTTATGAGCATACAAAAATTTACTTATAGTTGTCTTACCTCACCTAAATCCTCTAATCCATGACATGTATGGTTCAAAAAGTTTTGGTTAAAAAGTTTTATTTAGGATTCTCATAGGAACTTTTATAAGATCAAAGTTTCTTTCTAGTCTTTTAGAACAGTTACTTAGGGGTGATTCAAAGGAACATAAACTTGTATAACATGCTTCTCATTATACCTTTATGAGCATTGAAAAACATACTTATAGTTGTCTTACCTCACCTAAATCCTCCAATCCCTGACATGTATGTTCCAAAAAGTTTTGGTTAAAACGTTTTATTTAGGATTCTCATAGGACCTTTTAGAATATCAAAGTTTCTTTCCCGGTCTTTTAGAACGGTTACTTAGGGGTGATTCAAAGGAACATAAACTTGTATAACATGCTTCTCATTATACCTTTATGAGCATACAAAAACTTACTTATAGTTGTCTTACCTCACCTAAATCTTCCAATCCATGACATGTATGTTTCAAAAAGTTTTGGTTAAAAAGTTTTATTTATGATTCTCATAGGACCTTTTAGAATATCAAAGTTTCTTTCCCAGTCTTTTAGAACGGTTACTTAGGGGTGATTCAAAGGAACATAAACTTGTATAACATGCATCTCATTATACCTTTATGAGCATACAAAAACTTACTTATAGTTGTCTTACCTCACCTAAATCCTCCAATCAATGACATGTATGGTTCAAAAAGTTTTGGTTAAAAAGATTTATTTATGATTCTCATAGGACCTTTTAGAATATCAAAGTTTCTTTCCCAGTTTTTTAGAACAGTTACTTAGGGGTGATTCAAAGGAACATAAACTTGTATAACATGCATCTCATTATACCTTTATAAGCATACAAAAACTTACTTATAGTTGTCTTAGCTCACCTAAATCCTCCAATCCATGACATGTATGTTTCAAAAAGTTTTGTTTAAAAAGTTTTATTTAGGATTCTCATATGACCTTTTAGAAGATCAAAGTTTCTTTCCCAGTCTTTAGAACGGTTACTTAGGGGTGATTCAAAGGAACATAAACTTGTATAACATGCTTTTCATTATACCTTTATGAGCATACAAAAACTTACTTATAGTTGTCTTACCTCACCTAAATCCTCCAATCCATGACATGTATGTTTCAAAAAGTTTTGGTTAAAAAGTTTTATTTATGATTCTCATAGGACCTTTTAGAATATCAAAGTTTCTTTCCCAGTCTTTTAGAACGGTTACATAGGGGTGATTCAAAGGAACATAAACTTGTATAACATGCATCTCATTATACCTTTATGAGCATACAAAAACTTACTTATAGTTGTCTTACCTCACCTAAATCCTCCAATCAATGACATGTATGGTTCAAAAAGTTTTGGTTAAAAAGTTTTATTTATGATTCTCATAGGACCTTTTAGAATATCAAAGTTTCTTTCGCAGTTTTTTAGAACGGTTACTAAGGGGTGATTCAAAGGAACATAAACTTGTATAACATGCATCTCATTATACCTTTATGAGCATACAAAAACTTACTTATAGTTGTCTTACCTCACCTAAATCCTCCAATCAATGACATGTATGGTTCAAAAAGTTTTGGTTAAAAAGATTTATTTATGATTCTCATAGGACCTTTTAGAATATCAAAGTTTCTTTCCCAGTTTTTTAGAACGGTTACTTAGGGGTGATTCAAAGGAACATAAACTTGTATAACATGCATCTCATTATACCTTTATAAGCATACAAAAACTTACTTATAGTTGTCTTACCTCACCTAAATCCTCCAATCCATGACATGTATGTTTCAAAAAGTTTTGTTTAAAAAGTTTTATTTAGGATTCTCATATGACCTTTTAGAAGATCAAAGTTTCTTTCCCAGTCTTTAGAACGGTTACTTAGGGGTGATTCAAAGGAACATAAACTTGTATAACATGCTTTTCATTATACCTTTATGAGCATACAAAAACTTACTTATAGTTGTCTTACCTCACCTAAATCCTCCAATCCATGACATGTATGTTTCAAAAAGTTTTGGTTAAAAAGTTTTATTTATGATTCTCATAGGACCTTTTAGAATATCAAAGTTTCTTTCCCAGTCTTTTAGAACGGTTACTTAGGGGTGATTCAAAGGAACATAAACTTGTATAACATGCATCTCATTATACCTTTATGAGCATACAAAAACTTACTTATAGTTGTCTTACCTCACCTAAATCCTCCAATCAATGACATGTATGGTTCAAAAAGTTTTGGTTAAAAAGATTTATTTATGATTCTCATAGGACCTTTTAGAATATCAAAGTTTCTTTCCCAGTTTTTTAGAACGGTTACTTAGGGGTGATTCAAAGGAACATAAACTTGTATAACATGCATCTCATTATACCTTTATAAGCATACAAAAACTTACTTATAGTTGTCTTACCTCACCTAAATCCTCCAATCCATGACATGTATGTTTCAAAAAGTTTTGTTTAAAAAGTTTTATTTAGGATTCTCATATGACCTTTTAGAAGATCAAAGTTTCTTTCCCAGTCTTTAGAACGGTTACTTAGGGGTGATTCAAAGGAACATAAACTTGTATAACATGCTTTTCATTATACCTTTATGAGCATACAAAAACTTACTTATAGTTGTCTTACCTCACCTAAATCCTCCAATCCATGACATGTATGTTTCAAAAAGTTTTGGTTAAAAAGTTTTATTTATGATTCTCATAGGACCTTTTAGAATATCAAAGTTTCTTTCCCAGTCTTTTAGAACGGTTACTTAGGGGTGATTCAAAGGAACATAAACTTGTATAACATGCATCTCATTATACCTTTATAAGCATACAAAAACTTACTTATAGTTGTCTTACCTCACCTAAATCCTCCAATCCATGACATGTATGGTTCAAAAAGTTTTGGTTAAAAAGTTTTATTTAGGATTCTCATAGGACCTTTTATAAGATCAAAGTTTCTTTCTAGACTTTTAGAACAGTTACTTAGGGGTGATTCAAAGGAACATAAACTTGTATAACATGCATCTCATTATACCTTTATAAGCATACAAAAACTTACTTATAGTTGTCTTACCTCACCTAAATCCTCCAATCCATGACATGTATGGTTCAAAAAGTTTTTGTTAAAAAGTTTTATTTAGGATTCTCATAGGACCTTTTATAAGATCAAAGTTTCTTTCTAGACTTTTAGAACAGTTACTTAGGGGTGATTCAAAGGAACATAAACTTGTATAACATGCTTCTCTTTATACCTTTATGAGCATACAAAAACTTACTTATAGTTGTCTTACCTCACCTAAATCCTCCAATCAATGACATGTATGGTTCAAAAAGTTTTGGTTAAAAAGTTTTATTTAGGATTCTCATAGGACCTTTTATAAGATCAAAGTTTCTTTCTAGACTTTTAGAACAGTTACTTAGGGGTGATTCAAAGGAACATAAACTTGTATAACATGCTTCTCATTATACCTTTATGAGCATACAAAAATTTACTTATAGTTGTCTTACCTCACCTAAATCCTCCAATCCATGACATGTATGGTTCAAAAAGTTTTGGTTAAAAAGTTTTATTTAGGATTCTCATAGGACCTTTTATAAGATCAAAGTTTCTTTCTAGTCTTTTAGAACAGTTACTTAGGGGTGATTCAAAGGAACATAAACTTGTATAACATGCTTCTCATTATACCTTTATGAGCATTGAAAAACATACTTATAGTTGTCTTTGTTGGGATTTCAGAGACTTAGCTCTTATTCCATGATGGGAATGAAGAGACTAAGCTCATGAACAAGAAACAATAAATGGACAGAAACAATTTAAGGGAGACTAAATTGAATCTGTTTAAAGAGAGACCAACTAGTTTGAGATTGATTCAACTCTATTAGAGCTTTGTAGCCTAGAGAAGATCAAAACCAGTAAGCTAGTGGTTTATAGGAGCACTTAGCTATATGAAAACTAGACCAGGAGCTTAACTACTCATCAAGAGTGTTTACTCATGAATCTGGACAGAATCAGTAATTAGCAAGTGTTATCCTTAAGAAGAAGAGCATAAGAGAACCGCACCAAGCTTGTCTTGGTGAGAACCGATTCTACTTAGCTTTGACAAGAACACCTATCTATTTGAGACTTATCCAGGAGCTTAACATCACTTATAGAGTGTGTTTACTCATGAGGATTAAGAGAATCAGTAAGTAGAAGGTGTTGTTCTTGTAATATCCATGAAGAGCAGATTTGAGTTAGCTCTTGATTTAGCTATTGAAAAGCTAATCAAGAGCATAACAAGGGAGCATTGAAGCAACCCTAGATCATGTCTCTTCCTGGTTCTTATTGTGTTTGAGAGAGAGACACAATAAGGGAGAAGGATAGCATGAAAGAAAGACAAGAGAATAAGAGAATGAATCTAATTGTTGTTCAATTGATTGAGTATTACAAGTGTTGTTACATCTCTTTATATAGAGAATCCTAACAAGAAGGAGCCCTAGTTCTGATTACAATTCGAAATTTATCATGGAGGGAAGGTGAATTCATTTGAATTTGAATTCACTTGAAGACAAAAGGCAGATAAGTCCAAGAGGTGAAAGTGACAGCTCCTTGTGGTCCATGCTTGAAAGTGACAGCATGTCCTTGTGGTCCAGACCTTCTCCAACAGCTCTTTCCTCTCTATTTCGAACTCTTACAGACATGTCTCTTCTTTTGCACTTTGATAATCTCATCCTTGATAATTCAGACATCCGGACACCCCGGTTTTGCACATTATCAAGATACCCTTGTTTTGCACATTCTGAAGGTTGATCCGGATGTCCCTGATTTTGCACATCTCTTTTGTGCCTTGATAATGCATTTTGAGATGTCCCGGTTTTTGCACATTGACAGATGAGTCTTCTGTGCACTAGTTTTGCACCTTGAGATGAAGTCCCTGATTTTGCACATTGATTGTGCACTTCTTTGGGCTTCATCTCAAAGGCTGCTCTTCTTTCTTGACACACCAAAGCAGGTTGAGGAGGAGAGTCTTTGGCCTTCCTTAGTTATGTCCAGCCTTGCCTCTCCATTCCTTCTTCCTCTCTAATACTCCCCCGCAAGCTTGGGCATCGGGACACTAAAGGACCAAAGGCCAAGCTTGGAGATGCGGGAGCTACCTCATTAAAAACCTCCCTAAGTAAAACCTCATGGGATAAAACCTTAAGGAGGGAAAAAGAGTATAGCTACAACATCCCCTTGATGTAAGCTTTGACCTTGTTCCTTTGTGCATTTGAATGAGCAGGTTCTTTAGATTGCTTTCTCCTTTAGATTGCCTTCTCCATCTTGGATCAAGCTTCTCCATTGGACCAAGCTTCTCCATTGGACCTTCCATGACCTTGCCTCAAGTCTTAGCCTTCCTTCTTGTCACTCCTTGAGGCCTTTCCCTGTTACTCAATCTGCCCATGGTCTTACTCCTCCTTTAGGCCTCCTAATGAACCTTCACATCAAAGATTCAAAGAAGACTTGTTAAAGTAAAATGCCATGAGTTTAAGTATATGATTAAGCAATTGATAAGTAACTCAAGGAATTTAAGTGACTGAATGAAGACATAAAAAAAAAAACAGTGAGAGTTTAGGAGGTTAGCCTTTTCAATCTTTGGTTGTGGTTTGAGAAGAGTCTGATTTTAGGAGTTCCTCTTCGGTTTACTCCATTTCTTTGAGGTTTTACACCTCCCCCGGACTGTTAAGCTTCCTCCAAGCTTGTTGGCTTTAGACCTGGACATAAGCCACACCTTTAAACCTTCCCTTAAGCCATCTTGAAGTTGGAAGCACCATTTGTGAGTTGATTCATCAGTTGCATAACCGGTTCTAACTCCTCTTCTTTGGCTGCTCCTTAATAACTTTTCTGTGACCTTTGGAGCTATGTGAAGTCTTAACAGCCTTGATGGGTTGTTTAACTTGTAGCCTCCCTTTAGTATGGTCACCTTAAGGTCTGCTCCTTTGTTAGCTTCAGATTAACCACACCATGCTAAGAGCCAATCCTCCATCACTACTCCATCTTAGAGCAGCTTCAAGACTGATCTTCTTGACCATGATGGACACTGAGCCTTGAACCCAAGCTTCCATCACTGCCTCTTCTTGAAACAGCTTCTAGACTTGATTATCCAAGAAATCAGTGTTGCCTTTCTTGACTAACTTGTTGTAGCAGCCTCTGGACGCCTCTTCTTCTTAGGTAAGCTCAAGACCAGTGGGTACAGCCACTTAGAAACTGAACTCCAGCCCTTTTGTAAACTGTCCTCACTAGTTGGTTCATCATTCCACCTAAAAACACCAAGAGAACACACAACAATCCTCAAAATAACACAGCTTTGATCAGGAGCTATGTACTCTGATTTTTAAGTCATTGTGAGCTAAGGAGCTTCAAGGACAGAACTCAGAGAGAATGAGTGAAGTATAAGTAACCAGAGAATGAAAGAAAAAAATGCAGAGAATGAGAGAATGAATGAATGAACACATAAGCTCAGATTAAGAGATTATGGGCAGAGAATGAGAGTATAAATGAATGAGAGAATGAAGGGGAAGTTCAGGGACTGAGTTTTGCTCAGTTTGAGCTTTTGGTTTTGAGAACATTGACTGAGTTTTGCTCAGTTTACTCTCTGAATTTGCGGAAGCTTTGAGTGAGAAAGGGACAGAGTTTTCCTCTGTTTTCTATGGTTTTTGAGCTTGATTCAATCCTAGAATCTTATGCTCTGATACCATGTTGGGATTTCAGAGACTTAGCTCTTATTCCATGATGGGAATGAAGAGACTAAGCTCATGAACAAGAAACAATAAATGGACAGAAACAATTTAAGGGAGACTAAATTGAATCTGTTTAAAGAGAGACCAACTAGTTTGAGATTGATTCAACTCTATTAGAGCTTTGTAGCCTAGAGAAGATCAAAACCAGTAAGCTAGTGGTTTATAGGAGCACTTAGCTATATGAAAACTAGACCAGGAGCTTAACTACTCATCAAGAGTGTTTACTCATGAATCTGGACAGAATCAGTAATTAGCAAGTGTTATCCTTAAGAAGAAGAGCATAAGAGAACCGCACCAAGCTTGTCTTGGTGAGAACCGATTCTACTTAGCTTTGACAAGAACACCTATCTATTTGAGACTTATCCAGGAGCTTAACATCACTTATAGAGTGTGTTTACTCATGAGGATTAAGAGAATCAGTAAGTAGAAGGTGTTGTTCTTGTAATATCCATGAAGAGCAGATTTGAGTTAGCTCTTGATTTAGCTATTGAAAAGCTAATCAAGAGCATAACAAGGGAGCATTGAAGCAACCCTAGATCATGTCTCTTCCTGGTTCTTATTGTGTTTGAGAGAGAGACACAATAAGGGAGAAGGATAGCATGAAAGAAAGACAAGAGAATAAGAGAATGAATCTAATTGTTGTTCAATTGATTGAGTATTACAAGTGTTGTTACATCTCTTTATATAGAGAATCCTAACAAGAAGGAGCCCTAGTTCTGATTACAATTCGAAATTTATCATGGAGGGAAGGTGAATTCATTTGAATTTGAATTCACTTGAAGACAAAAGGCAGATAAGTCCAAGAGGTGAAAGTGACAGCTCCTTGTGGTCCATGCTTGAAAGTGACAGCATGTCCTTGTGGTCCAGACCTTCTCCAACAGCTCTTTCCTCTCTATTTCGAACTCTTACAGACATGTCTCTTCTTTTGCACTTTGATAATCTCATCCTTGATAATTCAGACATCCGGACACCCCGGTTTTGCACATTATCAAGATACCCTTGTTTTGCACATTCTGAAGGTTGATCCGGATGTCCCTGATTTTGCACATCTCTTTTGTGCCTTGATAATGCATTTTGAGATGTCCCGGTTTTTGCACATTGACAGATGAGTCTTCTGTGCACTAGTTTTGCACCTTGAGATGAAGTCCCTGATTTTGCACATTGATTGTGCACTTCTTTGGGCTTCATCTCAAAGGCTGCTCTTCTTTCTTGACACACCAAAGCAGGTTGAGGAGGAGAGTCTTTGGCCTTCCTTAGTTATGTCCAGCCTTGCCTCTCCATTCCTTCTTCCTCTCTAATAGTCTTACCTCACCTAAATCCTCCAATCCCTGACATGTATGTTCCAAAAAGTTTTGGTTAAAACGTTTTATTTAGGATTCTCATAGGACCTTTTAGAATATCAAAGTTTCTTTCCCGGTCTTTTAGAACGGTTACTTAGGGGTGATTCAAAGGAACATAAACTTGTATAACATGCTTCTCATTATACCTTTATGAGCATACAAAAACTTACTTATAGTTGTCTTACCTCACCTAAATCCTCCAATCCATGACATGTATGTTTCAAAAAGTTTTGGTTAAAAAGTTTTATTTATGATTCTCATAGGACCTTTTAGAATATCAAAGTTTCTTTCCCAGTCTTTTAGAACGGTTACTTAGGGGTGATTCAAAGGAACATAAACTTGTATAACATGCATCTCATTATACCTTTATGAGCATACAAAAACTTACTTATAGTTGTCTTACCTCACCTAAATCCTCCAATCAATGACATGTATGGTTCAAAAAGTTTTGGTTAAAAAGATTTATTTATGATTCTCATAGGACCTTTTAGAATATCAAAGTTTCTTTCCCAGTTTTTTAGAACGGTTACTTAGGGGTGAATCAAAGGAACATAAACTTGTATAACATGCATCTCATTATACCTTTATAAGCATACAAAAACTTACTTATAGTTGTCTTAGCTCACCTAAATCCTCCAATCCATGACATGTATGTTTCAAAAAGTTTTGTTTAAAAAGTTTTATTTAGGATTCTCATATGACCTTTTAGAAGATCAAAGTTTCTTTCCCAGTCTTTAGAACGGTTACTTAGGGGTGATTCAAAGGAACATAAACTTGTATAACATGCTTTTCATTATACCTTTATGAGCATACAAAAACTTACTTATAGTTGTCTTACCTCACCTAAATCCTCCAATCCATGACATGTATGTTTCAAAAAGTTTTGGTTAAAAAGTTTTATTTGTGATTCTCATAGGACCTTTTAGAATATCAAAGTTTCTTTCCCAGTCTTTTAGAACGGTTACTTAGGGGTGATTCAAAGGAACATAAACTTGTATAACATGCATCTCATTATACCTTTATGAGCATACAAAAACTTACTTATAGTTGTCTTACCTCACCTAAATCCTCCAATCAATGACATGTATGGTTCAAAAAGTTTTGGTTAAAAAGATTTATTTATGATTCTCATAGGACCTTTTAGAATATCAAAGTTTCTTTCCCAGATTTTTAGAACGGTTACTTAGGGGTGATTCAAAGGAACATAAACTTGTATAACATGCATCTCATTATACCTTTATAAGCATACAAAAACTTACTTATAGTTGTCTTACCTCACCTAAATCCTCCAATCCATGACATGTATGTTTCAAAAAGTTTTGTTTAAAAAGTTTTATTTAGGATTCTCATATGACCTTTTAGAAGATCAAAGTTTCTTTCCCAGTCTTTAGAACGGTTACTTAGGGGTGATTCAAAGGAACATAAACTTGTATAACATGCTTTTCATTATACCTTTATTATTGATCATGATTAGATCAAATGTGCAAAGGCTGTGTATTATCAAAATATGCACAAGTCTTGCACATTTGATAATGTACAAAGTTGGGGACATCATATTTGATAAGGCGCCTAATTCAGACCTAAGAAGAAGAAGAGAGCCGTTGGAGTTAGAGAGAGAGCCGTTAGGGTTTAGGAGGAAAGCTTTGTCTGGTGGGGACCACAAGTGGTCCACACCCTTTCTCTCACCTCCTGCCACGGTTCAGAGCATCTCAGACCTGGTCCCTCTTCATTTTGTCTTGTATCTTCTTTAGGTTAAACAACATGTGTGTTGGAAGTCTTATATAAAGGATGTAACCACAAATGAATGAACTTAAGGGTTTTGAAACCTCATTCTCTCTTGTGCTGCGCCTCCATCTCTCACTCTTACTAAGAACCCTAATGTTTATACTCTAAAAACTCTCATGGTATCAGAGAAATGTTCCTCATTCTCTTGATTCTCTCTCTTTGATTCATCTCTATCTCGGCTGCAGCACTCTCGGTCCAAAACCCTAAATCTCTCTCTCTTCATTCTTCCGGTTTCTAAAGCTTCTATTCTTCAAGTTCTCTCATTCTCTCTGGTCTAAAACCCTCAATCTGGTTCTTAAGCTCTCATTCTCTCAGTTTCTTTAAACTCTCGGTCCAAAAGAAAGCCCTAAGTCTCTCGGTCCTAATCTTGTTCAGTCTCGGCTTCTCAGTCTTCAACTACTCTCTCTCAGTCTCTTACCATGGAAGATACAGCTCACATCAACTCAAGCTTGAGGCCTACTGTTGTCCCTGTTATGCTCAAAGGAATCAACTACAGGACATGGCAAAGGACCATCAAGACAGCCATTTGTGGAAGAGGATTGTGGGATCACATCCTGGAGGATAAAACACCAACTGAAGAAGATGAAGCCAAGAAGAAGGATGAGGAAACCAAGAAGGCAGAAGCTAAATGGTTTCAAGAAGATCAGCTTGTGCTTGGGTTTCTCCAAAACTCTCTTGACCCATCCATCCTTGAAGCTTATTCTCATTGTGAGACAGCCAAGTCACTGTGGGATACTCTCAAGAAGATTTATGGGGATGTCTCCAATCTCAGTAGGGTTTATGAGGTTAAGAAAGCCATTAGTGAGCTGAAACAAGAAGACCATGACTTTACCAAGTATCTTGGGAAGTTCTCTTCAGCATGGTCTGAACTTGAGATGCTAAGGCCAAGCACTTTAAACCCCAAGGTTCTCATTGAGAGAAAGGAGCAAGACAAGATCTTTGGCCTTCTACTCAACTTGAATCCGGTTTACAATGATGCCATCATGAAGATCCTAAGGGAGACTACACTTCCTGATTTTGAAGAGGTGTGCTCAAGGCTCCAAAAGGAAGAAGGAAACATTGGTTTGTTTGGAGGAAAGGGGGAGTTGGTGACTGCCAACAAAGCCGGCTTTAAACCTGAGGAGAAGAAGGCGCCATTTTGTGATCATTGCAAGAGGAAAGGCCACTCCAAGGATAAGTGTTGGGTCCTTCATCCTCACCTCAAACCAGACAAGTTTAAGAACTCAAGGGCAAATGCAAACATCTCACAAGAAGCTGTGAATGAACCAGCCTCCACTTCAGCTCAAGGAGGGGAGCTTGCACTCTACACAGCCACTGAGTATGTCAAGAAGAGTGACCTTGAGGATCTCATCAAGGCTTATGCCTCTAAACTCTCTGGTATCTCTTTATTTTCACACAAATTGCTTAGTAAAACTGATCATAAGTTGGTAGTAGATTCAGGAGCTTCTCACCATATGATTAGTAATGCTAAGTTGTTGGAGAACATTAAACCTGCCCTAGGAAGAGTAACTATAGCTGATGGTCAAGGGATTCCAATAATAGGTACAGGAAAGTTGAGATTATTTAACAAGGAAAGTGATGCATTCTATGTTCCTAAGTTTAAATCTAACTTGCTGTCGGTTAAAAGGATCACTAAAGACTTGAATTGCAATGTTATCTTTGGGCCTAATGAAGTTTGTTTTCAGGATATTAAGAATGGAAAGGTTATTGGAAGAGGTGGTACACAAGATGAGCTTTACCTCCTTGAAGACACTTCTCCAAGCAACTCGGATACTTTAGCTTTTAAATCCTGTTTTTCTTTCAATCAAAATGTCCTATGGCATGCTAGACTAGGACATCCTCATGCTCGTGCTTTGAACTTAATGTTGCCTAATGTTAGCTTTGATCATTCAACTTGTGAAGCTTGTATTCTTGGCAAATATTGTAGAACTGTCTTTCCTAAATCAACTACTCTCTATGAACATTGATTTTGTGACCTTCATAGATGAAAAATCTAAATATACTTGGGTAACTTTGCTTCCATCTAAAGATAGGGTGTTTGATGCATTTTTAAATTTCCAAAACTATGTTACTAATCAGTTTAATGCCAAGATCAAAGTGTTTAGGTCAGATAATGGAGGAGAGTATACAAGCCAAAGATTCAAAGCTCACTTGAACAAATGTGGGATCCTTCATCAAACAAGCTGTCCCCATACTCCCCAACAAAATGGTGTGGCTGAAAGGAAGAATAGACACCTCATGGAAGCTGCTAGGTCCATGATGTTCCACACCAATGTTCCTAAGAGATTTTGGGGAGATGCAGTGTTGGCAGCATGCTATCTCATCAACAGGATCCCAACTAGAGTTCTTCAAGACATTTCACCATATGAGGTATTGAACAAAGCCAAACCATTTATTGAACACTTACGTGTGTTTGGTTGTGTTTGTTTTGTATATATCTCAGGAGATCAAAGGAACAAGCTAGATGCTAAGAGCACAATGTTAGAATATGAGATTTAGATTGAGAGAATAAAGTAGAATTGATTAGAATTGTGAAGAACACACCAAGAACCAAATTAGGGTTCTTGTGCACTTAGAGAGTAAAAGAAGCAGCTGTAAGAGAAGAATAATTCTCTATATTAGTTAAACAGGTTACAACAAGTATATATATACTAGCTACTCTAGGGTTTTACAAAGAATTAAAACGAGTGAGTTTCAACGGTCATAAAAGAGTGACTGTTTTTGTCTTCTTATGAATATAGTTCACTATATTCAATATAGCTCACGTCCAGTATAGTTCACTATATTCAATATAGTTCACGTCCAGTATAGTTCACTATGTGATCTCCATATCAATACTCCCCCTCAAGCTTGAATTCAAGGATTGAATCAAGCTTGGAGTGACAATGGAGATCTACCTCATTAAAAACCTTCATGAAGAAAACCACTTGGGATAAAACTTCATGAAGGGAAAAAGAGTGTAGTCTCCACAGCCTTAGGGGATTCAGAAAGCTCAATGAGTCCAAGCTTGGTGTGAATGGCCTCACACACCTTCAAGCTAGCTGCCTTGGTGAAGACATCAGCTAGCTGCTCTTCACTTCTTGTGAAACAAGGTAACACTACTCCTTGCTCAATCATCTGCCTCACCTTGTGACAATCCACTTCTATATGCTTGGTTCTTTCATGGAAGACTGAGTTGGATGCAATGTGAATAGCTGCTTGATTGTCACAGTGCATGGTGATTGGTTTTGAAGTTTCAATCCCCAAATCCACAAGAAGACCCTTGATCCACGCCAACTCTGTTGCTAGTTTCCTCATGGCTCTATACTCGGCTTCAGCACTAGAACATGACACTATCTTCTGCTTCTTGCTCTTCCAAGTAACAAGGTTTCCTCCAATGAAGGTGCAGTATCCAGTGGTAGACCTCCTGTCCACTCTATCTCCTGCCCAATCAGCATCACAATATCCAACTATTTCTGTGCTTTGATTGCAGCCCATCCAAATGCCTTGACCCGGAGTGCCACTTAGATATCTGAGTATCCTTTCCACCATGTCCCAATGATGCATCTTTGGTGCTTGCATATGTTGACTTATCTGGTTCACAGCAAAGCACAAATCAGGTCTGGTTATGGTTAAGTAGATTAGCTTACCAACCATCCTTCTATAGTAAGTGATGTCCTCAAATGGTATGTCTTCAAGCTCCCCCTCTTTTATGACTTTGTAGCCTTCCTCCAATGGTGTCTTGGCTGGTTTTGATCCAATCTTTCCTGCTTCATTCAACAAATCAAGTGTGTACTTCCTTTGAGATAAGAAGAGTCCTTCATCAGACCGACAGACTTCTATCCCAAGGAAGTACTTTAGAGTACCAAGATCCTTAATGTCAAATACAGATTTAAGATAAGCTTTAGTTTCTTGGATACCTGATTTATTACTCCCTGAAATGATAATGTCATCCACATAAACAAGGATGACAATGATACCTTCCTGATCTTGTAGAGTGAACAAAGTATGATCTCCTTCAGACCTCTTAAATCCTCTTTGCATAAGGGTTGAGCTCAGCTTATGGTACCACGCTCTAGGTGATTGCTTGAGTCCATAGATAGCTTTCTTTAGCCTTAGAACATTCCCTGGTTTCACAATGCTCTCAAGACCAGAAGGTGGTCTCATGTATACCTCATCTTCAAGCTCTCCTTGAAGGAATGCATTCTTGACATCCATTTGCCAAAGTTCCCAATCAAGGTTTGTTGCTAAAGACAAGATGATCCTAACTGTGTGAAGCTTAGCCACTGGTGCAAAGGTGTCCAAGTAATCCTTTCCATAGGTTTGAGTAAAGCCTCTTGCAACCAGCCTTGCTTTGTATCTCTCCACTTCTCCATCACTTCTATACTTGATAGTAAAAACCCATTTAGAAGTTACTGCCATCTTTCCTCTAGGAAGTTCAGATTCATACCAAGTCTCATTGTTCTCCATTGCTTTGATCTCCTCATCCACAGCCTGCATCCATCTCTTATCTCCCTTTGCTTCTTCATAGGTTGTTGGTACTTCTTCTTGATCCAACTTTCCAATGAACACTTGATGCTCCAAAGGTACATGAGCTAAACTGCAAACGGCTTGAATGGGATGAGCTACTGCATTGCTGTTGAAGAACACTCTAGTTTTCATCCATTCTGATGGATCCTTTTTCTCCCTTGTACTCCTCCTTAGTGCTTGAATTTGTTGGTTCATTTGCTGCACAATCTCCTCTTCATTCTGATTACCCACTCCCTCAGGTTCTAACTCATGTTCTTCATGCTCTTCAACACCAGCTTGATTATGTGTAGCAGAATCAGTTTGTTGCGGTTCTGCTTGCCCTGATTCTAACTCATGTTCTTCATGCTCTTCAACACCAGCTTGATTATGTGTAGCAGAATCAGTTTGTTGCGGTTCTGCTTGCCCTGATTCTGATTCTGATTTGTCCCCCTCATGATCAAGATGGGGTTGTTGTGAGTCTTCCACAGGTGCATCCAAGGCTGGAGTAGGTTGTGTGTGTGTTGTAACCGGTTCTTGTGGTACACTAATGCCAAGACTCTCCATGATTCTTCTTAAGTTAGCAGCTCTATCTGATTGAGACGTAGGAAGATCCTTCAAGCTGTCCCAATTTTTCTCATCATAGAAGCTTTTTGTCTCCATGAATTTCACATCTCTGGAGATTAGAACCTTCCTTGTTTCAGGTACATAACACTTGTATCCTCTTTGTGTTGTGGAGTAACCAATAAACATAGCTTTGGTGCTCTTAGTATCCAACTTATCCCTCTGTTCTCCTGGTATTAACACAAAGCAGATACACCCAAACACACGTAAGTGGTTAACTAATGGATTGGTCTTGTTTAGTACCTGAAATGGAGATTGATCCTTAAGAACTCTTGTGGGAGTTCTGTTGATCAAATAACAAGCTGTCATGACTGCATCTCCCCAAAACTTCTTAGGAACATTCTTGTAGAACATCATGGACCTTGCAACCTCCATTAAATGTCTATTCTTCCTCTCAGCCACTCCATTTTGTTGTGGGGTATAAGGACAGCTAGTTTGATGAAGAATTCCATACTTTGACAAATGTTGTTTGAAGGCATTGCTTGTGTACTCACCACCATTGTCTGATCTAAAAATTTTGATCTTAGCATTGAAATGGTTAGTAACATGACTTTGGAAATTCATAAAGGCTTCTAGCACCCTATCCTTAGTTTGCATCAGTGTTATCCAAGTATATTTAGATTTTTCATCAATGAATGTGACAAAGTACTTATGGTTTTCTCTAGACACACAAGGAGCAGTCCATACATCAGAGTGAACAAGATCAAAGCAACTTTCATAAGTAGTTTTAGAAGCTGGAAAAACAGATTTGCAATGTTTACCAAGGATACAAGCCTCACAATCATCATTTTTAAAAGAAACAGAAGGTAATAAGAGTCCTAAAGCCCTAGAGTGTGGATGTCCTAATCTAGCATGCCAAATAGAATCATCCACACCAACACAAGTAGATAAAGCAGTAGATAAAGCAGCAGATAGTTCAGAAGAGGGATTGGTGTCTTCAACCGTGTAGAGCTCATCCTTTGTCACACCTTTCCCAATCAACTTACTTGTTTTAATATCCTGAAACACAACATCATTAGGACTGAAAATAACATTGCAATTCAAATCAGTGGCTATTCTTTTTACAGAAACTAAGTTTGATGTAAAACTAGGCATAAAGAAGGCTTTAGATTCTTTGTTAAACATTTTCAAATTTCCTATGCCTTGTATTGGAATTTTATCACCATTTGCAATCACTACACTTCCTAAGGCAGGTTCAACATTGTTTATCAACCTAGAATCACTTATCATATGATGAGAGGCTCCTGAATCAATAATCAAAGGTTTCAGTTTGTTTGATGCAAATAGAGAAGTACCAAGGACCATACCAGAGTTCTCCTTGAGAGCTTTGATGAGAGCCTCAAGGTCTGACCTCCTTACCACATCATTCTGAGCAGTCACAGCTGGTGTTTGATGAACCACCATTGCTCTTCCTTCATCACATTGCTGCATTGAAGAAGAACCTGGTCCAGCTGCACCATATGAATAGTTTGCCCTTTGATCTTTGAACCTGTTGTTGTGAGATGAGGGTCTGAGGTTAGGGTGGAGGCGCCAGCATCTGTCCTTCAAATGCCCACTCTTCTTGCAAAAATCACACATCAAGACTCTTCTCTGGTCGCCTCCATAGTTCTTCCTCTCATCAGCCTTGTACAGCCCTTTGTTTGCGGTTACCAGCTCTCCTTTTCCTTTGAACAACCCAAATGAGCCTTGTTCCTTCTGAATTTGCCCACACACATCATCAATGTCAGGTAGAGTCTCTGCTCTTAGGATATGCTTGATCAAGGAGTTATAGGATGAGTTCAAGGTGAGCAGAAGAGCAAAGACTTTATCTTGCTCTCTCCTTTCTTGCAACACCAAAGGATCACTGCTTGGTGGCCTTAGCATCTCCAACTCTGACCACAGTGAGCTAAACTTCCCAAAATGAGCTTTAAACTCCACATCTTCTTGCTGGAGATTGTTAATGGCCAGCTTCACTTCAAAGACTCTTGTTAAGTTTGATTTATTTCCATAAACCTTCTCAAGAGTATCCCACAGCTGCTTAGAAGTCACACAATAAGAGTAGGCTTCCAAAAGGTGCTGGTCCAGTGAGCTTTGGAGTATAGAAAGCACATTCTGGTCCCCTTGCATCCACGCCTCTTCTTCTGCTTCAGCTGCCTCTTCGAGAGACTCATCACTGCCTTTAGTCTCTGCCTCAGCTCCTTTCTTGGCTTCAGCTTCAGACCTGGCCTTAAACACCTTCTGTGGAGCAGTGTCACTCAGAATATACTTCCACAGGCCTCTGCCTCCAAGAGCAGACTTCACCATCCTAGCCCAAACAATGTAGTTTGAGCCTTTCAAAATCACAGGAATAACAACTCTTGAGTTCTCCATTGCTAAGACTGATATGAAGCAAGGAGGGAGTATTCAAGATGAGATATTTGTAGCAGAAGGTTTCTCAAACCAAATAGACCACACGCAAAGGTAAAGAACCAGAGAAGAATGCTTAAGAACTGAAACTCTTAAGAACAGGGAGAATTTATCAAGAACTCTCAAGAACAGCTTTCAAAAACAGTGAAATGAGATTTTAGAATCAGAAATTGCGGAAGTAGTGAAGGTACAGGAGCTTATAGCTCTGATACCATGTTAGAATATGAGATTTAGATTGAGAGAATAAAGTAGAATTGATTAGAATTGTGAAGAACACACCAAGAACCAAATTAGGGTTCTTGTGCACTTAGAGAGTAAAAGAAGCAGCTGTAAGAGAAGAATAATTCTCTATATTAGTTAAACAGGTTACAACAAGTATATATATACTAGCTACTCTAGGGTTTTACAAAGAATTAAAACGAGTGAGTTTCAACGGTCATAAAAGAGTGACTGTTTTTGTCTTCTTATGAATATAGTTCACTATATTCAATATAGCTCACGTCCAGTATAGTTCACTATATTCAATATAGTTCACGTCCAGTATAGTTCACTATGTGATCTCCATATCAATACACAAGGTGTATGTTTCTTGGATACTCCACAACTCAGAAGGGCTACAAGTGTTTTGATCCAAGCAACAACAGGACCTATGTTTCAAGGGATGTTAAGTTCATTGAGGGGCAGAGTTACTATGAGAAGAAGGATTGGGAAGGTTTGAAAGACCTCTCAAGATCACCTTCTGATTTGGCTACAAGTTTGAAGTACTTGTTGGATCACTTGGGCAATGACACCCCACGGCCAGAAAAGGCTAAGACACCTACCCAGGAAGCTCAACAAGAGGATACTGAACCAGCAACACACACTCAGGAACCGGCTCAATCTCAAGAAGACACTCTACCTCAAGATCAGAACCAAGTGGACTTGGATATGGATGAGGATGAGATGGTTTATCAAGAGGCAGTGGGTAATGAGGAAGTGGTTGATCAACAGGTTCAGCAACTCAGGAGAAGCACAAGGGAAAAGAAAGATCCATCAGAATGGATGAAGACAAGAGTCTACTACAACAACCAAGCAGTAGCTCATCCTAGTCAGTCTACTTGTTCTATTGACTTGCTACCATCTAGTCACAAGGCCTTTCTTGGAAAGATTGAGCTAAACCAAGTTCCTAAGACTTATGAAGAGGCTGAGGGTATCAAGGTTTGGATGGATGCAGTAAAGGATGAGAAAGAAGCTATGGAGAGGAACCATACTTGGATTGTAGAGAAGCTGCCGAAAAAGAAGAAGACTGTTAGCTCTAAATGGGTCTTCACAATCAAGTATAAAAGCAATGGAGACATAGAGAGGTACAAGGCAAGGCTAGTAGCAAGGGGATTCACTCAAACCTATGGAGAAGACTATACAGATACCTTTGCACCAGTGGCTAAACTTCACACAGTGAGAGTCACATTGAGCTTAGCCACCAACCTCTCATGGAATCTATGGCAAATGGATGTGAAGAATGCTTTTCTACAAGGTGAACTTGAAGAGGAAGTGTATATGACTCCACCACCAGGTTTAAAGCACTTGTGTAAAGATGGTGAAGTATTGAGGTTGAGAAGGGCAATTTATGGCTTGAAGCAATCACCAAGGGCATGGTACCATAAACTCAGTCACACTCTCATGGACCATGGTTTCAAGAAGTCTCAATCTGATCACACATTATTCACGCTTCAAAGTGCCCAAGGAGTGGTGGTAGTTCTGATATATGTGGATGATTTGATTATCACAGGAAGTGATAATGATGGGATTCAGTCTACAAAGGATTTCCTCAAGAGTTCCTTTGATATTAAAGACCTTGGAGAGTTGAAGTACTTCTTGGGCATTGAAGTTTGCAGATTCAATGATGGGTTGTTTCTGTCCCAAAGGAAGTATGTTAAGGACTTGTTGACAGAAACAAGTATGCTTGATTGCAAGATTGCAAAGACTCCTCTTGAAGATGGCTACCAAGTCAATAGAAAGGGGGAGAAATCAGATGAAGTCAAGTTCAAGGATGTCTCATTGTATAGGAGGCTGGTTGGGAAGCTTATCTACCTCACTCTCACAAGACCAGACTTGTGCTTTGCTGTGAATCAAATTAGTCAACATATGCAATCACCCACAGTGTATCATTGGAGTTTGATTGAGAGGATACTCAGATATCTCAAAGGATCAACTGAACAAGGTATTTGGATGGGTAAGAATGAGAGCACAGAGATTGTTGGCTATTGTGATGCAGATTGGGCTGGAGATAAGAGTGATAGGAGATCAACCACCGGCTATTGTACCTTCATTGGAGGCAACTTGGTAACTTGGAAGACAAAGAAGCAGAAGGTGGTATCTTGTTCTAGTGCTGAAGCTGAGTATAGGGCAATGAGGAAGCTTGCAACCGAGTTGACATGGCTGAAAGCTTTGCTTAAGGACTTTGGCATAGAGCAATCAAGTCCAATCACCTTCCATTGTGACAACCAGGCTGCTATTCACATTGCAACCAACTCAGTGTTTCATGAGAGGACAAAACACATTGAGATTGATTGTCACAAGGTAAGGGAGAAGATTGAAGATGGAACCATTCTGCCTTGTTACACAAAGAGTGAAGATCAGCTTGCAGACATCTTCACAAAGGCTGCTAGTCTCAAGGTTTGCACTCATGTCTTTGGCAAACTAGGACTAGTGGCTATCCATGATTAGAACTCTCCTGACTCATGAGCAGCATACTCTTTTTCCCTTGGTGTGGTTTTGTCCCAAGTGGTTTTCCACATCAAGGTTTTTTAATGAGGTGTTGCCATGATCATTCCAAGTTCAGTCTTTAGGGTGATTCCAAAGTCTGAACTTGAGGGGGAGTATTGATCATGATTAGATCAAATGTGCAAAGGCTGTGTATTATCAAAATATGCACAAGTCTTGCACATTTGATAATGTACAAAGTTGGGGACATCATATTTGATAAGGCGCCTAATTCAGACCTAAGAAGAAGAAGAGAGCCGTTGGAGTTAGAGAGAGAGCCGTTAGGGTTTAGGAGGAAAGCTTTGTCTGGTGGGGACCACAAGTGGTCCACACCCTTTCTCTCACCTCCTGCCACGGTTCAGAGCATCTCAGACCTGGTCCCTCTTCATTTTGTCTTGTATCTTCTTTAGGTTAAACAACATGTGTGTTGGAAGTCTTATATAAAGGATGTAACCACAAATGAATGAACTTAAGGGTTTTGAAACCTCATTCTCTCTTGTGCTGCGTCTCCATCTCTCACTCTTACTAAGAACCCTAATGTGTATACTCTAAAAACTCTCATTTATGAGCATACAAAAACTTACTTATAGTTGTCTTACCTCACCTAAATCCTCCAATCCATGACATGTATGTTTCAAAAAGTTTTGGTTAAAAAGTTTTATTTATGATTCTCATAGGACCTTTTAGAATATCAAAGTTTCTTTCCCAGTCTTTTAGAACGGTTACTTAGGGGTGATTCAAAGGAACATAAACTTGTATAACATGCATCTCATTATACCTTTATAAGCATACAAAAACTTACTTATAGTTGTCTTACCTCACCTAAATCCTCCAATCCATGACATGTATGGTTCAAAAAGTTTTGGTTAAAAAGTTTTATTTAGGATTCTCATAGGACCTTTTATAAGATCAAAGTTTCTTTCTAGACTTTTAGAACAGTTACTTAGGGGTGATTCAAAGGAACATAAACTTGTATAACATGCATCTCATTATACCTTTATAAGCATACAAAAACTTACTTATAGTTGTCTTACCTCACCTAAATCCTCCAATCCATGACATGTATGGTTCAAAAAGTTTTGGTTAAAAAGTTTTATTTAGGATTCTCATAGGACCTTTTATAAGATCAAAGTTTCTTTCTAGACTTTTAGAACAGTTACTTAGGGGTGATTCAAAGGAACATAAACTTGTATAACATGCTTCTCTTTATACCTTTATGAGCATACAAAAACTTACTTATAGTTGTCTTACCTCACCTAAATCCTCCAATCAATGACATGTATGGTTCAAAAAGTTTTGGTTAAAAAGTTTTATTTAGGATTCTCATAGGACCTTTTATAAGATCAAAGTTTCTTTCTAGACTTTTAGAACAGTTACTTAGGGGTGATTCAAAGGAACATAAACTTGTATAACATGCTTCTCATTATACCTTTATGAGCATACAAAAATTTACTTATAGTTGTCTTACCTCACCTAAATCCTCCAATCCATGACATGTATGGTTCAAAAAGTTTTGGTTAAAAAGTTTTATTTAGGATTCTCATAGGACCTTTTATAAGATCAAAGTTTCTTTCTAGTCTTTTAGAACAGTTACTTAGGGGTGATTCAAAGGAACATAAACTTGTATAACATGCTTCTCATTATACCTTTATGAGCATTGAAAAACATACTTATAGTTGTCTTACCTCACCTAAATCCTCCAATCCCTGACATGTATGTTCCAAAAAGTTTTGGTTAAAACGTTTTATTTAGGATTCTCATAGGACCTTTTAGAATATCAAAGTTTCTTTCCCGGTCTTTTAGAACGGTTACTTAGGGGTGATTCAAAGGAACATAAACTTGTATAACATGCTTCTCATTATACCTTTATGAGCATACAAAAACTTACTTATAGTTGTCTTACCTCACCTAAATCCTCCAATCCATGACATGTATGTTTCAAAAAGTTTTGGTTAAAAAGTTTTATTTATGATTCTCATAGGACCTTTTAGAATATCAAAGTTTCTTTCCCAGTCTTTTAGAACGGTTACTTAGGGGTGATTCAAAGGAACATAAACTTGTATAACATGCATCTCATTATACCTTTATGAGCATACAAAAACTTACTTATAGTTGTCTTACCTCACCTAAATCCTCCAATCAATGACATGTATGGTTCAAAAAGTTTTGGTTAAAAAGATTTATTTATGATTCTCATAGGACCTTTTAGAATATCAAAGTTTCTTTCCCAGTTTTTTAGAACGGTTACTTAGGGGTGATTCAAAGGAACATAAACTTGTATAACATGCATCTAATTATACCTTTATAAGCATACAAAAACTTACTTATAGTTGTCTTAGCTCACCTAAATCCTCCAATCCATGACATGTATGTTTCAAAAAGTTTTGTTTAAAAAGTTTTATTTAGGATTCTCATATGACCTTTTAGAAGATCAAAGTTTCTTTCCCAGTCTTTAGAACGGTTACTTAGGGGTGATTCAAAGGAACATAAACTTGTATAACATGCTTTTCATTATACCTTTATGAGCATACAAAAACTTACTTATAGTTGTCTTACCTCACCTAAATCCTCCAATCCATGACATGTATGTTTCAAAAAGTTTTGGTTAAAAAGTTTTATTTATGATTCTCATAGGACCTTTTAGAATATCAAAGTTTCTTTCCCAGTCTTTTAGAACGGTTACATAGGGGTGATTCAAAGGAACATAAACTTGTATAACATGCATCTCATTATACCTTTATGAGCATACAAAAACTTACTTATAGTTGTCTTACCTCACCTAAATCCTCCAATCAATGACATGTATGGTTCAAAAAGTTTTGGTTAAAAAGTTTTATTTATGATTCTCATAGGACCTTTTAGAATATCAAAGTTTCTTTCCCAGTTTTTTAGAACGGTTACTAAGGGGTGATTCAAAGGAACATAAACATGTATAACATGCATCTCATTATACCTTTATAAGCATACAAAAACTTACTTATAGTTGTCTTACCTCACCTAAATCCTCCAATCCATGACATGTATGTTTCAAAAAGTTTTGTTTAAAAAGTTTTATTTAGGATTCTCATATGACCTTTTAGAAGATCAAAGTTTCTTTCCCAGTCTTTAGAACGGTTACTTAGGGGTGATTCAAAGGAACATAAACTTGTATAACATGCTTTTCATTATAACTTTATGAGCAAACAAAAACTTACTTATAGGTATCTTACCTCACCTAAATCCTCCAATCCATGACATGTATGTTTCAAAAAGTTTTGGTTAAAAAGTTTTATTTATGATTCTCATAGGACCTTTTAGAATATCAAAGTTTCTTTCCCAGTTTTTTAGAACGGTTACTAAGGGGTGATTCAAAGGAACATAAACATGTATAACATGCATCTCATTATACCTTTATGAGCATACAAAAACTTACTTATAGTTGTCTTACCTCACCTAAATCCTCCAATCAATGACATGTATGGTTCAAAAAGTTTTGGTTAAAAAGTTTTATTTATGATTCTCATAGGACCTTTTAAAATATCAAAGTTTCTTTCCCAGTTTTTTAGAACGGTTACTAAGGGGTGATTCAAAGGAACATAAACTTGTATAACATGCATCTCATTATACCTTTATAAGCATACAAAAATTTACTTATAGTTGTCTTACCTCACCTAAATCCTCCAATCCATGACTTGTATGTTTCAAAAAGTTTTGTTTAAAAAGTTTTATTTAGGATTCTCATATGACCTTTTAGAAGATCAAAGTTTCTTTCCCAGTCTTTAGAACGGTTACTTAGGGGTGATTCAAAGGAACATAAACTTGTATAACATGCTTTTCATTATACCTTTATGAGCATACAAAAACTTACTTATAGTTGTCTTACCTCACCTAAATCCTCCAATCAATGACATGTATATTGATCATGATTAGATCAAATGTGCAAAGGCTGTGTATTATCAAAATATGCACAAGTCTTGCACATTTGATAATGTACAAAGTTGGGGACATCATATTTGATAAGGCGCCTAATTCAGACCTAAGAAGAAGAAGAGAGCCGTTGGAGTTAGAGAGAGAGCCGTTAGGGTTTAGGAGGAAAGCTTTGTCTGGTGGGGACCACAAGTGGTCCACACCCTTTCTCTCACCTCCTGCCACGGTTCAGAGCATCTCAGACCTGGTCCCTCTTCATTTTGTCTTGTATCTTCTTTAGGTTAAACAACATGTGTGTTGGAAGTCTTATATAAAGGATGTAACCACAAATGAATAAACTTAAGGGTTTTGAAACCTCATTCTCTCTTGTGCTGCGCCTCCATCTCTCACTCTTACTAAGAACCCTAATGTTTATACTCTAAAAACTCTCATGGTATCAGAGCAATGTTCCTCATTCTCTTGATTCTCTCTCTTTGATTCATCTCTATCTCGGCTGCAGCACTCTCGGTCCAAAACCCTAAATCTCTCTCTCTTCATTCTCCCGGTTTCTAAAGCTTCTATTCTTCAAGTTCTCTCATTCTCTCTGGTCTAAAACACTCAATCTGGTTCTTAAGCTCTCATTCTCTCAGTTTCTTTAAACTCTCGGTCCAAAAGAAAGCCCTAAGTCTCTCGGTCCTAATCTTGTTCAGTCACGGCTTCTCAGTCTTTAACTACTCTCTCTCAGTCTCTTACCATGGAAGATACAGCTCACATCAACTCAAGCTTGAGGCCTACTGTTGTTCCTGTTATGCTCAAAGGAATCAACTACAGGACATGGCAAAGGACCATCAAGACAGCCATTTGTGGAAGAGGATTGTGGGATCACATCTTGGAGGATAAAACACCAACTGAAGAAGATGAAGCCAAGAAGAAGGATGAGGAAACCAAGAAGGCAGAAGCTAAATGGTTTCAAGAAGATCAGCTTGTGCTTGGGTTTCTCCAAAACTCTCTTGACCCATCCATCCTTGAAGCTTATTCTCATTGTGAGACAGCCAAGTCACTGTGGGATACTCTCAAGAAGATTTATGGGGATGTCTCCAATCTCAGTAGGGTTTATGAGGTTAAGAAAGCCATTAGTGAGCTGAAACAAGAAGACCATGACTTTACCAAGTATCTTGGGAAGTTCTCTTCAGCATGGTCTGAACTTGAGATGCTAAGGCCAAGTACTTTAAACCCCAAGGTTCTCATTGAGAGAAAGGAGCAAGACAAGATCTTTGGCCTTCTACTCAACTTGAATCCGGTTTACAATGATGCCATCATGAAGATCCTAAGGGAGACTACACTTCCTGATTTTGAAGAGGTGTGCTCAAGGCTCCAAAAGGAAGAAGGAAACATTGGTTTGTTTGGAGGAAAGGGGGAGTTGGTGACTGCCAACAAAGCCGGCTTTAAACCTGAGGAGAAGAAGGCGCCATTTTGTGATCATTGCAAGAGGAAAGGCCACTCCAAGGATAAGTGTTGGGTCCTTCATCCTCACCTCAAACCAGACAAGTTCAAGAACTCAAGGGCAAATGCAAACATCTCACAAGAAGCTGTGAATGAACCAGCCTCCACTTCAGCTCAAGGAGGGGAGCTTGCACTCTACACAGCCACTGAGTATGTCAAGAAGAGTGACCTTGAGGATCTCATCAAGGCTTATGCCTCTAAACTCTCTGGTATCTCTTTATTTTCACACAAATTGCTTAGTAAAACTGATCATAAGTTGGTAGTAGATTCAGGAGCTTCCCACCATATGATTAGTAATGCTAAGTTGTTGGAGAACATTAAACCTGCCCTAGGAAGAGTAACTATAGCTGATGGTCAAGGGATTCCAATAATAGGTACAGGAAAGTTGAGATTATTTAACAAGGAAAGTGATGCATTCTATGTTCCTAAGTTTAAATCTAACTTGCTGTCGGTTAAAAGGATCACTAAAGACTTGAATTGCAATGTTATCTTTGGGCCTAATGAAGTTTGTTTTCAGGATATTAAGAATGGAAAGGTTATTGGAAGAGGTGGTACACAAGATGGGCTTTACCTCCTTGAAGACACTTCTCCAAGCAACTCGGATACTTTAGCTTTTAAATCCTGTTTTTCTTTCAATCAAAATGTCCTATGGCATGCTAGACTAGGACATCCTCATGCTCGTGCTTTGAACTTAATGTTGCCTAATGTTAGCTTTGATCATTCAACTTGTGAAGCTTGTATTCTTGGCAAACATTGTAGAACTGTCTTTCCTAAATCAACTACTATCTATGAACATTGTTTTGATCTTGTGCACTCTGATGTTTGGACTTCACCTTGTCTGTCTAGAGATAGAAACAAGTATTTTGTGACCTTCATAGATGAAAAATCTAAATATACTTGGGTAACTTTGCTTCCATCTAAAGATAGGGTGTTTGATGCATTTTTAAATTTCCAAAACTATGTTACTAATCAGTTTAATGCCAAGATCAAAGTGTTTAGGTCAGATAATGGAGGAGAGTATACAAGACAAAGATTCAAAGCTCACTTGAACAAATGTGGGATCCTTCATCAAACAAGCTGTCCCCATACTCCCCAACAAAATGGTGTGGCTGAAAGGAAGAACAGACACCTCATGGAAGCTGCTAGGTCCATGATGTTCCACACCAATGTTCCTAAGAGATTTTGGGGAGATGCAGTGTTGGCAGCATGCTATCTCATCAACAGGATCCCAACTAGAGTTCTTCAAGACATTTCACCATATGAGGTATTGAACAAAGCCAAACCATTTATTGAACACTTACGTGTGTTTGGTTGTGTGTGTTTTGTATATATCTCAGGAGATCAAAGGAACAAGCTAGATGCTAAGAGCACAAGGTGTATGTTTCTTGGGTACTCCACAACTCAGAAGGGCTACAAGTGTTTTGATCCAAGCAACAACAGTACCTATGTTTCAAGGGATGTTAAGTTCATTGAGGGGCAGAGTTACTATGAGAAGAAGGATTGGGAAGGTTTGAAAGACCTCTCAAGATCACCTTCTGATTTGGCTACAAGTTTGAAGTACTTGTTGGATCACTTGGGCAATGACACCCCACGGCCAGAAAAGGCTGAGACACCTACCCAGGAAGCTCAACAAGAGGATACTGAACCAGCAACACACACTCAGGAACCGGCTCAAGCTCAAGAAGACACTCTACCTCAAGATCAGAACCAAGTGGACTTGGATATGGATGAGGATGAGATGGTTTATCAAGAGGCAGTGGGTAATGAGGAAGTGGTTGATCAACAGGTTCAGCAACTCAGGAGAAGCACAAGGGAAAAGAAAGATCCATCAGAATGGATGAAGACAAGAGTCTACTACAACAACCAAGCAGTAGCTCATCCTAGTCAGTCTACTTGTTCTATTGACTTGCTACCATCTAGTCACAAGGCCTTTCTTGGAAAGATTGAGCTAAACCAAGTTCCTAAGACTTATGAAGAGGCTGAGGGTATCAAGGTTTGGATGGATGCAGTAAAGGATGAGAAAGAAGCTATGGAGAGGAACCATACTTGGATTGTAGAGAAGCTGCCGAAAAAGAAGAAGACTGTTAGCTCTAAATGGGTCTTCACAATCAAGTATAAAAGCAATGGAGACATAGAGAGGTACAAGGCAAGGCTAGTAGCAAGGGGATTCACTCAAACCTATGGAGAAGACTATACAGATACCTTTGCACCAGTGGCTAAACTTCACACAGTGAGAGTCACATTGAGCTTAGCCACCAACCTCTCATGGAATCTATGGCAAATGGATGTGAAGAATGCTTTTCTACAAGGTGAACTTGAAGAGGAAGTGTATATGACTCCACCACCAGGTTTGAAGCACTTGTGTAAAGATGGTGAAGTATTGAGGTTGAGAAGGGCAATTTATGGTTTGAAGCAATCACCAAGGGCATGGTACCATAAACTCAGTCACACTCTCATGGACCATGGTTTCAAGAAGTCTCAATCTGATCATACATTATTCACGCTTCAAAGTGCCCAAGGAGTGGTGGTAGTTTTGATATATGTGGATGATTTGATTATCACAGGAAGTGATAATGATGGGATTCAGTCTACAAAGGATTTCCTCAAGAGTTCCTTTGATATTAAAGACCTTGGAGAGTTGAAGTACTTCTTGGGCATTGAAGTTTGCAGATTCAATGATGGGTTGTTTCTGTCCCAAAGGAAGTATGTTAAGGACTTGTTGACAGAAACAAGTATGCTTGATTGCAAGATTGCAAAGACTCCTCTTGAAGATGGCTACCAAGTCAATAGAAAGGGGGAGAAATCAGATGAAGTCAAGTTCAAGGATGTCTCTTTGTATAGGAGGCTGGTTGGGAAGCTTATCTACCTCACTCTCACAAGACCAGACTTGTGCTTTGCTGTGAATCAAATTAGCCAACATATGCAATCACCCACAGTGTATCATTGGAGTTTGATTGAGAGGATACTCAGATATCTCAAAGGATCAACTGAACAAGGTATTTGGATGGGTAAGAATGAGAGCACAGAGATTGTTGGCTATTGTGATGCAGATTGGGCTGGAGATAAGAGTGATAGGAGATCAACCACCGGCTATTGTACCTTCATTGGAGGCAACTTGGTAACTTGGAAGACAAAGAAGCAGAAGGTGGTATCTTGTTCTAGTGCTGAAGCTGAGTATAGGGCAATGAGGAAGCTTGCAACCGAGTTGACATGGCTGAAAGCTTTGCTTAAGGACTTTGGCATAGAGCAATCAAGTCCAATCACCTTCCATTGTGACAACCAGGCTGCTATTCACATTGCAACCAACTCAGTGTTTCATGAGAGGACAAAACACATTGAGATTGATTGTCACAAGGTAAGGGAGAAGATTGAAGATGGAACCATTCTGCCTTGTTACACAAAGAGTGAAGATCAGCTTGCAGACATCTTCACAAAGGCTGCTAGTCTCAAGGTTTGCACTCATGTCTTTGGCAAACTAGGACTAGTGGCTATCCATGATTAGAACTCTCCTGATTCATGAGCAGCATACTCTTTTTCCCTTGGTGTGGTTTTGTCCCAAGTGGTTTTCCACATCAAGGTTTTTAATGAGGTGTTGCCATGATCATTCCAAGTTCAGTCTTTAGGGTGATTCCAAAGTCTGAACTTGAGGGGGAGTATTGATCATGATTAGATCAAATGTGCAAAGGCTGTGTATTATCAAAATATGCACAAGTCTTGCACATTTGATAATGTACAAAGTTGGGGACATCATATTTGATAAGGCGCCTAATTCAGACCTAAGAAGAAGAAGAGAGCCGTTGGAGTTAGAGAGAGAGCCGTTAGGGTTTAGGAGGAAAGCTTTGTCTGGTGGGGACCACAAGTGGTCCACACCCTTTCTCTCACCTCCTGCCACGGTTCAGAGCATCTCAGACCTGGTCCCTCTTCATTTTGTCTTGTATCTTCTTTAGGTTAAACAACATGTGTGTTGGAAGTCTTATATAAAGGATGTAACCACAAATGAATAAACTTAAGGGTTTTGAAACCTCATTCTCTCTTGTGCTGCGCCTCCATCTCTCACTCTTACTAAGAACCCTAATGTTTATACTCTAAAAACTCTCAATGTATGTTTCAAAAAGTTTTGGTTAAAAAGTTTTATTTAGGATTCTCATAGGACCTTTTAGAAGATCAAAGTTTCTTTTTAGACTTTTAGAACAGTTACTTAGGGATGATTCAAAGGAACATAAACTTGTATAACATGCTTCTCATTATACCTTTATGAGCATACAAAAACTTACTTATAGTTGTCTTACCTCACCTAAATCCTCCAATCCATGACATGTATGTTTCAAAAAGTTTTGGTTAAAAAGTTTTATTTAGGATTCTCATAGGACCTTTTAGAAGATCAAAGTTTCTTTCCCAGTCTTTTAGAACGGTTACTTAGGGGTGATTCAAAGGAACATAAACTTGTATAACATGCATCTCATTATACCTTTATGAGCATACAAAAACTTACTTATAGTTGTCTTACCTCACCTAAATCCTCCAATCAATGACATGTATGGTTCAAAAAGTTTTGGTTAAAAAGTTTTATTTATGATTCTCATAGGACCTTTTAGAAGATCAAAGTTTCTTTCTAGACTTTTAGAACAGTTACTTAGGGGTGATTCAAAGGAACATAAACTTGTATAACATGCTTCTCATTATACCTTTATGAGCATACAAAAACATACTTATAGTTGTCTTACCTCACCTAAATCCTCCAATCCATGACATGTATGTTTCAAAAAGTTTTGGTTAAAAAGTTTTATTTATGATTCTCATAGGAACTTTTAGAATATCAAAGTTTCTTTCCCAGTCTTTTAGAACGGTTACTTAGGGGTGATTCAAAGGAACATAAACTTGTATAACATGCATCTCATTATACCTTTATGAGCATACAAAAACTTACTTATAGTTGTCTTACCTCACCTAAATCCTCCAATCAATGACATGTATGGTTCAAAAAGTTTTGGTTAAAAAGTTTTATTTATGATTCTCATAGGACCTTTTAGAAGATCAAAATTTCTTTCTAGACTTTTAGAACAGTTACTTAGGGGTGATTCAAAGGAACATAAACTTGTATAACATGCTTCTCATTATACCTTTATGAGCATACAAAAACATACTTATAGTTGTCTTACCTCACCTAAATCCTCCAATCCATGACATGTATGTTTCAAAAAGTTTTGGTTAAAAAGTTTTATTTATGATTCTCATAGGACCTTTTAGAATATCAAAGTTTCTTTCCCAGTCTTTTAGAACGGTTACTTAGGGGTGATTCAAAGGAACATAAACTTGTATAACATGCATCTCATTATACCTTTATGAGCATACAAAAACTTACTTATAGTTGTCTTACCTCACCTAAATCCTCCAATCAATGACATGTATGGTTCAAAAAGTTTTGGTTAAAAAGTTTTATTTATGATTCTCATAGGACCTTTTAGAATATCAAAGTTTCTTTCCCAGTTTTTTAGAACGGTTACTTAGGGGTGATTCAAAGGAACATAAACTTGTATAACATGCATCTCATTATACCTTGATAAGCATACAAAAACTTACTTATAGTTGTCTTACCTCACCTAAATCCTCCAATCCATGACATGTATGGTTCAAAAAGTTTTATTTAAAAAGTTTTATTTAGGATTCTCATAGGACCTTTTAGAAGATCAAAGTTTCTTTCTAGACTTTTAGAACAGTTACTTAGGGGTGATTCAAAGGAACATAAACTTGTATAACATGCATCTCATTATACCTTTATAAGCATACAAAAACTTACTTATAGTTGTCTTACCTCACCTAAATCCTCCAATCCATAACATGTATGTTTCAAAAAGTTTTGTTTAAAAAGTTTTATTTAGGATTTTCATATGACCTTTTAGAAGATCAAAGTTTCTTTCCCAGTCTTTAGAACGGTTACTTAGGGGTGATTCAAAGGAACATAAACTTGTATAACATGCTTCTCATTATACCTTTATGAGCATACAAAAACTTACTTATAGTTGTCTTACCTCACCTAAATCCTCCAATCAGTGACATGTATGGTTCAAAAAGTTTTGGTTAAAAAGTTTTATTTATGATTCTCATAGGACCTTTTAGAATATCAAAGTTTCTTTCCCAGTCTTTAAGAACGGTTACTTAGGGGTGATTCAAAGGAACATAAACTTGTATAACATGCATCTCATCATACCTTTATAAGCATACAAAAACTTACTTATAGTTGTCTTACCTCACCTAAATCCTCCAATCCATGACATGTATGTTTCAAAAAGTTTTGTTTAAAAAGTTTTATTTAGGATTCTCATATGACCTTTTAGAAGATCAAAGTTTCTTTCCCAGTCTTTAGAACGGTTACTTAGGGGTGATTCAAAGGAACATAAACTTGTATAACATGCTTCTCTTTATACCTTTATGAGCATACAAAAACTTACTTATAGTTGTCTTACTGATGTGATCATGGAAAGCTTGGAACCTGAGGACATTGAGCAGCTTGAACCAGAGGAGAATGGAGCTGAGAAGCAGCTTGTAGCAGAGGAGAATGGAGCTAAGGAGCAGCTTGAACCTGAGGAGAATGGAGAACAAGGATCAGAAGCTTTGCACATACCAATTGGACCAATGACCAGAGCTAAGGCAAAGCAATTCAAGCAAGCCTTCTACACACTTCTACACCACGTCCAGGGCCAACTTGAGTGTGCTAATCCAGCCACTTTGGTTGTGATTCAAGCCACTTAAGTTATCAGTAATGGAGGTGTGTGGACTTGTACTCTTTTTCCCTCCTCTTGGTTTTGTCCCAATGGGTTTTCCAAGAGAGGTTTTTAATGAGGCAAGCCCACATGCTATTTTCCTTGCCCATTACTGATCCATAAGGCCCATAACTCATTCTATTATGAGGATTTCGAATTCTAAGTGTTTATTAAGTCTTGTGTTATTTCCTAGGTGAATTTATTGCTGTTCATGCAGCATTGTTGCTGTTTTCTATTTAAAACACTTTGTATTCATTTCTGAACTTTATCAAACTTCTTTTATTCTAAAACTTCTGAAAGTGTTTGATCTGAATGGTGTGTAATATTCATTCGTCTTGGATTCTTCTTTTGGTGTTTATCTCCTAGAAGAACCGAGTTTGAAAGTCTTGAAGTCATTCCGCAACTTCAGGAAGTTTCCTTCATTTCCCTGTTTCTATTCCTTTCAATCTGTCCATCCCATTTGATTATCATCCATCCAACAACCAGACTCACAAAGTGCATCAAAGGACAAGGATCTTCTCCATTAAGATCGTATCATGTGGTATCAGAGCCACTTTGTGAAAGGTTGTGTTGTTTCAAGCCCCAAAACTTCTTTGCAAATTCGTAACTTTTCTGATCGATTTGTCTCTTGGTATTCCGATTAATTAGAAGCGATTTGAGAGATAAATCTTTATAGGAATTTGAATTTTAGAGTCTGATCTATCCAGTTTAGGCTTTGGAATCATTAGAATCAGAGTAGAAACGCGATTTCTAGGAAGATCAAAATTCGCAACTTTTCAGGAATTTTCTGCAACTTTTGTCTTTTGGTATTCTGATAAGTTCGTGATTGTTGCGTGTTTTCTGTGAACTCCTTACTTGTTCTGTGATTTCTTTGTGGACAGGAAACATGGTGAACACTGATGATCAAGAGGAACACAGTCGGGTCAGAGAAAATAAAGCCTTGGTTGAAGCAGTCACTGCAAATTTGGCTAAGATGTTGAGTGATAGTCTTGCAGCATTTAGAGAAGAGCTTCATATCTCTGGAACTGATAAATCAAGGAAGGAACGCAGCCAACAACCAGAGAATGATGCAACAGCAAGCTATTATAGCCATTCATCCAATTCAAATCACCGCAGAAGAAGAAGGCGTGATCAGGAAGAAAGAGCTCCAACCAAAGATCCTTTAGCAGGCTTGAAGATTAAGATTCCTACCTTCCTAGGCACTAATGATCCTGAAGAGTACCTGGAGTGGGAAAAGAAGATTGAACTTGTGTTCAACTGCAGAGAATACACTTCTGAAAGTAAAGTGAAGGTTGCACCAACAGAATTCAAAGAGTATGCTCTGAGTTGGTGGGATCAACTGGTTACTGCTAGGAGACGTGCAGGAGACTATCCAGTGGAAACTTGGACCCAAATGAAGACAATCATGAGGAAGAGGTTCGTTCCCAGCCACTACCACAGAGAGCTGCACTTTAAACTGAGAAACTGTACCCAAGGGAGCAGAACTGTAGAAGAGTATTACAAGGAGCTGGAAACCTTGATGCTCAGAGCTGATATTCAAGAGGATACTGAGGCTACAATGTCCAGATTCATGGGAGGCCTCAACAGAGACATCTTGGACAGGCTGGAGACTCAGCATTATGTGGAATTAGAAGAGTTGTTGCACAAGGCAGTCATGTTTGAGAAGCAACTCAAAAGGAAGAGTTCTAGACCAAGTTATGTTTCTGGAAAATCAAACTATCACAAGGAAGAGAAGTCTGGATTCAGCAGAGACTACAAGCCTTTTCCAAAGGTTAAGAGTGAGGAGCATGATCCAAAAGGAAAGGCTAAAGTGACTTCTACAAGGACCAGGGAGATCAGGTGCTTCAAATGCCAAGGTTTTGGACATTACTCCAATGAATGCACCAACAAAAAGATCATGATTATCCGAGACAATGGTGAGGTTGAATCAGAAGAAGAGAAATCAGAATCTGAACCATTGGAAGTAGAACTGGAAATGGCAGCCAAAGGAGAGCTACTGGTCACTAGAAGATCTTTGAATGTGCAAGCCAAGACTGAAGGAAATGAACAAAGAGAGAACCTGTTTCACACTCGGTGCATTGTACAAGATAAAGTATGCAGTCTCATCATTGATGGAGGAAGTTGCACCAATGTAGCCAGTGAATCAATGGTTAAGAAGCTTGGGCTACAAGTGATGAAGCGTCCTAAGCCCTACAAACTTCAGTGGCTGAATGATGAAGGAGAACTTGAAGTAGACAGCCAAGTGTTGGTTCCTTTGTCTATTGGAAAATATGAAGATGAGGTTTTGTGTGATGTGCTACCAATGGATGCAAGCCATATACTACTTGGGAGACCATGGCAATCTGATAGGAAAGCAACTCATGATGGCTACACCAATCGCCATTCCTTTGAGTTCAAGGGCAGAAAGACAACATTGGTACCCTTAACTCCTAGTGAAGTGCATCAAGATCAGATTAGCATGAAGAAAAGCAAAGCTCAGTCATCCAAAGCTCAATCAGCCCCTGCCACAAAACAAACAAACAACCTCATGCTTCAGAAACCAAAGGGAAGTTATTCTACAACTTTACTTCTTGTTTTTAAAGGTTGTTATTTGAACTTAACTGCCCCAAAGCAGGCTGTGCCTAGCGAGATTGAATTACTTTTGCAGGAGTTCCAGGATGTATTCCCTGAGGAAAATCCAGAAGGTTTACCTCCCATTAGAGGCATTGAGCATCAAATAGACTTCATCCCAGGAGCTTCCTTGCCAAATAGACCTGCATACAGAACCAATCCAGTGGAGACCAAAGAGCTAGAGAAGCAAGTCACTGAGCTTATGGAGAAAGGACATATCCGTGAGAGCATGAGTCCCAGTGCTGTTCCTGTTTTATTGGTGCCAAAGAAAGATGGTAGCTGGAGGATGTGTGTAGATTGCAGAGCCATCAACAACATAACAGTGAAGTATCGCCACCCTATACCTAGATTAGATGATATGTTAGATGAATTGCATGGTTCTAGCATCTTTTCTAAGGTTGATCTTAAAAGTGGATATCATCAGATTAGAATGAAAGAGGGTGATGAATGGAAAACTGCATTTAAAACTAAACAAGGGCTATATGAATGGTTAGTGATGCCATTTGGATTAACTAATGCACCTAGTACATTCATGAGACTGATGAATCATGTTCTTAGATCATTCATTGGGCATTTCGTTGTTGTGTACTTTGATGACATCCTAGTGTATAGTCAGAACCTACAAGAGCATGTTAGGCATCTTAGGTTGGTTTTTGAAGTGTTAAGGAAAGAAAGTCTTTATGCCAACTATAAGAAATGTACTTTTGGAACAGATAACCTTGTGTTCTTAGGTTTTGTTGTGAGTACAGATGGAATCAAGGTTGATGAAGAGAAAGTGAAAGCTATCAAAGAATGGCCAAGCCCAAAGACAGTTGGAGAAGTGAGAAGTTTCCATGGCCTAGCTGGTTTCTATAGGAGATTTGTGAAGGATTTTAGCACTCTAGCAGCTCCACTCACTGAGGTTATCAAGAAAAACGTGGGTTTTAAGTGGGAGCAAGCTCAGGAACAAGCATTCCAAACCTTGAAAGAGAAGCTTACTCATTCACCTGTTCTTTCACTTCCTGATTTTTCTAAGACTTTTGAAATCGAATGTGATGCTTCTGGTATTGGTATAGGTGCTGTGCTTATGCAGGAAAAGAAACCAATTGCTTACTTCAGTGAGAAGCTTGGAGGATCAACACTGAACTATCCAACTTATGACAAGGAACTCTATGCATTGGTGAGAGCATTGCAGACATGGCAGCATTACTTATGGCCAAAGGAGTTTGTCATACACACTGATCATGAGTCCCTTAAGCATCTAAAAGGTCAGCAGAAACTCAACAAGAGACACGCCAGGTGGGTTGAATTCATTGAGACATTTCCATACGTGATCAAATACAAGAAAGGTAAGGATAATGTAGTTGCTGATGCATTATCAAGAAGGTATGTTTTACTGACTTCTCTTGAGACTAAGTTGCTTGGATTTGAACATATTAAGTCTCTTTATGCAAATGATTCTGATTTTGGACAGATTTATTCATCTTGTGAGAAATTTGCATTTGAAAAGTACTATAGGCATGATGGGTTCTTGTTTTATGAAAACCGCTTGTGTGTTCCTAATTCTTCTTTGAGAGATTTGTTTGTTAAGGAAGCACATGGTGGAGGATTAATGGGACACTTTGGTGTTGCTAAGACACTTAAGGTGATGCAAGAACACTTCCATTGGCCACACATGAAAAGGGACGTTGAGAAAGCTTGTGAAAGGTGTTCTACTTGCAAACTAGCTAAGTCCAAAGTCCAGCCTCACGGTTTGTATACTCCCTTACCTATTCCTTTGCATCCTTGGAATGATATTTCTATGGATTTTGTTGTTGGATTGCCTAGGACTAAAACAGGGAAGGATTCCATATTTGTTGTGGTAGATAGGTTCTCTAAAATGGCTCATTTCATTCCCTGCCACAAAACTGATGATGCTATGCATGTAGCTAACCTGTTCTTTAAGGATATTGTGAGATTACATGGCATGCCTAAGACTATTGTTTCTGATAGAGATACTAAGTTTCTTAGTTACTTTTGGAAGACACTTTGGTCTAAGCTAGGTACTAAGTTGTTGTTCTCTACTACTTGTCATCCGCAATCTGATGGGCAAACTGAAGTAGTTAATAGAACATTGTCTACTCTTCTGCGTGCATTGATCAAAAAGAACCTTAAGTCATGGGAAGAATGTTTGCCACATGTTGAATTTGCTTATAATCATGCTAGACATTCTGCATCTAAGTTTTCTCCATTTGAAATTGTTTATGGTTTCAATCCTTTATCACCTTTGGATCTAATGCCTTTACCTTTGAGTGAAAGAGCTAGTATGGATGGAAAGAAAAAGGCAGATTACATCAAGCAGATTCATGACAAAGCTAGGATCAACATTGAGGAGAAGACAAAGCTTTATGCTAAGTATGCCAACAAGGGCAGGAAGGAGATGATCTTCAAGGAAGGAGACATGGTCTGGATACATTTGAGGAAGGAGCGGTTTCCTAATGAGAGAAAGTCCAAGTTGATGCCACGCATTGATGGACCATTCAAGATCATCAAACGGATCAATGACAATGCCTACCAAATTGACTTGCAAGGTAAGTATAATGTGAGTTCAAGCTTCAACGTTTCTGACTTGGTTCCTTTTATTGCAGATGAACCAGATTTGAGGTCAAATCCTTTTCAAGAGGGAGGGGATGATGTGATCATGGAAAGCTTGGAACCTGAGGACATTGAGCAGCTTGAACCAGAGGAGAATGGAGCTGAGAAGCAGCTTGTAGCAGAGGAGAATGGAGCTAAGGAGCAGCTTGAACCTGAGGAGAATGGAGAACAAGGATCAGAAGCTTTGCACATACCAATTGGACCAATGACCAGAGCTAAGGCAAAGCAATTCAAGCAAGCCTTCTACACACTTCTACACCACGTCCAGGGCCAACTTGAGTGTGCTAATCCAGCCACTTTGGTTGTGATTCAAGCCACTTAAGTTATCAGTAATGGAGGTGTGTGGACTTGTACTCTTTTTCCCTCCTCTTGGTTTTGTCCCAATGGGTTTTCCAAGAGAGGTTTTTAATGAGGCAAGCCCACATGCTATTTTCCTTGCCCATTACTGATCCATAAGGCCCATAACTCATTCTATTATGAGGATTTCGAATTCTAAGTGTTTATTAAGTCTTGTGTTATTTCCTAGGTGAATTTATTGCTGTTCATGCAGCATTGTTGCTGTTTTCTATTTAAAACACTTTGTATTCATTTCTGAACTTTATCAAACTTCTTTTATTCTAAAACTTCTGAAAGTGTTTGATCTGAATGGTGTGTAATATCCATTCGTCTTGGATTCTTCTTTTGGTGTTTATCTCCTAGAAGAACCGAGTTTGAAAGTCTTGAAGTCATTCCGCAACTTCAGGAAGTTTCCTTCATTTCCCTGTTTCTATTCCTTTCAATCTGTCCATCCCATTTGATTATCATCCATCCAACAACCAGACTCACAAAGTGCATCAAAGGACAAGGATCTTCTCCATTAAGATCGTATCACTTACCTCACCTAAATCCTCCAATCAATGACATGTATGGTTCAAAAAGTTTTGTTTAAAAAGTTTTATTTAGGATTCTCATAGGACCTTTTAGAAGATCAAAGTTTCTTTCTATACTTTTAGAACAGTTACTTAGGGGTGATTCAAAGGAACATAAACTTGTATAACATGCTTCTCATTATACCTTTATGAGCATACAAAAACTTACTTATAGTTGTCTTACCTCACCTAAATCCTCCAATCCATGACATGTATGGTTCAAGAAGTTTTGGTTAAAAAGTTTTATTTAGGATTCTCATAGGACCTTTTAGAAGATCAAAGTTTCTTTCTAGTCTTTTAGAACAGTTACTTAGGGGTGATTCAAAGGAACATAAACTTGTATAACATGCTTCTCATTATACCTTTATGAGCATTGAAAAACATACTTATAGTTGTCTTACCTCACCTAAATCCTCCAATCCCTGACATGTATGTTTCAAAAAGTTTTGGTTAAAACGTTTTATTTAGGATTCTCATAGGACCTTTTAGAATATCAAAGTTTCTTTCCCGGTCTTTTAGAACGGTTACTTAGGGGTATTGATCATGATAGGATCAATGTGTCAAGACTTGTTCATTATCATAAAATGCACAAGACTTGCAGATTAATAAAAGTACAAAGTTGGGGACATCAGATTGTGAGGCGCCAACTAGTTGAGACCTAAAGTAGAAGAAGAGAGCCGTTGGGGAGGAGTGAGAGCCGTTAGGGTTAAGGTGTGTTTTGGACCACAAGGGGGGACCACTCTCCTTCTCTCACCTCCTGCCACGGTTCAGACATCTCAGACCTTTGTCTCTACTCATTTTGTCTTGTTTCTACTTTAGGTTAAGCATCTTATGTGTTGTAACTCCTATAAGTATGTTGTAACACCAAAGAAACAAGTTAAGGGTTTATGAACCTCATTCTCTCTCTCTTTACTTCTGCGCATACTCTCTCTTCTTTAGCATGAACCCTAATGTTCTAACACTCTAAATCTATCAAGGGGTGATTCAAAGGAACATAAACTTGTATAACATGCTTCTCATTATACCTTTATGAGCATACAAAAACTTACTTATAGTTGTCTTACCTCACCTAAATCCTCCAATCCATGACATGTATGTTTCAAAAAGTTTTGGTTAAAAAGTTTTATTTATGATTCTCATAGGACCTTTTAGAATATCAAAGTTTCTTTCCCAGTCTTTTAGAACGGTTACTTAGGGGTGATTCAAAGGAACATAAACTTGTATAACATGCATCTCATTATACCTTTATGAGCATACAAAAACTTACTTATAGTTGTCTTACCTCACCTAAATCCTCCAATCAATGACATGTATGGTTCAAAAAGTTTTGGTTAAAAAGATTTATATATGATTCTCATAGGACCTTTTAGAATATCAAAGTTTCTTTCCCAGTTTTTTAGAACGGTTACTTAGGGGTGATTCAAAGGAACATAAACTTGTATAACATGCATCTCATTATACCTTTATAAGCATACAAAAACTAACTTATAGTTGTCTTACCTCACCTAAATCCTCCAATCCATGACATGTATGTTTCAAAAAGTTTTGTTTAAAAAGTTTTATTTAGGATTCTCATATGACCTTTTAGAAGATCAAAGTTTCTTTCCCAGTCTTTAGAACGGTTACTTAGGGGTGATTCAAAGGAACATAAACTTGTATAACATGCTTTTCATTATACCTTTATGAGCATACAAAAACTTACTTATAGTTGTCTTACCTCACCTAAATCCTCCAATCCATGACATGTATGTTTCAAAAAGTTTTGGTTAAAAAGTTTTATTTATGATTCTCATAGGACCTTTTAGAATATCAAAGTTTCTTTCCCAGTCTTTTAGAACGGTTACTTAGGGGTGATTCAAAGGAACATAAACTTGTATAACATGCATCTCATTATACCTTTATGAGCATACAAAAACTTACTTATAGTTGTCTTACCTCACCTAAATCCTCCAATCAATGACATGTATGGTTCAAAAAGTTTTGGTTAAAAAGTTTTATTTATGATTCTCATAGGACCTTTTAGAATATCAAAGTTTCTTTCCCAGTTTTTTAGAACGGTTACTAAGGGGTGATTCAAAGGAACATAAACTTGTATAACATGCATCTCATTATACCTTTATAAGCATACAAAAACTTACTTATAGTTGTCTTACCTCACCTAAATCCTCCAATCCATGACATGTATGTTTCAAAAAGTTTTGTTTAAAAAGTTTTATTTAGGATTCTCATATGACCTTTTAGAAGATCAAAGTTTCTTTCCCAGTCTTTAGAACGGTTACTTAGGGGTGATTCAAAGGAACATAAACTTGTATAACATGCTTTTCATTATACCTTTATGAGCATACAAAAACTTACTTATAGTTGTCTTACCTCACCTTAATCCTCCAATCCATGACATGTATGTTTCAAAAAGTTTTGGTTAAAAAGTTTTATTTATGATTCTCATAGGACCTTTTAGAATATCAAAGTTTCTTTCCCAGTCTTTTAGAACGGTTAATTAGGGGTGATTCAAAGGAACATAAACTTGTATAACATGCATCTCATTATACCTTTATGAGCATACAAAAACTTACTTATAGTTGTCTTACCTCACCTAAATCCTCCAATCAATGACATGTTTGGTTCAAAAAGTTTTGGTTAAAAAGTTTTATTTATGATTCTCATAGGACCTTTTAGAATATCAAAGTTTCTTTCCCAGTTTTTTAGAACGGTTACTTAGGGGTGATTCAAAGGAACATAAACTTGTATAACATGCATCTCATTATACCTTTATAAGCATACAAAAACTTACTTATAGTTGTCTTACCTCACCTAAATCCTCCAATCCATGACATGTATGGTTCAAAAAGTTTTGTTTAAAAAGTTTTATTTAGGATTCTCATAGGACCTTTTAGAAGATCAAAGTTTCTTTCTAGACTTTTAGAACAGTTACTTAGGGGTGATTCAAAGGAACATAAACTTGTATAACATGCATCTCATTATACCTTTATAAGCATACAAAAACTTACTTATAGTTGTCTTACCTCACCTAAATCCTCCAATCCATGACATGTATGTTTCAAAAAGTTTTGTTTAAAAAGTTTTATTTAGGATTCTCATATGACCTTTTAGAAGATCAAAGTTTCTTTCCCAGTCTTTAGAACGGTTACTTAGGGGTGATTCAAAGGAACATAAACTTGTATAACATGCTTCTCATTATACCTTTATGAGCATACAAAAACTTACTTATAGTTGTCTTACCTCACCTAAATCCTCCAATCAGTGACATGTATGGTTCAAAAAGTTTTGGTTAAAAAGTTTTATTTATGATTCTCATAGGACCTTTTAGAATATCAAAGTTTCTTTCCCAGTCTTTTAGAACGGTTACTTAGGGGTGATTCAAAGGAACATAAACTTGTATAACATGCATCTCATTATACCTTTATGAGCATACAAAAACTTACTTATAGTTGTCTTACCTCACCTAAATCCTCCAATCAATGACATGTATGGTTCAAAAAGTTTTGGTTAAAAAGATTTATTTATGATTCTCATAGGACCTTTTAGAATATCAAAGTTTCTTTCCCAGTTTTTTAGAACGGTTACTTAGGGGTGATTCAAAGGAACATAAACTTGTATAACATGCATCTCATTATACCTTTATAAGCATACAAAAACTAACTTATAGTTGTCTTACCTCACCTAAATCCTCCAATCCATGACATGTATGTTTCAAAAAGTTTTGTTTAAAAAGTTTTATTTAGGATTCTCATATGACCTTTTAGAAGATCAAAGTTTCTTTCCCAGTCTTTAGAACGGTTACTTAGGGGTGATTCAAAGGAACATAAACTTGTATAACATGCTTTTCATTATACCTTTATGAGCATACAAAAACTTACTTATAGTTGTCTTACCTCACCTAAATCCTCCAATCCATGACATGTATGTTTCAAAAAGTTTTGGTTAAAAAGTTTTATTTATGATTCTCATAGGACCTTTTAGAATATCAAAGTTTCTTTCCCAGTCTTTTAGAACGGTTACTTAGGGGTGATTCAAAGGAACATAAACTTGTATAACATGCATCTCATTATACCTTTATGAGCATACAAAAACTTACTTATAGTTGTCTTACCTCACCTAAATCCTCCAATCAATGACATGTATGGTTCAAAAAGTTTTGGTTAAAAAGTTTTATTTATGATTCTCATAGGACCTTTTAGAATATCAAAGTTTCTTTCCCAGTTTTTTAGAACGGTTACTAAGGGGTGATTCAAAGGAACATAAACTTGTATAACATGCATCTCATTATACCTTTATAAGCATACAAAAACTTACTTATAGTTGTCTTACCTCACCTAAATCCTCCAATCCATGACATGTATGTTTCAAAAAGTTTTGTTTAAAAAGTTTTATTTAGGATTCTCATATGACCTTTTAGAAGATCAAAGTTTCTTTCCCAGTCTTTAGAACGATTACTTAGGGGTGATTCAAAGGAACATAAACTTGTATAACATGCTTTTCATTATACCTTTATGAGCATACAAAAACTTACTTATAGTTGTCTTACCTCACCTTAATCCTCCAATCCATGACATGTATGTTTCAAAAAGTTTTGGTTAAAAAGTTTTATTTATGATTCTCATAGGACCTTTTAGAATATCAAAGTTTCTTTCCCAGTCTTTTAGAACGGTTAATTAGGGGTGATTCAAAGGAACATAAACTTGTATAACATGCATCTCATTATACCTTTATGAGCATACAAAAACTTACTTATAGTTGTCTTACCTCACCTAAATCCTCCAATCAATGACATGTTTGGTTCAAAAAGTTTTGGTTAAAAAGTTTTATTTATGATTCTCATAGGACCTTTTAGAATATCAAAGTTTCTTTCCCAGTTTTTTAGAACGGTTACTTAGGGGTGATTCAAAGGAACATAAACTTGTATAACATGCATCTCATTATACCTTTATAAGCATACAAAAACTTACTTATAGTTGTCTTACCTCACCTAAATCCTCCAATCCATGACATGTATGGTTCAAAAAGTTTTGTTTAAAAAGTTTTATTTAGGATTCTCATAGGACCTTTTAGAAGATCAAAGTTTCTTTCTAGACTTTTAGAACAGTTACTTAGGGGTGATTCAAAGGAACATAAACTTGTATAACATGCATCTCATTATACCTTTATAAGCATACAAAAACTTACTTATAGTTGTCTTACCTCACCTAAATCCTCCAATCCATGACATGTATGTTTCAAAAAGTTTTGTTTAAAAAGTTTTATTTAGGATTCTCATATGACCTTTTAGAAGATCAAAGTTTCTTTCCCAGTCTTTAGAACGGTTACTTAGGGGTGATTCAAAGGAACATAAACTTGTATAACATGCTTCTCATTATACCTTTATGAGCATACAAAAACTTACTTATAGTTGTCTTACCTCACCTAAATCCTCCAATCAGTGACATGTATGGTTCAAAAAGTTTTGGTTAAAAAGTTTTATTTATGATTCTCATAGGACCTTTTAGAATATCAAAGTTTCTTTCCCAGTCTTTAAGAACGGTTACTTAGGGGTGATTCAAAGGAACATAAACTTGTATAACATGCATCTCATCATACCTTTATAAGCATACAAAAACTTACTTATAGTTGTCTTACCTCACCTAAATCCTCCAATCCATGACATGTATGTTTCAAAAAGTTTTGTTTAAAAAGTTTTATTTAGGATTCTCATATGACCTTTTAGAAGATCAAAGTTTCTTTCCCAGTCTTTAGAACGGTTACTTAGGGGTGATTCAAAGGAACATAAACTTGTATAACATGCTTCTCTTTATACCTTTATGAGCATACAAAAACTTACTTATAGTTGTCTTACCTCACCTAAATCCTCCAATCAATGACATGTATGGTTCAAAAAGTTTTGTTTAAAAAGTTTTATTTAGGATTCTCATAGGACCTTTTAGAAGATCAAAGTTTCTTTCTATACTTTTAGAACAGTTACTTAGGGGTGATTCAAAGGAACATAAACTTGTATAACATGCTTCTCATTATACCTTTATGAGCATACAAAAACTTACTTATAGTTGTCTTACCTCACCTAAATCCTCCAATCCATGACATGTATGGTTCAAAAAGTTTTGGTTAAAAAGTTTTATTTAGGATTCTCATAGGACCTTTTAGAAGATCAAAGTTTCTTTCTAGACTTTTAGAACAGTTACTTAGGGGTGATTCAAAGGAACATAAACTTGTATAACATGCTTCTCATTATACCTTTATGAGCATACAAAAACTTACTTATAGTTGTCTTACCTCACCTAAATCCTCCAATCCATGACATGTATGGTTCAAAAAGTTTTGGTTAAAAAGTTTTATTTAGGATTCTCATAGGACCTTTTATAAGATCAAAGTTTCTTTCTAGACTTTTAGAACAGTTACTTAGGGGTGATTCAAAGGAACATAAACTTGTATAACATGCATCTCATTATACCTTTATAAGCATACAAAAACTTACTTTATAGTTGTCTTACCTCACCTAAATCCTCCAATCCATGACATGTATGTTTCAAAAAGTTTTGGTTAAAACGTTTTATTTAGGATTCTCATAGGACCTTTTAGAATATCAAAGTTTCTTTCCCGGTCTTTTAGAACGGTTACTTAGGGGTGATTCAAAGGAACATAAAGTTGTATAACATGCTTCTCATTATACCTTTATGAGCATACAAAAACTTACTTATAGTTGTCTTACCTCACCTAAATCCTCCAATCCATGACATGTATGTTTCAAAAAGTTTTGGTTAAAAAGTTTTATTTATGATTCTCATAGGACCTTTTAGAATATCAAAGTTTCTTTCCCAGTCTTTTTGAACGGTTTCTTAGGGGTGATTCAAAGGAACATAAACTTGTATAACATGCATCTCATTATACCTTTATGAGCATACAAAAACTTACTTATAGTTGTCTTACCTCACCTAAATCCTCCAATCAATGACATGTATGGTTCAAAAAGTTTTGGTTAAAAAGTTTTATTTATGATTCTCATAGGACCTTTTAGAATATCAAAGTTTCTTTCCCAGTTTTTTAGAACGGTTACTTAGGGGTGATTCAAAGGAACATAAACTTGTATAACATGCATCTCATTATACCTTTATAAGCATACAAAAACTTACTTATAGTTGTCTTACCTCACCTAAATCCTCCAATCAATGACATGTATGGTTCAAAAAGTTTTGTTTAAAAAGTTTTATTTAGGATTCTCATAGGACCTTTTAGAAGATCAAAGTTTCTTTCTATACTTTTAGAACAGTTACTTAGGGGTGATTCAAAGGAACATAAACTTGTATAACATGCTTCTCATTATACCTTTATGAGCATACAAAAACTTACTTATAGTTGTCTTACCTCACCTAAATCCTCCAATCCATGACATGTATGGTTCAAAAAGTTTTGGTTAAAAAGTTTTATTTAGGATTCTCATAGGACCTTTTAGAAGATCAAAGTTTCTTTCTAGACTTTTAGAACAGTTACTTAGGGGTGATTCAAAGGAACATAAACTTGTATAACATGCTTCTCATTATACCTTTATGAGCATACAAAAACTTACTTATAGTTGTCTTACCTCACCTAAATCCTCCAATCCATGACATGTATGGTTCAAAAAGTTTTGGTTAAAAAGTTTTATTTAGGATTCTCATAGGACCTTTTATAAGATCAAAGTTTCTTTCTAGACTTTTAGAACAGTTACTTAGGGGTGATTCAAAGGAACATAAACTTGTATAACATGCATCTCATTATACCTTTATAAGCATACAAAAACTTACTTTATAGTTGTCTTACCTCACCTAAATCCTCCAATCCATGACATGTATGTTTCAAAAAGTTTTGGTTAAAACGTTTTATTTAGGATTCTCATAGGACCTTTTAGAATATCAAAGTTTCTTTCCCGGTCTTTTAGAACGGTTACATAGGGGTGATTCAAAGGAACATAAAGTTGTATAACATGCTTCTCATTATACCTTTATGAGCATACAAAAACTTACTTATAGTTGTCTTACCTCACCTAAATCCTCCAATCCATGACATGTATGTTTCAAAAAGTTTTGGTTAAAAAGTTTTATTTATGATTCTCATAGGACCTTTTAGAATATCAAAGTTTCTTTCCCAGTCTTTTAGAACGGTTTCTTAGGGGTGATTCAAAGGAACATAAACTTGTATAACATGCATCTCATTATACCTTTATGAGCATACAAAAACTTACTTATAGTTGTCTTACCTCACCTAAATCCTCCAATCAATGACATGTATGGTTCAAAAAGTTTTGGTTAAAAAGTTTTATTTATGATTCTCATAGGACCTTTTAGAATATCAAAGTTTCTTTCCCAGTTTTTTAGAACGGTTACTTAGGGGTGATTCAAAGGAACATAAACTTGTATAACATGCATCTCATTATACCTTTATAAGCATACAAAAACTTACTTATAGTTGTCTTACCTCACCTAAATCCTCCAATCCATGACATGTATGGTTCAAAAAGTTTTGTTTAAAAAGTTTTATTTAGGATTCTCATAGGACCTTTTAGAAGATCAAAGTTTCTTTCTAGACTTTTAGAACAGTTACTTAGGGGTGATTCAAAGGAACATAAACTTGTATAACATGCATCTCATTATACCTTTATAAGCATACAAAAACTTACTTATAGTTGTCTTACCTCACCTAAATCCTCCAATCCATGACATGTATGTTTCAAAAAGTTTTGTTTAAAAAGTTTTATTTAGGATTCTCATATGACCTTTTAGAAGATCAAAGTTTCTTTCCCAGTCTTTAGAACGGTTACTTAGGGGTGATTCAAAGGAACATAAACTTGTATAACATGCTTCTCATTATACCTTTATGAGCATACAAAAACTTACTTATAGTTGTCTTACCTCACCTAAATCCTCCAATCAGTGACATGTATGGTTCAAAAAGTTTTGGTTAAAAAGTTTTATTTATGATTCTCATAGGACCTTTTAGAATATCAAAGTTTCTTTCCCAGTCTTTAAGAACGGTTACTTAGGGGTGATTCAAAGGAACATAAACTTGTATAACATGCATCTCATCATACCTTTATAAGCATACAAAAACTTACTTATAGTTGTCTTACCTCACCTAAATCCTCCAATCCATGACATGTATGTTTCAAAAAGTTTTGTTTAAAAAGTTTTATTTAGGATTCTCATATGACCTTTTAGAAGATCAAAGTTTCTTTCCCAGTCTTTAGAACGGTTACTTAGGGGTGATTCAAAGGAACATAAACTTGTATAACATGCTTCTCTTTATCCCTTTATGAGCATACAAAAACTTACTTATAGTTGTCTTACCTCACCTAAATCCTCCAATCAATGACATGTATGGTTCAAAAAGTTTTGTTTAAAAAGTTTTATTTAGGATTCTCATAGGACCTTTTAGAAGATCAAAGTTTCTTTCTATACTTTTAGAACAGTTACTTAGGGGTGATTCAAAGGAACATAAACTTGTATAACATGCTTCTCATTATACCTTTATGAGCATACAAAAACTTACTTATAGTTGTCTTACCTCACCTAAATCCTCCAATCCATGACATGTATGGTTCAAAAAGTTTTGGTTAAAAAGTTTTATTTAGGATTCTCATAGGACCTTTTAGAAGATCAAAGTTTCTTTCTAGACTTTTAGAACAGTTACTTAGGGGTGATTCAAAGGAACATAAACTTGTATAACATGCTTCTCATTATACCTTTATGAGCATACAAAAACTTACTTATAGTTGTCTTACCTCACCTAAATCCTCCAATCCATGACATGTATGGTTCAAAAAGTTTTGGTTAAAAAGTTTTATTTAGGATTCTCATAGGACCTTTTATAAGATCAAAGTTTCTTTCTAGACTTTTAGAACAGTTACTTAGGGGTGATTCAAAGGAACATAAACTTGTATAACATGCATCTCATTATACCTTTATAAGCATACAAAAACTTACTTTATAGTTGTCTTACCTCACCTAAATCCTCCAATCCATGACATGTATGTTTCAAAAAGTTTTGGTTAAAACGTTTTATTTAGGATTCTCATAGGACCTTTTAGAATATCAAAGTTTCTTTCCCGGTCTTTTAGAACGGTGACTTAGGGGTGATTCAAAGGAACATAAAGTTGTATAACATGCTTCTCATTATACCTTTATGAGCATACAAAAACTTACTTATAGTTGTCTTACCTCACCTAAATCCTCCAATCCATGACATGTATGTTTCAAAAAGTTTTGGTTAAAAAGTTTTATTTATGATTCTCATAGGACCTTTTAGAATATCAAAGTTTCTTTCCCAGTCTTTAAGAACGGTTACTTAGGGGTGATTCAAAGGAACATAAACTTGTATAACATGCATCTCATCATACCTTTATAAGCATACAAAAACTTACTTATAGTTGTCTTACCTCACCTAAATCCTCCAATCCATGACATGTATGTTTCAAAAAGTTTTGTTTAAAAAGTTTTATTTAGGATTCTCATATGACCTTTTAGAAGATCAAAGTTTCTTTCCCAGTCTTTAGAACGGTTACTTAGGGGTGATTCAAAGGAACATAAACTTGTATAACATGCTTCTCTTTATCCCTTTATGAGCATACAAAAACTTACTTATAGTTGTCTTACCTCACCTAAATCCTCCAATCAATGACATGTATGGTTCAAAAAGTTTTGTTTAAAAAGTTTTATTTAGGATTCTCATAGGACCTTTTAGAAGATCAAAGTTTCTTTCTATACTTTTAGAACAGTTACTTAGGGGTGATTCAAAGGAACATAAACTTGTATAACATGCTTCTCATTATACCTTTATGAGCATACAAAAACTTACTTATAGTTGTCTTACCTCACCTAAATCCTCCAATCCATGACATGTATGGTTCAAAAAGTTTTGGTTAAAAAGTTTTATTTAGGATTCTCATAGGACCTTTTAGAAGATCAAAGTTTCTTTCTAGACTTTTAGAACAGTTACTTAGGGGTGATTCAAAGGAACATAAACTTGTATAACATGCTTCTCATTATACCTTTATGAGCATACAAAAACTTACTTATAGTTGTCTTACCTCACCTAAATCCTCCAATCCATGACATGTATGGTTCAAAAAGTTTTGGTTAAAAAGTTTTATTTAGGATTCTCATAGGACCTTTTATAAGATCAAAGTTTCTTTCTAGACTTTTAGAACAGTTACTTAGGGGTGATTCAAAGGAACATAAACTTGTATAACATGCATCTCATTATACCTTTATAAGCATACAAAAACTTACTTTATAGTTGTCTTACCTCACCTAAATCCTCCAATCCATGACATGTATGTTTCAAAAAGTTTTGGTTAAAACGTTTTATTTAGGATTCTCATAGGACCTTTTAGAATATCAAAGTTTCTTTCCCGGTCTTTTAGAACGGCTACTTAGGGGTGATTCAAAGGAACATAAAGTTGTATAACATGCTTCTCATTATACCTTTATGAGCATACAAAAACTTACTTATAGTTGTCTTACCTCACCTAAATCCTCCAATCCATGACATGTATGTTTCAAAAAGTTTTGGTTAAAAAGTTTTATTTATGATTCTCATAGGACCTTTTAGAATATCAAAGTTTCTTTCCCAGTCTTTTAGAACGGTTTCTTAGGGGTGATTCAAAGGAACATAAACTTGTATAACATGCATCTCATTATACCTTTATGAGCATACAAAAACTTACTTATAGTTGTCTTACCTCACCTAAATCCTCCAATCCATGACATGTATGTTTCAAAAAGTTTTGTTTAAAAAGTTTTATTTAGGATTCTCATATGACCTTTTAGAAGATCAAAGTTTCTTTCCCAGTCTTTAGAACGGTTACTTAGGGGTGATTCAAAGGAACATAAACTTGTATAACATGCTTCTCATTATACCTTTATGAGCATACAAAAACTTACTTATAGTTGTCTTACCTCACCTAAATCCTCCAATCAGTGACATGTATGGTTCAAAAAGTTTTGGTTAAAAAGTTTTATTTATGATTCTCATAGGACCTTTTAGAATATCAAAGTTTCTTTCCCAGTCTTTAAGAACGGTTACTTAGGGGTGATTCAAAGGAACATAAACTTGTATAACATGCATCTCATCATACCTTTATAAGCATACAAAAACTTACTTATAGTTGTCTTACCTCACCTAAATCCTCCAATCCATGACATGTATGTTTCAAAAAGTTTTGTTTAAAAAGTTTTATTTAGGATTCTCATATGACCTTTTAGAAGATCAAAGTTTCTTTCCCAGTCTTTAGAACGGTTACTTAGGGGTGATTCAAAGGAACATAAACTTGTATAACATGCTTCTCTTTATCCCTTTATGAGCATACAAAAACTTACTTATAGTTGTCTTACCTCACCTAAATCCTCCAATCAATGACATGTATGGTTCAAAAAGTTTTGTTTAAAAAGTTTTATTTAGGATTCTCATAGGACCTTTTAGAAGATCAAAGTTTCTTTCTATACTTTTAGAACAGTTACTTAGGGGTGATTCAAAGGAACATAAACTTGTATAACATGCTTCTCATTATACCTTTATGAGCATACAAAAACTTACTTATAGTTGTCTTACCTCACCTAAATCCTCCAATCCATGACATGTATGGTTCAAAAAGTTTTGGTTAAAAAGTTTTATTTAGGATTCTCATAGGACCTTTTAGAAGATCAAAGTTTCTTTCTAGACTTTTAGAACAGTTACTTAGGGGTGATTCAAAGGAACATAAACTTGTATAACATGCTTCTCATTATACCTTTATGAGCATACAAAAACTTACTTATAGTTGTCTTACCTCACCTAAATCCTCCAATCCATGACATGTATGGTTCAAAAGTTTTATTTAGGATTCTCATAGGACCTTTTATAAGATCAAAGTTTCTTTCTAGACTTTTAGAACAGTTACTTAGGGGTGATTCAAAGGAACATAAACTTGTATAACATGCATCTCATTATACCTTTATAAGCATACAAAAACTTACTTTATAGTTGTCTTACCTCACCTAAATCCTCCAATCCATGACATGTATGTTTCAAAAAGTTTTGGTTAAAACGTTTTATTTAGGATTCTCATAGGACCTTTTAGAATATCAAAGTTTCTTTCCCGGTCTTTTAGAACGGTGACTTAGGGGTGATTCAAAGGAACATAAAGTTGTATAACATGCTTCTCATTATACCTTTATGAGCATACAAAAACTTACTTATAGTTGTCTTACCTCACCTAAATCCTCCAATCCATGACATGTATGTTTCAAAAAGTTTTGGTTAAAAAGTTTTATTTATGATTCTCATAGGACCTTTTAGAATATCAAAGTTTCTTTCCCAGTCTTTTAGAACGGTTTCTTAGGGGTGATTCAAAGGAACATAAACTTGTATAACATGCATCTCATTATACCTTTATGAGCATACAAAAACTTACTTATAGTTGTCTTACCTCACCTAAATCCTCCAATCCATGACATGTATGTTTCAAAAATTTTTGGTTAAAAAGTTTTATTTATGATTCTCATAGGACCTTTTAGAATATCAAAGTTTCTTTCCCAGTCTTTTAGAACGGTTACTTAGGGGTGATTCAAAGGAACATAAACTTGTATAACATGCATCTCATTATACCTTTATGAGCATACAAAAACTTACTTATAGTTGTCTTACCTCACCTAAATCCTCCAATCAATGACATGTATGGTTCAAAAAGTTTTGGTTAAAAAGTTTTATTTATGATTCTCATAGGACCTTTTAGAATATCAAAGTTTCTTTCCCAGTTTTTTAGAACGGTTACTTAGGGGTGATTCAAAGGAACATAAACTTGTATAACATGCATCTCATTATACCTTTATAAGCATACAAAAACTTACTTATAGTTGTCTTACCTCACCTAAATCCTCCAATCCATGACATGTATGGTTCAAAAAGTTTTGTTTAAAAAGTTTTATTTAGGATTCTCATAGGACCTTTTAGAAGATCAAAGTTTCTTTCTAGACTTTTAGAACAGTTACTTAGGGGTGATTCAAAGGAACATAAACTTGTATAACATGCATCTCATTATACCTTTATAAGCATACAAAAACTTACTTATAGTTGTCTTACCTCACCTAAATCCTCCAATCCATGACATGTATGTTTCAAAAAGTTTTGTTTAAAAAGTTTTATTTAGGATTCTCATATGACCTTTTAGAAGATCAAAGTTTCTTTCCCAGTCTTTAGAACGGTTACTTAGGGGTGATTCAAAGGAACATAAACTTGTATAACATGCTTCTCATTATACCTTTATGAGCATACAAAAACTTACTTATAGTTGTCTTACCTCACCTAAATCCTCCAATCAGTGACATGTATGGTTCAAAAAGTTTTGGTTAAAAAGTTTTATTTATGATTCTCATAGGACCTTTTAGAATATCAAAGTTTCTTTCCCAGTCTTTAAGAACGGTTACTTAGGGGTGATTCAAAGGAACATAAACTTGTATAACATGCATCTCATCATACCTTTATAAGCATACAAAAACTTACTTATAGTTGTCTTACCTCACCTAAATCCTCCAATCCATGACATGTATGTTTCAAAAAGTTTTGTTTAAAAAGTTTTATTTAGGATTCTCATATGACCTTTTAGAAGATCAAAGTTTCTTTCCCAGTCTTTAGAACGGTTACTTAGGGGTGATTCAAAGGAACATAAACTTGTATAACATGCTTCTCATTATACCTTTATGAGCATACAAAAACTTACTTATAGTTGTCTTACCTCACCTAAATCCTCCAATCAGTGACATGTATGGTTCAAAAAGTTTTGGTTAAAAAGTTTTATTTATGATTCTCATAGGACCTTTTAGAATATCAAAGTTTCTTTCCCAGTCTTTAAGAACGGTTACTTAGGGGTGATTCAAAGGAACATAAACTTGTATAACATGCATCTCATCATACCTTTATAAGCATACAAAAACTTACTTATAGTTGTCTTACCTCACCTAAATCCTCCAATCCATGACATGTATGTTTCAAAAAGTTTTGTTTAAAAAGTTTTATTTAGGATTCTCATATGACCTTTTAGAAGATCAAAGTTTCTTTCCCAGTCTTTAGAACGGTTACTTAGGGGTGATTCAAAGGAACATAAACTTGTATAACATGCTTCTCTTTATACCTTTATGAGCATACAAAAACTTACTTATAGTTGTCTTACCTCACCTAAATCCTCCAATCAATGACATGTATGGTTCAAAAAGTTTTGTTTAAAAAGTTTTATTTATGATTCTCATAGGACCTTTTAGAAGATCAAAGTTTCTTTCTATACTTTTAGAACAGTTACTTAGGGGTGATTCAAAGGAACATAAACTTGTATAACATGCTTCTCATTATACCTTTATGAGCATACAAAAACTTACTTATAGTTTGTTGGGATTTCACAGTCATGACTATGGAATCATGTTGAGAAACCTTGAGATTACTCTAAACCTTTGTTTAGAGAGAAAGAGCATAAGTGAACCGCAACCAAGTTTAGCTTGGAAGTTAGTGATTCTACTTAGCTTTAACAAGAGCACCACTCTATTTGAGACTTATCCAGGAGCCTAACATCACTTATAGAGTGTGTTTACTCATGAGGATTAAGAGAATCAGTAAGTAGAGGGTGTTGTTCTTGTAATGTCCATTAAGAGCCGGTTTGTGTTGTTCCTTGAATCAGCTATGGAAGAGCTGATCAAGAACACAACCAGGAGCATTAAAGCATCCTTAGGACCGAGACTCTTCATGGTTTCATTGTGTTTGAGTGAAAGACACAATGAGAGAATAAGGAAGAAGAAAGCGCTAGAGAGAGAATAAGAACCCTAGTTTTTTGTGTTCAATCTTTCTTCTTATTAAAATGTGTTACAAGAGCAGTCTTTATATAGACTCTTACAATGCTTGATACACACATAAAAATGAGTCTAAACCTAATGAGAATCTCGGTTACAACAAGGGAGAGAGAGTCCCAACGGTCTGAATTCAAACTTGTGGAGAGAGTGGTCTTGTTTGCTTGTTCACACAATGATAGTGACATGTCTGAACCGCAGGACCACCTCTTTTGTTTGATTCCTTCATGAGCTGATGAGAGAGGGACAGGCTTTGTTTGTGTCTCAAGGAGAGAGAGAGTGATAGTGACTTGTCCTAACAGTCACATGCGCCCAAGTTCACTTATCACCTCTCTTGATAGCTTATCCCTTCTTTAGGTGTGATAAGCTGAGACATTCTTCATGATAAGCTGAAGTTCTTCTCCTCCTTGTTTCACACAATCCTTGGCCGTGATATGAACACTCCCAAGTGTGGCCAGCTCCTCTCAACTGGGATTTCACAGTCATGACTATGGAATCATGTTGAGAAACCTTGAGATTACTCTAAACCTTTGTTTAGAGAGAAAGAGCATAAGTGAACCGCAACCAAGTTTAGCTTGGAAGTTAGTGATTCTACTTAGCTTTAACAAGAGCACCACTCTATTTGAGACTTATCCAGGAGCCTAACATCACTTATAGAGTGTGTTTACTCATGAGGATTAAGAGAATCAGTAAGTAGAGGGTGTTGTTCTTGTAATGTCCATTAAGAGCCGGTTTGTGTTGTTCCTTGAATCAGCTATGGAAGAGCTGATCAAGAACACAACCAGGAGCATTAAAGCATCCTTAGGACCGAGACTCTTCATGGTTTCATTGTGTTTGAGTGAAAGACACAATGAGAGAATAAGGAAGAAGAAAGCGCTAGAGAGAGAATAAGAACCCTAGTTTTTTGTGTTCAATCTTTCTTCTTATTAAAATGTGTTACAAGAGCAGTCTTTATATAGACTCTTACAATGCTTGATACACACATAAAAATGAGTCTAAACCTAATGAGAATCTCGGTTACAACAAGGGAGAGAGAGTCCCAACGGTCTGAATTCAAACTTGTGGAGAGAGTGGTCTTGTTTGCTTGTTCACACAATGATAGTGACATGTCTGAACCGCAGGACCACCTCTTTTGTTTGATTCCTTCATGAGCTGATGAGAGAGGGACAGGCTTTGTTTGTGTCTCAAGGAGAGAGAGAGTGATAGTGACTTGTCCTAACAGTCACATGCGCCCAAGTTCACTTATCACCTCTCTTGATAGCTTATCCCTTCTTTAGGTGTGATAAGCTGAGACATTCTTCATGATAAGCTGAAGTTCTTCTCCTCCTTGTTTCACACAATCCTTGGCCGTGATATGAACACTCCCAAGTGTGGCCAGCTCCTCTCAACCGCTTCATTAACCATTTGGCTCCTTTGGAAACATTTAAGCTTTGCTTAAATGTTTCTTCCTCTTCTTGCTTCTTTACCAAGTCTCGGTTGTACACTTGCACAAGACATTGCTTTGTGCTTCTTCTCACTTCAAGTGTGGACTTCATAGCCTCTTGATGCCTTCATCCTTAGCTTAGCTAAGTGTTGATCCCATCTTTGGTCTTCTTTGTCACACACCAAAGCTCATCCAAGGAATGACTTCTAGGCCTTGTCATTGTGACTTCGGCCTTTCCTCCTCCTTGAATGCATCCTCTCTAATACTCCCCCGCAAGCTTGGGCGCCGAGACACTAAAGGACCAGAGGCCAAGCTTGGAGATGCGGGAGCTACCTCATTAAAAACCTCCCTAAGGAAAACCTCATGGGACAAAACCTTAAGGAGGGAAAAAGAGTATAGCCACAACATCCCCTTGATGTAAGCTTTGACATGTTCCTTTGTGCATTTGAATGAGCCGGTTCATTAGGTTGACTTCTCCTTTAGATTGCCTTCTCCATCTTGGATCAAGCTTCTCCATTGGACTAAGCTTCACCATTGGACCTTCCATGACCTTGCCTCAAGACTTAGCCTTCTTGTCACTCCTTGAGCTCTCTCCTTGTCACTTAATCTGCCCATGGTCTAACTCCTCCTTTAGGCCTCCTAATGAACCTTCACATCAAAGATTCAAAGAAGACTTGTTAAAGTAAAATGCCATGAGTTTAAGTATATGATTAAGCAATGGATAAGTAACACAAGTGATTTTTCATGACTTAATGAAGACTTAATAAAAAAAACAGTGAGAGTTTAGGAGTTTAGCCTTTTAGGAGTTGAGGTTTAGCCTTCCTTTGGACATGTTTGGGACTTTGAAACCATGTGCATATCTCTCTGGATTTTTGCACATACAATCTCAGCCCTTCTTTTCCACACCAACACTCTTGATTTGAGCTGATTCAACGCCTACCACTAGCTTGCATTTCCTTCTTGGTCTGCTCCACTTAGTGATTCCCGGTTCTAACATCAATCAAGGTGTTGTTGCTTCTGGTTTTAGGAGTTCCACTAGGGTTTACTCCATTTCTTTGAGGTTTAACACCTCCCCCGGACTGTTAAGCCTTCATGGAGTCGGAAGCACCATTGAGATGTGAGTTGATTCATCAGTTGCATAACTGGTTCTAGCTCCTCTTCTTTGGCTGCTCCTTGATGACTTCTCTTGAGACCTTAACAGCCTTGATGGGTTGTTCAACTTGTAGCCTCCCTTAAGTATGGACACCTTTTGATCTGCTCCTTTGTTAGCTTCAGATTAACCACACCATGCTAAGAGCCAATCCTCCATCACTACTCCATCTTAGAGCAGCTTCAAGACTGATCTTCCTAACCATGATGCACACTGAGCCTTGAATCCAAGCTTCCATCACTGCCTCTTCTTGAAACAGCTTCTAGACTTGATTATCCAAGAAATCAGTGTTGTTTCTCTTGACTAACTTTGTTGTAGCAGCCTCTGGACGCCTCTTCTTCTTAGGTAAGCTCAAGACCAGTGGGTACAACCACTTAGAAACTGAACTCCAGCCCTTTTGTAAACTGTCCTCACTAGTTGGTTCATCATTCCACCTAAAAACACCAAGAAACACACAATAATCCTCAAAATAACACAGCCTTGATCAGGAGCTATGCACTCTGATTTTTAAGTCATTGTGAGCTAAGGAGCTTCAAGGACAGAACTCAGAGAGAATATGAGAAGTATAAGAACCAGAGAATGAAAGAAAAATGCAGAAAATGAGAGAATGAATGCTTGAGAATGAGAGTATAAATGAATGAGAGAATAAATGAGAGAATGAATGAGAGAATGAAAGGGAAGTTCAGGGACTGAGTTTTGCTCAGTTTGAGCTTTTGGTTTTGAGAACATTGACTGAGTTTTGCTCAGTTTACTCTCAGACTTTTGCGGAAGCTTTGAGGAGAAAGGGACAGAGTTTTGCTCTGTTTTTCTCTGGTTTTTGAGCTTGATTCAATCCTAGAATCTTATGCTCTGATACCATGTTGGGATTTCACAATCATGACTATGGAATCATGTTAAGAAACCTTGAGATTACTCTAAACCTTTGTTTAGAGAGAAAGAGCATAAGTGAACCGCAACCAAGTTTAGCTTGGAAGTTAGTGATTCTACTTAGCTTTAACAAGAGCACCACTCTATTTGAGACTTATCCAGGAGCCTAACATCACTTATAGAGTGTGTTTACTCATGAGGATTAAGAGAATCAGTAAGTAGAGGGTGTTGTTCTTGTAATGTCCATTAAGAGCCGGTTTGTGTTGTTCCTTGAATCAGCTATGGAAGAGCTGATCAAGAACACAACCAGGAGCATTAAAGCATCCTTAGGACCGAGACTCTTCATGGTTTCATTGTGTTTGAGTGAAAGACTCAATGAGAGAATAAGGAAGAAGAAAGCGCTAGAGAGAGAATAAGAACCCTAGTTTTTTGTGTTCAATCTTTCTTCTTATTAAAATGTGTTACAAGAGCAGTCTTTATATAGACTCTTACAATGCTTGATACACACATAAAAATGAGTCTAAACCTAATGAGAATCTCGGTTACAACAAGGGAGAGAGAGTCCCAACGGTCTGAATTCAAACTTGTGGAGAGAGTGGTCTTGTTTGCTTGTTCACACAATGATAGTGACATGTCTGAACCGCAGGACCACCTCTTTTGTTTGATTCCTTCATGAGCTGATGAGAGAGGGACAGGCTTTGTTTGTGTCTCAAGGAGAGAGAGAGTGATAGTGACTTGTCCTAACAGTCACATGCGCCCAAGTTCACTTATCACCTCTCTTGATAGCTTATCCCTTCTTTAGGTGTGATAAGCTGAGACATTCTTCATGATAAGCTGAAGTTCTTCTCCTCCTTGTTTCACACAATCCTTGGCCGTGATATGAACACTCCCAAGTGTGGCCAGCTCCTCTCAACCGCTTCATTAACCATTTGGCTCCTTTGGAAACATTTAAGCTTTGCTTAAATGTTTCTTCCTCTTCTTGCTTCTTTACCAAGTCTCGGTTGTACACATGCACAAGACATTGCTTTGTGCTTCTTCTCACTTCAAGTGTGGACTTCATAGCCTCTTGATGCCTTCATCCTTAGCTTAGCTAAGTGTTGATCCCATCTTTGGTCTTCTTTGTCACACACCAAAGCTCATCCAAGGAATGACTTCTAGGCCTTGTCATTGTGACTTCGGCCTTTCCTCCTCCTTGAATGCATCCTCTCTAATATAGTTGTCTTACCTCACCTAAATCCTCCAATCCATGACATGTATGGTTCAAAAAGTTTTGGTTAAAAAGTTTTATTTAGGATTCTCATAGGACCTTTTAGAAGATCAAAGTTTCTTTCTAGACTTTTAGAACAGTTACTTAGGGGTGATTCAAAGGAACATAAACTTGTATAACATGCTTCTCATTATACCTTTATGAGCATACAAAAACTTACTTATAGTTGTCTTACCTCACCTAAATCCTCCAATCCATGACATGTATGGTTCAAAAAGTTTTGGTTAAAAAGTTTTATTTAGGATTCTCATAGGACCTTTTATAAGATCAAAGTTTCTTTCTAGACTTTTAGAACAGTTACTTAGGGGTGATTCAAAGGAACATAAACTTGTATAACATGCATCTCATTATACCTTTATAAGCATACAAAAACTTACTTTATAGTTGTCTTACCTCACCTAAATCCTCCAATCCATGACATGTATGTTTCAAAAAGTTTTGGTTAAAACGTTTTATTTAGGATTCTCATAGGACCTTTTAGAATATCAAAGTTTCTTTCCCGGTCTTTTAGAACGGTTACTTAGGGGTGATTCAAAAGAACATAAAGTTGTATAACATGCTTCTCATTATACCTTTATGAGCATACAAAAACTTACTTATAGTTGTCTTACCTCACCTAAATCCTCCAATCCATGACATGTATGTTTAAAAAAGTTTTGGTTAAAAAGTTTTATTTATGATTCTCATAGGACCTTTTAGAATATCAAAGTTTCTTTCCCAGTCTTTTAGAACGGTTTCTTAGGGGTGATTCAAAGGAACATAAACTTGTATAACATGCATCTCATTATACCTTTATGAGCATACAAAAACTTACTTATAGTTGTCTTACCTCACCTAAATCCTCCAATCAATGACATGTATGTTTCAAAAAGTTTTGGTTAAAAAGTTTTATTTATGATTCTCATAGGACCTTTTTGAATATCAAAGTTTCTTTCCCAGTTTTTTAGAACGGTTACTTAGGGGTGATTCAAAGGAACATAAACTTGTATAACATGCATCTCATTATACCTTTATAAGCATACAAAAACTTACTTATAGTTGTCTTACCTCACCTAAATCCTCCAATCCATGACATGTATGGTTCAAAAAGTTTTGGTTAAAAAGTTTTATTTAGGATTCTCATAGGACCTTTTATAAGATCAAAGTTTCTTTCTAGACTTTTAGAACAGTTACTTAGGGGTGATTCAAAGGAACATAAACTTGTATAACATGCATCTCATTATACCTTTATAAGCATACAAAAACTTACTTTATAGTTGTCTTACCTCACCTAAATCCTCCAATCCATGACATGTATGTTTCAAAAAGTTTTGGTTAAAACGTTTTATTTAGGATTCTCATAGGACCTTTTAGAATATCAAAGTTTCTTTCCCGGTCTTTTAGAACGGTTACTTAGGGGTGATTCAAAGGAACATAAAGTTGTATAACATGCTTCTCATTATACCTTTATGAGCATACAAAAACTCACTTATAGTTGTCTTACCTCACCTAAATCCTCCAATCCATGACATGTATGTTTAAAAAAGTTTTGGTTAAAAAGTTTTATTTATGATTCTCATAGGACCTTTTAGAATATCAAAGTTTCTTTCCCAGTCTTTTAGAACGGTTTCTTAGGGGTGATTCAAAGGAACATAAACTTGTATAACATGCATCTCATTATACCTTTATGAGCATACAAAAACTTACTTATAGTTGTCTTACCTCACCTAAATCCTCCAATCAATGACATGTATGTTTCAAAAAGTTTTGGTTAAAAATTTTTATTTATGATTCTCATAGGACCTTTTAGAATATCAAAGTTTCTTTCCCGGTCTTTTAGAACGGTTACTTAGGGGTGATTCAAAGGAACATAAACTTGTATAACATGCTTCTCTTTATACCTTTATGAGCATACAAAAACTTACTTATAGTTGTCTTACCTCACCTAAATCCTCCAATCAATGACATGTATGGTTCAAAAAGTTTTGTTTAAAAAGTTTTATTTAGGATTCTCATAGGACCTTTTAGAAGATCAAAGTTTCTTTCTATACTTTTAGAACAGTTACTTAGGGGTGATTCAAAGGAACATAAACTTGTATAACATGCTTCTCATTATACCTTTATGAGCATACAAAAACTTACTTATAGTTGTCTTACCTCACCTAAATCCTCCAATCCATGACATGTATGGTTCAAAAAGTTTTGGTTAAAAAGTTTTATTTAGGATTCTCATAGGACCTTTTAGAAGATCAAAGTTTCTTTCTAGACTTTTAGAACAGTTACTTAGGGGTGATTCAAAGGAACATAAACTTGTATAACATGCTTCTCATTATACCTTTATGAGCATACAAAAACTTACTTATAGTTGTCTTACCTCACCTAAATCCTCCAATCCATGACATGTATGGTTCAAAAAGTTTTGGTTAAAAAGTTTTATTTAGGATTCTCATAGGACCTTTTATAAGATCAAAGTTTCTTTCTAGACTTTTAGAACAGTTACTTAGGGGTGATTCAAAGGAACATAAACTTGTATAACATGCATCTCATTATACCTTTATAAGCATACAAAAACTTACTTTATAGTTGTCTTACCTCACCTAAATCCTCCAATCCATGACATGTATGTTTCAAAAAGTTTTGGTTAAAACGTTTTATTTAGGATTCTCATAGGACCTTTTAGAATATCAAAGTTTCTTTCCCGGTCTTTTAGAACGGTTACTTAGGGGTGATTCAAAGGAACATAAAGTTGTATAACATGCTTCTCATTATACCTTTATGAGCATACAAAAACTCACTTATAGTTGTCTTACCTCACCTAAATCCTCCAATCCATGACATGTATGTTTAAAAAAGTTTTGGTTAAAAAGTTTTATTTATGATTCTCATAGGACCTTTTAGAATATCAAAGTTTCTTTCCCAGTCTTTTAGAACGGTTTCTTAGGGGTGATTCAAAGGAACATAAACTTGTATAACATGCATCTCATTATACCTTTATGAGCATACAAAAACTTACTTATAGTTGTCTTACCTCACCTAAATCCTCCAATCAATGACATGTATGTTTCAAAAAGTTTTGGTTAAAAAGTTTTATTTATGATTCTCATAGGACCTTTTAGAATATCAAAGTTTCTTTCCCGGTCTTTTAGAACGGTTACTTAGGGGTGATTCAAAGGAACATAAACTTGTATAACATGCTTCTCTTTATACCTTTATGAGCATACAAAAACTTACTTATAGTTGTCTTACCTCACCTAAATCCTCCAATCAATGACATGTATGGTTCAAAAAGTTTTGTTTAAAAAGTTTTATTTAGGATTCTCATAGGACCTTTTAGAAGATCAAAGTTTCTTTCTATACTTTTAGAACAGTTACTTAGGGGTGATTCAAAGGAACATAAACTTGTATAACATGCTTCTCATTATACCTTTATGAGCATACAAAAACTTACTTATAGTTGTCTTACCTCACCTAAATCCTCCAATCCATGACATGTATGGTTCAAAAAGTTTTGGTTAAAAAGTTTTATTTAGGATTCTCATAGGACCTTTTAGAAGATCAAAGTTTCTTTCTAGACTTTTAGAACAGTTACTTAGGGGTGATTCAAAGGAACATAAACTTGTATAACATGCTTCTCATTATACCTTTATGAGCATACAAAAACTTACTTATAGTTGTCTTACCTCACCTAAATCCTCCAATCCATGACATGTATGGTTCAAAAAGTTTTGGTTAAAAAGTTTTATTTAGGATTCTCATAGGACCTTTTATAAGATCAAAGTTTCTTTATAGACTTTTAGAACAGTTACTTAGGGGTGATTCAAAGGAACATAAACTTGTATAACATGCATCTCATTATACCTCTATAAGCATACAAAAACTTACTTTATAGTTGTCTTACCTCACCTAAATCCTCCAATCCATGACATGTATGTTTCAAAAAGTTTTGGTTAAAACGTTTTATTTAGGATTCTCATAGGACCTTTTAGAATATCAAAGTTTCTTTCCCGGTCTTTTAGAACGGTTACTTAGGGGTGATTCAAAGGAACATAAAGTTGTATAACATGCTTCTCATTATACCTTTATGAGCATACAAAAACTTACTTATAGTTGTCTTACCTCACCTAAATCCTCCAATCCATGACATGTATGTTTAAAAAAGTTTTGGTTAAAAAGTTTTATTTATGATTCTCATAGGACCTTTTAGAATATCAAAGTTTCTTTCCCAGTCTTTTAGAACGGTTTCTTAGGGGTGATTCAAAGGAACATAAACTTGTATAACATGCATCTCATTATACCTTTATGAGCATACAAAAACTAACTTATAGTTGTCTTACCTCACCTAAATCCTCCAATCAATGACATGTATGTTTCAAAAAGTTTTGGTTAAAAAGTTTTATTTATGATTCTCATAGGACCTTTTAGAATATCAAAGTTTCTTTCCCAGTTTTTTAGAACGGTTACTTAGGGGTGATTCAAAGGAACATAAACTTGTATAACATGCATCTCATTATACCTTTATAAGCATACAAAAACTTACTTATAGTTGTCTTACCTCACCTAAATCCTCCAATCCATGACATGTATGGTTCAAAAAGTTTTGGTTAAAAAGTTTTATTTAGGATTCTCATAGGACCTTTTATAAGATCAAAGTTTCTTTCTAGACTTTTAGAACAGTTACTTAGGGGTGATTCAAAGGAACATAAACTTGTATAACATGCATCTCATTATACCTTTATAAGCATACAAAAACTTACTTTATAGTTGTCTTACCTCACCTAAATCCTCCAATCCATGACATGTATGTTTCAAAAAGTTTTGGTTAAAACGTTTTATTTAGGATTCTCATAGGACCTTTTAGAATATCAAAGTTTCATTCCCGGTCTTTTAGAACGGTTACTTAGGGGTGATTCAAAGGAACATAAAGTTGTATAACATGCTTCTCATTATACCTTTATGAGCATACAAAAACTTACTTATAGTTGTCTTACCTCACCTAAATCCTCCAATCCATGACATGTATGTTTAAAAAAGTTTTGGTTAAAAAGTTTTATTTATGATTCTCATAGGACCTTTTAGAATATCAAAGTTTCTTTCCCAGTCTTTTAGAACGGTTTCTTAGGGGTGATTCAAAGGAACATAAACTTGTATAACATGCATCTCATTATACCTTTATGAGCATACAAAAACTTACTTATAGTTGTCTTACCTCACCTAAATCCTCCAATCAATGACATGTATGTTTCAAAAAGTTTTGGTTAAAAAGTTTTATTTATGATTCTCATAGGACCTTTTAGAATATCAAAGTTTCTTTCCTAGTTTTTTAGAACGGTTACTTAGGGGTGATTCAAAGGAACATAAACTTGTATAACATGCATCTCATTATACCTTTATAAGCATACAAAAACTTACTTATAGTTGTCTTACCTCACCTAAATCCTCCAATCCATGACATGTATGGTTCAAAAAGTTTTGTTTAAAAAGTTTTATTTAGGATTCTCATATGACCTTTTAGAAGATCAAAGTTTCTTTCTAGACTTTTAGAACGGTTACTTAGGGGTGATTCGAAGGAACATAAACTTGTATAACATGCATCTCATTATACCTTTATAAGCATACAAAAACTTACTTATAGTTGTCTTACCTCACCTAAATCCTCCAATCCATGACATGTATGTTTCAAAAAGTTTTGTTTAAAAAGTTTTATTTAGGATTCTCATATGACCTTTTAGAAGATCAAAGTTTCTTTCCCAGTCTTTAGAACGGTTACTTAGGGGTGATTCAAAGGAACATAAACTTGTATAACATGCTTCTCATTATACCTTTATGAGCATACAAAAACTTACTTATAGTTGTCTTACCTCACCTAAATCCTCCAATCAGTGACATGTATGGTTCAAAAAGTTTTGGTTAAAAAGTTTTATTTATGATTCTCATAGGACCTTTTAGAATATCAAAGTTTCTTTCCCAGTCTTTTAGAACGGTTACTTAGGGGTGATTCAAAGGAACATAAACTTGTATAACATGCATCTCATCATACCTTTATAAGCATACAAAAACTTACTTATAGTTGTCTTACCTCACCTAAATCCTCAAATCCATGACATGTATGTTTCAAAAAGTTTTGTTTAAAAAGTTTTATTTAGGATTCTCATATGACCTTTTAGAAGATCAAAGTTTCTTTCCCAGTCTTTAGAACGGTTACTTAGGGGTGATTCAAAGGAACATAAACTTGTATAACATTCTTCTCTTTATACCTTTATGAGCATACAAAAACTTACTTATAGTTGTCTTACCTCACCTAAATCCTCCAATCAATGACATGTATGGTTCAAAAAGTTTTGTTTAAAAAGTTTTATTTAGGATTCTCATAGGACCTTTTAGAAGATCAAAGTTTCTTTCTAGACTTTTAGAACAGTTACTTAGGGGTGATTCAAAGGAACATAAACTTGTATAACATGCTTTTCATTATACCTTTATGAGCATACAAAAATTTACTTATAGTTGTCTTACCTCACCTAAATCCTCCAATCCATGACATGTATGGTTCAAAAAGTTTTGGTTAAAAAGTTTTATTTAGGATTCTCATAGGACCTTTTAGAAGATCAAAGTTTCTTTCTAGACTTTTAGAACAGTTACTTAGGGGTGATTCAAAGGAACATAAACTTGTATAACATGCTTCTCATTATACCTTTATGAGCATACAAAAACTTACTTATAGTTGTCTTACCTCACCTAAATCCTCCAATCCATGACATGTATGGTTCAAAAAGTTTTGGTTAAAAAGTTTTATTTAGGATTCTCATAGGACCTTTTATAAGATCAAAGTTTCTTTCTAGACTTTTAGAACAGTTACTTAGGGTTCAAAGGAACATAAACTTGTATAACATGCTTCTCATTATACCTTTATGAGCATACAAAAATTTACTTATAGTTGTCTTACCTCACCTAAATCCTCCAATCCATGACATGTATGGTTCAAAAAGCTTTGGTTAAAAAGTTTTATTTAGGATTCTCATAGGACCTTTTATAAGATCAAAGTTTCTTTCTAAACTTTTAGAACAGTTACTTAGGGGTGATTCAAAGGAACATAAACTTGTATAACATGCTTCTCATTATACCTTTATGAGCATTCAAACACTTACTTATAGTTGTCTTACCTCACCTAAATCCTCCAATCAATGACATGTATGGTTCAAAAAGTTTTGTTTAAAAAGTTTTATTTAGAATTCTCATAGGACCTTTTTGAAGATCAAAGTTTCTTTCTAGACTTTTAGAACAGTTACTTAGGGGTGATTCAAAGGAACATAAACTTGTATAACATGCTTCTCATTATACCTTTATGAGCATACAAAAACTTACTTATAGTTGTCTTACCTCACCTAAATCCTCCAATCCATGACATGTATGTTTCAAAAAGTTTTGTTTAAAAAGTTTTATTTAGGATTCTCATATGACCTTTTAGAAGATCAAAGTTTCTTTCCCAGTCTTTAGAACGGTTACTTAGGGGTGATTCAAAGGAACATAAACTTGTATAACATGCTTTTCATTATACCTTTACGAGCATACAAAAACTTACTTATAGTTGTCTTACCTCACCTAAATCCTCCAATCAATGACATGTATGGTTCAAAAAGTTTTGTTTAAAAAGTTTTATTTAGGATTCTCATAGGACCTTTTAGAAGATCAAAGTTTCTTTCTAGACTTTTAGAACAGTTACTTAGGGGTGATTCAAAGGAACATAAACTTGTATAACATGCTTCTCATTATACCTTTATGAGCATACAAAAACTTACTTATAGTTGTCTTACCTCACCTAAATCCTCCAATCCATGACATGTATGTTTCAAAAAGTTTTGGTTAAAAAGTTTTATTTATGATTCTCATAGGACCTTTTAGAATATCAAAGTTTCTTTCCCAGTCTTTTAGAACGGTTACTTAGGGGTGATTCAAAGGAACATAAACTTGTATAACATGCATCTCATTATACCTTTATAAGCATACAAAAACTTACTTATAGTTGTCTTACCTCACCTAAATCCTCCAATCCATGGCATGTATGTTTCAAAAAGTTTTGTTTAAAAAGTTTTATTTAGGATTCTCATATGACCTTTTAGAAGATCAAAGTTTCTTTCCCAGTCTTTAGAACGGTTACTTAGGGGTGATTCAAAGGAACATAAACTTGTATAACATGCTTCTCATTATACCTTTATGAGCATACAAAAACTTACTTATACTTGTCTTACCTCACCTAAATCCTCCAATCAATGACATGTATGGTTCAAAAATTTTTGTTTAAAAAGTTTTATTTAGGATTCTCATAGGACCTTTTAGAAGATCAAAGTTTCTTTCTAGACTTTTAGAACAGTTACTTAGGGGTGATTCAAAGGAACATAAACTTGTATAACATGCTTCTCATTATAATTTTATGAGCATACAAAAACTTACTTATAGTTGTCTTACCTCACCTAAATCCTCCAATCAATGACATGTATGGTTCAAAAAGTTTTGGTTAAAAGTTTTATTTAGGATTCTCATAGGACCTTTTAGAAGATCAAAGTTTCTTTCGAGTCTTTTAGAACAGTTACTTAGGGGTGATTCAAACGAGCATAAAGTTGTATAACATGCTTCTCATTATACCTTTATGAGGATACAAAAACTTACTTATAGCTGTCTTACATCACCTAAATCCTCCAATCCATGACATGTATGTTTCAAAAAGTTTTGTTTAAAAAGTTTTATTTATGATTCTCATAGGACCTTTTAGAAGATCAAAGTTTCTTTCTAGTCTTTTAGAACAGTTACTTAGGGGTGATTCAAAGGAACATAAACTTGTATAACATGCTTCTCATTATACCTTTATGAGCATACAAAAATTTACTTATAGTTGTCTTACCTCACCTAAATCCTCCAATCCATGACATGTATGGTTCAAAAAGTTTTGGTTAAAAAGTTTTATTTAGGATTCTCATAGGACCTTTTATAAGATCAAAGTTTCTTTCTAGTCTTTTAGAACAGTTACTTAGGGGTGATTCAAAGGAACATAAACTTGTATAACATGCTTCTCATTATACCTTTATGAGCATTGAAAAACATACTTATAGTTGTCTTACCTCACCTAAATCCTCCAATCCATGACATGTATGTTTCAAAAAGTTTTGGTTAAAAAGTTTTATTTAGGATTCTCATAGGACCTTTTAGAATATCAAAGTTTCTTTCCCGGTCTTTTAGAACGGTTACTTAGGGGTGATTCAAAGGAACATAAACTTGTATAACATGCTTCTCATTATACCTTTATGAGCATACAAAAACTTACTTATAGTTGTCTTACCTCACCTAAATCCTCCAATCCATGACATGTATGTTTCAAAAAGTTTTGGTTAAAAAGTTTTATTTATGATTCTCATAGGACCTTTTAGAATATCAAAGTTTCTTTCCCAGTCTTTTAGAACGGTTACTTAGGGGTGATTCAAAGGAACATAAACTTGTATAACATGCTTCTCATTATACCTTTATGAGCATTGAAAAACATACTTATAGTTGTCTTACCTCACCTAAATCCTCCAATCCATGACATGTATGTTTCAAAAAGTTTTGGTTAAAAAGTTTTATTTAGGATTCTCATAGGACCTTTTAGAATATCAAAGTTTCTTTCCCGGTCTTTTAGAACGGTTACTTAGGGGTGATTCAAAGGAACATAAACTTGTATAACATGCTTCTCATTATACCTTTATGAGCATACAAAAACTTACTTATAGTTGTCTTACCTCACCTAAATCCTCCAATCCATGACATGTATGTTTCAAAAAGTTTTGGTTAAAAAGTTTTATTTATGATTCTCATAGGACCTTTTAGAATATCAAAGTTTCTTTCCCAGTCTTTTAGAACGGTTACTTAGGGGTGATTCAAAGGAACATAAACTTGTATAACATGCTTCTCATTATACCTCTATGAGCATACAAAAACTTACTTATAGTTGTCTTACCTCACCTAAATCCTCCAATCAATGACATGTATGGTTCAAAAAGTTTTGGTTAAAAGTTTTATTTAGGATTCTCATAGGACCTTTTAGAAGATCAAAGTTTCTTTCTAGACTTTTAGAACGGTTACTTAGGGGTGATTCAAAGGAACATAAACTTGTATAACATGCTTCTCATTATACCTTTATGAGCATACAAAAACTTACTTATAGTTGTCTTACCTCACCTAAATCCTCCAATCCATGACATGTATGTTTCAAAAAGTTTTGGTTAAAAAGTTTTATTTATGATTCTCATAGGACCTTTTAGAATATCAAAGTTTCTTTCCCGGTCTTTTAGAACAGTTACTTAGGTATGATTCAAAGGAACATAAACTTGTATAACATGCTTCTCATTATACCTCTATGAGCATACAAAAACTTACTTATAGTTGTCTTACCTCACCTAAATCCTCCAATCAATGACATGTATGGTTCAAAAAGTTTTGGTTAAAAGTTTTATTTAGGATTCTCATAGGACCTTTTAGAAGATCAAAGTTTCTTTCTAGACTTTTAGAACAGTTACTTAGGGGTGATTCAAAGGAACATAAACTTGTATAACATGCTTCTCATTATACCTTTATGAGCATACAAAAACTTACTTATAGTTGTCTTACCTCACCTAAATCCTCCAATCAATGACATGTATGGTTCAAAAAGTTTTGGTTAAAAAGATTTATTTATGATTCTCATAGGACCTTTTAGAATATCAAAGTTTCTTTCCCAGTTTTTTAGAACGGTTACTTAGGGGTGATTCAAAGGAACATAAACTTGTATAACATGCATCTCATTATACCTTTATAAGCATACAAAAACTTACTTATAGTTGTCTTACCTCACCTAAATCCTCCAATCCATGACATGTATGTTTCAAAAAGTTTTGTTTAAAAAGTTTTATTTAGGATTCTCATATGACCTTTTAGAAGATCAAAGTTTCTTTCCCAGTCCTTAGAACGGTTACTTAGGGGTGATTCAAAGGAACATAAACTTGTATAACATGCTTTTCATTATACCTTTATGAGCATACAAAAACCTACTTATAGTTGTCTTACCTCACCTAAATCCTCCAATCCATAACATGTATGTTTCAAAAAGTTTTGGTTAAAAAGTTTTATTTAGGATTCTCATAGGACCTTTTAGAATATCAAAGTTTCTTTCCCGGTCTTTTAGAACGGTTACTTAGGGGTGATTCAAAGGAACATAAACTTGTATAACATGCTTCTCATTATACCTTTATGAGCACACAAAAACTTACTTATAGTTGTCTTACCTCACCTAAATCCTCCAATCCATGACATGTATGTTTCAAAAAGTTTTGGTTAAAAAGTTTTATTTATGATTCTCATAGGACCTTTTAGAATATCAAAGTTTCTTTCCCAGTCTTTTAGAACGGTTACTTAGGGGTGATTCAAAGGAACATAAACTTGTATAACATGCTTCTCATTATACCTTTATGAGCATTGAAAAACATACTTATAGTTGTCTTACCTCACCTAAATCCTCCAATCCATGACATGTATGTTTCAAAAAGTTTTGGTTAAAAAGTTTTATTTAGGATTCTCATAGGACCTTTTAGAATATCAAAGTTTCTTTCCCGGTCTTTTAGAACGGTTACTTAGGGGTGATTCAAAGGAACATAAACTTGTATAACATGCTTCTCATTATACCTTTATGAGCATACAAAAACTTACTTATAGTTGTCTTACCTCACCTAAATCCTCCAATCCATGACATGTATGTTTCAAAAAGTTTTGGTTAAAAAGTTTTATTTATGATTCTCATAGGACCTTTTAGAATATCAAAGTTTCTTTCCCAGTCTTTTAGAACGGTTACTTAGGGGTGATTCAAAGGAACATAAACTTGTATAACATGCTTCTCATTATACCTCTATGAGCATACAAAAACTTACTTATAGTTGTCTTACCTCACCTAAATCCTCCAATCAATGACATGTATGGTTCAAAAAGTTTTGGTTAAAAGTTTTATTTAGGATTCTCATAGGACCTTTTAGAAGATCAAAGTTTCTTTCTAGACTTTTAGAACGGTTACTTAGGGGTGATTCAAAGGAACATAAACTTGTATAACATGCTTCTCATTATACCTTTATGAGCATACAAAAACTTACTTATAGTTGTCTTACCTCACCTAAATCCTCCAATCCATGACATGTATGTTTCAAAAAGTTTTGGTTAAAAAGTTTTATTTATGATTCTCATAGGACCTTTTAGAATATCAAAGTTTCTTTCCCGGTCTTTTAGAACAGTTACTTAGGTATGATTCAAAGGAACATAAACTTGTATAACATGCTTCTCATTATACCTCTATGAGCATACAAAAACTTACTTATAGTTGTCTTACCTCACCTAAATCCTCCAATCAATGACATGTATGGTTCAAAAAGTTTTGGTTAAAAGTTTTATTTAGGATTCTCATAGGACCTTTTAGAAGATCAAAGTTTCTTTCTAGACTTTTAGAACAGTTACTTAGGGGTGATTCAAAGGAACATAAACTTGTATAACATGCTTCTCATTATACCTTTATGAGCATACAAAAACTTACTTATAGTTGTCTTACCTCACCTAAATCCTCCAATCAATGACATGTATGGTTCAAAAAGTTTTGGTTAAAAAGATTTATTTATGATTCTCATAGGACCTTTTAGAATATCAAAGTTTCTTTCCCAGTTTTTTAGAACGGTTACTTAGGGGTGATTCAAAGGAACATAAACTTGTATAACATGCATCTCATTATACCTTTATAAGCATACAAAAACTTACTTATAGTTGTCTTACCTCACCTAAATCCTCCAATCCATGACATGTATGTTTCAAAAAGTTTTGTTTAAAAAGTTTTATTTAGGATTCTCATATGACCTTTTAGAAGATCAAAGTTTCTTTCCCAGTCCTTAGAACGGTTACTTAGGGGTGATTCAAAGGAACATAAACTTGTATAACATGCTTTTCATTATACCTTTATGAGCATACAAAAACCTACTTATAGTTGTCTTACCTCACCTAAATCCTCCAATCCATAACATGTATGTTTCAAAAAGTTTTGGTTAAAAAGTTTTATTTAGGATTCTCATAGGACCTTTTAGAATATCAAAGTTTCTTTCCCGGTCTTTTAGAACGGTTACTTAGGGGTGATTCAAAGGAACATAAACTTGTATAACATGCTTCTCATTATACCTTTATGAGCACACAAAAACTTACTTATAGTTGTCTTACCTCACCTAAATCCTCCAATCCATGACATGTATGTTTCAAAAAGTTTTGGTTAAAAAGTTTTATTTATGATTCTCATAGGACCTTTTAGAATATCAAAGTTTCTTTCCCAGTCTTTTAGAACGGTTACTTAGGGGTGATTCAAAGGAACATAAACTTGTATAACATGCTTCTCATTATACCTTTATGAGCATTGAAAAACATACTTATAGTTGTCTTACCTCACCTAAATCCTCCAATCCATGACATGTATGTTTCAAAAAGTTTTGGTTAAAAAGTTTTATTTAGGATTCTCATAGGACCTTTTAGAATATCAAAGTTTCTTTCCCGGTCTTTTAGAACGGTTACTTAGGGGTGATTCAAAGGAACATAAACTTGTATAACATGCTTCTCATTATACCTTTATGAGCATACAAAAACTTACTTATAGTTGTCTTACCTCACCTAAATCCTCCAATCCATGACATGTATGTTTCAAAAAGTTTTGGTTAAAAAGTTTTATTTATGATTCTCATAGGACCTTTTAGAATATCAAAGTTTCTTTCCCAGTCTTTTAGAACGGTTACTTAGGGGTGATTCAAAGGAACATAAACTTGTATAACATGCTTCTCATTATACCTCTATGAGCATACAAAAACTTACTTATAGTTGTCTTACCTCACCTAAATCCTCCAATCAATGACATGTATGGTTCAAAAAGTTTTGGTTAAAAGTTTTATTTAGGATTCTCATAGGACCTTTTAGAAGATCAAAGTTTCTTTCTAGACTTTTAGAACGGTTACTTAGGGGTGATTCAAAGGAACATAAACTTGTATAACATGCTTCTCATTATACCTTTATGAGCATACAAAAACTTACTTATAGTTGTCTTACCTCACCTAAATCCTCCAATCCATGACATGTATGTTTCAAAAAGTTTTGGTTAAAAAGTTTTATTTATGATTCTCATAGGACCTTTTAGAATATCAAAGTTTCTTTCCCGGTCTTTTAGAACAGTTACTTAGGTATGATTCAAAGGAACATAAACTTGTATAACATGCTTCTCATTATACCTCTATGAGCATACAAAAACTTACTTATAGTTGTCTTACCTCACCTAAATCCTCCAATCAATGACATGTATGGTTCAAAAAGTTTTGGTTAAAAGTTTTATTTAGGATTCTCATAGGACCTTTTAGAAGATCAAAGTTTCTTTCTAGACTTTTAGAACAGTTACTTAGGGGTGATTCAAAGGAACATAAACTTGTATAACATGCTTCTCATTATACCTTTATGAGCATACAAAAACTTACTTATAGTTGTCTTACCTCACCTAAATCCTCCAATCAATGACATGTATGGTTCAAAAAGTTTTGGTTAAAAAGATTTATTTATGATTCTCATAGGACCTTTTAGAATATCAAAGTTTCTTTCCCAGTTTTTTAGAACGGTTACTTAGGGGTGATTCAAAGGAACATAAACTTGTATAACATGCATCTCATTATACCTTTATAAGCATACAAAAACTTACTTATAGTTGTCTTACCTCACCTAAATCCTCCAATCCATGACATGTATGTTTCAAAAAGTTTTGTTTAAAAAGTTTTATTTAGGATTCTCATATGACCTTTTAGAAGATCAAAGTTTCTTTCCCAGTCCTTAGAACGGTTACTTAGGGGTGATTCAAAGGAACATAAACTTGTATAACATGCTTTTCATTATACCTTTATGAGCATTCAAAAACCTACTTATAGTTGTCTTACCTCACCTAAATCCTCCAATCCATAACATGTATGTTTCAAAAAGTTTTGGTTAAAAAGTTTTATTTATGATTCTCATAGGACCTTTTAGAATATCAAAGTTTCTTTCCCAGTCTTTTAGAACGGTTACTTAGGGGTGATTCAAATGAACATAAACTTGTATAACATGCATCTCATTATACCTTTATAAGCATACAAAAACTTACTTATAGTTGTCTTACCTCACCTAAATCTTCCAATCCATGGCATGTATGTTTCAAAAAGTTTTGTTTAAAAAGTTTTAATTAGGATTCTCATATGACCTTTTAGAAGATCAAAGTTTCTTTCCCAGTCTTTAGAACGGTTACTTAGGGGTGATTCAAAGGAACATAAACTTGTATAACATGCTTCTCATTATACCTTTATGAGCATACAAAAACTTACTTATAGTTGTCTTACCTCACCTAAATCCTCCAATCAATGACATGTATGGTTCAAAAAGTTTTGTTTAAAAAGTTTTATTTAGGATTCTCATAGGACCTTTTAGAAGATCAAAGTTTCTTTCTAGACTTTTAGAACAGTTACTTAGGGGTGATTCAAAGGAACATAAACTTGTATAACATGCTTCTCATTATACTTTTATGAGCATACAAAAACTTACTTATAGTTGTCTTACCTCACCTAAATCCTCCAATCAATGACATGTATGGTTCAAAAAGTTTTGGTTAAAAGTTTTATTTAGGATTCTCATAGGACCTTTTAGAAGATCAAAGTTTCTTTCGAGTCTTTTAGAACAGTTACTTAGGGGTGATTCAAATGAGCATAAAGTTGTATAACATGCTTCTCATTATACCTTTTTGAGGATACAAAAACTTACTTATAGCTGTCTTACATCACCTAAATCCTCCAATCCATGACATGTATGTTTCAAAAAGTTTTGTTTAAAAAGTTTTATTTATGATTCTCATAGGACCTTTTAGAAGATCAAAGTTTCTTTCTAGTCTTTTAGAACAGTTACTTAGGGGTGATTCAAAGGAACATAAACTTGTATAACATGCTTCTCATTATACCTTTATGAGCATACAAAAATTTACTTATAGTTGTCTTACCTCACCTAAATCCTCCAATCCATGACATGTATGGTTCAAAAAGTTTTGGTTAAAAAGTTTTATTTAGGATTCTCATAGGACCTTTTATAAGATCAAAGTTTCTTTCTAGTCTTTTAGAACAGTTACTTAGGGGTGATTCAAAGGAACATAAACTTATATAACATGCTTCTCATTATACCTTTATGAGCATTGAAAAACATACTTATAGTTGTCTTACCTCACCTAAATCCTCCAATCCATGACATGTATGTTTCAAAAAGTTTTGGTTAAAAAGTTTTATTTAGGATTCTCATAGGACCTTTTAGAATATCAAAGTTTCTTTCCCGGTCTTTTAGAACGGTTACTTAGGGGTGATTCAAAGGAACATAAACTTGTATAACATGCTTCTCATTATACCTTTATGAGCATACAAAAACTTACTTATAGTTGTCTTACCTCACCTATATCCTCCAATCCATGACATGTATGTTTCAAAAAGTTTTGGTTAAAAAGTTTTATTTATGATTATCATAGGACCTTTTAGAATATCAAAGTTTCTTTCCCAGTCTTTTAGAACGGTTACTTAGGGGTGATTCAAAGGAACATAAACTTGTATAACATGCATCTCATTATACCTTTATGAGCATACAAAAACTTACTTATAGTTGTCTTACCTCACCTAAATCCTCCAATCAATGACATGTATGGTTCAAAAAGTTTTGGTTAAAAAGTTTTATTTATGATTCTCATATGACCTTTTAGAAGATCAAAGTTTCTTTCCCAGTCTTTAGAACGGTTACTTAGGGGTGATTCAAAGGAACATAAACTTGTATAACATGCTTTTCATTATACCTTTATGAGCATACAAAAACTTACTTATAGTTGTCTTACCTCACCTAAATCCTCCAATCAATGACATGTATGGTTCAAAAAGTTTTGGTTAAAAAGATTTATTTATGATTCTCATAGGACCTTTTAGAATATCAAAGTTTCTTTCCCAGTTTTTTAGAACGGTTACTTAGGGGTGATTCAAAGGAACATAAACTTGTATAACATGCATCTCATTATACCTTTATAAGCATACAAAAACTTACTTATAGTTGTCTTTGAGAGATTTTGAGATTAAGCATGAGTGTTCTTGAGTGTTCTTGAGAGAATAAAGAGAGATGGAGGCGCTGGAGAATAAGAGAAAGAGAGTCTCAAAACCCTTACTTCATTATTGTCTCAATTACAAGCTTTTATAAAGGATACATAAGAATAAAAGTTTAACCTAATGAAGCTTACACAACACTAGTGTTCTGATATAGTGAACTATGTTATCTCACGTCCAATATAGTTCACTCTATTCAATATAGCTCATGTCGAATATAGTTCACTATATTCAATATAGTTCACTAGGTGATCTTTACTTCATTAGAATCTCCATTCCAATGCATCTCAATAATCATGATCAATACTCCCCCTCAAGTTCAGACTTTGGAATCACCCTAAAGACTGAACTTGGAATGATCATGGCAACACCTCATTAAAAACCTTGATGTGGAAAACCACTTGGGACAAAACCACACCAAGGGAAAAAGAGTATGCTGCACATGAATCAGGAGAGTTCTAATCATGTATAGCCACCAGCCCTAGTTTGCCAAAGACACGAGTGCAAACCTTAAGACTAGCAGCCTTGGTGAAGATATCCGCAAGCTGATCTTCACTCTTTGTATAGCAAGGCAGAATGGTTCCATCTTCAATCTTCTCCCTTACCTTGTGACAATCAATCTCTATGTGTTTGGTCCTCTCATGAAACACTGAGTTTGTAGCAATATGTATAGCAGCCTGGTTGTCACAATGGAAGGTGATTGGACTTGATTGCTCTATGCCAAAGTCTTTGAGAAGAGCTTTCAGCCATGTTAACTCGGTTGCAAGCTTCCTCATTGCCCTATACTCAGCTTCAGCACTAGAACAAGACACCACCTTCTGCTTTTTTGTCTTCCAAGTTACCAAGTTGCCTCCAATGAAGGTACAATAGCCGGTTGTTGATCTCCTATCACTCTTATCTCCAGCCCAATCTGCATCACAATAGCCAACAATTTCTGTGCTATCATTCTTACCCATCCAAATGCCTTGTTCAGTTGATCCTTTGAGATATCTGAGTATCCTCTCAATCAAATTCCAATGATACACTGTGGGTGATTGCATATGCTGGCTCACTTGATTCACAGCAAAGCATAAGTCTGGTCTTGTGAGAGTGAGGTAGATAAGCTTCCCAACCAGCCTCCTATACAATGAGACATCCTTGAACTTGACTTCATCTGATTTCTCCCCCTTTCTATTGACTTGGTAGCCATCTTCAAGAGGAGTCTTTGCAGCCTTGAAATCAAGCATACTTGTTTCTGTCAACAAGTCCTTAACATACTTCCTTTGGGACAGAAACAATCCATCATTGAATCTGCAAACTTCGATGCCCAAGAAGTACTTCAACTCTCCAAGGTCTTTAATATCAAAGGAACTCTTGAGAAAAGCCTTTGTGGATTGAATCCCATCATTATCACTTCCTGTGATAATCAAATCATCCACATATATAAGAACTACCACCACTCCTTGAGCACTTTGAAGCGTGAACAATGTGTGATCAGATTGAGACTTCTTAAAACCATGGTCCATGAGAGTGTGACTGAGCTTATGGTACCATGCCCTTGGTGATTGCTTCAAGCCATAAATCGCCCTTCTCAGCCTCAATACTTCACCATCTTTACACAAGTGCTTCAAACCTGGTGGTGGAGTCATATACACTTCCTCCTCAAGCTCACCTTGTAGAAAAGCATTCTTCACATCCATTTGCCATAGATTCCATGAGAGGTTTGTGGCTAAGCTCAATGTGACTCTCACTGTATGAAGTTTAGCCACTGGTGCAAAGGTATCCGTATAGTCTTCTCCATAGGTTTGAGTGAATCCCCTTGCTACTAGCCTTGCCTTGTACCTCTCTATGTCTCCATTGCTTTTATACTTGATTGTGAAGACCCATTTAGAGCTAACAGTCTTCTTCTTTTTCGGCAGCTTTTCTACAATCCAAGTATGGTTCCTCTCCATAGCTTCTTTCTCATCCTTTACTGCATCCATCCAAACCTTGATACCTTCAGCCTCTTCATAAGTCTTAGGAACCTGGTTTAGCTCAATCTTTCCAAGAAAGGCCTTGTGACTAGATGGTAGCAAGTCAATAGAACAAGTAGACTGACTAGGATGAGCTACTGCTTGGTTGTTGTAGTAGACTCTTGTTTTCATCCATTCTGATGGATCTTTCTTTTCCCTTGTGCTTCTCCTGAGTTGCTGAACATGTTGATCAACCACATCCTCATTACCCACTGCCTCTTGATAAACTATCTCATCCTCATTCATGTCCAAGTCCACTTGGTTCTGATCTTGAGGTAGAGTGTCTTCTTGAGCTTCAGCCGGTTCATGTGTGTGTGTTGCTGGTTCAGTATCCTCTTGTTGAGCTTCTTGGGTAGTTGTTATTGGAATGGAGATCAAGAATGCATAATCTAGACAATGTACAAACATTGTGCATTCTTTGATAATGAGAGATGTGCAAAATCCGGGTTTTACCTTCATGGTGTTCAAAACATGGGTCACATGTTCAAGACTCCTTTGCGCATTCTTAGGGAAGTATGATGAAGATCAGAAGCTCAGAATGTTAATCCCAACAAGTCTGGGGCGTGTACAGACCTGTCACTATCCACTTGAAACAAGAGAAGGAGATGTCACCATCCTTGTGACTGTTTTTCACTCCTCTCTCTCCTACTAGCTGTTTTATTGTCTTATTCTTATATTCATTGTTTATTCTTCTTGTAGCCCTAGTAGCCTGAGTATATATGTCTTGTAAAGCCATTGTAACATTCAGATTGGGAATTATTCTTCCCTTTTACACCACAAACTACTCTCTCTCTAGCAGCTGAAAACCCTAGACGAATTTTAAGCTTTTTCTTGCACTCTCTCTTCATTCTCTCAACATTCTCTCAATCTAAAACTCATATTCTAACATGGTATCAGAGCTATAAGCTTCTGTACCTCTTTTACTTCCGCTGATTCTCACAAAAATCTGTTCTTGAGCTGTTAAAAGTTCTCTCGGTTCTTACAAGTTCTTAAGCTCTTAAGTTCATTTCTTTTGCTTCTTTATCTACTTTTTGTGTTCTCTGTGAGTTGAGAACTCTTCATTTCATCTTGAATACTCCCTCCTTGCTTCAAATCAGTCTTAGCAATGGAGAACTCAAGAGTTGTTATTCCTGTGATTTTGAAAGGCTCAAACTACATTGTTTGGGCTAGGATGGTGAAGTCTGCACTTGGAGGCAGAGGTCTGTGGAAGTATATCCTGAGTGACACTGCTCCACAGAAGGTGTTTAAGGCCAGGTCTGAAGCTGAAGCCAAGAAAGGAGCTGAGGCAGAGACTAAAGGCATTGATGAGTCTCTTGAAGAGGCGGCTGAAGCAGAAGAAGAAGCTTGGATGCAAGGGGACCAGAATGTGCTTTCTATACTCCAAAGCTCACTGGACCAGCACCTATTGGAAGCCTATTCTTATTGTGTTACTTCCAAGCAGCTGTGGAATACTATTGAGAAGGTTTATGGGAATAAATCAAACCTCACCAGAGTTTTTGAAGTTAAGCTGGCCATTAACAATCTCCAGCAAGAAGATATGGAGTTTAAAGCTCACTTTGGCAAGTTTAGCTCACTGTGGTCAGAGATGGAGATGTTAAGGCTACCAAGCAATGATCCTTTGGTGTTGCAAGAAAGGAGAGAGCAAGATAAAGTCTTTGCTCTTCTGCTCACTTTAAACTCATCCTACAATGGGCTGATAAAGCATATCCTAAGGGCAGACACTCTTCCAGACATTGATGATGTGTGTGGACAGATTCAAAAAGAGCAAGGTTCATTTGGGCTGTTCAAAGGGAAAGGAGAGTTGGTAACCGCCAACAAAGGAGTGTTTAAGGCTGAGGAGAGGCAGAACTATGGAGGTGACAAGAGAGGAGTCTTGATGTGTGATTTCTGCAAGAAGAGTGGGCACTTGAAGGATAGATGCTGGCGCCTTCACCCCAACCTCAGACCTTCATTTAACAACAGCCGGTTCAAAGATCAAAGGGCAAACTACTCAAATGGTGCAGCTGGACCAGGTTCTTCTTCAATGCAGCAATGTGATGAAGGAAGAGCAATGGTGGTTCATCAAGCACCAGCTGTGACTGCTCAGAATGATGTGGTAAGGAGGTCAGACCTTGAGGCTCTCATCAAAGCTCTCAAGGAGAACTCTGGTATGGCTCTTGGTACTTCTCTCTTTGATGCAAATAAAATCAGACCCTTGATCATTGATTCTGGAGCCTCTCATCACATGATTAGTGATCCTAAGTTGATAGAAAATGTGAAACCAGCCTTAGGATGTGTAGTGATTGCAAATGGTGATAAAATCCCAATTCAAGGCATAGGAAATCTGAAATTGTTTGATAAAGAATCCAAGGCTTTCTTTATGCCTAGCTTTACATCCAACTTAGTTTCTGTTAAAAAGATAGCCACTGATTTAGATTGCAATGTTGTTTTTAGTCCTAATGATGTTGTGTTTCAGGATATTAAGACAAGTAAGTTGATTGGGAAAGGTGTGACAAAGGATGAGCTCTACATGATTGAAGACACCAATCCCTCTTCTGAATTATCTCCTGCTTTATCTACTGCTTTATCTACTTGTGTTGGTGTGGATGACTCTATTTGGCATGCTAGACTAGGACATCCACACTCTAGGGCTTTAGGACTTTTATTACCTTCTGTTGTGTTTAAGAATGATGAGTGTGAGGCTTGTATTCTTGGGAAACATTGCAAATCTGTTTTTCCAACTTCTAAAACTATTTATGAAAGTTGCTTTGATCTTGTTCACTCTGATGTATGGACTGCTCCTTGTTTGTCTAGAGAAAATCATAAGTATTTTGTCACCTTCATTGATGAAAAATCTAAATACACTTGGATAACCTTGATGCAAACTAAAGATAGAGTGTTAGAAGTTTTTATGAATTTTCAAAGCCATGTTACTAACCATTTCAATGCTAAGATCAAAATTTTTAGATCAGATAATGGTGGTGAGTACACAAGCAATGCTTTCAAACAACACTTGTCCAAACATGGGATTCTTCATCAAACAAGCTGTCCCTACACTCCACAACAAAATGGAGTGGCTGAGAGAAAGAACAGACATTTAATGGAGGTGGCAAGGTCCATGATGTTCTATAAGAATGTCCCTAAGAGGTTTTGGGGAGATGCAGTCATGACAGCATGCTACTTGATCAATAGAACTCCCACCAAAGTTCTTAAGGATCAATCTCCATTTCAGGTATTAAACAACACAAATCCATTGGTTGATCACTTACGTGTGTTTGGGTGTATTTGCTTTGTGTTAATACCAGGAGAACAAAGGGATAAGTTGGATGCTAAGAGCACCAAAGCCATGTTCATTGGGTATTCAACAACACAAAGAGGATACAAGTGTTATGTACCTGAAACAAGGAAGGTTTTGATATCAAGAGATGTGAAGTTTATGGAGACAAGGAGTTTCTATGATGAGAAAAATTGGGATAGCTTGAAGGATCTTCCCACTTCTCAATCAGATAGAGCTGCAAATCTAAGGATGATCATGGAAAACCTTGGTATTAGTATGCCTCCTCAACAACCGGCCAAGACAAGTGGTGCTCCTTCAGTTTCTGCTCCAACTTCAGTAGCTCATCCCCATCTTGATCATGAGGGGGACACTCATGAATCAGGTTCAGAACCGCAAGAACCTGATTCACTTACACATGATCAAGCTGAGGCTGAGGAGCATGAGGATCATGAAGTAGAACCTGAGGAGTTGGATCATCATGAAGAGGTTGAACAAGAACAACCGTTTCAGGTAAATGAGCAACAAGTTCAGGTGTTAAGAAGGAGTACAAGGGAGAAAAAGGATCCATCAGAATGGAAGAAGACTAGAGTGTATTTCAACAGCAATGCAGTAGCTCATCATATTCAAGCGGTTTGCAGCTTAGCTCATGTCCCTTTGGAGCATCAAGTGTTCATTGGGAAGTTGGATCAAGAACATGTTCCAACAACCTATGAAGAAGCTAAGGGAGATAAGAGGTGGATGCAAGCTGTAGATGAAGAGACCAAAGCAATGGAAAACAATGAGACTTGGTATGAAGCTGAACTTCCTAGAGGAAAGAAGGCAGTGACATCTAAATGGGTTTTCACCATTAAGTATAGAAGCAATGGAGAAGTGGAAAGGTACAAAGCAAGGCTGGTTGCAAGAGGTTTCACTCAAACCTATGGAAAGGATTACTTAGATACTTTTGCACCAGTAGCTAAGCTTCACACAGTAAGGATTATCTTATCTTTGGCAACAAACCTTGGTTGGGAACTTTGGCAAATGGATGTCAAGAATGCATTTCTACAAGGGGAGCTTGAAGATGAGGTATACATGAGACCACCTTCTGGTCTTGAAAGCATTGTAAAACCAGGGAAGGTGTTAAGGCTCAAGAAGGCTATCTATGGACTCAAGCAATCACCTAGAGCTTGGTATCATAAACTGAGTTCAACACTTATGCAAAAGGGATTCAAGAGATCTGAAGGAGATCATACATTGTTCACTCTACAAGATCAGGAAGGTATCATTGTCATCCTTGTTTATGTAGATGACATTATCGTTTCAGGGAGTAACAAGTCAGGTATTCAAGAAACCAAAGCTTATCTTAAATCTGTGTTTGATATTAAGGATCTTGGTACTCTAAAGTACTTCCTTGGAATAGAAGTGTGTCGGTCTGATGAAGGACTCTTCTTATCTCAAAGGAAGTACACACTTGATTTGTTGTCTGAAGCAGGAAAGATTGGATCAAAACCAGCTAAGACACCATTGGAGGAAGGTTACAAAGTCATAAGAGAGGGGGAGCTTGAAGACAAACCATTTGAGGACATCACTCACTATAGGAGGATGGTTGGTAAGCTAATCTACTTAACTATAACCAGACCTGATTTGTGCTTTGCTGTGAACCAGATAAGTCAACATATGCAAGCACCAAAGATGCATCATTGGGACATGGTTGAAAGGATACTCAGATACTTAAGTGGTACTCCCGGGCAAGGCATTTGGATGGGCTGTAATCAAAGTACAGAGATAGTTGGATATTGTGATGCTGATTGGGCAGGAGATAGAGTGGACAGGAGGTCTACTACTGGATATTGCACATTCATTGGAGGCAACCTTGTTACTTGGAAGAGCAAGAAGCAAAAGATAGTGTCATGTTCAAGTGCTGAAGCTGAGTATAGAGCAATGAGGAAGCTAGCAACAGAATTGGCGTGGATCAAAGGTCTCCTTGGGGATTTGGGGATTGAGACTTCAAGACCAATCACTATGCATTGTGATAATCAAGCAGCCATCCACATTGCATCAAACTCAGTCTTCCATGAAAGAACCAAGCATATAGAAGTGGATTGTCATAAAGTGAGGCAGATGATAGAACAAGGAGTTGTGTTGCCTTGCTTTACAAGGAGTGAGGAACAATTAGCTGATGTGTTTACCAAGGCAGCAAGCTTGAAGGTATGTGAGTCCATTCACTCCAAACTTGGACTCATGGAGCTGCCAGATTCCTCTAAAGCTTTGGAGACTACACTCTTTTTCCCTTCATGAAGTTTTATCCCAAGTGGTTTTCTTCATGAAGGTTTTTAATGAGGTAGATCTCCATTGCTATCCAAGCTTGATCTCAATCCTTGAATTCAAGCTTGAGGGGGAGTATTGGAATGGAGATCAAGAATGCATAATCTAGACAATGTACAAACATTGTGCATTCTTTGATAATGAGAGATGTGCAAAATCCGGGTTTTACCTTCATGGTGTTCAAAACATGGGTCACATGTTCAAGACTCCTTTGCGCATTCTTAGGGAAGTATGATGAAGATCAGAAGCTCAGAATGTTAATCCCAACAAGTCTGGGGCGTGTACAGACCTGTCACTATCCACTTGAAACAAGAGAAGGAGATGTCACCATCCTTGTGACTGTTTTTCACTCCTCTCTCTCCTACTAGCTGTTTTATTGTCTTATTCTTATATTCATTGTTTATTCTTCTTGTAGCCCTAGTAGCCTGAGTATATATGTCTTGTAAAGCCATTGTAACATTCAGATTGGGAATTATTCTTCCCTTTTACACCACAAACTACTCTCTCTCTAGCAGCTGAAAACCCTAGACGAATTTTAAGCTTTTTCTTGCACTCTCTCTTCATTCTCTCAACATTCTCTCAATCTAAAACTCATATTCTAACAGTTGTGTCATGCTTCTCTGGCCGTGGGGTGTCATTGCCCAAGTGATCCAACAAGTACTTCAAACTTGTAGCCAAATCAGAAGGTGATCTTGAGAGATCTTTCAAACCTTCCCAATCCTTCTTCTCATAGTAACTCTGCCCCTCAATGAACTTAACATCCCTTGAAACATAGGTCCTGTTGTTGCTTGGATCAAAACACTTGTAGCCCTTCTGAGTTGTGGAGTATCCAAGAAACATACACCTTGTGCTCTTAGCATCTAGCTTGTTCCTTTGATCTCCTGAGATATATACAAAACAAACACAACCAAACACACGTAAGTGTTCAATAAATGGTTTGGCTTTGTTCAATACCTCATATGGTGAAATGTCTTGAAGAACTCTAGTTGGGATCCTGTTGATGAGATAGCATGCTGCCAACACTGCATCTCCCCAAAATCTCTTAGGAACATTGGTGTGGAACATCATGGACCTAGCAGCTTCCATGAGGTGTCTGTTCTTCCTTTCAGCCACACCATTTTGTTGGGGAGTATGGGGACAGCTTGTTTGATGAAGGATCCCACATTTGTTCAAGTGAGCTTTGAATCTTTGGCTTGTATACTCTCCTCCATTATCTGACCTAAACACTTTGATCTTGGCATTAAACTGATTAGTAACATAATTTTGGAAATTTAAAAATGCATCAAACACCCTATCTTTAGATGGAAGCAAAGTTACCCAAGTATATTTTGATTTTTCATCTATGAAGGTCACAAAATACTTGTTTCTATCTCTAGACAGACAAGGTGAAGTCCAAACATCAGAATGCACAAGATCAAAGCAATGTTCATAGATAGTAGTTGATTTAGGAAAGACAGTTCTACAATGTTTGCCAAGAATACAAGCTTCACAAGTTGAATGATCAAAGCTAACATTAGGCAACATTAAGTTCAAAGCACGAGCATGAGGATGTCCTAGTCTAGCATGCCATAGGACATTTTGATTGAAAGAAAAACAGGATTTAAAAGCTAAAGTATCCGAGTTGCTTGGAGAAGTGTCTTCAAGGAGGTAAAGCTCATCTTGTATACCACCTCTTCCAATAACCTTTCCATTCTTAATATCCTGAAAACAAACTTCATTAGGCCCAAAGATAACATTGCAATTCAAGTCTTTAGTGATCCTTTTAACCGACAGCAAGTTAGATTTAAACTTAGGAACATAGAATGCATCACTTTCCTTGTTAAATAATCTCAACTTTCCTGTACCTATTATTGGAATCCCTTGACCATCAGCTATAGTTACTCTTCCTAGGGCAGGTTTAATGTTCTCCAACAACTTAGCATTACTAATCATATGGTGAGAAGCTCCTGAATCTACTACCAACTTATGATCAGTTTTACTAAGCAATTTATGTGAAAATAAAGAGATACCAGAGAGTTTAGAGGCATAAGCCTTGATGAGGTCCTCAAGGTCACTCTTCTTGACATACTCAGTGGCTGTGTAGAGTGCAAGCTCCCCTCCTTGAGCTGAAGTGGAGGCTGGTTCATTCACAGCTTCTTGTGAGATGTTTGCATTTGGCCTTGAGTTCTTGAACTTGTCTGGTTTGAGGTGGGGATGAAGGACCCAACACTTATCCTTGGAGTGGCCTTTCCTCTTGCAATGATCACAAAAAGGCGCCTTCTTCTCCTCAGGTTTGAAGCCGGCTTTGTTGGCAGTAACCAACTCCCCCTTTCCTCCAAACAAACCAATGTTTCCTTCTTCCTTTTGGAGCCTTGAGCACACCTCTTCAAAATCAGGAAGTGTAGTCTCCCTTAGGATCTTCATGATGGCATCATTGTAAACCGGATTCAAGTTGAGTAGAAGGCCAAAGATCTTGTCTTGCTCCTTTCTCTCAATGAGAACCTTGGGGTTTAAAGTGCTTGGCCTTAGCATCTCAAGTTCAGACCATGCTGAAGAGAACTTCCCAAGATACTTGGTAAAGTCATGGTCTTCTTGTTTCAGCTCATTTATGGCCTTCTTCACCTCATATACTCTGCTCAGATTTGAAACATCTCCATAAATCTTCTTGAGAGTATCCCACAGTGACTTGGCTGTCTCACAATGAGAATAAGCTTCAAGGATGGATGAGTCAAGAGAGTTTTGGAGAAACCCAAGCACCAGCTGATCTTCTTGAAACCATTTAGCCTCTGCCTTCTTGGTTTCTTCATCCTTCTTCTTGGTTTCATCTTCTTCAGTTGGAGTTTTATCCTCCAAGATGTGATCCCACAATCCTCTTCCACAAATGGCAGTCTTGATGGTCCTTTGCCATGTCCTGTAGTTGATCCCTTTGAGCACAACAGGAACAACAGTAGGCCTCAAGCTTGAGCTAAGATGAGTAGAGTCTTCCATGGTGAGTGACTGAAGAGAGTGAGTGAGGACTGAAGTACCGAGAGAAGTGGTTAAGTTTCTAGGGTTTTAGGACCAGGAAACAAGAGAAGCTGAGGATCTGAAGCTTAGAACAAGTCTTGGAGTCTAGGGCAGAGAGTAAGAGAGTGATGAACAGAGAGAGGATAAGATACCGTGAGTGATTTTAGGACAGAGAGGATTAGGTTTTTCTCGGACAGAGAGAGAGAACCGTGAGAGAATGAAGAGAATAAGAGTGAGAGAATGAAGAATCAAAGAGAGAATCAAGAGAATAAAGATCTATGCTCTGATACCATGAGAGATTTTGAGATTAAGCATGAGTGTTCTTGAGTGTTCTTGAGAGAATAAAGAGAGATGGAGGCGCTGGAGAATAAGAGAAAGAGAGTCTCAAAACACTTACTTCATTATTGTCTCAATTACAAGCTTTTATAAAGGATACATAAGAATAAAAGTTTAACCTAATGAAGCTTACACAACACTAGTGTTCTGATATAGTGAACTATGTTATCTCACGTCCAATATAGTTCACTCTATTCAATATAGCTCATGTCGAATATAGTTCACTATATTCAATATAGTTCACTAGGTGATCTTTACTTCATTAGAATCTCCATTCCAATGCATCTCAATAATCATGATCAATAGTCTTACCTCACCTAAATCCTCCAATCAATGACATGTATGGTTCAAAAAGTTTTGTTTAAAAAGTTTTATTTAGGATTCTCATAGGACCTTTTAAAAGATCAAAGTTTCTTTCTAGACTTTTAGAACAGTTACTTAGGGGTGATTCAAAGGAACATAAACTTGTATAACATGCTTCTCATTATACCTTTATGAGCATACAAAAACTTACTTATAGTTGTCTTACCTCACCTAAATCCTCCAATCCATGACATGTATGTTTCAAAAAGTTTTGGTTAAAAAGTTTTATTTATGATTCTCATAGGACCTTTTAGAATATCAAAGTTTCTTTCCCAGTCTTTTAGAACGGTTACTTAGGGGTGATTCAAAGGAACATAAACTTGTATAACATGCATCTCATTATACCTTTATAAGCATACAAAAACTTACTTATAGTTGTCTTACCTCACCTAAATCCTCCAATCCATGGCATGTATGTTTCAAAAAGTTTTGTTTAAAAAGTTTTATTTATGATTCTCATATGACCTTTTAGAAGATCAAAGTTTCTTTCCCAGTCTTTAGAACGGTTACTTAGGGGTGATTCAAAAGAACATAAACTTGTATAACATGCTTTTCATTATACCTTTATGAGCATACAAAAACTTACTTATAGTTGTCTTACCTCACCTAAATCCTCCAATCAATGACATGTATGGTTCAAAAAGTTTTGGTTAAAAAGATTTATTTATGATTCTCATAGGACCTTTTAGAATATCAAAGTTTCTTTCCCAGTTTTTTAGAACGGTTACTTAGGGGTGATTCAAAGGAACATAAACTTGTATAACACGCATCTCATTATACCTTTATAAGCATACAAAAACTTACTTATAGTTGTCTTACCTCACCTAAATCCTCCAATCCATGACATGTATGTTTCAAAAAGTTTTGTTTAAAAAGTTTTATTTAGGATTCTCATATGACCTTTTAGAAGATCAAAGTTTCTTTCCCAGTCTTTAGAACGGTTACTTAGGGGTGATTCAAAGGAACATAAACTTGTATAACATGCTTTTCATTATACCTTTATGAGCATACAAAAACTTACTTATAGTTGTCTTACCTCACCTAAATCCTCCAATCCATAACATGTATGTTTCAAAAAGTTTTGGTTAAAAAGTTTTATTTATGATTCTCATAGGACCTTTTAGAATATCAAAGTTTCTTTCCCAGTCTTTTAGAACGGTTACTTAGGGGTGATTCAAAGGAACATAAACTTGTATAACATGCATCTCATTATACCTTTATGAGCATACAAAAACTTACTTATAGTTGTCTTACCTCACCTAAATCCTCCAATCAATGACATGTATGGTTCAAAAAGTTTTGGTTAAAAAGTTTTATTTATGATTCTCATAGGACCTTTTAGAATATCAAAGTTTCTTTCCCAGTTTTTTAGAACGGTTACTTAGGGGTGATTCAACGGAACATAAACTTGTATAACATGCTTTTCATTATAGCTTTATGAGCATACAAAAACTTACTTATAGTTGTCTTACCTCACCTAAATCCTCCAATCAATGACATGTATGGTTCAAAAAGTTTTGTTTAAAAAGTTTTATTTAGGATTCTCATAGGACCTTTTAAAAGATCAAAGTTTCTTTCTAGACTTTTAGAACAGTTACTTAGGGGTGATTCAAAGGAACATAAACTTGTATAACATGCTTCTCATTATACCTTTATGAGCATACAAAAACTTACTTATAGTTGTCTTACCTCACCTAAATCCTCCAATCCATGACATGTATGTTTCAAAAAGTTTTGGTTAAAAAGTTTTATTTATGATTCTCATAGGACCTTTTAGAATATCAAAGTTTCTTTCCCAGTCTTTTAGAACGGTTACTTAGGGGTGATTCAAAGGAACATAAACTTGTATAACATGCATCTCATTATACCTTTATAAGCATACAAAAACTTACTTATAGTTGTCTTACCTCACCTAAATCCTCCAATCCATGGCATGTATGTTTCAAAAAGTTTTGTTTAAAAAGTTTTATTTAGGATTCTCATATGACCTTTTAGAAGATCAAAGTTTCTTTCCCAGTCTTTAGAACGGTTACTTAGGGGTGATTCAAAGGAACATAAACTTGTATAACATGCTTCTCATTATACCTTTATGAGCATACAAAAACTTACTTATAGTTGTCTTACCTCACCTAAATCCTCCAATCAATGACATGTATGGTTCAAAAAGTTTTGTTTAAAAAGTTTTATTTAGGATTCTCATAGGACCTTTTAGAAGATCAAAGTTTCTTTCTAGACTTTTAGAACAGTTACTTAGGGGTGATTCAAAGGAACATAAACTTGTATAACATGCTTCTCATTATACTTTTATGAGCATACAAAAACTTACTTATAGTTGTCTTACCTCACCTAAATCCTCCAATCAATGACATGTATGGTTCAAAAAGTTTTGGTTAAAAGTTTTATTTAGGATTCTCATAGGACCTTTTAGAAGATCAAAGTTTCTTTCGAGTCTTTTAGAACAGTTACTTAGGGGTGATTCAAATGAGCATAAAGTTGTATAACATGCTTCTCATTATACCTTTATGAGGATACAAAAACTTACTTATAGCTGTCTTACATCACCTAAATCCTCCAATCCATGACATGTATGTTTCAAAAAGTTTTGTTTAAAAAGTTTTATTTATGATTCTCATAGGACCTTTTAGAAGATCAAAGTTTCTTTCTAGTCTTTTAGAACAGTTACTTAGGGGTGATTCAAAGGAACATAAACTTGTATAACATGCTTCTCATTATACCTTTATGAGCATACAAAAATTTACTTATAGTTGTCTTACCTCACCTAAATCCTCCAATCCATGACATGTATGGTTCAAAAAGTTTTGGTTAAAAAGTTTTATTTAGGATTCTCATAGGACCTTTTATAAGATCAAAGTTTCTTTCTAGTCTTTTAGAACAGTTACTTAGGGGTGATTCAAAGGAACATAAACTTGTATAACATGCTTCTCATTATACCTTTATGAGCATTGAAAAACATACTTATAGTTGTCTTACCTCACCTAAATCCTCCAATCCATGACATGTATGTTTCAAAAAGTTTTGGTTAAAAAGTTTTATTTAGGATTCTCATAGGACCTTTTAGAATATCAAAGTTTCTTTCCCGGTCTTTTAGAACGGTTACTTAGGGGTGATTCAAAGGAACATAAACTTGTATAACATGCTTCTCATTATACCTTTATGAGCATACAAAAACTTACTTATAGTTGTCTTACCTCACCTAAATCCTCCAATCCATGACATGTATGTTTCAAAAAGTTTTGGTTAAAAAGTTTTATTTATGATTATCATAGGACCTTTTAGAATATCAAAGTTTCTTTCCCAGTCTTTTAGAACGGTTACTTAGGGGTGATTCAAAGGAACATAAACTTGTATAACATGCATCTCATTATACCTTTATAAGCATACAAAAACTTACTTATAGTTGTCTTACCTCACCTAAATCCTCCAATCCATGACATGTATGTTTCAAAAAGTTTTGTTTAAAAAGTTTAATTTAGGATTCTCATATGACCTTTTAGAAGATCAAAGTTTCTTTCCCAGTCTTTAGAACGGTTACTTAGGGGTGATTCAAAGGAACATAAACTTGTATAACATGCTTCTCATTATACCTTTATGAGCATACAAAAACTTACTTATAGCTGTCTTACATCACCTAAATCCTCCAATCAATGACATGTATGGTTCAAAAAGTTTTGTTTAAAAAGTTTTATTTATGATTCTCGTAGGACCTTTTAGAATATCAAAGCTTCTTTCCCAGTCTTTTAGAACGGTTACTTAGGGGTGATTCAAAGGAACATAAACTTGTATAACATGCTTCTCATTATACCTTTATGAGCATACAAAAATTTACTTATAGTTGTCTTACCTCACCTAAATCCTCCAATCCATGACATGTATGGTTCAAAAAGTTTTGGTTAAAAAGTTTTATTTAGGATTCTCATAGGACCTTTTATAAGATCAAAGTTTCTTTCTAGTCTTTTAGAACAGTTACTTAGGGGTGATTCAAAGGAACATAAACTTGTATAACATGCTTCTCATTATACCTTTATGAGCATTGAAAAACATACTTATAGTTGTCTTACCTCACCTAAATCCTCCAATCCATGACATGTATGTTTCAAAAAGTTTTGGTTAAAAAGTTTTATTTAGGATTCTCATAGGACCTTTTAGAATATCAAAGTTTCTTTCCCGGTCTTTTAGAACGGTTACTTAGGGGTGATTCAAAGGAACATAAACTTGTATAACATGCTTCTCATTATACCTTTATGAGCATACAAAAACTTACTTATAGTTGTCTTACCTCACCTAAATCCTCCAATCCATGACATGTATGTTTCAAAAAGTTTTGTTTAAAAAGTTTTATTTAGGATTCTCATATGACCTTTTAGAAGATCAAAGTTTCTTTCCCAGTCTTTTAGAACGGTTACTTAGGGGTGATTCAACGGAACATAAACTTGTATAACATGCTTTTCATTATAGCTTTATGAGCATACAAAAACTTACTTATAGTTGTCTTACCTCACCTAAATCCTCCAATCAATGACATGTATGGTTCAAAAAGTTTTGTTTAAAAAGTTTTATTTAGGATTCTCATAGGACCTTTTAAAAGATCAAAGTTTCTTTCTAGACTTTTAGAACAGTTACTTAGGGGTGATTCAAAGGAACATAAACTTGTATAACATGCTTCTCATTATACCTTTATGAGCATACAAAAACTTACTTATAGTTGTCTTACCTCACCTAAATCCTCCAATCCATGACATGTATGTTTCAAAAAGTTTTGGTTAAAAAGTTTTATTTATGATTCTCATAGGACCTTTTAGAATATCAAAGTTTCTTTCCCAGTCTTTTAGAACGGTTACTTAGGGGTGATTCAAAGGAACATAAACTTGTATAACATGCATCTCATTATACCTTTATAAGCATACAAAAACTTACTTATAGTTGTCTTACCTCACCTAAATCCTCCAATCCATGGCATGTATGTTTCAAAAAGTTTTGTTTAAAAAGTTTTATTTAGGATTCTCATATGACCTTTTAGAAGATCAAAGTTTCTTTCCCAGTCTTTAGAACGGTTACTTAGGGGTGATTCAAAGGAACATAAACTTGTATAACATGCTTCTCATTATACCTTTATGAGCATACAAAAACTTACTTATAGTTGTCTTACCTCACCTAAATCCTCCAATCAATGACATGTATGGTTCAAAAAGTTTTGTTTAAAAAGTTTTATTTAGGATTCTCATAGGACCTTTTAGAAGATCAAAGTTTCTTTCTAGACTTTTAGAACAGTTACTTAGGGGTGATTCAAAGGAACATAAACTTGTATAACATGCTTCTCATTATACTTTTATGAGCATACAAAAACTTACTTATAGTTGTCTTACCTCACCTAAATCCTCCAATCAATGACATGTATGGTTCAAAAAGTTTTGGTTAAAAGTTTTATTTAGGATTCTCATAGGACCTTTTAGAAGATCAAAGTTTCTTTCGAGTCTTTTAGAACAGTTACTTAGGGGTGATTCAAATGAGCATAAAGTTGTATAACATGCTTCTCATTATACCTTTATGAGGATACAAAAACTTACTTATAGCTGTCTTACATCACCTAAATCCTCCAATCCATGACATGTATGTTTCAAAAAGTTTTGTTTAAAAAGTTTTATTTATGATTCTCATAGGACCTTTTAGAAGATCAAAGTTTCTTTCTAGTCTTTTAGAACAGTTACTTAGGGGTGATTCAAAGGAACATAAACTTGTATAACATGCTTCTCATTATACCTTTATGAGCATACAAAAATTTACTTATAGTTGTCTTACCTCACCTAAATCCTCCAATCCATGACATGTATGGTTCAAAAAGTTTTGGTTAAAAAGTTTTATTTAGGATTCTCATAGGACCTTTTATAAGATCAAAGTTTCTTTCTAGTCTTTTAGAACAGTTACTTAGGGGTGATTCAAAGGAACATAAACTTGTATAACATGCTTCTCATTATACCTTTATGAGCATTGAAAAACATACTTATAGTTGTCTTACCTCACCTAAATCCTCCAATCCATGACATGTATGTTTCAAAAAGTTTTGGTTAAAAAGTTTTATTTAGGATTCTCATAGGACCTTTTAGAATATCAAAGTTTCTTTCCCGGTCTTTTAGAACGGTTACTTAGGGGTGATTCAAAGGAACATAAACTTGTATAACATGCTTCTCATTATACCTTTATGAGCATACAAAAACTTACTTATAGTTGTCTTACCTCACCTAAATCCTCCAATCCATGACATGTATGTTTCAAAAAGTTTTGGTTAAAAAGTTTTATTTATGATTATCATAGGACCTTTTAGAATATCAAAGTTTCTTTCCCAGTCTTTTAGAACGGTTACTTAGGGGTGATTCAAAGGAACATAAACTTGTATAACATGCATCTCATTATACCTTTATGAGCATACAAAAACTTACTTATAGTTGTCTTACCTCACCTAAATCCTCCAATCAATGACATGTATGGTTCAAAAAGTTTTGGTTAAAAAGTTTTATTTATGATTCTCATATGACCTTTTAGAAGATCAAAGTTTCTTTCCCAGTCTTTAGAACGGTTACTTAGGGGTGATTCAAAGGAACATAAACTTGTATAACATGCATCTCATTATACCTTTATGAGCATACAAAAACTTACTTATAGTTGTCTTACCTCACCTAAATCCTCCAATCAATGACATGTATGGTTCAAAAAGTTTTGGTTAAAAAGATTTATTTATGATTCTCATAGGACCTTTTAGAATATCAAAGTTTCTTTCCCAGTTTTTTAGAACGGTTACTTAGGGGTGATTCAAAGGAACATAAACTTGTATAACATGCATCTCATTATACCTTTATAAGCATACAAAAACTTACTTATAGTTGTCTTACCTCACCTAAATCCTCCAATCCATGACATGTATGTTTCAAAAAGTTTTGTTTAAAAAGTTTTATTTAGGATTCTCATATGACCTTTTAGAAGATCAAAGTTTCTTTCCCAGTCTTTAGAACGGTTACTTAGGGGTGATTCAAAGGAACATAAACTTGTATAACATGCTTCTCATTATACCTTTATGAGCATACAAAAACTTACTTATAGCTGTCTTACATCACCTAAATCCTCCAATCAATGACATGTATGGTTCAAAAAGTTTTGTTTAAAAAGTTTTATTTATGATTCTCGTAGGACCTTTTAGAATATCAAAGCTTCTTTCCCAGTCTTTTAGAACGGTTACTTAGGGGTGATTCAAAGGAACATAAACTTGTATAACATGCTTCTCATTATACCTTTATGAGCATACAAAAATTTACTTATAGTTGTCTTACCTCACCTAAATCCTCCAATCCATGACATGTATGGTTCAAAAAGTTTTGGTTAAAAAGTTTTATTTAGGATTCTCATAGGACCTTTTATAAGATCAAAGTTTCTTTCTAGTCTTTTAGAACAGTTACTTAGGGGTGATTCAAAGGAACATAAACTTGTATAACATGCTTCTCATTATACCTTTATGAGCATTGAAAAACATACTTATAGTTGTCTTACCTCACCTAAATCCTCCAATCCATGACATGTATGTTTCAAAAAGTTTTGGTTAAAAAGTTTTATTTAGGATTCTCATAGGACCTTTTAGAATATCAAAGTTTCTTTCCCGGTCTTTTAGAACGGTTACTTAGGGGTGATTCAAAGGAACATAAACTTGTATAACATGCTTCTCATTATACCTTTATGAGCATACAAAAACTTACTTATAGTTGTCTTACCTCACCTAAATCCTCCAATCCATGACATGTATGTTTCAAAAAGTTTTGTTTAAAAAGTTTTATTTAGGATTCTCATATGACCTTTTAGAAGATCAAAGTTTCTTTCCCAGTCTTTTAGAACGGTTACTTAGGGGTGATTCAAAGGAACATAAACTTGTATAACATGCATCTCATTATACCTTTATAAGCATACAAAAACTTACTTATAGTTGTCTTACCTCACCTAAATCCTCTAATCCATGACATGTATGTTTCAAAAAGTTTTGTTTAAAAAGTTTTATTTAGGATTCTCATATGACCTTTTAGAAGATCAAAGTTTCTTTCCCAGTCTTTAGAACGGTTACTTAGGGGTGATTCAAAGGAACATAAACTTGTATAACATGCTTTTCATTATACCTTTATGAGCATACAAAAACTTACTTATAGTTGTCTTACCTCACCTAAATCCTCCAATCCATAACATGTATGTTTCAAAAAGTTTTGGTTAAAAAGTTTTATTTATGATTCTCATAGGACCTTTTAGAATATCAAAGTTTCTTTCCCAGTCTTTTAGAACGGTTACTTAGGGGTGATTCAAAGGAACATAAACTTGTATAACATGCTTCTCATTATACCTCTATGAGCATACAAAAACTTACTTATAGTTGTCTTACCTCACCTAAATCCTCTAATCAATGACATGTATGTTTCAAAAAGTTTTGTTTAAAAAGTTTTATTTAGGATTCTCATATGACCTTTTAGAAGATCAAAGTTTCTTTCCCAGTCTTTAGAACGGTTACTTAGGGGTGATTCAAAGGAACATAAACTTGTATAACATGCTTCTCATTATACCTTTATGAGCATACAAAAACTTACTTATAGTTGTCTTACCTCACCTAAATCCTCCAATCAATGACATGTATGGTTCAAAAAGTTTTGTTTAAAAAGTTTTATTTAGGATTCTCATAGGACCTTTTAGAAGATCAAAGTTTCTTTCTAGACTTTTAGAAAAGTTACTTAGGGGTGATTCAAAGGAACATAAACTTGTATAACATGCTTCTCATTATACTTTTATGAGCATACAAAAACTTACTTATAGTTGTCTTACCTCACCTAAATCCTCCAATCAATGACATGTATGGTTCAAAAAGTTTTGGTTAAAAGTTTTATTTAGGATTCTCATAGGACCTTTTAGAAGATCAAAGTTTCTTTCGAGTCTTTTAGAACAGTTACTTAGGGGTGATTCAAATGAGCATAAAGTTGTATAACATGCTTCTCATTATACCTTTATGAGGATACAAAAACTTACTTATAGCTGTCTTACATCACCTAAATCCTCCAATCCATGACATGTATGTTTCAAAAAGTTTTGTTTAAAAAGTTTTATTTATGATTCTCATAGGACCTTTTAGAAGATCAAAGTTTCTTTCTAGTCTTTTAGAACAGTTACTTAGGGGTGATTCAAAGGAACATAAACTTGTATAACATGCTTCTCATTATACCTTTATGAGCATACAAAAATTTACTTATAGTTGTCTTACCTCACCTAAATCCTCCAATCCATGACATGTATGGTTCAAAAAGTTTTGGTTAAAAAGTTTTATTTAGGATTCTCATAGGACCTTTTATAAGATCAAAGTTTCTTTCTAGTCTTTTAGAACAGTTACTTAGGGGTGATTCAAAGGAACATAAACTTGTATAACATGCTTCTCATTATACCTTTATGAGCATTGAAAAACATACTTATAGTTGTCTTACCTCACCTAAATCCTCCAATCCATGACATGTATGTTTCAAAAAGTTTTGGTTAAAAAGTTTTATTTAGGATTCTCATAGGACCTTTTAGAATATCAAAGTTTCTTTCCCGGTCTTTTAGAACGGTTACTTAGGGGTGATTCAAAGGAACATAAACTTGTATAACATGCTTCTCATTATACCTTTATGAGCATATAAAAACTTACTTATAGTTGTCTTACCTCACCTAAATCCTCCAATCCATGACATGTATGTTTCAAAAAGTTTTGGTTAAAAAGTTTTATTTATGATTATCATAGGACCTTTTAGAATATCAAAGTTTCTTTCCCAGTCTTTTAGAACGGTTACTTAGGGGTGATTCAAAGGAACATAAACTTGTATAACATGCATCTCATTATACCTTTATGAGCATACAAAAACTTACTTATAGTTGTCTTACCTCACCTAAATCCTCCAATCCATGACATGTATGGTTCAAAAAGTTTTGGTTAAAAAGTTTTATTTAGGATTCTCATAGGACCTTTTATAAGATCAAAGTTTCTTTCTAGACTTTTAGAACAGTTACTTAGGGGTGATTCAAAGGAACATAAACTTGTATAACATGCTTCTCATTATACCTTTATGAGCATACAAAAATTTACTTATAGTTGTCTTACCTCACCTAAATCCTCCAATCCATGACATGTATGGTTCAAAAAGTTTTGGTTAAAAAGTTTTATTTAGGATTCTCATATGACCTTTTAGAAGATCAAAGTTTCTTTCCCAGTCTTTAGAACGGTTACTTAGGGGTGATTCAAAGGAACATAAACTTGTATAACATGCATCTCATTATACCTTTATGAGCATACAAAAACTTACTTATAGTTGTCTTACCTCACCTAAATCCTCCAATCAATGACATGTATGGTTCAAAAAGTTTTGGTTAAAAAGATTTATTTATGATTCTCATAGGACCTTTTAGAATATCAAAGTTTCTTTCCCAGTTTTTTAGAACAGTTACTTAGGGGTGATTCAAAGGAACATAAACTTGTATAACATGCATCTCATTATACCTTTATAAGCATACAAAAACTTACTTATAGTTGTCTTACCTCACCTAAATCCTCCAATCCATGACATGTATGTTTCAAAAAGTTTTGTTTAAAAAGTTTTATTTAGGATTCTCATATGACCTTTTAGAAGATCAAAGTTTCTTTCCCAGTCTTTAGAACGGTTACTTAGGGGTGATTCAAAGGAACATAAACTTGTATAACATGCTTCTCATTATACCTTTATGAGCATACAAAAACTTACTTATAGTTGTCTTACCTCACCTAAATCCTCCAATCAATGACATGTATGGTTCAAAAAGTTTTGTTTAAAAAGTTTTATTTATGATTCTCATAGGACCTTTTAGAATATCAAAGTTTCTTTCCCAGTCTTTTAGAACGGTTACTTAGGGGTGATTCAAAGGAACATAAACTTGTATAACATGCATCTCATTATACCTTTATAAGCATACAAAAACTTACTTATAGTTGTCTTACCTCACCTAAATCCTCCAATCCATGGCATGTATGTTTCAAAAAGTTTTGTTTAAAAAGTTTTATTTAGGATTCTCATATGACCTTTTAGAAGATCAAAGTTTCTTTCCCAGTCTTTAGAACGGTTACTTAGGGGTGATTCAAAGGAACATAAACTTGTATAACATGCTTCTCATTATACCTTTATGAGCATACAAAAACTTACTTATAGTTGTCTTACCTCACCTAAATCCTCCAATCAATGACATGTATGGTTCAAAAAGTTTTGTTTAAAAAGTTTTATTTAGGATTCTCATAGGACCATTTAGAAGATCAAAGTTTCTTTCTAGACTTTTAGAACAGTTACTTAGGGGTGATTCAAAGGAACATAAACTTGTATAACATGCTTCTCATTATACTTTTATGAGCATACAAAAACTTACTTATAGTTGTCTTACCTCACCTAAATCCTCCAATCAATGACATGTATGGTTCAAAAAGTTTTGGTTAAAAGTTTTATTTAGGATTCTCATAGGGGTGATTCAAATGAGCATAAAGTTGTATAACATGCTTCTCATTATACCTTTATGAGCATACAAAAACTTACTTATAGTTGTCTTACCTCACCTAAATCCTCCAATCAATGACATGTATGGTTCAAAAAGTTTTGTTTAAAAAGTTTTATTTATGATTCTCATAGGACCTTTTAGAATATCAAAGTTTCTTTCCCAGTCTTTTAGAACGGTTACTTAGGGGTGATTCAAAGGAACATAAACTTGTATAACATGCATCTCATTATACCTTTATAAGCATACAAAAACTTACTTATAGTTGTCTTACCTCACCTAAATCCTCCAATCCATGGCATGTATGTTTCAAAAAGTTTTGTTTAAAAAGTTTTATTTAGGATTCTCATATGACCTTTTAGAAGATCAAAGTTTCTTTCCCAGTCTTTAGAACGGTTACTTAGGGGTGATTCAAAGGAACATAAACTTGTATAACATGCTTCTCATTATACCTTTATGAGCATACAAAAACTTACTTATAGTTGTCTTACCTCACCTAAATCCTCCAATCAATGACATGTATGGTTCAAAAAGTTTTGTTTAAAAAGTTTTATTTAGGATTCTCATAGGACCATTTAGAAGATCAAAGTTTCTTTCTAGACTTTTAGAACAGTTACTTAGGGGTGATTCAAAGGAACATAAACTTGTATAACATGCTTCTCATTATACTTTTATGAGCATACAAAAACTTACTTATAGTTGTCTTACCTCACCTAAATCCTCCAATCAATGACATGTATGGTTCAAAAAGTTTTGGTTAAAAAGATTTATTTATGATTCTCATAGGACCTTTTAGAATATCAAAGTTTCTTTCCCAGTTTTTTAGAACGGTTACTTAGGGGTGATTCAAAGGAACATAAACTTGTATAACATGCATCTCATTATACCTTTATAAGCATACAAAAACTTACTTATAGTTGTCTTACCTCACCTAAATCCTCCAATCCATGACATGTATGTTTCAAAAAGTTTTGTTTAAAAAGTTTTATTTAGGATTCTCATATGACCTTTTAGAAGATCAAAGTTTCTTTCCCAGTCTTTAGAACGGTTACTTAGGGGTGATTCAAAGGAACATAAACTTGTATAACATGCTTCTCATTATACCTTTATGAGCATACAAAAACTTACTTATAGTTGTCTTACCTCACCTAAATCCTCCAATCAATGACATGTATGGTTCAAAAAGTTTTGTTTAAAAAGTTTTATTTATGATTCTCATAGGACCTTTTAGAATATCAAAGTTTCTTTCCCAGTCTTTTAGAACGGTTACTTAGGGGTGATTCAAAGGAACATAAACTTGTATAACATGCATCTCATTATACCTTTATAAGCATACAAAAACTTACTTATAGTTGTCTTACCTCACCTAAATCCTCCAATCCATGGCATGTATGTTTCAAAAAGTTTTGTTTAAAAAGTTTTATTTAGGATTCTCATATGACCTTTTAGAAGATCAAAGTTTCTTTCCCAGTCTTTAGAACGGTTACTTAGGGGTGATTCAAAGGAACATAAACTTGTATAACATGCTTCTCATTATACCTTTATGAGCATACAAAAACTTACTTATAGTTGTCTTACCTCACCTAAATCCTCCAATCAATGACATGTATGGTTCAAAAAGTTTTGTTTAAAAAGTTTTATTTAGGATTCTCATAGGACCATTTAGAAGATCAAAGTTTCTTTCTAGACTTTTAGAACAGTTACTTAGGGGTGATTCAAAGGAACATAAACTTGTATAACATGCTTCTCATTATACTTTTATGAGCATACAAAAACTTACTTATAGTTGTCTTACCTCACCTAAATCCTCCAATCAATGACATGTATGGTTCAAAAAGTTTTGGTTAAAAGTTTTATTTAGGATTCTCATAGGGGTGATTCAAATGAGCATAAAGTTGTATAACATGCTTCTCATTATACCTTTATGAGCATACAAAAACTTACTTATAGTTGTCTTACCTCACCTAAATCCTCCAATCAATGACATGTATGGTTCAAAAAGTTTTGTTTAAAAAGTTTTATTTATGATTCTCATAGGACCTTTTAGAATATCAAAGTTTCTTTCCCAGTCTTTTAGAACGGTTACTTAGGGGTGATTCAAAGGAACATAAACTTGTATAACATGCATCTCATTATACCTTTATAAGCATACAAAAACTTACTTATAGTTGTCTTACCTCACCTAAATCCTCCAATCCATGGCATGTATGTTTCAAAAAGTTTTGTTTAAAAAGTTTTATTTAGGATTCTCATATGACCTTTTAGAAGATCAAAGTTTCTTTCCCAGTCTTTAGAACGGTTACTTAGGGGTGATTCAAAGGAACATAAACTTGTATAACATGCTTCTCATTATACCTTTATGAGCATACAAAAACTTACTTATAGTTGTCTTACCTCACCTAAATCCTCCAATCAATGACATGTATGGTTCAAAAAGTTTTGTTTAAAAAGTTTTATTTAGGATTCTCATAGGACCATTTAGAAGATCAAAGTTTCTTTCTAGACTTTTAGAACAGTTACTTAGGGGTGATTCAAAGGAACATAAACTTGTATAACATGCTTCTCATTATACTTTTATGAGCATACAAAAACTTACTTATAGTTGTCTTACCTCACCTAAATCCTCCAATCAATGACATGTATGGTTCAAAAAGTTTTGGTTAAAAAGATTTATTTATGATTCTCATAGGACCTTTTAGAATATCAAAGTTTCTTTCACAGTTTTTTAGAACGGTTACTTAGGGGTGATTCAAAGGAACATAAACTTGTATAACATGCATCTCATTATACCTTTATAAGCATACAAAAACTTACTTATAGTTGTCTTACCTCACCTAAATCCTCCAATCCATGACATGTATGTTTCAAAAAGTTTTGTTTAAAAAGTTTTATTTAGGATTCTCATATGACCTTTTAGAAGATCAAAGTTTCTTTCCCAGTCTTTAGAACGGTTACTTAGGGGTGATTCAAAGGAACATAAACTTGTATAACATGCTTCTCATTATACCTTTATGAGCATACAAAAACTTACTTATAGTTGTCTTACCTCACCTAAATCCTCCAATCAATGACATGTATGGTTCAAAAAGTTTTGTTTAAAAAGTTTTATTTATGATTCTCATAGGACCTTTTAGAATATCAAAGTTTCTTTCCCAGTCTTTTAGAACGGTTACTTAGGGGTGATTCAAAGGAACATAAACTTGTATAAAATGCATCTCATTATACCTTTATAAGCATACAAAAACTTACTTATAGTTGTCTTACCTCACCTAAATCCTCCAATCCATGGCATGTATGTTTCAAAAAGTTTTGTTTAAAAAGTTTTATTTAGGATTCTCATATGACCTTTTAGAAGATCAAAGTTTCTTTCCCAGTCTTTTAGAACAGTTACTTAGGGGTGATTCAAATGAGCATAAAGTTGTATAACATGCTTCTCATTATACCTTTATGAGGATACAAAAACTTACTTATAGCTGTCTTACATCACCTAAATCCTCCAATCAATGACATGTATGTTTCAAAAAGTTTTGTTTAAAAAGTTTTATTTAGGATTCTCATATGACCTTTTAGAAGATCAAAGTTTCTTTCCCAGTCTTTAGAACGGTTACTTAGGGGTGATTCAAAGGAACATAAACTTGTATAACATGCTTCTCATTATACCTTTATGAGCATACAAAAACTTACTTATAGTTGTCTTACCTCACCTAAATCCTCCAATCAATGACATGTATGGTTCAAAAAGTTTTGGTTAAAAAGATTTATTTATGATTCTCATAGGACCTTTTAGAATATCAAAGTTTCTTTCCCAGGTTTTTAGAACGGTTACTTAGGGGTGATTCAAAGGAACATAAACTTGTATAACATGCATCTCATTATACCTTTATAAGCATACAAAAACTTACTTATAGTTGTCTTACCTCACCTAAATCCTCCAATCCATGACATGTATGTTTCAAAAAGTTTTGTTTAAAAAGTTTTATTTAGGATTCTCATATGACCTTTTAGAAGATCAAAGTTTCTTTCCCAGTCTTTAGAACGGTTACTTAGGGGTGATTCAAAGGAACATAAACTTGTATAACATGCTTCTCATTATACCTTTATGAGCATACAAAAACTTACTTATAGTTGTCTTACCTCACCTAAATCCTCCAATCAATGACATGTATGGTTCAAAAAGTTTTGTTTAAAAAGTTTTATTTATGATTCTCATAGGACCTTTTAGAATATCAAAGTTTCTTTCCCAGTCTTTTAGAACGGTTACTTAGGGGTGATTCAAAGGAACATAAACTTGTATAACATGCATCTCATTATACCTTTATAAGCATACAAAAACTTACTTATAGTTGTCTTACCTCACCTAAATCCTCCAATCCATGGCATGTATGTTTCAAAAAGTTTTGTTTAAAAAGTTTTATTTAGGATTCTCATATGACCTTTTAGAAGATCAAAGTTTCTTTCCCAGTCTTTAGAACGGTTACTTAGGGGTGATTCAAAGGAACATAAACTTGTATAACATGCTTCTCATTATACCTTTATGAGCATACAAAAACTTACTTATAGTTGTCTTACCTCACCTAAATCCTCCAATCAATGACATGTATGGTTCAAAAAGTTTTGTTTAAAAAGTTTTATTTAGGATTCTCATAGGACCATTTAGAAGATCAAAGTTTCTTTCTAGACTTTTAGAACAGTTACTTAGGGGTGATTCAAAGGAACATAAACTTGTATAACATGCTTCTCATTATACTTTTATGAGCATACAAAAACTTACTTATAGTTGTCTTACCTCACCTAAATCCTCCAATCAATGACATGTATGGTTCAAAAAGTTTTGGTTAAAAGTTTTATTTAGGATTCTCATAGGGGTGATTCAAATGAGCATAAAGTTGTATAACATGCTTCTCATTATACCTTTATGAGCATACAAAAACTTACTTATAGTTGTCTTACCTCACCTAAATCCTCCAATCAATGACATGTATGGTTCAAAAAGTTTTGTTTAAAAAGTTTTATTTATGATTCTCATAGGACCTTTTAGAATATCAAAGTTTCTTTCCCAGTCTTTTAGAACGGTTACTTAGGGGTGATTCAAAGGAACATAAACTTGTATAACATGCATCTCATTATACCTTTATAAGCATACAAAAACTTACTTATAGTTGTCTTACCTCACCTAAATCCTCCAATCCATGGCATGTATGTTTCAAAAAGTTTTGTTTAAAAAGTTTTATTTAGGATTCTCATATGACCTTTTAGAAGATCAAAGTTTCTTTCCCAGTCTTTAGAACGGTTACTTAGGGGTGATTCAAAGGAACATAAACTTGTATAACATGCTTCTCATTATACCTTTATGAGCATACAAAAACTTACTTATAGTTGTCTTACCTCACCTAAATCCTCCAATCAATGACATGTATGGTTCAAAAAGTTTTGTTTAAAAAGTTTTATTTAGGATTCTCATAGGACCATTTAGAAGATCAAAGTTTCTTTCTAGACTTTTAGAACAGTTACTTAGGGGTGATTCAAAGGAACATAAACTTGTATAACATGCTTCTCATTATACTTTTATGAGCATACAAAAACTTACTTATAGTTGTCTTACCTCACCTAAATCCTCCAATCAATGACATGTATGGTTCAAAAAGTTTTGGTTAAAAAGATTTATTTATGATTCTCATAGGACCTTTTAGAATATCAAAGTTTCTTTCACAGTTTTTTAGAACGGTTACTTAGGGGTGATTCAAAGGAACATAAACTTGTATAACATGCATCTCATTATACCTTTATAAGCATACAAAAACTTACTTATAGTTGTCTTACCTCACCTAAATCCTCCAATCCATGACATGTATGTTTCAAAAAGTTTTGTTTAAAAAGTTTTATTTAGGATTCTCATATGACCTTTTAGAAGATCAAAGTTTCTTTCCCAGTCTTTAGAACGGTTACTTAGGGGTGATTCAAAGGAACATAAACTTGTATAACATGCTTCTCATTATACCTTTATGAGCATACAAAAACTTACTTATAGTTGTCTTACCTCACCTAAATCCTCCAATCAATGACATGTATGGTTCAAAAAGTTTTGTTTAAAAAGTTTTATTTATGATTCTCATAGGACCTTTTAGAATATCAAAGTTTCTTTCCCAGTCTTTTAGAACGGTTACTTAGGGGTGATTCAAAGGAACATAAACTTGTATAAAATGCATCTCATTATACCTTTATAAGCATACAAAAACTTACTTATAGTTGTCTTACCTCACCTAAATCCTCCAATCCATGGCATGTATGTTTCAAAAAGTTTTGTTTAAAAAGTTTTATTTAGGATTCTCATATGACCTTTTAGAAGATCAAAGTTTCTTTCCCAGTCTTTTAGAACAGTTACTTAGGGGTGATTCAAATGAGCATAAAGTTGTATAACATGCTTCTCATTATACCTTTATGAGGATACAAAAACTTACTTATAGCTGTCTTACATCACCTAAATCCTCCAATCCATGACATGTATGTTTCAAAAAGTTTTGTTTAAAAAGTTTTATTTATGATTCTCATAGGACCTTTTAGAAGATCAAAGTTTCTTTCTAGTCTTTTAGAACAGTTACTTAGGGGTGATTCAAAGGAACATAAACTTGTATAACATGCTTCTCATTATACCTTTATGAGCATACAAAAATTTACTTATAGTTGTCTTACCTCACCTAAATCCTCCAATCCATGACATGTATGGTTCAAAAAGTTTTGGTTAAAAAGTTTTATTTAGGATTCTCATAGGACCTTTTATAAGATCAAAGTTTCTTTCTAGTCTTTTAGAACAGTTACTTAGGGGTGATTCAAAGGAACATAAACTTGTATAACATGCTTCTCATTATACCTTTATGAGCATTGAAAAACATACTTATAGTTGTCTTACCTCACCTAAATCCTCCAATCCATGACATGTATGTTTCAAAAAGTTTTGGTTAAAAAGTTTTATTTAGGATTCTCATAGGACCTTTTAGAATATCAAAGTTTCTTTCCCGGTCTTTTAGAACGGTTACTTAGGGGTGATTCAAAGGAACATAAACTTGTATAACATGCTTCTCATTATACCTTTATGAGCATACAAAAACTTACTTATAGTTGTCTTACCTCACCTAAATCCTCCAATCCATGACATGTATGTTTCAAAAAGTTTTGGTTAAAAAGTTTTATTGATGATTATCATAGGACCTTTTAGAATATCAAAGTTTCTTTCCCAGTCTTTTAGAACGGTTACTTAGGGGTGATTCAAAGGAACATAAACTTGTATAACATGCATCTCATTATACCTTTATGAGCATACAAAAACTTACTTATAGTTGTCTTACCTCACCTAAATCCTCCAATCAATGACATGTATGGTTCAAAAAGTTTTGGTTAAAAAGTTTTATTTATGATTCTCATATGACCTTTTAGAAGATCAAAGTTTCTTTCCCAGTCTTTAGAACGGTTACTTAGGGGTGATTCAAAGGAACATAAACTTGTATAACATGCATCTCATTATACCTTTATGAGCATACAAAAACTTACTTATAGTTGTCTTACCTCACCTAAATCCTCCAATCAATGACATGTATGGTTCAAAAAGTTTATGTTAAAAAGATTTATTTATGATTCTCATAGGACCTTTTAGAATATCAAAGTTTCTTTCCCAGTTTTTTAGAACGGTTACTTAGGGGTGATTCAAAGGAACATAAACTTGTATAACATGCATCTCATTATACCTTTATAAGCATACAAAAACTTACTTATAGTTGTCTTACCTCACCTAAATCCTCCAATCCATGACATGTATGTTTCAAAAAGTTTTGTTTAAAAAGTTTTATTTAGGATTCTCATATGACCTTTTAGAAGATCAAAGTTTCTTTCCCAGTCTTTAGAACGGTTACTTAGGGGTGATTCATGTTAGAATATGAGTTTTAGATTGAGAGAATGTTGAGAGAATGAAGAGAGAGTGCAAGAAAAAGCTTAAAATTCGTCTAGGGTTTTCAGCTGCTAGAGAGAGAGTAGTTTGTGGTGTAAAAGGGAAGAATAATTCCCAATCTGAATGTTACAATGGCTTTACAAGACATATATACTCAGGCTACTAGGGCTACAAGAAGAATAAACAATGAATATAAGAATAAGACAATAAAACAGCTAGTAGGAGAGAGAGGAGTGAAAAACAGTCACAAGGATGGTGACATCTCCTTCTCTTGTTTCAAGTGGATAGTGACAGGTCTGTACACGCCCCAGACTTGTTGGGATTAACATTCTGAGCTTCTGATCTTCATCATACTTCCCTAAGAATGCGCAAAGGAGTCTTGAACATGTGACCCATGTTTTGAACACCATGAAGGTAAAACCCGGATTTTGCACATCTCTCATTATCAAAGAATGCACAATGTTTGTACATTGTCTAGATTATGCATTCTTGATCTCCATTCCAATACTCCCCCTCAAGCTTGAGTTCAAGGATTGAGATCAAGCTTGGATAGCAATGGAGATCTACCTCATTAAAAACCTTCATGAAGAAAACCACTTGGGATAAAACTTCATGAAGGGAAAAAGAGTGTAGTCTCCAAAGCTTTAGAGGAATCTGGCAGCTCCATGAGTCCAAGTTTGGAGTGAATGGACTCACATACCTTCAAGCTTGCTGCCTTGGTAAACACATCAGCTAATTGTTCCTCACTCCTTGTAAAGCAAGGCAACACAACTCCTTGTTCTATCATCTGCCTCACTTTATGACAATCCACTTCTATATGCTTGGTTCTTTCATGGAAGACTGAGTTTGATGCAATGTGGATGGCTGCTTGATTATCACAATGCATAGTGATTGGTCTTGAAGTCTCAATCCCCAAATCCCCAAGGAGACCTTTGATCCACGCCAATTCTGTTGCTAGCTTCCTCATTGCTCTATACTCAGCTTCAGCACTTGAACATGACACTATCTTTTGCTTCTTGCTCTTCCAAGTAACAAGTGTTGGAATTTCAGATACATCCATGGGGATGATCTGAGAAACAAGTCTGGCTCAAGAGAAATGAGGTAGAATAGGGAAAACAAGCCTAAGACCCAATTAGGGTTCTTAAGGCGCTAGAGAGAGAAAACTAGGGTTTGCGGTTAAAGAAGGAAACAAAAGCTATTCTACCTCAACAAATGAACACTTAAGCTATATGAAAATGTTATCCAAGAGCTTAACATCACATAGGATTGTTTACTCATGATAATGGATGACAAATCAGTAATTAGCTAAGAGGTGTTCTAAGAAGAAAGAAAAGGAAAACATGTAAGAGCTTAACATAACCGAGAGCTTCTCACACTTGGATTAGTTATGGAAGAACTATCCAAGTGTGGATTTGGGACTGCCTTAGCAGCCCAACCATGCTCTTACATGAGTCTACATTGTGTCTTGTTGAAGATCACAATGAGGGTTTAAGAAAGAAACCGCAAGAACAAAACTAAAGGGAAAGAGAGAAGAAGAGAGAGTTTGTATCAAGTATCTTGTTGATTACTTGTGTAGTAAATTAGCCACTGGATACAATGGCGTGTAAGGCCTTTAAATAGGCTTACAACTAGGTCAAGACAACAATAAACAAAGACAACAATTCATAAGATCTCAACCGTTGATTCATTGGAGGGAAAGTAGATTTGAACTCAATGGTTGGATCTTCTTCTTTCATTTGGATTCTTGTGTCTTCTTGTGCTGATAGTGACATCTCTCTTCCCTTCCTTGGCGTGTTGTAGGTCTGGAGAGAGAGAGTCCACGCTTCCAAGAGTGATAGTGACTTGTCTTCACTCTTGTTCAGCCCTTAATCTCAACATGTGATCTTCCCTTGTTTAACCTTGTTGCATCCGAGACTTGTGTCTGAATATGCCCCACTTTTGCACATTGAATCCATCATCTTATTATCATCTGGCCCTGACTTTGCACAGACCATTTTGTGCCCCAACTTTGCACAATCTTCTTCAAGGAGTGTTGCTTGGATAACACTCTTTTCTTGCTTGTGGAACCACCTCTTTTCTTGTGGAACACTTCTTCTTGCTATGTTTAGGACTGAGGCTCGGCTTCTTCAGCCTCTCCTCATCCCATTTACTCCTCCTCTCTAATACTCCCCCGCAAGCTTGGTCGCCGGGACTCCATAAGACCAAAGGGAGAAGAGGACCAAAGGCCAAGCTTGGAGCGGTTGAACTACCTCATTAAAAACCTCCTTAAGTAAAACCACTTGGGATAAAACCTTAAGGAGGACAAAAAGAGTATAGTCACCTACTCAAGATGTAACTTGACCTTGGTATCATCATCTTAACTCACGGCTCACTTCTTTCTCCAACTCTTTCTTTCCTTAGCATTCCTTGGTTTGATTCTTCTTGATATGCACTTCTTTGATCTTTGTTGTGTCTCTTTGAAACTTGGACTCTATAGTGCTCCGGCCTTTAACCCCAACATTGATAATCCTTCTCTTCCTGAGTTGAACTTCAAGTTGGTCTCATCTTCCTCTTGGAAAGACTTCAAGACTTGCGGATGCTCCTCATAGCTCCTTCACTTTCTAATGCTCCTCAAGCATGTCTTTATCTTTTCCTTCAACACAAAGGTTTAAAGGAAACATGTTAAGTGTGTGCAAGACATTTAGAACATTAGCTAAGCATTAAACCTTTATGTTTAGAAACGTTTTGAGTATTAGTTTTAAAACGTTTTTGAATTGAAACACATGATCACAACAAGATACTTAAGAGAAAAAACAAGTCTAAAACGTTTTGAGAATAAGGTTTAAAACATTTTGACTTTGAAAACTTCACATAATCAAGAGAACTCATAAGATGGAAGCTTAATGAAAATGAAAAGGAGGTTTTAGAAGTAGCCTGATTTCTTGTTGCGGTTGGGAGTGATTGAATGTTTGCCTTGTTGGAACATAACCATGACTGATCCAACAAGCTCCCCCGCACCCTTGAATGGCTCTTCACCATGTATACACAGCTTGTACAACTCCTTGTACAGCTTCTTGAACAAGGCCTCTTCCTCCTTTGAATGGACAGCTTGTAAACCGCCTTCTTCTTTGGGAAGATCCTTGAACCTTGAGCTCATCCACCAGCTGACTCCCAACTCGGTTATGGCTCCAACAGAATGAGGATTTCAGCTTATCCACAACTCCATGAGTTCACTGGTTTTGTTGGAGACTTCTTCAGCTCCTCAACCACACAACTCCAATAACATCAGCTTGAACCGCCACTTAGAGTGTGCACCCTCCTTTTGTGACTGATCCTCACTGCCAACACTTCTCCATTCCTCCTAAGAACACCAAGAACAAACACATAACATTCTCAAGCAACACAAGTCTGGCCAGAACCATGAGCTTGATTAAGTTTCTGTGAAAGAAAAGAATGGGCTCTTTAGGAGTGAATTTTGAGAGAGAGAATAAGAAAAGAAAAGAAAAAATGAAGAATGGGAGAATGGATGACACAACTCAGATTTAAGAGTGTGTGCATCAGAGTATAAAGGAGTTTGAGAGTGAGAGAGAATGAGAATGTGATTTTGGAAGACAAAGCTCAGATTTAAGAGTATGTGAGCCAAAATCAGAGTATTAGAGAGTATGGGAGAATTGAAAGAAAAGAATGAAAAGAAAAGAAAATGTTTCAGGTTCAGGGACTAAGTTGAGCTTAGTTTAACTCAGAAACTTATGTGTTTAAGGTTCAGGGACTGAGTGTTTTCCTCAGTTTAACTCATAAACAATCACATGAAAAATAACCAGAGAAGTTAAGAGTGAAAGAAGCAATGATGTGCTCTTACACTTCTCTGATTTTTCTCAACAAGAACTTGTTGTCTCCCAAAGACAAATGAAGCAACAAGCAAGAAACGTCTATGGTTCAGGGACTGAGGGTTTTCTCTCAGTTTGACTCATGACAAAGAGAATGGCACCAAGTGAACTGAGTTTGGTCCATTTAAAACAATGCGGAAGCAAAACAGAGAGATAAGAGTGAAAGAAGCAAAGATGTGCTCTTACTCTCTCTGATTTTTCATCAACAGCTTGTTAACTCTCAAGGAAGGTAGAGCAACAAGTTTTGATGGTTAGGATCCAAGAAAAACAGAAGCTTGGTCCTCTTAAAACTTTGTGGAAGCAAAAACATAACAAGACAGATTTTGCTCTCTATCTTGAAACAAAAATGAGCCAACCACTTGTGTGGCTCTGATACCATGTTGGAATTTCAGATACATCCATGGGGATGATCTGAGAAACAAGTCTGGCTCAAGAGAAATGAGGTAGAATAGGGAAAACAAGCCTAAGACCCAATTAGGGTTCTTAAGGCGCTAGAGAGAGAAAACTAGGGTTTGCGGTTAAAGAAGGAAACAAAAGCTATTCTACCTCAACAAATGAACACTTAAGCTATATGAAAATGTTATCCAAGAGCTTAACATCACATAGGATTGTTTACTCATGATAATGGATGACAAATCAGTAATTAGCTAAGAGGTGTTCTAAGAAGAAAGAAAAGGAAAACATGTAAGAGCTTAACATAACCGAGAGCTTCTCACACTTGGATTAGTTATGGAAGAACTATCCAAGTGTGGATTTGGGACTGCCTTAGCAGCCCAACCATGCTCTTACATGAGTCTACATTGTGTCTTGTTGAAGATCACAATGAGGGTTTAAGAAAGAAACCGCAAGAACAAAACTAAAGGGAAAGAGAGAAGAAGAGAGAGTTTGTATCAAGTATCTTGTTGATTACTTGTGTAGTAAATTAGCCACTGGATACAATGGCGTGTAAGGCCTTTAAATAGGCTTACAACTAGGTCAAGACAACAATAAACAAAGACAACAATTCATAAGATCTCAACCGTTGATTCATTGGAGGGAAAGTAGATTTGAACTCAATGGTTGGATCTTCTTCTTTCATTTGGATTCTTGTGTCTTCTTGTGCTGATAGTGACATCTCTCTTCCCTTCCTTGGCGTGTTGTAGGTCTGGAGAGAGAGAGTCCACGCTTCCAAGAGTGATAGTGACTTGTCTTCACTCTTGTTCAGCCCTTAATCTCAACATGTGATCTTCCCTTGTTTAACCTTGTTGCATCCGAGACTTGTGTCTGAATATGCCCCACTTTTGCACATTGAATCCATCATCTTATTATCATCTGGCCCTGACTTTGCACAGACCATTTTGTGCCCCAACTTTGCACAATCTTCTTCAAGGAGTGTTGCTTGGATAACACTCTTTTCTTGCTTGTGGAACCACCTCTTTTCTTGTGGAACACTTCTTCTTGCTATGTTTAGGACTGAGGCTCGGCTTCTTCAGCCTCTCCTCATCCCATTTACTCCTCCTCTCTAATAACAAGGTTGCCTCCAATGAATGTGCAATATCCAGTAGTAGACCTCCTGTCCACTCTATCTCCTGCCCAATCAGCATCACAATATCCAACTATCTCTGTACTTTGATTACAGCCCATCCAAATGCCTTGCCCGGGAGTACCACTTAAGTATCTGAGTATCCTTTCAACCATGTCCCAATGATGCATCTTTGGTGCTTGCATATGTTGACTTATCTGGTTCACAGCAAAGCACAAATCAGGTCTGGTTATAGTTAAGTAGATTAGCTTACCAACCATCCTCCTATAGTGAGTGATGTCCTCAAATGGTTTGTCTTCAAGCTCCCCCTCTCTTATGACTTTGTAACCTTCCTCCAATGGTGTCTTAGCTGGTTTTGATCCAATCTTTCCTGCTTCAGACAACAAATCAAGTGTGTACTTCCTTTGAGATAAGAAGAGTCCTTCATCAGACCGACACACTTCTATTCCAAGGAAGTACTTTAGAGTACCAAGATCCTTAATATCAAACACAGATTTAAGATAAGCTTTGGTTTCTTGAATACCTGACTTGTTACTCCCTGAAACGATAATGTCATCTACATAAACAAGGATGACAATGATACCTTCCTGATCTTGTAGAGTGAACAATGTATGATCTCCTTCAGATCTCTTGAATCCCTTTTGCATAAGTGTTGAACTCAGTTTATGATACCAAGCTCTAGGTGATTGCTTGAGTCCATAGATAGCCTTCTTGAGCCTTAACACCTTCCCTGGTTTTACAATGCTTTCAAGACCAGAAGGTGGTCTCATGTATACCTCATCTTCAAGCTCCCCTTGTAGAAATGCATTCTTGACATCCATTTGCCAAAGTTCCCAACCAAGGTTTGTTGCCAAAGATAAGATAATCCTTACTGTGTGAAGCTTAGCTACTGGTGCAAAAGTATCTAAGTAATCCTTTCCATAGGTTTGAGTGAAACCTCTTGCAACCAGCCTTGCTTTGTACCTTTCCACTTCTCCATTGCTTCTATACTTAATGGTGAAAACCCATTTAGATGTCACTGCCTTCTTTCCTCTAGGAAGTTCAGCTTCATACCAAGTCTCATTGTTTTCCATTGCTTTGGTCTCTTCATCTACAGCTTGCATCCACCTCTTATCTCCCTTAGCTTCTTCATAGGTTGTTGGAACATGTTCTTGATCCAACTTCCCAATGAACATTTGATGCTCCAAAGGGACATGAGCTAAGCTGCAAACCGCTTGAATAGGATGAGCTACTGCATTGCTGTTGAAATACACTCTAGTCTTCTTCCATTCTGATGGATCCTTTTTCTCCCTTGTACTCCTTCTTAACACCTGAACTTGTTGCTCATTTACCTGAAACGGTTGTTCTTGTTCAACCTCTTCATGATGATCCAACTCCTCAGGTTCTACCTCATGATCCTCATGCTCCTCAGCCTCAGCTTGATCATGTGTAAGTGAATCAGGTTCTTGCGGTTCTGAAGCTGATTCATGAGTGTCCCCCTCATGATCAAGATGGGGATGAGCTACTGAAGTTGGAGCAGAAACTGAAGGAGCACCACTTGTCTTGGCCGGTTGTTGAGGAGGCATACTAATACCAAGGTTTTCCATGATCATCCTTAGATTTGCAGCTCTATCTGATTGAGAAGTGGGAAGATCCTTCAAGCTATCCCAATTTTTCTCATCATAGAAACTCCTTGTCTCCATAAACTTCACATCTCTTGATATCAAAACCTTCCTTGTTTCAGGTACATAACACTTGTATCCTCTTTATGTTGTTGAATACCCAATGAACATGGCTTTGGTGCTCTTAGCATCCAACTTATCCCTTTGTTCTCCTGGTATTAACACAAAGCAAATACACCCAAACACACGTAAGTGATCAACCAATGGATTTGTGTTGTTTAATACCTGAAATGGAGATTGATCCTTAAGAACTTTGGTGGGAGTTCTATTGATCAAGTAGCATGCTGTCATGACTGCATCTCCCCAAAACCTCTTAGGGACATTCTTATAGAACATCATGGACCTTGCCACCTCCATTAAATGTCTGTTCTTTCTCTCAGCCACTCCATTTTGTTGTGGAGTGTAGGGACAGCTTGTTTGATGAAGAATCCCATGTTTGGACAAGTGTTGTTTGAAAGCATTGCTTGTGTACTCACCACCATTATCTGATCTAAAAATTTTGATCTTAGCATTGAAATGGTTAGTAACATGGCTTTGAAAATTCATAAAAGCTTCTAACACTCTATCTTTAGTTTGCATCAAGGTTATCCAAGTGTATTTAGATTTTTCATCAATGAAGGTGACAAAATACTTATGATTTTCTCTAGACAAACAAGGAGCAGTCCATACATCAGAGTGAACAAGATCAAAGCAACTTTCATAAATAGTTTTAGAAGTTGGAAAAACAGATTTGCAATGTTTCCCAAGAATACAAGCCTCACACTCATCATTCTTAAACACAACAGAAGGTAATAAAAGTCCTAAAGCCCTAGAGTGTGGATGTCCTAGTCTAGCATGCCAAATAGAGTCATCCACACCAACACAAGTAGATAAAGCAGTAGATAAAGCAGGAGATAATTCAGAAGAGGGATTGGTGTCTTCAATCATGTAGAGCTCATCCTTTGTCACACCTTTCCCAATCAACTTACTTGTCTTAATATCCTGAAACACAACATCATTAGGACTAAAAACAACATTGCAATCTAAATCAGTGGCTATCTTTTTAACAGAAACTAAGTTGGATGTAAAGCTAGGCATAAAGAAAGCCTTGGATTCTTTATCAAACAATTTCAGATTTCCTATGCCTTGAATTGGGATTTTATCACCATTTGCAATCACTACACATCCTAAGGCTGGTTTCACATTTTCTATCAACTTAGGATCACTAATCATGTGATGAGAGGCTCCAGAATCAATGATCAAGGGTCTGATTTTATTTGCATCAAAGAGAGAAGTACCAAGAGCCATACCAGAGTTCTCCTTGAGAGCTTTGATGAGAGCCTCAAGGTCTGACCTCCTTACCACATCATTCTGAGCAGTCACAGCTGGTGCTTGATGAACCACCATTGCTCTTCCTTCATCATATTGCTGCATTGAAGAAGAACCTGGTCCAGCTGCACCATTTGAGTAGTTTGCCCTTTGATCTTTGAACCGGCTGTTGTTAAATGAAGGTCTGAGGTTGGGGTGAAGGCGCCAGCATCTATCCTTCAAGTGCCCACTCTTCTTGCAGAAATCACACATCAAGACTCCTCTCTTGTCACCTCCATAGTTCTGCCTCTCCTCAGCCTTAAACACTCCTTTGTTGGCGGTTACCAACTCTCCTTTCCCTTTGAACAGCCCAAATGAACCTTGCTCTTTTTGAATCTGTCCACACACATCATCAATGTCTGGAAGAGTGTCTGCCCTTAGGATATGCTTTATCAGCCCATTGTAGGATGAGTTTAAAGTGAGCAGAAGAGCAAAGACTTTATCTTGCTCTCTCCTTTCTTGCAACACCAAAGGATCATTGCTTGGTGGCCTTAACATCTCCATCTCTGACCACAGTGAGCTAAACTTGCCAAAGTGAGCTTTAAACTCCATATCTTCTTGCTGGAGATTGTTAATGGCCAGCTTAACTTCAAAAACTCTGGTGAGGTTTGATTTATTCCCATAAACCTTCTCAATAGTATTCCACAGCTGCTTGGAAGTAACACAATAAGAATAGGCTTCCAATAGGTGCTGGTCCAGTGAGCTTTGGAGTATAGAAAGCACATTCTGGTCCCCTTGCATCCAAGCTTCTTCTTCTGCTTCAGCCGCCTCTTCAAGAGACTCATCAATGCCTTTAGTCTCTGCCTCAGCTCCTTTCTTGGCTTCAGCTTCAGACCTGGCCTTAAACACCTTCTGTGGAGCAGTGTCACTCAGGATATACTTCCACAGACCTCTGCCTCCAAGTGCAGACTTCACCATCCTAGCCCAAACAATGTAGTTTGAGCCTTTCAAAATCACAGGAATAACAACTCTTGAGTTCTCCATTGCTAAGACTGATTTGAAGCAAGGAGGGAGTATTCAAGATGAAATGAAGAGTTCTCAACTCACAGAGAACACAAACAGTAGATAAAGAAGCAAAAGAAATGAACTTAAGAGCTTAAGAACTTGTAAGAACCGAGAGAACTTTTAACAGCTCAAGAACAGATTTTTGTGAGAATCAGCGGAAGTAAAAGAGGTACAGAAGCTTATAGCTCTGATACCATGTTAGAATATGAGTTTTAGATTGAGAGAATGTTGAGAGAATGAAGAGAGAGTGCAAGAAAAAGCTTAAAATTCGTCTAGGGTTTTCAGCTGCTAGAGAGAGAGTAGTTTGTGGTGTAAAAGGGAAGAATAATTCCCAATCTGAATGTTACAATGGCTTTACAAGACATATATACTCAGGCTACTAGGGCTACAAGAAGAATAAACAATGAATATAAGAATAAGACAATAAAACAGCTAGTAGGAGAGAGAGGAGTGAAAAACAGTCACAAGGATGGTGACATCTCCTTCTCTTGTTTCAAGTGGATAGTGACAGGTCTGTACACGCCCCAGACTTGTTGGGATTAACATTCTGAGCTTCTGATCTTCATCATACTTCCCTAAGAATGCGCAAAGGAGTCTTGAACATGTGACCCATGTTTTGAACACCATGAAGGTAAAACCCGGATTTTGCACATCTCTCATTATCAAAGAATGCACAATGTTTGTACATTGTCTAGATTATGCATTCTTGATCTCCATTCCAATAATTCAAAGGAACATAAACTTGTATAACATGCTTCTCATTATACCTTTATGAGCATACAAAAACTTACTTATAGCTGTCTTACATCACCTAAATCCTCCAATCAATGACATGTATGGTTCAAAAAGTTTTGTTTAAAAAGTTTTATTTATGATTCTCGTAGGACCTTTTAGAATATCAAAGCTTCTTTCCCAGTCTTTTAGAACGGTTACTTAGGGGTGATTCAAAGGAACATAAACTTGTATAACATGCTTCTCATTATACCTTTATGAGCATACAAAAATTTACTTATAGTTGTCTTACCTCACCTAAATCCTCCAATCCATGACATGTATGGTTCAAAAAGTTTTGGTTAAAAAGTTTTATTTAGGATTCTCATAGGACCTTTTATAAGATCAAAGTTTCTTTCTAGTCTTTTAGAACAGTTACTTAGGGGTGATTCAAAGGAACATAAACTTGTATAACATGCTTCTCATTATACCTTTATGAGCATTGAAAAACATACTTATAGTTGTCTTACCTCACCTAAATCCTCCAATCCATGACATGTATGTTTCAAAAAGTTTTGGTTAAAAAGTTTTATTTAGGATTCTCATAGGACCTTTTAGAATATCAAAGTTTCTTTCCCGGTCTTTTAGAACGGTTACTTAGGGGTGATTCAAAGGAACATAAACTTGTATAACATGCTTCTCATTATACCTTTATGAGCATACAAAAACTTACTTATAGTTGTCTTACCTCACCTAAATCCTCCAATCCATGACATGTATGTTTCAAAAAGTTTTGTTTAAAAAGTTTTATTTAGGATTCTCATATGACCTTTTAGAAGATCAAAGTTTCTTTCCCAGTCTTTAGAACGGTTACTTAGGGGTGATTCAAAGGAACATAAACTTGTATAACATGCTTCTCATTATACCTTTATGAGCATACAAAAACTTACTTATAGTTGTCTTACCTCACCTAAATCCTCCAATCCATGACATGTATGTTTCAAAAAGTTTTGTTTAAAAAGTTTTATTTAGGATTCTCATATGACCTTTTAGAAGATCAAAGTTTCTTTCCCAGTCTTTTAGAACGGTTACTTAGGGGTGATTCAAAGGAACATAAACTTGTATAACATGCATCTCATTATACCTTTATAAGCATACAAAAACTTACTTATAGTTGTCTTACCTCACCTAAATCCTCTAATCCATGACATGTATGTTTCAAAAAGTTTTGTTTAAAAAGTTTTATTTAGGATTCTCATATGACCTTTTAGAAGATCAAAGTTTCTTTCCCAGTCTTTTAGAACGGTTACTTAGGGGTGATTCAAAGGAACATAAACTTGTATAACATGCATCTCATTATACCTTTATAAGCATACAAAAACTTACTTATAGTTGTCTTACCTCACCTAAATCCTCTAATCCATGACATGTATGTTTCAAAAAGTTTTGTTTAAAAAGTTTTATTTAGGATTCTCATATGACCTTTTAGAAGATCAAAGTTTCTTTCCCAGTCTTTAGAACGGTTACTTAGGGGGGATTAAAAGGAACATAAACTTGTATAACATGCTTTTCATTATACCTTTATGAGCATACAAAAACTTACTTATAGTTGTCTTACCTCACCTAAATCCTCCAATCCATAACATGTATGTTTCAAAAAGTTTTGGTTAAAAAGTTTTATTTATGATTCTCATAGGACCTTTTAGAATATCAAAGTTTCTTTCCCAGTCTTTTAGAACGGTTACTTAGGGGTGATTCAAAGGAACATAAACTTGTATAACATGCTTCTCATTATACCTCTATGAGTATACAAAAACTTACTTATAGTTGTCTTACCTCACCTAAATCCTCTAATCAATGACATGTATGTTTCAAAAAGTTTTGTTTAAAAAGTTTTATTTAGGATTCTCATATGACCTTTTAGAAGATCAAAGTTTCTTTCCCAGTCTTTAGAACGGTTACTTAGGGGTGATTCAAAGGAACATAAACTTGTATAACATGCTTCTCATTATACCTTTATGAGCATACAAAAACTTACTTATAGTTGTCTTACCTCACCTAAATCCTCCAATCAATGACATGTATGGTTCAAAAAGTTTTGTTTAAAAAGTTTTATTTAGGATTCTCATAGGACCTTTTAGAAGATCAAAGTTTCTTTCTAGACTTTTAGAACAGTTACTTAGGGGTGATTCAAAGGAACATAAACTTGTATAACATGCTTCTCATTATACTTTTATGAGCATACAAAAACTTACTTATAGTTGTCTTACCTCACCTAAATCCTCCAATCAATGACATGTATGGTTCAAAAAGTTTTGGTTAAAAGTTTTATTTAGGATTCTCATAGGACCTTTTAGAAGATCAAAGTTTCTTTCGAGTCTTTTAGAACAGTTACTTAGGGGTGATTCAAATGAGCATAAAGTTGTATAACATGCTTCTCATTATACCTTTATGAGGATACAAAAACTTACTTATAGCTGTCTTACATCACCTAAATCCTCCAATCCATGACATGTATGTTTCAAAAAGTTTTGTTTAAAAAGTTTTATTTATGATTCTCATAGGACCTTTTAGAAGATCAAAGTTTCTTTCTAGTCTTTTAGAACAGTTACTTAGGGGTGATTCAAAGGAACATAAACTTGTATAACATGCATCTCATTATACCTTTATGAGCATACAAAAACTTACTTATAGTTGTCTTACCTCACCTAAATCCTCCAATCAATGACATGTATGGTTCAAAAAGTTTTGGTTAAAAATTTTATTTATGATTCTCATATGACCTTTTAGAAGATCAAAGTTTCTTTCCCAGTCTTTAGAACGGTTACTTAGGGGTGATTCAAAGGAACATAAACTTGTATAACATGCATCTCATTATACCTTTATGAGCATACAAAAACTTACTTATAGTTGTCTTACCTCACCTAAATCCTCCAATCAATGACATGTATGGTTCAAAAAGTTTTGGTTAAAAAGATTTATTTATGATTCTCATAGGACCTTTTAGAATATCAAAGTTTCTTTCCCAGTTTTTTAGAACGGTTACTTAGGGGTGATTCAAAGGAACATAAACTTGTATAACATGCATCTCATTATACCTTTATAAGCATACAAAAACTTACTTATAGTTGTCTTACCTCACCTAAATCCTCCAATCCATGACATGTATGTTTCAAAAAGTTTTGTTTAAAAAGTTTTATTTAGGATTCTCATATGACCTTTTAGAAGATCAAAGTTTCTTTCCCTGTCTTTAGAACGGTTACTTAGGGGTGATTCAAAGGAACATAAACTTGTATAACATGCTTCTCATTATACCTTTATGAGCATACAAAAACTTACTTATAGCTGTCTTACATCACCTAAATCCTCCAATCAATGACATGTATGGTTCAAAAAGTTTTGTTTAAAAAGTTTTATTTATGATTCTCGTAGGACCTTTTAGAATATCAAAGCTTCTTTCCCAGTCTTTTAGAACGGTTACTTAGGGGTGATTCAAAGGAACATAAACTTGTATAACATGCTTCTCATTATACCTTTATGAGCATACAAAAATTTACTTATAGTTGTCTTACCTCACCTAAATCCTCCAATCCATGACATGTATGGTTCAAAAAGTTTTGGTTAAAAAGTTTTATTTAGGATTCTCATAGGACCTTTTATAAGATCAAAGTTTCTTTCTAGTCTTTTAGAACAGTTACTTAGGGGTGATTCAAAGGAACATAAACTTGTATAACATGCTTCTCATTATACCTTTATGAGCATTGAAAAACATACTTATAGTTGTCTTACCTCACCTAAATCCTCCAATCCATGACATGTGAGAGTTTTTAGAGTATAAACATTAGGGTTCTTAGTAAGAGTGAGAGAGGGAGGCGCAGCACAAGAGAGAATAAGGTTTCAAAACCCTAAATCTCTCTCTCTTCATTCTTCCGGTTTCTAAAGCCTCTATTCTTCAAGTTCTCTCATTCTCTCTGGTCTAAAACCCTCAATCTTGTTCTTAAGCTCTCATTCTCTCAGTTCCTTTAAACTCACGGTCCAAAAGAAAGCCCTAAGTCTCTCGGTCCTAATCTTGTTCAGTCTCGGCTTCTCAGTCTTCAACTACTCTCTCTCAGTCTCTTACCATGGAAGATACAGCTCACATCAACTCAAGCTTGAGGCCTACTGTTGTCCCTGTTATGCTCAAAGGAATCAACTACAGGACATGGCAAAGGACCATCAAGACAGCCATTTGTGGAAGAGGATTGTGGGATCACATCTTGGAGGATAAAACACCAACTGAAGAAGATGAAGCCAAGAAGAAGGATGAGGAAACAAAAAAGGCAGAAGCTAAATGGTTTCAAGAAGATCAGCTTGTGCTTGGGTTTCTCCAAAACTCTCTTGACCCATCCATCCTTGAAGCTTATTCTCATTGTGAGACAGCAAAATCACTGTGGGATACTCTCAAGAAGATTTATGGAGATGTGTCTAATCTCAGCAGGGTGTATGAAGTTAAGAAGGCCATAAGTGAGCTGAAACAAGAAGACCATGACTTTACCAAGTATCTTGGGAAGTTCTCTTCAGCATGGTCTGAACTTGAGATGCTAAGGCCAAGCACTTTAAACCCTAAGGTTCTCATTGAGAGAAAGGAGCAAGACAAGATCTTTGGCCTTCTACTCAACTTGAATCCGGTTTACAATGATGCCATCATGAAGATCCTAAGGGAGACTACACTTCCTGATTTTGAAGAGGTGTGCTCAAGGCTCCAAAAGGAAGAAGGAAACATTGGTTTGTTTGGAGGTAAGGGGGAGTTGGTGACTGCCAACAAAGCCGGCTTCAAACCTGAGGAGAAGAAGGCGCCATTTTGTGAACATTGCGAGAGGAAAGGCCACTCCAAGGAGAAGTGTTGGGTACTTCATCCCCACCTCAAACCAGACAAGTTCAAGAACTCAAGGGCAAATGCAAACATCTCACAAGAAGCTGTGAATGAACCAGCCTCTACTTCAGCTCAAGGAGGGGAGCTTGCACTCTACACAGCCACTGAGTATGTCAAGAAGAGTGACCTTGAGGACCTCATCAAGGCTTATGCCTCTAAACTCTCTGGTATCTCTTTATTTTCACATAAATTGCTTAGTAAAACTGATCATAAGTTGGTAGTAGATTCAGGAGCTTCTCACCATATGATTAGTAATGCTAAGTTGTTGGAGAACATTAAACCTGCCCTAGGAAGAGTAACCATAGCTGATGGTCAAGGGATTCCTATAATTGGTACAGGAAAGTTGAGATTATTTAACAAGGAAAGTGATGCATTCTATGTTCCTAAGTTTAAGTCTAACTTGCTGTCGGTTAAGAGGATCACTAAAGACTTGAATTGCAATGTTATCTTTGGGCCTAATGATGTTTGTTTTCAGGATATTAAGAATGGAAAGGTTATTGGAAGAGGTGGTACACAAGATGAGCTTTACCTCCTTGAAGACACTTCTCCAAGCAACTCGGATTCATTAGCTTTTAAATCCTGTTTTTCTTTCAATCAAAATGTCCTATGGCATGCTAGACTAGGACATCCTCATGCTCGTGCTTTGAACTTAATGTTGCCTAATGTTAGCTTTGATCATTCAACTTGTGAAGCTTGTATTCTTGGCAAACATTGTAGAACTGTCTTTCCTAAATCAACTACTCTCTATGAACATTGTTTTGATCTTGTGCACTCTGATGTTTGGACTTCACCTTGTCTGTCTAGAGATAGAAACAAGTATTTTGTGACCTTCATAGATGAAAAATCTAAATATACTTGGGTAACATTGCTTCCATCTAAAGATAGGGTGTTTGATGCATTTTTAAATTTCCAAAACTATGTTACTAATCAGTTTAATGCCAAGATCAAAGTGTTTAGGTCAGATAATGGAGGAGAGTATACAAGCCAAAGATTCAAAGCTCACTTAAACAAATGTGGGATCCTTCATCAAACAAGCTGTCCCCATACTCCCCAACAAAATGGTGTGGCTGAAAGGAAGAATAGACACCTCATGGAAGCTGCTAGGTCCATGATGTTCCACACCAATGTTCCTAAGAGATTTTGGGGAGATGCAGTGTTGGCAGCATGCTATCTCATCAACAGGATCCCAACTAGAGTTCTTCAAGACATTTCACCATATGAGGTATTGAACAAAGCCAAACCATTTATTGAACACTTACGTGTGTTTGGTTGTGTTTGTTTTGTATATATCTCAGGAGATCAAAGGAACAAGCTAGATGCTAAGAGCACAAGGTGTATGTTTCTTGGATACTCCACAACTCAGAAGGGCTACAAGTGTTTTGATCCAAGCAACAACAGGACCTATGTTTCAAGGGATGTTAAGTTCATTGAGGGGCAGAGTTACTATGAGAAGAAGGATTGGGAAGGTTTGAAAGACCTCTCAAGATCACCTTCTGATTTGGCTACAAGTTTGAAGTACTTGTTGGATCACTTGGGCAATGACACCCCACGGCCAGAAAAGGCTAAGACACCTACCCAGGAAGCTCAACAAGAGGATACTGAACCAGCAACACACACTCAGGAACCGGCTCAACCTCAAGAAGACACTCTACCTCAAGATCAGAACCAAGTGGACTTGGATATGGATGAGGATGAGATGGTTTATCAAGAGGCAGTGGGTAATGAGGAAGTGGTTGATCAACAGGTTCAGCAACTCAGGAGAAGCACAAGGGAAAAGAAAGATCCATCAGAATGGATGAAGACAAGAGTCTACTACAACAACCAAGCAGTAGCTCATCCTAGTCAGTCTACTTGTTCTATTGACTTGCTACCATCTAGTCACAAGGCCTTTCTTGGAAAGATTGAGCTAAACCAAGTTCCTAAGACTTATGAAGAGGCTGAGGGTATCAAGGTTTGGATGGATGCAGTAAAGGATGAGAAAGAAGCTATGGAGAGGAACCATACTTGGATTGTAGAGAAGCTGCCGAAAAAGAAGAAGACTGTTAGCTCTAAATGGGTCTTCACAATCAAGTATAAAAGCAATGGAGACATAGAGAGGTACAAGGCAAGGCTAGTAGCAAGGGGATTCACTCAAACCTATGGAGAAGACTATACAGATACCTTTGCACCAGTGGCTAAACTTCACACAGTGAGAGTCACATTGAGCTTAGCCACCAACCTCTCATGGAATCTATGGCAAATGGATGTGAAGAATGCTTTTCTACAAGGTGAACTTGAAGAGGAAGTGTATATGACTCCACCACCAGGTTTGAAGCACTTGTGTAAAGATGATGAAGTGTTGAGGCTGAGAAGGGCAATTTATGGTCTGAAGCAATCACCAAGGGCATGGTACCATAAGCTCAGTCATACTCTCATGGACCATGGCTTCAAGAAGTCTCAATCTGATCACACTTTGTTCACGCTTCAAAGTGCTCAAGGAGTGGTGGTGGTTCTGATTTATGTGGATGACTTGATTATCACAGGAAGTGATAATGATGGGATTCAATCCACAAAGGCCTATCTCAAGAGTTCCTTTGATATTAAAGACCTTGGTGAGTTGAAGTACTTCTTGGGCATTGAAGTTTGCAGATTCAATGATGGGTTGTTTCTGTCCCAAAGGAAGTATGTTAAGGACTTGTTGACAGAAACAAGTATGCTTGATTGCAAGGCTGCAAAGACTCCTCTGGAAGATGGCTACCAAGTCAATAGAAAGGGGGAGAAATCAGAAGAAGTCAAGTTCAAGGATGTCTCATTGTATAGGAGGCTGGTTGGGAAGCTTATCTACCTCACTCTTACAAGACCAGACTTATGCTTTGCTGTGAATCAAGTTAGCCAACATATGCAATCACCCACAGTATATCATTGGAGTTTGATTGAGAGGATACTCAGATATCTCAAAGGATCAACTGAACAAGGTATTTGGATGGGTAAGAATGAGAGCACAGAGATTGTTGGCTATTGTGATGCAGATTGGGCTGGAGATAAGAGTGATAGGAGATCAACAACCGGCTATTGTACCTTCATTGGAGGCAACTTGGTAACTTGGAAGACAAAGAAGCAGAAGGTGGTATCTTGTTCTAGTGCTGAAGCTGAGTATAGGGCCATGAGGAAGCTTGCAACTGAGTTAACATGGCTGAAGGCTTTGCTTAAGGACTTTGGCATAGAGCAATCAAGTCCAATCACCTTCCATTGTGACAACCAGGCTGCTATTCACATTGCAACCAACTCAGTGTTTCATGAGAGGACCAAGCACATTGAGATTGATTGTCACAAGGTAAGGGAGAAGATTGAAGATGGAACCATTCTGCCTTGTTACACAAAGAGTGAAGATCAGCTTGCAGACATCTTCACAAAGGCTGCTAGTCTCAAGGTTTGCACTCATGTCTTTGGCAAACTAGGACTAGTGGCTATTCATGATTAGAACTCTCCTGATTCATGAGCAGCATACTCTTTTTCCCTTGGTGTGGTTTTGTCCCAAGTGGTTTTCCACATCAAGGTTTTTAATGAGGTGTTGCCATGATCATTCCAAGTTCAGTCTTTAGGGTGATTCCAAAGTCTGAACTTGAGGGGGAGTATTGATCATGATTAGATCAAATGTGCAAAGGCTGTGTATTATCAAAATGTGCACAAGTCTTGCACATTTGATAATGTACAAAGTTGGGGACATCACATTTGATAAGGCGCCTAATTCAGACCTAAGAAGAAGAAGAGAGCCGTTGGTGTTAGAGAGAGAGCCGTTAGGGTTTAGGACCGAGAGTGCTGCAGCCGAGATAAGATGAATCAAAGAGAGAGAATCAAGAGAATGAGGAACATTGCTCTGATACCATGAGAGTTTTTAGAGTATAAACATTAGGGTTCTTAGTAAGAGTGAGAGAGGGAGGCGCAGCACAAGAGAGAATAAGGTTTCAAAACCCTTAAGTTCATTCATTTGTGGTTACATCCTTTATATAAGACTTCCAACACACATGTTGTTTAACCTAAAGAAGATACAAGACAAAATGAAGAGGGACCAGGTCTGAGATGCTCTGAACCGTGGCAGGAGGTGAGAGAAAGGGTGTGGACCACTTGTGGTCCCCACCAGACAAAGCTTTCCTCCTAAACCCTAACGGCTCTCTCTCTAACACCAACGGCTCTCTTCTTCTTCTTAGGTCTGAATTAGGCGCCTTATCAAATGTGATGTCCCCAACTTTGTACATTATCAAATGTGCAAGACTTGTGCACATTTTGATAATACACAGCCTTTGCACATTTGATCTAATCATGATCAATAACATGTATGTTTCAAAAAGTTTTGGTTAAAAAGTTTTATTTAGGATTCTCATAGGACCTTTTAGAATATCAAAGTTTCTTTCCCGGTCTTTTAGAACGGTTACTTAGGGGTGATTCAAAGGAACATAAACTTGTATAACATGCTTCTCATTATACCTTTATGAGCATACAAAAACTTACTTATAGTTGTCTTACCTCACCTAAATCCTCCAATCCATGACATGTATGTTTCAAAAAGTTTTGTTTAAAAAGTTTTATTTAGGATTCTCATATGACCTTTTAGAAGATCAAAGTTTCTTTCCCAGTCTTTTAGAACGGTTACTTAGGGGTGATTCAAAGGAACATAAACTTGTATAACATGCATCTCATTATACCTTTATAAGCATACAAAAACTTACTTATAGTTGTCTTATCTCACCTAAATCCTCTAATCCATGACATGTATGTTTCAAAAAGTTTTGTTTAAAAAGTTTTATTTAGGATTCTCATATGACCTTTTAGAAGATCAAAGTTTCTTTCCCAGTCTTTAGAACGGTTACTTAGGGGTGATTCAAAGGAACATAAACTTGTATAACATGCTTTTCATTATACCTTTATGAGCATACAAAAACTTACTTATAGTTGTCTTACCTCACCTAAATCCTCCAATCCATAACATGTATGTTTCAAAAAGTTTTGGTTAAAAAGTTTTATTTATGATTCTCATAGGACCTTTTAGAATATCAAAGTTTCTTTCCCAGTCTTTTAGAACGGTTACTTAGGGGTGATTCAAAGGAACATAAACTTGTATAACATGCTTCTCATTATACCTCTATGAGCATACAAAAACTTACTTATAGTTGTCTTACCTCACCTAAATCCTCTAATCAATGACATGTATGTTTCAAAAAGTTTTGTTTAAAAAGTTTTATTTAGGATTCTCATATGACCTTTTAGAAGATCAAAGTTTCTTTCCCAGTCTTTAGAACGGTTACTTAGGGGTGATTCAAAGGAACATAAACTTGTATAACATGCTTCTCATTATACCTTTATGAGCATACAAAAACTTACTTATAGTTGTCTTACCTCACCTAAATCCTCCAATCAATGACATGTATGGTTCAAAAAGTTTTGTTTAAAAAGTTTTATTTAGGATTCTCATAGGACCTTTTAGAAGATCAAAGTTTCTTTCTAGACTTTTAGAACAGTTACTTAGGGGTGATTCAAAGGAACATAAACTTGTATAACATGCTTCTCATTATACTTTTATGAGCATACAAAAACTTACTTATAGTTGTCTTACCTCACCTAAATCCTCCAATCAATGACATGTATGGTTCAAAAAGTTTTGGTTAAAAGTTTTATTTAGGATTCTCATAGGACCTTTTAGAAGATCAAAGTTTCTTTCGAGTCTTTTAGAACAATTACTTAGGGGTGATTCAAATGAGCATAAAGTTGTATAACATGCTTCTCATTATACCTTTATGAGGATACAAAAACTTACTTATAGCTGTCTTACATCACCTAAATCCTCCAATCCATGACATGTATGTTTCAAAAAGTTTTGTTTAAAAAGTTTTATTTATGATTCTCATAGGACCTTTTAGAAGATCAAAGTTTCTTTCTAGTCTTTTAGAACAGTTACTTAGGGGTGATTCAAAGGAACATAAACTTGTATAACATGCTTCTCATTATACCTTTATGAGCATACAAAAATTTACTTATAGTTGTCTTACCTCACCTAAATCCTCCAATCCATGACATGTATGGTTCAAAAAGTTTTGGTTAAAAAGTTTTATTTAGGATTCTCATAGGACCTTTTATAAGATCAAAGTTTCTTTCTAGTCTTTTAGAACAGTTACTTAGGGGTGATTCAAAGGAACATAAACTTGTATAACATGCTTCTCATTATACCTTTATGAGCATTGAAAAACATACTTATAGTTGTCTTACCTCACCTAAATCCTCCAATCCATGACATGTATGTTTCAAAAAGTTTTGGTTAAAAAGTTTTATTTAGGATTCTCATAGGACCTTTTAGAATATCAAAGTTTCTTTCCCGGTCTTTTAGAACGGTTACTTAGGGGTGATTCAAAGGAACATAAACTTGTATAACATGCTTCTCATTATACTTTTATGAGCATACAAAAACTTACTTATAGTTGTCTTACCTCACCTAAATCCTCCAATCAATGACATGTATGGTTCAAAAAGTTTTGGTTAAAAGTTTTATTTAGGATTCTCATAGGACCTTTTAGAAGATCAAAGTTTCTTTCGAGTCTTTTAGAACAATTACTTAGGGGTGATTCAAATGAGCATAAAGTTGTATAACATGCTTCTCATTATACCTTTATGAGGATACAAAAACTTACTTATAGCTGTCTTACATCACCTAAATCCTCCAATCCATGACATGTATGTTTCAAAAAGTTTTGTTTAAAAAGTTTTATTTATGATTCTCATAGGACCTTTTAGAAGATCAAAGTTTCTTTCTAGTCTTTTAGAACAGTTACTTAGGGGTGATTCAAAGGAACATAAACTTGTATAACATGCTTCTCATTATACCTTTATGAGCATACAAAAATTTACTTATAGTTGTCTTACCTCACCTAAATCCTCCAATCCATGACATGTATGGTTCAAAAAGTTTTGGTTAAAAAGTTTTATTTAGGATTCTCATAGGACCTTTTATAAGATCAAAGTTTCTTTCTAGTCTTTTAGAACAGTTACTTAGGGGTGATTCAAAGGAACATAAACTTGTATAACATGCTTCTCATTATACCTTTATGAGCATTGAAAAACATACTTATAGTTGTCTTACCTCACCTAAATCCTCCAATCCATGACATGTATGTTTCAAAAAGTTTTGGTTAAAAAGTTTTATTTAGGATTCTCATAGGACCTTTTAGAATATCAAAGTTTCTTTCCCGGTCTTTTAGAACGGTTACTTAGGGGTGATTCAAAGGAACATAAACTTGTATAACATGCTTCTCATTATACTTTTATGAGCATACAAAAACTTACTTATAGTTGTCTTACCTCACCTAAATCCTCCAATCAATGACATGTATGGTTCAAAAAGTTTTGGTTAAAAGTTTTATTTAGGATTCTCATAGGGGTGATTCAAATGAGCATAAAGTTGTATAACATGCTTCTCATTATACCTTTATGAGCATACAAAAACTTACTTATAGTTGTCTTACCTCACCTAAATCCTCCAATCAATGACATGTATGGTTCAAAAAGTTTTGTTTAAAAAGTTTTATTTATGATTCTCATAGGACCTTTTAGAATATCAAAGTTTCTTTCCCAGTCTTTTAGAACGGTTACTTAGGGGTGATTCAAAGGAACATAAACTTGTATAACATGCATCTCATTATACCTTTATAAGCATACAAAAACTTACTTATAGTTGTCTTACCTCACCTAAATCCTCCAATCCATGGCATGTATGTTTCAAAAAGTTTTGTTTAAAAAGTTTTATTTAGGATTCTCATATGACCTTTTAGAAGATCAAAGTTTCTTTCCCAGTCTTTAGAACGGTTACTTAGGGGTGATTCAAAGGAACATAAACTTGTATAACATGCTTCTCATTATACCTTTATGAGCATACAAAAACTTACTTATAGTTGTCTTACCTCACCTAAATCCTCCAATCAATGACATGTATGGTTCAAAAAGTTTTGTTTAAAAAGTTTTATTTAGGATTCTCATAGGACCATTTAGAAGATCAAAGTTTCTTTCTAGACTTTTAGAACAGTTACTTAGGGGTGATTCAAAGGAACATAAACTTGTATAACATGCTTCTCATTATACTTTTATGAGCATACAAAAACTTACTTATAGTTGTCTTACCTCACCTAAATCCTCCAATCAATGACATGTATGGTTCAAAAAGTTTTGGTTAAAAAGATTTATTTATGATTCTCATAGGACCTTTTAGAATATCAAAGTTTCTTTCCCAGTTTTTTAGAACGGTTACTTAGGGGTGATTCAAAGGAACATAAACTTGTATAACATGCATCTCATTATACCTTTATAAGCATACAAAAACTTACTTATAGTTGTCTTACCTCACCTAAATCCTCCAATCCATGACATGTATGTTTCAAAAAGTTTTGTTTAAAAAGTTTTATTTAGGATTCTCATATGACCTTTTAGAAGATCAAAGTTTCTTTCCCAGTCTTTAGAACGGTTACTTAGGGGTGATTCAAAGGAACATAAACTTGTATAACATGCTTCTCATTATACCTTTATGAGCATACAAAAACTTACTTATAGTTGTCTTACCTCACCTAAATCCTCCAATCAATGACATGTATGGTTCAAAAAGTTTTGGTTAAAAAGATTTATTTATGATTCTCATAGGACCTTTTAGAATATCAAAGTTTCTTTCCCAGTTTTTTAGAACGGTTACTTAGGGGTGATTCAAAGGAACATAAACTTGTATAACATGCATCTCATTATACCTTTATAAGCATACAAAAACTTACTTATAGTTGTCTTACCTCACCTAAATCCTCCAATCCATGACATGTATGTTTCAAAAAGTTTTGTTTAAAAAGTTTTATTTAGGATTCTCATATGACCTTTTAGAAGATCAAAGTTTCTTTCCCAGTCTTTAGAACGGTTACTTAGGGGTGATTCAAAGGAACATAAACTTGTATAACATGCTTCTCATTATACCTTTATGAGCATACAAAAACTTACTTATAGTTGTCTTACCTCACCTAAATCCTCCAATCAATGACATGTATGGTTCAAAAAGTTTTGTTTAAAAAGTTTTATTTATGATTCTCATAGGACCTTTTAGAATATCAAAGTTTCTTTCCCAGTCTTTTAGAACGGTTACTTAGGGGTGATTCAAAGGAACATAAACTTGTATAACATGCATCTCATTATACCTTTATAAGCATACAAAAACTTACTTATAGTTGTCTTACCTCACCTAAATCCTCCAATCCATGGCATGTATGTTTCAAAAAGTTTTGTTTAAAAAGTTTTATTTAGGATTCTCATATGACCTTTTAGAAGATCAAAGTTTCTTTCCCAGTCTTTAGAACGGTTACTTAGGGGTGATTCAAAGGAACATAAACTTGTATAACATGCTTCTCATTATACCTTTATGAGCATACAAAAACTTACTTATAGTTGTCTTACCTCACCTAAATCCTCCAATCAATGACATGTATGGTTCAAAAAGTTTTGTTTAAAAAGTTTTATTTAGGATTCTCATAGGACCATTTAGAAGATCAAAGTTTCTTTCTAGACTTTTAGAACAGTTACTTAGGGGTGATTCAAAGGAACATAAACTTGTATAACATGCTTCTCATTATACTTTTATGAGCATACAAAAACTTACTTATAGTTGTCTTACCTCACCTAAATCCTCCAATCAATGACATGTATGGTTCAAAAAGTTTTGGTTAAAAAGATTTATTTATGATTCTCATAGGACCTTTTAGAATATCAAAGTTTCTTTCCCAGTTTTTTAGAACGGTTACTTAGGGGTGATTCAAAGGAACATAAACTTGTATAACATGCATCTCATTATACCTTTATAAGCATACAAAAACTTACTTATAGTTGTCTTACCTCACCTAAATCCTCCAATCCATGACATGTATGTTTCAAAAAGTTTTGTTTAAAAAGTTTTATTTAGGATTCTCATATGACCTTTTAGAAGATCAAAGTTTCTTTCCCAGTCTTTAGAACGGTTACTTAGGGGTGATTCAAAGGAACATAAACTTGTATAACATGCTTCTCATTATACCTTTATGAGCATACAAAAACTTACTTATAGTTGTCTTACCTCACCTAAATCCTCCAATCAATGACATGTATGGTTCAAAAAGTTTTGTTTAAAAAGTTTTATTTATGATTCTCATAGGACCTTTTAGAATATCAAAGTTTCTTTCCCAGTCTTTTAGAACGGTTACTTAGGGGTGATTCAAAGGAACATAAACTTGTATAAAATGCATCTCATTATACCTTTATAAGCATACAAAAACTTACTTATAGTTGTCTTACCTCACCTAAATCCTCCAATCCATGGCATGTATGTTTCAAAAAGTTTTGTTTAAAAAGTTTTATTTAGGATTCTCATATGACCTTTTAGAAGATCAAAGTTTCTTTCCCAGTCTTTTAGAACAGTTACTTAGGGGTGATTCAAATGAGCATAAAGTTGTATAACATGCTTCTCATTATACCTTTATGAGGATACAAAAACTTACTTATAGCTGTCTTACATCACCTAAATCCTCCAATCCATGACATGTATGTTTCAAAAAGTTTTGTTTAAAAAGTTTTATTTATGATTCTCATAGGACCTTTTAGAAGATCAAAGTTTCTTTCTAGTCTTTTAGAACAGTTACTTAGGGGTGATTCAAAGGAACATAAACTTGTATAACATGCTTCTCATTATACCTTTATGAGCATACAAAAATTTACTTATAGTTGTCTTACCTCACCTAAATCCTCCAATCCATGACATGTATGGTTCAAAAAGTTTTGGTTAAAAAGTTTTATTTAGGATTCTCATAGGACCTTTTATAAGATCAAAGTTTCTTTCTAGTCTTTTAGAACAGTTACTTAGGGGTGATTCAAAGGAACATAAACTTGTATAACATGCTTCTCATTATACCTTTATGAGCATTGAAAAACATACTTATAGTTGTCTTACCTCACCTAAATCCTCCAATCCATGACATGTATGTTTCAAAAAGTTTTGGTTAAAAAGTTTTATTTAGGATTCTCATAGGACCTTTTAGAATATCAAAGTTTCTTTCCCGGTCTTTTAGAACGGTTACTTAGGGGTGATTCAAAGGAACATAAACTTGTATAACATGCTTCTCATTATACCTTTATGAGCATACAAAAACTTACTTATAGTTGTCTTACCTCACCTAAATCCTCCAATCCATGACATGTATGTTTCAAAAAGTTTTGGTTAAAAAGTTTTATTTATGATTATCATAGGACCTTTTAGAATATCAAAGTTTCTTTCCCAGTCTTTTAGAACGGTTACTTAGGGGTGATTCAAAGGAACATAAACTTGTATAACATGCATCTCATTATACCTTTATGAGCATACAAAAACTTACTTAGAGTTGTCTTACCTCACCTAAATCCTCCAATCAATGACATGTATGGTTCAAAAAGTTTTGGTTAAAAAGTTTTATTTATGATTCTCATATGACCTTTTAGAAGATCAAAGTTTCTTTCCCAGTCTTTAGAACGGTTACTTAGGGGTGATTCAAAGGAACATAAACTTGTATAACATGCATCTCATTATACCTTTATGAGCATACAAAAACTTACTTATAGTTGTCTTACCTCACCTAAATCCTCCAATCAATGACATGTATGGTTCAAAAAGTTTTGGTTAAAAAGATTTATTTATGATTCTCATAGGACCTTTTAGAATATCAAAGTTTCTTTCCCAGTTTTTTAGAACGGTTACTTAGGGGTGATTCAAAGGAACATAAACTTGTATAACATGCATCTCATTATACCTTTATAAGCATACAAAAACTTACTTATAGTTGTCTTACCTCACCTAAATCCTCCAATCCATGACATGTATGTTTCAAAAAGTTTTGTTTAAAAAGTTTTATTTAGGATTCTCATATGACCTTTTAGAAGATCAAAGTTTCTTTCCCAGTCTTTAGAACGGTTACTTAGGGGTGATTCAAAGGAACATAAACTTGTATAACATGCTTCTCATTATACCTTTATGAGCATACAAAAACTTACTTATAGCTGTCTTACATCACCTAAATCCTCCAATCAATGACATGTATGGTTCAAAAAGTTTTGTTTAAAAAGTTTTATTTATGATTCTCGTAGGACCTTTTAGAATATCAAAGCTTCTTTCCCAGTCTTTTAGAACGGTTACTTAGGGGTGATTCAAAGGAACATAAACTTGTATAACATGCTTCTCATTATACCTTTATGAGCATACAAAAATTTACTTATAGTTGTCTTACCTCACCTAAATCCTCCAATCCATGACATGTATGGTTCAAAAAGTTTTGGTTAAAAAGTTTTATTTAGGATTCTCATAGGACCTTTTATAAGATCAAAGTTTCTTTCTAGTCTTTTAGAACAGTTACTTAGGGGTGATTCAAAGGAACATAAACTTGTATAACATGCTTCTCATTATACCTTTATGAGCATTGAAAAACATACTTATAGTTGTCTTACCTCACCTAAATCCTCCAATCCATGACATGTATGTTTCAAAAAGTTTTGGTTAAAAAGTTTTATTTAGGATTCTCATAGGACCTTTTAGAATATCAAAGTTTCTTTCCCGGTCTTTTAGAACGGTTACTTAGGGGTGATTCAAAGGAACATAAACTTGTATAACATGCTTCTCATTATACCTTTATGAGCATACAAAAACTTACTTATAGTTGTCTTACCTCACCTAAATCCTCCAATCCATGACATGTATGTTTCAAAAAGTTTTGTTTAAAAAGTTTTATTTAGGATTCTCATATGACCTTTTAGAAGATCAAAGTTTCTTTCCCAGTCTTTTAGAACGGTTACTTAGGGGTGATTCAAAGGAACATAAACTTGTATAACATGCATCTCATTATACCTTTATAAGCATACAAAAACTTACTTATAGTTGTCTTACCTCACCTAAATCCTCTAATCCATGACATGTATGTTTCAAAAAGTTTTGTTTAAAAAGTTTTATTTAGGATTCTCATATGACCTTTTAGAAGATCAAAGTTTCTTTCCCAGTCTTTAGAACGGTTACTTAGGGGTGATTCAAAGGAACATAAACTTGTATAACATGCTTTTCATTATACCTTTATGAGCATACAAAAACTTACTTATAGTTGTCTTACCTCACCTAAATCCTCCAATCCATAACATGTATGTTTCAAAAAGTTTTGGTTAAAAAGTTTTATTTATGATTCTCATAGGACCTTTTAGAATATCAAAGTTTCTTTCCCAGTCTTTTAGAACGGTTACTTAGGGGTGATTCAAAGGAACATAAACTTGTATAACATGCTTCTCATTATACCTCTATGAGTATACAAAAACTTACTTATAGTTGTCTTACCTCACCTAAATCCTCTAATCAATGACATGTATGTTTCAAAAAGTTTTGTTTAAAAAGTTTTATTTAGGATTCTCATATGACCTTTTAGAAGATCAAAGTTTCTTTCCCAGTCTTTAGAACGGTTACTTAGGGGTGATTCAAAGGAACATAAACTTGTATAACATGCTTCTCATTATACCTTTATGAGCATACAAAAACTTACTTATAGTTGTCTTACCTCACCTAAATCCTCCAATCAATGACATGTATGGTTCAAAAAGTTTTGTTTAAAAAGTTTTATTTAGGATTCTCATAGGACCTTTTAGAAGATCAAAGTTTCTTTCTAGACTTTTAGAACAGTTACTTAGGGGTGATTCAAAGGAACATAAACTTGTATAACATGCTTCTCATTATACTTTTATGAGCATACAAAAACTTACTTATAGTTGTCTTACCTTACCTAAATCCTCCAATCAATGACATGTATGGTTCAAAAAGTTTTGGTTAAAAGTTTTATTTAGGATTCTCATAGGACCTTTTAGAAGATCAAAGTTTCTTTCGAGTCTTTTAGAACAGTTACTTAGGGGTGATTCAAATGAGCATAAAGTTGTATAACATGCTTCTCATTATACCTTTATGAGGATACAAAAACTTACTTATAGCTGTCTTACATCACCTAAATCCTCCAATCCATGACATGTATGTTTCAAAAAGTTTTGTTTAAAAAGTTTTATTTATGATTCTCATAGGACCTTTTAGAAGATCAAAGTTTCTTTCTAGTCTTTTAGAACAGTTACTTAGGGGTGATTCAAAGGAACATAAACTTGTATAACATGCATCTCATTATACCTTTATGAGCATACAAAAACTTACTTATAGTTGTCTTACCTCACCTAAATCCTCCAATCAATGACATGTATGGTTCAAAAAGTTTTGGTTAAAAATTTTATTTATGATTCTCATATGACCTTTTAGAAGATCAAAGTTTCTTTCCCAGTCTTTAGAACGGTTACTTAGGGGTGATTCAAAGGAACATAAACTTGTATAACATGCATCTCATTATACCTTTATGAGCATACAAAAACTTACTTATAGTTGTCTTACCTCACCTAAATCCTCCAATCAATGACATGTATGGTTCAAAAAGTTTTGGTTAAAAAGATTTATTTATGATTCTCATAGGACCTTTTAGAATATCAAAGTTTCTTTCCCAGTTTTTTAGAACGGTTACTTAGGGGTGATTCAAAGGAACATAAACTTGTATAACATGCATCTCATTATACCTTTATAAGCATACAAAAACTTACTTATAGTTGTCTTACCTCACCTAAATCCTCCAATCCATGACATGTATGTTTCAAAAAGTTTTGTTTAAAAAGTTTTATTTAGGATTCTCATATGACCTTTTAGAAGATCAAAGTTTCTTTCCCAGTCTTTAGAACGGTTACTTAGGGGTGATTCAAAGGAACATAAACTTGTATAACATGCTTCTCATTATACCTTTATGAGCATACAAAAACTTACTTATAGCTGTCTTACATCACCTAAATCCTCCAATCAATGACATGTATGGTTCAAAAAGTTTTGTTTAAAAAGTTTTATTTATGATTCTCGTAGGACCTTTTAGAATATCAAAGCTTCTTTCCCAGTCTTTTAGAACGGTTACTTAGGGGTGATTCAAAGGAACATAAACTTGTATAACATGCTTCTCATTATACCTTTATGAGCATACAAAAATTTACTTATAGTTGTCTTACCTCACCTAAATCCTCCAATGCATGACATGTATGGTTCAAAAAGTTTTGGTTAAAAAGTTTTATTTAGGATTCTCATAGGACCTTTTATAAGATCAAAGTTTCTTTCTAGTCTTTTAGAACAGTTACTTAGGGGTGATTCAAAGGAACATAAACTTGTATAACATGCTTCTCATTATACCTTTATGAGCATTGAAAAACATACTTATAGTTGTCTTACCTCACCTAAATCCTCCAATCCATGACATGTATGTTTCAAAAAGTTTTGGTTAAAAAGTTTTATTTAGGATTCTCATAGGACCTTTTAGAATATCAAAGTTTCTTTCCCGGTCTTTTAGAACGGTTACTTAGGGGTGATTCAAAGGAACATAAACTTGTATAACATGCTTCTCATTATACCTTTATGAGCATACAAAAACTTACTTATAGTTGTCTTACCTCACCTAAATCCTCCAATCCATGACATGTATGTTTCAAAAAGTTTTGTTTAAAAAGTTTTATTTAGGATTCTCATATGACCTTTTAGAAGATCAAAGTTTCTTTCCCAGTCTTTTAGAACGGTTACTTAGGGGTGATTCAAAGGAACATAAACTTGTATAACATGCATCTCATTATACCTTTATAAGCATACAAAAACTTACTTATAGTTGTCTTATCTCACCTAAATCCTCTAATCCATGACATGTATGTTTCAAAAAGTTTTGTTTAAAAAGTTTTATTTAGGATTCTCATATGACCTTTTAGAAGATCAAAGTTTCTTTCCCAGTCTTTAGAACGGTTACTTAGGGGTGATTCAAAGGAACATAAACTTGTATAACATGCTTTTCATTATACCTTTATGAGCATACAAAAACTTACTTATAGTTGTCTTACCTCACCTAAATCCTCCAATCCATAACATGTATGTTTCAAAAAGTTTTGGTTAAAAAGTTTTATTTATGATTCTCATAGGACCTTTTAGAATATCAAAGTTTCTTTCCCAGTCTTTTAGAACGGTTACTTAGGGGTGATTCAAAGGAACATAAACTTGTATAACATGCTTCTCATTATACCTCTATGAGCATACAAAAACTTACTTATAGTTGTCTTACCTCACCTAAATCCTCTAATCAATGACATGTATGTTTCAAAAAGTTTTATTTAAAAAGTTTTATTTAGGATTCTCATATGACCTTTTAGAAGATCAAAGTTTCTTTCCCAGTCTTTAGAACGGTTACTTAGGGGTGATTCAAAGGAACATAAACTTGTATAACATGCTTCTCATTATACCTTTATGAGCATACAAAAACTTACTTATAGTTGTCTTACCTCACCTAAATCCTCCAATCAATGACATGTATGGTTCAAAAAGTTTTGTTTAAAAAGTTTTATTTAGGATTCTCATAGGACCTTTTAGAAGATCAAAGTTTCTTTCTAGACTTTTAGAACAGTTACTTAGGGGTGATTCAAAGGAACATAAACTTGTATAACATGCTTCTCATTATACTTTTATGAGCATACAAAAACTTACTTATAGTTGTCTTACCTCACCTAAATCCTCCAATCAATGACATGTATGGTTCAAAAAGTTTTGGTTAAAAGTTTTATTTAGGATTCTCATAGGACCTTTTAGAAGATCAAAGTTTCTTTCGAGTCTTTTAGAACAATTACTTAGGGGTGATTCAAATGAGCATAAAGTTGTATAACATGCTTCTCATTATACCTTTATGAGGATACAAAAACTTACTTATAGCTGTCTTACATCACCTAAATCCTCCAATCCATGACATGTATGTTTCAAAAAGTTTTGTTTAAAAAGTTTTATTTATGATTCTCATAGGACCTTTTAGAAGATCAAAGTTTCTTTCTAGTCTTTTAGAACAGTTACTTAGGGGTGATTCAAAGGAACATAAACTTGTATAACATGCTTCTCATTATACCTTTATGAGCATACAAAAATTTACTTATAGTTGTCTTACCTCACCTAAATCCTCCAATCCATGACATGTATGGTTCAAAAAGTTTTGGTTAAAAAGTTTTATTTAGGATTCTCATAGGACCTTTTATAAGATCAAAGTTTCTTTCTAGTCTTTTAGAACAGTTACTTAGTGGTGATTCAAAGGAACATAAACTTGTATAACATGCTTCTCATTATACCTTTATGAGCATTGAAAAACATACTTATAGTTGTCTTACCTCACCTAAATCCTCCAATCCATGACATGTATGTTTCAAAAAGTTTTGGTTAAAAAGTTTTATTTAGGATTCTCATAGGACCTTTTAGAATATCAAAGTTTCTTTCCCGGTCTTTTAGAACGGTTACTTAGGGGTGATTCAAAGGAACATAAACTTGTATAACATGCTTCTCATTATACCTTTATGAGCATACAAAAAACTTACTTATAGTTGTCTTACCTCACCTAAATCCTCCAATCCATGACATGTATGTTTCAAAAAGTTTTGGTTAAAAAGTTTTATTTATGATTATCATAGGACCTTTTAGAATATCAAAGTTTCTTTCCCAGTCTTTTAGAACGGTTACTTAGGGGTGATTCAAAGGAACATAAACTTGTATAACATGCATCTCATTATACCTTTATGAGCATACAAAAACTTACTTATAGTTGTCTTACCTCACCTAAATCCTCCAATCCATGACATGTATGGTTCAAAAAGTTTTGGTTAAAAAGTTTTATTTAGGATTCTCATAGGACCTTTTATAAGATCAAAGTTTCTTTCTAGACTTTTAGAACAGTTACTTAGGGGTGATTCAAAGGAACATAAACTTGTATAACATGCTTCTCATTATACCTTTATGAGCATACAAAAATTTACTTATAGTTGTCTTACCTCACCTAAATCCTCCAATCCATGACATGTATGGTTCAAAAAGTTTTGGTTAAAAAGTTTTATTTAGGATTCTCATATGACCTTTTAGAAGATCAAAGTTTCTTTCCCAGTCTTTAGAACGGTTACTTAGGGGTGATTCAAAGGAACATAAACTTGTATAACATGCATCTCATTATACCTTTATGAGCATACAAAAACTTACTTATAGTTGTCTTACCTCACCTAAATCCTCCAATCAATGACATGTATGGTTCAAAAAGTTTTGGTTAAAAAGATTTATTTATGATTCTCATAGGACCTTTTAGAATATCAAAGTTTCTTTCCCAGTTTTTTAGAACGGTTACTTAGGGGTGATTCAAAGGAACATAAACTTGTATAACATGCATCTCATTATACCTTTATAAGCATACAAAAACTTACTTATAGTTGTCTTACCTCACCTAAATCCTCCAATCCATGACATGTATGTTTCAAAAAGTTTTGTTTAAAAAGTTTTATTTAGGATTCTCATATGACCTTTTAGAAGATCAAAGTTTCTTTCCCAGTCTTTAGAACGGTTACTTAGGGGTGATTCAAAGGAACATAAACTTGTATAACATGCTTCTCATTATACCTTTATGAGCATACAAAAACTTACTTATAGTTGTCTTACCTCACCTAAATCCTCCAATCAATGACATGTATGGTTCAAAAAGTTTTGTTTAAAAAGTTTTATTTATGATTCTCATAGGACCTTTTAGAATATCAAAGTTTCTTTCCCAGTCTTTTAGAACGGTTACTTAGGGGTGATTCAAAGGAACATAAACTTGTATAACATGCATCTCATTATACCTTTATAAGCATACAAAAACTTACTTATAGTTGTCTTACCTCACCTAAATCCTCCAATCCATGGCATGTATGTTTCAAAAAGTTTTGTTTAAAAAGTTTTATTTAGGATTCTCATATGACCTTTTAGAAGATCAAAGTTTCTTTCCCAGTCTTTAGAACGGTTACTTAGGGGTGATTCAAAGGAACATAAACTTGTATAACATGCTTCTCATTATACCTTTATGAGCATACAAAAACTTACTTATAGTTGTCTTACCTCACCTAAATCCTCCAATCAATGACATGTATGGTTCAAAAAGTTTTGTTTAAAAAGTTTTATTTAGGATTCTCATAGGACCATTTAGAAGATCAAAGTTTCTTTCTAGACTTTTAGAACAGTTACTTAGGGGTGATTCAAAGGAACATAAACTTGTATAACATGCTTCTCATTATACTTTTATGAGCATACAAAAACTTACTTATAGTTGTCTTACCTCACCTAAATCCTCCAATCAATGACATGTATGGTTCAAAAAGTTTTGGTTAAAAGTTTTATTTAGGATTCTCATAGGACCTTTTAGAAGATCAAAGTTTCTTTCGAGTCTTTTAGAACAGTTACTTAGGGGTGATTCAAACGAGCATAAAGTTGTATAACATGCTTCTCATTATACCTTTATGAGGATACAAAAACTTACTTATAGCTGTCTTACATCACCTAAATCCTCCAATCCATGACATGTATGTTTCAAAAAGTTTTGTTTAAAAAGTTTTATTTAGGATTCTCATAGGACCATTTAGAAGATCAAAGTTTCTTTCTAGTCTTTTAGAACAGTTACTTAGGGGTGATTCAAAGGAACATAAACTTGTATAACATGCTTCTCATTATACCTTTATGAGCATACAAAAATTTACTTATAGTTGTCTTACCTCACCTAAATCCTCCAATCCATGACATGTATGGTTCAAAAAGTTTTGGTTAAAAAGTTTTATTTAGGATTCTCATAGGACCTTTTATAAGATCAAAGTTTCTTTCTAGTCTTTTAGAACAGTTACTTAGGGGTGATTCAAAGGAACATAAACTTGTATAACATGCTTCTCATTATACCTTTATGAGCATTGAAAAACATACTTATAGTTGTCTTACCTCACCTAAATCCTCCAATCCATGACATGTATGTTTCAAAAAGTTTTGGTTAAAAAGTTTTATTTAGGATTCTCATAGGACCTTTTAGAATATCAAAGTTTCTTTCCCGGTCTTTTAGAACGGTTACTTAGGGGTGATTCAAAGGAACATAAACTTGTATAACATGCTTCTCATTATACCTTTATGAGCATACAAAAACTTACTTATAGTTGTCTTACCTCACCTAAATCCTCCAATCCATGACATGTATGTTTCAAAAAGTTTTGGTTAAAAAGTTTTATTTATGATTATCATAGGACCTTTTAGAATATCAAAGTTTCTTTCCCAGTCTTTTAGAACGGTTACTTAGGGGTGATTCAAAGGAACATAAACTTGTATAACATGCATCTCATTATACCTTTATGAGCATACAAAAACTTACTTATAGTTGTCTTACCTCACCTAAATCCTCCAATCAATGACATGTATGGTTCAAAAAGTTTTGGTTAAAAAGTTTTATTTATGATTCTCATATGACCTTTTAGAAGATCAAAGTTTCTTTCCCAGTCTTTAGAACGGTTACTTAGGGGTGATTCAAAGGAACATAAACTTGTATAACATGCATCTCATTATACCTTTATGAGCATACAAAAACTTACTTATAGTTGTCTTACCTCACCTAAATCCTCCAATCAATGACATGTATGGTTCAAAAAGTTTTGGTTAAAAAGATTTATTTATGATTCTCATAGGACCTTTTAGAATATCAAAGTTTCTTTCCCAGTTTTTTAGAACGGTTACTTAGGGGTGATTCAAAGGAACATAAACTTGTATAACATGCATCTCATTATACCTTTATAAGCATACAAAAACTTACTTATAGTTGTCTTACCTCACCTAAATCCTCCAATCCATGACATGTATGTTTCAAAAAGTTTTGTTTAAAAAGTTTTATTTAGGATTCTCATATGACCTTTTAGAAGATCAAAGTTTCTTTCCCAGTCTTTAGAACGGTTACTTAGAGGTGATTCAAAGGAACATAAACTTGTATAACATGCTTTTCATTATACCTTTATGAGCATACAAAAACTTACTTATAGTTGTCTTACCTCACCTAAATCCTCCAATCCATAACATGTATGTTTCAAAAAGTTTTGGTTAAAAAGTTTTATTTATGATTCTCATAGGACCTTTTAGAATATCAAAGTTTCTTTCCCAGTCTTTTAGAACGGTTACTTAGGGGTGATTCAAATGAACATAAACTTGTATAACATGCTTCTCATTATACCTCTATGAGCATACAAAAACTTACTTATAGTTGTCTTACCTCACCTAAATCCTCCAATCAATGACATGTATGTTTCAAAAAGTTTTGTTTAAAAAGTTTTATTTAGGATTCTCATATGACCTTTTAGAAGATCAAAGTTTCTTTCCCAGTCTTTAGAACGGTTACTTAGGGGTGATTCAAAGGAACATAAACTTGTATAACATGCTTCTCATTATACCTTTATGAGCATACAAAAACTTACTTATAGTTGTCTTACCTCACCTAAATCCTCCAATCAATGACATGTATGGTTCAAAAAGTTTTGTTTAAAAAGTTTTATTTAGGATTCTCATAGGACCTTTTAGAAGATCAAAGTTTCTTTCTAGACTTTTAGAACAGTTACTTAGGGGTGATTCAAAGGAACATAAACTTGTATAACATGCTTCTCATTATACTTTTATGAGCATACAAAAACTTACTTATAGTTGTCTTACCTCACCTAAATCCTCCAATCAATGACATGTATGGTTCAAAAAGTTTTGGTTAAAAAGTTTTATTTAGGATTCTCATAGGACCTTTTATAAGATCAAAGTTTCTTTCTAGTCTTTTAGAACAGTTACTTAGGGGTGATTCAAAGGAACATAAACTTGTATAACATGCTTCTCATTATACCTTTATGAGCATTGAAAAACATACTTATAGTTGTCTTACCTCACCTAAATCCTCCAATCCATGACATGTATGTTTCAAAAAGTTTTGGTTAAAAAGTTTTATTTAGGATTCTCATAGGACCTTTTAGAATATCAAAGTTTCTTTCCCGGTCTTTTAGAACGGTTACTTAGGGGTGATTCAAAGGAACATAAACTTGTATAACATGCTTCTCATTATACCTTTATGAGCATACAAAAACTTACTTATAGTTGTCTTACCTCACCTAAATCCTCCAATCCATGACATGTATGTTTCAAAAAGTTTTGGTTAAAAAGTTTTATTTATGATTATCATAGGACCTTTTAGAATATCAAAGTTTCTTTCCCAGTCTTTTAGAACGGTTACTTAGGGGTGATTCAAAGGAACATAAACTTGTATAACATGCATCTCATTATACCTTTATGAGCATACAAAAACTTACTTATAGTTGTCTTACCTCACCTAAATCCTCCAATCAATGACATGTATGGTTCAAAAAGTTTTGGTTAAAAAGTTTTATTTATGATTCTCATATGACCTTTTAGAAGATCAAAGTTTCTTTCCCAGTCTTTAGAACGGTTACTTAGGGGTGATTCAAAGGAACATAAACTTGTATAACATGCATCTCATTATACCTTTATGAGCATACAAAAACTTACTTATAGTTGTCTTACCTCACCTAAATCCTCCAATCAATGACATGTATGGTTCAAAAAGTTTTGGTTAAAAAGATTTATTTATGATTCTCATAGGACCTTTTAGAATATCAAAGTTTCTTTCCCAGTTTTTTAGAACGGTTACTTAGGGGTGATTCAAAAGAACATAAACTTGTATAACATGCATCTCATTATACCTTTATAAGCATACAAAAACTTACTTATAGTTGTCTTACCTCACCTAAATCCTCCAATCCATGACATGTATGTTTCAAAAAGTTTTGTTTAAAAAGTTTTATTTAGGATTCTCATATGACCTTTTAGAAGATCAAAGTTTCTTTCCCAGTCTTTAGAACGGTTACTTAGAGGTGATTCAAAGGAACATAAACTTGTATAACATGCTTTTCATTATACCTTTATGAGCATACAAAAACTTACTTATAGTTGTCTTACCTCACCTAAATCCTCCAATCCATAACATGTATGTTTCAAAAAGTTTTGGTTAAAAAGTTTTATTTATGATTCTCATACGACCTTTTAGAATATCAAAGTTTCTTTCCCAGTCTTTTAGAACGGTTACTTAGGGGTGATTCAAATGAACATAAACTTGTATAACATGCTTCTCATTATACCTCTATGAGCATACAAAAACTTACTTATAGTTGTCTTACCTCACCTAAATCCTCCAATCAATGACATGTATGTTTCAAAAAGTTTTGTTTAAAAAGTTTTATTTAGGATTCTCATATGACCTTTTAGAAGATCAAAGTTTCTTTCCCAGTCTTTAGAACGGTTACTTAGGGGTGATTCAAAGGAACATAAACTTGTATAACATGCTTCTCATTATACCTTTATGAGCATACAAAAACTTACTTATAGTTGTCTTACCTCACCTAAATCCTCCAATCAATGACATGTATGGTTCAAAAAGTTTTGTTTAAAAAGTTTTATTTAGGATTCTCATAGGACCTTTTAGAAGATCAAAGTTTCTTTCTAGACTTTTAGAACAGTTACTTAGGGGTGATTCAAAGGAACATAAACTTGTATAACATGCTTCTCATTATACTTTTATGAGCATACAAAAACTTACTTATAGTTGTCTTACCTCACCTAAATCCTCCAATCAATGACATGTATGGTTCAAAAAGTTTTGGTTAAAAGTTTTATTTAGGATTCTCATAGGACCTTTTAGAAGATCAAAGTTTCTTTCGAGTCTTTTAGAACAGTTACTTAGGGGTGATTCAAATGAGCATAAAGTTGTATAACATGCTTCTCATTATACCTTTATGAGGATACAAAAACTTACTTATAGCTGTCTTACATCACCTAAATCCTCCAATCCATGACATGTATGTTTCAAAAAGTTTTGTTTAAAAAGTTTTATTTATGATTCTCATAGGACCTTTTAGAAGATCAAAGTTTCTTTCTAGTCTTTTAGAACAGTTACTTAGGGGTGATTCAAAGGAACATAAACTTGTATAACATGCTTCTCATTATACCTTTATGAGCATACAAAAATTTACTTATAGTTGTCTTACCTCACCTAAATCCTCCAATCCATGACATGTATGGTTCAAAAAGTTTTGGTTAAAAAGTTTTATTTAGGATTCTCATAGGACCTTTTATAAGATCAAAGTTTCTTTCTAGTCTTTTAGAACAGTTACTTAGGGGTGATTCAAAGGAACATAAACTTGTATAACATGCTTCTCATTATACCTTTATTAGCATTGAAAAACATACTTATAGTTGTCTTACCTCACCTAAATCCTCCAATCCATGACATGTATGTTTCAAAAAGTTTTGGTTAAAAAGTTTTATTTAGGATTCTCATAGGACCTTTTAGAATATCAAAGTTTCTTTCCCGGTCTTTTAGAACGGTTACTTAGGGGTGATTCAAAGGAACATAAACTTGTATAACATGCTTCTCATTATACCTTTATGAGCATACAAAAACTTACTTATAGTTGTCTTACCTCACCTAAATCCTCCAATCCATGACATGTATGTTTCAAAAAGTTTTGGTTAAAAAGTTTTATTTATGATTATCATAGGACCTTTTAGAATATCAAAGTTTCTTTCCCAGTCTTTTAGAACGGTTACTTAGGGGTGATTCAAAGGAACATAAACTTGTATAACATGCATCTCATTATACCTTTATGAGCATACAAAAACTTACTTATAGTTGTCTTACCTCACCTAAATCCTCCAATCAATGACATGTATGGTTCAAAAAGTTTTGGTTAAAAAGTTTTATTTATGATTCTCATATGACCTTTTAGAAGATCAAAGTTTCTTTCCCAGTCTTTAGAACGGTTACTTAGGGGTGATTCAAAGGAACATAAACTTGTATAACATGCATCTCATTATACCTTTATGAGCATACAAAAACTTACTTATAGTTGTCTTACCTCACCTAAATCCTCCAATCAATGACATGTATGGTTCAAAAAGTTTTGGTTAAAAAGATTTATTTATGATTCTCATAGGACCTTTTAGAATATCAAAGTTTCTTTCCCAGTTTTTTAGAACGGTTACTTAGGGGTGATTCAAAGGAACATAAACTTGTATAACATGCATCTCATTATACCTTTATAAGCATACAAAAACTTACTTATAGTTGTCTTACCTCACCTAAATCCTCCAATCCATGACATGTATGTTTCAAAAAGTTTTGTTTAAAAAGTTTTATTTAGGATTCTCATATGACCTTTTAGAAGATCAAAGTTTCTTTCCCAGTCTTTAGAACGGTTACTTAGAGGTGATTCAAAGGAACATAAACTTGTATAACATGCTTTTCATTATACCTTTATGAGCATACAAAAACTTACTTATAGTTGTCTTACCTCACCTAAATCCTCCAATCCATAACATGTATGTTTCAAAAAGTTTTGGTTAAAAAGTTTTATTTATGATTCTCATAGGACCTTTTAGAATATCAAAGTTTCTTTCCCAGTCTTTTAGAACGGTTACTTAGGGGTGATTCAAATGAACATAAACCTGTATAACATGCTTCTCATTATACCTCTATGAGCATACAAAAACTTACTTATAGTTGTCTTACCTCACCTAAATCCTCCAATCAATGACATGTATGTTTCAAAAAGTTTTGTTTAAAAAGTTTTATTTAGGATTCTCATATGACCTTTTAGAAGATCAAAGTTTCTTTCCCAGTCTTTAGAACGGTTACTTAGGGGTGATTCAAAGGAACATAAACTTGTATAACATGCTTCTCATTATACCTTTATGAGCATACAAAAACTTACTTATAGTTGTCTTACCTCACCTAAATCCTCCAATCAATGACATGTATGGTTCAAAAAGTTTTGTTTAAAAAGTTTTATTTAGGATTCTCATAGGACCTTTTAGAAGATTGATGTGATCCTGCCCAGCACTGAAAACATGGACCTTGAACCTGAGCTTGAACCTGATGGAACTAAAGACATGGAGCATGAACCTGATGGAAATAAGCTTGTAGCTGAGGAGAATGGAGTTAAGGAGCAGCTTGAACCAGAGGAGAAAGGAGAGCAAGGATCAGAAGCTTTGCACATACCAATTGGACCAATGACCAGAGCCAAGACAAAGCAATTCAAGCAAGCCTTTTACACCCTTCTACACCACGTCCAAGGCCAACTTGAGTGTGCTAATCCAGCCACCTTGGTTGTGATTCAAGCCACTTAAGTCATCAGTAATGGAGGTGTGTGGACTTGTACTCTTTTTCCCTCCTCTTGGTTTTGTCCCAATGGGTTTTCCAAGAGAGGTTTTTAATGAGGCAAGCCCACATGCTATTACCTTTGCCCATTACTGATCCATAATGCCCATAACTCATTCTATTATGAGGATTTCGAATTCTAAGTGTTTATTAAGTCTTGTGTTATTTCCTAGGTGAATTTATTGCTGTTCATGCAGCATTGTTGCTGTTTTCTATTTAAAACACTTTGTATTCATTTCTGAACTTTATCAAACTTCTTTTATTCTAAAACTTCTGAAAGTGTTTGATCTGAATGGTGTGTAATATCCATTCGTCTTGGATTCTTCTTTTGGTGTTTATCTCCTAGAAGAACCGAGTTTGAAAGTCTTGAAGTCATTCCGCAAACTTCAGGAAGTTTCCTTCATTTCCCTGTTTCGAAATCATACAATCTGTCCATCCATTCTGATTATCATCCACCAAACAACCAGACTCACAAAGTGCATCAAAGGGCTAAGATCTTCTCCATTAAGATCGCATCATGTGGTATCAGAGCCACTTTGTGAAAGGTTGTGTCTTTTCATCTCTTTACTGATCTGAATCTTTTGTTTATGTCTGATCTTTTAGTTCTAGGGATTGTTCTTGTTAAATTCGAATCTGAACTTGTTAGAGCTAAGAATTACTTGCTGATCATCAAGGATTTGTTCTTAAATTCGAAATTGACTCTTGGGCTTCTGATCTGATAAACTAGGGTTCATAGTTTTCTGTTTTCTGCAGTTTACCCTGTTTCAGATTGTTGTTCTGTTTAATGTTTTTGAGTGTTTAATTTCGAAATTCAAAACCCAGAAACTATCATCTGTTGTTAAAGTTGTTTTGTGCAAGAAAACCACTCATTTTGCATCTAATTTCGTGGCTGGGTCATTCATTTTGTGCCTAATAGAATTCTCTGCAATAGACTTGTTTTGATCTCAGTGTTTCTGTTTTGTCCATTCAAATTCCTTTGCACTTGATCTCTGTTTGTTGAGTGTATGAGACAGGATTTGTGGGCTATGGGAGATCAAGGTTTTTATTTTAACCAGAGCACATATAATGAGGCCAGAAAGAAAATAATGTCTGCAACAAAATCCAGAAGTGAAAAACCAGTCACCAAGAAGACTGATCATGGCAAAGAAACCAGCTACTGGAACAATCAACTGATTGTGGAAGAGCTTATGGCTAATATGAAGCACATATTGAACCATGAACTGGATTCCCTACGCCAAGAACTGCATCAGAGGAGGAAACAAACGAAATCCCCAAGGAAAGAGAGAGAGCAACAGAAGCAAACAAGTGCTAGAACAGTTCATAAAGTGTTGGTTCAATCAGAACTGAGTTCACCCCCATTTGAACCACAAGGACATCACACTAAAGCTAAGTCTTCTGATACTTTGAATTCACTTGAAGTAATCTGTTATGAGTGTCTAAACCTTGGTCACCATGCTAAAGAATGTCCATCTAAGCGAGTAACAAATCACATATCTCTGGAACTGAAAAAGAATAATGTTAGTAAGAGTAATGGGTTTGTTAGCTCTGATCTTAGTTCTAGTTTAATGCACTTGTTTCCATCCAAAGGCACTGATACAGGTTCATTTGCTGGAGAAGAGCACGTGGATAAGAATCTGGACATACAAAAGAAGCTCACTGAGCAAGGAGATGATGTGTATGTTCAACTTAGACCAGAACCATGTGCACCACCACCTGTTCTTGTTTCAGAAAGAACAAATGCTACAGCTGCTAAGTCTGTGCAACACACAGCAACAGTTCAAGATCAGCAACACTTAAGCAGCAAAGAAGAGCAAACTAAAACTGTGAAACATCTCTACTCTCTCAGAAAATCCTTTGAGGCTAAGTGTGATCTTCCCATTATTTATTCTGATTTTGTGCCTGAAAAACTAACCTACTTAGAACCGGTGCAACCGAGTAGTATTGTTTCTGTTTCACAGCACTTAGAAGAAGAATCACAAGGAGAAACACAAAGGAGTTTGTCTTTGGTTAGTGACTTGGAACAGCCAACCCAACTTGTTCCAGAACCAGTCCTTATGCCATTTCCTTTTGACTACCCAAGAAAGCACTGTAAGGAAATTGATTTGGTTAGGACTGAACCTAATTTGCTTATTTTGATTTCTGCTCAAGATGAAAAATGCTTTGGTTTAGAAAATGTGAAAGAGTTTCGTGTTTCAAAACCTGTTTTTGACAAAATGATTCCAAGTTTTGAAACATTCACACCTGAAAAGTTCTTCAAGCCAAAAGGTTTTCTGTTTGATCAGTTTCATGAATTTAACTCTTCTTTGAGAGTTTCTTTGTTTAGCAATGCATTTGAGCTGTTTAAAACTAAAACCGAATATGCATTGGTTAAAACTTTTCCTGAAAAGAATCAGTTGCTTAAAAACTTGTATAGTGAATCAAATAAGTTCATTGATTTTTGCAAATCAACTTTGAAATATCATGTTTTTAAATTCTCTACTTCAAGTATAATGCACTTGTTCTGCCCCATGAGTGTTCAGAAAGGAACAAGAACCATGGAGAAGCATAAGTACTTGGGAGAATTGACAATCAAAGAAAAGCCACCAGATTTGCATCAGCCTCAACCCATCTACAAAGAATTCAAACGAGGAACCATGAGTGGAGCTGGAGAGTTCACTAGAAGCAAGTCAATACTGAATCATGGAGATCTTGTAATCTTGCAGTTTAGATCAACGAACCAGGAGCAAGGAAACGTCCAAGCTTCATCAATGTTCAAAGACAAACCACCAGATGCATTACTTATGCTCATATCAAACTTCAATTCCCAGCAAGGTAAGGAAATTATTGTGGCTGATACAATAATTCCAAGGTATGCATCTCTTCTTATCCCTTATGCTGAATTGCTGGAACTTGAACACATTAGAATGCTATACAATTCAAATGATAACTTGAAGAATGTGTTTCCATTTTGTGAAAAGTTTGAGCACAAGAAGTTCTTTAGGCATGGAGGTTTTATATTTGATAGAAATAAATTGTGTCAGCCTAGTTGCTCTTCGCTGAATTCTGTTTTGAATTTTGTTGATAAACTCACTAGAGCTTTGGATATTGCTGAACTGTTCTTTGGAGAGATTGTTTACTATGATAGCATTCTGAGTTTTAACTTAGATGATCATGTTAAACCTGTGAAATTTGTTTTGGATGATCTAAATAGGAAACTGCTTACAAGTAGACATGATTATAGCTTTTGCACCCGTGATCTTTTGTCTCGAGATTTTGCTGTGAGTATACAGGATGGGGAGCTGAATTTTCATGACCCAAAAACGTGGCTATACCATGTGTGGCTTAAGAAGATGGCTGTGCAAGTTTTCCTTGAGCCAATGGAGCATGAAAACGTCAAGGATTCTTCCATGATCCAAGAAGAACCCCCAGACCCAACACCAAAAGCTTTGATGAGAACACGTGACAAACATATCCAGAGCCTTATTCAGATAAGTACTTCTTTGACTCTGTTTGTTTCTCATGCTATAGGAACTATGATTATGAGTTTATTACATCCAGAAAGCATTGAGAAAAAGTTAGGTTTGTTCAAAGATTATTTGGGATCAAAATCTTGTCTTAGAAAAGAGGAAACTGAAAAAGATAATGTTATGATCCAAGCTGAGACATGTTCATATGTTTATGTTTATTATTCCATGACTGTAATAATGCACTTGCTCTTTGCCAAAGGTATTGATTACATTGCAGGTACGAAAGAGGAGCCACCAGACTTAGTTCATTTCATTGCATATGAATTGGATTTGAGGTCAAATCCTTTTCAAGAGGGAGGGGATGATGTGATCCTGCCCAGCACTGAAAACATGGACCTTGAACCTGAGCTTGAACCTGATGGAACTAAAGACATGGAGCATGAACCTGATGGAAATAAGCTTGTAGCTGAGGAGAATGGAGTTAAGGAGCAGCTTGAACCAGAGGAGAAAGGAGAGCAAGGATCAGAAGCTTTGCACATACCAATTGGACCAATGACCAGAGCCAAGACAAAGCAATTCAAGCAAGCCTTTTACACCCTTCTACACCACGTCCAAGGCCAACTTGAGTGTGCTAATCCAGCCACCTTGGTTGTGATTCAAGCCACTTAAGTCATCAGTAATGGAGGTGTGTGGACTTGTACTCTTTTTCCCTCCTCTTGGTTTTGTCCCAATGGGTTTTCCAAGAGAGGTTTTTAATGAGGCAAGCCCACATGCTATTACCTTTGCCCATTACTGATCCATAATGCCCATAACTCATTCTATTATGAGGATTTCGAATTCTAAGTGTTTATTAAGTCTTGTGTTATTTCCTAGGTGAATTTATTGTTGTTCATGCAGCATTGTTGCTGTTTTCTATTTAAAACACTTTGTATTCATTTCTGAACTTTATCAAACTTCTTTTATTCTAAAACTTCTGAAAGTGTTTGATCTGAATGGTGTGTAATATCCATTCGTCTTGGATTCTTCTTTTGGTGTTTATCTCCTAGAAGAACCGAGTTTGAAAGTCTTGAAGTCATTCCGCAAACTTCAGGAAGTTTCCTTCATTTCCCTGTTTCGAAATCATACAATCTGTCCATCCATTCTGATTATCATCCACCAAACAACCAGACTCACAAAGTGCATCAAAGGGCTAAGATCTTCTCCATTAAGATCGCATCAAAGATCAAAGTTTCTTTCTAGACTTTTAGAACAGTTACTTAGGGGTGATTCAAAGGAACATAAACTTGTATAACATGCTTCTCATTATACTTTTATGAGCATACAAAAACTTACTTATAGTTGTCTTACCTCACCTAAATCCTCCAATCAATGACATGTATGGTTCAAAAAGTTTTGGTTAAAAGTTTTATTTAGGATTCTCATAGGACCTTTTAGAAGATCAAAGTTTCTTTCGAGTCTTTTAGAACAGTTACTTAGGGGTGATTCAAATGAGCATAAAGTTGTATAACATGCTTCTCATTATACCTTTATGAGGATACAAAAACTTACTTATAGCTGTCTTACATCACCTAAATCCTCCAATCCATGACATGTATGTTTCAAAAAGTTTTGTTTAAAAAGTTTTATTTATGATTCTCATAGGACCTTTTAGAAGATCAAAGTTTCTTTCTAGTCTTTTAGAACAGTTACTTAGGGGTGATTCAAAGGAACATAAACTTGTATAACATGCTTCTCATTATACCTTTATGAGCATACAAAAATTTACTTATAGTTGTCTTACCTCACCTAAATCCTCCAATCTATGACATGTATGGTTCAAAAAGTTTTGGTTAAAAAGTTTTATTTAGGATTCTCATAGGACCTTTTATAAGATCAAAGTTTCTTTCTAGTCTTTTAGAACAGTTACTTAGGGGTGATTCAAAGGAACATAAACTTGTATAACATGCTTCTCATTATACCTTTATTAGCATTGAAAAACATACTTATAGTTGTCTTACCTCACCTAAATCCTCCAATCCATGACATGTATGTTTCAAAAAGTTTTGGTTAAAAAGTTTTATTTAGGATTCTCATAGGACCTTTTAGAATATCAAAGTTTCTTTCCCGGTCTTTTAGAACGGTTACTTAGGGGTGATTCAAAGGAACATAAACTTGTATAACATGCTTCTCATTATACCTTTATGAGCATACAAAAACTTATTTATAGTTGTCTTACCTCACCTAAATCCTCCAATCCATGACATGTATGTTTCAAAAAGTTTTGGTTAAAAAGTTTTATTTATGATTATCATAGGACCTTTTAGAATATCAAAGTTTCTTTCCCAGACTTTTAGAACGGTTACTTAGGGGTGATTCAAAGGAACATAAACTTGTATAACATGCATCTCATTATACCTTTATGAGCATACAAAAACTTACTTATAGTTGTCTTACCTCACCTAAATCCTCCAATCCATGACATGTATGGTTCAAAAAGTTTTGGTTAAAAAGTTTTATTTAGGATTCTCATAGGACCTTTTATAAGATCAAAGTTTCTTTCTAGACTTTTAGAACAGTTACTTAGGGGTGATTCAAAGGAACAAAAACTTGTATAACATGCTTCTCATTATACCTTTATGAGCATACAAAAATTTACTTATAGTTGTCTTACCTCACCTAAATCCTCCAATCCATGACATGTATGGTTCAAAAAGTTTTGGTTAAAAAGTTTTATTTAGGATTCTCATAGGACCTTTTATAAGATCAAAGTTTCTTTCTAGTCTTTTAGAACAGTTACTTAGGGGTGATTCAATGGAACATAAACTTGTATAACATGCTTCTCATTATACCTTTATGAGCATTGAAAAACATACTTATAGTTGTCTTACCTCACCTAAATCCTCCAATCCATGACATGTATGTTTCAAAAAGTTTTGGTTAAAACGTTTTATTTAGGATTCTCATAGGACCTTTTAGAATATCAAAGTTTCTTTCCCGGTCTTTTAGAACGGTTACTTAGGGGTGATTCAAAGGAACATAAACTTGTATAACATGCTTCTCATTATACCTTTTTGAGCATACAAAAACTTACTTATAGTTGTCTTACCTCACCTAAATCCTCCAATCAATGACATGTATGGTTCAAAAAGTTTTGGTTAAAAAGTTTTATTTATGATTCTCATAATGAGATGCATGTTATACAAGTTTATGTTCCTTTGAATCACCCCTAAGTAACCGTTCTAAAAAATGACATGTATGGTTCAAAAAGTTTTGGTTAAAAAGTTTTATTTAGGATTCTCATAGGACCTTTTATAAGATCAAAGTTTCTTTCTAGACTTTTAGAACAGTTACTTAGGGGTGATTCAAAGGAACATAAACTTGTATAACATGCTTCTCATTATACCTTTATGAGCATACAAAAATTTACTTATAGTTGTCTTACCTCACCTAAATCCTCCAATCCATGACATGTATGGTTCAAAAAGTTTTGGTTAAAAAGTTTTATTTAGGATTCTCATAGGACCTTTTATAAGATCAAAGTTTCTTTCTAGTCTTTTAGAACAGTTACTTAGGGGTGATTCAAAGGAACATAAACTTGTATAACATGCTTCTCATTATACCTTTATGAGCATTGAAAAACATACTTATAGTTGTCTTACCTCACCTAAATCCTCCAATCCATGACATGTATGTTTCAAAAAGTTTTGGTTAAAACGTTTTATTTAGGATTCTCATAGGACCTTTTAGAATATCAAAGTTTCTTTCCCGGTCTTTTAGAACGGTTACTTAGGGGTGATTCAAAGGAACATAAACTTGTATAACATGCTTCTCATTATACCTTTTTGAGCATACAAAAACTTACTTATAGTTGTCTTACCTCACCTAAATCCTCCAATCCATGACATGTATGTTTCAAAAAGTTTTGGTTAAAAAGTTTTATTTATGATTCTCATAGGACCTTTTAGAATATCAAAGTTTCTTTCCCAGTCTTTTAGAACGGTTACTTAGGGGTGATTCAAAGGAACATAAACTTGTATAACATGCATCTCATTATACCTTTATGAGCATACAAAAACTTACTTATAGTTGTCTTACCTCACCTAAATCCTCCAATCAATGACATGTATGGTTCAAAAAGTTTTGGTTAAAAAGTTTTATTTATGATTCTCATAGGACCTTTTAGAATATCAAAGTTTCTTTCCCAGTTTTTTAGAACGGTTACTTAGGGGTGATTCAAAGGAACATAAACTTGTATAACATGCATCTCATTATACCTTTATAAGCATACAAAAACTTACTTATAGTTGTCTTACCTCACCTAAATCCTCCAATCCATGACATGTATGTTTCAAAAAGTTTTGTTTAAAAAGTTTTATTTAGGATTCTCATATGACCTTTTAGAAGATCAAAGTTTCTTTCCCAGTCTTTAGAACGGTTACTTAGGGGTGATTCAAAGGAACATAAACTTGTATAACATGCTTTTCATTATACCTTTATGAGCATACAAAAACTTACTTATAGTTGTCTTACCTCACCTAAATCCTCCAATCAATGACATGTATGGTTCAAAAAGTTTTGTTTAAAAAGTTTTATTTAGGATTCTCATAGGACCTTTTAGAAGATCAAAGTTTCTTTCCCAGTTTTTTAGAACGGTTACTTAGGGGTGATTCAAAGGAACATAAACTTGTATAACATGCATCTCATTATACCTTTATAAGCATACAAAAACTTACTTATAGTTGTCTTACCTCACCTAAATCCTCCAATCCATGACATGTATGTTTCAAAAAGTTTTGTTTAAAAAGTTTTATTTAGGATTCTCATATGACCTTTTAGAAGATCAAAGTTTCTTTCCCAGTCTTTAGAACGGTTACTTAGGGGTGATTCAAAGGAACATAAACTTGTATAACATGCTTTTCATTATACCTTTATGAGCATACAAAAACTTACTTATAGTTGTCTTACCTCACCTAAATCCTCCAATCCATAACATGTATGTTTCAAAAAGTTTTGGTTAAAAAGTTTATTTATGATTCTCATAGGACCTTTTAGAATATCAAAGTTTCTTTCCCAGTCTCTTAGAACGGTTACTTAGGGGTGATTCAAATGAACATAAACTTGTATAACATGCTTCTCATTATACCTCTATGAGCATACAAAAACTTACTTATAGTTGTCTTACCTCACCTAAATCCTCCAATCAATGACATGTATGTTTCAAAAAGTTTTGTTTAAAAAGTTTTATTTAGGATTCTCATATGACCTTTTAGAAGATCAAAGTTTCTTTCCCAGTCTTTAGAACGGTTACTTAGGGGTGATTCAAAGGAACATAAACTTGTATAACATGCTTCTCATTATACCTTTATGAGCATACAAAAACTTACTTATAGTTGTCTTACCTCACCTAAATCCTCCAATCAATGACATGTATGGTTCAAAAAGTTTTGTTTAAAAAGTTTTATTTAGGATTCTCATAGGACCTTTTAGAAGATCAAAGTTTCTTTCTAGACTTTTAGAACAGTTACTTAGGGGTGATTCAAAGGAACATAAACTTGTATAACATGCTTCTCATTATACTTTTATGAGCATACAAAAACTTACTTATAGTTGTCTTACCTCACCTAAATCCTCCAATCAATGACATGTATGGTTCAAAAAGTTTTGGTTAAAAGTTTTATTTAGGATTCTCATAGGACCTTTTAGAAGATCAAAGTTTCTTTCGAGTCTTTTAGAACAGTTACTTAGGGGTGATTCAAATGAGCATAAAGTTGTATAACATGCTTCTCATTATACCTTTATGAGGATACAAAAACTTACTTATAGCTGTCTTACATCACCTAAATCCTCCAATCCATGACATGTATGTTTCAAAAAGTTTTGTTTAAAAAGTTTTATTTATGATTCTCATAGGACCTTTTAGAAGATCAAAGTTTCTTTCTAGTCTTTTAGAACAGTTACTTAGGGGTGATTCAAAGGAACATAAACTTGTATAACATGCTTCTCATTATACCTTTATGAGCATACAAAAATTTACTTATAGTTGTCTTACCTCACCTAAATCCTCCAATCCATGACATGTATGGTTCAAAAAGTTTTGGTTAAAAAGTTTTATTTAGGATTCTCATAGGACCTTTTATAAGATCAAAGTTTCTTTCTAGTCTTTTAGAACAGTTACTTAGGGGTGATTCAAAGGAACATAAACTTGTATAACATGCTTCTCATTATACCTTTATGAGCATTGAAAAACATACTTATAGTTGTCTTACCTCACCTAAATCCTCCAATCCATGACATGTATGTTTCAAAAAGTTTTGGTTAAAAAGTTTTATTTAGGATTCTCATAGGACCTTTTAGAATATCAAAGTTTCTTTCCCGGTCTTTTAGAACGGTTACTTAGGGGTGATTCAAAGGAACATAAACTTGTATAACATGCTTCTCATTATACCTTTATGAGCATACAAAAACTTATTTATAGTTGTCTTACCTCACCTAAATCCTCCAATCCATGACATGTATGTTTCAAAAAGTTTTGGTTAAAAAGTTTTATTTATGATTATCATAGGACCTTTTAGAATATCAAAGTTTCTTTCCCAGACTTTTAGAACGGTTACTTAGGGGTGATTCAAAGGAACATAAACTTGTATAACATGCATCTCATTATACCTTTATGAGCATACAAAAACTTACTTATAGTTGTCTTACCTCACCTAAATCCTCCAATCCATGACATGTATGGTTCAAAAAGTTTTGGTTAAAAAGTTTTATTTAGGATTCTCATAGGACCTTTTATAAGATCAAAGTTTCTTTCTAGACTTTTAGAACAGTTACTTAGGGGTGATTCAAAGGAACAAAAACTTGTATAACATGCTTCTCATTATACCTTTATGAGCATACAAAAATTTACTTATAGTTGTCTTACCTCACCTAAATCCTCCAATCCATGACATGTATGGTTCAAAAAGTTTTGGTTAAAAAGTTTTATTTAGGATTCTCATAGGACCTTTTATAAGATCAAAGTTTCTTTCTAGTCTTTTAGAACAGTTACTTAGGGGTGATTCAAAGGAACATAAACTTGTATAACATGCTTCTCATTATACCTTTATGAGCATTGAAAAACATACTTATAGTTGTCTTACCTCACCTAAATCCTCCAATCCATGACATGTATGTTTCAAAAAGTTTTGGTTAAAACGTTTTATTTAGGATTCTCATAGGACCTTTTAGAATATCAAAGTTTCTTTCCCGGTCTTTTAGAACGGTTACTTAGGGGTGATTCAAAGGAACATAAACTTGTATAACATGCTTCTCATTATACCTTTTTGAGCATACAAAAACTTACTTATAGTTGTCTTACCTCACCTAAATCCTCCAATCCATGACATGTATGTTTCAAAAAGTTTTGGTTAAAAAGTTTTATTTATGATTCTCATAGGACCTTTTAGAATATCAAAGTTTCTTTCCCAGTCTTTTAGAACGGTTACTTAGGGGTGATTCAAAGGAACATAAACTTGTATAACATGCATCTTATTATACCTTTATGAGCATACAAAAACTTACTTATAGTTGTCTTACCTCACCTAAATCCTCCAATCAATGACATGTATGGTTCAAAAAGTTTTGGTTAAAAAGTTTTATTTATGATTCTCATAGGACCTTTTAGAATATCAAAGTTTCTTTCCCAGTTTTTTAGAACGGTTACTTAGGGGTGATTCAAAGGAACATAAACTTGTATAACATGCATCTCATTATACCTTTATAAGCATACAAAAACTTACTTATAGTTGTCTTACCTCACCTAAATCCTCCAATCCATGACATGTATGTTTCAAAAAGTTTTGGTTAAAAAGTTTTATTTATGATTCTCATATGACCTTTTAGAAGATCAAAGTTTCTTTCCCAGTCTTTAGAACGGTTACTTAGGGGTGATTCAAAGGAACATAAACTTGTATAACATGCTTTTCATTATACCTTTATGAGCATACAAAAACTTACTTATAGTTGTCTTACCTCACCTAAATCCTCCAATCAATGACATGTATGGTTCAAAAAGTTTTGTTTAAAAAGTTTTATTTAGGATTCTCATAGGACCTTTTAGAAGATCAAAGTTTCTTTCTAGACTTTTAGAACAGTTACTTAGGGGTGATTCAAAGGAACATAAACTTGTATAACATGCTTCTCATTATACCTTTATGAGCATACAAAAACTTACTTATAGTTGTCTTACCTCACCTAAATCCTCCAATCCATGACATGTATGTTTCAAAAAGTTTTGGTTAAAAAGTTTTATTTATGATTCTCATAGGACCTTTTAGAATATCAAAGTTTCTTTCCCAGTCTTTTAGAACGGTTACTTAGGGGTGATTCAAAGGAACATAAACTTGTATAACATGCATCTCATTATACCTTTATAAGCATACAAAAACTTACTTATAGTTGTCTTACCTCACCTAAATCCTCCAATCCATGGCATGTATGTTTCAAAAAGTTTTGTTTAAAAAGTTTTATTTAGGATTCTCATATGACCTTTTAGAAGATCAAAGTTTCTTTCCCAGTCTTTAGAACGGTTACTTAGGGGTGATTCAAAGGAACATAAACTTGTATAACATGCTTCTCATTATACCTTTATGAGCATACAAAAACTTACTTATAGTTGTCTTACCTCACCTAAATCCTCCAATCAATGACATGTATGGTTCAAAAAGTTTTGTTTAAAAAGTTTTATTTAGGATTCTCATAGGACCATTTAGAAGATCAAAGTTTCTTTCTAGACTTTTAGAACAGTTACTTAGGGGTGATTCAAAGGAACATAAACTTGTATAACATGCTTCTCATTATACTTTTATGAGCATACAAAAACTTACTTATAGTTGTCTTACCTCACCTAAATCCTCCAATCAATGACATGTATGGTTCAAAAATTTTTGGCTAAAAGTTTTATTTAGGATTCTCATAGGACCTTTTAGAAGATCAAAGTTTCTTTCGAGTCTTTTAGAACAGTTACTTAGGGGTGATTCAAACGAGCATAAAGTTGTATAACATGCTTCTCATTATACCTTTATGAGGATACAAAAACTTACTTATAGCTGTCTTACATCACCTAAATCCTCCAATCCATGACATGTATGTTTCAAAAAGTTTTGTTTAAAAAGTTTTATTTATGATTCTCATAGGACCTTTTAGAAGATCAAAGTTTCTTTCTAGTCTTTTAGAACAGTTACTTAGGGGTGATTCAAAGGAACATAAACTTGTATAACATGCTTCTCATTATACCTTTATGAGCATACAAAAATTTACTTATAGTTGTCTTACCTCACCTAAATCCTCCAATCCATGACATGTATGTTTCAAAAAGTTTTGGTTAAAAAGTTTTATTTATGATTCTCATAGGACCTTTTAGAATATCAAAGTTTCTTTCCCAGTCTTTTAGAACAGTTACTTAGGGGTGATTCAAAGGAACATAAACTTGTATAACATGCTTCTCATTATACCTTTATGAGCATTGAAAAACATACTTATAGTTGTCTTACCTCACCTAAATCCTCCAATCCATGACATGTATGTTTCAAAAAGTTTTGGTTAAAAAGTTTTATTTAGGATTCTCATAGGACCTTTTATAAGATCAAAGTTTCTTTCTAGTCTTTTAGAACAGTTACTTAGGGGTGATTCAAAGGAACATAAACTTGTATAACATGCTTCTCATTATACCTTTATGAGCATACAAAAACTTACTTATAGTTGTCTTACCTCACCTAAATCCTCCAATCCATGACATGTATGTTTCAAAAAGTTTTGGTTAAAAAGTTTTATTTATGATTATCATAGGACCTTTTAGAATATCAAAGTTTCTTTCCCAGTCTTTTAGAACGGTTACTTAGGGGTGATTCAAAGGAACATAAACTTGTATAACATGCATCTCATTATACCTTTATGAGCATATAAAAACTTACTTATAGTTGTCTTACCTCACCTAAATCCTCCAATCCATGACATGTATGTTTCAAAAAGTTTTGGTTAAAAAGTTTTATTTATGATTCTCATAGGACCTTTTAGAATATCAAAGTTTCTTTCCCAGTCTTTTAGAACGGTTACTTAGGGGTGATTCAAAGGAACATAAACTTGTATAACATGCATCTCATTATACCTTTATGAGCATACAAAAACTTACTTATAGTTGTCTTACCTCACCTAAATCCTCCAATCAATGACATGTATGGTTCAAAAAGTTTTGGTTAAAAAGTTTTATTTATGATTCTCATAGGACCTTTTAGAATATCAAAGTTTCTTTCCCAGTTTTTTAGAACGGTTACTTAGGGGTGATTCAAAGGAACATAAACTTGTATAACATGCATCTCATTATACCTTTATAAGCATACAAAAACTGACTTATAGTTGTCTTACCTCACCTAAATCCTCCAATCCATGACATGTATGTTTCAAAAAGTTTTGTTTAAAAAGTTTTATTTAGGATTCTCATATGACCTTTTAGAAGATCAAAGTTTCTTTCCCAGTCTTTAGAACAGTTACTTAGGGGTGATTCAAAGGAACATAAACTTGTATAACATGCTTTTCATTATACCTTTATGAGCATACAAAAACTTACTTATAGTTGTCTTACCTCACCTAAATCCTCCAATCAATGACATGTATGGTTCAAAAAGTTTTGTTTAAAAAGTTTTATTTAGGATTCTCATAGGACCTTTTAGAAGATCAAAGTTTCTTTCTAGACTTTTAGAACAGTTACTTAGGGGTGATTCAAAGGAACATAAACTTGTATAACATGCTTCTCATTATACCTTTATGAGCATACAAAAACTTACTTATTTATGATTCTCATAGGACCTTTTAGAATATCAAAGTTTCTTTCCCAGTCTTTTAGAACGGTTACTTAGGGGTGATTCAAAGGAACATAAACTTGTATAACATGCATCTCATTATACCTTTATAAGCATACAAAAACTTACTTATAGTTTTCTTACCTCACCTAAATCCTCCAATCAATGGCATGTATGTTTCAAAAAGTTTTGTTTAAAAAGTTTTATTTAGGATTCTCATATGACCTTTTAGAAGATCAAAGTTTCTTTCCCAGTATTTAGAACGGTTACTTAGGGGTGATTCAAAGGAACATAAACTTGTATAACATGCTTCTCATTATACCTTTATGAGCATACAAAAACTTACTTATAGTTGTCTTACCTCACCTAAATCCTCCAATCAATGACATGTATGGTTCAAAAAGTTTTGTTTAAAAAGTTTTATTTAGGATTCTCATAGGACCTTTTAGAAGATCAAAGTTTCTTTCTAGACTTTTAGAACAGTTGCTTAGGGGTGATTCAAAGGAACATAAACTTGTATAACATGCTTCTCATTATACTTTTATGAGCATACAAAAACTTACTTATAGTTGTCTTACCTCACCTAAATCCTCCAATCAATGACATGTATGTTTCAAAAAGTTTTGGTTAAAAGTTTTATTTAGGATTCTCATAGGACCTTTTAGAAGATCAAAGTTTCTTTCGAGTCTTTTAGAACAGTTACTTAGGGGTGATTCAAACGAGCATAAAGTTGTATAACATGCTTCTCATTATACCTTTATGAGGATACAAAAACTTACTTATAGCTGTCTTACATCACCTAAATCCTCCAATCCATGACATGTATGTTTCAAAAAGTTTTGTTTAAAAAGTTTTATTTATGATTCTCATAGGACCTTTTAGAAGATCAAAGTTTCTTTCTAGTCTTTTAGAACAGTTACTTAGGGGTGATTCAAAGGAACATAAACTTGTATAACATGCTTCTCATTATACCTTTATGAGCATTGAAAAACATACTTATAGTTGTCTTACCTCACCTAAATCCTCCAATCCATGACATGTATGTTTCAAAAAGTTTTGGTTAAAATTTTTTATTTAGGATTCTCATAGGACCTTTTAGAAGATCAAAGTTTCTTTCCCGGTCTTTTAGAATGGTTACTTAGGGGTGATTCAAAGGAACATAAACATATATAACATGCTTCTCATTATACCTTTATGAGCATACAAAACCTTACATATAGTTGTCTTACATCACCTAAATCCTCCAATCCATGACATGTATGTTTCAAAAAGTTTTGGTTAAAAAGTTTTATTTAGGATTCTCATAGGACCTTTTATAAGATCAAAGTTTCTTTCCGAGTCTTTTAGAACGGTTACTTAGGGGTGATTCAAAGGAACATAAACTTGTATAACATGCTTCTCATTATACCTTTATGAGCATTGAAAAACATACTTATAGTTGTCTTACCTCACCTAAATCCTCCAATCCATGACATGTATGTTTCAAAAAGTTTTGGTTAAAAAGTTTTATTTAGGATTCTAATAGGACCTTTTAGAAGATCAAAGTTTCTTTCTAGACTTTTAGAACAGTTACTTAGGGATGATTCAAAGGAACATAAACTTGTATAACATGCTTCTCATTGTAACTTTATGAGCATACAAAAACTTACTTATAGTTGTCTTACCTCACCTAAATCCTCCAATCCATGACATGTATGTTTCAAAAAGTTTTGGTTAAAAAGTTTTATTTAGGATTCTCATAGGACCTTTTAGAAGATCAAAGTTTCTTTCCCAGTCTTTTAGAACGGTTACTTAGGGGTGATTCAAAGGAACATAAACTTGTATAACATGCATCTCATTATACCTTTATGAGCATACAAAAACTTACTTATAGTTGTCTTACCTCACCTAAATCCTCCAATCCATGACATGTATGGTTCATAAAGTTTTGGTTAAAAAGTTTTATTTAGGATTCTCATAGGACCTTTTATAAGATCAAACTTTCATTCCCGGTCTTTTAGAACGGTTACTTAGGGGTGATTCAAAGGAACATAAACTTGTATAACATGCTTTTCATTATACCTTTATGAGCATACAAACACTTACTTATAGTTGTCTTACCTCACCTAAATCCTCCAATCAATGACATGTATGGTTCAAAAAGTTTTGTTTAAAAAGTTTTATTTAGGATTCTCATAGGACCTTTTAGAAGATCAAAGTTTCTTTCTAGACTTTTAGAACAGTTACTTAGGGGTGATTCAAAGGAACATAAACTTGTATAACATGCTTCTCATTATACCTTTATGAGCATACAAAAACTTACTTATAGTTGTCTTACCTCACCTAAATCCTCCAATCCATGACATGTATGTTTCAAAAAAATTTGGTTAAAAAGTTTTATTTATGATTCTCATAGGACCTTTTAGAATATCTAAGTTTCTTTCCCAGTCTTTTAGAACGGTTACTTAGGGGTGATTCAAAGGAACATAAACTTGTATAACATGCATCTCATTATACCTTTATAAGCATACAAAAACTTACTTATAGTTGTCTTACCTCACCTAAATCCTCCAATCCATGGCATGTATGTTTCAAAAAGTTTTGTTTATAAAGTTTTATTTAGGATTCTCATATGACCTTTTAGAAGATCAAAGTTTCTTTCCCAGTCTTTAGAACGGTTACTTAGGGGTGATTCAAAGGAACATAAACTTGTATAACATGCTTTTCATTATACCTTTATGAGCATACAAAAACTTACTTATAGTTGTCTTACCTCACCTAAATCCTCCAATCAATGACATGTATGGTTCAAAAAGTTTTGTTTAAAAAGTTTTATTTAGGATTCTCATAGGACCTTTTAGAAGATCAAAGTTTCTTTCTAGACTTTTAGAACAGTTACTTAGGGGTGATTCAAAGGAACATAAACTTGTATAACATGCTTCTCATTATACCTTTATGAGCATACAAAAACTTACTTATAGTTGTCTTACCTCACCTAAATCCTCCAATCCATGACATGTATGTTTCAAAAAGTTTTGGTTAAAAAGTTTTATTTATGATTCTCATAGGACCTTTTAGAATATCAAAGTTTCTTTCCCAGTCTTTAGAACGGTTACTTAGGGGTGATTCAAAGGAACATAAACTTGTATAACATGCTTTTCATTATACCTTTATGAGCATACAAAAACTTACTTATAGTTGTCTTAACTCACCTAAATCCTCCAATCCATGACATGTATGTTTCAAAAAGTTTTGGTTAAAAAGTTTTATTTATGATTCTCATAGGACCTTTTAGAAGATCAAAGTTTCTTTCCCAGTCTTTAGAACGGTTACTTAGGGGTGATTCAAAGGAACATAAACTTGTATAACATGCATCTCATTATACCTTTATGAGAATACAAAAACTTACTTATAGTTGTCTTACCTCACCTAAATCCTCCAATCAATGACATGTATGGTTTAAAAAGTTTTGTTTAAAAAGTTTTATTTAGGATTCTCATAGGACCTTTTAGAAGATCAAAGTTTCTTTCTAGACTTTTAGAACAGTTACTTAGGGGTGATTCAAAGGAACATAAACTTGTATAACATGCTTCTCATTATACCTTTATGAGCATACAAAAACTTACTTATAGTTGTCTTACCTCACCTAAATCCTCCAATCCATGACATGTATGTTTCAAAAAATTTTGGTTAAAAAGTTTTATTTATGATTCTCATAGGACCTTTTAGAATATCTAAGTTTCTTTCCCAGTCTTTTAGAACGGTTACTTAGGGGTGATTCAAAGGAACATAAACTTGTATAACATGCATCTCATTATACCTTTATAAGCATACAAAAACTTACTTATAGTTGTCTTACCTCACCTAAATCCTCCAATCCATGGCATGTATGTTTCAAAAAGTTTTGTTTATAAAGTTTTATTTAGGATTCTCATATGACCTTTTAGAAGATCAAAGTTTCTTTCCCAGTCTTTAGAACGGTTACTTAGGGGTGATTCAAAGGTACATAAACTTGTATAACATGCTTTTCATTATACCTTTATGAGCATACAAAAACTTACTTATAGTTGTCTTACCTCACCTAAATCCTCCAATCAATGACATGTATGGTTCAAAAAGTTTTGTTTAAAAAGTTTTATTTAGGATTCTCATAGGACCTTTTAGAAGATCAAAGTTTCTTTCTAGACTTTTAGAACAGTTACTTAGGGGTGATTCAAAGGAACATAAACTTGTATAACATGCTTCTCATTATACCTTTATGAGCATACAAAAACTTACTTATAGTTGTCTTACCTCACCTAAATCCTCCAATCCATGACATGTATGTTTCAAAAAGTTTTGGTTAAAAAGTTTTATTTATGATTCTCATAGGACCTTTTAGAATATCAAAGTTTCTTTCCCAGTCTTTAGAACGGTTACTTAGGGGTGATTCAAAGGAACATAAACTTGTATAACATGCTTTTCATTATACCTTTATGAGCATACAAAAACTTACTTATAGTTGTCTTAACTCACCTAAATCCTCCAATCCATGACATGTATGTTTCAAAAAGTTTTGGTTAAAAAGTTTTATTTATGATTCTCATAGGACCTTTTAGAAGATCAAAGTTTCTTTCCCAGTCTTTAGAACGGTTACTTAGGGGTGATTCAAAGGAACATAAACTTGTATAACATGCATCTCATTATACCTTTATGAGAATACAAAAACTTACTTATAGTTGTCTTACCTCACCTAAATCCTCCAATCAATGACATGTATGGTTTAAAAAGTTTTATTTAGGATTCTCATAGGACCTTTTAGAAGATCAAAGTTTCTTTCTAGACTTTTAGAACAGTTACTTAGGGGTGATTCAAAGGAACATAAACTTGTATAACATGCTTCTCATTATACCTTTATGAGCATACAAAAACTTACTTATAGTTGTCTTACCTCACCTAAATCCTCCAATCCATGACATGTATGTTTCAAAAAGTTTTGGTTAAAAAGTTTTATTTATGATTCTCATAGGACCTTTTAGAATATCAAAGTTTCTTTCCCAGTCTTTTAGAACGGTTACTTAGGGGTGATTCAAAGGAACATAAACTTGTATAACATGCATTTCATTATACCTTTATAAGCATACAAAAACTTACTTATAGTTGTCTTACCTCACCTAAATCCTCCAATCCATGGCATGTATGTTTCAAAAAGTTTTGTTTAAAAAGTTTTATTTAGGATTCTCATATGACCTTTTAGAAGATCAAAGTTTCTTTCCCAGTCTTTAGAACGGTTACTTAGGGGTGATTCAAAGGAACATAAACTTGTATAACATGCTTCTCATTATACCTTTATGAGCATACAAAAACTTACTTATAGTTGTCTTACCTCACCTAAATCCTCCAATCAATGACATGTATGGTTCAAAAAGTTTTGGTTAAAAGTTTTATTTAGGATTCTCATAGGACCTTTTAGAAGATCAAAGTTTCTTTCGAGTCTTTTAGAACAGTTACTTAGGGGTGATTCAAACGAGCATAAAGTTGTATAACATGCTTCTCATTATACCTTTATGAGGATACAAAAACTTACTTATAGCTGTCTTACATCACCTAAATCCTCCAATCCATGACATGTATGTTTCAAAAAGTTTTGTTTAAAAAGTTTTATTTATGATTCTCATAGGACCTTTTAGAAGATCAAAGTTTCTTTCTAGTCTTTTAGAACAGTTACTTAGGGGTGATTCAAAGGAACATAAACTTGTATAACATGCTTCTCATTATACCTTTATGAGCATTGAAAAACATACTTATAGTTGTCTTACCTCACCTAAATCCTCCAATCCATGACATGTATGTTTCAAAAAGTTTTGTTTAAAAAGTTTTATTTAGGATTCTCATATGACCTTTTAGAAGATCAAAGTTTCTTTCCCAGTTTTTTAGAACGGTTACTTAGGGGTGATTCAAAGGAACATAAACTTGTATAACATGCTTTTCATTATACCTTTATGAGCATACAAAAACTTACTTATAGTTGTCTTACCTCACCTAAATCCTCCAATCAATGACATGTATGGTTCAAAAAGTTTTGTTTAAAAAGTTTTATTTAGGATTCTCATAGGACCTTTTAGAAGATCAAAGTTTCTTTCTAGACTTTTAGAACAGTTACTTAGGGGTGATTCAAAGGAACATAAACTTGTATAACATGCTTCTCATTATACCTTTATGAGCATACAAAAACTTACTTATAGTTGTCTTACCTCACCTAAATCCTCCAATCCATGACATGTATGTTTCAAAAAGTTTTGGTTAAAAAGTTTTATTTATGATTCTCATAGGACCTTTTAGAATATCAAAGTTTCTTTCCCAGTCTTTTAGAACGGTTACTTAGGGGTGATTCAAAGGAACATAAACTTGTATAACATGCATCTCATTATACCTTTATAAGCATACAAAAACTTACTTATAGTTTTCTTACCTCACCTACATCCTCCAATCCATGGCATGTATGTTTCAAAAAGTTTTGTTTAAAAAGTTTTATTTAGGATTCTCATATGACCTTTTAGAAGATCAAAGTTTCTTTCCCAGTATTTAGAACGGTTACTTAGGGGTGATTCAAAGGAACATAAACTTGTATAACATGCTTCTCATTATACCTTTATGAGCATACAAAAACTTACTTATAGTTGTCTTACTTCACCTAAATCCTCCAATCAATGACATGTATGGTTCAAAAAGTTTTGTTTAAAAAGTTTTATTTAGGATTCTCATAGGACCTTTTAGAAGATCAAAGTTTCTTTCGAGTCTTTTAGAACAGTTACTTAGGGGTGATTCAAACGAGCATAAAGTTGTATAACATGCTTCTCATTATACCTTTATGAGGATACAAAAACTTACTTATAGCTGTCTTACATCACCTAAATCCTCCAATCCATGACATGTATGTTTCAAAAAATTTTGGTTAAAAGTTTTATTTAGGATTCTCATAGGACCTTTTAGAAGATAAAAGTTTCTTTCGAGTCTTTTAGAACAGTTACTTAGGGGTGATTCAAACGAGCATAAAGTTGTATAACATGCTTCTCATTATACCTTTATGAGGATACAAAAACTTACTTATAGCTGTCTTACATCACCTAAATCCTCCAATCCATGACATGTATGTTTCAAAAAATTTTGTTTAAAAAGTTTTATTTATGATTCTCATAGGACCTTTTAGAAGATCAAAGTTTCTTTCTAGTCTTTTAGAACAGTTACTTAGGGGTGATTCAAAGGGACACAAACTTGTATAACATGCTTCTCATTATACCTTTATGAGCATTGAAATCATACTTATAGTTGTCTTACCTCACCTAAATCCTCCAATCCACGACATGTATGTTTCAAAAAGTTTTGGTTAAAAATTTTTATTTAGGATTCTCATAGGACCTTTTAGAAGATCAAAGTTTCTTTCCCGGTCTTTTAGAACGGTTACTTAGGGGTGATTCAAAGGAACATAAACTTATATAACATGCTTCTCATTATACCTTTATGAGCATACAAAACCTTACATATAGTTGTCTTACATCACCTAAATCCTCCAATCCATGACATGTATGTTTCAAAAAGTTTTGGTTAAAAAGTTTTATTTAGGATTCTCATAGGACCTTTTATAAGATCAAAGTTTCTTTCCGAGTCTTTTAGAACGGTTACTTAGGGGTGATTCAAAGGAACATAAACTTGTATAACATGCTTCTCATTATACCTTTATGAGCATTGAAAAACATACTTATAGTTGTCTTACCTCACCTAAATCCTCCAATCCATGACATGTATGTTTCAAAAAGTTTTGGTTAAAAAGTTTTATTTAGGATTCTCATAGGACCTTTTAGAAGATCAAAGTTTCTTTCTAGACTTTTAGAACAGTTACTTAGGGATGATTCAAAGGAACATAAACTTGTATAACATGCTTCTCATTATAACTTTATGAGCATACAAAAACTTACTTATAGTTGTCTTACCTCACCTAAATCCTCCAATCCATGACATGTATGTTTCAAAAAGTTTTGGTTAAAAAGTTTTATTTAGGATTCTCATAGGACCTTTTAGAAGATCAAAGTTTCTTTCCCAGTCTTTTAGAACGGTTACTTAGGGGTGATTCAAAGGAACATAAACTTGTATAACATGCATCTCATTATACCTTTATGAGCATACAAAAACTTACTTATAGTTGTCTTACCTCACCTAAATCCTCCAATCAATGACATGTATGGTTCAAAAAGTTTTGGTTAAAAAGTTTTATTTATGATTCTCATAGGACCTTTTAGAAGATCAAAGTTTCTTTCTAGACTTTTAGAACAGTTACTTAGGGGTGATTCAAAGGAACATAAACTTGTATAACATGCTTCTCATTATACCTTTATGAGCATACAAAAACTTACTTATAGTTGTCTTACCTCACCTAAATCCTCCAATCCATGACATGTATGGTTCATAAAGTTTGGTTAAAAAGTTTTATTTAGGATTCTCATAGGACCTTTTATAAGATCAAACTTTCATTCCCGGTCTTTTAGAACGGTTACTTAGGGGTGATTCAAAGGAACATAAACTTGTATAACATGCATCTCATTATACCTTTATGAGCATACAAAAACTTACTTATAGTTGTCTTACCTCACCTAAATCCTCCAATCAATGACATGTATGGTTCAAAAAGTTTTGGTTAAAAAGTTTTATTTATGATTCTCATAGGACCTTTTAGAATATCAAAGTTTCTTTCCCAGTTTTTTAGAACGGTTACTTAGGGGTGATTCAAAGGAACATAAACTTGTATAACATGCTTCTCATTATACCTTTATGAGCATTGAAAAACATACTTATAGTTGTCTTACCTCACCTAAATCCTCCAATCCATGACATGTATGTTTCAAAAAGTTTTGGTTAAAAAGTTTTATTTAGGATTCTAATAGGACCTTTTAGAAGATCAAAGTTTCTTTCTAGACTTTTAGAACAGTTACTTAGGGATGATTCAAAGGAACATAAACTTGTATAACATGCTTCTCATTGTAACTTTATGAGCATACAAAAACTTACTTATAGTTGTCTTACCTCACCTAAATCCTCCAATCCATGACATGTATGTTTCAAAAAGTTTTGGTTAAAAAGTTTTATTTAGGATTCTCATAGGACCTTTTAGAAGATCAAAGTTTCTTTCCCAGTCTTTTAGAACGGTTACTTAGGGGTGATTCAAAGGAACATAAACTTGTATAACATGCATCTCATTATACCTTTATGAGCATACAAAAACTTACTTATAGTTGTCTTACCTCACCTAAATCCTCCAATCCATGACATGTATGGTTCATAAAGTTTTGGTTAAAAAGTTTTATTTAGGATTCTCATAGGACCTTTTATAAGATCAAACTTTCATTCCCGGTCTTTTAGAACGGTTACTTAGGGGTGATTCAAAGGAACATAAACTTGTATAACATGCTTTTCATTATACCTTTATGAGCATACAAACACTTACTTATAGTTGTCTTACCTCACCTAAATCCTCCAATCAATGACATGTATGGTTCAAAAAGTTTTGTTTAAAAAGTTTTATTTAGGATTCTCATAGGACCTTTTAGAAGATCAAAGTTTCTTTCTAGACTTTTAGAACAGTTACTTAGGGGTGATTCAAAGGAACATAAACTTGTATAACATGCTTCTCATTATACCTTTATGAGCATACAAAAACTTACTTATAGTTGTCTTACCTCACCTAAATCCTCCAATCCATGACATGTATGTTTCAAAAAATTTTGGTTAAAAAGTTTTATTTATGATTCTCATAGGACCTTTTAGAATATCTAAGTTTCTTTCCCAGTCTTTTAGAACGGTTACTTAGGGGTGATTCAAAGGAACATAAACTTGTATAACATGCATCTCATTATACCTTTATAAGCATACAAAAACTTACTTATAGTTGTCTTACCTCACCTAAATCCTCCAATCCATGGCATGTATGTTTCAAAAAGTTTTGTTTATAAAGTTTTATTTAGGATTCTCATATGACCTTTTAGAAGATCAAAGTTTCTTTCCCAGTCTTTAGAACGGTTACTTAGGGGTGATTCAAAGGAACATAAACTTGTATAACATGCTTTTCATTATACCTTTATGAGCATACAAAAACTTACTTATAGTTGTCTTACCTCACCTAAATCCTCCAATCAATGACATGTATGGTTCAAAAAGTTTTGTTTAAAAAGTTTTATTTAGGATTCTCATAGGACCTTTTAGAAGATCAAAGTTTCTTTCTAGACTTTTAGAACAGTTACTTAGGGGTGATTCAAAGGAACATAAACTTGTATAACATGCTTCTCATTATACCTTTATGAGCATACAAAAACTTACTTATAGTTGTCTTACCTCACCTAAATCCTCCAATCCATGACATGTATGTTTCAAAAAGTTTTGGTTAAAAAGTTTTATTTATGATTCTCATAGGACCTTTTAGAATATCAAAGTTTCTTTCCCAGTCTTTAGAACGGTTACTTAGGGGTGATTCAAAGGAACATAAACTTGTATAACATGCTTTTCATTATACCTTTATGAGCATACAAAAACTTACTTATAGTTGTCTTAACTCACCTAAATCCTCCAATCCATGACATGTATGTTTCAAAAAGTTTTGGTTAAAAAGTTTTATTTATGATTCTCATAGGACCTTTTAGAAGATCAAAGTTTCTTTCCCAGTCTTTAGAACGGTTACTTAGGGGTGATTCAAAGGAACATAAACTTGTATAACATGCATCTCATTATACCTTTATGAGCATACAAAAACTTACTTATAGTTGTCTTACCTCACCTAAATCCTCCAATCAATGACATGTATGGTTTAAAAAGTTTTGTTTAAAAAGTTTTATTTAGGATTCTCATAGGACCTTTTAGAAGATCAAAGTTTCTTTCTAGACTTTTAGAACAGTTACTTAGGGGTGATTCAAAGGAACATAAACTTGTATAACATGCTTCTCATTATACCTTTATGAGCATACAAAAACTTACTTATAGTTGTCTTACCTCACCTAAATCCTCCAATCCATGACATGTATGTTTCAAAAAGTTTTGGTTAAAAAGTTTTATTTATGATTCTCATAGGACCTTTTAGAATATCAAAGTTTCTTTCCCAGTCTTTTAGAACGGTTACTTAGGGGTGATTCAAAGGAACATAAACTTGTATAACATGCATCTCATTATACCTTTATAAGCATACAAAAACTTACTTATAGTTGTCTTACCTCACCTAAATCCTCCAATCCATGGCATGTATGTTTCAAAAAGTTTTGTTTAAAAAGTTTTATTTAGGATTCTCATATGACCTTTTAGAAGATCAAAGTTTCTTTCCCAGTCTTTAGAACGGTTACTTAGGGGTGATTCAAAGGAACATAAACTTGTATAACATGCTTCTCATTATACCTTTATGAGCATACAAAAACTTACTTATAGTTGTCTTACCTCACCTAAATCCTCCAATCAATGACATGTATGGTTCAAAAAGTTTTGGTTAAAAGTTTTATTTAGGATTCTCATAGGACCTTTTAGAAGATCAAAGTTTCTTTCGAGTCTTTTAGAACAGTTACTTAGGGGTGATTCAAACGAGCATAAAGTTGTATAACATGCATCTCATTATACCTTTATAAGCATACAAAAACTTACTTATAGTTGTCTTACCTCACCTAAATCCTCCAATCCATGACATGTATGTTTCAAAAAGTTTTGTTTAAAAAGTTTTATTTAGGATTCTCATATGACCTTTTAGAAGATCAAAGTTTCTTTCCCAGTTTTTTAGAACGGTTACTTAGGGGTGATTCAAAGGAACATAAACTTGTATAACATGCTTTTCATTATACCTTTATGAGCATACAAAAACTTACTTATAGTTGTCTTACCTCACCTAAATCCTCCAATCAATGACATGTATGGTTCAAAAAGTTTTGTTTAAAAAGTTTTATTTAGGATTCTCATAGGACCTTTTAGAACATCAAAGTTTCTTTCTAGACTTTTAGAACAGTTACTTAGGGGTGATTCAAAGGAACATAAACTTGTATAACATGCTTCTCATTATACCTTTATGAGCATACAAAAACTTACTTATAGTTGTCTTACCTCACCTAAATCCTCCAATCCATGACATGTATGTTTCAAAAAGTTTTGGTTAAAAAGTTTTATTTATGATTCTCATAGGACCTTTTAGAATATCAAAGTTTCTTTCCCAGTCTTTTAGAACGGTTACTTAGGGGTGATTCAAAGGAACATAAACTTGTATAACATGCATCTCATTATACCTTTATAAGCATACAAAAACTTACTTATAGTTTTCTTACCTCACCTACATCCTCCAATCCATGGCATGTATGTTTCAAAAAGTTTTGTTTAAAAAGTTTTATTTAGGATTCTCATATGACCTTTTAGAAGATCAAAGTTTCTTTCCCAGTATTTAGAACGGTTACTTAGGGGTGATTCAAAGGAACATAAACTTGTATAACATGCTTCTCATTATACCTTTATGAGCATACAAAAACTTACTTATAGTTGTCTTACTTCACCTAAATCCTCCAATCAATGACATGTATGGTTCAAAAAGTTTTGTTTAAAAAGTTTTATTTAGGATTCTCATAGGACCTTTTAGAAGATCAAAGTTTCTTTCGAGTCTTTTAGAACAGTTACTTAGGGGTGATTCAAACGAGCATAAAGTTGTATAACATGCTTCTCATTATACCTTTATGAGGATACAAAAACTTACTTATAGCTGTCTTACATCACCTAAATCCTCCAATCCATGACATGTATGTTTCAAAAAATTTTGGTTAAAAGTTTTATTTAGGATTCTCATAGGACCTTTTAGAAGATAAAAGTTTCTTTCGAGTCTTTTAGAACAGTTACTTAGGGGTGATTCAAACGAGCATAAAGTTGTATAACATGCTTCTCATTATACCTTTATGAGGATACAAAAACTTACTTATAGCTGTCTTACATCACCTAAATCCTCCAATCCATGACATGTATGTTTCAAAAAATTTTGTTTAAAAAGTTTTATTTATGATTCTCATAGGACCTTTTAGAAGATCAAAGTTTCTTTCTAGTCTTTTAGAACAGTTACTTAGGGGTGATTCAAAGGGACACAAACTTGTATAACATGCTTCTCATTATACCTTTATGAGCATTGAAAAACATACTTATAGTTGTCTTACATCACCTAAATCCTCCAATCCATGACATGTATGTTTCAAAAAGTTTTGGTTAAAAAGTTTTATTTAGGATTCTCATAGGACCTTTTATAAGATCAAAGTTTCTTTCCGAGTCTTTTAGAACGGTTACTTAGGGGTGATTCAAAGGAACATAAACTTGTATAACATGCTTCTCATTATACCTTTATGAGCATTGAAAAACATACTTATAGTTGTCTTACCTCACCTAAATCCTCCAATCCATGACATGTATGTTTCAAAAAGTTTTGGTTAAAAAGTTTTATTTAGGATTCTCATAGGACCTTTTAGAAGATCAAAGTTTCATTCTAGACTTTTAGAACAGTTACTTAGGGATGATTCAAAGGAACATAAACTTGTATAACATGCTTCTCATTATAACTTTATGAGCATACAAAAACTTACTTATAGTTGTCTTACCTCACCTAAATCCTCCAATCCATGACATGTATGTTTCAAAAAGTTTTGGTTAAAAAGTTTTATTTAGGATTCTCATAGGACCTTTTAGAAGATCAAAGTTTCTTTCCCAGTCTTTTAGAACGGTTACTTAGGGGTGATTCAAAGGAACATAAACTTGTATAACATGCATCTCATTATACCTTTATGAGCATACAAAAACTTACTTATAGTTGTCTTACCTCACCTAAATCCTCCAATCAATGACATGTATGGTTCAAAAAGTTTTGGTTAAAAAGTTTTATTTATGATTCTCATAGGACCTTTTAGAAGATCAAAGTTTCTTTCTAGACTTTTAGAACAGTTACTTAGGGGTGATTCAAAGGAACATAAACTTGTATAACATGCTTCTCATTATACCTTTATGAGCATACAAAAACTTACTTATAGTTGTCTTACCTCACCTAAATCCTCCAATCCATGACATGTATGGTTCATAAAGTTTGGTTAAAAAGTTTTATTTAGGATTCTCATAGGACCTTTTATAAGATCAAACTTTCATTCCCGGTCTTTTAGAACGGTTACTTAGGGGTGATTCAAAGGAACATAAACTTGTATAACATGCATCTCATTATACCTTTATGAGCATACAAAAACTTACTTATAGTTGTCTTACCTCACCTAAATCCTCCAATCAATGACATGTATGGTTCAAAAAGTTTTGGTTAAAAAGTTTTATTTATGATTCTCATAGGACCTTTTAGAATATCAAAGTTTCTTTCCCAGTTTTTTAGAACGGTTACTTAGGGGTGATTCAAAGGAACATAAACTTGTATAACATGCATCTCATTATACCTTTATAAGCATACAAAAACTTACTTATAGTTGTCTTACCTCACCTAAATCCTCCAATCCATGACATGTATGTTTCAAAAAGTTTTGTTTAAAAAGTTTTATTTAGGATTCTCATATGACCTTTTAGAAGATCAAAGTTTCTTTCCCAGTCTTTAGAACGGTTACTTAGGGGTGATTCAAAGGAACATAAACTTGTATAACATGCTTTTCATTATACCTTTATGAGCATACAAACACTTACTTATAGTTGTCTTACCTCACCTAAATCCTCCAATCAATGACATGTATGGTTCAAAAAGTTTTGTTTAAAAAGTTTTATTTAGGATTCTCATAGGACCTTTTAGAAGATCAAAGTTTCTTTCTAGACTTTTAGAACAGTTACTTAGGGGTGATTCAAAGGAACATAAACTTGTATAACATGCTTCTCATTATACCTTTATGAGCATACAAAAACTTACTTATAGTTGTCTTACCTCACCTAAATCCTCCAATCCATGACATGTATGTTTCAAAAAATTTTGGTTAAAAGTTTTATTTATGATTCTCATAGGACCTTTTAGAATATCTAAGTTTCTTTCCCAGTCTTTTAGAACGGTTACTTAGGGGTGATTCAAAGGAACATAAACTTGTATAACATGCATCTCATTATACCTTTATAAGCATACAAAAACTTACTTATAGTTGTCTTACCTCACCTAAATCCTCCAATCCATGGCATGTATGTTTCAAAAAGTTTTGTTTATAAAGTTTTATTTAGGATTCTCATAGGACCTTTTATAAGATCAAAGTTTCTTTCCGAGTCTTTTAGAACGGTTACTTAGGGGTGATTCAAAGGAACATAAACTTGTATAACATGCTTCTCATTATACCTTTATGAGCATTGAAAAACATACTTATAGTTGTCTTACCTCACCTAAATCCTCCAATCCATGACATGTATGTTTCAAAAAGTTTTGTTTAAAAAGTTTTATTTAGGATTCTCATAGGACCTTTTAGAAGATCTAAGTTTCTTTCCCAGTCTTTTAGAACGGTTACTTAGGGGTGATTCAAAGGAACATAAACTTGTATAACATGCATCTCATTATACCTTTATGAGCATACAAAAACTTACTTATAGTTGTCTTACCTCACCTAAATCCTCCAATCAATGACATGTATGGTTCAAAAAGTTTTGGTTAAAAAGTTTTATTTATGATTCTCATAGGACCTTTTAGAATATCAAAGTTTCTTTCCCAGTTTTTTAGAACGGTTACTTAGGGGTGATTCAAAGGAACATAAACTTGTATAACATGCATCTCATTATACCTTTATAAGCATACAAAAACTTACTTATAGTTGTCTTACCTCACCTAAATCCTCCAATCCATGACATGTATGTTTCAAAAAGTTTTGTTTAAAAAGTTTTATTTAGGATTCTCATATGACCTTTTAGAAGATCAAAGTTTCTTTCCCAGTCTTTAGAACGGTTACTTAGGGGTGATTCAAAGGAACATAAACTTGTATAACATGCTTTTCATTATACCTTTATGAGCATACAAACACTTACTTATAGTTGTCTTACCTCACCTAAATCCTCCAATCAATGACATGTATGGTTCAAAAAGTTTTGTTTAAAAAGTTTTATTTAGGATTCTCATAGGACCTTTTAGAAGATCAAAGTTTCTTTCTAGACTTTTAGAACAGTTACTTAGGGGTGATTCAAAGGAACATAAACTTGTATAACATGCTTCTCATTATACCTTTATGAGCATACAAAAACTTACTTATAGTTGTCTTACCTCACCTAAATCCTCCAATCCATGACATGTATGTTTCAAAAAATTTTGGTTAAAAAGTTTTATTTATGATTCTCATAGGACCTTTTAGAATATCTAAGTTTCTTTCCCAGTCTTTTAGAACGGTTACTTAGGGGTGATTCAAAGGAACATAAACTTGTATAACATGCATCTCATTATACCTTTATAAGCATACAAAAACTTACTTATAGTTGTCTTACCTCACCTAAATCCTCCAATCCATGGCATGTATGTTTCAAAAAGTTTTGTTTATAAAGTTTTATTTAGGATTCTCATAGGACCTTTTATAAGATCAAAGTTTCTTTCCGAGTCTTTTAGAACGGTTACTTAGGGGTGATTCAAAGGAACATAAACTTGTATAACATGCTTCTCATTATACCTTTATGAGCATTGAAAAACATACTTATAGTTGTCTTACCTCACCTAAATCCTCCAATCCATGACATGTATGTTTCAAAAAGTTTTGTTTAAAAAGTTTTATTTAGGATTCTCATAGGACCTTTTAGAAGATCTAAGTTTCTTTCCCAGTCTTTTAGAACGGTTACTTAGGGGTGATTCAAAGGAACATAAACTTGTATAACATGCATCTCATTATACCTTTATGAGCATACAAAAACTTACTTATAGTTGTCTTACCTCACCTAAATCCTCCAATCAATGACATGTATGGTTCAAAAAGTTTTGGTTAAAAAGTTTTATTTATGATTCTCATAGGACCTTTTAGAAGATCAAAGTTTCTTTCTAGACTTTTAGAACAGTTACTTAGGGGTGATTCAAAGGAACATAAACTTGTATAACATGCTTCTCATTATACCTTTATGAGCATACAAAAACTTACTTATAGTTGTCTTACCTCACCTAAAACCTCCAATCAATGACATGTATGGTTCAAAAAGTTTTGGTTAAAAGTTTTATTTAGGATTCTCATAGGACCTTTTAGAAGATCAAAGTTTCTTTCGAGTCTTTTAGAACAGTTACTTAGGGGTGATTCAAACGAGCATAAAGTTGTATAACATGCTTCTCATTATACCTTTATGAGGATACAAAAACTTACTTATAGCTGTCTTACATCACCTAAATCCTCCAATCCATGACATGTATGTTTCAAAAAATTTTGTTTAAAAAGTTTTATTTATGATTCTCATAGGACCTTTTAGAAGATCAAAGTTTCTTTCTAGTCTTTTAGAACAGTTACTTAGGGGTGATTCAAAGGAACACAAACTTGTATAACATGCTTCTCATTATACCTTTATGAGCATTGAAAAACATACTTATAGTTGTCTTACCTCACCTAAATCCTCCAATCCATGACATGTATGTTTCAAAAAGTTTTGTTTAAAAAGTTTTATTTAGGATTCTCATAGGACCTTTTAGAAGATCTAAGTTTCTTTCCCAGTCTTTTAGAACGGTTACTTAGGGGTGATTCAAAGGAACACAAACTTGTATAACATGCTTCTCATTATACCTTTATGAGCATTGAAATCATACTTATAGTTGTCTTACCTCACCTAAATCCTCCAATCCACGACATGTATGTTTCAAAAAGTTTTGGTTAAAAATTTTTATTTAGGATTCTCATAGGACCTTTTAGAAGATCAAAGTTTCTTTCCCGGTCTTTTAGAACGGTTACTTAGGGGTGATTCAAAGGAACATAAACTTATATAACATGCTTCTCATTATACCTTTATGAGCATACAAAACCTTACATATAGTTGTCTTACATCACCTAAATCCTCCAATCCATGACATGTATGTTTCAAAAAGTTTTGGTTAAAAAGTTTTATTTAGGATTCTCATAGGACCTTTTATAAGATCAAAGTTTCTTTCCGAGTCTTTTAGAACGGTTACTTAGGGGTGATTCAAAGGAACATAAACTTGTATAACATGCTTCTCATTATACCTTTATGAGCATTGAAAAACATACTTATAGTTGTCTTACCTCACCTAAATCCTCCAATCCATGACATGTATGTTTCAAAAAGTTTTGGTTAAAAAGTTTTATTTAGGATTCTCATAGGACCTTTTAGAAGATCAAAGTTTCTTTCTAGACTTTTAGAACAGTTACTTAGGGATGATTCAAAGGAACATAAACTTGTATAACATGCTTCTCATTATAACTTTATGAGCATACAAAAACTTACTTATAGTTGTCTTACCTCACCTAAATCCTCCAATCCATGACATGTATGTTTCAAAAAGTTTTGGTTAAAAAGTTTTATTTAGGATTCTCATAGGACCTTTTAGAAGATCAAAGTTTCTTTCCCAGTCTTTTAGAACGGTTACTTAGGGGTGATTCAAAGGAACATAAACTTGTATAACATGCATCTCATTATACCTTTATGAGCATACAAAAACTTACTTATAGTTGTCTTACCTCACCTAAATCCTCCAATCAATGACATGTATGGTTCAAAAAGTTTTGGTTAAAAAGTTTTATTTATGATTCTCATAGGACCTTTTAGAAGATCAAAGTTTCTTTCTAGACTTTTAGAACAGTTACTTAGGGGTGATTCAAAGGAACATAAACTTGTATAACATGCTTCTCATTATACCTTTATGAGCATACAAAAACTTACTTATAGTTGTCTTACCTCACCTAAATCCTCCAATCCATGACATGTATGGTTCATAAAGTTTGGTTAAAAAGTTTTATTTAGGATTCTCATAGGACCCTTTATAAGATCAAACTTTCATTCCCGGTCTTTTAGAACGGTTACTTAGGGGTGATTCAAAGGAACATAAACTTGTATAACATGCATCTCATTTTACCTTTATGAGCATACAAAAACTTACTTATAGTTGTCTTACCTCACCTAAATCCTCCAATCAATGACATGTATGGTTCAAAAAGTTTTGGTTAAAAAGTTTTATTTATGATTCTCATAGGACCTTTTAGAATATCAAAGTTTCTTTCCCAGTTTTTTAGAACGGTTACTTAGGGGTGATTCAAAGGAACATAAACTTGTATAACATGCATCTCATTATACCTTTATAAGCATACAAAAACTTACTTATAGTTGTCTTACCTCACCTAAATCCTCCAATCCATGACATGTATGTTTCAAAAAGTTTTGTTTAAAAAGTTTTATTTAGGATTCTCATATGACCTTTTAGAAGTTCAAAGTTTCTTTCCCAGTCTTTAGAACGGTTACTTAGGGGTGATTCAAAGGAACATAAACTTGTATAACATGCTTTTCATTATACCTTTATGAGCATACAAACACTTACTTATAGTTGTCTTACCTCACCTAAATCCTCCAATCAATGACATGTATGGTTCAAAAAGTTTTGTTTAAAAAGTTTTATTTAGGATTCTCATAGGACCTTTTAGAAGATCAAAGTTTCTTTCTAGACTTTTAGAACAGTTACTTAGGGGTGATTCAAAGGAACATAAACTTGTATAACATGCTTCTCATTATACCTTTATGAGCATACAAAAACTTACTTATAGTTGTCTTACCTCACCTAAATCCTCCAATCCATGACATGTATGTTTCAAAAAATTTTGGTTAAAAAGTTTTATTTATGATTCTCATAGGACCTTTTAGAATATCTAAGTTTCTTTCCCAGTCTTTTAGAACGGTTACTTAGGGGTGATTCAAAGGAACATAAACTTGTATAACATGCATCTCATTATACCTTTATAAGCATACAAAAACTTACTTATAGTTGTCTTACCTCACCTAAATCCTCCAATCCATGGCATGTATGTTTCAAAAAGTTTTGTTTATAAAGTTTTATTTAGGATTCTCATAGGACCTTTTATAAGATCTTTTATAAGATCAAAGTTTCTTTCCGAGTCTTTTAGAACGGTTACTTAGGGGTGATTCAAAGGAACATAAACTTGTATAACATGCTTCTCATTATACCTTTATGAGCATTGAAAAACATACTTATAGTTGTCTTACCTCACCTAAATCCTCCAATCCATGACATGTATGTTTCAAAAAGTTTTGGTTAAAAAGCTTTATTTAGGATTCTCATAGGACCTTTTAGAAGATCAAAGTTTCTTTCTAGACTTTTAGAACAGTTACTTAGGGATGATTCAAAGGAACATAAACTTGTATAACATGCTTCTCATTATAACTTTATGAGCATACAAAAACTTACTTATAGTTGTCTTACCTCACCTAAATCCTCCAATCCATGACATGTATGTTTCAAAAAGTTTTGGTTAAAAAGTTTTATTTAGGATTCTCATAGGACCTTTTAGAAGATCAAAGTTTCTTTCCCAGTCTTTTAGAACGGTTACTTAGGGGTGATTCAAAGGAACATAAACTTGTATAACATGCATCTCATTATACCTTTATGAGCATACAAAAACTTACTTATAGTTGTCTTACCTCACCTAAATCTTCCAATCAATGACATGTATGGTTCAAAAAGTTTTGGTTAAAAAGTTTTATTTATGATTCTCATAGGACCTTTTAGAAGATCAAAGTTTCTTTCTAGACTTTTAGAACAGTTACTTAGGGGTGATTCAAAGGAACATAAACTTGTATAACATGCTTCTCATTATACCTTTATGAGCATACAAAAACTTACTTATAGTTGTCTTACCTCACCTAAATCCTCCAATCCATGACATGTATGGTTCATAAAGTTTGGTTAAAAAGTTTTATTTAGGATTCTCATAGGACCTTTTATAAGATCAAACTTTCATTCCCGGTCTTTTAGAACGGTTACTTAGGGGTGATTCAAAGGAACATAAACTTGTATAACATGCATCTCATTATACCTTTATGAGCATACAAAAACTTACTTATAGTTGTCTTACCTCACCTAAATCCTCCAATCAATGATATGTATGGTTCAAAAAGTTTTGGTTAAAAAGTTTTATTTATGATTCTCATAGGACCTTTTAGAATATCAAAGTTTCTTTCCCAGTTTTTTAGAACGGTTACTTAGGGGTGATTCAAAGGAACATAAACTTGTATAACATGCATCTCATTATACCTTTATAAGTATACAAAAACTTACTTATAGTTGTCTTACCTCACCTAAATCCTCCAATCCATGACATGTATGTTTCAAAAAGTTTTGTTTAAAAAGTTTTATTTAGGATTCTCATATGACCTTTTAGAAGATCAAAGTTTCTTTCCCAGTCTTTAGAACGGTTACTTAGGGGTGATTCAAAGAAACATAAACTTGTATAACATGCTTTTCATTATACCTTTATGAGCATACAAACACTTACTTATAGTTGTCTTACCTCACCTAAATCCTCCAATCAATGACATGTATGGTTCAAAAAGTTTTGTTTAAAAAGTTTTATTTAGGATTCTCATAGGACCTTTTAGAAGATCAAAGTTTCTTTCTAGACTTTTAGAACAGTTACTTAGGGGTGATTCAAAGGAACATAAACTTGTATAACATGCTTCTCATTATACCTTTATGAGCATACAAAAACTTACTTATAGTTGTCTTACCTCACCTAAATCCTCCAATCCATGACATGTATGTTTCAAAAAATTTTGGTTAAAAAGTTTTATTTATGATTCTCATAGGACCTTTTAGAATATCTAAGTTTCTTTCCCAGTCTTTTAGAACGGTTACTTAGGGGTGATTCAAAGGAACATAAACTTGTATAACATGCATCTGATAGATTTAGAGTGTTAGAACATTAGGGTTCATGCTAAAGAAGAGAGAGTATGCGCAGAAGTAAAGAGAGAGAGAATGAGGTTCATAAACCCTTAGTTTCATTTCTGGTCATACATAGCCTTTTATATGGGATACATCAGCCAATGTTTAACCTAAACAAGTAAAAGACAAATGCACAAGAATACAAGGAGGACTGAGGCGTGGCAGAGGAGAGAGAGAGAGTGGGGGACCACAACACCAACGGCTCTCTCTCTTAAACCCTAACGGCTCTCTTCCATCTTGTTTAATCCGGGACTTGTGCATTCACTTAGTTGGCGCCTTAGGTCTTGATCAGATGTCCCCAACTTTGCACATTATCAAATGTGCAAGACTTGTGCATTTTATGATAATACACAAGCTTAACACATTTGTCTAATCATGATCAATACTCCCCCTCAAGTTCAGACTTTGGAATCACCCTAAAGACTGAACTTGGAATGATCATGGCAACACCTCATTAAAAACCTTGATGTGGAAAACCACTTGGGACAAAACCACATCAAGGGAAAAAGAGTATGCTGCTCATGAATCAGGAGAGTTCTAATCATGAATAGCCACCAGCCCTAGTTTGCCAAAGACATGAGTGCAAACCTTAAGACTAGCAGCCTTGGTGAAGATGTCTGCAAGTTGATCTTCACTCTTTGTGTAACAAGGCAGAATGGTTCCATCTTCAATCTTCTCCCTCACCTTGTGACAATCAATCTCAATGTGTTTTGTCCTCTCATGAAACACTGAGTTGGTTGCAATGTGAATAGCAGCCTGGTTGTCACAATGGAAGGTGATTGGACTTGTTTGCTCTATGCCAAAGTCCTTGAGCAAAGCTTTCAGCCATGTTAACTCGGTTGCAAGCTTCCTCATTGCCCTATATTCAGCTTCAGCACTAGAACAAGATACCACCTTCTGCTTCTTTGTCTTCCAAGTTACCAAGTTGCCTCCAATGAAGGTACAATAGCCGGTTGTTGATCTCCTATCACTCTTATCTCCAGCCCAATCTGCATCACAATAGCCAACAATCTCTGTGCTCTCATTCTTACCCATCCAAATACCTTGTTCAGTTGATCCTTTGAGATATCTGAGTATCCTTTCAATCAAACTCCAATGATACACTGTGGGTGATTGCATATGTTGGCTAACTTGATTCACAGCAAAACACAAGTCTGGTCTTGTGAGAGTGAGGTAGATAAGCTTCCCAACCAGCCTCCTATATAATGAGACATCCTTGAACTTGACTTCATCTGATTTCTCCCCCTTTCTATTGACTTGGTAGCCATCTTCAAGAGGAGTCTTTGCAATCTTGCAATCAAGCATACTTGTTTCTGTCAACAAGTCCTTAACATACTTCCTTTGGGACAGAAACAATCCATCATTGAATCTGCAAACTTCAATGCCCAAGAAGTACTTCAACTCACCAAGGTCCTTGATATCAAAGGAACTGTTGAGAAACGCCTTTGTGGATTGAATCCCATCATTATCACTTCCTGTGATGATCAAATCATCCACATATATCAGAACTACCACCACTCCTTGAGCACTTTGAAGTGTGAACAATGTGTGATCAGATTGAGACTTCTTGAAACCATGGTCCATGAGAGTGTGACTGAGCTTATGGTACCATGCCCTTGGTGATTGCTTCAGACCATAAATTGCCCTTCTCAGCCTCAACACTTCACCATCTTTACACAAGTGCTTCAAACCTGGTGGTGGAGTCATATACACTTCCTCTTCAAGTTCACCTTGTAGAAAGGCATTCTTCACATCCATTTGCCATAGATTCCATGAGAGGTTTGTGGCTAGGCTCAATGTAACTCTTACTGTATGGAGTTTAGCCACTGGTGCAAAGGTGTCTGTATAATCTTCTCCATAGGTTTGAGTAAAGCCCCTTGCCACTAGCCTTGCCTTGTACCTCTCTATGTCTCCATTGCTTTTATACTTGATTGTGAAGACCCATTTAGAGCTGACAGTCTTCTTTCTTTTTGGCAGCTTCTCCACAATCCAAGTGTGGTTCCTTTCCATAGCTTCTTTCTCATCCTTGACTGCATCCATCCAAACCTTGATACCCTCAGCCTCTTCATAAGTCTTAGGAACCTGGTTTAGCTCAATCTTCCCAAGAAATGCCTTGTGACTAGATGGCAGCAAGTCAATAGAACAAGTAGACTGACTAGGATGAGCTACTGCTTGGTTGTTGTAGTAGACTCTTGTCTTCATCCATTCTGATGGATCTTTCTTTTCCCTTGTGCTTCTCCTGAGTTGCTGAACCTGTTGATCAACCACCTCCTCATTACCCACTGCCTCTTGATAAACCATCTCATCCTCATTCATATCCAAGTCCACTTGGTTCTGATCTTGAGGTGGAATGTCTTCTTGAGTTTCAGCCGGTTCATGTGTGTGTGTTGCTGGTTCAGTATCCTCTTGTTGAGCTTCTTGGGTAGTTGTGTCATGCTTCTCTGGCCGTGGGGTATCATTACCCAAGTGATCCAACAAGTACTTCAAACTTGTTGCCAAATCTGAAGGTGATCTTGAGAGGTCCTTCAAACCTTCCCAATCCTTCTTCTCATAGTATCTCTGCCCCTCAATGAACTTAACATCCCTTGAAACATAGGTCCTGTTGTTGCTTGGATCAAAACACTTGTAGCCCTTCTGAGTTGTGGAGTATCCAAGGAACATACACCTTATGCTCTTAGCATCTAGCTTATCCCTTTGATCTCCTGAGATATATACAAAACAAACACAACCAAACACACGTAAGTGTTCAATAAATGGTTTGGCTTTGTTCAATACCTCATATGGTGAAATGTCTTGAAGGATTCTAGTTGGGATCCTGTTGATAAGATAGCATGCTGCTAACACTGCATCTCCCCAAAACCTCTTAGGAACATTGGTGTGGAACATCATAGACCTAGCAACTTCCATGAGATGTCTATTCTTCCTTTCAGCCACACCATTTTGTTGAGGAGTATGGGGACAGCTTGTTTGATGAAGGATCCCACATTTGTTCAAGTGAGCTTTGAATCTTTGGCTTGTATACTCTCCTCCATTATCTGACCTAAACACTTTGATCTTGGCATTAAACTGATTAGTAACATAGTTTTGGAAATTCAAAAATGCATCAAACACCCTATCTTTAGATGGCAGCAATGTTACCCAAGTATATTTTGATTTTTCATCTATGAAGGTCACAAAGTACTTGTTTCTATCTCTAGACAGACAAGGTGAGGTCCAAACATCAGAGTGCACAAGATCAAAACAATGTTCATAGATAGCAGTTGATTTAGGAAAGATAGTTCTACAATGTTTGCCAAGGATACAAGCTTCACAAGTTGAATGATCAAAGCTAACATTAGGCAACATTAAGTTCAAAGCACGAGCATGAGGATGTCCTAGTCTAGCATGCCATAGGACATTTTGATTGAAAGAAAAACAGGATTTAAAAGCTAATGAATCCGAGTTGCTTGGAGAAGTGTCTTCAAGGAGGTAAAGCTCATCTTGTGTACCACCTCTTCCAATAACCTTTCCATTCTTAATATCCTGAAAGCAAACATCATTAGGCCCAAAGATAACATTGCAATTCAAGTCTTTAGTGATCCTCTTAACCGACAGCAAGTTAGACTTAAACTTAGGAACATAGAATGCATCACTTTCCTTGTTAAATAATCTCAACTTTCCTGTACCTATTATTGGAATCCCTTGACCATCAGCTATAGTTACTCTTCCTAGGGCAGGTTTAATGTTCTCCAACAACTTAGCATTACTAATCATATGATGAGAAGCTCCTGAATCTACTACCAACTTATGATCAGTTTTACTAAGCAATTTATGTGAGAATAAAGAGATACCAGAGAGTTTAGAGGCATAAGCCTTGATGAGATCCTCAAGGTCACTCTTCTTGACATACTCAGTGGCTGTGTAAAGTGCAAGCTCCCCTCCTTGAGCTGAAGTGGAGGCTGGTTCATTCACAGCTTCTTGTGAGATGTTTGCATTTGCCCTTGAGTTCTTGAACTTGTCTGGTTTGAGGTGGGGATGAAGGACCCAACACTTATCCTTGGAGTGGCCTTTCCTCTTGCAATGATCACAAAATGGCGCCTTCTTCTCCTCAGTTTTGAAGCCGGCTTTGTTGGCAGTCACCAACTCCCCCTTTCCTCCAAACAAACCAATGTTTCCTTCTTCCTTTTGGAGCCTTGAGCACACCTCTTCAAAATCAGGAAGTGTAGTCTCCCTTAGGATCTTCATGATAGCATCATTGTAAACCGGATTCAAGTTGAGTAGAAGGCCAAAGATCTTGTCTTGCTCCTTTCTCTCAATGAGAACCTTGGGGTTTAAAGTGCTTGGCCTTAGCATCTCAAGTTCAGACCATGCTGAAGAGAACTTCCCAAGATACTTGGTAAAGTCATGGTCTTCTTGTTTCAGCTCATTTATGGCCTTCTTCACCTCATATACTCTGCTCAGATTTGAAACATCTCCATAAATCTTCTTGAGAGTATCCCACAGTGACTTGGCTGTCTCACAATGAGAATAAGCTTCAAGGATGGATGGGTCAAGAGAGTTTTGGAGAAAGCCAAGCACAAGCTGATCTTCTTGAAACCATTTAGCTTCTGCCTTCTTAGTTTCCTCATCCTTCTTTTTGGCTTCATCTTCTTCAGTTGGTGTTTTATCCTCCAAGATGTGTTCCCACAAACCTCTTCCACAAATAGCAGTCTTGATGGTCCTTTGCCATGTCCTATAGTTGATACCTTTGAGCATAACAGGGACAACAGTAGGCCTCAAGCTGGAGCTAAGATGAGTAGAGTCTTCCATGGAGAGTGACTGAAGAGAGTGAGTGAGGACTTGAGTAACCGAGAAGAGTTGGAATCTTGAGTAACCGAGAAGAGTGAGAAGCTTCTAGGGTTTTAAGACCGAGAAGCAACTAATAACCGAGAGACTGATGCTTGGTGCAAGACTTAGGGTTTAGGACAGAGAGTAAGAGTGATGAACAGGTGAGGAACCGTGAGAGATTTAGAAGGAACTGTGAGAGATTTAGGACAGAGAATTTTCGGACAGAGAATGATGAGCTGAAGATTAATGATCTTAAGAGTGAGAGAATGGTGAAATGAAGAGAGAATCAAAGAAAGTAGAGATCTTGCTCTGATACCATGATAGATTTAGAGTGTTAGAACATTAGGGTTCATGCTAAAGAAGAGAGAGTATGCGCAGAAGTAAAGAGAGAGAGAATGAGGTTCATAAACCCTTAGTTTCATTTCTGGTCATACATAGCCTTTTATATGGGATACATCAGCCAATGTTTAACCTAAACAAGTAAAAGACAAATGCACAAGAATACAAGGAGGACTGAGGCGTGGCAGAGGAGAGAGAGAGAGTGGGGGACCACAACACCAACGGCTCTCTCTCTTAAACCCTAACGGCTCTCTTCCATCTTGTTTAATCCGGGACTTGTGCATTCACTTAGTTGGCGCCTTAGGTCTTGATCAGATGTCCCCAACTTTGCACATTATCAAATGTGCAAGACTTGTGCATTTTATGATAATACACAAGCTTAACACATTTGTCTAATCATGATCAATAGCATCTCATTATACCTTTATAAGCATACAAAAACTTACTTATAGTTGTCTTACCTCACCTAAATCCTCCAATCCATGGCATGTATGTTTCAAAAAGTTTTGTTTATAAAGTTTTATTTAGGATTCTCATAGGACCTTTTATAAGATCAAAGTTTCTTTCCGAGTCTTTTAGAACGGTTACTTAGGGGTGATTCAAAGGAACATAAACTTGTATAACATGCTTCTCATTATACCTTTATGAGCATTGAAAAACATACTTATAGTTGTCTTACCTCACCTAAATCCTCCAATCCATGACATGTATGTTTCAAAAAGTTTTGGTTAAAAAGCTTTATTTAGGATTCTCATAGGACCTTTTAGAAGATCAAAGTTTCTTTCTAGACTTTTAGAACAGTTACTTAGGGATGATTCAAAGGAACATAAACTTGTATAACATGCTTCTCATTATAACTTTATGAGCATACAAAAACTTACTTATAGTTTTCTTACCTCACCTAAATCCTCCAATCCATGACATGTATGTTTCAAAAAGTTTTGGTTAAAAAGTTTTATTTAGGATTCTCATAGGACCTTTTAGAAGATCAAAGTTTCTTTCCCAGTCTTTTAGAACGGTTACTTAGGGGTGATTCAAAGGAACATAAACTTGTATAACATGCATCTCATTATACCTTTATGAGCATACAAAAACTTACTTATAGTTGTCTTACCTCACCTAAATCCTCCAATCAATGACATGTATGGTTCAAAAAGTTTTGGTTAAAAAGTTTTATTTATGATTCTCATAGGACCTTTTAGAAGATCAAAGTTTCTTTCTAGACTTTTAGAACAGTTACTTAGGGGTGATTCAAAGGAACATAAACTTGTATAACATGCTTCTCATTATACCTTTATGAGCATACAAAAACTTACTTATAGTTGTCTTACCTCACCTAAATCCTCCAATCCATGACATGTATGTTTCAAAAAGTTTTGGTTAAAAAGTTTTATTTATGATTCTCATAGGACCTTTTAGAATATCAAAGTTTCTTTCCCAGTCTTTTAGAACGGTTACTTAGGGGTGATTCAAAGGAACATAAACTTGTATAACATGCATCTCATTATACCTTTATGAGCATACAAAAACTTACTTATAGTTGTCTTACCTCACCTAAATCCTCCAATCAATGACATGTATGGTTCAAAAAGTTTTGGTTAAAAAGTTTTATTTATGATTCTCATAGGACCTTTTAGAATATCAAAGTTTCTTTCCCAGTTTTTTAGAACGGTTACTTAGGGGTGATTCAAAGGAACATAAACTTGTATAACATGCATCTCATTATACCTTTATAAGCATACAAAAACTTACTTATAGTTGTCTTACCTCACCTAAATCCTCCAATCCATGACATGTATGTTTCAAAAAGTTTTGTTTAAAAAGTTTTATTTAGGATTCTCATATGACCTTTTAGAAGATCAAAGTTTCTTTCCCAGTCTTTAGAACGGTTACTTAGGGGTGATTCAAAGGAACATAAACTTGTATAACATGCTTTTCATTATACCTTTATGAGCATACAAACACTTACTTATAGTTGTCTTACCTCACCTAAATCCTCCAATCAATGACATGTATGGTTCAAAAAGTTTTGTTTAAAAAGTTTTATTTAGGATTCTCATAGGACCTTTTAGAAGATCAAAGTTTCTTTCTAGACTTTTAGAACAGTTACTTAGGGGTGATTCAAAGGAACATAAACTTGTATAACATGCTTCTCATTATACCTTTATGAGCATACAAAAACTTACTTATAGTTGTCTTACCTCACCTAAATCCTCCAATCCATGACATGTATGTTTCAAAAAATTTTGGTTAAAAAGTTTTATTTATGATTCTCATAGGACCTTTTAGAATATCTAAGTTTCTTTCCCAGTCTTTTAGAACGGTTACTTAGGGGTGATTCAAAGGAACATAAACTTGTATAACATGCATCTCATTATACCTTTATAAGCATACAAAAACTTACTTATAGTTGTCTTACCTCACCTAAATCCTCCAATCCATGGCATGTAAGTTTCAAAAAGTTTTGTTTATAAAGTTTTATTTAGGATTCTCATAGGACCTTTTATAAGATCAAAGTTTCTTTCCGAGTCTTTTAGAACGGTTACTTAGGGGTGATTCAAAGGAACATAAACTTGTATAACATGCTTCTCATTATACCTTTATGAGCATTGAAAAACATACTTATAGTTGTCTTACCTCACCTAAATCCTCCAATCCATGACATGTATGTTTCAAAAAGTTTTGGTTAAAAAGCTTTATTTAGGATTCTCATAGGACCTTTTAGAAGATCAAAGTTTCTTTCTAGACTTTTAGAACAGTTACTTAGGGATGATTCAAAGGAACATAAACTTGTATAACATGCTTCTCATTATAACTTTATGAGCATACAAAAACTTACTTATAGTTGTCTTACCTCACCTAAATCCTCCAATCCATGACATGTATGTTTCAAAAAGTTTTGGTTAAAAAGTTTTATTTAGGATTCTCATAGGACCTTTTAGAAGATCAAAGTTTCTTTCCCAGTCTTTTAGAACGGTTACTTAGGGGTGATTCAAAGGAACATAAACTTGTATAACATGCATCTCATTATACCTTTATGAGCATACAAAAACTTACTTATAGTTGTCTTACCTCACCTAAATCCTCCAATCAATGACATGTATGGTTCAAAAAGTTTTGGTTAAAAAGTTTTATTTATGATTCTCATAGGACCTTTTAGAAGATCAAAGTTTCTTTCTAGACTTTTAGAACAATTACTTAGGGGTGATTCAAAGGAACATAAACTTGTATAACATGCTTCTCATTATACCTTTATGAGCATACAAAAACTTACTTATAGTTGTCTTACCTCACCTAAATCCTCCAATCCATGACATGTATGTTTCAAAAAGTTTTGGTTAAAAAGTTTTATTTATGATTCTCATAGGACCTTTTAGAATATCAAAGTTTCTTTCCCAGTCTTTTAGAACGGTTACTTAGGGGTGATTCAAAGGAACATAAACTTGTATAACATGCATCTCATTATACCTTTATGAGCATACAAAAACTTACTTATAGTTGTCTTACCTCACCTAAATCCTCCAATCAATGACATGTATGGTTCAAAAAGTTTTGGTTAAAAAGTTTTATTTATGATTCTCATAGGACCTTTTAGTGTTAGAATTTCAGAAGCATCCATGAGGAAGCTCTGATCATCTAGTTTGGTTCATGAGACATTCATAAGAAGCTCTGAACCATAACTCAACACAAGAACAGAAACAGATTAAAGAAGAGTAATGCAACCGGTTCTGCTCAAACAAAAGACAACTAGTTTGTACTTAAGAAAGCCATTAATCTAGTTGTATAAAAGGAGTCCTTAGCTATATGAAAACAATTCCAAGAGCTTAACATCTCACCAAGGAGAGTCTACTCATAACATGGAAGAGAATCAGTAATTAGCTTAAGGAACAACTAAGAGAAGCTAAAGAACAACTATGAATGATTCTCTCATCATACTTGGACTAACTATGGAAGAGTTATCCAAGCATGATAAGAGGCTGCCTTAAGCAGCCATAACCGTGGCTCTTTATGGTCTACATTGTGTATAAACTTGTATAAACAATGAAGACAAAGAGCAGAACTTGTTACAAGAAGAAGAGAGAAAGAGATAAGAGTTTGTTGTATCAAATGAGTTCTGATTTTTATAAAGTGAATTAGCAAAGCTTACAATGGTCGTGTGTGGCCTTTATATAGGCATACAATTAGGTTAAAATCATAAACTAAGACTTTGAATCACAGCCATTGATTTAATGGAGGGAAAACTAAGTTTGAATGAATGGCTGGATCTTGTCCTCTTGTTCAGATCCGAATTGGGTGTGTTCACACCTTGATAGTGACTTGTCTTAGCCACTTGCTTCTGGAGAGAGAGAGTGCACACTCCCAAGGGTGAGTGTGACTTGTCCTTGTAACCACTTTCCTCCTTAAACGCACATGTGACTCTTCTTGAGTCTGATTCTTGACAGACTTCTGTTTGGCCCCAACTTTGCACATTCTTGGTTGTCTGAATATATAAGTGTCCCAACTTTGCACTTCAACACTTGGCCCTGACTTTGCACATGATGATCTTGCCCCAACTTTGCACATTGATCATTTGTCTGTGTCTGTGTCTGTGTGCCCCAACTTTGCACATCTTGATAGTTGCCTTTGTTGCTCACTTAAGCATTGCTTTGCTTGCTTGTTCTCAACACCAAGGCTTCTTCAAGGAATGAGGCTCGGCTTTGTCTTCATGACTTCAGCCTCTCCTCCTCCATTTCATCATCCTCTCTAATATTTAGAATATCAAAGTTTCTTTCCCAGTTTTTTAGAACGGTTACTTAGGGGTGATTCAAAGGAACATAAACTTGTATAACATGCATCTCATTATACCTTTATAAGCATACAAAAACTTACTTATAGTTGTCTTACCTCACCTAAATCCTCCAATCCATGACATGTATGTTTCAAAAAGTTTTGTTTAAAAAGTTTTATTTAGGATTCTCATATGACCTTTTAGAAGATCAAAGTTTCTTTCCCAGTCTTTAGAACGGTTACTTAGGGGTGATTCAAAGGAACATAAACTTGTATAACATGCTTTTCATTATACCTTTATGAGCATACAAACACTTACTTATAGTTGTCTTACCTCACCTAAATCCTCCAATCAATGACATGTATGGTTCAAAAAGTTTTGTTTAAAAAGTTTTATTTAGGATTCTCATAGGACCTTTTAGAAGATCAAAGTTTCTTTCTAGACTTTTAGAACAGTTACTTAGGGGTGATTCAAAGGAACATAAACTTGTATAACATGCTTCTCATTATACCTTTATGAGCATACAAAAACTTACTTATAGTTATCTTACCTCACCTAAATCCTCCAATCCATGACATGTATGTTTCAAAAAATTTTGGTTAAAAAGTTTTATTTATGATTCTCATAGGACCTTTTAGAATATCTAAGTTTCTTTCCCAGTCTTTTAGAACGGTTACTTAGGGGTGATTCAAAGGAACATAAACTTGTATAACATGCATCTCATTATACCTTTATAAGCATACAAAAACTTACTTATAGTTGTCTTACCTCACCTAAATCCTCCAATCCATGACATGTATGTTTCAAAAAGTTTTGGTTAAAAAGTTTTATTTATGATTCTCATAGGACCTTTTAGAAGATCAAAGTTTCTTTCCCAGTCTTTAGAACGGTTACTTAGGGGTGATTCAAAGGAACATAAACTTGTATAACATGCATCTCATTATACCTTTATGAGCATACAAAAACTTACTTATAGTTGTCTTACCTCACCTAAATCCTCCAATCAATGACATGTATGGTTTAAAAAGTTTTGTTTAAAAAGTTTTATTTAGGATTCTCTTAGGACCTTTTAGAAGATCAAAGTTTCTTTCTAGACTTTTAGAACAGTTACTTAGGGGTGATTCAAAGGAACATAAACTTGTATAACATGCTTCTCATTATACCTTTATGAGCATACAAAAACTTACTTATAGTTGTCTTACCTCACCTAAATCCTCCAATCCATGACATGTATGTTTCAAAAAGTTTTGGTTAAAAAGTTTTATTTATGATTCTCATAGGACCTTTTAGAATATCAAAGTTTCTTTCCCAGTCTTTTAGAACGGTTACTTAGGGGTGATTCAAAGGAACATAAACTTGTATAACATGCATCTCATTATACCTTTATAAGCATACAAAAACTTACTTATAGTTGTCTTACCTCACCTAAATCCTCCAATCCATGGCATGTATGTTTCAAAAAGTTTTGTTTAAAAAGTTTTATTTAGGATTCTCATATGACCTTTTAGAAGATCAAAGTTTCTTTCCCAGTCTTTAGAACGGTTACTTAGGGGTGATTCAAAGGAACATAAACTTGTATAACATGCTTCTCATTATACCTTTATGAGCATACAAAAACTTACTTATAGTTGTCTTACCTCACCTAAATCCTCCAATCAATGACATGTATGGTTCAAAAAGTTTTGGTTAAAAGTTTTATTTAGGATTCTCATAGGACCTTTTAGAAGATCAAAGTTTCTTTCGAGTCTTTTAGAACAGTTACTTAGGGGTGATTCAAACGAGCATAAAGTTGTATAACATGCTTCTCATTATACCTTTATGAGGATACAAAAACTTACTTATAGCTGTCTTACATCACCTAAATCCTCCAATCCATGACATGTATGTTTCAAAAAGTTTTGTTTAAAAAGTTTTATTTATGATTCTCATAGGACCTTTTAGAAGATCAAAGTTTCTTTCTAGACTTTTAGAACAGTTACTTAGGGGTGATTCAAAGGAACATAAACTTGTATAACATGCTTCTCATTATACCTTTATGAGCATACAAAAACTTACTTATAGTTGTCTTACCTCACCTAAATCCTCCAATCAATGACATGTATGGTTCAAAAAGTTTTGGTTAAAAAGTTTTATTTATGATTCTCATAGGACCTTTTAGAAGATCAAAGTTTCTTTCTAGACTTTTAGAACAGTTACTTAGGGGTGATTCAAAGGAACATAAACTTGTATAACATGCTTCTCATTATACCTTTATGAGCATACAAAAACTTACTTATAGTTGTCTTACCTCACCTAAATCCTCCAATCCATGACATGTATGTTTCAAAAAGTTTTGGTTAAAAAGTTTTATTTATGATTCTCATAGGACCTTTTAGAATATCAAAGTTTCTTTCCCAGTTTTTTAGAACGGTTACTTAGGGGTGATTCAAAGGAACATAAACTTGTATAACATGCTTTTCATTATACCTTTATGAGCATACAAAAACTTACTTATAGTTGTCTTAACTCACCTAAATCCTCCAATCCATGACATGTATGTTTCAAAAAGTTTTGGTTAAAAAGTTTTATTTATGATTCTCATAGGACCTTTTAGAAGATCAAAGTTTCTTTCCCAGTCTTTAGAACGGTTACTTAGGGGTGATTCAAAGGAACATAAACTTGTATAACATGCATCTCATTATACCTTTATGAGCATACAAAAACTTACTTATAGTTGTCTTACCTCACCTAAATCCTCCAATCCATGACATGTATGGTTCAAAAAGTTTTGTTTAAAAAGTTTTATTTAGGATTCTCATAGGACCTTTTAGAAGATCAAAGTTTCTTTCTAGACTTTTAGAACAGTTACTTAGGGGTGATTCAAAGGAACATAAACTTGTATAACATGCTTCTCATTATACCTTTATGAGCATACAAAAACTTACTTATAGTTGTCTTACCTCACCTAAATCCTCCAATCCATGACATGTATGGTTCAAAAAGTTTTGTTTAAAAAGTTTTATTTAGGATTCTCATAGGACCTTTTAGAAGATCAAAGTTTCTTTCTAGACTTTTAGAACAGTTACTTAGGGGTGATTCAAAGGAACATAAACTTGTATAACATGCTTCTCATTATACCTTTATGAGCATACAAAAACTTACTTATAGTTGTCTTACCTCACCTAAATCCTCCAATCAATGATATGTATGGTTCAAAAAGTTTTGGTTAAAAAGTTTTATTTATGATTCTCATAGGACCTTTTAGAATATCAAAGTTTCTTTCCCAGTTTTTTAGAACGGTTACTTAGGGGTGATTCAAAGGAGCATAAACTTGTATAACATGCATCTCATTATACCTTTATAAGTATACAAAAACTTACTTATAGTTGTCTTACCTCACCTAAATCCTCCAATCCATGACATGTATGTTTCAAAAAGTTTTGGTTAAAAATTTTTATTTAGGATTTTTATAGGACCTTTTAGAAGATCAAAGTTTCTTTCCCGGTCTTTTAGAACGGTTACTTAGGGGTGATTCAAAGGAACATAAACTTATATAACATGCTTCTCATTATACCTTTATGAGCATACAAAACCTTACATATAGTTGTCTTACATCACCTAAATCCTCCAATCCATGACATGTATGTTTCAAAAAGTTTTGGTTAAAAAGTTTTATTTAGGATTCTCATAGGACCTTTTAGAAGATCAAAGTTTCTTTCTAGACTTTTAGAACAGTTACTAGGGGTGATTCAAAGGAACATAAACTTGTATAACATGCATCTCATTATACCTTTATAAGCATACAAAAACTTACTTATAGTTGTCTTACCTCACCTAAATCCTCCAATCCATGACATGTATGTTTCAAAAAGTTTTGTTTAAAAAGTTTTATTTAGGATTCTCATATGACCTTTTAGAAGATCAAAGTTTCTTTCCCAGTCTTTAGAACGGTTACTTAGGGGTGATTCAAAGGAACATAAACTTGTATAACATGCTTTTCATTATACCTTTATGAGCATACAAACACTTACTTATAGTTGTCTTACCTCACCTAAATCCTCCAATCAATGACATGTATGGTTCAAAAAGTTTTGTTTAAAAAGTTTTATTTAGGATTCTCATAGGACCTTTTAGAAGATCAAAGTTTCTTTCTAGACTTTTAGAACAGTTACTTAGGGGTGATTCAAAGGAACATAAACTTGTATAACATGCTTCTCATTATACCTTTATGAGCATACAAAAACTTACTTATAGTTGTCTTACCTCACCTAAATCCTCCAATCCATGACATGTATGGTTCAAAAAGTTTTGTTTAAAAAGTTTTATTTAGGATTCTCATAGGACCTTTTAGAAGATCAAAGTTTCTTTCTAGACTTTTAGAACAGTTACTTAGGGGTGATTCAAAGGAACATAAACTTGTATAACATGCTTCTCATTATACCTTTATGAGCATACAAAAACTTACTTATAGTTGTCTTACCTCACCTAAATCCTCCAATCAATGACATGTATGGTTCAAAAAGTTTTGGTTAAAAAGTTTTATTTATGATTCTCATAGGACCTTTTAGAAGATCAAAGTTTCTTTCTAGACTTTTAGAACAGTTACTTAGGGGTGATTCAAAGGAACATAAACTTGTATAACATGCTTCTCATTATACCTTTATGAGCATACAAAAACTTACTTATAGTTGTCTTACCTCACCTAAATCCTCCAATCCATGACATGTATGTTTCAAAAAGTTTTGGTTAAAAAGTTTTATTTATGATTCTCATAGGACCTTTTAGAATATCAAAGTTTCTTTCCCAGTTTTTTAGAACGGTTACTTAGGGGTGATTCAAAGGAACATAAACTTGTATAACATGCTTTTCATTATACCTTTATGAGCATACAAAAACTTACTTATAGTTGTCTTAACTCACCTAAATCCTCCAATCCATGACATGTATGTTTCAAAAAGTTTTGGTTAAAAAGTTTTATTTATGATTCTCATAGGACCTTTTAGAAGATCAAAGTTTCTTTCCCAGTCTTTAGAACGGTTACTTAGGGGTGATTCAAAGGAACATAAACTTGTATAACATGCATCTCATTATACCTTTATGAGCATACAAAAACTTACTTATAGTTGTCTTACCTCACCTAAATCCTCCAATCCATGACATGTATGGTTCAAAAAGTTTTGTTTAAAAAGTTTTATTTAGGATTCTCATAGGACCTTTTAGAAGATCAAAGTTTCTTTCTAGACTTTTAGAACAGTTACTTAGGGGTGATTCAAAGGAACATAAACTTGTATAACATGCTTCTCATTATACCTTTATGAGCATACAAAAACTTACTTATAGTTGTCTTACCTCACCTAAATCCTCCAATCCATGACATGTATGGTTCAAAAAGTTTTGTTTAAAAAGTTTTATTTAGGATTCTCATAGGACCTTTTAGAAGATCAAAGTTTCTTTCTAGACTTTTAGAACAGTTACTTAGGGGTGATTCAAAGGAACATAAACTTGTATAACATGCTTCTCATTATACCTTTATGAGCATACAAAAACTTACTTATAGTTGTCTTACCTCACCTAAATCCTCCAATCCATGACATGTATGGTTCAAAAAGTTTTGTTTAAAAAGTTTTATTTAGGATTCTCATAGGACCTTTTAGAAGATCAAAGTTTCTTTCTAGACTTTTAGAACAGTTACTTAGGGGTGATTCAAAGGAACATAAACTTGTATAACATGCTTCTCATTATACCTTTATGAGCATACAAAAACTTACTTATAGTTGTCTTACCTCACCTAAATCCTCCAATCAATGACATGTATGGTTCAAAAAGTTTTGGTTAAAAAGTTTTATTTATGATTCTCATAGGACCTTTTAGAAGATCAAAGTTTCTTTCTAGACTTTTAGAACAGTTACTTAGGGGTGATTCAAAGGAACATAAACTTGTATAACATGCTTCTCATTATACCTTTATGAGCATACAAAAACTTACTTATAGTTGTCTTACCTCACCTAAATCCTCCAATCCATGACATGTATGGTTCAAAAAGTTTTGTTTAAAAAGTTTTATTTAGGATTCTCATAGGACCTTTTAGAAGATCAAAGTTTCTTTCTAGACTTTTAGAACAGTTACTTAGGGGTGATTCAAAGGAACATAAACTTGTATAACATGCTTCTCATTATACCTTTATGAGCATACAAAAACTTACTTATAGTTGTCTTACCTCACCTAAATCCTCCAATCAATGATATGTATGGTTCAAAAAGTTTTGGTTAAAAAGTTTTATTTATGATTCTCATAGGACCTTTTAGAATATCAAAGTTTCTTTCCCAGTTTTTTAGAACGGTTACTTAGGGGTGATTCAAAGGAGCATAAACTTGTATAACATGCATCTCATTATACCTTTATAAGTATACAAAAACTTACTTATAGTTGTCTTACCTCACCTAAATCCTCCAATCCATGACATGTATGTTTCAAAAAGTTTTGGTTAAAAATTTTTATTTAGGATTTTTATAGGACCTTTTAGAAGATCAAAGTTTCTTTCCCGGTCTTTTAGAACGGTTACTTAGGGGTGATTCAAAGGAACATAAACTTATATAACATGCTTCTCATTATACCTTTATGAGCATACAAAACCTTACATATAGTTGTCTTACATCACCTAAATCCTCCAATCCATGACATGTATGTTTCAAAAAGTTTTGGTTAAAAAGTTTTATTTAGGATTCTCATAGGACCTTTTAGAAGATCAAAGTTTCTTTCTAGACTTTTAGAACAGTTACTAGGGGTGATTCAAAGGAACATAAACTTGTATAACATGCATCTCATTATACCTTTATAAGCATACAAAAACTTACTTATAGTTGTCTTACCTCACCTAAATCCTCCAATCCATGACATGTATGTTTCAAAAAGTTTTGTTTAAAAAGTTTTATTTAGGATTCTCATATGACCTTTTAGAAGATCAAAGTTTCTTTCCCAGTCTTTAGAACGGTTACTTAGGGGTGATTCAAAGGAACATAAACTTGTATAACATGCTTTTCATTATACCTTTATGAGCATACAAACACTTACTTATAGTTGTCTTACCTCACCTAAATCCTCCAATCAATGACATGTATGGTTCAAAAAGTTTTGTTTAAAAAGTTTTATTTAGGATTCTCATAGGACCTTTTAGAAGATCAAAGTTTCTTTCTAGACTTTTAGAACAGTTACTTAGGGGTGATTCAAAGGAACATAAACTTGTATAACATGCTTCTCATTATACCTTTATGAGCATACAAAAACTTACTTATAGTTGTCTTACCTCACCTAAATCCTCCAATCCATGACATGTATGGTTCAAAAAGTTTTGTTTAAAAAGTTTTATTTAGGATTCTCATAGGACCTTTTAGAAGATCAAAGTTTCTTTCTAGACTTTTAGAACAGTTACTTAGGGGTGATTCAAAGGAACATAAACTTGTATAACATGCTTCTCATTATACCTTTATGAGCATACAAAAACTTACTTATAGTTGTCTTACCTCACCTAAATCCTCCAATCAATGACATGTATGGTTCAAAAAGTTTTGGTTAAAAAGTTTTATTTATGATTCTCATAGGACCTTTTAGAAGATCAAAGTTTCTTTCTAGACTTTTAGAACAGTTACTTAGGGGTGATTCAAAGGAACATAAACTTGTATAACATGCTTCTCATTATACCTTTATGAGCATACAAAAACTTACTTATAGTTGTCTTACCTCACCTAAATCCTCCAATCCATGACATGTATGTTTCAAAAAGTTTTGGTTAAAAAGTTTTATTTATGATTCTCATAGGACCTTTTAGAATATCAAAGTTTCTTTCCCAGTTTTTTAGAACGGTTACTTAGGGGTGATTCAAAGGAACATAAACTTGTATAACATGCTTTTCATTATACCTTTATGAGCATACAAAAACTTACTTATAGTTGTCTTAACTCACCTAAATCCTCCAATCCATGACATGTATGTTTCAAAAAGTTTTGGTTAAAAAGTTTTATTTATGATTCTCATAGGACCTTTTAGAAGATCAAAGTTTCTTTCTAGACTTTTAGAACAGTTACTTAGGGGTGATTCAAAGGAACATAAACTTGTATAACATGCTTCTCATTATACCTTTATGAGCATACAAAAACTTACTTATAGTTGTCTTACCTCACCTAAATCCTCCAATCCATGACATGTATGTTTCAAAAAGTTTTGGTTAAAAAGTTTTATTTAGGATTCTCATAGGACCTTTTAGAAGATCAAAGTTTCTTTCCCAGTCTTTAGAACGGTTACTTAGGGGTGATTCAAAGGAACATAAACTTGTATAACATGCTTCTCATTATACCTTTATGAGCATACAAAAACTTACTTATAGTTGTCTTACCTCACCTAAATCCTCCAATCCATGACATGTATGGTTCAAAAAGTTTTGTTTAAAAAGTTTTATTTAGGATTCTCATAGGACCTTTTAGAAGATCAAAGTTTCTTTCTAGACTTTTAGAACAGTTACTTAGGGGTGATTCAAAGGAACATAAACTTGTATAACATGCTTCTCATTATACCTTTATGAGCATACAAAAACTTACTTATAGTTGTCTTACCTCACCTAAATCCTCCAATCAATGACATGTATGGTTCAAAAAGTTTTGGTTAAAAAGTTTTATTTATGATTCTCATAGGACCTTTTAGAAGATCAAAGTTTCTTTCTAGACTTTTAGAACAGTTACTTAGGGGTGATTCAAAGGAACATAAACTTGTATAACATGCTTCTCATTATACCTTTATGAGCATACAAAAACTTACTTATAGTTGTCTTACCTCACCTAAATCCTCCAATCCATGACATGTATGTTTCAAAAAGTTTTGGTTAAAAAGTTTTATTTATGATTCTCATAGGACCTTTTAGAATATCAAAGTTTCTTTCCCAGTTTTTTAGAACGGTTACTTAGGGGTGATTCAAAGGAACATAAACTTGTATAACATGCTTTTCATTATACCTTTATGAGCATACAAAAACTTACTTATAGTTGTCTTAACTCACCTAAATCCTCCAATCCATGACATGTATGTTTCAAAAAGTTTTGGTTAAAAAGTTTTATTTATGATTCTCATAGGACCTTTTAGAAGATCAAAGTTTCTTTCTAGACTTTTAGAACAGTTACTTAGGGGTGATTCAAAGGAACATAAACTTGTATAACATGCTTCTCATTATACCTTTATGAGCATACAAAAACTTACTTATAGTTGTCTTACCTCACCTAAATCCTCCAATCCATGACATGTATGTTTCAAAAAGTTTTGGTTAAAAAGTTTTATTTATGATTCTCATAGGACCTTTTAGAATATCAAAGTTTCTTTCCCAGTTTTTTAGAACGGTTACTTAGGGGTGATTCAAAGGAGCATAAACTTGTATAACATGCATCTCATTATACCTTTATAAGTATACAAAAACTTACTTATAGTTGTCTTACCTCACCTAAATCCTCCAATCCATGACATGTATGTTTCAAAAAGTTTTGGTTAAAAATTTTTATTTAGGATTTTTATAGGACCTTTTAGAAGATCAAAGTTTCTTTCCCGGTCTTTTAGAACGGTTACTTAGGGGTGATTCAAAGGAACATAAACTTATATAACATGCTTCTCATTATACCTTTATGAGCATACAAAACCTTACATATAGTTGTCTTACATCACCTAAATCCTCCAATCCATGACATGTATGTTTCAAAAAGTTTTGGTTAAAAAGTTTTATTTAGGATTCTCATAGGACCTTTTAGAAGATCAAAGTTTCTTTCTAGACTTTTAGAACAGTTACTAGGGGTGATTCAAAGGAACATAAACTTGTATAACATGCATCTCATTATACCTTTATAAGCATACAAAAACTTACTTATAGTTGTCTTACCTCACCTAAATCCTCCAATCCATGACATGTATGTTTCAAAAAGTTTTGTTTAAAAAGTTTTATTTAGGATTCTCATATGACCTTTTAGAAGATCAAAGTTTCTTTCCCAGTCTTTAGAACGGTTACTTAGGGGTGATTCAAAGGAACATAAACTTGTATAACATGCTTTTCATTATACCTTTATGAGCATACAAACACTTACTTATAGTTGTCTTACCTCACCTAAATCCTCCAATCAATGACATGTATGGTTCAAAAAGTTTTGTTTAAAAAGTTTTATTTAGGATTCTCATAGGACCTTTTAGAAGATCAAAGTTTCTTTCTAGACTTTTAGAACAGTTACTTAGGGGTGATTCAAAGGAACATAAACTTGTATAACATGCTTCTCATTATACCTTTATGAGCATACAAAAACTTACTTATAGTTGTCTTACCTCACCTAAATCCTCCAATCCATGACATGTATGGTTCAAAAAGTTTTGTTTAAAAAGTTTTATTTAGGATTCTCATAGGACCTTTTAGAAGATCAAAGTTTCTTTCTAGACTTTTAGAACAGTTACTTAGGGGTGATTCAAAGGAACATAAACTTGTATAACATGCTTCTCATTATACCTTTATGAGCATACAAAAACTTACTTATAGTTGTCTTACCTCACCTAAATCCTCCAATCAATGACATGTATGGTTCAAAAAGTTTTGGTTAAAAAGTTTTATTTATGATTCTCATAGGACCTTTTAGAAGATCAAAGTTTCTTTCTAGACTTTTAGAACAGTTACTTAGGGGTGATTCAAAGGAACATAAACTTGTATAACATGCTTCTCATTATACCTTTATGAGCATACAAAAACTTACTTATAGTTGTCTTACCTCACCTAAATCCTCCAATCCATGACATGTATGTTTCAAAAAGTTTTGGTTAAAAAGTTTTATTTATGATTCTCATAGGACCTTTTAGAATATCAAAGTTTCTTTCCCAGTTTTTTAGAACGGTTACTTAGGGGTGATTCAAAGGAACATAAACTTGTATAACATGCTTTTCATTATACCTTTATGAGCATACAAAAACTTACTTATAGTTGTCTTAACTCACCTAAATCCTCCAATCCATGACATGTATGTTTCAAAAAGTTTTGGTTAAAAAGTTTTATTTATGATTCTCATAGGACCTTTTAGAAGATCAAAGTTTCTTTCTAGACTTTTAGAACAGTTACTTAGGGGTGATTCAAAGGAACATAAACTTGTATAACATGCTTCTCATTATACCTTTATGAGCATACAAAAACTTACTTATAGTTGTCTTACCTCACCTAAATCCTCCAATCAATGATATGTATGGTTCAAAAAGTTTTGGTTAAAAAGTTTTATTTATGATTCTCATAGGACCTTTTAGAATATCAAAGTTTCTTTCCCAGTTTTTTAGAACGGTTACTTAGGGGTGATTCAAAGGAGCATAAACTTGTATAACATGCATCTCATTATACCTTTATAAGTATACAAAAACTTACTTATAGTTGTCTTACCTCACCTAAATCCTCCAATCCATGACATGTATGTTTCAAAAAGTTTTGGTTAAAAATTTTTATTTAGGATTTTTATAGGACCTTTTAGAAGATCAAAGTTTCTTTCCCGGTCTTTTAGAACGGTTACTTAGGGGTGATTCAAAGGAACATAAACTTATATAACATGCTTCTCATTATACCTTTATGAGCATACAAAACCTTACATATAGTTGTCTTACATCACCTAAATCCTCCAATCCATGACATGTATGTTTCAAAAAGTTTTGGTTAAAAAGTTTTATTTAGGATTCTCATAGGACCTTTTAGAAGATCAAAGTTTCTTTCTAGACTTTTAGAACAGTTACTAGGGGTGATTCAAAGGAACATAAACTTGTATAACATGCATCTCATTATACCTTTATAAGCATACAAAAACTTACTTATAGTTGTCTTACCTCACCTAAATCCTCCAATCCATGACATGTATGTTTCAAAAAGTTTTGTTTAAAAAGTTTTATTTAGGATTCTCATATGACCTTTTAGAAGATCAAAGTTTCTTTCCCAGTCTTTAGAACGGTTACTTAGGGGTGATTCAAAGGAACATAAACTTGTATAACATGCTTTTCATTATACCTTTATGAGCATACAAACACTTACTTATAGTTGTCTTACCTCACCTAAATCCTCCAATCAATGACATGTATGGTTCAAAAAGTTTTGTTTAAAAAGTTTTATTTAGGATTCTCATAGGACCTTTTAGAAGATCAAAGTTTCTTTCTAGACTTTTAGAACAGTTACTTAGGGGTGATTCAAAGGAACATAAACTTGTATAACATGCTTCTCATTATACCTTTATGAGCATACAAAAACTTACTTATAGTTGTCTTACCTCACCTAAATCCTCCAATCCATGACATGTATGGTTCAAAAAGTTTTGTTTAAAAAGTTTTATTTAGGATTCTCATAGGACCTTTTAGAAGATCAAAGTTTCTTTCTAGACTTTTAGAACAGTTACTTAGGGGTGATTCAAAGGAACATAAACTTGTATAACATGCTTCTCATTATACCTTTATGAGCATACAAAAACTTACTTATAGTTGTCTTACCTCACCTAAATCCTCCAATCAATGACATGTATGGTTCAAAAAGTTTTGGTTAAAAAGTTTTATTTATGATTCTCATAGGACCTTTTAGAAGATCAAAGTTTCTTTCTAGACTTTTAGAACAGTTACTTAGGGGTGATTCAAAGGAACATAAACTTGTATAACATGCTTCTCATTATACCTTTATGAGCATACAAAAACTTACTTATAGTTGTCTTACCTCACCTAAATCCTCCAATCCATGACATGTATGTTTCAAAAAGTTTTGGTTAAAAAGTTTTATTTATGATTCTCATAGGACCTTTTAGAATATCAAAGTTTCTTTCCCAGTTTTTTAGAACGGTTACTTAGGGGTGATTCAAAGGAACATAAACTTGTATAACATGCTTTTCATTATACCTTTATGAGCATACAAAAACTTACTTATAGTTGTCTTAACTCACCTAAATCCTCCAATCCATGACATGTATGTTTCAAAAAGTTTTGGTTAAAAAGTTTTATTTATGATTCTCATAGGACCTTTTAGAAGATCAAAGTTTCTTTCCCAGTCTTTAGAACGGTTACTTAGGGGTGATTCAAAGGAACATAAACTTGTATAACATGCATCTCATTATACCTTTATGAGCATACAAAAACTTACTTATAGTTGTCTTACCTCACCTAAATCCTCCAATCCATGACATGTATGGTTCAAAAAGTTTTGTTTAAAAAGTTTTATTTAGGATTCTCATAGGACCTTTTAGAAGATCAAAGTTTCTTTCTAGACTTTTAGAACAGTTACTTAGGGGTGATTCAAAGGAACATAAACTTGTATAACATGCTTCTCATTATACCTTTATGAGCATACAAAAACTTACTTATAGTTGTCTTACCTCACCTAAATCCTCCAATCCATGACATGTATGGTTCAAAAAGTTTTGTTTAAAAAGTTTTATTTAGGATTCTCATAGGACCTTTTAGAAGATCAAAGTTTCTTTCTAGACTTTTAGAACAGTTACTTAGGGGTGATTCAAAGGAACATAAACTTGTATAACATGCTTCTCATTATACCTTTATGAGCATACAAAAACTTACTTATAGTTGTCTTACCTCACCTAAATCCTCCAATCCATGACATGTATGGTTCAAAAAGTTTTGTTTAAAAAGTTTTATTTAGGATTCTCATAGGACCTTTTAGAAGATCAAAGTTTCTTTCTAGACTTTTAGAACAGTTACTTAGGGGTGATTCAAAGGAACATAAACTTGTATAACATGCTTCTCATTATACCTTTATGAGCATACAAAAACTTACTTATAGTTGTCTTACCTCACCTAAATCCTCCAATCAATGACATGTATGGTTCAAAAAGTTTTGGTTAAAAAGTTTTATTTATGATTCTCATAGGACCTTTTAGAAGATCAAAGTTTCTTTCTAGACTTTTAGAACAGTTACTTAGGGGTGATTCAAAGGAACATAAACTTGTATAACATGCTTCTCATTATACCTTTATGAGCATACAAAAACTTACTTATAGTTGTCTTACCTCACCTAAATCCTCCAATCCATGACATGTATGTTTCAAAAAGTTTTGGTTAAAAAGTTTTATTTATGATTCTCATAGGACCTTTTAGAATATCAAAGTTTCTTTCCCAGTTTTTTAGAACGGTTACTTAGGGGTGATTCAAAGGAACATAAACTTGTATAACATGCTTTTCATTATACCTTTATGAGCATACAAAAACTTACTTATAGTTGTCTTAACTCACCTAAATCCTCCAATCAATGATATGTATGGTTCAAAAAGTTTTGGTTAAAAAGTTTTATTTATGATTCTCATAGGACCTTTTAGAATATCAAAGTTTCTTTCCCAGTTTTTTAGAACGGTTACTTAGGGGTGATTCAAAGGAGCATAAACTTGTATAACATGCATCTCATTATACCTTTATAAGTATACAAAAACTTACTTATAGTTGTCTTACCTCACCTAAATCCTCCAATCCATGACATGTATGTTTCAAAAAGTTTTGGTTAAAAATTTTTATTTAGGATTTTTATAGGACCTTTTAGAAGATCAAAGTTTCTTTCCCGGTCTTTTAGAACGGTTACTTAGGGGTGATTCAAAGGAACATAAACTTATATAACATGCTTCTCATTATACCTTTATGAGCATACAAAACCTTACATATAGTTGTCTTACATCACCTAAATCCTCCAATCCATGACATGTATGTTTCAAAAAGTTTTGGTTAAAAAGTTTTATTTAGGATTCTCATAGGACCTTTTAGAAGATCAAAGTTTCTTTCTAGACTTTTAGAACAGTTACTAGGGGTGATTCAAAGGAACATAAACTTGTATAACATGCATCTCATTATACCTTTATAAGCATACAAAAACTTACTTATAGTTGTCTTACCTCACCTAAATCCTCCAATCCATGACATGTATGTTTCAAAAAGTTTTGTTTAAAAAGTTTTATTTAGGATTCTCATATGACCTTTTAGAAGATCAAAGTTTCTTTCCCAGTCTTTAGAACGGTTACTTAGGGGTGATTCAAAGGAACATAAACTTGTATAACATGCTTTTCATTATACCTTTATGAGCATACAAACACTTACTTATAGTTGTCTTACCTCACCTAAATCCTCCAATCAATGACATGTATGGTTCAAAAAGTTTTGTTTAAAAAGTTTTATTTAGGATTCTCATAGGACCTTTTAGAAGATCAAAGTTTCTTTCTAGACTTTTAGAACAGTTACTTAGGGGTGATTCAAAGGAACATAAACTTGTATAACATGCTTCTCATTATACCTTTATGAGCATACAAAAACTTACTTATAGTTGTCTTACCTCACCTAAATCCTCCAATCCATGACATGTATGGTTCAAAAAGTTTTGTTTAAAAAGTTTTATTTAGGATTCTCATAGGACCTTTTAGAAGATCAAAGTTTCTTTCTAGACTTTTAGAACAGTTACTTAGGGGTGATTCAAAGGAACATAAACTTGTATAACATGCTTCTCATTATACCTTTATGAGCATACAAAAACTTACTTATAGTTGTCTTACCTCACCTAAATCCTCCAATCAATGACATGTATGGTTCAAAAAGTTTTGGTTAAAAAGTTTTATTTATGATTCTCATAGGACCTTTTAGAAGATCAAAGTTTCTTTCTAGACTTTTAGAACAGTTACTTAGGGGTGATTCAAAGGAACATAAACTTGTATAACATGCTTCTCATTATACCTTTATGAGCATACAAAAACTTACTTATAGTTGTCTTACCTCACCTAAATCCTCCAATCCATGACATGTATGTTTCAAAAAGTTTTGGTTAAAAAGTTTTATTTATGATTCTCATAGGACCTTTTAGAATATCAAAGTTTCTTTCCCAGTTTTTTAGAACGGTTACTTAGGGGTGATTCAAAGGAACATAAACTTGTATAACATGCTTTTCATTATACCTTTATGAGCATACAAAAACTTACTTATAGTTGTCTTAACTCACCTAAATCCTCCAATCCATGACATGTATGTTTCAAAAAGTTTTGGTTAAAAAGTTTTATTTATGATTCTCATAGGACCTTTTAGAAGATCAAAGTTTCTTTCCCAGTCTTTAGAACGGTTACTTAGGGGTGATTCAAAGGAACATAAACTTGTATAACATGCATCTCATTATACCTTTATGAGCATACAAAAACTTACTTATAGTTGTCTTACCTCACCTAAATCCTCCAATCCATGACATGTATGGTTCAAAAAGTTTTGTTTAAAAAGTTTTATTTAGGATTCTCATAGGACCTTTTAGAAGATCAAAGTTTCTTTCTAGACTTTTAGAACAGTTACTTAGGGGTGATTCAAAGGAACATAAACTTGTATAACATGCTTCTCATTATACCTTTATGAGCATACAAAAACTTACTTATAGTTGTCTTACCTCACCTAAATCCTCCAATCCATGACATGTATGGTTCAAAAAGTTTTGTTTAAAAAGTTTTATTTAGGATTCTCATAGGACCTTTTAGAAGATCAAAGTTTCTTTCTAGACTTTTAGAACAGTTACTTAGGGGTGATTCAAAGGAACATAAACTTGTATAACATGCTTCTCATTATACCTTTATGAGCATACAAAAACTTACTTATAGTTGTCTTACCTCACCTAAATCCTCCAATCCATGACATGTATGGTTCAAAAAGTTTTGTTTAAAAAGTTTTATTTAGGATTCTCATAGGACCTTTTAGAAGATCAAAGTTTCTTTCTAGACTTTTAGAACAGTTACTTAGGGGTGATTCAAAGGAACATAAACTTGTATAACATGCTTCTCATTATACCTTTATGAGCATACAAAAACTTACTTATAGTTGTCTTACCTCACCTAAATCCTCCAATCAATGACATGTATGGTTCAAAAAGTTTTGGTTAAAAAGTTTTATTTATGATTCTCATAGGACCTTTTAGAAGATCAAAGTTTCTTTCTAGACTTTTAGAACAGTTACTTAGGGGTGATTCAAAGGAACATAAACTTGTATAACATGCTTCTCATTATACCTTTATGAGCATACAAAAACTTACTTATAGTTGTCTTACCTCACCTAAATCCTCCAATCCATGACATGTATGTTTCAAAAAGTTTTGGTTAAAAAGTTTTATTTATGATTCTCATAGGACCTTTTAGAATATCAAAGTTTCTTTCCCAGTTTTTTAGAACGGTTACTTAGGGGTGATTCAAAGGAACATAAACTTGTATAACATGCTTTTCATTATACCTTTATGAGCATACAAAAACTTACTTATAGTTGTCTTAACTCACCTAAATCCTCCAATCCATGACATGTATGTTTCAAAAAGTTTTGGTTAAAAAGTTTTATTTATGATTCTCATAGGACCTTTTAGAAGATCAAAGTTTCTTTCCCAGTCTTTAGAACGGTTACTTAGGGGTGATTCAAAGGAACATAAACTTGTATAACATGCATCTCATTATACCTTTATGAGCATACAAAAACTTACTTATAGTTGTCTTACCTCACCTAAATCCTCCAATCCATGACATGTATGGTTCAAAAAGTTTTGTTTAAAAAGTTTTATTTAGGATTCTCATAGGACCTTTTAGAAGATCAAAGTTTCTTTCTAGACTTTTAGAACAGTTACTTAGGGGTGATTCAAAGGAACATAAACTTGTATAACATGCTTCTCATTATACCTTTATGAGCATACAAAAACTTACTTATAGTTGTCTTACCTCACCTAAATCCTCCAATCCATGACATGTATGGTTCAAAAAGTTTTGTTTAAAAAGTTTTATTTAGGATTCTCATAGGACCTTTTAGAAGATCAAAGTTTCTTTCTAGACTTTTAGAACAGTTACTTAGGGGTGATTCAAAGGAACATAAACTTGTATAACATGCTTCTCATTATACCTTTATGAGCATACAAAAACTTACTTATAGTTGTCTTACCTCACCTAAATCCTCCAATCAATGATATGTATGGTTCAAAAAGTTTTGGTTAAAAAGTTTTATTTATGATTCTCATAGGACCTTTTAGAATATCAAAGTTTCTTTCCCAGTTTTTTAGAACGGTTACTTAGGGGTGATTCAAAGGAGCATAAACTTGTATAACATGCATCTCATTATACCTTTATAAGTATACAAAAACTTACTTATAGTTGTCTTACCTCACCTAAATCCTCCAATCCATGACATGTATGTTTCAAAAAGTTTTGGTTAAAAATTTTTATTTAGGATTTTTATAGGACCTTTTAGAAGATCAAAGTTTCTTTCCCGGTCTTTTAGAACGGTTACTTAGGGGTGATTCAAAGGAACATAAACTTATATAACATGCTTCTCATTATACCTTTATGAGCATACAAAACCTTACATATAGTTGTCTTACATCACCTAAATCCTCCAATCCATGACATGTATGTTTCAAAAAGTTTTGGTTAAAAAGTTTTATTTAGGATTCTCATAGGACCTTTTAGAAGATCAAAGTTTCTTTCTAGACTTTTAGAACAGTTACTAGGGGTGATTCAAAGGAACATAAACTTGTATAACATGCATCTCATTATACCTTTATAAGCATACAAAAACTTACTTATAGTTGTCTTACCTCACCTAAATCCTCCAATCCATGACATGTATGTTTCAAAAAGTTTTGTTTAAAAAGTTTTATTTAGGATTCTCATATGACCTTTTAGAAGATCAAAGTTTCTTTCCCAGTCTTTAGAACGGTTACTTAGGGGTGATTCAAAGGAACATAAACTTGTATAACATGCTTTTCATTATACCTTTATGAGCATACAAACACTTACTTATAGTTGTCTTACCTCACCTAAATCCTCCAATCAATGACATGTATGGTTCAAAAAGTTTTGTTTAAAAAGTTTTATTTAGGATTCTCATAGGACCTTTTAGAAGATCAAAGTTTCTTTCTAGACTTTTAGAACAGTTACTTAGGGGTGATTCAAAGGAACATAAACTTGTATAACATGCTTCTCATTATACCTTTATGAGCATACAAAAACTTACTTATAGTTGTCTTACCTCACCTAAATCCTCCAATCCATGACATGTATGGTTCAAAAAGTTTTGTTTAAAAAGTTTTATTTAGGATTCTCATAGGACCTTTTAGAAGATCAAAGTTTCTTTCTAGACTTTTAGAACAGTTACTTAGGGGTGATTCAAAGGAACATAAACTTGTATAACATGCTTCTCATTATACCTTTATGAGCATACAAAAACTTACTTATAGTTGTCTTACCTCACCTAAATCCTCCAATCAATGACATGTATGGTTCAAAAAGTTTTGGTTAAAAAGTTTTATTTATGATTCTCATAGGACCTTTTAGAAGATCAAAGTTTCTTTCTAGACTTTTAGAACAGTTACTTAGGGGTGATTCAAAGGAACATAAACTTGTATAACATGCTTCTCATTATACCTTTATGAGCATACAAAAACTTACTTATAGTTGTCTTACCTCACCTAAATCCTCCAATCCATGACATGTATGTTTCAAAAAGTTTTGGTTAAAAAGTTTTATTTATGATTCTCATAGGACCTTTTAGAATATCAAAGTTTCTTTCCCAGTTTTTTAGAACGGTTACTTAGGGGTGATTCAAAGGAACATAAACTTGTATAACATGCTTTTCATTATACCTTTATGAGCATACAAAAACTTACTTATAGTTGTCTTAACTCACCTAAATCCTCCAATCCATGACATGTATGTTTCAAAAATTTTTGGTTAAAAAGTTTTATTTATGATTCTCATAGGACCTTTTAGAAGATCAAAGTTTCTTTCCCAGTCTTTAGAACGGTTACTTAGGGGTGATTCAAAGGAACATAAACTTGTATAACATGCATCTCATTATACCTTTATGAGCATACAAAAACTTACTTATAGTTGTCTTACCTCACCTAAATCCTCCAATCCATGACATGTATGGTTCAAAAAGTTTTGTTTAAAAAGTTTTATTTAGGATTCTCATAGGACCTTTTAGAAGATCAAAGTTTCTTTCTAGACTTTTAGAACAGTTACTTAGGGGTGATTCAAAGGAACATAAACTTGTATAACATGCTTCTCATTATACCTTTATGAGCATACAAAAACTTACTTATAGTTGTCTTACCTCACCTAAATCCTCCAATCCATGACATGTATGGTTCAAAAAGTTTTGTTTAAAAAGTTTTATTTAGGATTCTCATAGGACCTTTTAGAAGATCAAAGTTTCTTTCTAGACTTTTAGAACAGTTACTTAGGGGTGATTCAAAGGAACATAAACTTGTATAACATGCTTCTCATTATACCTTTATGAGCATACAAAAACTTACTTATAGTTGTCTTACCTCACCTAAATCCTCCAATCCATGACATGTATGGTTCAAAAAGTTTTGTTTAAAAAGTTTTATTTAGGATTCTCATAGGACCTTTTAGAAGATCAAAGTTTCTTTCTAGACTTTTAGAACAGTTACTTAGGGGTGATTCAAAGGAACATAAACTTGTATAACATGCTTCTCATTATACCTTTATGAGCATACAAAAACTTACTTATAGTTGTCTTACCTCACCTAAATCCTCCAATCAATGACATGTATGGTTCAAAAAGTTTTGGTTAAAAAGTTTTATTTATGATTCTCATAGGACCTTTTAGAAGATCAAAGTTTCTTTCCCAGTTTTTTAGAACGGTTACTTAGGGGTGATTCAAAGGAACATAAACTTGTATAACATGCTTTTCATTATACCTTTATGAGCATACAAAAACTTACTTATAGTTGTCTTAACTCACCTAAATCCTCCAATCCATGACATGTATGTTTCAAAAAGATTTGGTTAAAAAGTTTTATTTATGATTCTCATAGGACCTTTTAGAAGATCAAAGTTTCTTTCCCAGTCTTTAGAACGGTTACTTAGGGGTGATTCAAAGGAACATAAACTTGTATAACATGCATCTCATTATACCTTTATGAGCATACAAAAACTTACTTATAGTTGTCTTACCTCACCTAAATCCTCCAATCAATGACATGTATGGTTTAAAAAGTTTTGTTTAAAAAGTTTTATTTAGGATTCTCATAGGACCTTTTAGAAGATCAAAGTTTCTTTCTAGACTTTTAGAACAGTTACTTAGGGGTGATTCAAAAGAACATAAACTTGTATAACATGCTTCTCATTATACCTTTATGAGCATACAAAAACTTACTTATAGTTGTCTTACCTCACCTAAATCCTCCAATCCATGACATGTATGGTTCAAAAAGTTTTGTTTAAAAAGTTTTATTTAGGATTCTCATAGGACCTTTTAGAAGATCAAAGTTTCTTTCTAGACTTTTAGAACAGTTACTTAGGGGTGATTCAAAGGAACATAAACTTGTATAACATGCTTCTCATTATACCTTTATGAGCATACAAAAACTTACTTATAGTTGTCTTACCTCACCTAAATCCTCCAATCAATGACATGTATGGTTCAAAAAGTTTTGGTTAAAAAGTTTTATTTATGATTCTCATAGGACCTTTTAGAAGATCAAAGTTTCTTTCTAGACTTTTAGAACAGTTACTTAGGGGTGATTCAAAGGAACATAAACTTGTATAACATGCTTCTCATTATACCTTTATGAGCATACAAAAACATACTTATAGTTGTCTTACCTCACCTAAATCCTCCAATCCATGACATGTATGTTTCAAAAAGTTTTGGTTAAAAAGTTTTATTTATGATTCTCATAGGACCTTTTAGAATATCAAAGTTTCTTTCCCAGTTTTTTAGAACGGTTACTTAGGGGTGATTCAAAGGAACATAAACTTGTATAACATGCTTTTCATTATACCTTTATGAGCATACAAAAACTTACTTATAGTTGTCTTAACTCACCTAAATCCTCCAATCCATGACATGTATGTTTCAAAAAGTTTTGGTTAAAAAGTTTTATTTATGATTCTCATAGGACCTTTTAGAAGATCAAAGTTTCTTTCCCAGTCTTTAGAACGGTTACTTAGGGGTGATTCAAAGGAACATAAACTTGTATAACATGCATCTCATTATACCTTTATGAGCATACAAAAACTTACTTATAGTTGTCTTACCTCACCTAAATCCTCCAATCAATGACATGTATGGTTTAAAAAGTTTTGTTTAAAAAGTTTTATTTAGGATTCTCATAGGACCTTTTAGAAGATCAAAGTTTCTTTCTAGACTTTTAGAACAGTTACTTAGGGGTGATTCAAAAGAACATAAACTTGTATAACATGCTTCTCATTATACCTTTATGAGCATACAAAAACTTACTTATAGTTGTTTTACCTCACCTAAATCCTCCAATCCATGACATGTATGTTTCAAAAAGTTTTGGTTAAAAAGTTTTATTTATGATTCTCATAGGACCTTTTAGAATATCAAAGTTTCTTTCCCAGTCTTTTAGAACGGTTACTTAGGGGTGATTCAAAGGAACATAAACTTGTATAACATGCATCTCATTATACCTTTATAAGCATACAAAAACTTACTTATAGTTGTCTTACCTCACCTAAATCCTCCAATCCATGGCATGTATGTTTCAAAAAGTTTTGTTTAAAAAGTTTTATTTAGGATTCTCATATGACCTTTTAGAAGATCAAAGTTTCTTTCCCAGTCTATAGAACGGTTACTTAGGGGTGATTCAAAGGAACATAAACTTGTATAACATGCTTCTCATTATACCTTTATGAGCATACAAAAACTTACTTATAGTTGTCTTACCTCACCTAAATCCTCCAATCCATGACATGTATGGTTCAAAAAGTTTTGTTTAAAAAGTTTTATTTAGGATTCTCATAGGACCTTTTAGAAGATCAAAGTTTCTTTCTAGACTTTTAGAACAGTTACTTAGGGGTGATTCAAAGGAACATAAACTTGTATAACATGCTTCTCATTATACCTTTATGAGCATACAAAAACTTACTTATAGTTGTCTTACCTCACCTAAATCCTCCAATCAATGACATGTATGGTTCAAAAAGTTTTGGTTAAAAAGTTTTATTTATGATTCTCATAGGACCTTTTAGAAGATCAAAGTTTCTTTCTAGACTTTTAGAACAGTTACTTAGGGGTGATTCAAAGGAACATAAACTTGTATAACATGCTTCTCATTATACCTTTATGAGCATACAAAAACATACTTATAGTTGTCTTACCTCACCTAAATCCTCCAATCCATGACATGTATGTTTCAAAAAGTTTTGGTTAAAAAGTTTTATTTATGATTCTCATAGGACCTTTTAGAATATCAAAGTTTCTTTCCCAGTTTTTTAGAACGGTTACTTAGGGGTGATTCAAAGGAACATAAACTTGTATAACATGCTTTTCATTATACCTTTATGAGCATACAAAAACTTACTTATAGTTGTCTTAACTCACCTAAATCCTCCAATCCATGACATGTATGTTTCAAAAAGTTTTGGTTAAAAAGTTTTATTTATGATTCTCATAGGACCTTTTAGAAGATCAAAGTTTCTTTCCCAGTCTTTAGAACGGTTACTTAGGGGTGATTCAAAGGAACATAAACTTGTATAACATGCATCTCATTATACCTTTATGAGCATACAAAAACTTACTTATAGTTGTCTTACCTCACCTAAATCCTCCAATCAATGACATGTATGGTTTAAAAAGTTTTGTTTAAAAAGTTTTATTTAGGATTCTCATAGGACCTTTTAGAAGATCAAAGTTTCTTTCTAGACTTTTAGAACAGTTACTTAGGGGTGATTCAAAAGAACATAAACTTGTATAACATGCTTCTCATTATACCTTTATGAGCATACAAAAACTTACTTATAGTTGTCTTACCTCACCTAAATCCTCCAATCCATGACATGTATGTTTCAAAAAGTTTTGGTTAAAAAGTTTTATTTATGATTCTCATAGGACCTTTTAGAATATCAAAGTTTCTTTCCCAGTCTTTTAGAACGGTTACTTAGGGGTGATTCAAAGGAACATAAACTTGTATAACATGCATCTCATTATACCTTTATAAGCATACAAAAACTTACTTATAGTTGTCTTACCTCACCTAAATCCTCCAATCCATGGCATGTATGTTTCAAAAAGTTTTGTTTAAAAAGTTTTATTTAGGATTCTCATATGACCTTTTAGAAGATCAAAGTTTCTTTCCCAGTCTATAGAACGGTTACTTAGGGGTGATTCAAAGGAACATAAACTTGTTGATGTGATCCTACCCAGCACTAAATACATGGAGCTTGAACCTGATGGAACTAAGCTTGTAGCAAAGGATCAGCTCGGAGTTGAGGAGCAGCTTGAACCAGAGGATGCGCTTAGAGCGGAGAAAGAGTATAGCGAAGATGTTATCTTAACCTCACTGGTTTTGATACATGATCATCAAATGGGCATGTGTCTCATTTGTACTCTTTTTCCCTTGTCATGTTTTGTCCCACTGGGTTTTCTTGACAAGGTTTTTAATGAGGCAAATGATTCACATTCAAATCACCCATTTGTTGATCCAGACCATGGCATTGCATCCAGAATTCGACCCAATGCAGGAGATATCAAGTCCAGCCTATTTTATGACCATTACAAGTCCAAGAAGAGCCCAAAACAAGCTGATAATTTGCAGCCCAAGAGGAGTTACGAAAATGGAGTATGAAGGGTCATTTTTCAGATTCAAACATGTGGACTTGTACTCTTTTTCCCTCCTCTTGGTTTTGTCCCAATGGGTTTTCCAAGAGAGGTTTTTAATGAGGCAAGCCCACATGCTATTATCCTTGCCCATTACTGATCCATAAGGCCCATAACTCATTCTATTATGAGGATTTCGAATTCTAAGTGTTTATTAAGTCTTGTGTTATTTCCTAGGTGAATTTATTGCTGTTCATGCAGCATTGTTGCTGTTTTCTATTTAAAACACTTTGTATTCATTTCTGAACTTTATCAAACTTCTTTTTATTCTAAAACTTCTGAAAGTGTTTGATCTGAATGGTGTGTAATATCCATTCGCCTTTGATTCTTCTTTTGGTGTTTCATCTCCTAGAAGATCAGAGTTCGAAAGTCTTGAAGTGATTCCGCAGCTTCAGGAAGTTTCTTTCAATCCATTGTTTCTATTCCTTTCAATCTGTCCATTCCATTTGATTATCATCCATCAAACAACCAGACTCACAAAGTGCATCAAAGGACAAGGATCTTCTCCATTAAGATCGTATCATGTGATCCTGCCCAGCACTAAATACATGGAGCTTGAACCTGATGGAACTAAGCTTGTAGCAAAGGATCAGCTCGGAGTTGTCTTACCTCACCTAAATCCTCCAATCAATGACATGTATGGTTCAAAAAGTTTTGGTTAAAAGTTTTATTTAGGATTCTCATAGGACCTTTTAGAAGATCAAAGTTTCTTTCGAGTCTTTTAGAACAGTTACTTAGGGGTGATTCAAACGAGCATAAAGTTGTATAACATGCTTCTCATTATACCTTTATGAGGATACAAAAACTTACTTATAGCTGTCTTACATCACCTAAATCCTCCAATCCATGACATGTATGTTTCAAAAAGTTTTGTTTAAAAAGTTTTATTTATGATTCTCATAGGACCTTTTAGAAGATCAAAGTTTCTTTCTAGACTTTTAGAACAGTTACTTAGGGGTGATTCAAAGGAACATAAACTTGTATAACATGCTTCTCATTATACCTTTATGAGCATACAAAAACTTACTTATAGTTGTCTTACCTCACCTAAATCCTCCAATCAATGACATGTATGGTTCAAAAAGTTTTGGTTAAAAAGTTTTATTTATGATTCTCATAGGACCTTTTAGAAGATCAAAGTTTCTTTCTAGACTTTTAGAACAGTTACTTAGGGGTGATTCAAAGGAACATAAACTTGTATAACATGCTTCTCATTATACCTTTATGAGCATACAAAAACTTACTTATAGTTGTCTTACCTCACCTAAATCCTCCAATCCATGACATGTATGGTTCAAAAAGTTTTGTTTAAAAAGTTTTATTTAGGATTCTCATAGGACCTTTTAGAAGATCAAAGTTTCTTTCTAGACTTTTAGAACAGTTACTTAGGGGTGATTCAAAGGAACATAAACTTGTATAACATGCTTCTCATTATACCTTTATGAGCATACAAAAACTTACTTATAGTTGTCTTACCTCACCTAAATCCTCCAATCCATGACATGTATGGTTCAAAAAGTTTTGTTTAAAAAGTTTTATTTAGGATTCTCATAGGACCTTTTAGAAGATCAAAGTTTCTTTCTAGACTTTTAGAACAGTTACTTAGGGGTGATTCAAAGGAACATAAACTTGTATAACATGCTTCTCATTATACCTTTATGAGCATACAAAAACTTACTTATAGTTGTCTTACCTCACCTAAATCCTCCAATCCATGACATGTATGGTTCAAAAAGTTTTGTTTAAAAAGTTTTATTTAGGATTCTCATAGGACCTTTTAGAAGATCAAAGTTTCTTTCTAGACTTTTAGAACAGTTACTTAGGGGTGATTCAAAGGAACATAAACTTGTATAACATGCTTCTCATTATACCTTTATGAGCATACAAAAACTTACTTATAGTTGTCTTACCTCACCTAAATCCTCCAATCAATGACATGTATGGTTCAAAAAGTTTTGGTTAAAAAGTTTTATTTATGATTCTCATAGGACCTTTTAGAAGATCAAAGTTTCTTTCTAGACTTTTAGAACAGTTACTTAGGGGTGATTCAAAGGAACATAAACTTGTATAACATGCTTCTCATTATACCTTTATGAGCATACAAAAACTTACTTATAGTTGTCTTACCTCACCTAAATCCTCCAATCCATGACATGTATGTTTCAAAAAGTTTTGGTTAAAAAGTTTTATTTATGATTCTCATAGGACCTTTTAGAATATCAAAGTTTCTTTCCCAGTTTTTTAGAACGGTTACTTAGGGGTGATTCAAAGGAACATAAACTTGTATAACATGCTTTTCATTATACCTTTATGAGCATACAAAAACTTACTTATAGTTGTCTTAACTCACCTAAATCCTCCAATCCATGACATGTATGTTTCAAAAAGTTTTGGTTAAAAAGTTTTATTTATGATTCTCATAGGACCTTTTAGAAGATCAAAGTTTCTTTCCCAGTCTTTAGAACGGTTACTTAGGGGTGATTCAAAGGAACATAAACTTGTATAACATGCATCTCATTATACCTTTATGAGCATACAAAAACTTACTTATAGTTGTCTTACCTCACCTAAATCCTCCAATCCATGACATGTATGGTTCAAAAAGTTTTGTTTAAAAAGTTTTATTTAGGATTCTCATAGGACCTTTTAGAAGATCAAAGTTTCTTTCTAGACTTTTAGAACAGTTACTTAGGGGTGATTCAAAGGAACATAAACTTGTATAACATGCTTCTCATTATACCTTTATGAGCATACAAAAACTTACTTATAGTTGTCTTACCTCACCTAAATCCTCCAATCCATGACATGTATGGTTCAAAAAGTTTTGTTTAAAAAGTTTTATTTAGGATTCTCATAGGACCTTTTAGAAGATCAAAGTTTCTTTCTAGACTTTTAGAACAGTTACTTAGGGGTGATTCAAAGGAACATAAACTTGTATAACATGCTTCTCATTATACCTTTATGAGCATACAAAAACTTACTTATAGTTGTCTTACCTCACCTAAATCCTCCAATCAATGATATGTATGGTTCAAAAAGTTTTGGTTAAAAAGTTTTATTTATGATTCTCATAGGACCTTTTAGAATATCAAAGTTTCTTTCCCAGTTTTTTAGAACGGTTACTTAGGGGTGATTCAAAGGAACATAAACTTGTATAACATGCATCTCATTATACCTTTATAAGTATACAAAAACTTACTTATAGTTGTCTTACCTCACCTAAATCCTCCAATCCATGACATGTATGTTTCAAAAAGTTTTGTTTAAAAAGTTTTATTTAGGATTCTCATATGACCTTTTAGAAGATCAAAGTTTCTTTCCCAGTCTTTAGAACGGTTACTTAGGGGTGATTCAAAGAAACATAAACTTGTATAACATGCTTTTCATTATACCTTTATGAGCATACAAACACTTACTTATAGTTGTCTTACCTCACCTAAATCCTCCAATCAATGACATGTATGGTTCAAAAAGTTTTGTTTAAAAAGTTTTATTTAGGATTCTCATAGGACCTTTTAGAAGATCAAAGTTTCTTTCTAGACTTTTAGAACAGTTACTTAGGGGTGATTCAAAGGAACATAAACTTGTATAACATGCTTCTCATTATACCTTTATGAGCATACAAAAACTTACTTATAGTTGTCTTACCTCACCTAAATCCTCCAATCAATGATATGTATGGTTCAAAAAGTTTTGGTTAAAAAGTTTTATTTATGATTCTCATAGGACCTTTTAGAATATCAAAGTTTCTTTCCCAGTTTTTTAGAACGGTTACTTAGGGGTGATTCAAAGGAACATAAACTTGTATAACATGCATCTCATTATACCTTTATAAGTATACAAAAACTTACTTATAGTTGTCTTACCTCACCTAAATCCTCCAATCCATGACATGTATGTTTCAAAAAGTTTTGTTTAAAAAGTTTTATTTAGGATTCTCATATGACCTTTTAGAAGATCAAAGTTTCTTTCCCAGTCTTTAGAACGGTTACTTAGGGGTGATTCAAAGAAACATAAACTTGTATAACATGCTTTTCATTATACCTTTATGAGCATACAAACACTTACTTATAGTTGTCTTACCTCACCTAAATCCTCCAATCAATGACATGTATGGTTCAAAAAGTTTTGTTTAAAAAGTTTTATTTAGGATTCTCATAGGACCTTTTAGAAGATCAAAGTTTCTTTCTAGACTTTTAGAACAGTTACTTAGGGGTGATTCAAAGGAACATAAACTTGTATAACATGCTTCTCATTATACCTTTATGAGCATACAAAAACTTACTTATAGTTGTCTTACCTCACCTAAATCCTCCAATCCATGACATGTATGGTTCAAAAAGTTTTGTTTAAAAAGTTTTATTTAGGATTCTCATAGGACCTTTTAGAAGATCAAAGTTTCTTTCTAGACTTTTAGAACAGTTACTTAGGGGTGATTCAAAGGAACATAAACTTGTATAACATGCTTCTCATTATACCTTTATGAGCATACAAAAACTTACTTATAGTTGTCTTACCTCACCTAAATCCCCCAATCAATGACATGTATGGTTCAAAAAGTTTTGGTTAAAAAGTTTTATTTATGATTCTCATAGGACCTTTTAGAAGATCAAAGTTTCTTTCTAGACTTTTAGAACAGTTACTTAGGGGTGATTCAAAGGAACATAAACTTGTATAACATGCTTCTCATTATACCTTTATGAGCATACAAAAACTTACTTATAGTTGTCTTACCTCACCTAAATCCTCCAATCCATGACATGTATGTTTCAAAAAGTTTTGGTTAAAAAGATTTATTTATGATTCTCATAGGACCTTTTAGAATATCAAAGTTTCTTTCCCAGTTTTTTAGAACGGTTACTTAGGGGTGATTCAAAGGAACATAAACTTGTATAACATGCTTTTCATTATACCTTTATGAGCATACAAAAACTTACTTATAGTTGTCTTAACTCACCTAAATCCTCCAATCCATGACATGTATGTTTCAAAAAGTTTTGGTTAAAAAGTTTTATTTATGATTCTCATAGGACCTTTTAGAAGATCAAAGTTTCTTTCCCAGTCTTTAGAACGGTTACTTAGGGTTGATTCAAAGGAACATAAACTTGTATAACATGCATCTCATTATACCTTTATGAGCATACAAAAACTTACTTATAGTTGTCTTACCTCACCTAAATCCTCCAATCCATGACATGTATGGTTCAAAAAGTTTTGTTTAAAAAGTTTTATTTAGGATTCTCATAGGACCTTTTAGAAGATCAAAGTTTCTTTCTAGACTTTTAGAACAGTTACTTAGGGGTGATTCAAAGGAACATAAACTTGTATAACATGCTTCTCATTATACCTTTATGAGCATACAAAAACTTACTTATAGTTGTCTTACCTCACCTAAATCCTCCAATCAATGACATGTATGGTTCAAAAAGTTTTGGTTAAAAAGTTTTATTTATGATTCTCATAGGACCTTTTAGAAGATCAAAGTTTCTTTCTAGACTTTTAGAACAGTTACTTAGGGGTGATTCAAAGGAACATAAACTTGTATAACATGCTTCTCATTATACCTTTATGAGCATACAAAAACTTACTTATAGTTGTCTTACCTCACCTAAATCCTCCAATCCATGACATGTATGGTTCAAAAAGTTTTGTTTAAAAAGTTTTATTTAGGATTCTCATAGGACCTTTTAGAAGATCAAAGTTTCTTTCTAGACTTTTAGAACAGTTACTTAGGGGTGATTCAAAGGAACATAAACTTGTATAACATGCTTCTCATTATACCTTTATGAGCATACAAAAACTTACTTATAGTTGTCTTACCTCACCTAAATCCTCCAATCAATGACATGTATGGTTCAAAAAGTTTTGGTTAAAAAGTTTTATTTATGATTCTCATAGGACCTTTTAGAAGATCAAAGTTTCTTTCTAGACTTTTAGAACAGTTACTTAGGGGTGATTCAAAGGAACATAAACTTGTATAACATGCTTCTCATTATACCTTTATGAGCATACAAAAACATACTTATAGTTGTCTTACCTCACCTAAATCCTCCAATCCATGACATGTATGTTTCAAAAAGTTTTGGTTAAAAAGTTTTATTTATGATTCTCATAGGACCTTTTAGAATATCAAAGTTTCTTTCCCAGTTTTTTAGAACGGTTACTTAGGGGTGATTCAAAGGAACATAAACTTGTATAACATGCTTTTCATTATACCTTTATGAGCATACAAAAACTTACTTATAGTTGTCTTAACTCACCTAAATCCTCCAATCCATGACATGTATGTTTCAAAAAGTTTTGGTTAAAAAGTTTTATTTATGATTCTCATAGGACCTTTTAGAAGATCAAAGTTTCTTTCCCAGTCTTTAGAACGGTTACTTAGGGGTGATTCAAAGGAACATAAACTTGTATAACATGCATCTCATTATACCTTTATGAGCATACAAAAACTTACTTATAGTTGTCTTACCTCACCTAAATCCTCCAATCAATGACATGTATGGTTTAAAAAGTTTTGTTTAAAAAGTTTTATTTAGGATTCTCATAGGACCTTTTAGAAGATCAAAGTTTCTTTCTAGACTTTTAGAACAGTTACTTAGGGGTGATTCAAAAGAACATAAACTTGTATAACATGCTTCTCATTATACCTTTATGAGCATACAAAAACTTACTTATAGTTGTCTTACCTCACCTAAATCCTCCAATCCATGACATGTATGTTTCAAAAAGTTTTGGTTAAAAAGTTTTATTTATGATTCTCATAGGACCTTTTAGAATATCAAAGTTTCTTTCCCAGTCTTTTAGAACGGTTACTTAGGGGTGATTCAAAGGAACATAAACTTGTATAACATGCATCTCATTATACCTTTATAAGCATACAAAAACTTACTTATAGTTGTCTTACCTCACCTAAATCCTCCAATCCATGGCATGTATGTTTCAAAAAGTTTTGTTTAAAAAGTTTTATTTAGGATTCTCATATGACCTTTTAGAAGATCAAAGTTTCTTTCCCAGTCTATAGAACGGTTACTTAGGGGTGATTCAAAGGAACATAAACTTGTATAACATGCTTCTCATTATACCTTTATGAGCATACAAAAACTTACTTATAGTTGTCTTACCTCACCTAAATCCTCCAATCCATGACATGTATGTTTCAAAAAGTTTTGGTTAAAAAGTTTTATTTATGATTCTCATAGGACCTTTTAGAATATCAAAGTTTCTTTCCCAGTTTTTTAGAACGGTTACTTAGGGGTGATTCAAAGGAACATAAACTTGTATAACATGCTTTTCATTATACCTTTATGAGCATACAAAAACTTACTTATAGTTGTCTTAACTCACCTAAATCCTCCAATCCATGACATGTATGTTTCAAAAAGTTTTGGTTAAAAAGTTTTATTTATGATTCTCATAGGACCTTTTAGAAGATCAAAGTTTCTTTCCCAGTCTTTAGAACGGTTACTTAGGGGTGATTCAAAGGAACATAAACTTGTATAACATGCATCTCATTATACCTTTATGAGCATACAAAAACTTACTTATAGTTGTCTTACCTCACCTAAATCCTCCAATCCATGACATGTATGGTTCAAAAAGTTTTGTTTAAAAAGTTTTATTTAGGATTCTCATAGGACCTTTTAGAAGATCAAAGTTTCTTTCTAGACTTTTAGAACAGTTACTTAGGGGTGATTCAAAGGAACATAAACTTGTATAACATGCTTCTCATTATACCTTTATGAGCATACAAAAACTTACTTATAGTTGTCTTACCTCACCTAAATCCTCCAATCCATGACATGTATGGTTCAAAAAGTTTTGTTTAAAAAATTTTATTTAGGATTCTCATAGGACCTTTTAGAAGATCAAAGTTTCTTTCTAGACTTTTAGAACAGTTACTTAGGGGTGATTCAAAGGAACATAAACTTGTATAACATGCTTCTCATTATACCTTTATGAGCATACAAAAACTTACTTATAGTTGTCTTACCTCACCTAAATCCTCCAATAGATGATATGTATGGTTCAAAAAGTTTTGGTTAAAAAGTTTTATTTATGATTCTCATAGGACCTTTTAGAATATCAAAGTTTCTTTCCCAGTTTTTTAGAACGGTTACTTAGGGGTGATTCAAAGGAACATAAACTTGTATAACATGCATCTCATTATACCTTTATAAGTATACAAAAACTTACTTATAGTTGTCTTACCTCACCTAAATCCTCCAATCCATGACATGTATGTTTCAAAAAGTTTTGTTTAAAAAGTTTTATTTAGGATTCTCATATGACCTTTTAGAAGATCAAAGTTTCTTTCCCAGTCTTTAGAACGGTTACTTAGGAGTGATTCAAAGAAACATAAACTTGTATAACATGCTTTTCATTATACCTTTATGAGCATACAAACACTTACTTATAGTTGTCTTACCTCACCTAAATCCTCCAATCAATGACATGTATGGTTCAAAAAGTTTTGTTTAAAAAGTTTTATTTAGGATTCTCATAGGACCTTTTAGAAGATCAAAGTTTCTTTCTAGACTTTTAGAACAGTTACTTAGGGGTGATTCAAAGGAACATAAACTTGTATAACATGCTTCTCATTATACCTTTATGAGCATACAAAAACTTACTTATAGTTGTCTTACCTCACCTAAATCCTCCAATCAATGATATGTATGGTTCAAAAAGTTTTGGTTAAAAAGTTTTATTTATGATTCTCATAGGACCTTTTAGAATATCAAAGTTTCTTTCCCAGTTTTTTAGAACGGTTACTTAGGGGTGATTCAAAGGAACATAAACTTGTATAACATGCATCTCATTATACCTTTATAAGTATACAAAAACTTACTTATAGTTGTCTTACCTCACCTAAATCCTCCAATCCATGACATGTATGTTTCAAAAAGTTTTGTTTAAAAAGTTTTATTTAGGATTCTCATATGACCTTTTAGAAGATCAAAGTTTCTTTCCCAGTCTTTAGAACGGTTACTTAGGGGTGATTCAAAGAAACATAAACTTGTATAACATGCTTTTCATTATACCTTTATGAGCATACAAACACTTACTTATAGTTGTCTTACCTCACCTAAATCCTCCAATCAATGACATGTATGGTTCAAAAAGTTTTGTTTAAAAAGTTTTATTTAGGATTCTCATAGGACCTTTTAGAAGATCAAAGTTTCTTTCTAGACTTTTAGAACAGTTACTTAGGGGTGATTCAAAGGAACATAAACTTGTATAACATGCTTCTCATTATACCTTTATGAGCATACAAAAACTTACTTATAGTTGTCTTACCTCACCTAAATCCTCCAATCCATGACATGTATGGTTCAAAAAGTTTTGTTTAAAAAGTTTTATTTAGGATTCTCATAGGACCTTTTAGAAGATCAAAGTTTCTTTCTAGACTTTTAGAACAGTTACTTAGGGGTGATTCAAAGGAACATAAACTTGTATAACATGCTTCTCATTATACCTTTATGAGCATACAAAAACTTACTTATAGTTGTCTTACCTCACCTAAATCCCCCAATCAATGACATGTATGGTTCAAAAAGTTTTGGTTAAAAAGTTTTATTTATGATTCTCATAGGACCTTTTAGAAGATCAAAGTTTCTTTCTAGACTTTTAGAACAGTTACTTAGGGGTGATTCAAAGGAACATAAACTTGTATAACATGCTTCTCATTATACCTTTATGAGCATACAAAAACTTACTTATAGTTGTCTTACCTCACCTAAATCCTCCAATCCATGACATGTATGTTTCAAAAAGTTTTGGTTAAAAAGATTTATTTATGATTCTCATAGGACCTTTTAGAATATCAAAGTTTCTTTCCCAGTTTTTTAGAACGGTTACTTAGGGGTGATTCAAAGGAACATAAACTTGTATAACATGCTTTTCATTATACCTTTATGAGCATACAAAAACTTACTTATAGTTGTCTTAACTCACCTAAATCCTCCAATCCATGACATGTATGTTTCAAAAAGTTTTGGTTAAAAAGTTTTATTTATGATTCTCATAGGACCTTTTAGAAGATCAAAGTTTCTTTCCCAGTCTTTAGAACGGTTACTTAGGGGTGATTCAAAGGAACATAAACTTGTATAACATGCATCTCATTATACCTTTATGAGCATACAAAAACTTACTTATAGTTGTCTTACCTCACCTAAATCCTCCAATCCATGACATGTATGGTTCAAAAAGTTTTGTTTAAAAAGTTTTATTTAGGATTCTCATAGGACCTTTTAGAAGATCAAAGTTTCTTTCTAGACTTTTAGAACAGTTACTTAGGGGTGATTCAAAGGAACATAAACTTGTATAACATGCTTCTCATTATACCTTTATGAGCATACAAAAACTTACTTATAGTTGTCTTACCTCACCTAAATCCTCCAATCAATGACATGTATGGTTCAAAAAGTTTTGGTTAAAAAGTTTTATTTATGATTCTCATAGGACCTTTTAGAAGATCAAAGTTTCTTTCTAGACTTTTAGAACAGTTACTTAGGGGTGATTCAAAGGAACATAAACTTGTATAACATGCTTCTCATTATACCTTTATGAGCATACAAAAACTTACTTATAGTTGTCTTACCTCACCTAAATCCTCCAATCCATGACATGTATGGTTCAAAAAGTTTTGTTTAAAAAGTTTTATTTAGGATTCTCATAGGACCTTTTAGAAGATCAAAGTTTCTTTCTAGACTTTTAGAACAGTTACTTAGGGGTGATTCAAAGGAACATAAACTTGTATAACATGCTTCTCATTATACCTTTATGAGCATACAAAAACTTACTTATAGTTGTCTTACCTCACCTAAATCCTCCAATCAATGACATGTATGGTTCAAAAAGTTTTGGTTAAAAAGTTTTATTTATGATTCTCATAGGACCTTTTAGAAGATCAAAGTTTCTTTCTAGACTTTTAGAACAGTTACTTAGGGGTGATTCAAAGGAACATAAACTTGTATAACATGCTTCTCATTATACCTTTATGAGCATACAAAAACATACTTATAGTTGTCTTACCTCACCTAAATCCTCCAATCCATGACATGTATGTTTCAAAAAGTTTTGGTTAAAAAGTTTTATTTATGATTCTCATAGGACCTTTTAGAATATCAAAGTTTCTTTCCCAGTTTTTTAGAACGGTTACTTAGGGGTGATTCAAAGGAACATAAACTTGTATAACATGCTTTTCATTATACCTTTATGAGCATACAAAAACTTACTTATAGTTGTCTTAACTCACCTAAATCCTCCAATCCATGACATGTATGTTTCAAAAAGTTTTGGTTAAAAAGTTTTATTTATGATTCTCATAGGACCTTTTAGAAGATCAAAGTTTCTTTCCCAGTCTTTAGAACGGTTACTTAGGGGTGATTCAAAGGAACATAAACTTGTATAACATGCATCTCATTATACCTTTATGAGCATACAAAAACTTACTTATAGTTGTCTTACCTCACCTAAATCCTCCAATCAATGACATGTATGGTTTAAAAAGTTTTGTTTAAAAAGTTTTATTTAGGATTCTCATAGGACCTTTTAGAAGATCAAAGTTTCTTTCTAGACTTTTAGAACAGTTACTTAGGGGTGATTCAAAAGAACATAAACTTGTATAACATGCTTCTCATTATACCTTTATGAGCATACAAAAACTTACTTATAGTTGTCTTACCTCACCTAAATCCTCCAATCCATGACATGTATGTTTCAAAAAGTTTTGGTTAAAAAGTTTTATTTATGATTCTCATAGGACCTTTTAGAATATCAAAGTTTCTTTCCCAGTCTTTTAGAACGGTTACTTAGGGGTGATTCAAAGGAACATAAACTTGTATAACATGCATCTCATTATACCTTTATAAGCATACAAAAACTTACTTATAGTTGTCTTACCTCACCTAAATCCTCCAATCCATGGCATGTATGTTTCAAAAAGTTTTGTTTAAAAAGTTTTATTTAGGATTCTCATATGACCTTTTAGAAGATCAAAGTTTCTTTCCCAGTCTATAGAACGGTTACTTAGGGGTGATTCAAAGGAACATAAACTTGTATAACATGCTTCTCATTATACCTTTATGAGCATACAAAAACTTACTTATAGTTGTCTTACCTCACCTAAATCCTCCAATCCATGACATGTATGGTTCAAAAAGTTTTGTTTAAAAAGTTTTATTTAGGATTCTCATAGGACCTTTTAGAAGATCAAAGTTTCTTTCTAGACTTTTAGAACAGTTACTTAGGGGTGATTCAAAGGAACATAAACTTGTATAACATGCTTCTCATTATACCTTTATGAGCATACAAAAACTTACTTATAGTTGTCTTACCTCACCTAAATCCTCCAATCAATGACATGTATGGTTCAAAAAGTTTTGGTTAAAAAGTTTTATTTATGATTCTCATAGGACCTTTTAGAAGATCAAAGTTTCTTTCTAGACTTTTAGAACAGTTACTTAGGGGTGATTCAAAGGAACATAAACTTGTATAACATGCTTCTCATTATACCTTTATGAGCATACAAAAACATACTTATAGTTGTCTTACCTCACCTAAATCCTCCAATCCATGACATGTATGTTTCAAAAAGTTTTGGTTAAAAAGTTTTATTTATGATTCTCATAGGACCTTTTAGAATATCAAAGTTTCTTTCCCAGTTTTTTAGAACGGTTACTTAGGGGTGATTCAAAGGAACATAAACTTGTATAACATGCTTTTCATTATACCTTTATGAGCATACAAAAACTTACTTATAGTTGTCTTAACTCACCTAAATCCTCCAATCCATGACATGTATGTTTCAAAAAGTTTTGGTTAAAAAGTTTTATTTATGATTCTCATAGGACCTTTTAGAAGATCAAAGTTTCTTTCCCAGTCTTTAGAACGGTTACTTAGGGGTGATTCAAAGGAACATAAACTTGTATAACATGCATCTCATTATACCTTTATGAGCATACAAAAACTTACTTATAGTTGTCTTACCTCACCTAAATCCTCCAATCAATGACATGTATGGTTTAAAAAGTTTTGTTTAAAAAGTTTTATTTAGGATTCTCATAGGACCTTTTAGAAGATCAAAGTTTCTTTCTAGACTTTTAGAACAGTTACTTAGGGGTGATTCAAAAGAACATAAACTTGTATAACATGCTTCTCATTATACCTTTATGAGCATACAAAAACTTACTTATAGTTGTCTTACCTCACCTAAATCCTCCAATCCATGACATGTATGTTTCAAAAAGTTTTGGTTAAAAAGTTTTATTTATGATTCTCATAGGACCTTTTAGAATATCAAAGTTTCTTTCCCAGTCTTTTAGAACGGTTACTTAGGGGTGATTCAAAGGAACATAAACTTGTATAACATGCATCTCATTATACCTTTATAAGCATACAAAAACTTACTTATAGTTGTCTTACCTCACCTAAATCCTCCAATCCATGGCATGTATGTTTCAAAAAGTTTTGTTTAAAAAGTTTTATTTAGGATTCTCATATGACCTTTTAGAAGATCAAAGTTTCTTTCCCAGTCTATAGAACGGTTACTTAGGGGTGATTCAAAGGAACATAAACTTGTTGATGTGATCCTACCCAGCACTAAATACATGGAGCTTGAACCTGATGGAACTAAGCTTGTAGCAAAGGATCAGCTCGGAGTTGAGGAGCAGCTTGAACCAGAGGATGCGCTTAGAGCGGAGAAAGAGTATAGCGAAGATGTTATCTTAACCTCACTGGTTTTGATACATGATCATCAAATGGGCATGTGTCTCATTTGTACTCTTTTTCCCTTGTCATGTTTTGTCCCACTGGGTTTTCTTGACAAGGTTTTTAATGAGGCAAATGATTCACATTCAAATCACCCATTTGTTGATCCAGACCATGGCATTGCATCCAGAATTCGACCCAATGCAGGAGATATCAAGTCCAGCCTATTTTATGACCATTACAAGTCCAAGAAGAGCCCAAAACAAGCTGATAATTTGCAGCCCAAGAGGAGTTACGAAAATGGAGTATGAAGGGTCATTTTTCAGATTCAAACATGTGGACTTGTACTCTTTTTCCCTCCTCTTGGTTTTGTCCCAATGGGTTTTCCAAGAGAGGTTTTTAATGAGGCAAGCCCACATGCTATTATCCTTGCCCATTACTGATCCATAAGGCCCATAACTCATTCTATTATGAGGATTTCGAATTCTAAGTGTTTATTAAGTCTTGTGTTATTTCCTAGGTGAATTTATTGCTGTTCATGCAGCATTGTTGCTGTTTTCTATTTAAAACACTTTGTATTCATTTCTGAACTTTATCAAACTTCTTTTTATTCTAAAACTTCTGAAAGTGTTTGATCTGAATGGTGTGTAATATCCATTCGCCTTTGATTCTTCTTTTGGTGTTTCATCTCCTAGAAGATCAGAGTTCGAAAGTCTTGAAGTGATTCCGCAGCTTCAGGAAGTTTCTTTCAATCCATTGTTTCTATTCCTTTCAATCTGTCCATTCCATTTGATTATCATCCATCAAACAACCAGACTCACAAAGTGCATCAAAGGACAAGGATCTTCTCCATTAAGATCGTATCATGTGATCCTGCCCAGCACTAAATACATGGAGCTTGAACCTGATGGAACTAAGCTTGTAGCAAAGGATCAGCTCGGAGTTGAGGAGCAGCTTGAACCAGAGGATGCGCTTAGAGCGGAGAAAGAGTATAGCGAAGATGTTATCTTAACCTCACTGGTTTTGATACATGATCATCAAATGGGCATGTGTCTCATTTGTACTCTTTTTCCCTTGTCATGTTTTGTCCCACTGGGTTTTCTTGACAAGGTTTTTAATGAGGCAAATGATTCACATTCAAATCACCCATTTGTTGATCCAGACCATGGCATTGCATCCAGAATTCGACCCAATGCAGGAGATATCAAGTCCAGCCTATTTTATGACCATTACAAGTCCAAGAAGAGCCCAAAACAAGCTGATAATTTGCAGCCCAAGAGGAGTTACGAAAATGGAGTATGAAGGGTCATTTTTCAGATTCAAACAAGTATTTAATTCTGGTCTTTGTGTTATTTCCTAGGTGTGTTAATTGCTGCTCATGCAGCCTTGTTGCATTTTCTATTTAAAACTCTTTGTAGTCATTTCTGAACTTTTATCAAACTTCTTTTTATTCTAAAACTTCTGAAAGTGTTTGATCTGAATGGTGTGTAATATCCATTCGCCTTTGATTCTTCTTTTGGTGTTTCATCTCCTAGAAGATCAGAGTTCGAAAGTCTTGAAGTGATTCCGCAGCTTCAGGAAGTTTCTTTCAATCCATTGTTTCTATTCCTTTCAATCTGTCCATTCCATTTGATTATCATCCATCAAACAACCAGACTCACAAAGTGCATCAAAGGACAAGGATCTTCTCCATTAAGATCGCATCATGTGGTATCAGAGCCACTTTGTGAAAGGTTGTGTTGTTTCAAGCCCAAAACTTCTTTGCAAATTCGTAACTTTTTCTGATCGATTTGTCTCTTGGTATTCCGATTAATTAGAAGCGATTTGAGAGATAAATCTTTATAGGAACTTGAAGTTTAGAGTCTGATCTATCCAGTTTAGGCTTTGGAATCATTAGAATCAGAGTAGAAACGCGATTTCTAGGAAGATCAAAATTCGCAACTTTTCAGAATTTTTCTGCAACTTTTGTCTTTTGGCATTCTGTTAATTTCGTGATTGTTACTGATCAAAACCTGTTAGAAACTTGTGTCAAAGAACTCCTTACTTGTTCTGTGATTTGTTTGTGGACAGGAAACATGGTGGGTACAAACAATGGTGGTGAAGAATCCTCAAACTCCATCAACCAACAACTCCTTTCCTCCTTTAAAGCCATGATAGAAGAAAGTTTAGGAACCAAGTTCTACACAAGATGTCATGTCCAAGGCAAGGTGTGCAGCCTCATGATTGATAAAAGGAGTTGCAATAATGTGGCCAGTGAATACATGGTTAAAAAGCTTGGATTAAAAGTGAAGCAACATCCATGGCTTGATGATGATTACAAATTAAGAGTGACCCGCCAAGTGATGATTTCCATAACCATTGGAAAGTATGAGGACGAGGTTCTGTGTGATGTCCTACCAATGGAATCATGTCACATCATTCTTGGGAAACCATGGCAGAACAAACGTCAAGCAATCCAAGATGTTCTCAAAAACCGATATTCGTTCAAGTACAAAGGAGGAAAGATTAGTCTGATCTCAATGACACCAGATGAAATTCAACAAGATCAGCTAATTCTAAAACAAAGAATAAGACAGGTTGTAAGTGAATCTCTTAACCCTCCTCACCAGAAAGAAAAGGTTCTTGTGATTGATTCTAAAAAAACTCCTACGAGTTTAACTAACATTGCACCGGAGCTGCCATCTCCGAGTGAGAGTTCTTCTCTTTTGCAGGACTCTAAGGAGACAGTAGATGACCCAAAGGAGTTACCACCCATTCGTGAAGAGGAACCACAAGGAGAATCACCAGCAGAAAGACAAGGGAGTTTGTCTTTGGTTAGTGACTTGGAGCAGCCAACCCACCTTGTCCAAAAACAAGTTCCTATGCCATTTCCTTTTGACTACCCAAGAAAGCACTGTAAGGAAATTGATTTAGTTAGGACTGAACCTAATTTGTTTATTTTGATTTCTGATCAAGATGAAAAATACTTTGGTTTAGAAAATGTGAAAGAGTTTCGTGTTTCAAAACTTGTTTTTGACAAAATGATTCCAAGTTTTGAAACATTCACACCTGAAAAATTCTTTAAGCCAAAAGATTTTATGTTTGATGAGTTTCATGAATTTAACTCTTCTTTGAGAGTTTCTTTGTTTAGCAATGCATTTGAGCTGTTTAGAACTAAAACCGAATATGCATTGGTTAAAACTTTTCCTGAATTGAATCATTTGCTTGAAAACTTGTTGAGTGAATCAAATCTGTTCAATGATTTTTGCAATTCAACTCTGAAATATAAAGTTTTTGAATTCTCTACTTCAAGTATAATGCATTTGTTCTGCCCCATGAGTGTTCAAAAAGGAACAGGAGCCATGGAGAAGCAGAAGTATTTGGGAAAACTGACAATCAAAGAGAAACCACCAGATGCATTACTTATGCTCATACACAATTCCCAGCAAGGTAAGGAAATTATTGTGGCTGATACAATAATTCCAAGGTATGCATCTCTTCTTATCCCTAATGCTGGACTGTTGGAACTTGAACACATTAGAATGCTTTACAATTCAAATGATAACTTGAAGAATGTGTTCCCATTTTGTGAAAAGTTTGAGCACAAAAAGTTCTTTAGGCATGGAGGTTTTATATTTGATAGAAATAAATTGTGCAAGCCTAGTTGTTCTTTGCTGAATTCTGTTTTGAAGAGTATTGATAAACTCACTAGAGCTTCAAATTTTGATGAACTGTTCTTTGGAGAGATTGTTTACTATGATAGCATTCTGAGTTTTAACTTAGATGATCCTGTTAAACATGTGAATTTTGTTTTAGAAGATCTAAGTTTGAAAATGCTTACTAGTAGACATGATTATAGCTTTTGCACCCATGATCTTTTGTCTCGAGATTTTGCTGTGAGTATACAGGATGGAGAGCAGAGTTTTCATGACCCAAAAACGTGGCTCTACCATGTGTGGCTTAAGAAGATGGCTGTGCAAGTTTTCCTTGAGCCAATGGAGCATGAAAACGTCAAGGATTCTTCCATGATCCAAGAAGAACCCCCAGATCCAACACCAATAGCTTTGATGAGAACAAGTGACAAACATATCCAGAGCCTTATTCAGATAAGTACTTCTTTGACTCTGTTTGTTTCTCATGCTATAGGAACTATGATTATGAGTTTATTACATCCAGGAAACATTGAGAAATATTTAAGTTTGTTCAAAGAATATTTGGGATCAAATTCTTGTCTTAGAAAAGAGGAACATGAAAAGGATTATGTTATAATTCAAGCTGGGACATGTTCATATGTTTATTATTCCATGACTGTAATAATGCACTTTCTCTTTGCCAAAGGTGTTGATCAGATTGCAGGTATGAAAAAGGAGTCACCGGAGTTAGAAGATCCCTCGAAAATTGTCTTTGTGCGAACTGGAATTGGAGTTATTTTGATGCAGGATAAGAAGACCATTGCTTATTTTAGGATGATCTTTGAGGTTGGAGAAAAAGTATTGATACAATTGAGAAAGAAACGATTCCCAGCTGAAAGAGAGTCCAAACTGATGCCAAAGATCGATGGTCCATTCAACATAACAAGACGAATCAACAACAAAGCTTATGAACTTGAGCTGCAAGATGAATTGGATTTGAGGTCAAATCCCTTTCAAGAGGGAGGGGATGATGTGATCCTACCCAGCACTAAATACATGGAGCTTGAACCTGATGGAACTAAGCTTGTAGCAAAGGATCAGCTCGGAGTTGAGGAGCAGCTTGAACCAGAGGATGCGCTTAGAGCGGAGAAAGAGTATAGCGAAGATGTTATCTTAACCTCACTGGTTTTGATACATGATCATCAAATGGGCATGTGTCTCATTTGTACTCTTTTTCCCTTGTCATGTTTTGTCCCACTGGGTTTTCTTGACAAGGTTTTTAATGAGGCAAATGATTCACATTCAAATCACCCATTTGTTGATCCAGACCATGGCATTGCATCCAGAATTCGACCCAATGCAGGAGATATCAAGTCCAGCCTATTTTATGACCATTACAAGTCCAAGAAGAGCCCAAAACAAGCTGATAATTTGCAGCCCAAGAGGAGTTACGAAAATGGAGTATGAAGGGTCATTTTTCAGATTCAAACAAGTATTTAATTCTGGTCTTTGTGTTATTTCCTAGGTGTGTTAATTGCTGCTCATGCAGCCTTGTTGCATTTTCTATTTAAAACTCTTTGTAGTCATTTCTGAACTTTTATCAAACTTCTTTTTATTCTAAAACTTCTGAAAGTGTTTGATCTGAATGGTGTGTAATATCCATTCGCCTTTGATTCTTCTTTTGGTGTTTCATCTCCTAGAAGATCAGAGTTCGAAAGTCTTGAAGTGATTCCGCAGCTTCAGGAAGTTTCTTTCAATCCATTGTTTCTATTCCTTTCAATCTGTCCATTCCATTTGATTATCATCCATCAAACAACCAGACTCACAAAGTGCATCAAAGGACAAGGATCTTCTCCATTAAGATCGCATCACTTGTATAACATGCTTCTCATTATACCTTTATGAGCATACAAAAACTTACTTATAGTTGTCTTACCTCACCTAAATCCTCCAATCCATGACATGTATGGTTCAAAAAGTTTTGTTTAAAAAGTTTTATTTAGGATTCTCATAGGACCTTTTAGAAGATCAAAGTTTCTTTCTAGACTTTTAGAACAGTTACTTAGGGGTGATTCAAAGGAACATAAACTTGTATAACATGCTTCTCATTATACCTTTATGAGCATACAAAAACTTACTTATAGTTGTCTTACCTCACCTAAATCCTCCAATCAATGACATGTATGGTTCAAAAAGTTTTGGTTAAAAAGTTTTATTTATGATTCTCATAGGACCTTTTAGAAGATCAAAGTTTCTTTCTAGACTTTTAGAACAGTTACTTAGGGGTGATTCAAAGGAACATAAACTTGTATAACATGCTTCACATTATACCTTTATGAGCATACAAAAACATACTTATAGTTGTCTTACCTCACCTAAATCCTCCAATCCATGACATGTATGTTTCAAAAAGTTTTGGTTAAAAAGTTTTATTTATGATTCTCATAGGACCTTTTAGAATATCAAAGTTTCTTTCCCAGTTTTTTAGAACGGTTACTTAGGGGTGATTCAAAGGAACATAAACTTGTATAACATGCTTTTCATTATACCTTTATGAGCATACAAAAACTTACTTATAGTTGTCTTAACTCACCTAAATCCTCCAATCCATGACATGTATGTTTCAAAAAGTTTTGGTTAAAAAGTTTTATTTATGATTCTCATAGGACCTTTTAGAAGATCAAAGTTTCTTTCCCAGTCTTTAGAACGGTTACTTAGGGGTGATTCAAAGGAACATAAACTTGTATAACATGCATCTCATTATACCTTTATGAGCATACAAAAACTTACTTATAGTTGTCTTACCTCACCTAAATCCTCCAATCAATGACATGTATGGTTTAAAAAGTTTTGTTTAAAAAGTTTTATTTAGGATTCTCATAGGACCTTTTAGAAGATCAAAGTTTCTTTCTAGACTTTTAGAACAGTTACTTAGGGGTGATTCAAAAGAACATAAACTTGTATAACATGCTTCTCATTATACCTTTATGAGCATACAAAAACTTACTTATAGTTGTCTTACCTCACCTAAATCCTCCAATCCATGACATGTATGTTTCAAAAAGTTTTGGTTAAAAAGTTTTATTTATGATTCTCATAGGACCTTTTAGAATATCAAAGTTTCTTTCCCAGTCTTTTAGAACGGTTACTTAGGGGTGATTCAAAGGAACATAAACTTGTATAACATGCATCTCATTATACCTTTATAAGCATACAAAAACTTACTTATAGTTGTCTTACCTCACCTAAATCCTCCAATCCATGGCATGTATGTTTCAAAAAGTTTTGTTTAAAAAGTTTTATTTAGGATTCTCATATGACCTTTTAGAAGATCAAAGTTTCTTTCCCAGTCTATAGAACGGTTACTTAGGGGTGATTCAAAGGAACATAAACTTGTATAACATGCTTCTCATTATACCTTTATGAGCATACAAAAACTTACTTATAGTTGTCTTACCTCACCTAAATCCTCCAATCAATGACATGTATGGTTCAAAAAGTTTTGGTTAAAAGTTTTATTTAGGATTCTCATAGGACCTTTTAGAAGATCAAAGTTTCTTTCGAGTCTTTTAGAACAGTTACTTAGGGGTGATTCAAACGAGCATAAAGTTGTATAACATGCTTCTCATTATACCTTTATGAGGATACAAAAACTTACTTATAGCTGTCTTACATCACCTAAATCCTCCAATCCATGACATGTATGTTTCAAAAAGTTTTGTTTAAAAAGTTTTATTTATGATTCTCATAGGACCTTTTAGAAGATCAAAGTTTCTTTCTAGTCTTTTAGAACAGTTACTTAGGGGTGATTCAAAGGAACATAAACTTGTATAACATGCTTCTCATTATACCTTTATGAGCATTGAAAAACATACTTATAGTTGTCTTACCTCACCTAAATCCTCCAATCCATGACATGTATGTTTCAAAAAGTTTTGGTTAAAAATTTTTATTTAGGATTTTTATAGGACCTTTTAGAAGATCAAAGTTTCTTTCCCGGTCTTTTAGAACGGTTACTTAGGGGTGATTCAAAGGAACATAAACTTATATAACATGCTTCTCATTATACCTTTATGAGCATACAAAACCTTACATATAGTTGTCTTACATCACCTAAATCCTCCAATCCATGACATGTATGTTTCAAAAAGTTTTGGTTAAAAAGTTTTATTTATGATTCTCATAGGACCTTTTAGAATATCAAAGTTTCTTTCCCAGTTTTTTAGAACGGTTACTTAGGGGTGATTCAAAGGAACATAAACTTGTATAACATGCTTTTCATTATACCTTTATGAGCATACAAAAACTTACTTATAGTTGTCTTAACTCACCTAAATCCTCCAATCCATGACATGTATGTTTCAAAAAGTTTTGGTTAAAAAGTTTTATTTATGATTCTCATAGGACCTTTTAGAAGATCAAAGTTTCTTTCCCAGTCTTTAGAACGGTTACTTAGGGGTGATTCAAAGGAACATAAAATTGTATAACATGCATCTCATTATACCTTTATGAGCATACAAAAACTTACTTATAGTTGTCTTACCTCACCTAAATCCTCCAATCCATGACATGTATGGTTCAAAAAGTTTTGTTTAAAAAGTTTTATTTAGGATTCTCATAGGACCTTTTAGAAGATCAAAGTTTCTTTCTAGACTTTTAGAACAGTTACTTAGGGGTGATTCAAAGGAACATAAACTTGTATAACATGCTTCTCATTATACCTTTATGAGCATACAAAAACTTACTTATAGTTGTCTTACCTCACCTAAATCCTCCAATCCATGACATGTATGGTTCAAAAAGTTTTGTTTAAAAAGTTTTATTTAGGATTCTCATAGGACCTTTTAGAAGATCAAAGTTTCTTTCTAGACTTTTAGAACAGTTACTTAGGGGTGATTCAAAGGAACATAAACTTGTATAACATGCTTCTCATTATACCTTTATGAGCATACAAAAACTTACTTATAGTTGTCTTACCTCACCTAAATCCCCCAATCAATGACATGTATGGTTCAAAAAGTTTTGGTTAAAAAGTTTTATTTATGATTCTCATAGGACCTTTTAGAAGATCAAAGTTTCTTTCTAGACTTTTAGAACAGTTACTTAGGGGTGATTCAAAGGAACATAAACTTGTATAACATGCTTCTCATTATACCTTTATGAGCATACAAAAACTTACTTATAGTTGTCTTACCTCACCTAAATCCTCCAATCCATGACATGTATGTTTCAAAAAGTTTTGGTTAAAAAGTTTTATTTATGATTCTCATAGGACCTTTTAGAATATCAAAGTTTCTTTCCCAGTTTTTTAGAACGGTTACTTAGGGGTGATTCAAAGGAACATAAACTTGTATAACATGCTTTTCATTATACCTTTATGAGCATACAAAAACTTACTTATAGTTGTCTTAACTCACCTAAATCCTCCAATCCATGACATGTTGTTTCAAAAAGTTTTGGTTAAAAAGTTTTATTTATGATTCTCATAGGACCTTTTAGAAGATCAAAGTTTCTTTCCCAGTCTTTAGAACGGTTACTTAGGGGTGATTCAAAGGAACATAAACTTGTATAACATGCATCTCATTATACCTTTATGAGCATACAAAAACTTACTTATAGTTGTCTTACCTCACCTAAATCCTCCAATCCATGACATGTATGGTTCAAAAAGTTTTGTTTAAAAAGTTTTATTTAGGATTCTCATAGGACCTTTTAGAAGATCAAAGTTTCTTTCTAGACTTTTAGAACAGTTACTTAGGGGTGATTCAAAGGAACATAAACTTGTATAACATGCTTCTCATTATACCTTTATGAGCATACAAAAACTTACTTATAGTTGTCTTACCTCACCTAAATCCTCCAATCAATGACATGTATGGTTCAAAAAGTTTTGGTTAAAAAGTTTTATTTATGATTCTCATAGGACCTTTTAGAAGATCAAAGTTTCTTTCTAGACTTTTAGAACAGTTACTTAGGGGTGATTCAAAGGAACATAAACTTGTATAACATGCTTCTCATTATACCTTTATGAGCATACAAAAACTTACTTATAGTTGTCTTACCTCACCTAAATCCTCCAATCCATGACATGTATGGTTCAAAAAGTTTTGTTTAAAAAGTTTTATTTAGGATTCTCATAGGACCTTTTAGAAGATCAAAGTTTCTTTCTAGACTTTTAGAACAGTTACTTAGGGGTGATTCAAAGGAACATAAACTTGTATAACATGCTTCTCATTATACCTTTATGAGCATACAAAAACTTACTTATAGTTGTCTTACCTCACCTAAATCCTCCAATCAATGACATGTATGGTTCAAAAAGTTTTGGTTAAAAAGTTTTATTTATGATTCTCATAGGACCTTTTAGAAGATCAAAGTTTCTTTCTAGACTTTTAGAACAGTTACTTAGGGGTGATTCAAAGGAACATAAACTTGTATAACATGCTTCTCATTATACCTTTATGAGCATACAAAAACTTACTTATAGTTGTCTTACCTCACCTAAATCCTCCAATCCATGACATGTATGTTTCAAAAAGTTTTGGTTAAAAAGTTTTATTTATGATTCTCATAGGACCTTTTAGAATATCAAAGTTTCTTTCCCAGTTTTTTAGAACGGTTACTTAGGGGTGATTCAAAGGAACATAAACTTGTATAACATGCTTTTCATTATACCTTTATGAGCATACAAAAACTTACTTATAGTTGTCTTAACTCACCTAAATCCTCCAATCCATGACATGTATGTTTCAAAAAGTTTTGGTTAAAAAGTTTTATTTATGATTCTCATAGGACCTTTTAGAAGATCAAAGTTTCTTTCCCAGTCTTTAGAACGGTTACTTAGGGGTGATTCAAAGGGACATAAACTTGTATAACATGCATCTCATTATACCTTTATGAGCATACAAAAACTTACTTATAGTTGTCTTACCTCACCTAAATCCTCCAATCAATGACATGTATGGTTTAAAAAGTTTTGTTTAAAAAGTTTTATTTAGGATTCTCATAGGACCTTTTAGAAGATCAAAGTTTCTTTCTAGACTTTTAGAACAGTTACTTAGGGGTGATTCAAAAGAACATAAACTTGTATAACATGCTTCTCATTATACCTTTATGAGCATACAAAAACTTACTTATAGTTGTCTTACCTCACCTAAATCCTCCAATCCATGACATGTATGTTTCAAAAAGTTTTGGTTAAAAAGTTTTATTTATGATTCTCATAGGACCTTTTAGAATATCAAAGTTTCTTTCCCAGTCTTTTAGAACGGTTACTTAGGGGTGATTCAAAGGAACATAAACTTGTATAACATGCATCTCATTATACCTTTATAAGCATACAAAAACTTACTTATAGTTGTCTTACCTCACCTAAATCCTCCAATCCATGGCATGTATGTTTCAAAAAGTTTTGTTTAAAAAGTTTTATTTAGGATTCTCATATGACCTTTTAGAAGATCAAAGTTTCTTTCCCAGTCTATAGAACGGGTACTTAGGGGTGATTCAAAGGAACATAAACTTGTATAACATGCTTCTCATTATACCTTTATGAGCATACAAAAACTTACTTATAGTTGTCTTACCTCACCTAAATCCTCCAATCAATGACATGTATGGTTCAAAAAGTTTTGGTTAAAAGTTTTATTTAGGATTCTCATAGGACCTTTTAGAAGATCAAAGTTTCTTTCGAGTCTTTTAGAACAGTTACTTAGGGGTGATTCAAACGAGCATAAAGTTGTATAACATGCTTCTCATTATACCTTTATGAGGATATAAAAACTTACTTATAGCTGTCTTACATCACCTAAATCCTCCAATCCATGACATGTATGTTTCAAAAAGTTTTGTTTAAAAAGTTTTATTTATGATTCTCATAGGACCTTTTAGAAGATCAAAGTTTCTTTCTAGTCTTTTAGAACAGTTACTTAGGGGTGATTCAAAGGAACATAAACTTGTATAACATGCTTCTCATTATACCTTTATGAGCATTGAAAAACATACTTATAGTTGTCTTACCTCACCTAAATCCTCCAATCCATGACATGTATGTTTCAAAAAGTTTTGGTTAAAAATTTTTATTTAGGATTTTTATAGGACCTTTTAGAAGATCAAAGTTTCTTTCCCGGTCTTTTAGAACGGTTACTTAGGGGTGATTCAAAGGAACATAAACTTATATAACATGCTTCTCATTATACCTTTATGAGCATACAAAACCTTACATATAGTTGTCTTACATCACCTAAATCCTCCAATCCATGACATGTATGTTTCAAAAAGTTTTGGTTAAAAAGTTTTATTTAGGATTCTCATAGGACCTTTTAGAAGATCAAAGTTTCTTTCTAGACTTTTAGAACAATTACTAGGGGTGATTCAAAGGAACATAAACTTGTATAACATGCATCTCATTATACCTTTATAAGCATACAAAAACTTCTTATAGTTGTCTTACCTCACCTAAATCCTCCAATCCATGACATGTATGTTTCAAAAAGTTTTGTTTAAAAAGTTTTATTTAGGATTCTCATATGACCTTTTAGAAGATCAAAGTTTCTTTCCCAGTCTTTAGAACGGTTACTTAGGGGTGATTCAAAGGAACATAAACTTGTATAACATGCTTTTCATTATACCTTTATGAGCATACAAACACTTACTTATAGTTGTCTTACCTCACCTAAATCCTCCAATCAATGACATGTATGGTTCAAAAAGTTTTGTTTAAAAAGTTTTATTTAGGATTCTCATAGGACCTTTTAGAAGATCAAAGTTTCTTTCTAGACTTTTAGAACAGTTACTTAGGGGTGATTCAAAGGAACATAAACTTGTATAACATGCTTCTCATTATACCTTTATGTTGGGATTTCACAATCATGACTATGGAATCATGTTGAGAAACCTTGAGATTACTCTAAACCTTTGTTTAGAGATAAAGAGCATAAGTGAACCGCAACCAAGTTTAGCTTGGAAGTTAGTGATTCTACTTAGCTTTAACAAGAGCACCACTCTATTTGAGACTTATCCAGGAGCCTAACATCACTTATAGAGTGTGTTTACTCATGAGGATTAAGAGAATCAGTAAGTAGAGGGTGTTGTTCTTGTAATGTCCATTAAGAGCCGGTTTATGTTGTTCCTTGAATCAGCTATGGAAGAGCTGATCAAGAACACAACCAGGAGCATTAAAGCATCCTTAGGACCGAGACTCTTCATGGTTTCATTGTGTTTGAGTGAAAGACACAATGAGAGAATAAGGAAGAAGAAAGCGCTAGAGAGAGAATAAGAACCCTAGTTTTTGTGTTCAATCTTTCTTCATATTAAATGTGTTTACAAGGATGTCTTTATATAGACATTCTACAATGCTTTACACAAACATAAAATGAGCATAACTTAATGAGCATTTCGGATACAACAAGAGAGATAGAGTCCCAACGGTTATAATTCAAACATGAGAGAGAGTGGTCTTCTTTTGGTTCAGACTTGATAGTGACTTGTGCTGAACCGTGGGACCACTTCTTTTGTTTGATTCCTCATGAGCTGCTGGAGATAGGGACAGGCTTTGTTTGTGTCTAAAGGAGAGAGAGAGAGTGATAGTGACTTGACCTAAAGCGGTCCACAGCTCACTTCTTACCTCACTTATCTCTCAAGGTTCATTTGATAGCTTATCACTTCCTTAGAGTTGTGATAAGCTGAACCCCATCCTCTCCTTTGTCCCACACTCTCTTGGCGTGATAAGGACACTCCCAAGCATAGCCATCTCCTCTTATCCGCAGCTTAGACACATTTGGCTCCTTGAACTTATTCAAACATTTAGTTGAATGTTTGCTCCTCTTCTTGCTTCTTCACCAAGTCTCGGTTATACTCTTGCACAAGTCATTGCTTTGTGCTTCTTCTTACTTCTAGTGTGGACTTCATAGCCTCTTGATGCCTTCATCCTTAGCCTAGCTAAGTGTAGATCACATCTTAGGTCTTCTTTGTCTCACACCAAAGCTCATCCAAGGAATGACTTCTAGGCCTTGTCATTGTGACTTCGGCCTTTCCTCCTCCTTGAATGCATCCTCTCTAATACTCCCCCGCAAGCTTGGGCGCCGAGACACTAAAGGACCAGAGGCCAAGCTTGGAGATGCGGGAGCTACCTCATTAAAAACCTCCCTAAGGAAAACCTCATGGGACAAAACCTTAAGGAGGGAAAAAGAGTATAGCCACAACATCCCCTTGATGTAAGCTTTGACATGTTCCTTTGTGCATTTGAATGAGCCGGTTCATTAGGTTGACTTCTCCTTTAGATTGCCTTCTCCATCTTGGATCAAGCTTCTCCATTGGACTAAGCTTCACCATTGGACCTTCCATGACCTTGCCTCATGACTTAGCCTTCTTTCTTGTCACTCCTTGAGCTCTCTCCTTGTCACTTAATCTGCCCATGGTCTAACTCCTCCTTTAGGCCTCCTAATGAACCTTCACATCAAAGATTCAAAGAAGACTTGTTAAAGTAAAATGCCTTGAGTTTAAGTATATGATTAAGCAATGGATAAGTAACACAAGTGATTTTAATTGACTTAATGAAGACTTAATAAAAACAGTGAGAGTTTAGGAGTTTAGCCTTTTAGGAGTTGAGGTTTGATCTTCCTTTGGACATGTTTGGGACTTTGAAACCTTGTGCATATCTCTCTGGATTTTTGCACATACAATCTCAGCCCTTCTTCTTCACACCAACACTCTTGATTTGAGCTGATTCAACGCCTATCACTAGCTTGCAACTCCTTCTTGGTCTGCTCCACTTAGTGATTCCCGGTTCTAACATCAATCAAGGTGTTGTTGCTTCTGGTTTTAGGAGTTCCTCTAGGGTTTACTCCATGTCTTTGAGGTTTAACACCTCCCCCGGACTGTTAAGCCTTCATGGAGTCGGAAGCACCATTGAGATGTGAGTTGATTCATCAGTTGCATAACTGGTTCTAGCTCCTCTTCTTTGGCTGCTCCTTTGTGACTTCTCTTGAAACCTTAACAGCCTTGATGGGTTGTTCAACTTGTAGCCTCCCTTAAGTATGGACACCTTCTGGTCTACTCCTTTGTTAGCTTCAGATTAACCACACCATGCTGAGAGCCAATCCTCCATCACTACTCCATCTTAGAGCAGCTTCAAGACTGATCTTCCTAACAATGATGCACACTGAGCCTTGAATCCAAGCTTCCATCACTGCCTCTTCTTGAAACAGCTTCTAGACTTGATTATCCAAGAAATCAGTGTTGCTTCTCTTGACTAACTTGTTGTAGCAGCTTCTGGACGCCTCTTCTTCTTAGGTAAGCTCAAGACCAGTGGGTACAGCCACTTAGAAACTGAACTCCAGCCCTTTTGTAAACTGTCCTCACTAGTTGGTTCATCATTCCACCTAAAAACACCAAGAAACACACAATAATCCTCAAAATAACACAGCCTTGATCAGGAGCTATGTACTCTGATTTTTAAGTCATTGTGAGCTAAGGAGCTTCAAGGACAGAACTCAGAGAGAATATGTGAAAAATAAGTAACCAGAGAATGAAAGAAAAAATGCAGAAAATGAGAGAATGAATGCTTGAGAATGAGAGTATAAATGAATGAGAGAATAAATAAGAGAATGAATGAGAGAATGAAAGGGAAGTTCAGGGACTGAGTTTTGCTCAGTTTGAGCTTTTGGTTTTGAGAACATTGACTGAGTTTTGCTCAGTTTACTCTCAGACTTTTGCGGAAGCTTTGAGGAGAAAGGGACAGAGTTTTGCTCTGTTTTTCTCTGGTTTTTGAGCTTGATTCAATCCTAGAATCTTATGCTCTGATACCATGTTGGGATTTCACAATCATGACTATGGAATCATGTTGAGAAACCTTGAGATTACTCTAAACCTTTGTTTAGAGATAAAGAGCATAAGTGAACCGCAACCAAGTTTAGCTTGGAAGTTAGTGATTCTACTTAGCTTTAACAAGAGCACCACTCTATTTGAGACTTATCCAGGAGCCTAACATCACTTATAGAGTGTGTTTACTCATGAGGATTAAGAGAATCAGTAAGTAGAGGGTGTTGTTCTTGTAATGTCCATTAAGAGCCGGTTTATGTTGTTCCTTGAATCAGCTATGGAAGAGCTGATCAAGAACACAACCAGGAGCATTAAAGCATCCTTAGGACCGAGACTCTTCATGGTTTCATTGTGTTTGAGTGAAAGACACAATGAGAGAATAAGGAAGAAGAAAGCGCTAGAGAGAGAATAAGAACCCTAGTTTTGTGTTCAATCTTTCTTCATATTAAATGTGTTTACAAGGATGTCTTTATATAGACATTCTACAATGCTTTACACAAACATAAAATGAGCATAACTTAATGAGCATTTCGGATACAACAAGAGAGATAGAGTCCCAACGGTTATAATTCAAACATGAGAGAGAGTGGTCTTCTTTTGGTTCAGACTTGATAGTGACTTGTGCTGAACCGTGGGACCACTTCTTTTGTTTGATTCCTCATGAGCTGCTGGAGATAGGGACAGGCTTTGTTTGTGTCTAAAGGAGAGAGAGAGAGTGATAGTGACTTGACCTAAAGCGGTCCACAGCTCACTTCTTACCTCACTTATCTCTCAAGGTTCATTTGATAGCTTATCACTTCCTTAGAGTTGTGATAAGCTGAACCCCATCCTCTCCTTTGTCCCACACTCTCTTGGCGTGATAAGGACACTCCCAAGCATAGCCATCTCCTCTTATCCGCAGCTTAGACACATTTGGCTCCTTGAACTTATTCAAACATTTAGTTGAATGTTTGCTCCTCTTCTTGCTTCTTCACCAAGTCTCGGTTATACTCTTGCACAAGTCATTGCTTTGTGCTTCTTCTTACTTCTAGTGTGGACTTCATAGCCTCTTGATGCCTTCATCCTTAGCCTAGCTAAGTGTAGATCACATCTTAGGTCTTCTTTGTCTCACACCAAAGCTCATCCAAGGAATGACTTCTAGGCCTTGTCATTGTGACTTCGGCCTTTCCTCCTCCTTGAATGCATCCTCTCTAATACTTTATGAGCATACAAAAACTTACTTATAGTTGTCTTACCTCACCTAAATCCTCCAATCCATGACATGTATGGTTCAAAAAGTTTTGTTTAAAAAGTTTTATTTAGGATTCTCATAGGACCTTTTAGAAGATCAAAGTTTCTTTCTAGACTTTTAGAACAGTTACTTAGGGGTGATTCAAAGGAACATAAACTTGTATAACATGCTTCTCATTATACCTTTATGAGCATACAAAAACTTACTTATAGTTGTCTTACCTCACCTAAATCCTCCAATCAATGACATGTATGGTTCAAAAAGTTTTGGTTAAAAAGTTTTATTTATGATTCTCATAGGACCTTTTAGAAGATCAAAGTTTCTTTCTAGACTTTTAGAACAGTTACTTAGGGGTGATTCAAAGGAACATAAACTTGTATAACATGCTTCTCATTATACCTTTATGAGCATACAAAAACTTACTTATAGTTGTCTTACCTCACCTAAATCCTCCAATCCATGACATGTATGTTTCAAAAAGTTTTGGTTAAAAAGTTTTATTTATGATTCTCATAGGACCTTTTAGAATATCAAAGTTTCTTTCCCAGTTTTTTAGAACGGTTACTTAGGGGTGATTCAAAGGAACATAAACTTGTATAACATGCTTTTCATTATACCTTTATGAGCATACAAAAACTTACTTATAGTTGTCTTAACTCACCTAAATCCTCCAATCCATGACATGTATGTTTCAAAAAGTTTTGGTTAAAAAGTTTTATTTATGATTCTCATAGGACCTTTTAGAAGATCAAAGTTTCTTTCCCAGTCTTTAGAACGGTTACTTAGGGGTGATTCAAAGGAACATAAACTTGTATAACATGCATCTCATTATACCTTTATGAGCATACAAAAACTTACTTATAGTTGTCTTACCTCACCTAAATCCTCTAATCCATGACATGTATGGTTCAAAAAGTTTTGTTTAAAAAGTTTTATTTAGGATTCTCATAGGACCTTTTAGAAGATCAAAGTTTCTTTCTAGACTTTTAGAACAGTTACTTAGGGGTGATTCAAAGGAACATAAACTTGTATAACATGCTTCTCATTATACCTTTATGAGCATACAAAAACTTACTTATAGTTGTCTTACCTCACCTAAATCCTCCAATCAATGACATGTATGGTTCAAAAAGTTTTGGTTAAAAAGTTTTATTTATGATTCTCATAGTGTTGGGATTTCACAATCATGACTATGGAATCATGTTGAGAAACCTTGAGATTACTCTAAACCTTTGTTTAGAGAGAAAGAGCATAAGTGAACCGCAACCAAGTTTAGCTTGGAAGTTAGTGATTCTACTTAGCTTTAGCAAGAGCACCACTCTATTTGAGACTTATCCAGGAGCCTAACATCACTTATAGAGTGTGTTTACTCATGAGGATTAAGAGAATCAGTAAGTAGAGGGTGTTGTTCTTGTAATGTCCATTAAGAGCCGGTTTGTGTTGTTCCTTGAATCAGCTATGGAAGAGCTGATCAAGAACACAACCAGGAGCATTAAAGCATCCTTAGGACCGAGACTCTTCATGGTTTCATTGTGTTTGAGTGAAAGACACAATGAGAGAATAAGGAAGAAGAAAGCGCTAGAGAGAGAATAAGAACCCTAGTTTTTGTGTGAATACTTTCTTCTTATTTCAATGTGTTACAAGTCTGGTCCTTATATAGGACTTTTACAATACTTTAACACAGACATAAAACAAGTATAAACCCTAATAATCTCGGTCATACACAAGAAGAGGAGGCTCCAACGGTCTGATTTCAAACTTGGGGAAGAGTGGTCTTGTTTTGGCTCAGATTTGATAGTGACATGTCTGAACCTTGGACCACTCCTTTTTGTTTGATTCCTTTGGTTCTGATGAGAGAGGGACAGGCTGTCCTTGTGGTCTGAGGAGAGAGAGGCACGCTTCTAGAGTGATAGTGACATGACCTAAATGGTCCACACTTCTCACTCCTCTCTTATCTCTTCCTTTTATAGCTTATCAACATTTATTCTTGTGATAAGCTGAGGAAGACACCATGATAAGCTTATGCACCTCTCCTCCTTTGTCCCACACACTCTTGGTCGTGATAACACTCCCAAGTATAGCCTGCTCCTCTTATCTCTCTTCATTCACGCCTTTTTGGCTCTTCTTGCTTCTTTCCCAAGTCTCGGTTATACTCTTGCACAAGTCATTGCTTTGTGCTTCTTCTTGCTTCTAGTGTGGACTTCATAGCCTCTTGATGCCTTCATCCTTAGCTTAGCTAAGTGTAGATCCCATCTTAGGTCTTCCTTGTCTCACACCAAAGCTCATCCAAGGAATGACTTCTAGGCCTTGTCTTTGTGACTTCGGCCTTTCCTCCTCCTTGAATGCATCCTCTCTAATACTCCCCCGCAAGCTTGGGCGCCGAGACACTAAAGGACCAGAGGCCAAGCTTGGAGATGCGGGAGCTACCTCATTAAAAACCTCCTTAAGTAAAACCTCATGGGATAAAACCTTAAGGAGGGAAAAAGAGTATAGCCACAACATCCCCTTAATGTAAGCATTGACATGTTCCTTTGTGCATTTGAATGAGCCGGTTCATTAGGTTGACTTCTCCTTTAGATTGCCTTCTCCATCTTGGATCAAGCTTCTCCATTGGACTAAGCTTCACCATTGGACCTTCCATGACCTTGCCTCAAGACTTAGCCTTCTTTCTTGTCACTCCTTGAGCTCTCTCCTTGTCACTTAATCTGCCCATGGTCTAACTCCTCCTTTAGGCCTCCTAATGAACCTTCACATCAAAGATTCAAAGAAGACTTGTTAAAGTAAAATGCCATGAGATTAAGTATATGATTAAGCAATGGATAAGTAACACAAGTGATTTTAATTGACTTAATGAAGACTTAATAAAAACAGTGAGAGTTTAGGAGTTTAGCCTTTTAGGAGTTGAGGTTTAGCCTTCCTTTGGACATGTTTGGGACTTTGAAACCTTGTGCATATCTCTCTGGATTTTTGCACATACAATCTCAGCCCTTCTTTTCCACACCAACACTCTTGATTTGAGCTGATTCAACGCCTACCACTAGCTTGCATTTCCTTCTTGGTCTGCTCCACTTAGTGATTCCCGGTTCTAACATCAATCAAGGTGTTGTTGCTTCTGGTTTTGGGAGTTCCTCTAGGGTTTACTCCATTTCTTTGAGGTTTAAAACCTCCCCCGGACTGTTAAGCCTTCATGGAGTCGGAAGCACCATTTGAGATGTGAGTTGATTCATCAGTTGCATAACCGGTTCTAGCTCCTCTCCTTTGGCTGCTCCTTGATGACTTCTCTTGAGACCTTAACAGCCTTGATGGGTTGTTCAACTTGTAGCCTTCCTTAAGTATGGACACCTTTTGGTCTGCTCCATTGTTAGCTTCAGATTAACCACACCATGCTAAGAGCCAATCCTCCATCACTACTCCATCTTAGAGCAGCTTCAAGACTGATCTTCCTAACCATGATGCACACTGAGCCTTGAATCCAAGCTTCCATCACTGCCTCTTCTTGAAACAGCTTCTAGACTTGATTATCCAAGAAATCAGTGTTGCCTTTCTTGACTAACTTGTTGTAGCAGCTTCTGGACGCCTCTTCTTCTTAGGTAAGCTCAAGACCAGTGGGTACAACCACTTAGAAACTGAACTCCAGCCCTTTTGTAAATTGTCCTCACTAGTTGGTTCATCATTCCACCTAAAAACACCAAAAAACACACAATAATCCTCAAAATAACACAGCCTTGATCAGGAGCTATGTACTCTGATTTTTTTAAGTCATTGTGAGCTAAGGAGCTTCAAGGACAGAACTCAGAGAGAATATGTGAAGTATAAGTAACCAGAGAATGAAAGAAAAAATGCAGAGAATGAGAGAATGAATGCTTGAGAATGAGAGTATAAATGAATGAGAGAATAAATGAGAGAATGAATGGGAGAATGAAAGGGAAGTTCAGGGACTGAGTTTTGCTCAGTTTGAGCTTTTGGTTTTGAGAACATTGACTGAGTTTTGCTCAGTTTACTCTCAGAATTTGCGGAAGCTTTGAATGAGAAAGGGACAGAGTTTTGCTCTGTTTTTCTCTGGTTTTTGAGCTTGATTCAATCCTAGAATCTTATGCTCTGATACCATGTTGGGATTTCACAATCATGACTATGGAATCATGTTGAGAAACCTTGAGATTACTCTAAACCTTTGTTTAGAGAGAAAGAGCATAAGTGAACCGCAACCAAGTTTAGCTTGGAAGTTAGTGATTCTACTTAGCTTTAGCAAGAGTACCACTCTATTTGAGACTTATCCAGGAGCCTAACATCACTTATAGAGTGTGTTTACTCATGAGGATTAAGAGAATCAGTAAGTAGAGGGTGTTGTTCTTGTAATGTCCATTAAGAGCCGGTTTGTGTTGTTCCTTGAATCAGCTATGGAAGAGCTGATCAAGAACACAACCAGGAGCATTAAAGCATCCTTAGGACCGAGACTCTTCATGGTTTCATTGTGTTTGAGTGAAAGACACAATGAGAGAATAAGGAAGAAGAAAGCGCTAGAGAGAGAATAAGAACACTAGTTTTTGTGTGAATACTTTCTTCTTATTTCAATGTGTTACAAGTCTGGTCCTTATATAGGACTTTTACAATACTTTAACACAGACATAAAACAAGTATAAACCCTAATAATCTCGGTCATACACAAGAAGAGGAGGCTCCAACGGTCTGATTTCAAACTTGGGGAAGAGTGGTCTTGTTTTGGCTCAGATTTGATAGTGACATGTCTGAACCTTGGACCACTCCTTTTTGTTTGATTCCTTTGGTTCTGATGAGAGAGGGACAGGCTGTCCTTGTGGTCTGAGGAGAGAGAGGCACGCTTCTAGAGTGATAGTGACATGACCTAAATGGTCCACACTTCTCACTCCTCTCTTATCTCTTCCTTTTATAGCTTATCAACATTTATTCTTGTGATAAGCTGAGGAAGACACCATGATAAGCTTATGCACCTCTCCTCCTTTGTCCCACACACTCTTGGTCGTGATAACACTCCCAAGTATAGCCTGCTCCTCTTATCTCTCTTCATTCACGCCTTTTTGGCTCTTCTTGCTTCTTTCCCAAGTCTCGGTTATACTCTTGCACAAGTCATTGCTTTGTGCTTCTTCTTGCTTCTAGTGTGGACTTCATAGCCTCTTGATGCCTTCATCCTTAGCTTAGCTAAGTGTAGATCCCATCTTAGGTCTTCCTTGTCTCACACCAAAGCACATCCAAGGAATGACTTCTAGGCCTTGTCTTTGTGACTTCGGCCTTTCCTCCTCCTTGAATGCATCCTCTCTAATACATAGGACCTTTTAGAAGATCAAAGTTTCTTTCTAGACTTTTAGAACAGTTACTTAGGGGTGATTCAAAGGAACATAAACTTGTATAACATGCTTCTCATTATACCTTTATGAGCATACAAAAACTTACTTATAGTTGTCTTACCTCACCTAAATCCTCCAATCCATGGCATGTATGTTTCAAAAAGTTTTGTTTAAAAAGTTTTATTTAGGATTCTCATATGACCTTTTAGAAGATCAAAGTTTCTTTCCCAGTCTTTAGAACGGTTACTTAGGGGTGATTCAAAGGAACATAAACTTGTATAACATGCATCTCATTATACCTTTATAAGTATACAAAAACTTACTTATAGTTGTCTTACCTCACCTAAATCCTCCAATCCATGACATGTATGTTTCAAAAAGTTTTGTTTAAAAAGTTTTATTTAGGATTCTCATATGACCTTTTAGAAGATCAAAGTTTCTTTCCCAGTCTTTAGAACGGTTACTTAGGGGTGATTCAAAGAAACATAAACTTGTATAACATGCTTTTCATTATACCTTTATGAGCATACAAACACTTACTTATAGTTGTCTTACCTCACCTAAATCCTCCAATCAATGACATGTATGGTTCAAAAAGTTTTGTTTAAAAAGTTTTATTTAGGATTCTCATAGGACCTTTTAGAAGATCAAAGTTTCTTTCCCAGTTTTTTAGAACGGTTACTTAGGGGTGATTCAAAGGAACATAAACTTGTATAACATGCTTTTCATTATACCTTTATGAGCATACAAAAACTTACTTATAGTTGTCTTAACTCACCTAAATCCTCCAATCCATGACATGTATGTTTCAAAAAGTTTTGGTTAAAAAGTTTTATTTATGATTCTCATAGGACCTTTTAGAAGATCAAAGTTTCTTTCCCAGTCTTTAGAACGGTTACTTAGGGGTGATTCAAAGGAACATAAACTTGTATAACATGCATCTCATTATACCTTTATGAGCATACAAAAACTTACTTATAGTTGTCTTACCTCACCTAAATCCTCCAATCAATGACATGTATGGTTTAAAAAGTTTTGTTTAAAAAGTTTTATTTAGGATTCTCATAGGACCTTTTAGAAGATCAAAGTTTCTTTCTAGACTTTTAGAACAGTTACTTAGGGGTGATTCAAAGGAACATAAACTTGTATAACATGCTTTTCATTATACCTTTATGAGCATACAAAAACTTACTTATAGTTGTCTTACCTCACCTAAATCCTCCAATCCATGACATGTATGTTTCAAAAAGTTTTGGTTAAAAAGTTTTATTTATGATTCTCATAGGACCTTTTAGAATATCAAAGTTTCTTTCCCAGTCTTTTAGAACGGTTACTTAGGGGTGATTCAAAGGAACATAAACTTGTATAACATGCATCTCATTATACCTTTATAAGCATACAAAAACTTACTTATAGTTGTCTTACCTCACCTAAATCCTCCAATCCATGGCATGTATGTTTCAAAAAGTTTTGTTTAAAAAGTTTTATTTAGGATTCTCATATGACCTTTTAGAAGATCAAAGTTTCTTTCCCAGTCTATAGAACGGTTACTTAGGGGTGATTCAAAGGAACATAAACTTGTATAACATGCTTCTCATTATACCTTTATGAGCATACAAAAACTTACTTATAGTTGTCTTACCTCACCTAAATCCTCCAATCAATGACATGTATGGTTCAAAAAGTTTTGGTTAAAAGTTTTATTTAGGATTCTCATAGGACCTTTTAGAAGATCAAAGTTTCTTTCGAGTCTTTTAGAACAGTTACTTAGGGGTGATTCAAACGAGCATAAAGTTGTATAACATGCTTCTCATTATACCTTTATGAGGATACAAAAACTTACTTATAGCTGTCTTACATCACCTAAATCCTCCAATCCATGACATGTATGTTTCAAAAAATTTTGTTTAAAAAGTTTTATTTATGATTCTCATAGGACCTTTTAGAAGATCAAAGTTTCTTTCTAGTCTTTTAGAACAGTTACTTAGGGGTGATTCAAAGGAACACAAACTTGTATAACATGCTTTTCATTATACCTTTATGAGCATACAAAAACTTACTTATAGTTGTCTTACCTCACCTAAATCCTCCAATCCATGACATGTATGTTTCAAAAAGTTTTGGTTAAAAAGTTTTATTTATGATTCTCATAGGACCTTTTAGAAGATCAAAGTTTCTTTCCCAGTCTTTAGAACGGTTACTTAGGGGTGATTCAAAGGTGTTAGAATATCAAGATTAGAGTAAGAGATTAGCTAGAATGAAGAGAGAATTGAAGAGAGAGAGGCTCGGACCCGATTAGGGTTCTTGAGAGCCGAGAGAGAGAGAGAAGAGAGAGATGCGTTTCTGAGAAGAATAATTCTCATTAATTCAATCAGAAATGTTTACAAGACATATATATGTGCTATACAAGGACTACAAACAATAAACAATGAATAAAGAGTGAGAAAGAGACAAGAACATCTCGGTTAGAGAGGAGGAGAGAGATAACGGTCATATGGACAGTGACTGGTCCTCTCCTTGTTCTTTGGTGACAATGACAGGTCTGTGTGATGGTCCACGCTTTGGTGATAGGGTTCTTAGCCTTCTGATCTTCTAAGAGTTGGTGTAGATACACAAGTAGGCGCCTGCACTCATCAACCCTAACTTTGCACACAAGAAGACTACAACCGGATTATCTCAGATTGCACAAGCTTTGCACAATGTACCAATGATCTCCTTTGGATCTCTATGTCAATACTCCCCCTCAAGCTTGAATTCAAGGAATGAATCAAGCTTGGAGTGCCAAAGGAGAGCTACCTCATTAAAAACCTTCATGAAGAAAACCACATGGGATAAAACTTCATGAAGGGAAAAAGAGTATAGTCTCCTCAGCCTTAGGGGATTCCGGAAGCTCCATGAGTCCAAGCTTTGTGTGAATGGACTCACACACCTTCAAGCTGGCTGCCTTGGTGAACACATCAGCTAGCTGCTCTTCACTCCTTGTGAAACATGGTAACACCACTCCTTGCTCAATCATCTGCCTCACCTTGTGACAATCAACTTCTATATGCTTGGTCCTCTCATGGAAGACTGAGTTTGATGCAATGTGAATAGCAGCTTGGTTGTCACAATGCATAGTGATTGGCTTTGAAGTCTCAATTCCCAAATCCACAAGAAGACCTTTGATCCACGCCAGTTCTGTTGCTAGCTTCCTCATTGCTCTATATTCTGCTTCAGCACTAGAACATGACACTATCTTCTGCTTCTTGCTCTTCCAAGTAACAAGGTTTCCTCCAATGAAGGTACAATATCCAGTGGTAGACCTCCTGTCCACTCTATCTCCTGCCCAATCAGCATCACAATACCCAACTATCTCTGTGCTTTGATTGCAACCCATCCAAATGCCTTGCCCGGGAGTACCACTTAGGTATCTGAGTATCCTCTCAACCATGTTCCAATGATGCATCCTTGGTGCTTGCATATGTTGACTTATCTGGTTCACAGCAAAGCACAAATCAGGTCTGGTTATGGTTAAGTAGATGAGCTTACCAACCATCCTTCTATAGTGAGTGGTGTCTTCAAACGGTTTATCTTCAAGCTCCCCCTCTCTTATGACTTTGTAGCCTTCCTCCAATGGTGTCTTAGCTGGTTTTGATCCAATCTTTCCTGCCTCAGATAACAAATCAAGTGTGTACTTCCTTTGAGATAAGAAGAGTCCATCATTAGACCGACAAACTTCTATCCCAAGGAAGTACTTTAGAGTACCAAGATCCTTAATATCAAAAACAGATTTGAGATAAGCTTTAGTTTCTTGTATACCTGACTTGTTACTCCCAGATATGATAATGTCATCAACATAAACAAGGATGACAATGATACCTTCCTGATCTTGAAGAGTGAACAATGTGTGATCTCCTTCAGACCTCTTGAATCCTCTTTGCATAAGGGTTGAGCTCAACTTATGGTACCAAGCTCTAGGTGATTGCTTGAGTCCATAAATAGCCTTCTTGAGCCTTAGCACCTTCCCTGGTTTCACAATGCTTTCAAGACCAGAAGGTGGCCTCATGTATACCTCATCTTCAAGCTCTCCTTGAAGGAATGCATTCTTGACATCCATTTGCCAAAGTTCCCAATCAAGGTTTGTTGCTAGAGACAAGATGATCCTAACTGTGTGAAGCTTAGCTACTGGTGCAAAGGTATCCAAGTAATCCTTTCCATAGGTTTGAGTGAAGCCTCTTGCAACCAGCCTTGCTTTGTACCTTTCAATCTCTCCATTGCTTTGATACTTGATAGTGAAAACTCATTTAGAAGTCACTGCCTTCTTTCCCTTAGGAAGATCAGCTTCATACCAAGTCTCATTGTTCTCCATAGCTTTGGTCTCTTCATCCACAGCTTGCATCCACCTCTTATCTCCCTTTGCTTCTTCATAGGTTGTTGGTACATGTTCTTGATCCAACTTCCCAATAAATACTTGATGCTCCAAAGGTACATGAGCTAAACTGCAAACAGCTTGAATGGGATGAGCTACTGCATTGCTGTTGAAGTAAACCCTAGTCTTCTTCCATTCTGATGGATCCTTTTTCTCCCTTGTGCTTCTCCTTAATGTCTGAACTTGCTGCTGAACCAGTTGCTCATCCATACCCTCATTCATAACCGGCTCAGATTCATTATGATCCAATTCCTCAGGTTCTTCCTCATGTTCCACATGCTCCTCAACTCCAGCTTGATCATGTGTAAAAGAATCAGATTCTTGCGGTTCTTGGTCTGATTCTTGGTCTGATTCTTGAGTGTCCCCCTCATGATCAAGATGGGCAGGTTGTGGAGCTTCTGAAGACACAACAGGTACTGAATGAGTAGACCTTGTTGCAGCCGGTTGTTGAGGTACACTAATCCCAAGGCTTTCCATAATCCTCCTTAAGTTCTCAGCCCGGTCTGATTGAGATGTTGGAAGGTCCTTCAAACTATCCCAATTCTTTTCATCATAGAAACTTCTTGTTTCCAGAAACTTCACATCTCTTGAAATCAAAACCTTCCTTGTTTCAGGCACATAACACTTGTATCCCCTTTGTGTTGTAGAATATCCAATGAACATGGCTTTAGTGCTCTTAGCATCCAATTTATCCCTTTGTTCTCCTGGAATTAACACAAAGCAAAGACACCCAAACACACGTAAGTGATCAACTAATGGATTGGTTTTGTTTAATACCTGAAATGGAGATTGATCCTTGAGAACTTTTGTTGGAGTTCTATTGATCAAGTAACAAGCAGTCATGACTGCATCTCCCCAAAACCTCTTAGGAACATTCTTGTAGAACATCATGGACCTTGCCACCTCCATTAGATGTCGGTTCTTCCTCTCAGCCACTCCATTTTGTTGTGGAGTGTAGGGACAGCTTGTTTGATGAAGAATCCCATGCTTGGACAAGTGTTGCTTGAAGGCATTGCTTGTGTACTCACCCCCATTGTCTGATCTAAAAATTTTGATCTTAGCATTGAAATGGTTAGTAACATGACTTTGAAAGTTCATAAAAGCCTCTAACACTCTATCCTTAGTTTGCATCAATGTTACCCAAGTGTATTTAGATTTTTCATCAATGAAAGTGACAAAGTACTTATGATTCTCTCTAGACACACAAGGAGCAGTCCACACATCAGAATGAACAAGATCAAAACAACTTTCATAAACGGTTTTAGAACTTGGAAAAACAGATTTGCAATGTTTCCCAAGAATGCAAGCTTCACAATCATCATTTTTAAATGAAACAGAAGGTAATAAGAGACCTAATGCCCTAGAGTGTGGATGTCCTAGTCTAGCATGCCAAATGGAATCATCAACACTCATGAAAGTAGAAAGAGCAGTAGATACACCAGAAGAAGGCAGGTTAGTATCCTCAATCATATACAACTCATCCTTTGTCACACCTTTTCCAAGCAACTTGCTTGTTTTAATATCCTGAAACACAACATCATTAGGACTGAAAATAACATTGCAATTGAGATCAGTAGCTACTCTTTTCACAGATAACAAGTTTGATGTAAAACTAGGCATATAGAAAGCTTTTGATTCTTTACTAAACAACTTAAGATTTCCTATGCCTTGAATTGGAATCTTATCACCATTTGCAATCACAACATTACCAAGAGCAGGTTGAATATTTTCTATCAACTTAGAGTCACTGATCATGTGATGGGATGCACCTGAATCAATTATCAATGGCTTGATTTTATTTGATGCAAAGAGTGAGGTTCCAAAGGTCATACCAGAGTTTTCCTTGATGGCTTTAATGAGAGCCTCAAGGTCTGATTTTCTTACCACATCACACTGATCAGGAACTTGATGAGCCACCATTGTTCTTCCTACACACGGCTGCATTGGAGGCTGAAATGAACCGTGTCCAGCTGCACCAAAGGAGAGATTTGCTTGTTGATCATGAAACTGGCTGTGAAAGGATGGTTTGAGGTGTGGATATAAGCGCCAACACTTCTCCTTTAGGTGACCACTTTGCTTGCAATACACACACATCAAGCCTCCTCTTCTATCACTGCCATATCTCTGCCTCTCCTCAGGTTCATAAGCCCCTTTATTTGCAGTTACAAGCTCAGCTTTCCTACTGAACAGCCCACATGATCCTGTTTCTCTTTGAATCTGTCCACACACTTCATCCAAAGAAGGTAAGGTTTCTGCCCTTAACATGTGTTTGATTAGATCATTGTATGATGAGTTTAAGGTGAGCAGGAGCCCAAATACTCTATCCTGCTCTCTCCTTTCACTTAGCACCAGAGGATCAATGCTTGAAGGCCTTAACATCTCCAACTCTGACCATAAAGACATAAATTTCCCAAAGTGAGCTTTGAACTCATTATCTTCTTGTTGGAGATTGTTGATGGCTTGTTTAACTTCAAAGACCCTGCTCAGGTTGTGATTGTTGCCATAAACCTTCTCAAGAGTTTTCCACAGCCCATTTGAGGTCTCACAATAAGAATAAGCCTCCAGCAGCTCCTGGTCAAGTGAGCTTTGAAGTATGGACAACACTCTTTGGTCTCCTTGTGTCCATGTTTCTTCATCAGTGGCACCCATCTTCAAACCAGCTTCTCCTTGAGCTTGCTGAGATGATGCTTCACTGCCTAGCACATATTTCCATAGTCCACGCCCTCTCAGAGCTGACTTCACCATCCTTGCCCAAACTATGTAGTTGGCGCCATTAAAAATCACAGAAATGACCACACTTGAGTTCTCCATTGCCAAGACTGATTTATTGCAAAGGAGGGAGTTTCAAGTTGGGATATATATATCAGAAGATTTCTTAAGCCTCAGAGAGTTCTCTCAGAAATTATAGAACCAGAGAAATTATAGAACCAGAGAAGAACACTTAAGAACTTAACACTCTCAAGAACAGATTTAACAAGAACAAGAACAATGAACTGAAATGAGAGTTTTTGAACAGAGATTGCGGAAGTAAATTAGGTACAGGAGCTTATTGCTCTGATACCATGTTAGAATATCAAGATTAGAGTAAGAGATTAGCTAGAATGAAGAGAGAATTGAAGAGAGAGAGGCTCGGACCCGATTAGGGTTCTTGAGAGCCGAGAGAGAGAGAGAAGAGAGAGATGCGTTTCTGAGAAGAATAATTCTCATTAATTCAATCAGAAATGTTTACAAGACATATATATGTGCTATACAAGGACTACAAACAATAAACAATGAATAAAGAGTGAGAAAGAGACAAGAACATCTCGGTTAGAGAGGAGGAGAGAGATAACGGTCATATGGACAGTGACTGGTCCTCTCCTTGTTCTTTGGTGACAATGACAGGTCTGTGTGATGGTCCACGCTTTGGTGATAGGGTTCTTAGCCTTCTGATCTTCTAAGAGTTGGTGTAGATACACAAGTAGGCGCCTGCACTCATCAACCCTAACTTTGCACACAAGAAGACTACAACCGGATTATCTCAGATTGCACAAGCTTTGCACAATGTACCAATGATCTCCTTTGGATCTCTATGTCAATAAAAGGAACATAAACTTGTATAACATGCATCTCATTATACCTTTATGAGCATACAAAAACTTACTTATAGTTGTCTTACCTCACCTAAATCCTCCAATCAATGACATGTATGGTTTAAAAAGTTTTGTTTAAAAAGTTTTATTTAGGATTCTCATAGGACCTTTTAGAAGATCAAAGTTTCTTTCTAGACTTTTAGAACAGTTACTTAGGGGTGATTCAAAGGAACATAAACTTGTATAACATGCTTCTCATTATACCTTTATGAGCATACAAAAACTTACTTATAGTTGTCTTACCTCACCTAAATCCTCCAATCCATGACATGTATGTTTCAAAAAGTTTTGGTTAAAAAGTTTTATTTATGATTCTCATAGGACCTTTTAGAATATCAAAGTTTCTTTCCCAGTCTTTTAGAACGGTTACTTAGGGGTGATTCAAAGGAACATAAACTTGTATAACATGCATCTCATTATACCTTTATAAGCATACAAAAACTTACTTATAGTTGTCTTACCTCACCTAAATCCTCCAATCCATGGCATGTATGTTTCAAAAAGTTTTGTTTAAAAAGTTTTATTTAGGATTCTCATATGACCTTTTAGAAGATCAAAGTTTCTTTCCCAGTCTATAGAACGGTTACTTAGGGGTGATTCAAAGGAACATAAACTTGTATAACATGCTTCTCATTATACCTTTATGAGCATACAAAAACTTACTTATAGTTGTCTTACCTCACCTAAATCCTCCAATCAATGACATGTATGGTTCAAAAAGTTTTGGTTAAAAGTTTTATTTAGGATTCTCATAGGACCTTTTAGAAGATCAAAGTTTCTTTCGAGTCTTTTAGAACAGTTACTTAGGGGTGATTCAAACAAGCATAAAGTTGTATAACATGCTTCTCATTATACCTTTATGAGGATACAAAAACTTACTTATAGCTGTCTTACATCACCTAAATCCTCCAATCCATGACATGTATGTTTCAAAAAGTTTTGTTTAAAAAGTTTTATTTATGATTCTCATAGGACCTTTTAGAAGATCAAAGTTTCTTTCTAGTCTTTTAGAACAGTTACTTAGGGGTGATTCAAAGGAACATAAACTTGTATAACATGCTTCTCATTATACCTTTATGAGCATTGAAAAACATACTTATAGTTGTCTTACCTCACCTAAATCCTCCAATCCATGACATGTATGTTTCAAAAAGTTTTGGTTAAAAATTTTTATTTAGGATTTTTATAGGACCTTTTAGAAGATCAAAGTTTCTTTCCCGGTCTTTTAGAACGGTTACTTAGGGGTGATTCAAAGGAACATAAACTTATATAACATGCTTCTCATTATACCTTTATGAGCATACAAAACCTTACATATAGTTGTCTTACATCACCTAAATCCTCCAATCCATGACATGTATGTTTCAAAAAGTTTTGGTTAAAAAGTTTTATTTAGGATTCTCATAGGACCTTTTAGAAGATCAAAGTTTCTTTCTAGACTTTTAGAACAGTTACTAGGGGTGATTCAAAGGAACATAAACTTGTATAACATGCATCTCATTATACCTTTATAAGCATACAAAAACTTACTTATAGTTGTCTTACCTCACCTAAATCCTCCAATCCATGACATGTATGTTTCAAAAAGTTTTGTTTAAAAAGTTTTATTTAGGATTCTCATATGACCTTTTAGAAGATCAAAGTTTCTTTCCCAGTCTTTAGAACGGTTACTTAGGGGTGATTCAAAGGAACATAAACTTGTATAACATGCTTTTCATTATACCTTTATGAGCATACAAACACTTACTTATAGTTGTCTTACCTCACCTAAATCCTCCAATCAATGACATGTATGGTTCAAAAAGTTTTGTTTAAAAAGTTTTATTTATGATTCTCATAGGACCTTTTAGAAGATCAAAGTTTCTTTCTAGTCTTTTAGAACAGTTACTTAGGGGTGATTCAAAGGAACACAAACTTGTATAACATGCTTTTCATTATACCTTTATGAGCATACAAAAACTTACTTATAGTTGTCTTACCTCACCTAAATCCTCCAATCCATGACATGTATGTTTCAAAAAGTTTTGGTTAAAAAGTTTTATTTATGATTCTCATAGGACCTTTTAGAAGATCAAAGTTTCTTTCCCAGTCTTTAGAACGGTTACTTAGGGGTGATTCAAAGGAACATAAACTTGTATAACATGCATCTCATTATACCTTTATGAGCATACAAAAACTTACTTATAGTTGTCTTACCTCACCTAAATCCTCCAATCAATGACATGTATGGTTTAAAAAGTTTTGTTTAAAAAGTTTTATTTAGGATTCTCATAGGACCTTTTAGAAGATCAAAGTTTCTTTCTAGACTTTTAGAACAGTTACTTAGGGGTGATTCAAAGGAACATAAACTTGTATAACATGCTTCTCATTATACCTTTATGAGCATACAAAAACTTACTTATAGTTGTCTTACCTCACCTAAATCCTCCAATCCATGACATGTATGGTTCAAAAAGTTTTGGTTAAAAAGTTTTATTTAGGATTCTCATAGGACCTTTTAGAAGATCAAAGTTTCTTTCTAGACTTTTAGAACAGTTACTTAGGGGTGATTCAAAGGAACATAAACTTGTATAACATGCATCTCATTATACCTTTATAAGCATACAAAAACTTACTTATAGTTGTCTTACCTCACCTAAATCCTCCAATCCATGGCATGTATGTTTCAAAAAGTTTTGTTTATAAAGTTTTATTTAGGATTCTCATATGACCTTTTAGAAGATCAAAGTTTCTTTCCCAGTCTATAGAACGGTTACTTAGGGGTGATTCAAAGGAACATAAACTTGTATAACATGCTTCTCATTATACCTTTATGAGCATACAAAAACTTACTTATAGTTGTCTTACCTCACCTAAATCCTCCAATCAATGACATGTATGGTTCAAAAAGTTTTGGTTAAAAGTTTTATTTAGGATTCTCATAGGACCTTTTAGAAGATCAAAGTTTCTTTCGAGTCTTTTAGAACAGTTACTTAGGGGTGATTCAAACAAGCATAAAGTTGTATAACATGCTTCTCATTATACCTTTATGAGGATACAAAAACTTACTTATAGCTGTCTTACATCACCTAAATCCTCCAATCCATGACATGTATGTTTCAAAAAGTTTTGTTTAAAAAGTTTTATTTATGATTCTCATAGGACCTTTTAGAAGATCAAAGTTTCTTTCTAGTCTTTTAGAACAGTTACTTAGGGGTGATTCAAAGGAACATAAACTTGTATAACATGCTTCTCATTATACCTTTATGAGCATTGAAAAACATACTTATAGTTGTCTTACCTCACCTAAATACTCCAATCCATGACATGTATGTTTCAAAAAGTTTTGGTTAAAAATTTTTATTTAGGTTTTTTATAGGACCTTTTAGAAGATCAAAGTTTCTTTCCCGGTCTTTTAGAACGGTTACTTAGGGGTGATTCAAAGGAACATAAACTTATATAACATGCTTCTCATTATACCTTTATGAGCATACAAAACCTTACATATAGTTGTCTTACATCACCTAAATCCTCCAATCCATGACATGTATGTTTCAAAAAGTTTTGGTTAAAAAGTTTTATTTAGGATTCTCATAGGACCTTTTAGAAGATCAAAGTTTCTTTCTAGACTTTTAGAACAGTTACTAGGGGTGATTCAAAGGAACATAAACTTGTATAACATGCATCTCATTATACCTTTATAAGCATACAAAAACTTACTTATAGTTGTCTTACCTCACCTAAATCCTCCAATCCATGACATGTATGTTTCAAAAAGTTTTGTTTAAAAAGTTTTATTTAGGATTCTCATATGACCTTTTAGAAGATCAAAGTTTCTTTCCCAGTCTTTAGAACGGTTACTTAGGGGTGATTCAAAGGAACATAAACTTGTATAACATGCTTTTCATTATACCTTTATGAGCATACAAACACTTACTTATAGTTGTCTTACCTCACCTAAATCCTCCAATCAATGACATGTATGGTTCAAAAAGTTTTGTTTAAAAACTTTTATTTAGGATTCTCATAGGACCTTTTAGAAGATCAAAGTTTCTTTCTAGACTTTTAGAACAGTTACTTAGGGGTGATTCAAAGGAACATAAACTTGTATAACATGCTTCTCATTATACCTTTATGAGCATACAAAAACTTACTTATAGTTGTCTTACCTCACCTAAATCCTCCAATCCATGACATGTATGGTTCAAAAAGTTTTGTTTAAAAAGTTTTATTTAGGATTCTCATAGGACCTTTTAGAAGATCAAAGTTTCTTTCTAGACTTTTAGAACAGTTACTTAGGGGTGATTCAAAGGAACATAAACTTGTATAACATGCTTCTCATTATACCTTTATGAGCATACAAAAACTTACTTATAGTTGTCTTACCTCACCTAAATCCTCCAATCAATGACATGTATGGTTCAAAAAGTTTTGGTTAAAAAGTTTTATTTATGATTCTCATAGGACCTTTTAGAAGATCAAAGTTTCTTTCTAGACTTTTAGAACAGTTACTTAGGGGTGATTCAAAGGAACATAAACTTGTATAACATGCTTCTCATTATACCTTTATGAGCATACAAAAACTTACTTATAGTTGTCTTACCTCACCTAAATCCTCCAATCCATGACATGTATGTTTCAAAAAGTTTTGGTTAAAAAGTTTTATTTATGATTCTCATAGGACCTTTTAGAATATCAAAGTTTCTTTCCCAGTTTTTTAGAACGGTTACTTAGGGGTGATTCAAAGGAACATAAACTTGTATAACATGCTTTTCATTATACCTTTATGAGCATACAAAAACTTACTTATAGTTGTCTTAACTCACCTAAATCCTCCAATCCATGACATGTATGTTTCAAAAAGTTTTGGTTAAAAAGTTTTATTTATGATTCTCATAGGACCTTTTAGAAGATCAAAGTTTCTTTCCCAGTCTTTAGAACGGTTACTTAGGGGTGATTCAAAGGAACATAAACTTGTATAACATGCATCTCATTATACCTTTATGAGCATACAAAAACTTACTTATAGTTGTCTTACCTCACCTAAATCCTCCAATCCATGACATGTATGGTTCAAAAAGTTTTGTTTAAAAAGTTTTATTTAGGATTCTCATAGGACCTTTTAGAAGATCAAAGTTTCTTTCTAGACTTTTAGAACAGTTACTTAGGGGTGATTCAAAGGAACATAAACTTGTATAACATGCTTCTCATTATACCTTTATGAGCATACAAAAACTTACTTATAGTTGTCTTACCTCACCTAAATCCTCCAATCAATGACATGTATGGTTCAAAAAGTTTTGGTTAAAAAGTTTTATTTATGATTCTCATAGGACCTTTTAGAAGATCAAAGTTTCTTTCTAGACTTTTAGAACAGTTACTTAGGGGTGATTCAAAGGAACATAAACTTGTATAACATGCTTCTCATTATACCTTTATGAGCATACAAAAACTTACTTATAGTTGTCTTACCTCACCTAAATCCTCCAATCCATGGCATGTATGTTTCAAAAAGTTTTGTTTAAAAAGTTTTATTTAGGATTCTCATATGACCTTTTAGAAGATCAAAGTTTCTTTCCCAGTCTTTAGAACGGTTACTTAGGGGTGATTCAAAGGAACATAAACTTGTATAACATGCATCTCATTATACCTTTATAAGTATACAAAAACTTACTTATAGTTGTCTTACCTCACCTAAATCCTCCAATCCATGACATGTATGTTTCAAAAAGTTTTGTTTAAAAAGTTTTATTTAGGATTCTCATATGACCTTTTAGAAGATCAAAGTTTCTTTCCCAGTCTTTAGAACGGTTACTTAGGGGTGATTCAAAGAAACATAAACTTGTATAACATGCTTTTCATTATACCTTTATGAGCATACAAACACTTACTTATAGTTGTCTTACCTCACCTAAATCCTCCAATCAATGACATGTATGGTTCAAAAAGTTTTGTTTAAAAAGTTTTATTTAGGATTCTCATAGGACCTTTTAGAAGATCAAAGTTTCTTTCCCAGTTTTTTAGAACGGTTACTTAGGGGTGATTCAAAGGAACATAAACTTGTATAACATGCTTTTCATTATACCTTTATGAGCATACAAAAACTTACTTATAGTTGTCTTAACTCACCTAAATCCTCCAATCCATGACATGTTTGTTTCAAAAAGTTTTGGTTAAAAAGTTTTATTTATGATTCTCATAGGACCTTTTAGAAGATCAAAGTTTCTTTCCCAGTCTTTAGAACGGTTACTTAGGGGTGATTCAAAGGAACATAAACTTGTATAACATGCATCTCATTATACCTTTATGAGCATACAAAAACTTACTTATAGTTGTCTTACCTCACCTAAATCCTCCAATCCATGACATGTATGGTTCAAAAAGTTTTATTTAAAAAGTTTTATTTAGGATTCTCATAGGACCTTTTAGAAGATCAAAGTTTCTTTCTAGACTTTTAGAACAGTTACTTAGGGGTGATTCAAAGGAACATAAACTTGTATAACATGCTTCTCATTATACCTTTATGAGCATACAAAAACTTACTTATAGTTGTCTTACCTCACCTAAATCCTCCAATCAATGACATGTATGGTTCAAAAAGTTTTGGTTAAAAAGTTTTATTTATGATTCTCATAGGACCTTTTAGAAGATCAAAGTTTCTTTCTAGACTTTTAGAACAGTTACTTAGGGGTGATTCAAAGGAACATAAACTTGTATAACATGCTTCTCATTATACCTTTATGAGCATACAAAAACTTACTTATAGTTGTCTTACCTCACCTAAATCCTCCAATCCATGGCATGTATGTTTCAAAAAGTTTTGTTTAAAAAGTTTTATTTAGGATTCTCATATGACCTTTTAGAAGATCAAAGTTTCTTTCCCAGTCTTTAGAACGGTTACTTAGGGGTGATTCAAAGGAACATAAACTTGTATAACATGCATCTCATTATACCTTTATAAGTATACAAAAACTTACTTATAGTTGTCTTACCTCACCTAAATCCTCCAATCCATGACATGTATGTTTCAAAAAGTTTTGTTTAAAAAGTTTTATTTAGGATTCTCATATGACCTTTTAGAAGATCAAAGTTTCTTTCCCAGTCTTTAGAACGGTTACTTAGGGGTGATTCAAAGAAACATAAACTTGTATAACATGCTTTTCATTATACCTTTATGAGCATACAAACACTTACTTATAGTTGTCTTACCTCACCTAAATCCTCCAATCAATGACATGTATGGTTCAAAAAGTTTTGTTTAAAAAGTTTTATTTAGGATTCTCATAGGACCTTTTAGAAGATCAAAGTTTCTTTCCCAGTTTTTTAGAACGGTTACTTAGGGGTGATTCAAAGGAACATAAACTTGTATAACATGCTTTTCATTATACCTTTATGAGCATACAAAAACTTACTTATAGTTGTCTTAACTCACCTAAATCCTCCAATCCATGACATGTATGTTTCAAAAAGTTTTGGTTAAAAAGTTTTATTTATGATTCTCATAGGACCTTTTAGAAGATCAAAGTTTCTTTCCCAGTCTTTAGAACGGTTACTTAGGGGTGATTCAAAGGAACATAAACTTGTATAACATGCATCTCATTATACCTTTATGAGCATACAAAAACTTACTTATAGTTGTCTTACCTCACCTAAATCCTCCAATCAATGACATGTATGGTTTAAAAAGTTTTGTTTAAAAAGTTTTATTTAGGATTCTCATAGGACCTTTTAGAAGATCAAAGTTTCTTTCTAGACTTTTAGAACAGTTACTTAGGGGTGATTCAAAGGAACATAAACTTGTATAACATGCTTCTCATTATACCTTTATGAGCATACAAAAACTTACTTATAGTTGTCTTACCTCACCTAAATCCTCCAATCCATGACATGTATGTTTCAAAAAGTTTTGGTTAAAAAGTTTTATTTATGATTCTCATAGGACCTTTTAGAATATCAAAGTTTCTTTCCCAGTCTTTTAGAACGGTTACTTAGGGGTGATTCAAAGGAACATAAACTTGTATAACATGCATCTCATTATACCTTTATAAGCATACAAAAACTTACTTATAGTTGTCTTACCTCACCTAAATCCTCCAATCCATGGCATGTATGTTTCAAAAAGTTTTGTTTAAAAAGTTTTATTTAGGATTCTCATATGACCTTTTAGAAGATCAAAGTTTCTTTCCCAGTCTTTAGAACGGTTACTTAGGGGTGATTCAAAGAAACATAAACTTGTATAACATGCTTTTCATTATACCTTTATGAGCATACAAACACTTACTTATAGTTGTCTTACCTCACCTAAATCCTCCAATCAATGACATGTATGGTTCAAAAAGTTTTGTTTAAAAAGTTTTATTTAGGATTCTCATAGGACCTTTTAGAAGATCAAAGTTTCTTTCCCAGTTTTTTAGAACGGTTACTTAGGGGTGATTCAAAGGAACATAAACTTGTATAACATGCTTTTCATTATACCTTTATGAGCATACAAAAACTTACTTATAGTTGTCTTAACTCACCTAAATCCTCCAATCCATGACATGTATGTTTCAAAAAGTTTTGGTTAAAAAGTTTTATTTATGATTCTCATAGGACCTTTTAGAAGATCAAAGTTTCTTTCCCAGTCTTTAGAACGGTTACTTAGGGGTGATTCAAAGGAACATAAACTTGTATAACATGCATCTCATTATACCTTTATGAGCATACAAAAACTTACTTATAGTTGTCTTACCTCACCTAAATCCTCCAATCAATGACATGTATGGTTTAAAAAGTTTTGTTTAAAAAGTTTTATTTAGGATTCTCATAGGACCTTTTAGAAGATCAAAGTTTCTTTCTAGACTTTTAGAACAGTTACTTAGGGGTGATTCAAAGGAACATAAACTTGTATAACATGCTTCTCATTATACCTTTATGAGCATACAAAAACTTACTTATAGTTGTCTTACCTCACCTAAATCCTCCAATCCATGACATGTATGGTTCAAAAAGTTTTGTTTAAAAAGTTTTATTTAGGATTCTCATAGGACCTTTTAGAAGATCAAAGTTTCTTTCTAGACTTTTAGAACAGTTACTTAGGGGTGATTCAAAGGAACATAAACTTGTATAACATGCTTCTCATTATACCTTTATGAGCATACAAAAACTTACTTATAGTTGTCTTACCTCACCTAAATCCTCCAATCAATGACATGTATGGTTCAAAAAGTTTTGGTTAAAAAGTTTTATTTATGATTCTCATAGGACCTTTTAGAAGATCAAAGTTTCTTTCTAGACTTTTAGAACAGTTACTTAGGGGTGATTCAAAGGAACATAAACTTGTATAACATGCTTCTCATTATACCTTTATGAGCATACAAAAACTTACTTATAGTTGTCTTACCTCACCTAAATCCTCCAATCCATGACATGTATGTTTCAAAAAGTTTTGGTTAAAAAGTTTTATTTATGATTCTCATAGGACCTTTTAGAATATCAAAGTTTCTTTCCCAGTTTTTTAGAACGGTTACTTAGGGGTGATTCAAAGGAACATAAACTTGTATAACATGCTTTTCATTATACCTTTATGAGCATACAAAAACTTACTTATAGTTGTCTTAACTCACCTAAATCCTCCAATCCATGACATGTATGTTTCAAAAAGTTTTGGTTAAAAAGTTTTATTTATGATTCTCATAGGACCTTTTAGAAGATCAAAGTTTCTTTCCCAGTCTTTAGAACGGTTACTTAGGGGTGATTCAAAGGAACATAAACTTGTATAACATGCATCTCATTATACCTTTATGAGCATACAAAAACTTACTTATAGTTGTCTTACCTCACCTAAATCCTCCAATCCATGGCATGTATGTTTCAAAAAGTTTTGTTTAAAAAGTTTTATTTAGGATTCTCATATGACCTTTTAGAAGATCAAAGTTTCTTTCCCAGTCTTTAGAACGGTTACTTAGGGGTGATTCAAAGAAACATAAACTTGTATAACATGCTTTTCATTATACCTTTATGAGCATACAAACACTTACTTATAGTTGTCTTACCTCACCTAAATCCTCCAATCAATGACATGTATGGTTCAAAAAGTTTTGTTTAAAAAGTTTTATTTAGGATTCTCATAGGACCTTTTAGAAGATCAAAGTTTCTTTCCCAGTTTTTTAGAACGGTTACTTAGGGGTGATTCAAAGGAACATAAACTTGTATAACATGCTTTTCATTATACCTTTATGAGCATACAAAAACTTACTTATAGTTGTCTTAACTCACCTAAATCCTCCAATCCATGACATGTATGTTTCAAAAAGTTTTGGTTAAAAAGTTTTATTTATGATTCTCATAGGACCTTTTAGAAGATCAAAGTTTCTTTCCCAGTCTTTAGAACGGTTACTTAGGGGTGATTCAAAGGAACATAAACTTGTATAACATGCATCTCATTATACCTTTATGAGCATACAAAAACTTACTTATAGTTGTCTTACCTCACCTAAATCCTCCAATCAATGACATGTATGGTTTAAAAAGTTTTGTTTAAAAAGTTTTATTTAGGATTCTCATAGGACCTTTTAGAAGATCAAAGTTTCTTTCTAGACTTTTAGAACAGTTACTTAGGGGTGATTCAAAGGAACATAAACTTGTATAACATGCTTCTCATTATACCTTTATGAGCATACAAAAACTTACTTATAGTTGTCTTACCTCACCTAAATCCTCCAATCCATGACATGTATGGTTCAAAAAGTTTTGTTTAAAAAGTTTTATTTAGGATTCTCATAGGACCTTTTAGAAGATCAAAGTTTCTTTCTAGACTTTTAGAACAGTTACTTAGGGGTGATTCAAAGGAACATAAACTTGTATAACATGCTTCTCATTATACCTTTATGAGCATACAAAAACTTACTTATAGTTGTCTTACCTCACCTAAATCCTCCAATCAATGACATGTATGGTTCAAAAAGTTTTGGTTAAAAAGTTTTATTTATGATTCTCATAGGACCTTTTAGAAGATCAAAGTTTCTTTCTAGACTTTTAGAACAGTTACTTAGGGGTGATTCAAAGGAACATAAACTTGTATAACATGCTTCTCATTATACCTTTATGAGCATACAAAAACTTACTTATAGTTGTCTTACCTCACCTAAATCCTCCAATCCATGACATGTATGTTTCAAAAAGTTTTGGTTAAAAAGTTTTATTTATGATTCTCATAGGACCTTTTAGAATATCAAAGTTTCTTTCCCAGTTTTTTAGAACGGTTACTTAGGGGTGATTCAAAGGAACATAAACTTGTATAACATGCTTTTCATTATACCTTTATGAGCATACAAAAACTTACTTATAGTTGTCTTAACTCACCTAAATCCTCCAATCCATGACATGTATGTTTCAAAAAGTTTTGGTTAAAAAGTTTTATTTATGATTCTCATAGGACCTTTTAGAAGATCAAAGTTTCTTTCCCAGTCTTTAGAACGGTTACTTAGGGGTGATTCAAAGGAACATAAACTTGTATAACATGCATCTCATTATACCTTTATGAGCATACAAAAACTTACTTATAGTTGTCTTACCTCACCTAAATCCTCCAATCCATGACATGTATGGTTCAAAAAGTTTTGTTTAAAAAGTTTTATTTAGGATTCTCATAGGACCTTTTAGAAGATCAAAGTTTCTTTCTAGACTTTTAGAACAGTTACTTAGGGGTGATTCAAAGGAATATAAACTTGTATAACATGCTTCTCATTATACCTTTATGAGCATACAAAAACTTACTTATAGTTGTCTTACCTCACCTAAATCCTCCAATCAATGACATTTATGGTTCAAAAAGTTTTGGTTAAAAAGTTTTATTTATGATTCTCATAGGACCTTTTAGAAGATCAAAGTTTCTTTCCCAGTCTTTAGAACGGTTACTTAGGGGTGATTCAAAGGAACATAAACTTGTATAACATGCATCTCATTATACCTTTATGAGCATACAAAAACTTACTTATAGTTGTCTTACCTCACCTAAATCCTCCAATCCATGACATGTATGGTTCAAAAAGTTTTGTTTAAAAAGTTTTATTTAGGATTCTCATAGGACCTTTTAGAAGATCAAAGTTTCTTTCTAGACTTTTAGAACAGTTACTTAGGGGTGATTCAAAGGAATATAAACTTGTATAACATGCTTCTCATTATACCTTTATGAGCATACAAAAACTTACTTATAGTTGTCTTACCTCACCTAAATCCTCCAATCAATGACATGTATGGTTCAAAAAGTTTTGGTTAAAAAGTTTTATTTATGATTCTCATAGGACCTTTTAGAAGATCAAAGTTTCTTTCTAGACTTTTAGAACAGTTACTTAGGGGTGATTCAAAGGAACATAAACTTGTATAACATGCTTCTCATTATACCTTTATGAGCATACAAAAACTTACTTATAGTTGTCTTACCTCACCTAAATCCTCCAATCCATGACATGTATGTTTCAAAAAGTTTTGGTTAAAAAGTTTTATTTATGATTCTCATAGGACCTTTTAGAATATCAAAGTTTCTTTCCCAGTTTTTTAGAACGGTTACTTAGGGGTGATTCAAAGGAACATAAACTTGTATAACATGCTTTTCATTATACCTTTATGAGCATACAAAAACTTACTTATAGTTGTCTTAACTCACCTAAATCCTCCAATCCATGACATGTATGTTTCAAAAAGTTTTGGTTAAAAAGTTTTATTTATGATTCTCATAGGACCTTTTAGAAGATCAAAGTTTCTTTCCCAGTCTTTAGAACGGTTACTTAGGGGTGATTCAAAGGAACATAAACTTGTATAACATGCATCTCATTATACCTTTATGAGCATACAAAAACTTACTTATAGTTGTCTTACCTCACCTAAATCCTCCAATCCATGGCATGTATGTTTCAAAAAGTTTTGTTTAAAAAGTTTTATTTAGGATTCTCATATGACCTTTTAGAAGATCAAAGTTTCTTTCCCAGTCTTTAGAACGGTTACTTAGGGGTGATTCAAAGAAACATAAACTTGTATAACATGCTTTTCATTATACCTTTATGAGCATACAAACACTTACTTATAGTTGTCTTACCTCACCTAAATCCTCCAATCAATGACATGTATGGTTCAAAAAGTTTTGTTTAAAAAGTTTTATTTAGGATTCTCATAGGACCTTTTAGAAGATCAAAGTTTCTTTCCCAGTTTTTTAGAACGGTTACTTAGGGGTGATTCAAAGGAACATAAACTTGTATAACATGCTTTTCATTATACCTTTATGAGCATACAAAAACTTACTTATAGTTGTCTTAACTCACCTAAATCCTCCAATCCATGACATGTATGTTTCAAAAAGTTTTGGTTAAAAAGTTTTATTTATGATTCTCATAGGACCTTTTAGAAGATCAAAGTTTCTTTCCCAGTCTTTAGAACGGTTACTTAGGGGTGATTCAAAGGAACATAAACTTGTATAACATGCATCTCATTATACCTTTATGAGCATACAAAAACTTACTTATAGTTGTCTTACCTCACCTAAATCCTCCAATCCATGACATGTATGGTTCAAAAAGTTTTGTTTAAAAAGTTTTATTTAGGATTCTCATAGGACCTTTTAGAAGATCAAAGTTTCTTTCTAGACTTTTAGAACAGTTACTTAGGGGTGATTCAAAGGAATATAAACTTGTATAACATGCTTCTCATTATACCTTTATGAGCATACAAAAACTTACTTATAGTTGTCTTACCTCACCTAAATCCTCCAATCAATGACATGTATGGTTCAAAAAGTTTTGGTTAAAAAGTTTTATTTATGATTCTCATAGGACCTTTTAGAAGATCAAAGTTTCTTTCTAGACTTTTAGAACAGTTACTTAGGGGTGATTCAAAGGAACATAAACTTGTATAACATGCTTCTCATTATACCTTTATGAGCATACAAAAACTTACTTATAGTTGTCTTACCTCACCTAAATCCTCCAATCCATGACATGTATGTTTCAAAAAGTTTTGGTTAAAAAGTTTTATTTATGATTCTCATAGGACCTTTTAGAATATCAAAGTTTCTTTCCCAGTTTTTTAGAACGGTTACTTAGGGGTGATTCAAAGGAACATAAACTTGTATAACATGCTTTTCATTATACCTTTATGAGCATACAAAAACTTACTTATAGTTGTCTTAACTCACCTAAATCCTCCAATCCATGACATGTATGTTTCAAAAAGTTTTGGTTAAAAAGTTTTATTTATGATTCTCATAGGACCTTTTAGAAGATCAAAGTTTCTTTCCCAGTCTTTAGAACGGTTACTTAGGGGTGATTCAAAGGAACATAAACTTGTATAACATGCATCTCATTATACCTTTATGAGCATACAAAAACTTACTTATAGTTGTCTTACCTCACCTAAATCCTCCAATCCATGGCATGTATGTTTCAAAAAGTTTTGTTTAAAAAGTTTTATTTAGGATTCTCATATGACCTTTTAGAAGATCAAAGTTTCTTTCCCAGTCTTTAGAACGGTTACTTAGGGGTGATTCAAAGAAACATAAACTTGTATAACATGCTTTTCATTATACCTTTATGAGCATACAAACACTTACTTATAGTTGTCTTACCTCACCTAAATCCTCCAATCAATGACATGTATGGTTCAAAAAGTTTTGTTTAAAAAGTTTTATTTAGGATTCTCATAGGACCTTTTAGAAGATCAAAGTTTCTTTCCCAGTTTTTTAGAACGGTTACTTAGGGGTGATTCAAAGGAACATAAACTTGTATAACATGCTTTTCATTATACCTTTATGAGCATACAAAAACTTACTTATAGTTGTCTTAACTCACCTAAATCCTCCAATCCATGACATGTATGTTTCAAAAAGTTTTGGTTAAAAAGTTTTATTTATGATTCTCATAGGACCTTTTAGAAGATCAAAGTTTCTTTCCCAGTCTTTAGAACGGTTACTTAGGGGTGATTCAAAGGAACATAAACTTGTATAACATGCATCTCATTATACCTTTATGAGCATACAAAAACTTACTTATAGTTGTCTTACCTCACCTAAATCCTCCAATCAATGACATGTATGGTTTAAAAAGTTTTGTTTAAAAAGTTTTATTTAGGATTCTCATAGGACCTTTTAGAAGATCAAAGTTTCTTTCTAGACTTTTAGAACAGTTACTTAGGGGTGATTCAAAGGAACATAAACTTGTATAACATGCTTCTCATTATACCTTTATGAGCATACAAAAACTTACTTATAGTTGTCTTACCTCACCTAAATCCTCCAATCCATGACATGTATGGTTCAAAAAGTTTTGTTTAAAAAGTTTTATTTAGGATTCTCATAGGACCTTTTAGAAGATCAAAGTTTCTTTCTAGACTTTTAGAACAGTTACTTAGGGGTGATTCAAAGGAACATAAACTTGTATAACATGCTTCTCATTATACCTTTATGAGCATACAAAAACTTACTTATAGTTGTCTTACCTCACCTAAATCCTCCAATCAATGACATGTATGGTTCAAAAAGTTTTGGTTAAAAAGTTTTATTTATGATTCTCATAGGACCTTTTAGAAGATCAAAGTTTCTTTCTAGACTTTTAGAACAGTTACTTAGGGGTGATTCAAAGGAACATAAACTTGTATAACATGCTTCTCATTATACCTTTATGAGCATACAAAAACTTACTTATAGTTGTCTTACCTCACCTAAATCCTCCAATCCATGACATGTATGTTTCAAAAAGTTTTGGTTAAAAAGTTTTATTTATGATTCTCATAGGACCTTTTAGAATATCAAAGTTTCTTTCCCAGTTTTTTAGAACGGTTACTTAGGGGTGATTCAAAGGAACATAAACTTGTATAACATGCTTTTCATTATACCTTTATGAGCATACAAAAACTTACTTATAGTTGTCTTAACTCACCTAAATCCTCCAATCCATGACATGTATGTTTCAAAAAGTTTTGGTTAAAAAGTTTTATTTATGATTCTCATAGGACCTTTTAGAAGATCAAAGTTTCTTTCCCAGTCTTTAGAACGGTTACTTAGGGGTGATTCAAAGGAACATAAACTTGTATAACATGCATCTCATTATACCTTTATGAGCATACAAAAACTTACTTATAGTTGTCTTACCTCACCTAAATCCTCCAATCCATGACATGTATGGTTCAAAAAGTTTTGTTTAAAAAGTTTTATTTAGGATTCTCATAGGACCTTTTAGAAGATCAAAGTTTCTTTCTAGACTTTTAGAACAGTTACTTAGGGGTGATTCAAAGGAATATAAACTTGTATAACATGCTTCTCATTATACCTTTATGAGCATACAAAAACTTACTTATAGTTGTCTTACCTCACCTAAATCCTCCAATCAATGACATGTATGGTTCAAAAAGTTTTGGTTAAAAAGTTTTATTTATGATTCTCATAGGACCTTTTAGAAGATCAAAGTTTCTTTCTAGACTTTTAGAACAGTTACTTAGGGGTGATTCAAAGGAACATAAACTTGTATAACATGCTTCTCATTATACCTTTATGAGCATACAAAAACTTACTTATAGTTGTCTTACCTCACCTAAATCCTCCAATCCATGGCATGTATGTTTCAAAAAGTTTTGTTTAAAAAGTTTTATTTAGGATTCTCATATGACCTTTTAGAAGATCAAAGTTTCTTTCCCAGTCTTTAGAACGGTTACTTAGGGGTGATTCAAAGGAACATAAACTTGTATAACATGCATCTCATTATACCTTTATAAGTATACAAAAACTTACTTATAGTTGTCTTACCTCACCTAAATCCTCCAATCCATGACATGTATGTTTCAAAAAGTTTTGTTTAAAAAGTTTTATTTAGGATTCTCATATGACCTTTTAGAAGATCAAAGTTTCTTTCCCAGTCTTTAGAACGGTTACTTAGGGGTGATTCAAAGAAACATAAACTTGTATAACATGCTTTTCATTATACCTTTATGAGCATACAAACACTTACTTATAGTTGTCTTACCTCACCTAAATCCTCCAATCAATGACATGTATGGTTCAAAAAGTTTTGTTTAAAAAGTTTTATTTAGGATTCTCATAGGACCTTTTAGAAGATCAAAGTTTCTTTCCCAGTTTTTTAGAACGGTTACTTAGGGGTGATTCAAAGGAACATAAACTTGTATAACATGCTTTTCATTATACCTTTATGAGCATACAAAAACTTACTTATAGTTGTCTTAACTCACCTAAATCCTCCAATCCATGACATGTATGTTTCAAAAAGTTTTGGTTAAAAAGTTTTATTTATGATTCTCATAGGACCTTTTAGAAGATCAAAGTTTCTTTCCCAGTCTTTAGAACGGTTACTTAGGGGTGATTCAAAGGAACATAAACTTGTATAACATGCATCTCATTATACCTTTATGAGCATACAAAAACTTACTTATAGTTGTCTTACCTCACCTAAATCCTCCAATCAATGACATGTATGGTTTAAAAAGTTTTGTTTAAAAAGTTTTATTTAGGATTCTCATAGGACCTTTTAGAAGATCAAAGTTTCTTTCTAGACTTTTAGAACAGTTACTTAGGGGTGATTCAAAGGAACATAAACTTGTATAACATGCTTCTCATTATACCTTTATGAGCATACAAAAACTTACTTATAGTTGTCTTACCTCACCTAAATCCTCCAATCCATGACATGTATGTTTCAAAAAGTTTTGGTTAAAAAGTTTTATTTATGATTCTCATAGGACCTTTTAGAATATCAAAGTTTCTTTCCCAGTCTTTTAGAACGGTTACTTAGGGGTGATTCAAAGGAACATAAACTTGTATAACATGCATCTCATTATACCTTTATAAGCATACAAAAACTTACTTATAGTTGTCTTACCTCACCTAAATCCTCCAATCCATGGCATGTATGTTTCAAAAAGTTTTGTTTAAAAAGTTTTATTTAGGATTCTCATATGACCTTTTAGAAGATCAAAGTTTCTTTCCCAGTCTATAGAACGGTTACTTAGGGGTGATTCAAAGGAACATAAACTTGTATAACATGCTTCTCATTATACCTTTATGAGCATACAAAAACTTACTTATAGTTGTCTTACCTCACCTAAATCCTCCAATCAATGACATGTATGGTTCAAAAAGTTTTGGTTAAAAGTTTTATTTAGGATTCTCATAGGACCTTTTAGAAGATCAAAGTTTCTTTCGAGTCTTTTAGAACAGTTACTTAGGGGTGATTCAAACGAGCATAAAGTTGTATAACATGCTTCTCATTATACCTTTATGAGGATACAAAAACTTACTTATAGCTGTCTTACATCACCTAAATCCTCCAATCCATGACATGTATGTTTCAAAAAATTTTGTTTAAAAAGTTTTATTTATGATTCTCATAGGACCTTTTAGAAGATCAAAGTTTCTTTCTAGTCTTTTAGAACAGTTACTTAGGGGTGATTCAAAGGAACACAAACTTGTATAACATGCTTCTCATTATACCTTTATGAGCATTGAAATCATACTTATAGTTGTCTTACCTCACCTAAATCCTCCAATCCACGACATGTATGTTTCAAAAAGTTTTGGTTAAAAATTTTTATTTAGGATTCTCATAGGACCTTTTAGAAGATCAAAGTTTCTTTCCCGGTCTTTTAGAACGGTTACTTAGGGGTGATTCAAAGGAACATAAACTTGTATAACATGCTTTTCATTATACCTTTATGAGCATACAAAAACTTACTTATAGTTGTCTTAACTCACCTAAATCCTCCAATCCATGACATGTATGTTTCAAAAAGTTTTGGTTAAAAAGTTTTATTTATGATTCTCATAGGACCTTTTAGAAGATCAAAGTTTCTTTCCCAGTCTTTAGAACGGTTACTTAGGGGTGATTCAAAGGAACATAAACTTGTATAACATGCATCTCATTATACCTTTATGAGCATACAAAAACTTACTTATAGTTGTCTTACCTCACCTAAATCCTCCAATCAATGACATGTATGGTTTAAAAAGTTTTGTTTAAAAAGTTTTATTTAGGATTCTCATAGGACCTTTTAGAAGATCAAAGTTTCTTTCTAGACTTTTAGAACAGTTACTTAGGGGTGATTCAAAGGAACATAAACTTGTATAACATGCTTCTCATTATACCTTTATGAGCATACAAAAACTTACTTATAGTTGTCTTACCTCACCTAAATCCTCCAATCCATGACATGTATGTTTCAAAAAGTTTTGGTTAAAAAGTTTTATTTATGATTCTCATAGGACCTTTTAGAATATCAAAGTTTCTTTCCCAGTCTTTTAGAACGGTTACTTAGGGGTGATTCAAAGGAACATAAACTTGTATAACATGCATCTCATTATACCTTTATGAGCATACAAAAACTTACTTATAGTTGTCTTAACTCACCTAAATCCTCCAATCCATGACATGTATGTTTCAAAAAGTTTTGGTTAAAAGTTTTATTTAGGATTCTCATAGGACCTTTTAGAAGATCAAAGTTTCTTTCGAGTCTTTTAGAACAGTTACTTAGGGGTGATTCAAACGAGCATAAAGTTGTATAACATGCTTCTCATTATCCCTTTATGAGGATACAAAAACTTACTTATAGCTGTCTTACATCACCTAAATCCTCCAATCCATGACATGTATGTTTCAAAAAATTTTGTTTAAAAAGTTTTATTTATGATTCTCATAGGACCTTTTAGAAGATCAAAGTTTCTTTCTAGTCTTTTAGAACAGTTACTTAGGGGTGATTCAAAGGAACACAAACTTGTATAAAATGCTTCTCATTATACCTTTATGAGCATTGAAATCATACTTATAGTTGTCTTACCTCACCTAAATCCTCCAATCCACGACATGTATGTTTCAAAAAGTTTTGGTTAAAAATTTTTATTTAGGATTCTCATAGGACCTTTTAGAAGATCAAAGTTTCTTTCCCGGTCTTTTAGAACGGTTACTTAGGGGTGATTCAAAGGAACATAAACTTGTATAACATGCTTTTCATTATACCTTTATGAGCATACAAAAACTTACTTATAGTTGTCTTAACTCACCTAAATCCTCCAATCCATGACATGTATGTTTCAAAAAGTTTTGGTTAAAAAGTTTTATTTATGATTCTCATAGGACCTTTTAGAAGATCAAAGTTTCTTTCCCAGTCTTTAGAACGGTTACTTAGGGGTGATTCAAAGGAACATAAACTTGTATAACATGCATCTCATTATACCTTTATGAGCATACAAAAACTTACTTATAGTTGTCTTACCTCACCTAAATCCTCCAATCCATGGCATGTATGTTTCAAAAAGTTTTGTTTAAAAAGTTTTATTTAGGATTCTCATATGACCTTTTAGAAGATCAAAGTTTCTTTCCCAGTCTTTAGAACGGTTACTTAGGGGTGATTCAAAGAAACATAAACTTGTATAACATGCTTTTCATTATACCTTTATGAGCATACAAACACTTACTTATAGTTGTCTTAACTCACCTAAATCCTCCAATCCATGACATGTATGTTTCAAAAAGTTTTGGTTAAAAAGTTTTATTTATGATTCTCATAGGACCTTTTAGAAGATCAAAGTTTCTTTCCCAGTCTTTAGAACGGTTACTTAGGGGTGATTCAAAGGAACATAAACTTGTATAACATGCATCTCATTATACCTTTATGAGCATACAAAAACTTACTTATAGTTGTCTTACCTCACCTAAATCCTCCAATCCATGGCATGTATGTTTCAAAAAGTTTTGTTTAAAAAGTTTTATTTAGGATTCTCATAGGACCTTTTAGAAGATCAAAGTTTCTTTCTAGACTTTTAGAACAGTTACTTAGGGGTGATTCAAAGGAACATAAACTTGTATAACATGCTTCTCATTATACCTTTATGAGCATACAAAAACTTACTTATAGTTGTCTTACCTCACCTAAATCCTCCAATCCATGACATGTATGTTTCAAAAAGTTTTGGTTAAAAAGTTTTATTTATGATTCTCATAGGACCTTTTAGAATATCAAAGTTTCTTTCCCAGTCTTTTAGAACGGTTACTTAGGGGTGATTCAAAGGAACATAAACTTGTATAACATGCATCTCATTATACCTTTATAAGCATACAAAAACTTACTTATAGTTGTCTTACCTCACCTAAATCCTCCAATCCATGGCATGTATGTTTCAAAAAGTTTTGTTTAAAAAGTTTTATTTAGGATTCTCATATGACCTTTTAGAAGATCAAAGTTTCTTTCCCAGTCTTTAGAACGGTTACTTAGGGGTGATTCAAAGAAACATAAACTTGTATAACATGCTTTTCATTATACCTTTATGAGCATACAAACACTTACTTATAGTTGTCTTACCTCACCTAAATCCTCCAATCAATGACATGTATGGTTCAAAAAGTTTTGTTTAAAAAGTTTTATTTAGGATTCTCATAGGACCTTTTAGAAGATCAAAGTTTCTTTCCCAGTTTTTTAGAACGGTTACTTAGGGGTGATTCAAAGGAACATAAACTTGTATAACATGCTTTTCATTATACCTTTATGAGCATACAAAAACTTACTTATAGTTGTCTTAACTCACCTAAATCCTCCAATCCATGACATGTATGTTTCAAAAAGTTTTGGTTAAAAAGTTTTATTTATGATTCTCATAGGACCTTTTAGAAGATCAAAGTTTCTTTCCCAGTCTTTAGAACGGTTACTTAGGGGTGATTCAAAGGAACATAAACTTGTATAACATGCATCTCATTATACCTTTATGAGCATACAAAAACTTACTTATAGTTGTCTTACCTCACCTAAATCCTCCAATCAATGACATGTATGGTTTAAAAAGTTTTGTTTAAAAAGTTTTATTTAGGATTCTCATAGGACCTTTTAGAAGATCAAAGTTTCTTTCTAGACTTTTAGAACAGTTACTTAGGGGTGATTCAAAGGAACATAAACTTGTATAACATGCTTCTCATTATACCTTTATGAGCATACAAAAACTTACTTATAGTTGTCTTACCTCACCTAAATCCTCCAATCCATGACATGTATGGTTCAAAAAGTTTTGTTTAAAAAGTTTTATTTAGGATTCTCATAGGACCTTTTAGAAGATCAAAGTTTCTTTCTAGACTTTTAGAACAGTTACTTAGGGGTGATTCAAAGGAACATAAACTTGTATAACATGCTTCTCATTATACCTTTATGAGCATACAAAAACTTACTTATAGTTGTCTTACCTCACCTAAATCCTCCAATCAATGACATGTATGGTTCAAAAAGTTTTGGTTAAAAAGTTTTATTTATGATTCTCATAGGACCTTTTAGAAGATCAAAGTTTCTTTCTAGACTTTTAGAACAGTTACTTAGGGGTGATTCAAAGGAACATAAACTTGTATAACATGCTTCTCATTATACCTTTATGAGCATACAAAAACTTACTTATAGTTGTCTTACCTCACCTAAATCCTCCAATCCATGACATGTATGTTTCAAAAAGTTTTGGTTAAAAAGTTTTATTTATGATTCTCATAGGACCTTTTAGAATATCAAAGTTTCTTTCCCAGTTTTTTAGAACGGTTACTTAGGGGTGATTCAAAGGAACATAAACTTGTATAACATGCTTTTCATTATACCTTTATGAGCATACAAAAACTTACTTATAGTTGTCTTAACTCACCTAAATCCTCCAATCCATGACATGTATGTTTCAAAAAGTTTTGGTTAAAAAGTTTTATTTATGATTCTCATAGGACCTTTTAGAAGATCAAAGTTTCTTTCCCAGTCTTTAGAACGGTTACTTAGGGGTGATTCAAAGGAACATAAACTTGTATAACATGCATCTCATTATACCTTTATGAGCATACAAAAACTTACTTATAGTTGTCTTACCTCACCTAAATCCTCCAATCCATGACATGTATGGTTCAAAAAGTTTTGTTTAAAAAGTTTTATTTAGGATTTTCATAGGACCTTTTAGAAGATCAAAGTTTCTTTCTAGACTTTTAGAACAGTTACTTAGGGGTGATTCAAAGGAACATAAACTTGTATAACATGCTTCTCATTATACCTTTATGAGCATACAAAAACTTACTTATAGTTGTCTTACCTCACCTAAATCCTCCAATCAATGACATGTATGGTTCAAAAAGTTTTGGTTAAAAAGTTTTATTTATGATTCTCATAGGACCTTTTAGAAGATCAAAGTTTCTTTCTAGACTTTTAGAACAGTTACTTAGGGGTGATTCAAAGGAACATAAACTTGTATAACATGCTTCTCATTATACCTTTATGAGCATACAAAAACTTACTTATAGTTGTCTTACCTCACCTAAATCCTCCAATCCATGGCATGTATGTTTCAAAAAGTTTTGTTTAAAAAGTTTTATTTAGGATTCTCATATGACCTTTTAGAAGATCAAAGTTTCTTTCCCAGTCTTTAGAACGGTTACTTAGGGGTGATTCAAAGGAACATAAACTTGTATAACATGCATCTCATTATACCTTTATAAGTATACAAAAACTTACTTATAGTTGTCTTACCTCACCTAAATCCTCCAATCCATGACATGTATGTTTCAAAAAGTTTTGTTTAAAAAGTTTTATTTAGGATTCTCATATGACCTTTTAGAAGATCAAAGTTTCTTTCCCAGTCTTTAGAACGGTTACTTAGGGGTGATTCAAAGAAACATAAACTTGTATAACATGCTTTTCATTATACCTTTATGAGCATACAAACACTTACTTATAGTTGTCTTACCTCACCTAAATCCTCCAATCAATGACATGTATGGTTCAAAAAGTTTTGTTTAAAAAGTTTTATTTAGGATTCTCATAGGACCTTTTAGAAGATCAAAGTTTCTTTCCCAGTTTTTTAGAACGGTTACTTAGGGGTGATTCAAAGGAACATAAACTTGTATAACATGCTTTTCATTATACCTTTATGAGCATACAAAAACTTACTTATAGTTGTCTTAACTCACCTAAATCCTCCAATCCATGACATGTATGTTTCAAAAAGTTTTGGTTAAAAAGTTTTATTTATGATTCTCATAGGACCTTTTAGAAGATCAAAGTTTCTTTCCCAGTCTTTAGAACGGTTACTTAGGGGTGATTCAAAGGAACATAAACTTGTATAACATGCATCTCATTATACCTTTATGAGCATACAAAAACTTACTTATAGTTGTCTTACCTCACCTAAATCCTCCAATCAATGACATGTATGGTTTAAAAAGTTTTGTTTAAAAAGTTTTATTTAGGATTCTCATAGGACCTTTTAGAAGATCAAAGTTTCTTTCTAGACTTTTAGAACAGTTACTTAGGGGTGATTCAAAGGAACATAAACTTGTATAACATGCTTCTCATTATACCTTTATGAGCATACAAAAACTTACTTATAGTTGTCTTACCTCACCTAAATCCTCCAATCCATGACATGTATGTTTCAAAAAGTTTTGGTTAAAAAGTTTTATTTATGATTCTCATAGGACCTTTTAGAATATCAAAGTTTCTTTCCCAGTCTTTTAGAACGGTTACTTAGGGGTGATTCAAAGGAACATAAACTTGTATAACATGCATCTCATTATACCTTTATAAGTGATGTGATCCTGTCCAGCACTAAAGACATGGAGCTTGAACCTGATGGAACTAAGCTTGAAGCAGAGGAGCAGCTCGGAGGTGAGCAGCAGCTTGAACCAGAGGATGCACTTAGAGCGGAGAAAGAGTATGGAAAAGATGTTATCTTAACCTCACTGGTTTTGATACATGATCATCAAATGGGCATGTGTCTCATTTGTACTCTTTTTCCCTTGTCAAGTTTTGTCCCACTGGGTTTTCTTGACAAGGTTTTTAATGAGGCAAATGATTCACATTCAAATCACCCATTTGTTGATCCAAACCATGGCATAGCATCCAGAATTCAACCCAATGGAGGAGATATCAAGTCCAGCCTATCTTATGACCATTACAAGTCCAAGAAGAGCCCAAAACAAGCTGATAATTTGCAGCCCAAGAAGAGTTACGAAAATGGAGTCTCAAGGGTCATTTTTCAGATTCAAATAAGTGTTTAATTCTAGTCTTTGTGTTATTACCTAGGTGTGTTTAATGCTGCTCATGCAGCCTTGTTGCTTTCCCTTTTTAAACTCTTGTAATTCTGATTTTATAATCTATCTAGTCTTTTTATCAAAAACCTTCTGAATTTCTAGATCATCTTGTTGGTGTGTCATATCCAGCAAAATCCTTTGTGTTCTTTAGTGTGTAATATCTGAAGAATTCAAAGAGGTGAATCAAGAGTCTTTCCGCAGCTCTTGTGTGACCATTCGATCCACATCCCTTGTCAGTGATTCAGTGAGATTCTGGATTGTTGCAGCAAGGCTTATCCCCATTCCCATCTCTCAAGTGACGATTCTAGGCTTGATCCTACCAAGTGGTGTCTGAGATTGATGTCCCTTGGCCAGGATCGTATCATGTGGTATCAGAGCAACATTTGAGATTTGGGTAGTTTCTGATCCTTCATCTTTCTCATCTATTCATCTTCTGTTTTATGCAGCACTTGTTGAAATTGACATCTAGGTTGAGATTATCTAGATCTGTCCATTTCTTTCAGTTATTGTCTTCATCTTATTGTCTGTTCATCTTCTGATTTCGAATTTGCATTCTGTTTTGCATTGTTTGTTTGTTTCGAGTTGTTTAATCCATTGCATAAACCATTTCTAATCATCCATTTCATTCATGTGTTGTTTGCATCAGTTCATCATTCGAAATTGACCCTTCACCTTCTGATGTGATCTGCATAAATCTGTTTGAGTCTGATAGTCTTCAAGTTGTTACATACTGTTTTGCAACCATTTAGCCTCATCTTTTGCATGTTTAGGATTGTTTGCATCATTTTTAACATTCTGAACTTGTCCCTTCATCTTCTGTTACGAATTTTCATCTCAGACTTGGAGTTTGATTGTTTCAGATTGTTTCATTCTGTTTGTGCATCAATTTTGAATCATCCTTATCATTTCTTTTGATCATAACCTGTTCTATCACCATCTAGTATTGTTAGATCTGTTCTGCATCTCATATTTTAATTTTGTTCTGCAATTGTCCATTCATTTTCTGTTCTGCATTGATCTGATTATGTTATGGACTGCACTTTAACTTCTGTTTAAAACTAGTTACTGGTGGAGTTTGTATTACTTGTTTCAGGATGTATGAAGAAGAGGAGGAAGAAATCAGTAGCAGCAGGAGCCACAAACTCATGATGGAAGTCTTCACAAACCAAATGTCAAAGCTGATGAATGATAAGTTTGCAACTATGAAGCAGGAGCTAAAGCTGAATCGATCAACTAGAGAGAATCTGTTCTACACAAGGTGTCATGTACAAGGAAAGGTGTGCAGCCTCAAAATCGATCAAGGAGCCAAGGCCAATGTGGTTAGTGAATACATGGTCAAGAAGCTAGGACTGAAAGTAAAGAAGCACCCATGGCTTGATGATAAGTACAACTTAAGAGTGACCTGCCAAGTAAAGATTTCTATAGCCATTGGAAAGTATGAAGACGAGATTCTGTGTGAGGTCCAACCAATGGAAACCTGTCACATCCTTCTTGGAAAACCATGGCAGAATGAGCGAAGAGCAATCCATGATGGTCACAAAAACCGATACTCTTTCAAGTACCAAGGATGCAAGATCAATCTGGTCTCAATGACCCTTCATGAGATTCATCAAGATCAGTTGTATGTTCAGCAAAAGGTTAACCAGTTTGAATGCAAGGACACATTCAAAGGAGGAGATGATCCAAAGGAGTTACCACCAATTTGTGGAGAAGAAGATCAACTCAAAACGTTTCAAGAAGAGATTGGAAGAAGAGATTCCAAATCTGATCATGGAGAGGAGTTAAAACATGAAGAAACCAAATCAGTTGAGGAAGAACCATTGGATGACAAGGCTACACCAGAGGTTAAGGAGCTAGCTAAGGTCGATATTGTGCTAGCAGATTTAACTCAACAAAAACCAAGTGAAAAGGTGATCTCTACACAGTCACTTGCACCCCACGGTAAGACAAAGCAATGTAAGTCTTCTGAAACTCTAAATGAACCAACCTGTTATAGATGTCATAAGAGTGGACACTTTGCTGTAATTTGCCCATCTAGGCCATTGTTGAAAGACACATTTCTAGAGCAGGAACCTGAACCTTCTAAAGAAAGTGATAGTCTAGCTCAATCAAGTTTTGAAATTTTCAATTCTAGTTTGATACACTTGTCTTCGCCAAAGGTAATTGATGCAGGTTTAAAGGAGCACATGAGACAAGGTATAAACAGATCAAATGAGCTAGAAGATCCAGAAGAAGAGCCATCCTTAAGCATATATCAGACACAAGTCCCAAGCACCAAGCTATCTAATTCCATTGAACCACATCAAGCTAAGATAACTAATCACTTGATTAAATTCGTGTTTTATAATCTAGTGGACTTGGTAATGCCCTTGATGTGTTCAAAAGTGTTTGAGAAAGGTTTAGCTACAACAGAGAAACGACCAGAACTTCATTTACAAGTTCACATCCAAGGAGAAGCTAATAAAGAAGAACCAATGATGCCAACCTTTGCTCAGATTACATATATCACCAAGGGAAGTTTTAACCTCATTTATTCTGTTTTCGAAAATCCAAATTCTAGTTTGATGCACTTGTTCTTGTCTTTGAGTGTTAATTTAGGTGCAGGATCAAGAGGAAAAGGCAAAAACCGTGAAGACATACTAGAACGTCACATTGCCTTTGATCGAGGAGCAAACATTGAGAAAAATCCTTGTGACAACCAACCCAAACCAGGTAAGGAAATTATTGTGGCTGATACAATAATTCCAAGGTATGCATCTCTTCTTATCCCAAATGAATTGCTGGAACTTGAACACATTAGAAAGCTTTACAATTCAAATGATAACTTGAAGAATGTGTTTCCATTTTGTGAAAAGTTTGAGCATAAGAAAGTCTTTAGGCATGGAGGTTTTATATTTGATAGAAATAAATTGTGTAAGCCTAGTTGTTCTTTGCTGAATTCTGTTTTGAAGAATATTGATAAACTCACTAGAGCTTCGAATTTTGCTGAACTGTTCTTTGGAGAGATTGTTTACTATGATAGCATTTTTAACTTAGATGATCCTGCTAAACATATGAATTTTGTTTTAGATGATCTAAGTATGAAACTGCTTACTAGTAGACATGGTTATTTCTTTTGCACCCATGATCTTTTGCCTCGAGATTTTTCTGTGAGTATACAGGATGGAGAGCTGAATTTTCATGACCCAAAAACATGGCTCTACCATGTGTGGCCTAAGAATATGGCTGTGCGAGTTTTCCTTGAACCAATGGAGCATGAAAACGTCAAGGATTCTTCCATGATCCAAGAAGAACCCCCAGATCCAACACCATTAACTTTGATAATAATGGGCTCCAAACACATCAAGAACCTTATTCAGGTAAGTAACTCTTTGACTCGATTTGTTTCTTATGTTTCAGAAATTGTGGTTATGAGTTCACTACATCCAGAGATCTTTGAGAAAAAGTTAGGTTTATTCAACGAATATTTGGAACCAAGTTCTTGTCTGAGGAAAGAGGAACATGAAAAAGATAATATTATGGTCCAAGTTGAGATATGTTTATCTGTTTATAATGACTCCATGACTGTAATAATACACTTGCTCTTTGCCAAAGGTCTTGATTACATTGCAGGTACGAAAGAGGAGCCACCAGACTTAGTTCATTTCATTGCATATGAATTGGATTTGAGGTCAAATCCTTTTCAAGAGGGAGGGGATGATGTGATCCTGTCCAGCACTAAAGACATGGAGCTTGAACCTGATGGAACTAAGCTTGAAGCAGAGGAGCAGCTCGGAGGTGAGCAGCAGCTTGAACCAGAGGATGCACTTAGAGCGGAGAAAGAGTATGGAAAAGATGTTATCTTAACCTCACTGGTTTTGATACATGATCATCAAATGGGCATGTGTCTCATTTGTACTCTTTTTCCCTTGTCAAGTTTTGTCCCACTGGGTTTTCTTGACAAGGTTTTTAATGAGGCAAATGATTCACATTCAAATCACCCATTTGTTGATCCAAACCATGGCATAGCATCCAGAATTCAACCCAATGGAGGAGATATCAAGTCCAGCCTATCTTATGACCATTACAAGTCCAAGAAGAGCCCAAAACAAGCTGATAATTTGCAGCCCAAGAAGAGTTACGAAAATGGAGTCTCAAGGGTCATTTTTCAGATTCAAATAAGTGTTTAATTCTAGTCTTTGTGTTATTACCTAGGTGTGTTTAATGCTGCTCATGCAGCCTTGTTGCTTTCCCTTTTTAAACTCTTGTAATTCTGATTTTATAATCTATCTAGTCTTTTTATCAAAAACCTTCTGAATTTCTAGATCATCTTGTTGGTGTGTCATATCCAGCAAAATCCTTTGTGTTCTTTAGTGTGTAATATCTGAAGAATTCAAAGAGGTGAATCAAGAGTCTTTCCGCAGCTCTTGTGTGACCATTCGATCCACATCCCTTGTCAGTGATTCAGTGAGATTCTGGATTGTTGCAGCAAGGCTTATCCCCATTCCCATCTCTCAAGTGACGATTCTAGGCTTGATCCTACCAAGTGGTGTCTGAGATTGATGTCCCTTGGCCAGGATCGTATCAATAAGCATACAAAAACTTACTTATAGTTGTCTTACCTCACCTAAATCCTCCAATCCATGGCATGTATGTTTCAAAAAGTTTTGTTTAAAAAGTTTTATTTAGGATTCTCATATGACCTTTTAGAAGATCAAAGTTTCTTTCCCAGTCTATAGAACGGTTACTTAGGGGTGATTCAAAGGAACATAAACTTGTATAACATGCTTCTCATTATACCTTTATGAGCATACAAAAACTTACTTATAGTTGTCTTACCTCACCTAAATCCTCCAATCAATGACATGTATGGTTCAAAAAGTTTTGGTTAAAAAGTTTTATTTATGATTCTCATAGGACCTTTTAGAAGATCAAAGTTTCTTTCTAGACTTTTAGAACAGTTACTTAGGGGTGATTCAAAGGAACATAAACTTGTATAACATGCTTCTCATTATACCTTTATGAGCATACAAAAACTTACTTATAGTTGTCTTACCTCACCTAAATCCTCCAATCCATGGCATGTATGTTTCAAAAAGTTTTGTTTAAAAAGTTTTATTTAGGATTCTCATATGACCTTTTAGAAGATCAAAGTTTCTTTCCCAGTCTTTAGAACGGTTACTTAGGGGTGATTCAAAGGAACATAAACTTGTATAACATGCATCTCATTATACCTTTATAAGTATACAAAAACTTACTTATAGTTGTCTTACCTCACCTAAATCCTCCAATCCATGACATGTATGTTTCAAAAAGTTTTGTTTAAAAAGTTTTATTTAGGATTCTCATATGACCTTTTAGAAGATCAAAGTTTCTTTCCCAGTCTTTAGAACGGTTACTTAGGGGTGATTCAAAGAAACATAAACTTGTATAACATGCTTTTCATTATACCTTTATGAGCATACAAACACTTACTTATAGTTGTCTTACCTCACCTAAATCCTCCAATCAATGACATGTATGGTTCAAAAAGTTTTGTTTAAAAAGTTTTATTTAGGATTCTCATAGGACCTTTTAGAAGATCAAAGTTTCTTTCCCAGTTTTTTAGAACGGTTACTTAGGGGTGATTCAAAGGAACATAAACTTGTATAACATGCTTTTCATTATACCTTTATGAGCATACAAAAACTTACTTATAGTTGTCTTAACTCACCTAAATCCTCCAATCCATGACATGTATGTTTCAAAAAGTTTTGGTTAAAAAGTTTTATTTATGATTCTCATAGGACCTTTTAGAAGATCAAAGTTTCTTTCCCAGTCTTTAGAACGGTTACTTAGGGGTGATTCAAAGGAACATAAACTTGTATAACATGCATCTCATTATACCTTTATGAGCATACAAAAACTTACTTATAGTTGTCTTACCTCACCTAAATCCTCCAATCAATGACATGTATGGTTTAAAAAGTTTTGTTTAAAAAGTTTTATTTAGGATTCTCATAGGACCTTTTAGAAGATCAAAGTTTCTTTCTAGACTTTTAGAACAGTTACTTAGGGGTGATTCAAAGGAACATAAACTTGTATAACATGCTTCTCATTATACCTTTATGAGCATACAAAAACTTACTTATAGTTGTCTTACCTCACCTAAATCCTCCAATCCATGACATGTATGTTTCAAAAAGTTTTGGTTAAAAAGTTTTATTTATGATTCTCATAGGACCTTTTAGAATATCAAAGTTTCTTTCCCAGTCTTTTAGAACGGTTACTTAGGGGTGATTCAAAGGAACATAAACTTGTATAACATGCATCTCATTATACCTTTATAAGCATACAAAAACTTACTTATAGTTGTCTTACCTCACCTAAATCCTCCAATCCATGGCATGTATGTTTCAAAAAGTTTTGTTTAAAAAGTTTTATTTAGGATTCTCATATGACCTTTTAGAAGATCAAAGTTTCTTTCCCAGTCTATAGAACGGTTACTTAGGGGTGATTCAAAGGAACATAAACTTGTATAACATGCTTCTCATTATACCTTTATGAGCATACAAAAACTTACTTATAGTTGTCTTACCTCACCTAAATCCTCCAATCAATGACATGTATGGTTCAAAAAGTTTTGGTTAAAAGTTTTATTTAGGATTCTCATAGGACCTTTTAGAAGATCAAAGTTTCTTTCGAGTCTTTTAGAACAGTTACTTAGGGGTGATTCAAACGAGCATAAAGTTGTATAACATGCTTCTCATTATACCTTTATGAGGATACAAAAACTTACTTATAGCTGTCTTACATCACCTAAATCCTCCAATCCATGACATGTATGTTTCAAAAAATTTTGTTTAAAAAGTTTTATTTATGATTCTCATAGGACCTTTTAGAAGATCAAAGTTTCTTTCCCAGTCTTTAGAACGGTTACTTAGGGGTGATTCAAAGAAACATAAACTTGTATAACATGCTTTTCATTATACCTTTATGAGCATACAAACACTTACTTATAGTTGTCTTACCTCACCTAAATCCTCCAATCAATGACATGTATGGTTCAAAAAGTTTTGTTTAAAAAGTTTTATTTAGGATTCTCATAGGACCTTTTAGAAGATCAAAGTTTCTTTCCCAGTTTTTTAGAACGGTTACTTAGGGGTGATTCAAAGGAACATAAACTTGTATAACATGCTTTTCATTATACCTTTATGAGCATACAAAAACTTACTTATAGTTGTCTTAACTCACCTAAATCCTCCAATCCATGACATGTATGTTTCAAAAAGTTTTGGTTAAAAAGTTTTATTTATGATTCTCATAGGACCTTTTAGAAGATCAAAGTTTCTTTCCCAGTCTTTAGAACGGTTACTTAGGGGTGATTCAAAGGAACATAAACTTGTATAACATGCATCTCATTATACCTTTATGAGCATACAAAAACTTACTTATAGTTGTCTTACCTCACCTAAATCCTCCAATCAATGACATGTATGGTTTAAAAAGTTTTGTTTAAAAAGTTTTATTTAGGATTCTCATAGGACCTTTTAGAAGATCAAAGTTTCTTTCTAGACTTTTAGAACAGTTACTTAGGGGTGATTCAAAGGAACATAAACTTGTATAACATGCTTCTCATTATACCTTTATGAGCATACAAAAACTTACTTATAGTTGTCTTACCTCACCTAAATCCTCCAATCCATGACATGTATGTTTCAAAAAGTTTTGGTTAAAAAGTTTTATTTATGATTCTCATAGGACCTTTTAGAATATCAAAGTTTCTTTCCCAGTCTTTTAGAACGGTTACTTAGGGGTGATTCAAAGGAACATAAACTTGTATAACATGCATCTCATTATACCTTTATAAGCATACAAAAACTTACTTATAGTTGTCTTACCTCACCTAAATCCTCCAATCCATGGCATGTATGTTTCAAAAAGTTTTGTTTAAAAAGTTTTATTTAGGATTCTCATATGACCTTTTAGAAGATCAAAGTTTCTTTCCCAGTCTATAGAACGGTTACTTAGGGGTGATTCAAAGGAACATAAACTTGTATAACATGCTTCTCATTATACCTTTATGAGCATACAAAAACTTACTTATAGTTGTCTTACCTCACCTAAATCCTCCAATCAATGACATGTATGGTTCAAAAAGTTTTGGTTAAAAGTTTTATTTAGGATTCTCATAGGACCTTTTAGAAGATCAAAGTTTCTTTCGAGTCTTTTAGAACAGTTACTTAGGGGTGATTCAAACGAGCATAAAGTTGTATAACATGCTTCTCATTATACCTTTATGAGGATACAAAAACTTACTTATAGCTGTCTTACATCACCTAAATCCTCCAATCCATGACATGTATGTTTCAAAAAATTTTGTTTAAAAAGTTTTATTTATGATTCTCATAGGACCTTTTAGAAGATCAAAGTTTCTTTCTAGTCTTTTAGAACAGTTACTTAGGGGTGATTCAAAGGAACACAAACTTGTATAACATGCTTCTCATTATACCTTTATGAGCATTGAAATCATACTTATAGTTGTCTTACCTCACCTAAATCCTCCAATCCACGACATGTATGTTTCAAAAAGTTTTGGTTAAAAATTTTTATTTAGGATTCTCATAGGACCTTTTAGAAGATCAAAGTTTCTTTCCCGGTCTTTTAGAACGGTTACTTAGGGGTGATTCAAAGGAACATAAACTTGTATAACATGCTTTTCATTATACCTTTATGAGCATACAAAAACTTACTTATAGTTGTCTTAACTCACCTAAATCCTCCAATCCATGACATGTATGTTTCAAAAAGTTTTGGTTAAAAAGTTTTATTTATGATTCTCATAGGACCTTTTAGAAGATCAAAGTTTCTTTCCCAGTCTTTAGAACGGTTACTTAGGGGTGATTCAAAGGAACATAAACTTGTATAACATGCATCTCATTATACCTTTATGAGCATACAAAAACTTACTTATAGTTGTCTTACCTCACCTAAATCCTCCAATCAATGACATGTATGGTTTAAAAAGTTTTGTTTAAAAAGTTTTATTTAGGATTCTCATAGGACCTTTTAGAAGATCAAAGTTTCTTTCTAGACTTTTAGAACAGTTACTTAGGGGTGATTCAAAGGAACATAAACTTGTATAACATGCTTCTCATTATACCTTTATGAGCATACAAAAACTTACTTATAGTTGTCTTACCTCACCTAAATCCTCCAATCCATGACATGTATGTTTCAAAAAGTTTTGGTTAAAAAGTTTTATTTATGATTCTCATAGGACCTTTTAGAATATCAAAGTTTCTTTCCCAGTCTTTTAGAACGGTTACTTAGGGGTTATTCAAAGGAACATAAACTTGTATAACATGCATCTCATTATACCTTTATAAGCATACAAAAACTTACTTATAGTTGTCTTACCTCACCTAAATCCTCCAATCCATGGCATGTATGTTTCAAAAAGTTTTGTTTAAAAAGTTTTATTTAGGATTCTCATATGACCTTTTAGAAGATCAAAGTTTCTTTCCCAGTCTATAGAACGGTTACTTAGGGGTGATTCAAAGGAACATAAACTTGTATAACATGCTTCTCATTATACCTTTATGAGCATACAAAAACTTACTTATAGTTGTCTTACCTCACCTAAATCCTCCAATCAATGACATGTATGGTTCAAAAAGTTTTGGTTAAAAGTTTTATTTAGGATTCTCATAGGACCTTTTAGAAGATCAAAGTTTCTTTCGAGTCTTTTAGAACAGTTACTTAGGGGTGATTCAAACGAGCATAAAGTTGTATAACATGCTTCTCATTATACCTTTATGAGGATACAAAAACTTACTTATAGCTGTCTTACATCACCTAAATCCTCCAATCCATGACATGTATGTTTCAAAAAATTTTGTTTAAAAAGTTTTATTTATGATTCTCATAGGACCTTTTAGAAGATCAAAGTTTCTTTCTAGTCTTTTAGAACAGTTACTTAGGGGTGATTCAAAGGAACACAAACTTGTATAACATGCTTCTCATTATACCTTTATGAGCATTGAAATCATACTTATAGTTGTCTTACCTCACCTAAATCCTCCAATCCACGACATGTAAGTTTCAAAAAGTTTTGGTTAAAATTTTTTATTTAGGATTCTCATAGGACCTTTTAGAAGATCAAAGTTTCTTTCCCGGTCTTTTAGAACGGTTACTTAGGGGTGATTCAAAGGAACATAAACTTATATAACATGCTTCTCATTATACCTTTATGAGCATACAAAACCTTACATATAGTTGTCTTACATCACCTAAATCCTCCAATCCATGACATGTATGTTTCAAAAAGTTTTGGTTAAAAAGTTTTATTTAGGATTCTCATAGGACCTTTTAGAAGATCAAAGTTTCTTTCTAGACTTTTAGAACAGTTACTAGGGGTGATTCAAAGGAACATAAACTTGTATAACATGCATCTCATTATACCTTTATAAGCATACAAAAACTTACTTATAGTTGTCTTACCTCACCTAAATCCTCCAATCCATGACATGTATGTTTCAAAAAGTTTTGTTTAAAAAGTTTTATTTAGGATTCTCATATGACCTTTTAGAAGATCAAAGTTTCTTTCCCAGTCTTTAGAACGGTTACTTAGGGGTGATTCAAAGGAACATAAACTTGTATAACATGCTTTTCATTATACCTTTATGAGCATACAAACACTTACTTATAGTTGTCTTACCTCACCTAAATCCTCCAATCAATGACATGTATGGTTCAAAAAGTTTTGTTTAAAAAGTTTTATTTAGGATTCTCATAGGACCTTTTAGAAGATCAAAGTTTCTTTCTAGACTTTTAGAACAGTTACTTAGGGGTGATTCAAAGGAACATAAACTTGTATAACATGCTTCTCATTATACCTTTATGAGCATACAAAAACTTACTTATAGTTGTCTTACCTCACCTAAATCCTCCAATCCATGACATGTATGGTTCAAAAAGTTTTGTTTAAAAAGTTTTATTTAGGATTCTCATAGGACCTTTTAGAAGATCAAAGTTTCTTTCTAGACTTTTAGAACAGTTACTTAGGGGTGATTCAAAGGAACATAAACTTGTATAACATGCTTCTCATTATACCTTTATGAGCATACAAAAACTTACTTATAGTTGTCTTACCTCACCTAAATCCTCCAATCAATGACATGTATGGTTCAAAAAGTTTTGGTTAAAAAGTTTTATTTATGATTCTCATAGGACCTTTTAGAAGATCAAAGTTTCTTTCTAGACTTTTAGAACAGTTACTTAGGGGTGATTCAATGGAACATAAACTTGTATAACATGCTTCTCATTATACCTTTATGAGCATACAAAAACTTACTTATAGTTGTCTTACCTCACCTAAATCCTCCAATCCATGACATGTATGTTTCAAAAAGTTTTGGTTAAAAAGTTTTATTTATGATTCTCATAGGACCTTTTAGAATATCAAAGTTTCTTTCCCAGTTTTTTAGAACGGTTACTTAGGGGTGATTCAAAGGAACATAAACTTGTATAACATGCTTTTCATTATACCTTTATGAGCATACAAAAACTTACTTATAGTTGTCTTAACTCACCTAAATCCTCCAATCCATGACATGTATGTTTCAAAAAGTTTTGGTTAAAAAGTTTTATTTATGATTCTCATAGGACCTTTTAGAAGATCAAAGTTTCTTTCCCAGTCTTTAGAACGGTTACTTAGGGGTGATTCAAAGGAACATAAACTTGTATAACATGCATCTCATTATACCTTTATGAGCATACAAAAACTTACTTATAGTTGTCTTACCTCACCTAAATCCTCCAATCCATGACATGTATGGTTCAAAAAGTTTTGTTTAAAAAGTTTTATTTAGGATTCTCATAGGACCTTTTAGAAGATCAAAGTTTCTTTCTAGACTTTTAGAACAGTTACTTAGGGGTGATTCAAAGGAACATAAACTTGTATAACATGCTTCTCATTATACCTTTATGAGCATACAAAAACTTACTTATAGTTGTCTTACCTCACCTAAATCCTCCAATCAATGACATGTATGGTTCAAAAAGTTTTGGTTAAAAAGTTTTATTTATGATTCTCATAGGACCTTTTAGAAGATCAAAGTTTCTTTCTAGACTTTTAGAACAGTTACTTAGGGGTGATTCAAAGGAACATAAACTTGTATAACATGCTTCTCATTATACCTTTATGAGCATACAAAAACTTACTTATAGTTGTCTTACCTCACCTAAATCCTCCAATCCATGACATGTATGGTTCAAAAAGTTTTGTTTAAAAAGTTTTATTTAGGATTCTCATAGGACCTTTTAGAAGATCAAAGTTTCTTTCTAGACTTTTAGAACAGTTACTTAGGGGTGATTCAAAGGAACATAAACTTGTATAACATGCTTCTCATTATACCTTTATGAGCATACAAAAACTTACTTATAGTTGTCTTACCTCACCTAAATCCTCCAATCAATGACATGTATGGTTCAAAAAGTTTTGGTTAAAAAGTTTTATTTATGATTCTCATAGGACCTTTTAGAAGATCAAAGTTTCTTTCTAGACTTTTAGAACAGTTACTTAGGGGTGATTCAAAGGAACATAAACTTGTATAACATGCTTCTCATTATACCTTTATGAGCATACAAAAACTTACTTATAGTTGTCTTACCTCACCTAAATCCTCCAATCCATGACATGTATGTTTCAAAAAGTTTTGGTTAAAAAGTTTTATTTATGATTCTCATAGGACCTTTTAGAATATCAAAGTTTCTTTCCCAGTTTTTTAGAACGGTTACTTAGGGGTGATTCAAAGGAACATAAACTTGTATAACATGCTTTTCATTATACCTTTATGAGCATACAAAAACTTACTTATAGTTGTCTTAACTCACCTAAATCCTCCAATCCATGACATGTATGTTTCAAAAAGTTTTGGTTAAAAAGTTTTATTTATGATTCTCATAGGACCTTTTAGAAGATCAAAGTTTCTTTCCCAGTCTTTAGAACGGTTACTTAGGGGTGATTCAAAGGAACATAAACTTGTATAACATGCATCTCATTATACCTTTATGAGCATACAAAAACTTACTTATAGTTGTCTTACCTCACCTAAATCCTCCAATCAATGACATGTATGGTTTAAAAAGTTTTGTTTAAAAAGTTTTATTTAGGATTCTCTTAGGACCTTTTAGAAGATCAAAGTTTCTTTCTAGACTTTTAGAACAGTTACTTAGGGGTGATTCAAAGGAACATAAACTTGTATAACATGCAGCTCATTATACCTTTATGAGCATACAAAAACTTACTTATAGTTGTCTTACCTCACCTAAATCCTCCAATCCATGACATGTATGTTTCAAAAAGTTTTGGTTAAAAAGTTTTATTTATGATTCTCATAGGACCTTTTAGAATATCAAAGTTTCTTTCCCAGTCTTTTAGAACGGTTACTTAGGGGTGATTCAAAGGAACATAAACTTGTATAACATGCATCTCATTATACCTTTATAAGCATACAAAAACTTACTTATAGTTGTCTTACCTCACCTAAATCCTCCAATCAATGACATGTATGGTTTAAAAAGTTTTGTTTAAAAAGTTTTATTTAGGATTCTCTTAGGACCTTTTAGAAGATCAAAGTTTCTTTCTAGACTTTTAGAACAGTTACTTAGGGGTGATTCAAAGGAACATAAACTTGTATAACATGCTTCTCATTATACCTTTATGAGCATACAAAAACTTACTTATAGTTGTCTTACCTCACCTAAATCCTCCAATCCATGACATGTTTGTTTCAAAAAGTTTTGTTTAAAAAGTTTTATTTATGATTCTCATAGGACCTTTTAGAAGATCAAAGTTTCTTTCCCAGTCTTTAGAACGGTTACTTAGGGGTGATTCAAAGGAACATAAACTTGTATAACATGCATCTCATTATACCTTTATGAGCATACAAAAACTTACTTATAGTTGTCTTACCTCACCTAAATCCTCCAATCAATGACATGTATGGTTTAAAAAGTTTTGTTTAAAAAGTTTTATTTAGGATTCTCTTAGGACCTTTTAGAAGATCAAAGTTTCTTTCTAGACTTTTAGAACAGTTACTTAGGGGTGATTCAAAGGAACATAAACTTGTATAACATGCTTCTCATTATACCTTTATGAGCATACAAAAACTTACTTATAGTTGTCTTACCTCACCTAAATCCTCCAATCCATGACATGTATGTTTCAAAAAGTTTTGGTTAAAAAGTTTTATTTATGATTCTCATAGGACCTTTTAGAATATCAAAGTTTCTTTCCCAGTCTTTTAGAACGGTTACTTAGGGGTGATTCAAAGGAACATAAACTTGTATAACATGCATCTCATTATACCTTTATAAGCATACAAAAACTTACTTATAGTTGTCTTACCTCACCTAAATCCTCCAATCCATGGCATGTATGTTTCAAAAAGTTTTGTTTAAAAAGTTTTATTTAGGATTCTCATATGACCTTTTAGAAGATCAAAGTTTCTTTCCGAGTCTTTAGAACGGTTACTTAGGGGTGATTCAAAGGAACATAAACTTGTATAACATGCTTCTCATTATACCTTTATGAGCATACAAAAACTTACTTATAGTTGTCTTACCTCACCTAAATCCTCCAATCAATGACATGTATGGTTCAAAAAGTTTTGGTTAAAAGTTTTATTTAGGATTCTCATAGGACCTTTTAGAAGATCAAAGTTTCTTTCGAGTCTTTTAGAACAGTTACTTAGGGGTGATTCAAACGAGCATAAAGTTGTATAACATGCTTCTCATTATACCTTTATGAGGATACAAAAACTTACTTATAGCTGTCTTACATCACCTAAATCCTCCAATCCATGACATGTATGTTTCAAAAAGTTTTGTTTAAAAAGTTTTATTTATGATTCTCATAGGACCTTTTAGAAGATCAAAGTTTCTTTCTAGTCTTTTAGAACAGTTACTTAGGGGTGATTCAAAGGAACATAAACTTGTATAACATGCTTCTCATTATACCTTTATGAGCATTGAAAAACATACTTATAGTTGTCTTACCTCACCTAAATCCTCCAATCCATGACATGTATGTTTCAAAAAGTTTTGGTTAAAAATTTTTATTTAGGATTTTTATAGGACCTTTTAGAAGATCAAAGTTTCTTTCCCGGTCTTTTAGAACGGTTACTTAGGGGTGATTCAAAGGAACATAAACTTATATAACATGCTTCTCATTATACCTTTATGAGCATACAAAACCTTACATATAGTTGTCTTACATCACCTAAATCCTCCAATCCATGACATGTATGTTTCAAAAAGTTTTGGTTAAAAAGTTTTATTTAGGATTCTCATAGGACCTTTTAGAAGATCAAAGTTTCTTTCTAGACTTTTAGAACAGTTACTGTTGGGATTTCACAATCATGACTATGGAATCATGTTGAGAAACCTTGAGATTACTCTAAACCTTTGTTTAGAGAGAAAGAGCATAAGTGAACCGCAACCAAGTTTAGCTTGGAAGTTAGTGATTCTACTTAGCTTTAACAAGAGCACCACTCTATTTGAGACTTATCCAGGAGCCTAACATCACTTATAGAGTGTGTTTACTCATGAGGATTAAGAGAATCAGTAAGTAGAGGGTGTTGTTCTTGTAATGTCCATTAAGAGCCGGTTTGTGTTGTTCCTTGAATCAGCTATGGAAGAGCTGATCAAGAACACAACCAGGAGCATTAAAGCATCCTTAGGACCGAGACTCTTCATGGTTTCATTGTGTTTGAGTGAAAGACACAATGAGAGAATAAGGAAGAAGAAAGCGCTAGAGAGAGAATAAGAACCCTAGTTTTGTTGGGATTTCACAAGCATGACCATGAAATCATGTTGAGAAACCTTGAGATTACTCTAAACCTTTGTTTAGAGAGAAAGAGCATAAGTGAACCGCAACCAAGTTTAGCTTGGAAGTTAGTGATTCTACTTAGCTTTAACAAGAGCACCACTCTATTTGAGACTTATCCAGGAGCCTAACATCACTTATAGAGTGTGTTTACTCATGAGGATTAAGAGACTCAGTAAGTAGAGGGTGTTGTTCTTGTATGTGTTCATGAAGAGCCGGTTTTATGTTGTCTCTTGAATTAACTATGGAAGAGCTAATCAAGAGCACAACCAGGAGCATTAAAGCTCCCTTAGGACCGAGACTCAACATGCTTTCATTGTGTTTAGAAGAGAGACACAATGAGAGAAAGGAGAAGAAGAGATCGCTAGAGAGAGAATGAAAACCCTAGCGTTTGTATAAGACTCTTTCTTCTTATTTCTATATATTTAGATGTGTTACAAGTCTGGTGCTTATATAGGCACTCTACAATACTTTAACACAGACATAAAATGAGCATAAACCCTAATTGTTACTCGGTTACAACAAGAGAAGGAGGCTGCAACGGTTGGATTCAGAACCACATGTGAGGAGAGAGGTTAATGGGCGTGTTCAGACTTGGATAGTGACTGGTCTGAACTCCTTGGACCGCATCTCCTTTGGTTTGAATTCATGTGGTTCTGAGGATAGAGACAGGCTGTCTTGTGGTCCTACTGAGGAGAGAGAGACACGCCTTCTTATGGTGAAAGTGACATGACCTAAACGGTCATATGTCACACCTCACTCCTCTCTCATGATTCTTGATAGCTTATCACTCCTTAAGACTTATGATAAGCTTAACCAGACTTCATGATAAGCTGAAGCTCCTCTCCTCCTTGTCTCACACACATCTTGGCCGTGATACACACTCCCAAATATAGCATACTCCTCTTATCCGCATCAACACCTTTTGGCTCCTCTTGCTTCTTTACCAAGTCTAGGTTATACTCTTCCACAAGTCACATTGTCTTGTGCTTCTTCATGCTTCTAGTGTGGACTTCATAGCCTCTTGATGCCCTCATCCTTAGCTTAGCTAAGTATTGATCCATCTTTGGTCTTCTTTGTCACACACCAAAGCTCATCCAAGGAATGACTTCTAGGCCTTGTCATTGTGACTTCGGCCTTTCCTCCTCCTTGAATGCATCCTCTCTAATACTCCCCCGCAAGCTTGGGCGCCGAGACACTAAAGGACCAGAGGCCAAGCTTGGAGATGCGGGAGCTACCTCATTAAAAACCTCCCTAAGGAAAACCTCATGGGACAAAACCTTAAGGAGGGAAAAAGAGTATAGCCACAACATCCCCTTGATGTAAGCTTTGACATGTTCCTTTGTGCATTTGAATGAGCCGGTTCATTAGGTTGACTTCTCCTTTAGATTGCCTTCTCCATTGGACTAAGCTTCACCATTGGACCTTCCATGACCTTGCCTCAAGACTTAGCCTTCTTTCTTGTCACTCCTTGAGCTCTCTCCTTGTCACTTAATCTGCCCATGGTCTAACTCCTCCTTTAGGCCTCCTAATGAACCTTCACATCAAAGATTCAAAGAAGACTTGTTAAAGTAAAATGCCATGAGTTTAAGTATATGATTAAGCAATGGATAAGTAACACAAGTGAATTTAATTGACTTAATGAAGACTTAATAAAAACAGTGAGAGTTTAGGAGTTTAGCCTTTTAGGAGTTGAGGTTTAGCCTTCCTTTGGACATGTTTGGGACTTTGAAACCTTGTGCATATCTCTCTGGATTTTTGCACATACAATCTCAGCCCTTCTTTTCCACACCAACACTCTTGATTTGAGCTGATTCAACGCCTACCACTAGCTTGCATTTCCTTCTTGGTCTGCTCCACTTAGTGATTCCCGGTTCTAACATCAATCAAGGTGTTGTTGCTTCTGGTTTTATGAGTTCCACTAGGGTTTACTCCATTTCTTTGAGGTTTAACACCTCCCCCGGACTGTTAAGCCTTCCACAAGCTGGTTGGCTTTAGACCTAGCCTTTAGCCACGCCTTTAACCTTTCCTTAAGCCCTCATGAAGCCGGAAGCACCATTGAGATGTGAGTTGATTCATCAGTTTCATAACTGGTTCTAGCTCCTCTTCTTTGGCTGCTCCTTTGTGACTTCTCTTGAAACCTTAACAGCCTTGATGGGTTGTTCAACTTGTAGCCTCCCTTAAGTATGGACACCTTTAGGTCTGCTCCTTTGTTAGCTTCAGATTAACCACACCATGCTAAGAGCCAATCCTCCATCACTACTCCATCTTAGAGCAGCTTCAAGACTGATCTTCCTAACCATAATGCACACTGAGCCTTGAATCCAAGCTTCCATCACTGCCTCTTCTTGAAACAGCTTCTAGACTTGATTATCCAAGAAATCAGTGTTGCTTCTCTTGACTAACTTTGTTGTAGCAGCCTCTGGACGCCTCTTCTTCTTAGGTAAGCTCAAGACCAGTGGGTACAGCCACTTAGAAACTTAGCTCCAGCCTTTTTGTAAACTGTCCTCACTAGTTGGTTCATCATTCCACCTGAAAAACACCAAGAACCACACAACAATCCTCAAAATAACACAGCCTTGATCAGGAGCTATGCACTCTGATTTTTAAGTTATTGTGAGCTAAGGAGCTTCAAGGACAGAACTCAGAGAGAATATGAGAAGTATAAGAACCAGAGAATGAAAGAAAAATGCAGAAAATGAGAGAATGAATGCTTGAGAATGAGAGTATAAATGAATGAGAGAATAAATGAGAGAATGAATGAGAGAATGAAAGGGAAGTTCAGGGACTGAGTTTTGCTCAGTTTGAGCTTTTGGTTTTGAGAACATTGACTGAGTTTTGCTCAGTTTACTCTCAGACTTTTGCGGAAGCTTTGAGGAGAAAGGGACAGAGTTTTGCTCTGTTTTTCTCTGGTTTTTGAGCTTGATTCAATCCTAGAATCTTATGCTCTGATACCATGTTGGGATTTCACAAGCATGACCATGAAATCATGTTGAGAAACCTTGAGATTACTCTAAACCTTTGTTTAGAGAGAAAGAGCATAAGTGAACCGCAACCAAGTTTAGCTTGGAAGTTAGTGATTCTACTTAGCTTTAACAAGAGCACCACTCTATTTGAGACTTATCCAGGAGCCTAACATCACTTATAGAGTGTGTTTACTCATGAGGATTAAGAGACTCAGTAAGTAGAGGGTGTTGTTCTTGTATGTGTTCATGAAGAGCCGGTTTTATGTTGTCTCTTGAATTAACTATGGAAGAGCTAATCAAGAGCACAACCAGGAGCATTAAAGCTCCCTTAGGACCGAGACTCAACATGCTTTCATTGTGTTTAGAAGAGAGACACAATGAGAGAAAGGAGAAGAAGAGATCGCTAGAGAGAGAATGAAAACCCTAGCGTTTGTATAAGACTCTTTCTTCTTATTTCTATATATTTAGATGTGTTACAAGTCTGGTGCTTATATAGGCACTCTACAATACTTTAACACAGACATAAAATGAGCATAAACCCTAATTGTTACTCGGTTACAACAAGAGAAGGAGGCTGCAACGGTTGGATTCAGAACCACATGTGAGGAGAGAGGTTAATGGGCGTGTTCAGACTTGGATAGTGACTGGTCTGAACTCCTTGGACCGCATCTCCTTTGGTTTGAATTCATGTTGTTCTGAGGAGAGAGACAGGCTGTCTTGTGGTCCTACTGAGGAGAGAGAGACACGCCTTCTTATGGTGAAAGTGACATGACCTAAACGGTCATATGTCACACCTCACTCCTCTCTCATGATTCTTGATAGCTTATCACTCCTTAAGACTTATGATAAGCTTAACCAGACTTCATGATAAGCTGAAGCTCCTCTCCTCCTTGTCTCACACACATCTTGGCCGTGATACACACTCCCAAATATAGCATACTCCTCTTATCCGCATCAACACCTTTTGGCTCCTCTTGCTTCTTTACCAAGTCTAGGTTATACTCTTCCACAAGTCACATTGTCTTGTGCTTCTTCATGCTTCTAGTGTGGACTTCATAGCCTCTTGATGCCCTCATCCTTAGCTTAGCTAAGTATTGATCCATCTTTGGTCTTCTTTGTCACACACCAAAGCTCATCCAAGGAATGACTTCTAGGCCTTGTCATTGTGACTTCGGCCTTTCCTCCTCCTTGAATGCATCCTCTCTAATAAGTTTTTGTGTTCAATCTTTCTTCTTATTAAAATGTGTTACAAGAGCAGTCTTTATATAGACTCTTACAATGCTTGATACACACATAAAAATGAGTCTAAACCTAATGAGAATCTCGGTTACAACAAGGGAGAGAGAGTCCCAACGGTCTGAATTCAAACTTGTGGAGAGAGTGGTCTTGTTTGCTTGTTCACACAATGATAGTGACATGTCTGAACCGCAGGACCACCTCTTTTGTTTGATTCCTTCATGAGCTGATGAGAGAGGGACAGGCTTTGTTTGTGTCTCAAGGAGAGAGAGAGTGATAGTGACTTGTCCTAACAGTCACATGCGCCCAAGTTCACTTATCACCTCTCTTGATAGCTTATCCCTTCTTTAGGTGTGATAAGCTGAGACATTCTTCATGATAAGCTGAAGTTCTTCTCCTCCTTGTTTCACACAATCCTTGGCCGTGATATGAACACTCCCAAGTGTGGCCAGCTCCTCTCAACCGCTTCATTAACCATTTGGCTCCTTTGGAAACATTTAAGCTTTGCTTAAATGTTTCTTCCTCTTCTTGCTTCTTTACCAAGTCTCGGTTGTACACTTGCACAAGACATTGCTTTGTGCTTCTTCTCACTTCAAGTGTGGACTTCATAGCCTCTTGATGCCTTCATCCTTAGCTTAGCTAAGTGTTGATCCCATCTTTGGTCTTCTTTGTCACACACCAAAGCTCATCCAAGGAATGACTTCTAGGCCTTGTCATTGTGACTTCGGCCTTTCCTCCTCCTTGAATGCATCCTCTCTAATACTCCCCCGCAAGCTTGGGCGCCGAGACACTAAAGGACCAGAGGCCAAGCTTGGAGATGCGGGAGCTACCTCATTAAAAACCTCCCTAAGGAAAACCTCATGGGACAAAACCTTAAGGAGGGAAAAAGAGTATAGCCACAACATCCCCTTGATGTAAGCTTTGACATGTTCCTTTGTGCATTTGAATGAGCCGGTTCATTAGGTTGACTTCTCCTTTAGATTGCCTTCTCCATCTTGGATCAAGCTTCTCCATTGGACTAAGCTTCACCATTGGACCTTCCATGACCTTGCCTCAAGACTTAGCCTTCTTTCTTGTCACTCCTTGAGCTCTCTCCTTGTCACTTAATCTGCCCATGGTCTAACTCCTCCTTTAGGCCTCCTAATGAACCTTCACATCAAAGATTCAAAGAAGACTTGTTAAAGTAAAATGCCATGAGTTTAAGTATATGATTAAGCAATGGATAAGTAACACAAGTGATTTTTCATGACTTAATGAAGACTTAATAAAAAAAACAGTGAGAGTTTAGGAGTTTAGCCTTTTAGGAGTTGAGGTTTAGCCTTCCTTTGGACATGTTTGGGACTTTGAAACCTTGTGCATATCTCTCTGGATTTTTGCACATACAATCTCAGCCCTTCTTTTCCACACCAACACTCTTGATTTGAGCTGATTCAACGCCTACCACTAGCTTGCATTTCCTTCTTGGTCTGCTCCACTTAGTGATTCCCGGTTCTAACATCAATCAAGGTGTTGTTGCTTCTGGTTTTAGGAGTTCCACTAGGGTTTACTCCATTTCTTTGAGGTTTAACACCTCCCCCGGACTGTTAAGCCTTCATGGAGTCGGAAGCACCATTGAGATGTGAGTTGATTCATCAGTTGCATAACTGGTTCTAGCTCCTCTTCTTTGGCTGCTCCTTGATGACTTCTCTTGAGACCTTAACAGCCTTGATGGGTTGTTCAACTTGTAGCCTCCCTTAAGTATGGACACCTTTTGATCTGCTCCTTTGTTAGCTTCAGATTAACCACACCATGCTAAGAGCCAATCCTCCATCACTACTCCATCTTAGAGCAGCTTCAAGACTGATCTTCCTAACCATGATGCACACTGAGCCTTGAATCCAAGCTTCCATCACTGCCTCTTCTTGAAACAGCTTCTAGACTTGATTATCCAAGAAATCAGTGTTGTTTCTCTTGACTAACTTTGTTGTAGCAGCCTCTGGACGCCTCTTCTTCTTAGGTAAGCTCAAGACCAGTGGGTACAACCACTTAGAAACTGAACTCCAGCCCTTTTGTAAACTGTCCTCACTAGTTGGTTCATCATTCCACCTAAAAACACCAAGAAACACACAATAATCCTCAAAATAACACAGCCTTGATCAGGAGCTATGCACTCTGATTTTTAAGTCATTGTGAGCTAAGGAGCTTCAAGGACAGAACTCAGAGAGAATATGAGAAGTATAAGAACCAGAGAATGAAAGAAAAATGCAGAAAATGAGAGAATGAATGCTTGAGAATGAGAGTATAAATGAATGAGAGAATAAATGAGAGAATGAATGAGAGAATGAAAGGGAAGTTCAGGGACTGAGTTTTGCTCAGTTTGAGCTTTTGGTTTTGAGAACATTGACTGAGTTTTGCTCAGTTTACTCTCAGACTTTTGCGGAAGCTTTGAGGAGAAAGGGACAGAGTTTTGCTCTGTTTTTCTCTGGTTTTTGAGCTTGATTCAATCCTAGAATCTTATGCTCTGATACCATGTTGGGATTTCACAATCATGACTATGGAATCATGTTGAGAAACCTTGAGATTACTCTAAACCTTTGTTTAGAGAGAAAGAGCATAAGTGAACCGCAACCAAGTTTAGCTTGGAAGTTAGTGATTCTACTTAGCTTTAACAAGAGCACCACTCTATTTGAGACTTATCCAGGAGCCTAACATCACTTATAGAGTGTGTTTACTCATGAGGATTAAGAGAATCAGTAAGTAGAGGGTGTTGTTCTTGTAATGTCCATTAAGAGCCGGTTTGTGTTGTTCCTTGAATCAGCTATGGAAGAGCTGATCAAGAACACAACCAGGAGCATTAAAGCATCCTTAGGACCGAGACTCTTCATGGTTTCATTGTGTTTGAGTGAAAGACACAATGAGAGAATAAGGAAGAAGAAAGCGCTAGAGAGAGAATAAGAACCCTAGTTTTTGTGTTCAATCTTTCTTCTTATTAAAATGTGTTACAAGAGCAGTCTTTATATAGACTCTTACAATGCTTGATACACACATAAAAATGAGTCTAAACCTAATGAGAATCTCGGTTACAACAAGGGAGAGAGAGTCCCAACGGTCTGAATTCAAACTTGTGGAGAGAGTGGTCTTGTTTGCTTGTTCACACAATGATAGTGACATGTCTGAACCGCAGGACCACCTCTTTTGTTTGATTCCTTCATGAGCTGATGAGAGAGGGACAGGCTTTGTTTGTGTCTCAAGGAGAGAGAGAGTGATAGTGACTTGTCCTAAGTCACATGCGCCCAAGTTCACTTATCACCTCTCTTGATAGCTTATCCCTTCTTTAGGTGTGATAAGCTGAGACATTCTTCATGATAAGCTGAAGTTCTTCTCCTCCTTGTTTCACACAATCCTTGGCCGTGATATGAACACTCCCAAGTGTGGCCAGCTCCTCTCAACCGCTTCATTAACCATTTGGCTCCTTTGGAAACATTTAAGCTTTGCTTAAATGTTTCTTCCTCTTCTTGCTTCTTTACCAAGTCTCGGTTGTACACTTGCACAAGACATTGCTTTGTGCTTCTTCTCACTTCAAGTGTGGACTTCATAGCCTCTTGATGCCTTCATCCTTAGCTTAGCTAAGTGTTGATCCCATCTTTGGTCTTCTTTGTCACACACCAAAGCTCATCCAAGGAATGACTTCTAGGCCTTGTCATTGTGACTTCGGCCTTTCCTCCTCCTTGAATGCATCCTCTCTAATAGTTACTAGGGGTGATTCAAACACTTACTTATAGTTGTCTTACCTCACCTAAATCCTCCAATCAATGACATGTATGGTTCAAAAAGTTTTGTTTAAAAAGTTTTATTTAGGATTCTCATAGGACCTTTTAGAAGATCAAAGTTTCTTTCTAGACTTTTAGAACAGTTACTTAGGGGTGATTCAAAGGAACATAAACTTGTATAACATGCTTCTCATTATACCTTTATGAGCATACAAAAACTTACTTATAGTTGTCTTACCTCACCTAAATCCTCCAATCCATGACATGTATGGTTCAAAAAGTTTTGTTTAAAAAGTTTTATTTAGGATTCTCATAGGACCTTTTAGAAGATCAAAGTTTCTTTCTAGACTTTTAGAACAGTTACTTAGGGGTGATTCAAAGGAACATAAACTTGTATAACATGCTTCTCATTATACCTTTATGAGCATACAAAAACTTACTTATAGTTGTCTTACCTCACCTAAATCCTCCAATCAATGACATGTATGGTTCAAAAAGTTTTGGTTAAAAAGTTTTATTTATGATTCTCATAGGACCTTTTAGAAGATCAAAGTTTCTTTCTAGACTTTTAGAACAGTTACTTAGGGGTGATTCAAAGGAACATAAACTTGTATAACATGCTTCTCATTATACCTTTATGAGCATACAAAAACTTACTTATAGTTGTCTTACCTCACCTAAATCCTCCAATCCATGACATGTATGTTTCAAAAAGTTTTGGTTAAAAAGTTTTATTTATGATTCTCATAGGACCTTTTAGAAGATCAAAGTTTCTTTCTAGACTTTTAGAACAGTTACTTAGGGGTGATTCAAAGGAACATAAACTTGTATAACATGCTTCTCATTATACCTTTATGAGCATACAAAAACTTACTTATAGTTGTCTTAACTCACCTAAATCCTCCAATCCATGACATGTATGTTTCAAAAAGTTTTGGTTAAAAAATTTTATTTATGATTCTCATAGGACCTTTTAGAAGATCAAAGTTTCTTTCCCAGTCTTTAGAACGGTTACTTAGGGGTGATTCAAAGGAACATAAACTTGTATAACATGCATCTCATTATACCTTTATGAGCATACAAAAACTTACTTATAGTTGTCTTACCTCACCTAAATCCTCCAATCCATGACATGTATGGTTCAAAAAGTTTTGTTTAAAAAGTTTTATTTAGGATTCTCATAGGACCTTTTAGAAGATCAAAGTTTCTTTCTAGACTTTTAGAACAGTTACTTAGGGGTGATTCAAAGGAACATAAACTTGTATAACATGCTTCTCATTATACCTTTATGAGCATACAAAAACTTACTTATAGTTGTCTTACCTCACCTAAATCCTCCAATCAATGACATGTATGGTTCAAAAAGTTTTGGTTAAAAAGTTTTATTTATGATTCTCATATGACCTTTTAGAAGATCAAAGTTTCTTTCTAGACTTTTAGAACAGTTACTTAGGGGTGATTCAAAGGAACATAAACTTGTATAACATGCTTCTCATTATACCTTTATGAGCATACAAAAACTTACTTATAGTTGTCTTACCTCACCTAAATCCTCCAATCCATGACATGTATGGTTCAAAAAGTTTTGGTTAAAAAGTTTTATTTATGATTCTCATAGGACCTTTTAGAAGATCAAAGTTTCTTTCTAGACTTTTAGAACAGTTACTTAGGGGTGATTCAAAGGAACATAAACTTGTATAACATGCTTCTCATTATACCTTTATGAGCATACAAAAACTTACTTATAGTTGACTTACCTCACCTAAATCCTCCAATCAATGACATGTATGGTTCAAAAAGTTTTGGTTAAAAAGTTTTATTTATGATTCTCATAGGACCTTTTAGAAGATCAAAGTTTCTTTCTAGACTTTTAGAACAGTTACTTAGGGGTGATTCAAAGGAACATAAACTTGTATAACATGCTTCTCATTATACCTTTATGAGCATACAAAAACTTACTTATAGTTGTCTTACCTCACCTAAATCCTCCAATCCATGACATGTATGTTTCAAAAAGTTTTGGTTAAAAAGTTTTATTTATGATTCTCATAGGACCTTTTAGAATATCAAAGTTTCTTTCCCAGTTTTTTAGAACGGTTACTTAGGGGTGATTCAAAGGAACATAAACTTGTATAACATGCTTCTCATTATACCTTTATGAGCATACAAAAACTTACTTATAGTTGACTTACCTCACCTAAATCCTCCAATCAATGACATGTATGGTTCAAAAAGTTTTGGTTAAAAAGTTTTATTTATGATTCTCATAGGACCTTTTAGAAGATCAAAGTTTCTTTCTAGACTTTTAGAACAGTTACTTAGGGGTGATTCAAAGGAACATAAACTTGTATAACATGCTTCTCATTATACCTTTATGAGCATACAAAAACTTACTTATAGTTGTCTTACCTCACCTAAATCCTCCAATCCATGACATGTATGTTTCAAAAAGTTTTGGTTAAAAAGTTTTATTTATGATTCTCATAGGACCTTTTAGAATATCAAAGTTTCTTTCCCAGTTTTTTAGAACGGTTACTTAGGGGTGATTCAAAGGAACATAAACTTGTATAACATGCTTTTCATTATACCTTTATGAGCATACAAAAACTTACTTATAGTTGTCTTAACTCACCTAAATCCTCCAATCCATGACATGTATGTTTCAAAAAGTTTTGGTTAAAAAGTTTTATTTATGATTCTCATAGGACCTTTTAGAAGATCAAAGTTTCTTTCCCAGTCTTTAGAACGGTTACTTAGGGGTGATTCAAAGGAACATAAACTTGTATAACATGCATCTCATTATACCTTTATGAGCATACAAAAACTTACTTATAGTTGTCTTACCTCACCTAAATCCTCCAATCAATGACATGTATGGTTTAAAAAGTTTTGTTTAAAAAGTTTTATTTATGATTCTCATAGGACCTTTTAGAAGATCAAAGTTTCTTTCTAGTCTTTTAGAACAGTTACTTAGGGGTGATTCAAAGGAACATAAACTTGTATAACATGCTTCTCATTATACCTTTATGAGCATACAAAAACTTACTTATAGTTGTCTTACCTCACCTAAATCCTCCAATCAATGACATGTATGGTTCAAAAAGTTTTGGTTAAAAAGTTTTATTTATGATTCTCATAGGACCTTTTAGAAGATCAAAGTTTCTTTCGAGTCTTTTAGAACAGTTACTTAGGGGTGATTCAAACGAGCATAAAGTTGTATAACATGCTTCTCATTATACCTTTATGAGGATACAAAAACTTACTTATAGCTGTCTTACATCACCTAAATCCTCCAATCCATGACATGTATGTTTCAAAAAGTTTTGTTTAAAAAGTTTTATTTATGATTCTCATAGGACCTTTTAGAAGATCAAAGTTTCTTTCTAGTCTTTTAGAACAGTTACTTAGGGGTGATTCAAAGGAACATAAACTTGTATAACATGCTTCTCATTATAAATTCATGAGCATTGAAAAACATACTTATAGTTGTCTTACCTCACCTAAATCCTCCAATCCATGACATGTATGTTTCAAAAAGTTTTGGTTAAAAATTTTTATTTAGGATTTTTATAGGACCTTTTAGAAGATCAAAGTTTCTTTCCCGGTCTTTTAGAACGGTTACTTAGGGGTGATTCAAAGGAACATAAACTTATATAACATGCTTCTCATTATACCTTTATGAGCATACAAAACCTTACATATAGTTGTCTTACATCACCTAAATCCTCCAATCCATGACATGTATGTTTCAAAAAGTTTTGGTTAAAAAGTTTTATTTAGGATTCTCATAGGACCTTTTAGAAGATCAAAGTTTCTTTCTAGACTTTTAGAACAGTTACTAGGGGTGATTCAAAGGAACATAAACTTGTATAACATGCATCTCATTATACCTTTATAAGCATACAAAAACTTACTTATAGTTGTCTTACCTCACCTAAATCCTCCAATCCATGACATGTATGTTTCAAAAAGTTTTGTTTAAAAAGTTTTATTTAGGATTCTCATATGACCTTTTAGAAGATCAAAGTTTCTTTCCCAGTCTTTAGAACGGTTACTTAGGGGTGATTCAAAGGAACATAAACTTGTATAACATGCTTTTCATTATACCTTTATGAGCATACAAACACTTACTTATAGTTGTCTTACCTCACCTAAATCCTCCAATCAATGACATGTATGGTTCAAAAAGTTTTGTTTAAAAAGTTTTATTTAGGATTCTCATAGGACCTTTTAGAAGATCAAAGTTTCTTTCTAGACTTTTAGAACAGTTACTTAGGGGTGATTCAAAGGAACATAAACTTGTATAACATGCTTCTCATTATACCTTTATGAGCATACAAAAACTTACTTATAGTTGTCTTACCTCACCTAAATCCTCCAATCCATGACATGTATGGTTCAAAAAGTTTTGTTTAAAAAGTTTTATTTAGGATTCTCATAGGACCTTTTAGAAGATCAAAGTTTCTTTCTAGACTTTTAGAACAGTTACTTAGGGGTGATTCAAAGGAACATAAACTTGTATAACATGCTTCTCATTATACCTTTATGAGCATACAAAAACTTACTTATAGTTGTCTTACCTCACCTAAATCCTCCAATCAATGACATGTATGGTTCAAAAAGTTTTGGTTAAAAAGTTTTATTTATGATTCTCATAGGACCTTTTAGAAGATCAAAGTTTCTTTCTAGACTTTTAGAACAGTTACTTAGGGGTGATTCAAAGGAACATAAACTTGTATAACATGCTTCTCATTATACCTTTATGAGCATACAAAAACTTACTTATAGTTGTCTTACCTCACCTAAATCCTCCAATCCATGACATGTATGGTTCAAAAAGTTTTGTTTAAAAAGTTTTATTTAGGATTCTCATAGGACCTTTTAGAAGATCAAAGTTTCTTTCTAGACTTTTAGAACAGTTACTTAGGGGTGATTCAAAGGAACATAAACTTGTATAACATGCTTCTCATTATACCTTTATGAGCATACAAAAACTTACTTATAGTTGACTTACCTCACCTAAATCCTCCAATCAATGACATGTATGGTTCAAAAAGTTTTGGTTAAAAAGTTTTATTTATGATTCTCATAGGACCTTTTAGAAGATCAAAGTTTCTTTCTAGACTTTTAGAACAGTTACTTAGGGGTGATTCAAAGGAACATAAACTTGTATAACATGCTTCTCATTATACCTTTATGAGCATACAAAAACTTACTTATAGTTGTCTTACCTCACCTAAATCCTCCAATCCATGACATGTATGTTTCAAAAAGTTTTGGTTAAAAAGTTTTATTTATGATTCTCATAGGACCTTTTAGAATATCAAAGTTTCTTTCCCAGTTTTTTAGAACGGTTACTTAGGGGTGATTCAAAGGAACATAAACTTGTATAACATGCTTCTCATTATACCTTTATGAGCATACAAAAACTTACTTATAGTTGACTTACCTCACCTAAATCCTCCAATCAATGACATGTATGGTTCAAAAAGTTTTGGTTAAAAAGTTTTATTTATGATTCTCATAGGACCTTTTAGAAGATCAAAGTTTCTTTCTAGACTTTTAGAACAGTTACTTAGGGGTGATTCAAAGGAACATAAACTTGTATAACATGCTTCTCATTATACCTTTATGAGCATACAAAAACTTACTTATAGTTGTCTTACCTCACCTAAATCCTCCAATCCATGACATGTATGTTTCAAAAAGTTTTGGTTAAAAAGTTTTATTTATGATTCTCATAGGACCTTTTAGAATATCAAAGTTTCTTTCCCAGTTTTTTAGAACGGTTACTTAGGGGTGATTCAAAGGAACATAAACTTGTATAACATGCTTTTCATTATACCTTTATGAGCATACAAAAACTTACTTATAGTTGTCTTAACTCACCTAAATCCTCCAATCCATGACATGTATGTTTCAAAAAGTTTTGGTTAAAAAGTTTTATTTATGATTCTCATAGGACCTTTTAGAAGATCAAAGTTTCTTTCCCAGTCTTTAGAACGGTTACTTAGGGGTGATTCAAAGGAACATAAACTTGTATAACATGCATCTCATTATACCTTTATGAGCATACAAAAACTTACTTATAGTTGTCTTACCTCACCTAAATCCTCCAATCAATGACATGTATGGTTTAAAAAGTTTTGTTTAAAAAGTTTTATTTATGATTCTCATAGGACCTTTTAGAAGATCAAAGTTTCTTTCTAGTCTTTTAGAACAGTTACTTAGGGGTGATTCAAAGGAACATAAACTTGTATAACATGCTTCTCATTATACCTTTATGAGCATACAAAAACTTACTTATAGTTGTCTTACCTCACCTAAATCCTCCAATCAATGACATGTATGGTTCAAAAAGTTTTGGTTAAAAAGTTTTATTTATGATTCTCATAGGACCTTTTAGAAGATCAAAGTTTCTTTCGAGTCTTTTAGAACAGTTACTTAGGGGTGATTCAAACGAGCATAAAGTTGTATAACATGCTTCTCATTATACCTTTATGAGGATACAAAAACTTACTTATAGCTGTCTTACATCACCTAAATCCTCCAATCCATGACATGTATGTTTCAAAAAGTTTTGTTTAAAAAGTTTTATTTATGATTCTCATAGGACCTTTTAGAAGATCAAAGTTTCTTTCTAGTCTTTTAGAACAGTTACTTAGGGGTGATTCAAAGGAACATAAACTTGTATAACATGCTTCTCATTATAAATTCATGAGCATTGAAAAACATACTTATAGTTGTCTTACCTCACCTAAATCCTCCAATCCATGACATGTATGTTTCAAAAAGTTTTGGTTAAAAATTTTTATTTAGGATTTTTATAGGACCTTTTAGAAGATCAAAGTTTCTTTCCCGGTCTTTTAGAACGGTTACTTAGGGGTGATTCAAAGGAACATAAACTTATATAACATGCTTCTCATTATACCTTTATGAGCATACAAAACCTTACATATAGTTGTCTTACATCACCTAAATCCTCCAATCCATGACATGTATGTTTCAAAAAGTTTTGGTTAAAAAGTTTTATTTAGGATTCTCATAGGACCTTTTAGAAGATCAAAGTTTCTTTCTAGACTTTTAGAACAGTTACTAGGGGTGATTCAAAGGAACATAAACTTGTATAACATGCATCTCATTATACCTTTATAAGCATACAAAAACTTACTTATAGTTGTCTTACCTCACCTAAATCCTCCAATCCATGACATGTATGTTTCAAAAAGTTTTGTTTAAAAAGTTTTATTTAGGATTCTCATATGACCTTTTAGAAGATCAAAGTTTCTTTCCCAGTCTTTAGAACGGTTACTTAGGGGTGATTCAAAGGAACATAAACTTGTATAACATGCTTTTCATTATACCTTTATGAGCATACAAACACTTACTTATAGTTGTCTTACCTCACCTAAATCCTCCAATCAATGACATGTATGGTTCAAAAAGTTTTGTTTAAAAAGTTTTATTTAGGATTCTCATAGGACCTTTTAGAAGATCAAAGTTTCTTTCTAGACTTTTAGAACAGTTACTTAGGGGTGATTCAAAGGAACATAAACTTGTATAACATGCTTCTCATTATACCTTTATGAGCATACAAAAACTTACTTATAGTTGTCTTACCTCACCTAAATCCTCCAATCCATGACATGTATGGTTCAAAAAGTTTTGTTTAAAAAGTTTTATTTAGGATTCTCATAGGACCTTTTAGAAGATCAAAGTTTCTTTCTAGACTTTTAGAACAGTTACTTAGGGGTGATTCAAAGGAACATAAACTTGTATAACATGCTTCTCATTATACCTTTATGAGCATACAAAAACTTACTTATAGTTGTCTTACCTCACCTAAATCCTCCAATCAATGACATGTATGGTTCAAAAAGTTTTGGTTAAAAAGTTTTATTTATGATTCTCATAGGACCTTTTAGAAGATCAAAGTTTCTTTCTAGACTTTTAGAACAGTTACTTAGGGGTGATTCAAAGGAACATAAACTTGTATAACATGCTTCTCATTATACCTTTATGAGCATACAAAAACTTACTTATAGTTGTCTTACCTCACCTAAATCCTCCAATCCATGACATGTATGTTTCAAAAAGTTTTGGTTAAAAAGTTTTATTTATGATTCTCATAGGACCTTTTAGAATATCAAAGTTTCTTTCCCAGTTTTTTAGAACGGTTACTTAGGGGTGATTCAAAGGAACATAAACTTGTATAACATGCTTTTCATTATACCTTTATGAGCATACAAAAACTTACTTATAGTTGTCTTAACTCACCTAAATCCTCCAATCCATGACATGTATGTTTCAAAAAGTTTTGGTTAAAAAGTTTTATTTATGATTCTCATAGGACCTTTTAGAAGATCAAAGTTTCTTTCCCAGTCTTTAGAACGGTTACTTAGGGGTGATTCAAAGGAACATAAACTTGTATAACATGCATCTCATTATACCTTTATGAGCATACAAAAACTTACTTATAGTTGTCTTACCTCACCTAAATCCTCCAATCAATGACATGTATGGTTTAAAAAGTTTTGTTTAAAAAGTTTTATTTATGATTCTCATAGGACCTTTTAGAAGATCAAAGTTTCTTTCTAGTCTTTTAGAACAGTTACTTAGGGGTGATTCAAAGGAACATAAACTTGTATAACATGCTTCTCATTATACCTTTATGAGCATACAAAAACTTACTTATAGTTGTCTTACCTCACCTAAATCCTCCAATCAATGACATGTATGGTTCAAAAAGTTTTGGTTAAAAAGTTTTATTTATGATTCTCATAGGACCTTTTAGAAGATCAAAGTTTCTTTCGAGTCTTTTAGAACAGTTACTTAGGGGTGATTCAAACGAGCATAAAGTTGTATAACATGCTTCTCATTATACCTTTATGAGGATACAAAAACTTACTTATAGCTGTCTTACATCACCTAAATCCTCCAATCCATGACATGTATGTTTCAAAAAGTTTTGTTTAAAAAGTTTTATTTATGATTCTCATAGGACCTTTTAGAAGATCAAAGTTTCTTTCTAGTCTTTTAGAACAGTGACTTAGGGGTGATTCAAAGGAACAGAAACTTGTATAACATGCTTCTCATTATACCTTCATGAGCATTGAAAAACATACTTATAGTTGTCTTACCTCACCTAAATCCTCCAATCCATGACATGTATGTTTCAAAAAGTTTTGGTTAAAAATTTTTATTTAGGATTTTTATAGGACCTTTTAGAAGATCAAAGTTTCTTTCCTGGTCTTTTAGAACGGTTACTTAGGGGTGATTCAAAGGAACATAAACTTATATAACATGCTTCTCATTATACCTTTATGAGCATACAAAACCTTACATATAGTTGTCTTACATCACCTAAATCCTCCAATCCATGACATGTATGTTTCAAAAAGTTTTGGTTAAAAAGTTTTATTTAGGATTCTCATAGGACCTTTTAGAAGATCAAAGTTTCTTTCTAGACTTTTAGAACAGTTACTAGGGGTGATTCAAAGGAACATAAACTTGTATAACATGCATCTCATTATACCTTTATAAGCATACAAAAACTTACTTATAGTTGTCTTACCTCACCTAAATCCTCCAATCCATGACATGTATGTTTCAAAAAGTTTTGTTTAAAAAGTTTTATTTAGGATTCTCATATGACCTTTTAGAAGATCAAAGTTTCTTTCCCAGTCTTTAGAACGGTTACTTAGGGGTGATTCAAAGGAACATAAACTTGTATAACATGCTTTTCATTATACCTTTATGAGCATACAAACACTTACTTATAGTTGTCTTACCTCACCTAAATCCTCCAATCAATGACATGTATGGTTCAAAAAGTTTTGTTTAAAAAGTTTTATTTAGGATTCTCATAGGACCTTTTAGAAGATCAAAGTTTCTTTCTAGACTTTTAGAACAGTTACTTAGGGGTGATTCAAAGGAACATAAACTTGTATAACATGCTTCTCATTATACCTTTATGAGCATACAAAAACTTACTTATAGTTGTCTTACCTCACCTAAATCCTCCAATCCATGACATGTATGGTTCAAAAAGTTTTGTTTAAAAAGTTTTATTTAGGATTCTCATAGGACCTTTTAGAAGATCAAAGTTTCTTTCTAGACTTTTAGAACAGTTACTTAGGGGTGATTCAAAGGAACATAAACTTGTATAACATGCTTCTCATTATACCTTTATGAGCATACAAAAACTTACTTATAGTTGTCTTACCTCACCTAAATCCTCCAATCAATGACATGTATGGTTCAAAAAGTTTTGGTTAAAAAGTTTTATTTATGATTCTCATAGGACCTTTTAGAAGATCAAAGTTTCTTTCTAGACTTTTAGAACAGTTACTTAGGGGTGATTCAAAGGAACATAAACTTGTATAACATGCTTCTCATTATACCTTTATGAGCATACAAAAACTTACTTATAGTTGTCTTACCTCACCTAAATCCTCCAATCCATGACATGTATGTTTCAAAAAGTTTTGGTTAAAAAGTTTTATTTATGATTCTCATAGGACCTTTTAGAATATCAAAGTTTCTTTCCCAGTTTTTTAGAACGGTTACTTAGGGGTGATTCAAAGGAACATAAACTTGTATAACATGCTTTTCATTATACCTTTATGAGCATACAAAAACTTACTTATAGTTGTCTTAACTCACCTAAATCCTCCAATCCATGACATGTATGTTTCAAAAAGTTTTGGTTAAAAAGTTTTATTTATGATTCTCATAGGACCTTTTAGAAGATCAAAGTTTCTTTCCCAGTCTTTAGAACGGTTACTTAGGGGTGATTCAAAGGAACATAAACTTGTATAACATTCATCTCATTATACCTTTATGAGCATACAAAAACTTACTTATAGTTGTCTTACCTCACCTAAATCCTCCAATCCATGACATGTATGGTTCAAAAAGTTTTGTTTAAAAAGTTTTATTTAGGATTCTCATAGGACCTTTTAGAAGATCAAAGTTTCTTTCTAGACTTTTAGAACAGTTACTTAGGGGTGATTCAAAGGAACATAAACTTGTATAACATGCTTCTCATTATACCTTTATGAGCATACAAAAACTTACTTATAGTTGTCTTACCTCACCTAAATCCTCCAATCAATGACATGTATGGTTCAAAAAGTTTTGGTTAAAAAGTTTTATTTATGATTCTCATAGGACCTTTTAGAAGATCAAAGTTTCTTTCTAGACTTTTAGAACAGTTACTTAGGGGTGATTCAAAGGAACATAAACTTGTATAACATGCTTCTCATTATACCTTTATGAGCATACAAAAACTTACTTATAGTTGTCTTACCTCACCTAAATCCTCCAATCCATGACATGTATGGTTCAAAAAGTTTTGTTTAAAAAGTTTTATTTAGGATTCTCATAGGACCTTTTAGAAGATCAAAGTTTCTTTCTAGACTTTTAGAACAGTTACTTAGGGGTGATTCAAAGGAACATAAACTTGTATAACATGCTTCTCATTATACCTTTATGAGCATACAAAAACTTACTTATAGTTGTCTTACCTCACCTAAATCCTCCAATCAATGACATGTATGGTTCAAAAAGTTTTGGTTAAAAAGTTTTATTTATGATTCTCATAGGACCTTTTAGAAGATCAAAGTTTCTTTCTAGACTTTTAGAACAGTTACTTAGGGGTGATTCAAAGGAACATAAACTTGTATAACATGCTTCTCATTATACCTTTATGAGCATACAAAAACTTACTTATAGTTGTCTTACCTCACCTAAATCCTCCAATCCATGACATGTATGTTTCAAAAAGTTTTGGTTAAAAAGTTTTATTTATGATTCTCATAGGACCTTTTAGAATATCAAAGTTTCTTTCCCAGTTTTTTAGAACGGTTACTTAGGGGTGATTCAAAGGAACATAAACTTGTATAACATGCTTTTCATTATACCTTTATGAGCATACAAAAACTTACTTATAGTTGTCTTAACTCACCTAAATCCTCCAATCCATGACATGTATGTTTCAAAAAGTTTTGGTTAAAAAGTTTTATTTATGATTCTCATAGGACCTTTTAGAAGATCAAAGTTTCTTTCCCAGTCTTTAGAACGGTTACTTAGGGGTGATTCAAAGGAACATAAACTTGTATAACATGCATCTCATTATACCTTTATGAGCATACAAAAACTTACTTATAGTTGTCTTACCTCACCTAAATCCTCCAATCAATGACATGTATGGTTTAAAAAGTTTTGTTTAAAAAGTTTTATTTAGGATTCTCATAGGACCTTTTAGAAGATCAAAGTTTCTTTCTAGACTTTTAGAACAGTTACTTAGGGGTGATTCAAAGGAACATAAACTTGTATAACATGCTTCTCATTATACCTTTATGAGCATACAAAAACTTACTTATAGTTGTCTTACCTCACCTAAATCCTCCAATCCATGACATGTATGTTTCAAAAAGTTTTGGTTAAAAAGTTTTATTTATGATTCTCATAGGACCTTTTAGAATATCAAAGTTTCTTTCCCAGTCTTTTAGAACGGTTACTTAGGGGTGATTCAAAGGAACATAAACTTGTATAACATGCTTCTCATTATACCTTTATGAGCATACAAAAACTTACTTATAGTTGTCTTATATTGGAAAGGAGATCACATAGTGAACTATATTGGACGCGAACTATATTGGAAAAGAGATCACATAGTGAACTACTGGACGTGAACTATACTGAACGTGAACTATACTGGACGTGAGATTACATAGTTCACTATATCAAAATATTAGTGTCTTGGAAGATAAAAATCTGTCACACCCTTGTGACCGTTGGAGACTTTATTACTTTGGTTTAAAGTTGTGTAGCCCTAGTCTTATGCATATATAACTCTTGTAAAGTTCCATTTTGTCTAATAAGAGAATTATTCTTCTCTGAAACTTATCCTCTCTCTCATTCTCTCTCTCTCTCTGCGCCACACAAACCCTGAGAAGGTTTCTGTGCCTCTCTCAGCCATTCTACCTTATTCAGCTCTATTCTCTCAACTTAATCTTCATATTCTAACATGGTATCAGAGCTATAAGCTCCTAGACCTATTTATTCCGCATACTCTGATTCATAAACTCTGTTTTTCTAGATCTGTTTTCTAGATCTTGTTCTTCTGGTTCTTAAAAGTTCTAAGATTCTCAAGCATTCTTTCTTGGTTTATTCTCTCTGGTTTGTGTTCTCTGTGAATTGAGAACTTGTTTATTCAGAAGCTTACCTTGAATAGTCCTATTGGAATGGAGATCAAGAATGCATAATCTAGACAATGTACAAACATTGTGCATTCTTTGATAATAAGAGATGTGCAAAATCCGGGTTACACCTTCATGGTATTCAAAACATGGGTCACATGTTCAAGACTCCTTTGCGCATTCTTAGGGAAGTCTGATGAAGATCAGAAGCTCAGAATGTTAATCCCAACAAGTCTGGGCGTGGACAAACCTGTCACTATCCACTTGAAACAAGAGAAGGAGATGTCACCATCCTTGTGACTGTTTCACACTCCTCTCTCTCCTACTAGCTGTTTTATTGTCTTATTCTTATATTCATTGTTTATTCTTCTTGTAGCCCTAGTAGCCTGAGTATATATGTCTTGTAAAGCCATTGTAACATTCAGATTAAGGAATTATTCTTCCTACAATCTTCAAACCTAGTTCTCTCTCTCTACCGCAGCTAAAACCCTAACCGGGTCTAAGCTTCTTCCTTCAACTCTACTAAGCATTCTACCTTATCCTCTCTATCTAAATCAACTATTCTAACATGGTATCAGAGCTATAAGCTTCTGTACCTCTTTTACTTCCGCTGATTCTCACAAAACTCTGTTCTTGAGCTGTTAAAATTTCTCTTGGTTCTCACAAGCTCTTAAGCTCTTCAGTTCATTTCTTTTGCTCCTTTATCTACTGTTGTGTTCTCTGTGAGCTGAGAACTCTTTCATTCATCTTGAATACTCCCTCCTTGCTTCATTTCAGTCTTAGCAATGGAGAACTCAAGAGTTGTTATTCCTGTGATTTTGAAAGGCTCAAACTACATTGTTTGGGCTAGGATGGTGAAGTCTGCTCTTGGAGGCAGAGGTCTGTGGAAGTATATCCTAAGTGACACTGCTCCACAGAAGGTGTTTAAGGCCAGGTCTGAAGCTGAAGCCAAGAAAGGAGCTGAGGCAGAGACTAAAGGCAGTGATGGGTCTCTTGAAGAGGCAGCTGAAGCAGAAGAAGAGGCGTGGATGCAAGGGGACCAGAATGTGCTTTCTATACTCCAAAGCTCACTGGACCAGCACCTATTGGAAGCATACTCTTACTGTGTTACTTCCAAGCAGCTGTGGGATACTCTTGAGAAGGTTTATGGGAATAAATCAAACCTAACAAGAGTCTTTGAAGTGAAGCTGGCCATTAACAATCTCCAGCAAGAAGATATGGAGTTTAAAGCTCATTTTGGGAAGTTTAGTTCACTGTGGTCAGAGATGGAGATGTTAAGGCCACCAAGCAATGATCCTTTGGTGTTACAAGAAAGGAGAGAGCAGGATAAAGTCTTTGCACTTCTGCTCACTTTAAACTCATCCTACAATGGGCTGATAAAGCATATCCTAAGGGCAGACACTCTCCCAGACATTGATGATGTGTGTGGACAGATTCAAAAAGAGCAAGGTTCATTTGGGCTGTTCAAAGGGAAAGGAGAGTTGGTAACTGCTAACAAAGGTGTGTTTAAGGCTGAGGAGAGGCAGAACTATGGAGGTGACAAGAGAGGAGTCTTGATGTGTGATTTTTGCAAGAAGAGTGGGCACTTGAAGGATAGATGCTGGCGCCTTCACCCCAACCTCAGACCCTCATTTAACAACAGCCGGTTCAAAGATCAAAGGGCAAACTACTCAAATGGTGCAGCTGGACCAGGTTCTTCTTCAATGCAGCAATGTGATGAAGGAAGAGCAATGGTGGGTCATCAAGCACCAGCTGTGACTGCTCAGAATGATGTGGTAAGGAGGTCAGACCTTGAGGCTCTCATCAAAGCTCTCAAGGAGAACTCTGGTATGGCTCTTGGTACATCTCTCTTTGCTGCAAATAAAATCAGACCCTTGATTATTGATTCTGGAGCCTCTCATCACATGATTAGTGATCCTAAGTTGATAGAAAATGTTAAACCAGCCTTAGGATGTGTAGTGATTGCAAATGGTGATAAAATCCCAATTCAAGGCATAGGAAATCTGAAATTGTTTGATAAAGAATCTAAGGCTTTCTTTATGCCTAGTTTTACATCCAACTTAGTTTCTGTTAAAAAGATAGCCACTGATTTAAATTGCAATGTTGTTTTTAGTCCTAATGATGTTGTGTTTCAGGATATTAAGACAAGTAAGTTGATTGGGAAAGGTGTGACAAAGGATGAGCTCTACATGATTGAAGACACCAATCCCTCTTCTGAATTATCCCCTGCTTTATCTACTGCTTTATCTACTTGTGTTGGTGTGGATGACTCTATTTGGCATGCTAGACTAGGACATCCACACTCTAGGGCTTTAGGACTTTTATTACCTTCTGTTGTGTTTAAGAATGATGAGTGTGAGGCTTGTATTCTTGGTAAACATTGCAAATCTGTTTTTCCAGCTTCTAAAACTATTTATGAAAGTTGCTTTGATCTTGTTCACTCTGATGTATGGACTGCTCCTTGTTTGTCTAGAGAAAATCATAAGTATTTTGTCACTTTCATTGATGAAAAATCTAAGTATACTTGGATAACACTGATGCAAACTAAAGATAGAGTTTTAGAAGCTTTTATGAACTTTCAAAATCATGTTACTAACCATTTCAATGCTAAGATCAAAATTTTTAGATCAGATAATGGTGGTGAATATACAAGCAATGCCTTCAAACAACACTTATCCAAGCATGGGATTCTCCATCAAACAAGTTGTCCCTACACTCCCCAACAAAATGGAGTGGCTGAGAGAAAGAACAGACACTTAATGGAGGTGGCAAGGTCTATGATGTTCTATAAGAATGTCCCTAAAAGGTTTTGGGGAGATGCAGTCATGACAGCATGCTATTTGATTAATAGAACTCCCACAAGAGTTCTTAAGGATCAATCTCCATTTCAGGTACTAAACAAGACCAATCCATTAGTTGATCACTTACGTGTGTTTGGGTGTATTTGCTTTGTGTTAATACCAGGAGAACAAAGGGATAAGTTGGATGCTAAGAGCACCAAAGCTATGTTCATTGGTTATTCAACAACACAAAGAGGATACAAGTGTTATGTACCTGAAACAAGGAAGGTTTTGATATCAAGAGATGTGAAGTTTATGGAGACAAGGAGCTTCTATGATGAGAAAAATTGGGATAGCTTGAAGGATCTTCCCACTTCTCAATCAGATAGAGCTGCAAATCTAAGGATGATCATGGAGAACCTTGGTATTAGTATGCCTCCTCAACAACCGGCCAAGACAAGTGTTGCTCCTTCAATTTCTGCTCCAACTTCAGTAGCTCATCCCCACCTTGATCATGAGGGGGACACTCATGAATCAGCTCCAGAACCGCAAGAACCTGATTCACTTACACATGATCAAGCTGAGGCTGAGGAGCATGAGGATCATGAGGTAGAACCTGAGGAGTTTGATCATTATGAAGAAGTTGAACAAGAACAACCGGTTCAGGTAAATGAGCAACAAGTTCAGGTGTTAAGGAGGAGTACAAGGGAGAAAAAGGATCCATCAGAATGGAAGAAGACTAGAGTGTACTTCAACAGCAATGCAGTAGCTCATCCCATTCAAGCAGTTTGTAGTTTGGCTCATGTTCCTTTGGAGCATCAAGTGTTCATTGGGAAGTTGGATCAAGAATATGTACCAACAACCTATGAAGAAGCAAAGGGAGATAAGAGGTGGATGCAAGCTGTGGAAGAAGAGACTAAAGCAATGGAGAACAATGAGACTTGGTATGAAGCTGAACTTCCAAGAGGAAAGAAGGCAGTGACTTCTAAGTGGGTTTTCACCATCAAGTATAGAAGTGATGGAGAAGTTGAGAGATACAAAGCAAGACTGGTTGCAAGAGGCTTCACTCAAACCTATGGAAAGGATTACTTGGATACATTTGCACCAGTGGCTAAGCTTCACACAGTTAGGATCATCTTGTCTCTAGCAACAAACCTTGATTGGGAGCTATGGAAAATGGATGTCAAGAATGCATTCCTTCAAGGAGAGCTTGAGGATGAGGTATACATGAGACCACCTTCTGGTCTTGAAAGTATTGTGAAACCAGGGAAGGTGTTAAGGCTCAAGAAGGCTATCTATGGACTCAAGCAATCTCCTAGAGCTTGGTACCATAAACTGAGCTCAACCCTTATGCAAAGAGGATTCAAAAGGTCTGAAGGAGATCATACCTTGTTTATTCTTCAAGATCAGGAAGGTATCATTGTCATCCTTGTTTATGTTGATGACATTATCATATCAGGGAGTAACAAGTCAGGTATCCAAGAAACTAAAGCTTATCTCAAATCTGTTTTTGACATTAAGGATCTTGGTACTCTAAAGTACTTCCTTGGGATAGAAGTTTGTCGGTCTGATGAAGGACTCTTCTTATCTCAAAGGAAGTACACACTTGATTTATTGTCTGAAGCAGGAAAGATTGGATCAAAACCAGCTAAGACACCATTGGAGGAAGGTTACAAAGTCATAAGAGAGGGGGAGCTTGAAGACAAACCATTTGAGGACATCACTCACTATAGGAGGATGGTTGGTAAGCTAATCTACTTAACTATAACCAGACCTGATTTGTGCTTTGCTGTGAACCAGATAAGTCAACATATGCAAGCACCAAAGATTCATCATTGGGACATGGTTGAAAGGATACTCAGATACTTGAGTGGTACTCCCGGGCAAGGCATTTGGATGGGCTGTAACCAGAGTACAGAGATAGTTGGATATTGTGATGCTGATTGGGCAGGAGATAGAGTGGACAGGAGGTCTACCACTGGATATTGCACATTCATTGGAGGCAACCTTGTTACTTGGAAGAGCAAGAAGCAAAAGATAGTGTCATGCTCAAGTGCTGAAGCTGAGTATAGAGCAATGAGGAAGCTAGCCACAGAGTTGGCGTGGATCAAAGGTCTCCTTGGGGATTTGGGGATTGAGACTTCAAGACCAATCACTATGCATTGTGATAATCAAGCAGCCATCCACATTGCATCAAACTCAGTCTTCCATGAAAGAACCAAGCATATAGAAGTGGATTGTCATAAAGTGAGGCAGATGATAGAACAAGGAGTTGTGTTGCCTTGCTTCACAAGGAGTGAGGAACAATTAGCTGATGTGTTTACCAAGGCAGCAAGCTTGAAGGTATGTGAGTCCATTCACTCCAAACTTGGACTCATGGAGCTGGCGGATTCCTCTAAAGCCTTGGAGACTACACTCTTTTTCCCTTCATGAAGTTTTATCCCAAGTGGTTTTCTTCATGAAGGTTTTTAATGAGGTAGATCTCCATTGCTATCCAAGCTTGATCTCAATCCTTGAGTTCAAGCTTGAGGGGGAGTATTGGAATGGAGATCAAGAATGCATAATCTAGACAATGTACAAACATTGTGCATTCTTTGATAATAAGAGATGTGCAAAATCCGGGTTACACCTTCATGGTATTCAAAACATGGGTCACATGTTCAAGACTCCTTTGCGCATTCTTAGGGAAGTCTGATGAAGATCAGAAGCTCAGAATGTTAATCCCAACAAGTCTGGGCGTGGACAAACCTGTCACTATCCACTTGAAACAAGAGAAGGAGATGTCACCATCCTTGTGACTGTTTCACACTCCTCTCTCTCCTACTAGCTGTTTTATTGTCTTATTCTTATATTCATTGTTTATTCTTCTTGTAGCCCTAGTAGCCTGAGTATATATGTCTTGTAAAGCCATTGTAACATTCAGATTAAGGAATTATTCTTCCTACAATCTTCAAACCTAGTTCTCTCTCTCTACCGCACATAAAACCCTAACCGGGTCTAAGCTTCTTCCTTCAACTCTACTAAGCATTCTACCTTATCCTCTCTATCTAAATCAACTATTCTAACAACTCCCTCCTTGCAACAACTCAGTCTTAGCAATGGAGAACTCAAGAGTAATTATTCCTGTGATTCTTAAAGGTGTCAACTACATTGTTTGGGCCAGGATGGTTAAATCTGCTCTTGGAGGCAGAGGTTTATGGAAGTACATCATGAGGAGCACAGCTCCAGAGAAGGTGGTAAAGGCTAAAGATAAGGGTGGACCAGAAACTGAAGCTAAAGAAGATGTTGAGCATGAAGACACATCTGAAGCTGATAAAGAAGCGTGGGTTCAAGGGGATCAAAATGTCCTCTCCATACTTCAAAGCTCACTGGACCAGCACCTATTGGAGGCTTATTCCTACTGTGTGACTTCCAAGCAGTTATGGGATACTATTGAAAAGGTTTATGGAAACAAAACAAATCTCATCCGAGTTTTTGAAGTTAAGCTGGCTATTAACAATCTCCAGCAAGAAGATATGGAGTTTAAAGCTCACTTTGGCAAGTTTAGCTCACTGTGGTCAGAGATGGAGATGTTAAGGCCACCAAGCAATGACCCTTTGGTGTTGCAAGAAAGGAGAGAGCAAGATAAAGTCTTTGCTCTTCTACTCACTTTAAACTCATCCTACAATGGGCTGATAAAGCATATCCTAAGGGCAGACACTCTCCCAGACATTGATGATGTGTGTGGACAGATTCAAAAAGAGCAAGGTTCACTTGGGCTGTTCAAAGGGAAAGGAGAGTTGGTAACTGCCAACAAAGGAGTGTTTAAGGCTGAGGAAAGACAGAACTATGGAGGTGACAAGAAAGGAGTCTTGATATGTGATTTTTGCAAACAGAATGGGCACTTGAAAGATAGATGCTGGCGCCTCCATCCCAACCTCAGACCTTCATTTAACAACAGCAGGTTCAAAAATCAAAGGGCAAACTATTCATATGGTGCAGCTGGACCAGGTTCTTCTTCAATGCAGCAATGTGATGAAGGACGAGCAATGGTGGTCCATCAGACACCAGCTGTAACAGCTCAGAATGATGTGGTAAGGAGATCAGACCTTGAGGCTCTCATCAAAGCTCTCAAGGAGAACTCTGGTATGGCTCTTGGTACCTCTCTCTTTGCTGAAAATAAAATCAGACCCTTGATTATTGATTCTGGAGCCTCTCATCACATGATCAGTGATCCTAAGTTAATAGAAAATGTGAAACCAGCATTAGGATGTGTAGTGATTGCAAATGGTGATAAAATCCCAATTCAAGGCATAGGAAATCTGAAATTGTTTGATAAAGAGTCTAAGGCTTTCTTTATGCCTAGCTTTACATCCAACTTAGTTTCTGTTAAAAAGATAGCCACTGATTTAAATTGCAATGTTGTTTTTAGTCCTAATGATGTTGTGTTTCAGGATATTAAGACAAGTAAGTTGATTGGGAAAGGTGTGACAAAGGATGAGCTCTACATGATTGAAGACATCAATCCCTCTACTGAATTATCTACTGCTCTATCTACTTGTGTTGGTGTGGATGATTCCATTTGGCATGCTAGATTAGGACATCCACACTCTAGGGCTTTAGGACTCTTATTACCTTCTGTTTCGTTTAAAAATGATGATTGTGAGGCTTGTATCCTTGGTAAACATTGCAAATCTGTTTTTCCAGCTTCTAAAACTACTTATGAAAATTGCTTTGATCTTGTTCACTCTGATGTATGGACTGCTCCTTGTGTGTCTAGAGAAAACCATAAGTACTTTGTCACATTCATTGATGAAAAGTCTAAATATACTTGGATAACACTGATGCAAACTAAGGATAGGGTGCTAGAAGCTTTTATGAACTTCCAAAGTCATGTCACTAACCATTTCAATGCTAAGATCAAAATTTTTAGATCAGACAATGGTGGTGAGTACACAAGCAATGCCTTCAAACAACATTTGTCAAAATATGGAATTCTTCATCAAACTAGCTGTCCTTATACCCCACAACAGAATGGAGTGGCTGAGAGGAAGAATAGACATTTAATGGAGGTTGCAAGGTCCATGATGTTCTACAAGAATGTTCCTAAGAAATTTTGGGGAGATGCAGTCATGACGGCTTGTTATTTGATCAACAGAACTCCCACAAGAATTCTTAAGGATCAATCTCCATTTCAGGTACTCAACAAGACCAATCCATTAGTTAATCACTTACGTGTGTTTGGGTGTATTTGCTTTGTGTTAATACCAGGAGAACAGAGAGATAAGTTGGATGCTAAGAGCACCAAAGCCATGTTCATTGGTTACTCCACAACACAAAGAGGATACAAGTGTTATGTACCTGAAACAAGGAAGGTTTTAATCTCCAGAGATGTGAAATTCATGGAGACAAAGAGCTTCTATGATGAGAAGAATTGGGACAGCTTAAAGGATCTTCCTACTTCCCAATCAGATAGAGCTGCTAACTTAAGAAGAATCATGGAGAGTCTTGGCATTAGTGTACCACAAGAAACGGTTGTAACAAGCACACCACCTACTCCAGTCTCGGATGCACCTGTGGAAGATCTTGATCATGAGGGGGGCACATCAGAATCAGAATCAGGGCAAGAAGAATCGCAGCAAACCGATCCTGCTATAGAACCGCAGCAAACTGATTCTGCTACACATAATCAACCTTGTGTTGAAGAGCATGAAGAACATGAGTTAGAACTTGAGGGAGTGGGTAATCAGAATGAGGAGATTGTGCAGCCAGTGAACCAACAAATTCAAGCACTAAGAAGGAGTACAAGGGAGAAAAAGGATCCATCAGAATGGATGAAGACTAGAGTGTTCTTCAACAGCAATGCAGTAGCTCATCCCATTCAAGCCGTTTGCAGTTTAGCTCATGTCCCTTTGGAACATCAAGTGTTCCTTGGAAAGTTGGATCAAGAAGAAGTACCAACAACCTATGAAGAAGCACAGGGAGATAAGAGATGGATGCAGGCTGTGGATGAAGAGATCAAAGCAATGGAGAACAATGAGACTTTGTATGAATCTGAACTCCCTAGAGGAAAGAAGGCAGTAACTTCTAAATGGGTTTTCACTATTAAGTATAGAAGTGATGGAGAAGTGGAGAGATACAAAGCAAGGCTGGTTGCTAGAGGCTTCACTCAAACCTATGGAAAGGATTACTTGGACACCTTTGCACCAGTGGCTAAGCTTCACACAGTTAGAATCATCTTGTCTTTAGCAACAAACCTTGATTGGGAACTTTGGCAAATGGATGTCAAGAATGCTTTCCTTCAAGGAGAGCTTGAAGATGAGGTATACATGAGACCACCTTCTGGTCTTGAGAGCATTGTGAAACCAGGGAAGGTTCTAAGGCTCAAGAAAGCTATCTATGGACTCAAGCAATCACCTAGAGCGTGGTACCATAAGTTGAGCTCAACCCTTATGCAAAGAGGATTTAAGAGGTCTGAAGGAGATCATACATTGTTCACTCTACAAGATCAGGAAGGTATCATTGTGATCCTTATTTATGTGGATGACGTTATCATTTCAGGGAGTAACAAGTCAGGTATTCAAGAAACTAAAGCCTATCTTAAATCTGTGTTTGACATTAAAGATCTTGGTACTCTAAAGTACTTCCTTGGGATAGAAGTTTGTCGGTCCGATGAAGGACTCTTCTTATCTCAAAGGAAGTACACACTTGATTTGTTGTCTGAAGCAGGAAAGATTGGATCAAAACCAGCTAAGACACCATTGGAAGAAGGCTACAAAGTCATAAGAGAGGGGGAGCTTGAAGACAGATCATTTGAGGACATCACTCACTATAGAAGGATGGTTGGTAAGCTAATCTATTTAACCATAACCAGACCTGATTTGTGCTTTGCTGTGAACCAGATAAGTCAACATATGCAAGCACCAAAGATACATCATTGGAACATGGTGGAAAGGGTACTCAGATATCTAAGTGGCACTCCGGGTCAAGGCATTTGGATGGGATGCAATAGAAGCACAGAGATAGTTGGGTATTGTGATGCTGATTGGGCAGGAGATAGAGTGGACAGGAGGTCAACAACTGGATATTGCACATTCATTGGAGGAAATCTGGTTACTTGGAAGAGTAAGAAGCAGAAGATTGTATCTTGTTCAAGTGCTGAAGCTGAGTATCGAGCCATGAGAAAGTTGGTGACCGAGTTAGCATGGATCAAAGGCCTTCTTGCAGATTTGGGGATTGTAACAGCCAAGCCTATCACCATGCATTGTGATAATCAAGCAGCCATTCATATTGCATCCAATTCAGTCTTCCATGAAAGGACCAAGCACATAGAAGTGGATTGTCACAAAGTGAGGCAGATGATTGAGCAAGGAGTGGTGTTACCATGCTATACAAGAAGTGAAGAACAATTGGCTGATGTGTTTACCAAGGCAGCTAGTTTGAAGGTGTGTGAGTCCATTCACACCAAGCTCGGACTTATGGAGCTGCCGGAATCCTCTAAAGCCTTGGAGACTACACTCTTTTTCCCTTCATGAAGTTTTATCCCAAGTGGTTTTCTTCATGAAGGTTTTTAATGAGGTAGATCTCTTTTGCTGTTCCAAGCTTGACTCATCTCTTGAATTCAAGCTTGAGGGGGAGTATTGGAAAGGAGATCACATAGTGAACTATATTGGACGCGAACTATATTGGAAAAGAGATCACATAGTGAACTACTGGACGTGAACTATACTGAACGTGAACTATACTGGACGTGAGATTACATAGTTCACTATATCAAAATATTAGTGTCTTGGAAGATAAAAATCTGTCACACCCTTGTGACCGTTGGAGACTTTATTACTTTGGTTTAAAGTTGTGTAGCCCTAGTCTTATGCATATATAACTCTTGTAAAGTTCCATTTTGTCTAATAAGAGAATTATTCTTCTCTGAAACTTATCCTCTCTCTCATTCTCTCTCTCTCTCTGCGCCACACAAACCCTGAGAAGGTTTCTGTGCCTCTCTCAGCCATTCTACCTTATTCAGCTCTATTCTCTCAACTTAATCTTCATATTCTAACATCTTACCTCACCTAAATCCTCCAATCAATGACATGTATGGTTCAAAAATTTTTGGTTAAAAGTTTTATTTAGGATTCTCATAGGACCTTTTAGAAGATCAAAGTTTCTTTCGAGTCTTTTAGAACAGTTACTTAGGGGTGATTCAAACGAGCATAAAGTTGTATAACATGCTTCTCATTATACCTTTATGAGGATACAAAAACTTACTTATAGCTGTCTTACATCACCTAAATCCTCCAATCCATGACATGTATGTTTCAAAAAGTTTTGTTTAAAAAGTTTTATTTATGATTCTCATAGGACCTTTTAGAAGATCAAAGTTTCTTTCTAGTCTTTTAGAACAGTTACTTAGGGGTGATTCAAAGGAACATAAACTTGTATAACATGCTTCTCATTATACCTTTATGAGCATTGAAAAACATACTTATAGTTGTCTTACCTCACCTAAATCCTCCAATCCATGACATGTATGTTTCAAAAAGTTTTGGTTAAAAATTTTTATTTAGGATTTTTATAGGACCTTTTAGAAGATCAAAGTTTCTTTCCCGGTCTTTTAGAACGGTTACTTAGGGGTGATTCAAAGGAACATAAACTTATATAACATGCTTCTCATTATACCTTTATGAGCATACAAAACCTTACATATAGTTGTCTTACATCACCTAAATCCTCCAATCCATGACATGTATGTTTCAAAAAGTTTTGGTTAAAAAGTTTTATTTAGGATTCTCATAGGACCTTTTAGAAGATCAAAGTTTCTTTCTAGACTTTTAGAACAGTTACTTAGGGGTGATTCAAAGGAACATAAACTTGTATAACATGCATCTCATTATACCTTTATAAGCATACAAAAACTTACTTATAGTTGTCTTACCTCACCTAAATCCTCCAATCCATGACATGTATGTTTCAAAAAGTTTTGTTTAAAAAGTTTTATTTAGGATTCTCATATGACCTTTTAGAAGATCAAAGTTTCTTTCCCAGTCTTTAGAACGGTTACTTAGGGGTGATTCAAAGGAACATAAACTTGTATAACATGCTTTTCATTATACCTTTATGAGGATACAAACACTTACTTATAGTTGTCTTACCTCACCTAAATCCTCCAATCAATGACATGTATGGTTCAAAAAGTTTTGTTTAAAAAGTTTTATTTAGGATTCTCATAGGACCTTTTAGAAGATCAAAGTTTCTTTCTAGACTTTTAGAACAGTTACTTAGGGGTGATTCAAAGGAACATAAACTTGTATAACATGCTTCTCATTATACCTTTATGAGCATACAAAAACTTACTTATAGTTGTCTTACCTCACCTAAATCCTCCAATCCATGACATGTATGGTTCAAAAAGTTTTGTTTAAAAAGTTTTATTTAGGATTCTCATAGGACCTTTTAGAAGATCAAAGTTTCTTTCTAGACTTTTAGAACAGTTACTTAGGGGTGATTCAAAGGAACATAAACTTGTATAACATGCTTCTCATTATACCTTTATGAGCATACAAAAACTTACTTATAGTTGTCTTACCTCACCTAAATCCTCCAATCAATGACATGTATGGTTCAAAAAGTTTTGGTTAAAAAGTTTTATTTATGATTCTCATAGGACCTTTTAGAAGATCAAAGTTTCTTTCTAGACTTTTAGAACAGTTACTTAGGGGTGATTCAAAGGAACATAAACTTGTATAACATGCTTCTCATTATACCTTTATGAGCATACAAAAACTTACTTATAGTTGTCTTAACTCACCTAAATCCTCCAATCCATGACATGTATGTTTCAAAAAGTTTTGGTTAAAAAGTTTTATTTATGATTCTCATAGGACCTTTTAGAAGATCAAAGTTTCTTTCTAGACTTTTAGAACAGTTACTTAGGGGTGATTCAAAGGAACATAAACTTGTATAACATGCTTCTCATTATACCTTTATGAGCATACAAAAACTTACTTATAGTTGTCTTACCTCACCTAAATCCTCCAATCCATGACATGTATGGTTCAAAAAGTTTTGTTTAAAAAGTTTTATTTAGGATTCTCATAGGACCTTTTAGAAGATCAAAGTTTCTTTCTAGACTTTTAGAACAGTTACTTAGGGGTGATTCAAAGGAACATAAACTTGTATAACATGCTTCTCATTATACCTTTATGAGCATACAAAAACTTACTTATAGTTGTCTTACCTCACCTAAATCCTCCAATCAATGACATGTATGGTTCAAAAAGTTTTGGCTAAAAGTTTTATTTAGGATTCTCATAGGACCTTTTAGAAGATCAAAGTTTCTTTCGAGTCTTTTAGAACAGTTACTTAGGGGTGATTCAAACGAGCATAAAGTTGTATAACATGCTTCTCATTATACCTTTATGAGGATACAAAAACTTACTTATAGCTGTCTTACATCACCTAAATCCTCCAATCCATGACATGTATGTTTCAAAAAGTTTTGTTTAAAAAGTTTTATTTATGATTCTCATAGGACCTTTTAGAAGATCAAAGTTTCTTTCTAGTCTTTTAGAACAGTTACTTAGGGGTGATTCAAAGGAACATAAACTTGTATAACATGCTTCTCATTATACCTTTATGAGCATTGAAAAACATACTTATAGTTGTCTTACCTCACCTAAATCCTCCAATCCATGACATGTATGTTTCAAAAGGTTTTGGTTAAAAATTTTTATTTAGGATTTTTATAGGACCTTTTAGAAGATCAAAGTTTCTTTCTAGACTTTTAGAACGGTTACTTAGGGGTGATTCAAAGGAACATAAACTTGTATAACATGCTTCTCATTATACCTTTATGAGCATACAAAACCTTACATATAGTTGTCTTACATCACCTAAATCCTCCAATCAATGACATGTATGGTTCAAAAAGTTTTGGTTAAAACGTTTTATTTATGATTCTCATAGGACCTTTTAGAAGATCAAAGTTTCTTTCTAGACTTTTAGAACAGTTACTTAGGGGTGATTCAAAGGAAAATAAACTTGTATAACATGCTTCTCATTATACCTTTATGAGCATACAAAAACTTACTTATAGTTGTCTTACCTCACCTAAATCCTCCAATCCATGACATGTATGGTTCAAAAAGTTTTGTTTAAAAAGTTTTATTTAGGATTCTCATAGGACCTTTTAGAAGATCAAAGTTTCTTTCTAGACTTTTAGAACAGTTACTTAGGGGTGATTCAAAGGAACATAAACTTGTATAACATGCTTCTCATTATACCTTTATAAGCATACAAAAACTTACTTATAGTTGTCTTACCTCACCTAAATCCTCCAATCCATGGCATGTATGTTTCAAAAAGTTTTGTTTAAAAAGTTTTATTTAGGATTCTCATATGACCTTTTAGAAGATCAAAGTTTCTTTCCCAGTCTATAGAACGGTTACTTAGGGGTGATTCAAAGGAACATAAACTTGTATAACATGCTTCTCATTATACCTTTATGAGCATACAAAAACTTACTTATAGTTGTCTTACCTCACCTAAATCCTCCAATCAATGACATGTATGGTTCAAAAAGTTTTGGCTAAAAGTTTTATTTAGGATTCTCATAGGACCTTTTAGAAGATCAAAGTTTCTTTCGAGTCTTTTAGAACAGTTACTTAGGGGTGATTCAAACGAGCATAAAGTTGTATAACATGCTTCTCATTATACCTTTATGAGGATACAAAAACTTACTTATAGCTGTCTTACATCACCTAAATCCTCCAATCCATGACATGTATGTTTCAAAAAGTTTTGTTTAAAAAGTTTTATTTATGATTCTCATAGGACCTTTTAGAAGATCAAAGTTTCTTTCTAGTCTTTTAGAACAGTTACTTAGGGGTGATTCAAAGGAACATAAACTTGTATAACATGCTTCTCATTATACCTTTATGAGCATTGAAAAACATACTTATAGTTGTCTTACCTCACCTAAATCCTCCAATCCATGACATGTATGTTTCAAAAAGTTTTGGTTAAAAATTTTTATTTAGGATTTTTATAGGACCTTTTAGAAGATCAAAGTTTCTTTCTTTTTTTTTTTTTTTTTTTTTGACATCAAAACTCCATTTTATTAAGGATTCGGTGTTCGACTCTCTTCAAGGGAGAGCCAGTCGGGAACCGATGAACTTACATGGGAAAATAAAAGTCCACGTGCTCTAGCTTTCTTAGCAAGACTATCAGCACGGGTATTAAACTTTCTACTAACATACTTAATACAAAAACTAGGGAAGAAAAACTTAAGAGCTCGGAAGTCTTCCAATTCCGATGAGAAGGAGGGCCACTCCATTGGATCCTCGAGCATACTGATGAGTTCCACACAATCCGAGAAAAAGCAAGCGCTAGTCATCTGAAGTTTCTGAAGACATTGCATAGCCCAGAGGAGGGCATCAAGCTCGGCATGAAGGGGAGAGAGACTTCTTCTGGATCCCTTAAGACCCAAATGCACAATCTCAAATCCTTGCTGGACGATCCATCCTTGTCCGCTAACCGAATCTGATTCAACCCAAGAACCATCAATGAAGCATGAGAGACATACCCGTGATAGGGTACTAGATGGAGAAGTCCTTTGCGGGGAAATTGTGAGTAGATTCTCATCTTCCTCCGTATTAGCCTTCCTCCATGCTTCTTCTTCAAGTCTAGCTTTCTCTAGAGTCAATCTAGGATCTTCATTAAAATTCTCAAATACTTTTCTATTGCGAGCCTTCCAAATAAACCACATAAGCCATGGAAAGAAGCTTATGGAATCCTCAGAACCCATCATCTCTTTCGCTCTCCAAAAGAGGAAGTCCAAATTAGTAAACACCGATGAGGATGGAAAGATATGAGGGGCAGATGGAATTGGCGAAAGTGCCCACGCTTGACGAGCTGGAGGGCATTCAAAGATAGCATGGTTAATAGTCTCTTTATCTGCACCACATCTGGGGCAAGTGGAATCTCTGCCAATATGGCGATATGCGAGAGAGTCACAAGTGGGTAAGAAACCCGACGAGCATTGCCACACGAAATGTTTAATTTTCGAGTGGTTTTTAACTTCCAAGCTTGCGCCGTAAGTACCGTAGTACTTGGTCCCTGAAAAGGGGGTTCGCAAGCCGGGCGAGAGAGAGCTCTCGCGGCCCAATAACCGGATTTTACGGTTCAAAGTTTCTTTCTAGACTTTTAGAACGGTTACTTAGGGGTGATTCAAAGGAACATAAACTTGTATAACATGCTTCTCATTATACCTTTATGAGCATACAAAACCTTACATATAGTTGTCTTACATCACCTAAATCCTCCAATCAATGACATGTATGGTTCAAAAAGTTTTGGTTAAAAAGTTTTATTTATGATTCTCATAGGACCTTTTAGAAGATCAAAGTTTCTTTCTAGACTTTTAGAACAGTTACTTAGGGGTGATTCATAGGAACATAAACTTGTATAACATGCTTCTCATTATACCTTTATGAGCATACAAAAACTTACTTATAGTTGTCTTACCTCACCTAAATCCTCCAATCCATGACATGTATGGTTCAAAAAGTTTTGTTTAAAAAGTTTTATTTAGGATTCTCATAGGACCTTTTAGAAGATCAAAGTTTCTTTCTAGACTTTTAGAACAGTTACTTAGGGGTGATTCAAAGGAACATAAACTTGTATAACATGCTTCTCATTATACCTTTATGAGCATACAAAAACTTACTTATAGTTGTCTTACCTCACCTAAATCCTCCAATCAATGACATGTATGGTTCAAAAAGTTTTGGTTAAAAAGTTTTATTTATGATTCTCATAGGACCTTTTAGAAGATCAAAGTTTCTTTCTAGACTTTTAGAACAGTTACTTAAGGGTGATTCAAAGGAACATAAACTTGTATAACATGCTTCTCATTATACCTTTATGAGCATACAAAAACTTACTTATAGTTGTCTTACCTCACCTAAATCCTCCAATCCATGACATGTATGTTTCAAAAAGTTTTGGTTAAAAAGTTTTATTTATGATTCTCATAGGACCTTTTAGAATATCAAAGTTTCTTTCCCAGTTTTTTAGAACGGTTACTTAGGGGTGATTCAAAGGAACATAAACTTGTATAACATGCTTTTCATTATACCTTTATGAGCATACAAAAACTTACTTATAGTTGTCTTAACTCACCTAAATCCTCCAATCCATGACATGTATGTTTCAAAAAGTTTTGGTTAAAAAGTTTTATTTATGATTCTCATAGGACCTTTTAGAAGATCAAAGTTTCTTTCTAGACTTTTAGAACAGTTACTTAGGGGTGATTCAAAGGAACATAAACTTGTATAACATGCTTCTCATTATACCTTTATGAGCATACAAAAACTTACTTATAGTTGTCTTACCTCACCTAAATCCTCCAATCCATGACATGTATGGTTCAAAAAGTTTTGTTTAAAAAGTTTTATTTAGGATTCTCATAGGACCTTTTAGAAGATCAAAGTTTCTTTCTAGACTTTTAGAACAGTTACTTAGGGGTGATTCAAAGGAACATAAACTTGTATAACATGCTTCTCATTATACCTTTATGAGCATACAAAAACTTACTTATAGTTGTCTTACCTCACCTAAATCCTCCAATCAATGACATGTATGGTTAAAAAAGTTTTGGTTAAAAAGTTTTATTTATGATTCTCATAGGACCTTTTAGAAGATCAAAGTTTCTTTCTAGACTTTTAGAACAGTTACTTAGGGGTGATTCAAAGGAACATAAACTTGTATAACATGCTTCTCATTATACCTTTATGAGCATACAAAAACTTACTTATAGTTGTCTTACCTCACCTAAATCCTCCAATCCATGACATGTATGTTTCAAAAAGTTTTGGTTAAAAAGTTTTATTTATGATTCTCATAGGACCTTTTAGAATATCAAAGTTTCTTTCCCAGTCTTTTAGAACGGTTACTTAGGGGTGATTCAAAGGAACATAAACTTGTATAACATGCATCTCATTATACCTTTATAAGCATACAAAAACTTACTTATAGTTGTCTTACCTCACCTAAATCCTCCAATCCATGGCATGTATGTTTCAAAAAGTTTTGTTTAAAAAGTTTTATTTAGGATTCTCATATGACCTTTTAGAAGATCAAAGTTTCTTTCCCAGTCTATAGAACGGTTACTTAGGGGTGATTCAAAGGAACATAAACTTGTATAACATGCTTCTCATTATACCTTTATGAGCATACAAAAACTTACTTATAGTTGTCTTACCTCACCTAAATCCTCCAATCAATGACATGTATGGTTCAAAAAGTTTTGGCTAAAAGTTTTATTTAGGATTCTCATAGGACCTTTTAGAAGATCAAAGTTTCTTTCGAGTCTTTTAGAACAGTTACTTAGGGGTGATTCAAACGAGCATAAAGTTGTATAACATGCTTCTCATTATACCTTTATGAGGATACAAAAACTTACTTATAGCTGTCTTACATCACCTAAATCCTCCAATCCATGACATGTATGTTTCAAAAAGTTTTGTTTAAAAAGTTTTATTTATGATTCTCATAGGACCTTTTAGAAGATCAAAGTTTCTTTCTAGTCTTTTAGAACAGTTACTTAGGGGTGATTCAAAGGAACATAAACTTGTATAACATGCTTCTCATTATACCTTTATGAGCATTGAAAAACATACTTATAGTTGTCTTACCTCACCTAAATCCTCCAATCCATGACATGTATGTTTCAAAAAGTTTTGGTTAAAAATTTTTATTTAGGATTTTTATAGGACCTTTTAGAAGATCAAAGTTTCTTTCTAGACTTTTAGAACGGTTACTTAGGGGTGATTCAAAGGAACATAAACTTGTATAACATGCTTCTCATTATACCTTTATGAGCATACAAAACCTTACATATAGTTGTCTTACATCACCTAAATCCTCCAATCAATGACATGTATGGTTCAAAAAGTTTTGGTTATAAGTTTTATTTATGATTCTCATAGGACCTTTTAGAAGATCAAAGTTTCTTTCTAGACTTTTAGAACAATTACTTAGGGGTGATTCAAAGGAACATAAACTTGTATAACATGCTTCTCCTTATACCTTTATGAGCATACAAAAACTTACTTATAGTTGTCTTACCTCACCTAAATCCTCCAATCCATGACATGTATGTTTCAAAAAGTTTTGGTTAAAAAGTTTTATTTATGATTCTCATAGGACCTTTTAGAATATCAAAGTTTCTTTCCCAGTTTTTTAGAACGGTTACTTAGGGGTGATTCAAAGGAACATAAACTTGTATAACATGCTTTTCATTATACCTTTATGAGCATACAAAAACTTACTTATAGTTGTCTTAACTCATCTAAATCCTCCAATCCATGACATGTATGTTTCAAAAAGTTTTGGTTAAAAAGTTTTATTTATGATTCTCATAGGACCTTTTAGAAGATCAAAGTTTCTTTCCCAGTCTTTAGAACGGTTACTTAGGGGTGATTCAAAGGAACATAAACTTGTATAACATGCATCTCATTATACCTTTATGAGCATACAAAAACTTACTTATAGTTGTCTTACCTCACCTAAATCCTCCAATCAATGACATTTATGGTTTAAAAAGTTTTGTTTAAAAAGTTTTATTTAGGATTCTCATAGGACCTTTTAGAAGATCAAAGTTTCTTTCTAGACTTTTAGAACAGTTACTTAGGGGTGATTCAAAGGAACATAAACTTGTATAACATGCTTCTCATTATACCTTTATGAGCATACAAAAACTTACTTATAGTTGTCTTACCTCACCTAAATCCTCCAATCCATGACATGTATGTTTCAAAAAGTTTTGGTTAAAAAGTTTTATTTATGATTCTCATAGGACCTTTTAGAATATCAAAGTTTCTTTCCCAGTTTTTTAGAACGGTTACTTAGGGGTGATTCAAAGGAACATAAACTTGTATAACATGCTTTTCATTATACCTTTATGAGCATACAAAAACTTACTTATAGTTGTCTTAACTCACCTAAATCCTCCAATCCATGACATGTATGTTTCAAAAAAGTTTTGGTTAAAAAGTTTTATTTATGATTCTCATAGGACCTTTTAGAAGATCAAAGTTTCTTTCCCAGTCTTTAGAACGCTTACTTAGGGGTGATTCAAAGGAACATAAACTTGTATAACATGCATCTCATTATACCTTTATGAGCATACAAAAACTTACTTATAGTTGTCTTACCTCACCTAAATCCTCCAATCAATGACATGTATGGTTTAAAAAGTTTTGTTTAAAAAGTTTTATTTAGGATTCTCATAGGACCTTTTAGAAGATCAAAGTTTCTTTCTAGACTTTTAGAACAGTTACTTAGGGGTGATTCAAAGGAACATAAACTTGTATAACATGCTTCTCATTATACCTTTATGAGCATACAAAAACTTACTTATAGTTGTCTTACCTCACCTAAATCCTCCAATCCATGACATGTATGTTTCAAAAAGTTTTGGTTAAAAAGTTTTATTTATGATTCTCATAGGACCTTTTAGAATATCAAAGTTTCTTTCCCAGTCTTTTACAACGGTTACTTAGGGGTGATTCAAAGGAACATAAACTTGTATAACATGCATCTCAATATACCTTTATAAGCATACAAAAACTTACTTATAGTTGTCTTACCTCACCTAAATCCTCCAATCCATGGCATGTATGTTTCAAAAAGTTTTGTTTAAAAAGTTTTATTTGGGATTCTCATATGACCTTTTAGAAGATCAAAGTTTCTTTCCCAGTCTTTAGAACGGTTACTTAGGGGTGATTCAAAGGAACATAAACTTGTATAACATGCTTCTCATTATACCTTTATGAGCATACAAAAACTTACTTATAGTTGTCTTACCTCACCTAAATCCTCCAATCAATGACATGTATGGTTCAAAAAGTTTTGGTTAAAAGTTTTATTTAGGATTCTCATAGGACCTTTTAGAAGATCAAAGTTTCTTTCGAGTCTTTTAGAACAGTTACTTAGGGGTGATTCAAACGAGCATAAAGTTGTATAACATGCTTCTCATTATACCTTTATGAGGATACAAAAACTTACTTATAGCTGTCTTACCTCACCTAAATCCTCCAATCCATGACATGTATGTTTCAAAAAGTTTTGGTTATAAATTTTTATTTAGGATTTTTATAGGACCTTTTAGAAGATCAAAGTTTCTTTCTAGACTTTTAGAACGGTTACTTAGGGGTGATTCAAAGGAACATAAACTTGTATAACATGCTTCTCATTATACCTTTATGAGCATACAAAACCTTACATATAGTTGTCTTACATCACCTAAATCCTCCAATCAATGACATGTATGGTTTAAAAAGTTTTGTTTAAAAAGTTTTATTTAGGATTCTCATAGGACCTCTTAGAAGATCAAAGTTTCTTTCTAGACTTTTAGAACAGTTACTTAGGGGTGATTCAAAGGAACATAAACTTGTATAACATGCTTCTCCTTATACCTTTATGAGCATACAAAAACTTACTTATAGTTGTCTTACCTCACCTAAATCCTCCAATCCATGACATGTATGTTTCAAAAAGTTTTGGTTAAAAAGTTTTATTTATGATTCTCATAGGACCTTTTAGAATATCAAAGTTTCTTTCCCAGTTTTTTAGAACGGTTACTTAGGGGTGATTCAAAGGAACATAAACTTGTATAACATGCTTTTCATTATACCTTTATGAGCATACAAAAACTTACTTATAGTTGTCTTAACTCACCAAAATCCTCCAATCCATGACATGTATGTTTCAAAAAGTTTTGGTTAAAAAGTTTTATTTATGATTCTCATAGGACCTTTTAGAAGATCAAAGTTTCTTTCCCAGTCTTTAGAACGGTTACTTAGGGGTGATTCAAAGGAACATAAACTTGTATAACATGCATCTCATTATACCTTTATGAGCATACAAAAACTTACTTATAGTTGTCTTACCTCACCTAAATCCTCCAATCAATGACATGTATGGTTTAAAAAGTTTTGTTTAAAAAGTTTTATTTAGGATTCTCATAGGACCTTTTAGAAGATCAAAGTTTCTTTCTAGACTTTTAGAACAGTTACTTAGGGGTGATTCAAAGGAACATAAACTTGTATAACATGCTTCTCATTATACCTTTATGAGCATACAAAAACTTACTTATAGTTGTCTTACCTCACCTAAATCCTCCAATCCATGACATGTATGTTTCAAAAAGTTTTGGTTAAAAAGTTTTATTTATGATTCTCATAGGACCTTTTAGAATATCAAAGTTTCTTTCCCAGTTTTTTAGAACGGTTACTTAGGGGTGATTCAAAGGAACATAAACTTGTATAACATGCTTTTCATTATACCTTTATGAGCATACAAAAACTTACTTATAGTTGTCTTAACTCACCTAAATCCTCCAATCCATGACATGTATGTTTCAAAAAGTTTTGGTTAAAAAGTTTTATTTATGATTCTCATAGGACCTTTTAGAAGATCAAAGTTTCTTTCCCAGTCTTTAGAACGGTTACTTAGGGGTGATTCAAAGGAACATAAACTTGTATAACATGCATCTCATTATACCTTTATGAGCATACAAAAACTTACTTATAGTTGTCTTACCTCACCTAAATCCTCCAATCAATGACATGTATGGTTTAAAAAGTTTTGTTTAAAAAGTTTTATTTAGGATTCTCATAGGACCTTTTAGAAGATCAAAGTTTCTTTCTAGACTTTTAGAACAGTTACTTAGGGGTGATTCAAAGGAACATAAACTTGTATAACATGCTTCTCATTATACCTTTATGAGCATACAAAAACTTACTTATAGTTGTCTTACCTCACCTAAATCCTCCAATCCATGACATGTATGTTTCAAAAAGTTTTGGTTAAAAAGTTTTATTTATGATTCTCATAGGACCTTTTAGAATATCAAAGTTTCTTTCCCAGTCTTTTAGAACGGTTACTTAGGGGTGATTCAAAGGAACATAAACTTGTATAACATGCATCTCATTATACCTTTATAAGCATACAAAAACTTACTTATAGTTGTCTTACCTCACCTAAATCCTCCAATCCATGGCATGTATGTTTCAAAAAGTTTTGTTTAAAAAGTTTTATTTAGGATTCTCATATGACCTTTTAGAAGATCAAAGTTTCTTTCCCAGTCTTTAGAACGGTTACTTAGGGGTGATTCAAAGGAACATAAACTTGTATAACATGCTTCTCATTATACCTTTATGAGCATACAAAAACTTACTTATAGTTGTCTTACCTCACCTAAATCCTCCAATCAATGACATGTATGGTTCAAAAAGTTTTGGTTAAAAGTTTTATTTAGGATTCTCATAGGACCTTTTAGAAGATCAAAGTTTCTTTCGAGTCTTTTAGAACAGTTACTTAGGGGTGATTCAAACGAGCATAAAGTTGTATAACATGCTTCTCATTATACCTTTATGAGGATACAAAAACTTACTTATAGCTGTCTTACATCACCTAAATCCTCCAATCCATGACATGTATGTTTCAAAAAGTTTTGTTTAAAAAGTTTTATTTATGATTCTCATAGGACCTTTTAGAAGATCAAAGTTTCTTTCTAGTCTTTTAGAACAGTTACTTAGGGGTGATTCAAAGGAACATAAACTTGTATAACATGCTTCTCATTATACCTTTATGAGCATTTAAAAACATACTTATAGTTGTCTTACCTCACCTAAATCCTCCAATCCATGACATGTATGTTTCAAAAAGTTTTGGTTAAAAATTTTTATTTAGGATTTTTATAGGACCTTTTAGAAGATCAAATTTTCTTTCCCGGTCTTTTAGAACGGTTACTTAGGGGTGATTCAAAGGAACATAAACTTATATAACATGCTTCTCATTATACCTTTATGAGCATACAAAACCTTACATATAGTTGTCTTACATCACATAAATCCTCCAATCCATGACATGTATGTTTCAAAAAGTTTTGGTTAAAAAGTTTTATTTAGGATTCTCATAGGACCTTTTAGAAGATCAAAGTTTCTTTCTAGACTTTTAGAACAGTTACTTAGGGGTGATTCAAAGGAACATAAACTTGTATAACATGCATCTCATTATACCTTTATAAGCATACAAAAACTTACTTATAGTTGTCTTACCTCACCTAAATCCTCCAATCCATGACATGTATGTTTCAAAAAGTTTTGTTTAAAAAGTTTTATTTAGGATTCTCATATGACCTTTTAGAAGATCAAAGTTTCTTTCCCAGTCTTTAGAACGGTTACTTAGGGGTGATTCAAAGGAACATAAACTTGTATAACATGCTTTTCATTATACCTTTATGAGCATACAAACACTTACTTATAGTTGTCTTACCTCACCTAAATCCTCCAATCAATGACATGTATGGTTCAAAAAGTTTTGTTTAAAAAGTTTTATTTAGGATTCTCATAGGACCTTTTAGAAGATCAAAGTTTCTTTCTAGACTTTTAGAACAGTTACTTAGGGGTGATTCAAAGGAACATAAACTTGTATAACATGCTTCTCATTATACCTTTATGAGCATACAAAAACTTACTTATAGTTGTCTTACCTCACCTAAATCCTCCAATCCATGACATGTATGTTTCAAAAAATTTTGGTTAAAAAGTTTTATTTATGATTCTCATAGGACCTTTTAGAATATCTAAGTTTCTTTCCCAGTCTTTTAGAACGGTTACTTAGGGGTGATTCAAAGGAACATAAACTTGTATAACATGCATCTCATTATACCTTTATAAGCATACAAAAACTTACTTATAGTTGTCTTACCTCACCTAAATCCTCCAATCCATGGCATGTATGTTTCAAAAAGTTTTGTTTATAAATTTTTATTTAGGATTCTCATATGACCTTTTAGAAGATCAAAGTTTCTTTCCCAGTCTTTAGAACGGTTACTTAGGGGTGATTCAAAGGAACATAAACTTGTATAACATGCTTTTCATTATACCTTTATGAGCATACAAAAACTTACTTATAGTTGTCTTACCTCACCTAAATCCTCCAATCAATGACATGTATGGTTCAAAAAGTTTTGTTTAAAAAGTTTTATTTAGTATTCTCATAGGACCTTTTAGAAGATCAAAGTTTCTTTCTAGACTTTTAGAACAGTTACTTAGGGGTGATTCAAAGGAACATAAACTTGTATAACATGCTTCTCATTATACCTTTATGAGCATACAAAAACTTACTTATAGTTGTCTTACCTCACCTAAATCCTCCAATCCATGACATGTATGTTTCAAAAAGTTTTGGTTAAAAAGTTTTATTTATGATTCTCATTGGACCTTTTAGAATATCAAAGTTTCTTTCCCAGTTTTTTAGAACGGTTACTTAGGGGTGATTCAAAGGAACATAAACTTGTATAACATGCTTTTCATTATACCTTTATGAGCATACAAAAACTTACTTATAGTTGTCTTAACTCACCTAAATCCTCCAATCCATGACATGTATGTTTCAAAAAGTTTTGGTTAAAAAGTTTTATTTATGATTCTCATAGGACCTTTTAGAAGATCAAAGTTTCTTTCCCAGTCTTTAGAACGGTTACTTAGGGGTGATTCAAAGGAACATAAACTTGTATAACATGCATCTCATTATACCTTTATGAGCATACAAAAACTTACTTATAGTTGTCTTACCTCACCTAAATCCTCCAATCAATGACATGTATGGTTTAAAAAGTTTTGTTTAAAAAGTTTTATTTAGGATTCTCATAGGACCTTTTAGAAGATAAAAGTTTCTTTCTAGACTTTTAGAACAGTTACTTAGGGGTGATTCAAAGGAACATAAACTTGTATAACATGCTTCTCATTATACCTTTATGAGCATACAAAAACTTACTTATAGTTGTCTTACCTCACCTAAATCCTCCAATCCATGACATGTATGTTTCAAAAAGTTTTGGTTAAAAAGTTTTATTTATGATTCTCATAGGACCTTTTAGAATATCAAAGTTTCTTTCCCAGTCTTTTAGAACGGTTACTTAGGGGTGATTCAAAGGAACATAAACTTGTATAACATGCATCTCATTATACCTTTATAAGCATACAAAAACTTACTTATAGTTGTCTTACCTCACCTAAATCCTCCAATCCATGGCATGTATGTTTCAAAAAGTTTTGTTTAAAAAGTTTTATTTAGGATTCTCATATGACCTTTTAGAAGATCAAAGTTTCTTTCCCAGTCTTTAGAACGGTTACTTAGGGGTGATTCAAAGGAACATAAACTTGTATAACATGCTTCTCATTATACCTTTATGAGCATACAAAAACTTATTTATAGTTGTCTTACCTCACCTAAATCCTCCAATCAATGACATGTATGGTTCAAAAAGTTTTGGTTAAAAGTTTTATTTAGGATTCTCATAGGACCTTTTAGAAGATCAAAGTTTCTTTCGAGTCTTTTAGAACAGTTACTTAGGGGTGATTCAAACGAGCATAAAGTTGTATAACATGCTTCTCATTATACCTTTATGAGGATACAAAAACTTACTTATAGCTGTCTTACATCACCTAAATCCTCCAATCCATGACATGTATGTTTCAAAAAGTTTTGTTTAAAAAGTTTTATTTATGATTCTCATAGGACCTTTTAGAAGATCAAAGTTTCTTTCTAGTCTTTTAGAACAGTTACTTAGGGGTGATTCAAAGGAACATAAACTTGTATAACATGCTTCTCATTATACCTTTATGAGCATTTAAAAACATACTTATAGTTGTCTTACCTCACCTAAATCCTCCAATCCATGACATGTATGTTTCAAAAAGTTTTGGTTAAAAATTTTTATTTAGGATTTTTATAGGACCTTTTAGAAGATCAAATTTTCTTTCCCGGTCTTTTAGAACGGTTACTTAGGGGTGATTCAAAGGAACATAAACTTATATAACATGCTTCTCATTATACCTTTATGAGCATACAAAACCTTACATATAGTTGTCTTACATCACATAAATCCTCCAATCCATGACATGTATGTTTCAAAAAGTTTTGGTTAAAAAGTTTTATTTAGGATTCTCATAGGACCTTTTAGAAGATCAAAGTTTCTTTCTAGACTTTTAGAACAGTTACTTAGGGGTGATTCAAAGGAACATAAACTTGTATAACATGCATCTCATTATACCTTTATAAGCATACAAAAACTTACTTATAGTTGTCTTACCTCACCTAAATCCTCCAATCCATGACATGTATGTTTCAAAAAGTTTTGTTTAAAAAGTTTTATTTAGGATTCTCATATGACCTTTTAGAAGATCAAAGTTTCTTTCCCAGTCTTTAGAACGGTTACTTAGGGGTGATTCAAAGGAACATAAACTTGTATAACATGCTTTTCATTATACCTTTATGAGCATACAAACACTTACTTATAGTTGTCTTACCTCACCTAAATCCTCCAATCAATGACATGTATGGTTCAAAAAGTTTTGTTTAAAAAGTTTTATTTAGGATTCTCATAGGACCTTTTAGAAGATCAAAGTTTCTTTCTAGACTTTTAGAACAGTTACTTAGGGGTGATTCAAAGGAACATAAACTTGTATAACATGCTTCTCATTATACCTTTATGAGCATACAAAAACTTACTTATAGTTGTCTTACCTCACCTAAATCCTCCAATCCATGACATGTATGTTTCAAAAAATTTTGGTTAAAAAGTTTTATTTATGATTCTCATAGGACCTTTTAGAATATCTAAGTTTCTTTCCCAGTCTTTTAGAACGGTTACTTAGGGGTGATTCAAAGGAACATAAACTTGTATAACATGCATCTCATTATACCTTTATAAGCATACAAAAACTTACTTATAGTTGTCTTACCTCACCTAAATCCTCCAATCCATGGCATGTATGTTTCAAAAAGTTTTGTTTATAAATTTTTATTTAGGATTCTCATATGACCTTTTAGAAGATCAAAGTTTCTTTCCCAGTCTTTAGAACGGTTACTTAGGGGTGATTCAAAGGAACATAAACTTGTATAACATGCTTTTCATTATACCTTTATGAGCATACAAAAACTTACTTATAGTTGTCTTACCTCACCTAAATCCTCCAATCAATGACATGTATGGTTCAAAAAGTTTTGTTTAAAAAGTTTTATTTAGTATTCTCATAGGACCTTTTAGAAGATCAAAGTTTCTTTCTAGACTTTTAGAACAGTTACTTAGGGGTGATTCAAAGGAACATAAACTTGTATAACATGCTTCTCATTATACCTTTATGAGCATACAAAAACTTACTTATAGTTGTCTTACCTCACCTAAATCCTCCAATCCATGACATGTATGTTTCAAAAAGTTTTGGTTAAAAAGTTTTATTTATGATTCTCATTGGACCTTTTAGAATATCAAAGTTTCTTTCCCAGTTTTTTAGAACGGTTACTTAGGGGTGATTCAAAGGAACATAAACTTGTATAACATGCTTTTCATTATACCTTTATGAGCATACAAAAACTTACTTATAGTTGTCTTAACTCACCTAAATCCTCCAATCCATGACATGTATGTTTCAAAAAGTTTTGGTTAAAAAGTTTTATTTATGATTCTCATAGGACCTTTTAGAAGATCAAAGTTTCTTTCCCAGTCTTTAGAACGGTTACTTAGGGGTGATTCAAAGGAACATAAACTTGTATAACATGCATCTCATTATACCTTTATGAGCATACAAAAACTTACTTATAGTTGTCTTACCTCACCTAAATCCTCCAATCAATGACATGTATGGTTTAAAAAGTTTTGTTTAAAAAGTTTTATTTAGGATTCTCATAGGACCTTTTAGAAGATAAAAGTTTCTTTCTAGACTTTTAGAACAGTTACTTAGGGGTGATTCAAAGGAACATAAACTTGTATAACATGCTTCTCATTATACCTTTATGAGCATACAAAAACTTACTTATAGTTGTCTTACCTCACCTAAATCCTCCAATCCATGACATGTATGTTTCAAAAAGTTTTGGTTAAAAAGTTTTATTTATGATTCTCATAGGACCTTTTAGAATATCAAAGTTTCTTTCCCAGTCTTTTAGAACGGTTACTTAGGGGTGATTCAAAGGAACATAAACTTGTATAACATGCATCTCATTATACCTTTATAAGCATACAAAAACTTACTTATAGTTGTCTTACCTCACCTAAATCCTCCAATCCATGGCATGTATGTTTCAAAAAGTTTTGTTTAAAAAGTTTTATTTAGGATTCTCATATGACCTTTTAGAAGATCAAAGTTTCTTTCCCAGTCTTTAGAACGGTTACTTAGGGGTGATTCAAAGGAACATAAACTTGTATAACATGCTTCTCATTATACCTTTATGAGCATACAAAAACTTATTTATAGTTGTCTTACCTCACCTAAATCCTCCAATCAATGACATGTATGGTTCAAAAAGTTTTGGTTAAAAGTTTTATTTAGGATTCTCATAGGACCTTTTAGAAGATCAAAGTTTCTTTCGAGTCTTTTAGAACAGTTACTTAGGGGTGATTCAAACGAGCATAAAGTTGTATAACATGCTTCTCATTATACCTTTATGAGGATACAAAAACTTACTTATAGCTGTCTTACATCACCTAAATCCTCCAATCCATGACATGTATGTTTCAAAAAGTTTTGTTTAAAAAGTTTTATTTATGATTCTCATAGGACCTTTTAGAAGATCAAAGTTTCTTTCTAGTCTTTTAGAACAGTTACTTAGGGGTGATTCAAAGGAACATAAACTTGTATAACATGCTTCTCATTATACCTTTATGAGCATTGAAAAACATACTTATAGTTGTCTTACCTCACCTAAATCCTCCAATCCATGACATGTATGTTTCAAAAAGTTTTGGTTAAAAATTTTTATTTAGGATTCTCATAGGACCTTTTAGAAGATCAAAGTTTCTTTCCCGGTCTTTTAGAACGGTTACTTAGGGGTGATTCAAAGGAACATAAACTTATATAACATGCTTCTCATTATACCTTTATGAGCATACAAAACCTTACATATAGTTGTCTTACATCACCTAAATCCTCCAATCCATGACATGTATATTGATATGGAGATCACATAGTGAACTATACTGGACGTGAACTATATTGAATATAGTGAACTATACTGGACGTGAGCTATATTGAATATAGTGAACTATATTCATAAGAAGACAAAAACAGTCACTCTTTTATGACCGTTGAAACTCACTCGTTTTAATTCTTTGTAAAACCCTAGAGTAGCTAGTATATATATACTTGTTGTAACCTGTTTAACTAATATAGAGAATTATTCTTCTCTTACAGCTGCTTCTTTTACTCTCTAAGTGCACAAGAACCCTAATTTGGTTCTTGGTGTGTTCTTCACAATTCTAATCAATTCTACTTTATTCTCTCAATCTAAATCTCATATTCTAACATGGTATCAGAGCTATAAGCTCATGTACCTTCACTACTTCCGCAATTTCTGATTCTAAAATCTCATTTCACTGTTTTTGAAAGCTGTTCTTGAGAGTTCTTGATAAATTCTCCCTGTTCTTAAGAGTTTCAGTTCTTAAGCATTCTTCTCTGGTTCTTTACCTTTGCGTGTGGTCTATTTGGTTTGAGAAACCTTCTGCTACAAATATCTCATCTTGAATACTCCCTCCTTGCTTCATATCAGTCTTAGCAATGGAGAACTCAAGAGTTGTTATTCCTGTGATTTTGAAAGGCTCAAACTACATTGTTTGGGCTAGGATGGTGAAGTCTGCTCTTGGAGGCAGAGGCCTGTGGAAGTATATTCTGAGTGACACTGCTCCACAGAAGGTGTTTAAGGCCAGGTCTGAAGCTGAAGCCAAGAAAGGAGCTGAGGCAGAGACTAAAGGCAGTGATGAGTCTCTCGAAGAGGCAGCTGAAGCAGAAGAAGAGGCGTGGATGCAAGGGGACCAGAATGTGCTTTCTATACTCCAAAGCTCACTGGACCAGCACCTTTTGGAAGCCTACTCTTATTGTGTGACTTCTAAGCAGCTGTGGGATACTCTTGAGAAGGTTTATGGAAATAAATCAAACTTAACAAGAGTCTTTGAAGTGAAGCTGGCCATTAACAATCTCCAGCAAGAAGATGTGGAGTTTAAAGCTCATTTTGGGAAGTTTAGCTCACTGTGGTCAGAGTTGGAGATGCTAAGGCCACCAAGCAGTGATCCTTTGGTGTTGCAAGAAAGGAGAGAGCAAGATAAAGTCTTTGCTCTTCTGCTCACCTTGAACTCATCCTATAACTCCTTGATCAAGCATATCCTAAGAGCAGAGACTCTACCTGACATTGATGATGTGTGTGGGCAAATTCAGAAGGAACAAGGCTCATTTGGGTTGTTCAAAGGAAAAGGAGAGCTGGTAACCGCAAACAAAGGGCTGTACAAGGCTGATGAGAGGAAGAACTATGGAGGCGACCAGAGAAGAGTCTTGATGTGTGATTTTTGCAAGAAGAGTGGGCATTTGAAGGACAGATGCTGGCGCCTCCACCCTAACCTCAGACCCTCATCTCACAACAACAGGTTCAAAGATCAAAGGGCAAACTATTCATATGGTGCAGCTGGACCAGGTTCTTCTTCAATGCAGCAATGTGATGAAGGAAGAGCAATGGTGGTTCATCAAACACCAGCTGTGACTGCTCAGAATGATGTGGTAAGGAGGTCAGACCTTGAGGCTCTCATCAAAGCTCTCAAGGAGAACTCTGGTATGGTCCTTGGTACTTCTCTATTTGCATCAAACAAACTGAAACCTTTGATTATTGATTCAGGAGCCTCTCATCATATGATAAGTGATTCTAGGTTGATAAACAATGTTGAACCTGCCTTAGGAAGTGTAGTGATTGCAAATGGTGATAAAATTCCAATACAAGGCATAGGAAATTTGAAAATGTTTAACAAAGAATCTAAAGCCTTCTTTATGCCTAGTTTTACATCAAACTTAGTTTCTGTAAAAAGAATAGCCACTGATTTGAATTGCAATGTTATTTTCAGTCCTAATGATGTTGTGTTTCAGGATATTAAAACAAGTAAGTTGATTGGGAAAGGTGTGACAAAGGATGAGCTCTACACGGTTGAAGACACCAATCCCTCTTCTGAACTATCTGCTGCTTTATCTACTGCTTTATCTACTTGTGTTGGTGTGGATGATTCTATTTGGCATGCTAGATTAGGACATCCACACTCTAGGGCTTTAGGACTCTTATTACCTTCTGTTTCTTTTAAAAATGATGATTGTGAGGCTTGTATCCTTGGTAAACATTGCAAATCTGTTTTTCCAGCTTCTAAAACTACTTATGAAAGTTGCTTTGATCTTGTTCACTCTGATGTATGGACTGCTCCTTGTGTGTCTAGAGAAAACCATAAGTACTTTGTCACATTCATTGATGAAAAATCTAAATATACTTGGATAACACTGATGCAAACTAAGGATAGGGTGCTAGAAGCCTTTATGAATTTCCAAAGTCATGTTACTAACCATTTCAATGCTAAGATCAAAATTTTTAGATCAGACAATGGTGGTGAGTACACAAGCAATGCCTTCAAACAACATTTGTCAAAGTATGGAATTCTTCATCAAACTAGCTGTCCTTATACCCCACAACAAAATGGAGTGGCTGAGAGGAAGAATAGACATTTAATGGAGGTTGCAAGGTCCATGATGTTCTACAAGAATGTTCCTAAGAAGTTTTGGGGAGATGCAGTCATGACAGCTTGTTATTTGATCAACAGAACTCCCACAAGAGTTCTTAAGGATCAATCTCCATTTCAGGTACTAAACAAGACCAATCCATTAGTTAACCACTTACGTGTGTTTGGGTGTATCTGCTTTGTGTTAATACCAGGAGAACAGAGGGATAAGTTGGATACTAAGAGCACCAAAGCTATGTTTATTGGTTACTCCACAACACAAAGAGGATACAAGTGTTATGTACCTGAAACAAGGAAGGTTCTAATCTCCAGAGATGTGAAATTCATGGAGACAAAAAGCTTCTATGATGAGAAAAATTGGGACAGCTTGAAGGATCTTCCTACGTCTCAATCAGATAGAGCTGCTAACTTAAGAAGAATCATGGAGAGTCTTGGCATTAGTGTACCACAAGAACCGGTTACAACACACACACAACCTACTCCAGCCTTGGATGCACCTGTGGAAGACTCACAACAACCCCATCTTGATCATGAGGGGGACAAATCAGAATCAGAATCAGGGCAAGCAGAACCGCAACAAACTGATTCTGCTACACATAATCAAGCTGGTGTTGAAGAGCATGAAGAACATGAGTTAGAATCAGGGCAAGCAGAACCGCAACAAACTGATTCTGCTACACATAATCAAGCTGGTGTTGAAGAGCATGAAGAACATGAGTTAGAACCTGAGGGAGTGGGTAATCAGAATGAAGAGGAGATTGTGCAGCAAATGAACCAACAAATTCAAGCACTAAGGAGGAGTACAAGGGAGAAAAAGGATCCATCAGAATGGATGAAAACTAGAGTGTTCTTCAACAGCAATGCAGTAGCTCATCCCATTCAAGCCGTTTGCAGTTTAGCTCATGTACCTTTGGAGCATCAAGTGTTCATTGGAAAGTTGGATCAAGAAGAAGTACCAACAACCTATGAAGAAGCAAAGGGAGATAAGAGATGGATGCAGGCTGTGGATGAGGAGATCAAAGCAATGGAGAACAATGAGACTTGGTATGAATCTGAACTTCCTAGAGGAAAGAAGGCAGTAACTTCTAAATGGGTTTTTACTATCAAGTATAGAAGTGATGGAGAAGTGGAGAGATACAAAGCAAGGCTGGTTGCAAGAGGCTTTACTCAAACCTATGGAAAGGATTACTTGGACACCTTTGCACCAGTGGCTAAGCTTCACACAGTTAGGATCATCTTGTCTTTAGCAACAAACCTTGATTGGGAACTTTGGCAAATGGATGTCAAGAATGCATTCCTTCAAGGAGAGCTTGAAGATGAGGTATACATGAGACCACCTTCTGGTCTTGAGAGCATTGTGAAACCAGGGAATGTTCTAAGGCTAAAGAAAGCTATCTATGGACTCAAGCAATCACCTAGAGCGTGGTACCATAAGCTGAGCTCAACCCTTATGCAAAGAGGATTTAAGAGGTCTGAAGGAGATCATACTTTGTTCACTCTACAAGATCAGGAAGGTATCATTGTCATCCTTGTTTATGTGGATGACATTATCATTTCAGGGAGTAATAAATCAGGTATCCAAGAAACTAAAGCTTATCTTAAATCTGTATTTGACATTAAGGATCTTGGTACTCTAAAGTACTTCCTTGGGATAGAAGTCTGTCGGTCTGATGAAGGACTCTTCTTATCTCAAAGGAAGTACACACTTGATTTGTTGAATGAAGCAGGAAAGATTGGATCAAAACCAGCCAAGACACCATTGGAGGAAGGCTACAAAGTCATAAAAGAGGGGGAGCTTGAAGACATACCATTTGAGGACATCACTTACTATAGAAGGATGGTTGGTAAGCTAATCTACTTAACCATAACCAGACCTGATTTGTGCTTTGCTGTGAACCAGATAAGTCAACATATGCAAGCACCAAAGATGCATCATTGGGACATGGTGGAAAGGATACTCAGATATCTAAGTGGCACTCCGGGTCAAGGCATTTGGATGGGCTGCAATCAAAGCACAGAAATAGTTGGATATTGTGATGCTGATTGGGCAGGAGATAGAGTGGACAGGAGGTCTACCACTGGATACTGCACCTTCATTGGAGGAAACCTTGTTACTTGGAAGAGCAAGAAGCAGAAGATAGTGTCATGTTCTAGTGCTGAAGCCGAGTATAGAGCCATGAGGAAACTAGCAACAGAGTTGGCGTGGATCAAGGGTCTTCTTGTGGATTTGGGGATTGAAACTTCAAAACCAATCACCATGCACTGTGACAATCAAGCAGCTATTCACATTGCATCCAACTCAGTCTTCCATGAAAGAACCAAGCATATAGAAGTGGATTGTCACAAGGTGAGGCAGATGATTGAGCAAGGAGTAGTGTTACCTTGTTTCACAAGAAGTGAAGAGCAGCTAGCTGATGTCTTCACCAAGTGATGCGATCTTAATGGAGAAGATCCTTGTCCTTTGATGCACTTTGTGAGTCTGGTTGTTTGATGGATGATAATCAAATGGAATGGACAGATTGAAAGGAATAGAAACAATGGATTGAAAGAAACTTCCTGAAGCTGCGGAATCACTTCAAGACTTTCGAACTCTGATCTTCTAGGAGATGAAACACCAAAAGAAGAATCAAAGGCGAATGGATATTACACACCATTCAGATCAAACACTTTCAGAAGTTTTAGAATAAAAAGAAGTTTGATAAAGGTTCAGAAATGGCTACAAAGAGTTTTAAATAGAAAATGCAACAAGGCTGCATGAGAAGTAATTAACACACCTAGGAAATAACACAAGACCAGAATTAAACACTTATTTGAATCTGAAAAATGACCCTTCAGACTCCATTTTCGTAACTCTTCTTGGGCTGGAAATTATCAGCTTGTTTTGGGCTCTTCTTGGACTTGTAATGGGCATAAAATAGGCTGGACTTGATATCTCCTCCATTGGGTCGAATTCCGGATGCTATGCCATGGTCTGGATCAACAAATGGGTGATTTGAATGTGAATCATTTGCCTCATTAAAAACCTTGTCAAGAAAACCCAGTGGGACAAAACTTGACAAGGGAAAAAGAGTACAAATGAGACACATGCCCATTTGATGATCATATATCAAAACCAGTGAGGTTAAGATAACATCATTAGTATACTCTTTCTCCGCTCTAAACGCATCCTCTGGTTCAAGCTACTCCTCAACTCCAAGCTGGTCCTCTTCTTCAAGCTTATTTCCATCAGGTTCATGCTCCATGTCTTTAGCTCCATCAGGTTCAAGCTCAGGTTCAAGGTCCATGTTTTTAGTGCTGGGCAGGATCACATCATCCCCTCCCTCTTGAAAGGGATTTGACCTCAAATCCAATTCATCTGCAATGAAATGAACTAAGTTAGAAACTTTGAAAATGGAACTCACATTATACTTACCTTGCAGCTCAAGTTCATAAGCTTTGTTGTTGATTCGTCTTGTTATGTTGAATGGACCATCGATCTTTGGCATCAGTTTGGACTCTCTTTCAGCTGGGAATCGTTTCTTTCTCAATTGTATCAATACTTTTTCTCCAACCTCAAAGATCATCCTAAAATAAGCAATGGTCTTCTTATCCTGCATCAAAATAACTCCAATTCCAGTTCGCACAAAGACAATTTTTGAGGGATCTTCTAACTCCGGTGACTCCTTTTTCATACCTGCAATCTGATCAACACCTTTGGCAAAGAGAAAGTGCATTATTACAGTCATGGAATAATAAACATATGAACATGTCTCAGCTTGAATTATAACATAATCCTTTTCATGTTCCTCTTTTCTAAGACAAGAATTTGATCCCAAATATTCTTTGAACAAACTTAAATATTTCTCAATGTTTCCTGGATGTAATAAACTCATAATCATAGTTCCTATAGCATGAGAAACAAACAGAGTCAAAGAAGTACTTATCTGAATAAGGCTCTGGATATGTTTGTCACTTGTTCTCATCAAAGCTATTGGTGTTGGATCTGGGGGTTCTTCTTGGATCATGAAAGAATCCTTGACGTTTTCATGCTCCATTGGCTCAAGGAAAACTTGCACAGCCGTCTTCTTAAGCCACACATGGTAGAACCACGTTTTTGGGTCATGAAAATTCAGCTCCCCATCCTGTATACTCACAGCAAAATCTCGAGGCAAAAGATCATGGGTGCAAAAGAAATAATCATGTCTACTAGTAAGCAATTTCCTACTTAGATCATCAAAATTCACATGTTTAGCAGGATCATCTAAGTTAAAATTCAGAATGCTATCATAGTAAACAATCTCTCCAAAGAACAGTTCAGCAATATCCAAAGCTCTAGTGAGTTTATCAACAAAATTCAAAACAGAATTCAGCGAAGAACAACTAGGCTGACACAATTTATTTCTATCAAATATAAAACCTCCATGCCTAAAGAACTTCTTGTGCTCAAACTTTTCACAAAATGGAAACACATTCTTCAAGTTATCATTTGAATTGTAAAGCATTCTAATGTGTTCAAGTTTCAGCAATTCAGCCTTAGGGATAAGAAGAGATGCATACCTTGGAATTATTGTATCAGCCACAATAATTTCCTTACCTTGCTGGGAATTGTAGTTTGGTATGAGCATAAATAATGCATCTGGTGGTTTGTCTTTGAACATTGATGAAGCTTGGGCATTTCCTTGCTCCTGGTTTGTTGATCTAAACTGCAAGAATACATGATCTCCATGAGTCAATATTGACTTGCTTCTAATGAACTCTCCAGCTCCTCTCATGTTTCCTCGTTTGAATTCTTTGTAGATGGATTGAGGCCGATGCAAATCTGGTGGTTTTTCTTTGATTGTCAATTCTCCCAAGTACTTATGCTTCTCCATGATTCCTGTTCCTTTCTGAATTCTCATGGGGCAGAACAAGTGCATTATACTTGAAGTAGAGAATTCCAAAACAAGATATTTCATAGTTGATTTGCAAAAATCATTGAACAGATTTGATTCACTCAACAAGTTTTTAAGCAAATGATTCAATTCAGGAAAAGTTTTAACCAAAGCATATTCGGTTTTAGTTCTAAACAGCTCAAATGCATTGCTAAACAAAGAAACTCTCAAAGAAGAGTTAAATTCATGAAACTCATCAAACATAAAATCTTTTGGTTTAAAGAACTTTTCAGGTGTGAATGTTTCAAAACTTGGAATCATTTTGTCAAAAACAGGTTTTGAAACACGAAACTCTTTCACATTTTCTAAACCAAAGCGTTTTTCATCTTGAGCAGAAATCAAAATAAAAAAATTAGGTTCAGTCCTAACCAAATCAATTTCCTTACAGTGCTTTCTTGGGTAGTCAAAAGGAAATGGCATAGGAACTTGTTTTTGGACAAGGTGGGTTGGCTGCTCCAAGTCACTAACCAAAGACAAACTCCCTTGTGTTTCTACTAGTGATTCTCCTTGTGGTTCCTCTTCACGTATGGGTGGTAACTCCTTTGGGTCATCTATTGTCTCCTTAGAGTCCTGCAAAAGAGAAGAACTCTCACTCGGAGATGGCAGTTCCGGTGCAATGTTAGTTAAACTCGTAGGAGTTTCTTTAGAATTAATCACAAGAACCTTTTCTTTCTGGTGAGGAGGGTTAAGAGATTCACTTACAACATGTCTTATTCTTTGTTTTAGAATTAGCTGATCTTGTTGAATTTCATCTGGTGTCATTGAGATCAGACTAATCTTTCCTCCTTTGTACTTGAACGAATATCGGTTTTTGAGAACATCTTGGATTGCTTGACGTTTGTTCTGCCATGGTTTCCCAAGAATGATGTGACATGATTCCATTGGTAGGACATCACACAGAACCTCGTCCTCATACTTTCCAATGGTTATGGAAATCATCACTTGGCGGGTCACTCTTAATTTGTAATCATCATCAAGCCATGGATGTTGCTTCACTTTTAATCCAAGCTTTTTAACCATGTATTCACTGGCCACATTATTGCAACTTCTTTTATCAATCATGAGGCTGCATACCTTGCCTTGAACATGACATCTTGTGTAGAACTTAGTTCCTAAACTTTCTTCCCTAAATGCTGCACGACTCTCATCCAACTTCTTAGCCAAATTTGCAGTGACTGCTTCAACCAAGGCTTTATTTTCTCTGACCCGGCTGTGTTCTTCCTGATCATCAGTGTTCACCATGTTTCCTGTCCACAAAGAAATCACAGAACAAGTAAGGAGTTCTTTGACACAAGGAAACAAATCAGTTTTTACAGAAACAATGAGATCAAACAAATCTGTTGCAGGAAACTCTAAAAGACACAAGAACAAGTTCAGCCACGAAATTTGATACCAATTGAGTAGTTTTCTTGCACAAAATGAGTTTAACAACAAATGACAGTTTATGGACTTTAGATTTCGAAATTAAACACTCAAAAACATTAAACAGAACAACAACAATCTGAAACAGGGTGTTAATTGCAGAAAACAGAAAAACCATAAACCCTAATGATTAGATCAGAAACCCAAGAGTCAATTTCGAAATTTCAGAACAATCCCTTGATGATCTGCAAGTAAATCTTAGTTCTAACAGGTTCAGATTCGAATTTAACAAGAACAAACCCTAGAACTAACAAATCAGACATAAACAAAAGATTCAGATCAGTAGAGAGATGAAAAGACACAACCTTTCACAAAGTGGCTCTGATACCACATGATGCGATCTTAATGGAGAAGATCCTTGTCCTTTGATGCACTTTGTGAGTCTGGTTGTTTGATGGGTGATAATCAAATGGGATGGACAGATTGAAAGGAATAGAAGCAGTGGATTGAAAGAAACTTCCTGAAGCTGCGGAATCACTTCAAGACTTTCGAACTCTGATCTTCTAGGAGAGGAATCACCAAAAGAAGAATCAAAGATGAATGGATATTACACACCATTCAGATCAAACTTCTTTTTATTCTAAAACTTCTGAAAGTGTTTGATCTGAATGGTGTGTAATATCCATTCATCTTTGATTCTTCTTTTGGTGATTCCTCTCCTAGAAGATCAGAGTTCGAAAGTCTTGAAGTGATTCCGCAGCTTCAGGAAGTTTCTTTCAATCCACTGCTTCTATTCCTTTCAATCTGTCCATCCCATTTGATTATCACCCATCAAACAACCAGACTCACAAAGTGCATCAAAGGACAAGGATCTTCTCCATTAAGATCGCATCACCAAGGCAGCTAGCTTGAAGGTGTGTGAGGCCATTCACACCAAGCTTGGACTCATTGAGCTTTCTGAATCCCCTAAGGCTGTGGAGACTACACTCTTTTTCCCTTCATGAAGTTTTATCCCAAGTGGTTTTCTTCATGAAGGTTTTTAATGAGGTAGATCTCCATTGTCACTCCAAGCTTGATTCAATCCTTGAATTCAAGCTTGAGGGGGAGTATTGATATGGAGATCACATAGTGAACTATACTGGACGTGAACTATATTGAATATAGTGAACTATACTGGACGTGAGCTATATTGAATATAGTGAACTATATTCATAAGAAGACAAAAACAGTCACTCTTTTATGACCGTTGAAACTCACTCGTTTTAATTCTTTGTAAAACCCTAGAGTAGCTAGTATATATATACTTGTTGTAACCTGTTTAACTAATATAGAGAATTATTCTTCTCTTACAGCTGCTTCTTTTACTCTCTAAGTGCACAAGAACCCTAATTTGGTTCTTGGTGTGTTCTTCACAATTCTAATCAATTCTACTTTATTCTCTCAATCTAAATCTCATATTCTAACAATGTATGTTTCAAAAAGTTTTATTTAGGATTCTCATAGGACCTTTTATACGATCAAAGTTTCTTTCCCAGTCTTTTAGAACGGTTACTTAGGGGTGATTCAAAGGAACATAAACTTGTATAACATGCTTCTCATTATACCTTTATGAGCATTGAAAAACATACTTATAGTTGTCTTACCTCACCTAAATCCTCCAATCCATGACATGTATGTTTCAAAAAGTTTTGGTTAAAAAGTTTTATTTAGGATTCTCATAGGACCTTTTAGAAGATCAAAGTTTCTTTCTAGACTTTTAGAACAGTTACTTAGGGATGATTCAAAGGAACATAAACTTGTACAACATGCTTCTCATTATACCTTTATGAGCATACAAAAACTTACTTATAGTTGTCTTACCTCACCTAAATCCTCCAATCCATGACATGTATGTTTCAAAAAGTTTTGGTTAAAAAGTTTTATTTAGGATTCTCATAGGACCTTTTAGAAGATCAAAGTTTCTTTCCCAGTCTTTTAGAACGGTTACTTAGGGGTGATTCAAAGGAACATAAACTTGTATAACATGCATCTCATTATACCTTTATGAGCATACAAAAACTTACTTATAGTTGTCTTACCTCACCTAAATCCTCCAATCAATGACATGTATGGTTCAAAAAGTTTTGGTTAAAAAGTTTTATTTATGATTCTCATAGGACTTTTTAGAAGATCAAAGTTTCTTTCTAGACTTTTAGAACAGTTACTTAGGGGTGATTCAAAGGAACATAAACTTGTATAACATGCTTCTCATTATACCTTTATGAGCATACAAAAACTTACTTATAGTTGTCTTACCTCACCTAAATCCTCCAATCCATGACATGTATGGTTCATAAAGTTTTGGTTAAAAAGTTTTATTTAGGATTCTCATAGGACCTTTTATAAGATCAAACTTTCATTCCCGGTCTTTTAGAACGGTTACTTAGGGGTGATTCAAAGGAACATAAACTTGTATAACATGCTTCTCATTATACCTCTATGAGCATACAAAAACTTACTTATAGTTGTCTTACCTCACCTAAATCCTCCAATCAATGACATGTATGGTTCAAAAAGTTTTGGTTAAAAGTTTTATTTAGGATTCTCATAGGACCTTTTAGAAGATCAAAGTTTCTTTCGAGTCTTTTAGAACAGTTACTGAGGGGTGATTCAAACGAGCATAAAGTTGTATAACATGCTTCTCATTATACCTTTATGAGGATACAAAAACTTACTTATAGCTGTCTTACATCACCTAAATCCTCCAATCCATGACATGTATGTTTCAAAAAGTTTTGTTTAAAAAGTTTTATTTATGATTCTCATAGGACCTTTTAGAAGATCAAAGTTTCTTTCTAGTCTTTTAGAACAGTTACTTAGGGGTGATTCAAAGGAACATAAACTTGTATAACATGCTTCTCATTATACCTTTATGAGCATTGAAAAACATACTTATAGTTGTCTTACCTCACCTAAATCCTCCAATCCATGACATGTATGTTTCAAAAAGTTTTGGTTAAAAAGTTTTATTTAGGATTCTCATAGGACCTTTTAGAAGATCAAAGTTTCTTTCCCGGTCTTTTAGAACGGTTACTTAGGGGTGATTCAAAGGAACATAAACTTATATAACATTCTTCTCATTATACCTTTATGAGCATACAAAACCTTACATATAGTTGTCTTACATCACCTAAATCCTCCAATCCATGACATGTATGTTTCAAAAAGTTTTGGTTAAAAAGTTTTATTTAGGATTCTCATAGGACCTTTTATAAGATCAAAGTTTCTTTCCCAGTCTTTTAGAACGGTTACTTAGGGGTGATTCAAAGGAACATAAACTTGTATAACATGCTTCTCATTATACCTTTATGAGCATTGAAAAACATATTTATAGTTGTCTTACCTCACCTAAATCCTCCAATCCATGACATGTATGTTTCAAAAAGTTTTGGTTAAAAAATTTTATTTAGGATTCTCATAGGTCCTTTTATAAGATCAAAGTTTCTTTCCCAGTCTTTTAGAATGGTTACTTAGGGGTGATTCAAAGGAACATAAACTTGTATAACATGCATCTCATTATACCGTTATAAGCATACAAAAACTTACTTATAGTTGTCTTACCTCACCTAAATCCTCCAATCCATGACATGTATGTTTCAAAAAGTTTTGTTTAAAAAGTTTTATTTAGGATTCTCATATGACCTTTTAGAAGATCAAAGTTTCTTTCCCAGTCTTTAGAACGGTTACTTAGGGGTGATTCAAAGGAAAATAAACTTGTATAACATGCTTCTCATTATACCTTTATGAGCATACAAAAACTTACTTATAGTTGTCTTACCTCACCTAAATCCTCCAATCCATGACATGTATGTTTCAAAAAGTTTTGGTTAAAAAGTTTTATTTAGGATTCTCATATGACCTTTTAGAAGATCAAAGTTTCTTTCCCAGTCTTTAGAACGGTTACTTAGGGGTGATTCAAAGGAACATAAACTTGTATAACATGCTTCTCATTATACCTTTATGAGCATACAAAAACTTACTTATAGTTGTATTACCTCACCTAAATCCTCCAATCCATGACATGTATGTTTCAAAAAGTTTTGGTTAAAAAGTTTTATTTAGGATTCTCATAGGACCTTTTAGAAGATCAAAGTTTCTTTCCCAGTCTTTTAGAACGGTTACTTAGGGGTGATTCAAAGGAACATAAACTTGTATAACATGCATCTCATTATACCTTTATGAGCATACAAAAACTTACTTATAGTTGTCTTACCTCACCTAAATCCTCCAATCAATGACATGTATGGTTCAAAAAGTTTTGGTTAAAAAGTTTTATTTATGATTCTCATAGGACTTTTTAGAAGATCAAAGTTTCTTTCTAGACTTTTAGAACAGTTACTTAGGGGTGATTCAAAGGAACATAAACTTGTATAACATGCTTCTCATTATACCTTTATGAGCATACAAAAACTTACTTATAGTTGTCTTACCTCACCTAAATCCTCCAATCCATGACATGTATGGTTCATAAAGTTTTGGTTAAAAAGTTTTATTTAGGATTCTCATAGGACCTTTTATAAGATCAAACTTTCATTCCCGGTCTTTTAGAACGGTTACTTAGGGGTGATTCAAAGGAACATAAACTTGTATAACATGCTTCTCATTATACCTCTATGAGCATACAAAAACTTACTTATAGTTGTCTTACCTCACCTAAATCCTCCAATCAATGACATGTATGGTTCAAAAAGTTTTGGTTAAAAGTTTTATTTAGGATTCTCATAGGACCTTTTAGAAGATCAAAGTTTCTTTCGAGTCTTTTAGAACAGTTACTGAGGGGTGATTCAAACGAGCATAAAGTTGTATAACATGCTTCTCATTATACCTTTATGAGGATACAAAAACTTACTTATAGCTGTCTTACATCACCTAAATCCTCCAATCCATGACATGTATGTTTCAAAAAGTTTTGTTTAAAAAGTTTTATTTATGATTCTCATAGGACCTTTTAGAAGATCAAAGTTTCTTTCTAGTCTTTTAGAACAGTTACTTAGGGGTGATTCAAAGGAACATAAACTTGTATAACATGCTTCTCATTATACCTTTATGAGCATTGAAAAACATACTTATAGTTGTCTTACCTCACCTAAATCCTCCAATCCATGACATGTATGTTTCAAAAAGTTTTGGTTAAAAAGTTTTATTTAGGATTCTCATAGGACCTTTTAGAAGATCAAAGTTTCTTTCCCGGTCTTTTAGAACGGTTACTTAGGGGTGATTCAAAGGAACATAAACTTATATAACATTCTTCTCATTATACCTTTATGAGCATACAAAACCTTACATATAGTTGTCTTACATCACCTAAATCCTCCAATCCATGACATGTATGTTTCAAAAAGTTTTGGTTAAAAAGTTTTATTTAGGATTCTCATAGGACCTTTTATAAGATCAAAGTTTCTTTCCCAGTCTTTTAGAACGGTTACTTAGGGGTGATTCAAAGGAACATAAACTTGTATAACATGCTTCTCATTATACCTTTATGAGCATTGAAAAACATATTTATAGTTGTCTTACCTCACCTAAATCATCCAATCCATGACATGTATGTTTCAAAAAAGTTTTGGTTAAAAAGTTTTATTTAGGATTCTCATAGGACCTTTTAGAAGATCAAAGTTTCTTTCTAGACTTTTAGAACAGTTACTTAGGGATGATTCAAAGGAACATAAACTTGTATAACATGCTTCTCATTATACCTTTATGAGCATACAAAAACTTACTTATAGTTGTCTTACCTCACCTAAATCCTCCCATCCATGACATGTATGTTTCAAAAAGTTTTGGTTAAAAAGTTTTATTTAGGATTCTCATAGGACCTTTTAGAAGATCAAAGTTTCTTTCCCAGTCTTTTAGAACGGTTACTTAGGGGTGATTCAAAGGAACATAAACTTGTATAACATGCATCTCATTATACCTTTATAAGCATACAAAAACTTACTTATAGTTGTCTTACCTCACCTAAATCCTCCAATCCATGGCATGTATGTTTCAAAAAGTTTTGTTTAAAAAGTTTTATTTAGGATTCTCATATGACCTTTTAGAAGATCAAAGTTTCTTTCCCAGTCTTTAGAACGGTTACTTAGGGGTGATTCAAAGGAACATAAACTTGTATAACATGCTTCTCATTATACCTTTATGAGCATACAAAAACTTACTTATAGTTGTATTACCTCACCTAAATCCTCCAATCCATGACATGTATGTTTCAAAAAGTTTTGGTTAAAAAGTTTTATTTAGGATTCTCATAGGACCTTTTAGAAGATCAAAGTTTCTTTCCCAGTCTTTTAGAACGGTTACTTAGGGGTGATTCAAAGGAACATAAACTTGTATAACATGCATCTCATTATACCTTTATGAGCATACAAAAACTTACTTATAGTTGTCTTACCTCACCTAAATCCTCCAATCAATGACATGTATGGTTCAAAAAGTTTTGGTTAAAAAGTTTTATTTATGATTCTCATAGGACTTTTTAGAAGATCAAAGTTTCTTTCTAGACTTTTAGAACAGTTACTTAGGGGTGATTCAAAGGAACATAAACTTGTATAACATGCTTCTCATTATACCTTTATGAGCATACAAAAACTTACTTATAGTTGTCTTACCTCACCTAAATCCTCCAATCCATGACATGTATGGTTCATAAAGTTTTGGTTAAAAAGTTTTATTTAGGATTCTCATAGGACCTTTTATAAGATCAAACTTTCATTCCCGGTCTTTTAGAACGGTTACTTAGGGGTGATTCAAAGGAACATAAACTTGTATAACATGCTTCTCATTATACCTCTATGAGCATACAAAAACTTACTTATAGTTGTCTTACCTCACCTAAATCCTCCAATCAATGACATGTATGGTTCAAAAAGTTTTGGTTAAAAGTTTTATTTAGGATTCTCATAGGACCTTTTAGAAGATCAAAGTTTCTTTCGAGTCTTTTAGAACAGTTACTGAGGGGTGATTCAAACGAGCATAAAGTTGTATAACATGCTTCTCATTATACCTTTATGAGGATACAAAAACTTACTTATAGCTGTCTTACATCACCTAAATCCTCCAATCCATGACATGTATGTTTCAAAAAGTTTTGTTTAAAAAGTTTTATTTATGATTCTCATAGGACCTTTTAGAAGATCAAAGTTTCTTTCTAGTCTTTTAGAACAGTTACTTAGGGGTGATTCAAAGGAACATAAACTTGTATAACATGCTTCTCATTATACCTTTATGAGCATTGAAAAACATACTTATAGTTGTCTTACCTCACCTAAATCCTCCAATCCATGACATGTATGTTTCAAAAAGTTTTGGTTAAAAAGTTTTATTTAGGATTCTCATAGGACCTTTTAGAAGATCAAAGTTTCTTTCCCGGTCTTTTAGAACGGTTACTTAGGGGTGATTCAAAGGAACATAAACTTATATAACATTCTTCTCATTATACCTTTATGAGCATACAAAACCTTACATATAGTTGTCTTACATCACCTAAATCCTCCAATCCATGACATGTATGTTTCAAAAAGTTTTGGTTAAAAAGTTTTATTTAGGATTCTCATAGGACCTTTTATAAGATCAAAGTTTCTTTCCCAGTCTTTTAGAACGGTTACTTAGGGGTGATTCAAAGGAACATAAACTTGTATAACATGCTTCTCATTATACCTTTATGAGCATTGAAAAACATATTTATAGTTGTCTTACCTCACCTAAATCATCCAATCCATGACATGTATGTTTCAAAAAGTTTTGGTTAAAAAGTTTTATTTAGGATTCTCATAGGACCTTTTAGAAGATCAAAGTTTCTTTCTAGACTTTTAGAACAGTTACTTAGGGATGATTCAAAGGAACATAAACTTGTATAACATGCTTCTCATTATACCTTTATGAGCATACAAAAACTTACTTATAGTTGTCTTACCTCACCTAAATCCTCCCATCCATGACATGTATGTTTCAAAAAGTTTTGGTTAAAAAGTTTTATTTAGGATTCTCATAGGACCTTTTAGAAGATCAAAGTTTCTTTCCCAGTCTTTTAGAACGGTTACTTAGGGGTGATTCAAAGGAACATAAACTTGTATAACATGCATCTCATTATACCTTTATAAGCATACAAAAACTTACTTATAGTTGTCTTACCTCACCTAAATCCTCCAATCCATGGCATGTATGTTTCAAAAAGTTTTGTTTAAAAAGTTTTATTTAGGATTCTCATATGACCTTTTAGAAGATCAAAGTTTCTTTCCCAGTCTTTAGAACGGTTACTTAGGGGTGATTCAAAGGAACATAAACTTGTATAACATGCTTCTCATTATACCTTTATGAGCATACAAAAACTTATTTATAGTTGTCTTACCTCACCTAAATCCTCCAATCAATGACATGTATGGTTCAAAAAGTTTTGGTTAAAAAGTTTTATTTATGATTCTCATAGGACTTTTTAGAAGATCAAAGTTTCTTTCTAGACTTTTAGAACAGTTACTTAGGGGTGATTCAAAGGAACATAAACTTGTATAACATGCTTCTCATTATACCTTTATGAGCATACAAAAACTTACTTATAGTTGTCTTACCTCACCTAAATCCTCCAATCCATGACATGTATGGTTCATAAAGTTTTGGTTAAAAAGTTTTATTTAGGATTCTCATAGGACCTTTTATAAGATCAAACTTTCATTCCCGGTCTTTTAGAACGGTTACTTAGGGGTGATTCAAAGGAACATAAACTTGTATAACATGCTTCTCATTATACCTCTATGAGCATACAAAAACTTACTTATAGTTGTCTTACCTCACCTAAATCCTCCAATCAATGACATGTATGGTTCAAAAAGTTTTGGTTAAAAGTTTTATTTAGGATTCTCATAGGACCTTTTAGAAGATCAAAGTTTCTTTCGAGTCTTTTAGAACAGTTACTTAGGGGTGATTCAAACGAGCATAAAGTTGTATAACATGCTTCTCATTATACCTTTATGAGGATACAAAAACTTACTTATAGCTGTCTTACATCACCTAAATCCTCCAATCCATGACATGTATGTTTCAAAAAGTTTTGTTTAAAAAGTTTTATTTATGATTCTCATAGGACCTTTTAGAAGATCAAAGTTTCTTTCTAGTCTTTTAGAACAGTTACTTAGGGGTGATTCAAAGGAACATAAACTTGTATAACATGCTTCTCATTATACCTTTATGAGCATTGAAAAACATACTTATAGTTGTCTTACCTCACCTAAATCCTCCAATCCATGACATGTATGTTTCAAAAAGTTTTGGTTAAAAATTTTTATTTAGGATTCTCATAGGACCTTTTAGAAGATCAAAGTTTCTTTCCCGGTCTTTTAGAACGGTTACTTAGGGGTGATTCAAAGGAACATAAACTTATATAACATGCTTCTCATTATACCTTTATGAGCATACAAAACCTTACATATAGTTGTCTTACATCACCTAAATCCTCCAATCCATGACATGTATGTTTCAAAACGTTTTGGTTAAAAAGTTTTATTTAGGATTCTCATAGGACCTTTTATACGATCAAAGTTTCTTTCCCAGTCTTTTAGAACGGTTACTTAGGGGTGATTCAAAGGAACATAAACTTGTATAACATGCTTCTCATTATACCTTTATGAGCATTGAAAAACATACTTATAGTTGTCTTACCTCACCTAAATCCTCCAATCCATGACATGTATGTTTCAAAAAGTTTTGGTTAAAAAGTTTTATTTAGGATTCTCATAGGACCTTTTAGAAGATCAAAGTTTCTTTCCCAGTCTTTTAGAACGGTTACTTAGGGGTGATTCAAAGGAACATAAACTTGTATAACATGCATCTCATTATACCTTTATGAGCATACAAAAACTTACTTATAGTTGTCTTACCTCACCTAAATCCTCCAATCAATGACATGTATGGTTCAAAAAGTTTTGGTTAAAAAGTTTTATTTATGATTCTCATAGGACTTTTTAGAAGATCAAAGTTTCTTTCTAGACTTTTAGAACAGTTACTTAGGGGTGATTCAAAGGAACATAAACTTGTATAACATGCTTCTCATTATACCTTTATGAGCATACAAAAACTTACTTATAGTTGTCTTACCTCACCTAAATCCTCCAATCCATGACATGTATGGTTCATAAAGTTTTGGTTAAAAAGTTTTATTTAGGATTCTCATAGGACCTTTTATAAGATCAAACTTTCATTCCCGGTCTTTTAGAACGGTTACTTAGGGGTGATTCAAAGGAACATAAACTTGTATAACATGCTTCTCATTATACCTCTATGAGCATACAAAAACTTACTTATAGTTGTCTTACCTCACCTAAATCCTCCAATCAATGACATGTATGGTTCAAAAAGTTTTGGTTAAAAGTTTTATTTAGGATTCTCATAGGACCTTTTAGAAGATCAAAGTTTCTTTCGAGTCTTTTAGAACAGTTACTGAGGGGTGATTCAAACGAGCATAAAGTTGTATAACATGCTTCTCATTATACCTTTATGAGGATACAAAAACTTACTTATAGCTGTCTTACATCACCTAAATCCTCCAATCCATGACATGTATGTTTCAAAAAGTTTTGTTTAAAAAGTTTTATTTATGATTCTCATAGGACCTTTTAGAAGATCAAAGTTTCTTTCTAGTCTTTTAGAACAGTTACTTAGGGGTGATTCAAAGGAACATAAACTTGTATAACATGCTTCTCATTATACCTTTATGAGCATTGAAAAACATACTTATAGTTGTCTTACCTCACCTAAATCCTCCAATCCATGACATGTATGTTTCAAAAAGTTTTGGTTAAAAAGTTTTATTTAGGATTCTCATATGACCTTTTAGAAGATCAAAGTTTCTTTCCCGGTCTTTTAGAACGGTTACTTAGGGGTGATTCAAAGGAACATAAACTTATATAACATTCTTCTCATTATACCTTTATGAGCATACAAAACCTTACATATAGTTGTCTTACATCACCTAAATCCTCCAATCCATGACATGTATGTTTCAAAAAGTTTTGGTTAAAAAGTTTTATTTAGGATTCTCATAGGACCTTTTATAAGATCAAAGTTTCTTTCCCAGTCTTTTAGAACGGTTACTTAGGGGTGATTCAAAGGAACATAAACTTGTATAACATGCTTCTCATTATACCTTTATGAGCATTGAAAAACATATTTATAGTTGTCTTACCTCACCTAAATCATCCAATCCATGACATGTATGTTTCAAAAAGTTTTGGTTAAAAAGTTTTATTTAGGATTCTCATAGGACCTTTTAGAAGATCAAAGTTTCTTTCTAGACTTTTAGAACAGTTACTTAGGGATGATTCAAAGGAACATAAACTTGTATAACATGCTTCTCATTATACCTTTATGAGCATACAAAAACTTACTTATAGTTGTCTTACCTCACCTAAATCCTCCCATCCATGACATGTATGTTTCAAAAAGTTTTGGTTAAAAAGTTTTATTTAGGATTCTCATAGGACCTTTTAGAAGATCAAAGTTTCTTTCCCAGTCTTTTAGAACGGTTACTTAGGGGTGATTCAAAGGAACATAAACTTGTATAACATGCATCTCATTATACCTTTAAGAGCATACAAAAACTTACTTATAGTTGTCTTACCTCACCTAAATCCTCCAATCAATGACATGTATGGTTCAAAAAGTTTTGGTTAAAAAGTTTTATTTATGATTCTCATTGGACCTTTTAGAAGATCAAAGTTTCTTTCTAGACTTTTAGAACAGTTACTTAGGGGTGATTCAAAGGAACATAAACTTGTATAACATGCTTCTCATTATACCTTTATGAGCATACAAAAACTTACTTATAGTTGTCTTACCTCACCTAAATCCTCCAATCCATGACATGTATGTGATGAGGACATTGACTCAAGCATTGACTCAAGCGTAGAGATACGTCAAGAAGACCTAGAAGAAGTACCTGCTGCTCAAGACGTGACGACCATGAGAGATCCTCCAAGGACAAGATCAGGAACTAGAAGAATCAGAGCACTGTTCAACACGTCCATTCAGAGTCTCCTAGCTCAAGATTATCAAGTGGAGCGTTTAGAAGATCAAATGAAGACAATTGAAGACTCGATGATGATCTTCTCAATTCAGCCCACTTAGGCCCAACCATGGACGACCACACACGCTCAATAAGGTATGATTTCAATTCATATATTGTGTTTGTTCATTTTGCAGATCCAAGTATTACATTAGTCGTCTGAGTCAGAGTCTGTATTAGTCGTTAAGTGAGTCAAGTTTCCCTGTATTACTTTAAAGTCGGACCATAGGATATTTTAGTATTTTAGTAGCCGTTGTAATTAGGTTTTCTGCCCTAGAAGGCAACAGCTGCACGATCCCCTTTATAAGGATCCTTAGCAGCCGTGTATCATTTACCAAGTATCAATACAATAACGCAGTTCTTCTTCTTTGAGAGAAAACACCTTTTCGATTCTAAGCTTTCTTGTGAGTCATATCAAGCGACCTTAGATTCAGTCTTATCACAAGATCCTTCATCTCTTGTGTGGCGACAATCAATCCACCTTCTATCCATTCAATCATCTCACGTTCATTCTAAGGAGTCTAGAGACCTGAGGTTTGAATCCATCTTACCACAATATCACCCACGATCTAGAATAGAGAGACCTCAGTCCCTGTTCTACGTCAAACACGCTTCCATCTTGCATCATCTGGTATCAGAGCCGAAAGGTTCCTAGATCAGGTGTATCTATCCCTTTTTCCTTTCGGTTTTCCTTGCATCTAGTTATAGCTTTAGTTTGTTTTCCATTTGTTTGCATTCCAAATCGAAAAACCATAAAAAGTATCTTGTTTTCATCTAGTTTCATTGTTGATCTACATCCTTGATTCAATTTAGAAATCGCTTCTTTGTGCTTGAGCCAATAAGCGAAATCTTCTTGTCAATCTTAGGGTTTTAGAATCAAAGCTTTTTCCTTCCTGCAACTCGATTTTCAACTTTCAAAAAAAAAAAAAAAGATTTCGAAATATTTAGATTTTAAAAAGATATTCTAGTTTCCATATTTTGTTTAAATCTCGTTTTCAAAAAAAAAAGGAAATTTTCTAAATCTTTTCAAACTTCATAAAGATTTTCCATATCTTCAAAAATCGATTTTCAATCTCCTATATTTTCTCAAATCGGTTTTCAACTTTCCAAAAACTCTTTTGTCAAAACCGAGCGTGATTTATACTTGTAACCGAGCCATCTCTTGTGTCAGTCCTTGACGCATCGCTTGTATCACAAGTTATCATAGGTTTGCTTAGGATCTTTCTTCTTATTCTGTGCCTTTTGTTCCCTAGTCACTTGATCGCTTGCTCTAGTGTGTGTAGGAACAGGAACCCAATGGCAGGAGAACAAGTAGACCCTAATGCAACTCTGCTAGAAGCGCTCCAAGCCTTGAGGAATGACTTGTCGGCTCAGATCGGACGGATTGATCAAAGGGTTGGACGACTAGAACTTCCAAGGAATGACGAGCAGTCTGAGGATGATGAGAGTGAGCATACTCTGAATGCAAGAGCAAGAGGAAGAGACAGAGATCAACAACACCACCGCCGTGATCGCCAACCACAACAAGAGGTAAACCGCAACTTTGCAAAAGATTTGAAACTAACTGTGCCAACATTTGCAGGTAGGGTTAATCCGGAAGCATACCTTGATTGGGAGAGGCGTATGGAGTACATCTTTGACTACTACGAGTACAATGACCAGAAGAAGATAGCTTTAGCTTCGGCTCAACTCACGGACCATGCCTTAACTTGGTGGGACAGAGAAGTCCAAGACCGTAGGCGGAACAACTTTGAGCGAATCACAACCTGGGCAGCCATGAAGTACAACTTCAGGAGGCGATTTGTGCCACCTCATTACCACAGAGATATGCAAAAGCAGTTCAGGCAGCTGTCACAGAAGAACAAGAGTGTTGAGGAGTACAATGAAGAGTTTGAACAACTCAAGAACCGGATGGCGTTGGACGAGAGTGAAGAAGTTCTCATGGGCCATTTCATTGATGGACTCAATGACCGGATTGCCCGAAAGGTAGAACGTCAACCTTGTCATGATCTTAATGATTTGTTGCATGCAGCCGTGCAGGCTGAACAAGGAATCAAGAGAAAGACAGCGGCAGCGAGTCGCTCAAGACCTAGCTCATGGAACGCACCTCCGGCTAAGAATCAATGGAGTGCACCGCAAGCTAAGAACCTTGACAAAGGCAAGACTGTTGCCTCAGGTTCCCAAGATAAGAGGTCAGCTTATGACGCTCCAAGGAACAACCGTACTGACTCAGGTAAGTCTTCAACCACTAATACAAGAGCGCGAGACATAACTTGTTTCTAGTGTCAGGGTAAAGGTCATTATGCACGCGATTGTCCAAATCAGCGAGTTATGATCCTAACACTTGATGGAGGGTATGAGTCTCAAGATGAAGAGGAACACCTTGAAGCTGCGGATTCAGAAGAGGAAGTAGCATTTCCCGAGACAGGAGAGATGTTAGTTGTTTGCAGGGCATTGAGTGCCTTGAGTGACCCAGACACCATCCAGAGAGAAAACTTGTTTTTCACTCGATGTTCAGTTCAGAACAAGGTATGTAGTCTCATAATTGATGGTGGATCTTGTACTAATGCTGCTAGCAAGATTATGGTGGAAAATCTAGGTTTGAAGACAACCCAACATCCGAGGCCATACCGCCTTAGATGGTTAGATTCAAGCACCGAGATCAGGATACATGAGCAAGTCCTGATTCAGTTCAAGATAGGGAAGTATGAGGATGAAGTCTTGTGCGATGTTGTCCCAATGCAAGTAGGCCATATGTGTTGGGATTTCAGAGACTTAGCTCTTATTCCATGATGGAAATGAAGAGACTAAGCTCATGAACAAGAAACAATAAATGGACATACACAATTTAAGGGAGACTAAATCGAATCTGTTTAAAGAGAGACCAACTAGTTTGAGACTAATTCAACTCTATTAGAGCTTTGTAGCCTAGAGAAGATCAAAACCAGTAAGCTAGTGGTTTATAGGAGCACTTAGCTATATGAAAACTAGACGAGGATCTTAACTACTCATCAAGAGTGTTTACTCATGAATCGGGACAGAATCAGTAATTAGCAAGTGTTATCCTTAAGAAGAAGAGCATAAGAGAACCGCACCAAGCTTGTCTTGGTGAGAACCGGTTCTACTTAGCTTTGACAAGAGCACCTATCTATTTGAGACTTATCCAGGAGCTTAACATCACTTATAGAGTGTGTTTACTCATGAGGATTAAGAGAATCAGTAAGTAGAAGGTGTTGTTCTTGTAATATCCATGAAGAGCAGATTTGAGTTAGCTCTTGATTTAGCTATTGAAAAGCTAATCAAGAGCATAACAAGGGAGCATTGAAGCAACCCTAGATCATGTCTCTTCCTGGTTCTTATTGTGTTTGAGAGAGAGACACAATAAGGGAGAAGGATAGCATGAAAGAAAGACTAGAGAATAAGAGAATGAATCTAATTGTTGTTCAATTGATTAAGTATTACAAGTGTTGTTACATCTCTTTATATAGAGAATCCTAACAAGAAGAAGCCCTAGTTCTTAATACAATTCGAAATATCAAATGGAGGGAAGGTGGATTCATTTGAATTTGAATTCACATGAAGACAAAAGGCAGATATGTCCAAGAGGTGAAAGTGACAGCTCCTTGTGGTCCATGCTTGAAAGTGACAGCTTGTCCTTGTGGTCCAGACCTTCTTCAACAGCTCTTTCCTCTCTATTTCGAACTCTTACAGACATGGCTCTTCTTTTGCACTTTGATAATCTCATCCTTGATAATTCAGACATCCGGACACCCCGGTTTTGCACATTATCAAGATACCCTTGTTTTGCACATTCTGAAGCTTGATCCGGATGTCCCTGATTTTGCACATCTCTTTCGTGCCTTGATAATGCACTTTGAGATGTCCCTGATTTTGCACATTGACAGATGAGTCTTCTGTGCACTTGTTTTGCACCTTGAGATGAAGTCCCTGATTTTGCACATTGATTGTGCACTTCTTTGGGCTTCATCTCAAAGGCTGCTCTTCTTTCTTGACACACCAAAGCAGGTTGAGGAGGAGAGTCTTCGGCCTTCCTTAGTTATGTCCAGCCTTGCCTCTCCATTCCTTCTTCCTCTCTAATACTCCCCCGCAAGCTTGGTCGTCGGGACACTAAAGGACCAAAGGCCAAGCTTGGAGATGCGGGAGCTACCTCATTAAAAACCTCCTTAAGGAAAACCTCATGGGATAAAACCCTAAGGAGGGAAAAAGAGTATAGCTTCCACATGCCCTTGATGTAAGCTTTGACCATTGTTCCTTTGTGCATATGATTTGGCCGGTTCTTTAGATTGCCTTCTCCATCTTGGATCAAGCTTCTCCATTGGACCTTCCATGACCTTGACTCAAGTCTTAGCCTTCCTTCATGCCATTCCTTGAATCCTTTCCTTGTCACCCAATCTGCCCACGGTCTTACTCCTCCTTTAGGTCTCCTAATGAACCTTCACATCAAAGATTCAAGGAAGACTTGTTAAAGTAAAATGCCATGAGTTTTAAGTATATGATTAAGCAATGGATAAGTAACTCAAGGAATTTAAGTGACTGAATGAAGACTTAAAAAAAAACAGTGAGAGTTTAGGAGTTTAGCCTTTTCAATCTTTGGTTGTGCTTTGAGAAGAGTCTGATTTTAGGAGTTCCTCTTCGGTTTACTCCATTTCTTTGAGGTTTTACACCTCCCCGGACTGTTAAGCTTCCTCCAAGCTTGTTGGCTTTAGACCTGGACATGAGCCACGCCTTTAAACCTTCCCTTAAGCCATCTTGAAGTTGGAAGCACCATTTGTGAGTTGATTCATCAGTTGCATAACCGGTTCTAACTCCTCTTCTTTGGCTGCTTCTTAATAACTTTTCTGTGACCTTTGGAGCTATGTGAAGCCTTAACAGCCTTGATGGGTTGTTTAACTTGTAGCCTCCCTTAAGTTTGGACACCTTAACCACCTTTTGTTAGCTTCTGATTAAGCACACCAAGCCTTGAATCCAAGCTTCCATCACTGCCTCTTCTTGAGACAACTTCTAGACTTGATTATCCAAGAAATCAGTGATGCTTTTCTTGACTAACTTGTTGTGGCAGCTACTGGACGCCTCTTCTTCTTAGGTAAGCTCAAGACCAGTGGGTACAGCCACTTAGAAACTGAACTCCAGCCCTTTTGTAAACTGTCCTCACTAGTTAGTTCTTCATTCCACCTAAAAACACCAAGAAACACACAACAATCCTCAAAATAACACAGCTTTGATCAGGAGCTATGCACTCTGATTTTTAAGTCATTGTGAGCTAAGGAGCTTCAAGGACAGAACTCAGAGAGAATATGTGAAGTATAGGTAACCAGAGAATGAAAGAAAAATGCAGAGAATAAGATAATGAATGCATGAGAATGAGAGTATAAATGAATGAGAGTATGAATGAGAGAATGAAGGGGAAGTTCAGGGACTGAGTTTTGCTCAGTTTGAGCTTTTGGTTTTGAGAACATTGACTGAGTTTTGCTCAGTTTACTCTCTGAATTTGCGGAAGCTTTGAATGAGAAAGGGACAGAGTCTTGCTCTGTTTTTCTCTGGTTTTTGAGCTTGATTCAATCCTAGAATCTTATGCTCTGATACCAAGTTGGGATTTCAGAGACTTAGCTCTTATTCCATGATGGAAATGAAGAGACTAAGCTCATGAACAAGAAACAATAAATGGACAGACACAATTTAAGGGAGACTAAATCGAATCTGTTTAAAGAGAGACCAACTAGTTTGAGACTGATTCAACTCTATTAGAGCTTTGTAGCCTAGAGAAGATCAAAACCAGTAAGCTAGTGGTTTATAGGAGCACTTAGCTATATGAAAACTAGACCAGGAGCTTAACTACTCATCAAGAGTGTTTACTCATGAATCGGGACAGAATCAGTAATTAGCAAGTGTTATCCTTAAGAAGAAGAGCATAAGAGAACCGCACCAAGCTTGTCTTGGTGAGAACCGGTTCTACTTAGCTTTGACAAGAGCACCTATCTATTTGAGACTTATCCAGGAGCTTAACATCACTTATAGAGTGTGTTTACTCATGAGGATTAAGAGAATCAGTAAGTAGAAGGTGTTGTTCTTGTAATATCCATGAAGAGCAGATTTGAGTTAGCTCTTGATTTAGCTATTGAAAAGCTAATCAAGAGCATAACAAGGGAGCATTGAAGCAACCCTAGATCATGTCTCTTCCTGGTTCTTATTGTGTTTGAGAGAGAGACACAATAAGGGAGAAGGATAGCATGAAAGAAAGACTAGAGAATAAGAGAATGAATCTAATTGTTGTTCAATTGATTAAGTATTACAAGTGTTGTTACATCTCTTTGATAGATTTTAGAGATTGAACATTGAGAAGAGTTTAGGGTTCTTGTTTCAGCCGCAGCTTTAGAGAGAGAATGAGAGACAATAAACCCCTTAGCTTCATTCATTTGCGGTTACAACACTTTTATATGGGATACAAGACCTCAATGTTTAACCTAAAGAAGCTAAAGACAAAATGGATAAAGGGACAAAGTCTGAAATGGACAGGCTGTGACAGGAGAGAGAGAGAGAGAGAGAGTGGGGACCATTTGTGGTCCACACCTTTGGCGCCAGCTCCCTTAGTTCCAACGGTCACATTTCAAGAGCACACCAAGTCTTTAAGCTTTGTTCAGATTGGCGCCTCTTCTTCTTAAACAATGTCCCATTGTTTGCACATTATCAAATGTGCAAGAGTTGTGCATTTTGTGATTATGCACAACCTTAACACATTTGTCTTCATCATGATCAATACTCCCCCTCAAGTTCAGACTTTGGAATCACCCTAAAGACTGAACTTGGAATGATCATGGCAACACCTCATTAAAAACCTTGATGTGGAAAACCACTTGGGACAAAACCACACCAAGGGAAAAAGAGTATGCTGCTCATGAATCAGGAGAGTTCTAATCATGGATAGCCACCAGTCCTAGTTTGCCAAAGACATGAGTGCAAACCTTAAGACTAGCAGCCTTGGTGAAGATGTCTGCAAGCTGATCTTCACTCTTTGTGTAACAAGGCAGAATGGTTCCATCTTCAATCTTCTCCCTCACCTTGTGACAATCAATCTCAATGTGTTTTGTCCTCTCATGAAACACTGAGTTGGTTGCAATGTGAATAGCAGCCTGGTTGTCACAATGGAAGGTGATTGGACTTGATTGCTCTATGCCAAAGTCCTTAAGCAGAGCCTTCAGCCATGTTAGCTCGGTTGCAAGCTTCCTCATTGCCCTATACTCAGCTTCAGCACTAGAACAAGATACCACCTTCTTCTTCTTTGTCTTCCAAGTCACCAAGTTGCCTCCAATGAAGGTGCAATAGCCGGTTGTTGATCTCCTATCACTCTTATCACCAGCCCAATCTGCATCACAATAGCCAACAATCTCTGTGCTATCATTCTTACCCATCCAAATGCCTTGTCCAGTTGATCCTCTGAGATATCTGAGTATCCTCTCAATCAAACTCCAATGATACACTGTGGGTGATTGCATATGTTGGCTAACTTGATTCACAGCAAAGCACAAGTCTGGTCTTGTGAGAGTGAGGTAGATAAGCTTCCCAACCAGCCTCCTGTACAATGAGACATCCTTGAACTTGACTTCATCTGATTTCTCCCCCTTTCTATTGACTTGGTAGCCATCTTCAAGAGGAGTCTTTGCAATCTTGCAATCAAGCATACTTGTTTCTGTCAACAAGTCCTTAACATACTTCCTTTGGGACAGAAACAATCCATCATTGAATCTGCAAACTTCAATGCCCAAGAAGTACTTCAACTCTCCAAGGTCTTTAATATCAAAGGAACTCTTGAGAAAAGCCTTTGTGGATTGAATCCCATCATTATCACTTCCTGTGATAATCAAATCATCCACATAAATCAGAACCACCACCACTCCTTGAGCACTTTGAAGCGTGAACAATGTGTGATCAGATTGAGACTTCTTGAAACCATGGTCCATGAGAGTGTGACTAAGCTTATGGTACCATGCCCTTGGTGATTGCTTCAGACCATAAATTGCCCTTCTCAGCCTCAATACTTCACCATCTTTACACAAGTGCTTCAAACCTGGTGGTGGAGTCATATACACTTCCTCTTCAAGTTCACCTTGTAGAAAAGCATTCTTCACATCCATTTGCCATAGATTCCATGAGAGGTTTGTGGCTAAGCTCAATGTGACTCTCACTGTGTGGAGTTTAGCCACTGGTGCAAAGGTGTCTGTATAGTCTTCTCCATAGGTTTGAGTGAATCCCCTTGCCACTAGCCTTGCCTTGTACCTCTCTATGTCTCCATTGCTTTTATACTTGATTGTGAAGACCCATTTAGAGCTGACTGTTTTCTTCCTTTTTGGCAGCTTCTCCACAATCCAAGTGTGGTTCCTCTCCATAGCCTCTTTCTCATCCTTTACTGCATCCATCCAAACCTGGATCCCCTCAGCCTCTTCATAAGTCTTAGGAACCTGGTTTAGCTCAATCTTTCCAAGAAAGGCCTTGTGACTAGATGGTAGCAAGTCAATAGAACAAGTAGACTGACTAGGATGTGCTACTGCTTGGTTGTTGTAGAAGACCCTTGTCTTCATCCATTCAGATGGATCTTTCTTTTCCCTTGTGCTTTTTCTGAGTTGCTGAACCTGTTGATCAACCACATCCTCATTACCCACTGCCTCTTCATAAACCATCTCATCCTCATTCATTTCCAAGTCCACTTGGTTCTGATCTTGAGGTAGAGTGTCTTCTTGAGCTTCAGCCGGTTCATGTGTGTGTGTTGCTGGTTCAGTATCCTCTTGTTGAGCTTCTTGGGTAGTGGTGTCATGCTTCTCTGGCCGTGGGGTATCATTACCCAAGTGGTCCAGCAAGTACTTCAAACTTGTAGCCAAATCTGAGGGTGATCTTGAGAGATCCTTCAAACCTTCCCAATCCCTCTTCTCATAGTATCTCTGCCCCTCAATGAACTTAACATCCCTTGAAACTATTGATATGGAGATCACATAGTGAACTATACTGGACGTGAACTATATTGAATATAGTGAACTATACTGGACGTGAGCTATATTGAATATAGTGAACTATATTCATAAGAAGACAAAAACAGTCACACTTTTATGACCGTTGAAACTCACTCGTTTTAATTCTTTGTAAAACCCTAGAGTAGCTAGTATATATATACTTGTTGTAACCTGTTTAACTAATACAGAGAATTATTCTTCTCTTACAGCTGCTTCTTTTACTCTCTAAGTACACAAGAACCCTAATTTGGTTCTTGGTGTGTTCTTCACAATTCTAATCAATTCTACTTTATTCTCTCAATCTAAATCTCATATTCTAACATGGTATCAGAGCTATAAGCTCCTGTACCTTCACTACTTCCGCAATTTCTGATTCTAAAATCTCATTTCACTATTTTTGAAAGTTGTTCTTGAGAGTTCTTGATAAATTCTCCCTGTTCTTAAGAGTTTCAGTTCTTAAGCATTCTTCTCTGGTTCTTTACCTTTGCGTGTGGTCTATTTAGTTTGAGAAACCTTCTGCTACAAATATCTCATCTTGAATACTCCCTCCTTGCTTCATATCAGTCTTAGCAATGGAGAACTCAAGAGTTGTTATTCCTGTGATTTTGAAAGGCTCAAACTACATTGTTTGGGCTAGGATGGTGAAGTCTGCTCTTGGAGGCAGAGGTCTGTGGAAGTATATTCTGAGTGACACTGCTCCACAGAAGGTGTTTAAGGCCAGGTCTGAAGCTGAAGCCAAGAAAGGAGCTGAGGCAGAGACTAAAGGCAGTGATGAGTCTCTCGAAGAGGCAGCTGAAGCAGAAGAAGAGGCGTGGATGCAAGGGGACCAGAATGTGCTTTCTATACTCCAAAGCTCACTGGACCAGCACCTATTGGAAGCCTACTCTTATTGTGTGACTTCTAAGCAGCTGTGGGATACTCTTGAGAAGGTTTATGGAAATAAATCAAACTTAACAAGAGTCTTTGAAGTGAAGCTGGCCATTAACAATCTCCAGCAAGAAGATGTGGAGTTTAAAGCTCATTTTGGGAAGTTTAGCTCACTGTGGTCAGAGTTGGAGATGCTAAGGCCACCAAGCAGTGATCCTTTGGTGTTGCAAGAAAGAAGAGAGCAAGATAAAGTCTTTGCTCTTCTGCTCACCTTGAACTCATCCTATAACTCCTTGATCAAGCATATCCTAAGAGCAGAGACTCTACCTGACATTGATGATGTGTGTGGGCAAATTCAGAAGGAACAAGGCTCATTTGGGTTGTTCAAAGGAAAAGGAGAGCTGGTAACCGCAAACAAAGGGCTGTACAAGGCTGATGAGAGGAAGAACTATGGAGGCGACCAGAGAAGAGTCTTGATGTGTGATTTTTGCAAGAAGAGTGGGCATTTGAAGGACAGATGCTGGCGCCTCCACCCTAACCTCAGACCCTCATCTCACAACAACAGGTTCAAAGATCAAAGGGCAAACTATTCATATGGTGCAGCTGGACCAGGTTCTTCTTCAATGCAGCAATGTGATGAAGAAAGAGCAATGGTGGTTCATCAAACACCAGCTGTGACTGCTCAGAATGATGTGGTAAGGAGGTCAGACCTTGAGGCTCTCATCAAAGCTCTCAAGGAGAACTCTGGTATGGTCCTTGGTACTTCTCTCTTTGCATCAAACAAACTGAAACCTTTGATTATTGACTCAGGAGCCTCTCATCATATGATAAGTGATTCTAGGTTGATAAACAATGTTGAACCTGCCTTAGGAAGTGTAGTGATTGCAAATGGTGATAAAATTCCAATACAAGGCATAGGAAATTTGAAAATGTTTAACAAAGAATCTAAAGCCTTCTTTATGCCTAGTTTTACATCAAACTTAGTTTCTGTAAAAAGAATAGCCACTGATTTGAATTGCAATGTTATTTTCAGTCCTAATGATGTTGTGTTTCAGGATATTAAAACAAGTAAGTTGATTGGGAAAGGTGTGACAAAGGATGAGCTCTACACGGTTGAAGACACCAATCCCTCTTCTGAACTATCTGCTGCTTTATCTACTGCTTTATCTACTTGTGTTGGTGTGGATGATTCTATTTGGCATGCTAGATTAGGACATCCACACTCTAGGGCTTTAGGACTCTTATTACCTTCTGTTTCTTTTAAAAATGATGATTGTGAGGCTTGTATCCTTGGTAAACATTGCAAATCTGTTTTTCCAGCTTCTAAAACTACTTATGAAAGTTGCTTTGATCTTGTTCACTCTGATGTATGGACTGCTCCTTGTGTGTCTAGAGAAAACCATAAGTACTTTGTCACATTCATTGATGAAAAATCTAAATATACTTGGATAACACTGATGCAAACTAAGGATAGGGTGCTAGAAGCCTTTATGAATTTCCAAAGTCATGTTACTAACCATTTCAATGCTAAGATCAAAATTTTTAGATCAGACAATGGTGGTGAGTACACAAGCAATGCCTTCAAACAACATTTGTCAAAGTATGGAATTCTTCATCAAACTAGCTGTCCTTATACCCCACAACAAAATGGAGTGGCTGAGAGGAAGAACAGACATTTAATGGAGGTTGCAAGGTCCATGATGTTCTACAAGAATGTTCCTAAGAAGTTTTGGGGAGATGCAGTCATGACAGCTTGTTATTTGATCAACAGAACTCCCACAAGAGTTCTTAAGGATCAATCTCCATTTCAGGTACTAAACAAGACCAATCCATTAGTTAACCACTTACGTGTGTTTGGGTGTATCTGCTTTGTGTTAATACCAGGAGAACAGAGGGATAAGTTGGATACTAAGAGCACCAAAGCTATGTTTATTGGTTACTCCACAACTCAAAGAGGATACAAGTGTTATGTACCTGAAACAAGGAAGGTTCTAATCTCCAGAGATGTGAAATTCATGGAGACAAAGAGCTTCTATGATGAGAAAAATTGGGACAGCTTGAAGGATCTTCCTACGTCTCAATCAGATAGAGCTGCTAACTTAAGAAGAATCATGGAGAGTCTTGGCATTAGTGTACCACAAGAACCGGTTACAACACACACACAACCTACTCCAGCCTTGGATGCACCTGTGGAAGACTCACAACAGCCCCATCTTGATCATGAGGGGGACAAATCAGAATCAGAATCAGGGCAAGCAGAACCGCAACAAACTGATTCTGCTACACATAATCAAGCTGGTGTTGAAGAGCATGAAGAACATGAGTTAGAATCAGGGCAAGCAGAACCGCAACAAACTGATTCTGCTACACATAATCAAGCTGGTGTTGAAGAGCATGAAGAACATGAGTTAGAACCTGAGGGAGTGGGTAATCAGAATGAAGAGGAGATTGTGCAGCCAATGAACCAACAAATTCAAGCACTAAGGAGGAGTACAAGGGAGAAAAAGGATCCATCAGAATGGATGAAAACTAGAGTGTTCTTCAACAGCAATGCAGTAGCTCATCCCATTCAAGCCGTTTGCAGTTTAGCTCATGTACCTTTGGAGCATCAAGTGTTCATTGGAAAGTTGGATCAAGAAGAAGTACCAACAACCTATGAAGAAGCAAAGGGAGATAAGAGATGGATGCAGGCTGTGGATGAGGAGATCAAAGCAATGGAGAACAATGAGACTTGGTATGAATCTGAACTTCCTAGAGGAAAGAAGGCAGTAACTTCTAAATGGGTTTTTACTATCAAGTATAGAAGTGATGGAGAAGTGGAGAGATACAAAGCAAGGCTGGTTGCAAGAGGCTTTACTCAAACCTATGGAAAGGATTACTTGGACACCTTTGCACCAGTGGCTAAGCTTCACACAGTTAGGATTATCTTGTCTTTAGCAACAAACCTTGATTGGGAACTTTGGCAAATGGATGTCAAGAATGCATTCCTTCAAGGAGAGCTTGAAGATGAGGTATACATGAGACCACCTTCTGGTCTTGAGAGCATTGTGAAACCAGGGAAGGTTCTAAGGCTAAAGAAAGCTATCTATGGACTCAAGCAATCACCTAGAGCGTGGTACCATAAGCTGAGCTCAACCCTTATGCAAAGAGGATTTAAGAGGTCTGAAGGAGATCATACTTTGTTCACTCTACAAGATCAGGAAGGTATCATTGTCATCCTTGTTTATGTGGATGACATTATCATTTCAGGGAGTAATAAATCAGGTATCCAAGAAACTAAAGCTTATCTTAAATCTGTATTTGACATTAAGGATCTTGGTACTCTAAAGTACTTCCTTGGGATAGAAGTCTGTCGGTCTGATGAAGGACTCTTCTTATCTCAAAGGAAGTACACACTTGATTTGTTGAATGAAGCAGGAAAGATTGGATCAAAACCAGCCAAGACACCATTGGAGGAAGGCTACAAAGTCATAAAAGAGGGGGAGCTTGAAGACAGACCATTTGAGGACATCACTTACTATAGAAGGATGGTTGGTAAGCTAATCTACTTAACCATAACCAGACCTGATTTGTGCTTTGCTGTGAACCAGATAAGTCAACATATGCAAGCACCAAAGATGCATCATTGGGACATGGTGGAAAGGATACTCAGATATCTAAGTGGCACTCCGGGTCAAGGCATTTGGATGGGCTGCAATCAAAGCACAGAAATAGTTGGATATTGTGATGCTGATTGGGCAGGAGATAGAGTGGACAGGAGGTCTACCACTGGATACTGCACCTTCATTGGAGGAAACCTTGTTACTTGGAAGAGCAAGAAGCAGAAGATAGTGTCATGTTCTAGTGCTGAAGCCGAGTATAGAGCCATGAGGAAACTAGCAACAGAGTTGGCGTGGATCAAGGGTCTTCTTGTGGATTTGGGGATTGAAACTTCAAAACCAATCACCATGCACTGTGACAATCAAGCAGCTATTCACATTGCATCCAACTCAGTCTTCCATGAAAGAACCAAGCATATAGAAGTGGATTGTCACAAGGTGAGGCAGATGATTGAGCAAGGAGTAGTGTTACCTTGTTTCACAAGAAGTGAAGAGCAGCTAGCTGATGTCTTCACCAAGGCAGCTAGCTTGAAGGTGTGTGAGGCCATTCACACCAAGCTTGGACTCATTGAGCTTTCTGAATCCCCTAAGGCTGTGGAGACTACACTCTTTTTCCCTTCATGAAGTTTTATCCCAAGTGGTTTTCTTCATAAAGGTTTTTAATGAGGTAGATCTCCATTGTCACTCCAAGCTTGATTCAATCCTTGAATTCAAGCTTGAGGGGGAGTATTGATATGGAGATCACATAGTGAACTATACTGGACGTGAACTATATTGAATATAGTGAACTATACTGGACGTGAGCTATATTGAATATAGTGAACTATATTCATAAGAAGACAAAAACAGTCACACTTTTATGACCGTTGAAACTCACTCGTTTTAATTCTTTGTAAAACCCTAGAGTAGCTAGTATATATATACTTGTTGTAACCTGTTTAACTAATATAGAGAATTATTCTTCTCTTACAGCTGCTTCTTTTACTCTCTAAGTACACAAGAACCCTAATTTGGTTCTTGGTGTGTTCTTCACAATTCTAATCAATTCTACTTTATTCTCTCAATCTAAATCTCATATTCTAACAGAAACATAGGTTCTGTTGTTGCTTGGATCAAAACACTTGTAGCCCTTCTGAGTTGTGGAGTATCCAAGGAACATACACCTTGTGCTCTTAGCATCTAGCTTATTCCATTGATCTCCTGAGATATACACAAAACAAACACAACCAAACACACGTAAGTGTTCAATAAATGGTTTGGCTTTGTTCAATACCTCATATGGTGAAATGTCTTGAAGGACCCTAGTTGGGATCCTATTGATGAGATAACAAGCTGCCAAGACTTCATCTCCCCAAAACCTCTTAGGAACATTGGTGTGGAACATCATAGACCTAGCAACTTCCATGAGATGTCTGTTCTTCCTTTCAGCCACACCATTTTGTTGAGGAGTATGGGGACAACTTGTTTGATGAAGGATCCCACATTTGTTCAAGTGAGCTTTGAATCTTTGGCTTGTATACTCTCCTCCATTATCTGACCTAAACACTTTGATCTTGGCATTAAACTGATTAGTAACATAGTTTTGGAAATTCAAAAATGCATCAAACACCCTATCTTTAGATGGCAGCAATGTTACCCAAGTATATTTTGATTTTTCATCTATGAAAGTCACAAAATACTTGTTTCTATCTCTAGACAGACAAGGTGAAGTCCAAACATCAGAGTGCACAAGATCAAAGCAATGTTCATAGATAGTAGTTGATTTAGGAAAGATAGTTCTACAATGTTTGCCAGGAATACAAGCTTCACAAGTTGAATGATCAAAGCTAACATTAGGCAACATTAAGTTCAAAGCACGAGCATGAGAATGTCCTAGTCTAGCATGCCATAGGACATTTTGATTGAAAGAAAAACAGGATTTAAAAGCTAATTAATCTGAGTTGCTTGGAGAAGTGTCTTCAAGGAGGTAAAGCTCATCTTGTGTACCACCTCTTCCAATAACCTTTCCATTCTTAATATCCTGAAAACAAACATCATTAGAAGATCACCAAAGATAACATCAGCTATAGTTACTCTTCCTAGGGCAGGTTTAATATCTTTTAACAACTTAGCATCACTAATCATGTGGTGAGAGGCTCCTGAATCTACTACCAACTTATGATCAGTTTTACTAAGCAATTTATGTGAAAATAAAGAGATACCAGAGAGCTTAGAGGCATAGGCCTTGATGAGGTCCTCAAGGTCACTCTTCTTCACATACTCAGTGGCTGTGTAGAGTGCAAGCTCCCCTCCTTGAGCTGAAGTAGAAGCAGGTTCATTCACAGCCTCTTGAGAGATGTTGGCATTTGCCCTTGAGTCCTTGAACTTGGCTGGTTTGAGGTGGGGATGAAGGACCCAACACTTATCCTTGGAGTGGCCTTTCCTCTTGCAATGCTCACAAAATGGCGCCTTCTTCTCCTCAGGTTTGAAGCCAGCTTTGTTAGCAGTCACCAACTCCCCTTTTCCTCCAAACAAACCAATGTTTCCTTCTTCCTTTTGGAGCCTTGAGCACACCTCTTCAAAATCAGGAAGTGTAGTCTCCCTTAGGATTTTCATGATGGCATCATTGTAAACCGGATTCAAGTTGAGTAGAAGGCCAAAGATCTTGTCTTGCTCCTTTCTCTCAATGAGAACCTTGGGGTTCATAGTACTTGGCCTTAGCATCTCAAGTTCAGACCATGCTGAAGAGAACTTCCCAAGATACTTGGTAAAGTCATGGTCTTCTTGTTTCAGCTCACTTATGGCCTTCTTAACCTCATATACTCTGCTCAGATTTGAAACATCTCCATAAATCTTCTTGAGAGTATCCCACAGTGACTTGGCTGTCTCACAATGAGAGTAAGCTTCAAGGATAGATGGGTCAAGAGAGTTTTGAAGAAAGCCAAGCACCAGCTGATCTTCTTGGAACCATTTAGCCTCTGCCTTCTTAGTTTCCTCATCCTTCTTCTTGGTTTCATCTTCTTCAGTTGGTGTTTTGTCCTCCAAGATGTGATCCCACAAACCTCTTCCACAAATGGTAGTCTTGATGGTCCTCTGCCATGTCCTATAGTTGATACCTTTGAGCACAACAGGGACAACAGTAGGCCTCAAGCTTGAGCTGAGATGAGTAGAGTCTTCCATGGTGAGAGATGAAGAGAATAGATGGCGGTTGAATAACTGAGAGTGAAGATGAAACTTAGGGTTTTAGGACCGAGAGTAAAACTGGGCAGAGAGAACCAAGGGTAGGGCTTGAACTTCTCTGAGCTTATGAGGAGAAATGAAAGTATGATTAAGCTTAAGGGACCAAGAGATTGTTGAGAAAGATGGACAGAAAGTATGATGAAGAGTTAGGTGTTTTCGGACAGAGAGAGTTTAGGAACCGAGTGAGTAAGAGATTGAGAGCTAGAGAATTGTAGAACAAGAATAGAAACTTAAGAGAATTGAGATCAATGCTCTGATACCATGATAGATTTTAGAGATTGAACATTGAGAAGAGTTTAGGGTTCTTGTTTCAGCCGCAGCTTTAGAGAGAGAATGAGAGACAATAAACCCCTTAGCTTCATTCATTTGCGGTTACAACACTTTTATATGGGATACAAGACCTCAATGTTTAACCTAAAGAAGCTAAAGACAAAATGGATAAAGGGACAAAGTCTAAAATGGACAGGCTGTGACAGGAGAGAGAGAGAGAGAGAGAGTGGGGACCATTTGTGGTCCACACCTTTGGCGCCAGCTCCCTTAGTTCCAACGGTCACATTTCAAGAGCACACCAAGTCTTTAAGCTTTGTTCAGATTGGCGCCTCTTCTTCTTAAACAATGTCCCATTGTTTGCACATTATCAAATGTGCAAGAGTTGTGCATTTTGTGATTATGCACAACCTTAACACATTTGTCTTCATCATGATCAATACTCTTTATATAGAGAATCCTAACAAGAAGAAGCCCTAGTTCTTAATACAATTCGAAATATCAAATGGAGGGAAGGTGGATTCATTTGAATTTGAATTCACATGAAGACAAAAGGCAGATATGTCCAAGAGGTGAAAGTGACAGCTCCTTGTGGTCCATGCTTGAAAGTGACAGCTTGTCCTTGTGGTCCAGACCTTCTTCAACAGCTCTTTCCTCTCTATTTCGAACTCTTACAGACATGGCTCTTCTTTTGCACTTTGATAATCTCATCCTTGATAATTCAGACATCCGGACACCCCGGTTTTGCACATTATCAAGATACCCTTGTTTTGCACATTCTGAAGCTTGATCCGGATGTCCCTGATTTTGCACATCTCTTTTGTGCCTTGATAATGCACTTTGAGATGTCCCTGATTTTGCACATTGACAGATGAGTCTTCTGTGCACTTGTTTTGCACCTTGAGATGAAGTCCCTGATTTTGCACATTGATTGTGCACTTCTTTGGGCTTCATCTCAAAGGCTGCTCTTCTTTCTTGACACACCAAAGCAGGTTGAGGAGGAGAGTCTTCGGCCTTCCTTAGTTATGTCCAGCCTTGCCTCTCCATTCCTTCTTCCTCTCTAATAATATGCTTCTCGGCAGACCATGGCAATTTGATAGAGAAGTCATACACAACGGACGCACCAATACTCATTCCTTCACGCATGACAAGCGCAAATTCCAGCTTGCTCCATTATCTCCTCAAGAGGTACATGAGATGCAATCCAAATTTGTTGCCGAGGCCAAGGTAAGTAAAACTAACCTTTACATCACTCCTAGAACCGTCTATAAGGCTTTAGAGCGAAAAGAAACGGTGCTACTAATGGTGTTTAGAGATGTGTTGATTACAGGTTCACAGGATAATGTGCTTGTACCAGAGATTGTATCACTGCTTGACAAATACAAAGATGTGTTCCCTGAAGAGATACCGGCTGGGTTACCACCTATTAGAGGAATAGAGCATCAGATTGATCTAGTTCCCGGTGTACCATTGCCCAACCGTCCAGCTTACCGTATGAACCCAACAGAAACTAAGGAGTTGGAGAAGCAGATTCAAGACTTAATGGAGAAAGGTTACATTAGAGAAAGCTTGAGTCCGTGTGCTGTACCAGTTCTCTTAGTGCCAAAGAAAGATGGAACCTGGAGGATGTGTGTAGACTGCAGAGCAATCAACAACATCACCATAAAATATCGACATCCAATTCCAAGGTTAGATGATATGCTTGATGAACTATCTGGATCTAATGTGTTTTCAAAGATTGATCTTAGGAGTGGATACCATCAAGTAAGAATGAAAGAAGGTGACGAATGGAAGACTGCTTTCAAGACTAAGCAGGGGCTGTACGAGTGGTTAGTCATGCCATTTGGTCTAACCAATGCACCCAGCACCTTCATGAGGTTAATGAACCAGGTTCTAAGAGCTTACATCAGTAAATTTGTAGTAGTCTACTTTGATGATATATTGGTTTATAGCAAATCGTTTGAGGATCACCAGAAGCATCTTGAGCTAGTCCTTGACACACTTCGAAAAGAAAGCCTATATGGTAATCTTAAGAAGTGCTCCTTTTGTACTAATGAAGTGGTTTTCCTAGGTTTTGTTGTCAGTTCCAAAGGTTTACAGGTTGATCAAGAGAAGATCAAAGCAATCCAAGAATGGACGTGACCAAACAACATAGGACAAGTCAGGAGCTTCCACGGATTGGCAAGCTTCTACCGGCGTTTTGTCAAAGATTTCAGTACTATAGCCGCCCCTCTCACTGCTGTGATCAAGAAGGACGTAGCATTTCAGTGGGGATCAGCTCAAGAGGACGCGTTCAACAGACTCAAGGATCGCTTGACGCATGCACCAGTTTTGGTATTACCTGATTTTAACAAAACTTTTGAGGTTGAATGTGATGCTTCAGGCTTAGGTATTGGAGCCGTGCTAACTCAAGGAGGGCGTCCAGTAGCCTACTTCAGTGAGAAACTAAGTGGAGCCAGCTTGAACTACCCAACATACGACAAGGAACTCTATGCGCTAGTGAGGTCGTTGGAGACATGGCAGCACTATCTTCTGTCCAAGGAGTTTGTCATACATACCGATCATGAGACTTTGAAGCACCTTAGAGGACAAACAACACTGAAGAGAAGACATGCTAAGTGGATGGAGTTTGTAGAAGCATTCCCATACGTGATAAAGTATAAGAAGGGCAAAGAGAATGTTGTGGCTGATGCACTCTCAAGGCGACACATGCTGATCACAACTTTGGAGGCTAAGGTCTTAGGGTTTGAACACCTTAAGGATGCATATAAGGATGATCCAGACTTCGGTTCAGTCTATCAAGATTGTACCACTGCCCCAACAGGTTCCTTCTACTTACATAATGGTTATTTGTTTAGAGAAAAGCGTTTGTGTGTTCCACAGGGTTCTATGCGAGACTTGCTGATCAAGGAGGCACATGGTGGTGGACTCATGGGACACTTTGGAGTGGATAAGACTCTGAGCGTTTTAGTAGAACACTTCTTTTGGCCTCACCTCAAGAAGGATGTGGAACGATTCTGTTCCAAGTGTGTCACTTGCCTCAAAGCCAAATCCAGGTCACATCCACATGGTTTATATATGCCACTTCCTATTCCTAGTATGCCTTAGGTTGATATATCAATGGACTTTGTCTTAGGCTTACCCAAAATCCGAGGAAAGGATTCTATTTTTGTTGTAGTGGACAGGTTCTCAAAGATGGCACATTTCATTCCCTGTGCCAAGACTAATGATGCCACTCAAACTGCTGAGTTATTCTTTAAAGAAGTGGTACGCTTACATGGGATCCCGAGAACTATTGTTTCTGACCGAGACACGAAGTTTCTGAGTCACTTCTGGAGAGTTCTTTGGAGGAAGCTAGGAACCAAGCTACTCTTCTCAACAACTTGTCATCCACAAACTGATGGACAAACTGAGGTTGTAAACAGAACTCTATCTACTCTCTTAAGAGCCACGGTTGGTAAGAACTTACGGAACTGGTTAGATTGTATTCCATATGTTGAGTTTGCTTATAATCATGCTAACCATTCTACTACTAAGTTGTCACCTTTTGAGATTGTCTATGGATTTTAGCCAGAAACCCCTTTAGATCTTGTTCCTTTGCCGCCATTAGATGTTACTAATCAGGATGGAGAATCAAAGGCTGAGTTAATCAAGAAACTGCATCAGAAGGTGAAGGCCAACATAGAGGAAAGGACGGCCAAGTATAAGAAGGCTGCTGACAAAGGGAGAAAGGAGCTCATCTTCAATCCAGGAGATTGGGTGTGGGTTCACATGCGTACAGAGAGGTTCCCAAACCAGAGGAAGTCCAAACTAGCGCCAAGAGGAGCTGGACCATTTCGAGTGCTGGAGATAGTCAACAACAATGCCTACAAGCTGGATCTGCCAGGTGAGTTGACCATTTCACCAGTGTTCAATGTTGCTGACTTGCTTCCTTATAATGCAGATGATGGAATTCTGAGGTCAGAATCTTCTCAAGAGGGAGGGAATGATGAGGACATTGACTCAAGCATTGACTCAAGCGTAGAGATACGTCAAGAAGACCTAGAAGAAGTACCTGCTGCTCAAGACGTGACGACCATGAGAGATCCTCCAAGGACAAGATCAGGAACTAGAAGACTCAGAGCACTGTTCAACACGTCCATTCAGAGTCTCCTAGCTCAAGATTATCAAGTGGAGCGTTTAGAAGATCAAATGAAGACAATTGAAGACTCGATGATGATCTTCTCAATTCAGCCCACTTAGGCCCAACCATGGACGACCACACACGCTCAATAAGGTATGATTTCAATTCATATATTGTGTTTGTTCATTTTGCAGGTCCAAGTATTACATTAGTCGTCTGAGTCAGAGTCTGTATTAGTCGTTAAGTGAGTCAAGTTTCCCTGTATTACTTTAAAGTCGGACCATAGGATATTTTAGTATTTTAGTAGCCGTTGTAATTAGGTTTTCTGCCCTAGAAGGCAACAGCTGCACGATCCCCTTTATAAGGATCCTTAGCAGCCGTGTATCATTTACCAAGTATCAATACAATAACGCAGTTCTTCTTCTTTGAGAGAAAACACCTTTTCGATTCTAAGCTTTCTTGTGAGTCATATCAAGCGACCTTAGATTCAGTCTTATCACAAGATCCTTCATCTCTTGTGTGGCGACAATCAATCCACCTTCTATCCATTCAATCATCTCACGTTCATTCTAAGGAGTCTAGAGACCTGAGGTTTGAATCCATCTTACCACAATATCACCCACGATCTAGAATAGAGAGACCTCAGTCCCTGTTCTACGTCAAACACGCTTCCATCTTGCATCAGTATGGTTCAAAAAGTTTTGGTTAAAAAGTTTTATTTAGGATTCTCATAGGACCTTTTATAAGATCAAACTTTCTTTCCCGGTCTTTTAGAACGGTTACTTAGGGGTGATTCAAAGGAACATAAACTTGTATAACATGCTTCTCATTATACCTCTATGAGCATACAAAAACTTACTTATAGTTGTCTTACCTCACCTAAATCCTCCAATCAATGACATGTATGGTTCAAAAAGTTTTGGTTAAAAGTTTTATTTAGGATTCTCATAGGACCTTTTAGAAGATCAAAGTTTCTTTCGAGTCTTTTAGAACAGTTACTTAGGGGTGATTCAAACGAGGATAAAGTTGTATAACATGCTTCTCATTATACCTTTATGAGGATACAAAAACTTACTTATAGCTGTCTTACATCACCTAAATCCTCCAATCCATGACATGTATGTTTCAAAAAGTTTTGTTTAAAAAGTGTTATTTATGATTCTCATAGGACCTTTTAGAAGATCAAAGTTTCTTTCTAGTCTTTTAGAACAGTTACTTAGGGGTGATTCAAAGGAACATAAATATTAGAGAGGATGCATTCAAGGAGGAGGAAAGGCCGAAGTTACAATGACAAGGCCTAGAAGTCATTCCATGGATGCACTTTGGTGTGAGACAAAAGAAGCACAATGCAATGAAGTCCAAACTATAAGTGACAAAGAAGAGCCAAAGGTGTTGGAACAGGCTCAGTTATGTTCCAACAATAAGAGTATAACCGAGACTTGGTGAAGAAGCAAGAAGAGGAGCAAACATTCAACTAAATGTTTGAATATGTTCAAGGAGCCAAATGTGTCTAAGCTGCGGATAAGAGGAGATGGCTATGTTTGGGAGTGTCCTTATCACGCCAAGAGAGTGTGGGACAAAGGAGAGGATGTGGTTCAGCTTATCACAACTCTAAGGAAGTGATAAGCTATCAAAACCTTTGTTTAGAGAGAAGTGAGGTGAGAAGTGAGTTGTGGACCGCTTTAGGTCAAGTCACTATCACTCTCTCTCTCTCCTTTAGACACAAACAAAGCCTGTCCCTATCTCCAGCAGCTCATGAAGGAATCAAACAAAAGAAGTGGTCCCACGGTTCAGCACAAGTCACTATCAAGTCTGAACCAAAAGAAGACCACTCTCTCTCATGTTTGAAATATAACCGTTGGGACTCTATCTCTCTTGTTTAGACCGAGATTATTAGGGTTTATACTCATTTTCAGACTTGTGTTAGAGTTTTGTAAAATGTCTATATAAAGACATCACTTGTAACACATTTTAATAAGAAGAAAGTATTCACACAAAAACTAGGGTTCTTATTCTCTCTCTAGCGCTTTCTTCTTCCTCCTTTCTCTCATTGTGTCTCTCTTCAAAACACAATGAAACCATGAAGAGTCTCGGTCCTAAGGATGCTTTAATGCTCCTTGTTAGGTTCTTGATCAGCTCTTCCATAGCTGATTCAAGGAACAACACAAACCGGCTCTTCATGGATATCACAAGAACAACACCCTCTACTTACTGATTCTCTTAATCCTCATGAGTAAACACACTCTATAAGTGATGTTAGGCTCCTGGATAAGTCTCAAATAGAGTGGTGCTCTTGTTAAAGCTAAGTAGAATCACTAACTTCCAAGCTAAACTTGGTTGCGGTTCACTTATGCTCTTTCTCTCTAAACAAAGGTTTAGAGTAATCTCAAGGTTTCTCAACATGATTCCATAGTCATGATTGTGAAATCCCAACAATAAACTTGTATAACATGCTTCTCATTATACCTTTATGAGCATTGAAAAACATACTTATAGTTGTCTTACCTCACCTAAATCCTCCAATCCATGACATGTATGTTTCAAAAAGTTTTGGTTAAAAAGTTTTATTTAGGATTCTCATAGGACCTTTTACAAGATCAAAGTTTCTTTCCCGGTCTTTTAGAACGGTTACTTGGGGGTGATTCAAAGGAACATAAACTTATATAACATGCTTCTCATTATACCTTTATGAGCATACAAAACCTTACATATAGTTGTCTTACATCACCTAAATCCTCCAATCCATGACATGTATGTTTCAAAAAGTTTTGGTTAAAAAGTTTTATTTAGGATTCTCATAGGACCTTTTATAAGATCAAAGTTTCTTTCCCAGTCTTTTAGAACGGTTACTTAGGGGTGATTCAAAGGAACATAAACTTGTATAACATGCTTCTCATTATACCTTTATGAGCATTGAAAAACATACTTATTGTTGTCTTACCTCACCTAAATCCTCCAATCCATGACATGTATGTTTCAAAAAGTTTTGGTTAAAAAGTTTTATTTAGGATTCTCATAGGACCTTTTAGAAGATCAAAGTTTCTTTCTAGACTTTTAGAACAGTTACTTAGGGATGATTCAAAGGAACATAAACTTGTATAACATGCTTCTCATTATACCTTTATGAGCATACAAAAACTTACTTATAGTTGTCTTACCTCACCTAAATCCTCCAATCCATGACATGTATGTTTCAAAAAGTTTTGGTTAAAAAGTTTTATTTAGGATTCTCATAGGACCTTTTAGAAGATCAAAGTTTCTTTCCCAGTCTTTTAGAACGGTTACTTAGGGGTGATTCAAAGGAACATAAACTTGTATAACATGCATCTCATTATACCTTTATGAGCATACAAAAACTTACTTATAGTTGTCTTACCTCACCTAAATCCTCCAATCAATGACATGTATGGTTCAAAAAGTTTTGGTTAAAAAGTTTTATTTATGATTCTCATAGGACCTTTTAGAAGATCAAAGTTTCTTTCTAGACTTTTAGAACAGTTACTTAGGGGTGATTCAAAGGAACATAAACTTGTATAACATGCTTCTCATTATACCTTTATGAGCATACAAAAACTTACTTATAGTTGTCTTACCTCACCTAAATCCTCCAATCCATGACATGTATGTGATGCAAGATGGAAGCGTGTTTGACGTAGAACAGGGACTGAGGTCTCTCTATTCTAGATCGTGGGTGATGTTGTGGTAAGATGGATTCAATCCTCGGGTCTCTAGACTCCTTAGAATGAACGTGAGATTATTGAATGGATAGAAGATGGATTGATTGTCGCCACACAAGAGATGAAAGATCTTGTGATAAGACTGAATCTAAGGTCGCTTGATATGACTCACAAGAAAGCTTAGAATCAAAAAGGTGTTTTCTCTCAAAGAAGAAGAACTGCGTTATTGTATTGATATTCGTAAATGATACACGGCTGCTAAGGATCCTTATAAAGGGGATCGTGCAGCTGTTGCCTTCTAGGGCAGAAAACCTAATTACAACGGCTACTAAAATACTAAAATATCCTATGGTCCGACTTTAAAGTAATACAAGGAAACTTGACTCACTTAACGACTAATACAGACTCTGACTCAGACAACTAATGTAATACTTGGACCTGCAAAAATGAACAAACACAATATATGAATTGAAATCATACCTTATTGAGCGTGTGTGGTCGTCCATGGTTGGGCCTAAGTGGGCTGAATTGAGAAGATCATCATCGAGTCTTCAATTGTCTTCATTTGATCTTCTAAACGCTCCACTTGATAATCTTGAGCTAGGAGACTCTGAATGGACGTGTTGAACAGTGCTCTGAGTCTTCTAGTTCCTGATCTTGTCCTTGGAGGATCTCTCATGGTCGTCACGTCTTGAGCAGCAGGTACTTCTTCTAGGTCTTCTTGACGTATCTCTACGCTTGAGTCAATGCTTGAGTCAATGTCCTCATCATTCCCTCCCTCTTGAGAAGATTCTGACCTCAGAATTCCATCATCTGCATTATAAGGAAGCAAATCAGCAACATTGAACACTGGTGAAATGGTCAACTCACCTGGCAGATCCAGCTTGTAGGCATTGTTGTTGATCTCTCCAGTACTCGAAATGGTCCAGCTCCTCTTGGCGCTAGTTTGGACTTCCTCTGATTTGGGAACCTCTCTGTACGCACGTGAACCCACACCCAATCTCCTGGATTGAAGATGAGCTCCTTTCTCCCTTTGTCAGCAGCCTTCTTATACTTGGCCGTCCTTTCCTCTATGTTGGCCTTCACCTTCTGATGCAGCTTCTTGATTAACTCAGCCTTTGATTCTCCATCCTGATTAGTAACATCTAATGGCGGCAAAGGAACAAGATCTAAAGGGGTTTCTGGCTGAATTCCATAGACAATCTCAAAAGGTGACAACTTAGTAGTAGAATGGTTAGCATGATTATAAGCAAACTCAACATATGGAATACAATCTAACCAGTTCCGTAAGTTCTTACCAACCGTGGCTCTTAAGAGAGTAAATAGAGTTCTGTTTACAACCTCAGTTTGTCCATCAGTTTGTGGATGACAAGTTGTTGAGAAGAGTAGCTTGGTTCCTAGCTTCCTCCAAAGAACTCTCCAGAAGTGACTCAGAAACTTCGTGTCTCGGTCAGAAACAATAGTTCTCGGGATCCCATGTAAGCGTACTACTTCTTTAAATAATAACTCAGCAGTTTGAGTGGCATCATTAGTCTTGGCACAGGGAATGAAATGTGCCATCTTTGAGAACCTGTCCACTACAACAAAAATAGAATCCTTTCCTCGGATTTTGGGTAAGCCTAAGACAAAGTCCATTGATATATCAACCCAAGGCATACTAGGAATAGGAAGTGGCATGTATAAACCATGTGGATGTGACCTGGATTTGGCTTTGAGGCAAGTGACACACTTGGAACAGAATCGTTCCACATCCTTCTTGAGGTGAGGCCAAAAGAAGTGTTCTACCAATACGCTCAGAGTCTTATCCACTCCGAAATGTCCCATGAGTCCACCACCATGTGCTTCCTTGATCAACAAGTCTCGCATAGAACCATGGGGAACACACAAACGTTTTTCCCTAAACAAATAATCATTATGTAAGTAGAAGGAACCTGTTGGGGCAGTGGTACAATCTTGATAGACTGAACCGAAGTCTGGGTCATCCTTATATGCATCCTTAAGGTGTTCAAACCCTAAGACCTTAGCCTCCAAAGTTGTGATCAGCATGTGTCGCCTTGAGAGTGCGTCAGCCACAACATTCTCTTTGCCCTTCTTATACTTTATCACATATGGGAATGCTTCTACAAACTCCATCCACTTAGCATGTCTTCTCTTCAGTGTTGTTTGTCCTCTAAGGTGCTTCAAAGTCTCATGATCAGTATGTATGACAAACTCCTTGGACAGAAGATAGTGCTGCCATGTCTCCAACGACCTCACTAGCGCATAGAATTCCTTGTCGTACGTTGGGTAGTTCAAGCTGGCTCCACTTAGTTTCTCACTGAAGTAGGCTACTGGACGCCCTCCTTGAGTTAGCACGGCTCCAATACCTAAGCCTGAAGCATCACATTCAACCTCAAAAGTTTTGTTAAAATCAGGTAATACCAAAACTGGTGCATGCGTCAAGCGATCCTTGAGTCTGTTGAACGCGTCCTCTTGAGCTGATCCCCACTGAAATGCTACGTCCTTCTTGATCACAGCAGTGAGAGGGGCGGCTATAGTACTGAAATCTTTGACAAAACGCCGGTAGAAGCTTGCCAATCCGTGGAAGCTCCTGACTTGATACGATCTTAATGGAGAAGATCCTTGTCCTTTGATGCACGTTGTGAGTCTGGTTGTTTGATGGATGAAGAACAGAATGGATGGACTGATTGTATGATTTCGAAACAGGGAAATGAAGGAAACTTCCTGAAGTTTGCGGAATGACTTCAAGACTTTCAAACTCGGTTCTTCTAGGAGATAAACACCAAAAGAAGAATCCAAGACGAATGGATATTACACACCATTCAGATCAAACACTTTCAGAAGTTTTAGAATAAAAAGAAGTTTGATGAAAGTTCAGAAATGGATACAAAGAGTTTTAAATAGGAAAAAGCAACAAGGCTGCATGAACAGCAATTAAGACACCTAGGAAATAACACAAGACTAATTAAACACAAAATTTCGAAATCCCCTTATTGGAATGAGTTATGGGCCTTATGGATCAGTAATGGGCAAGGATAATAGCATGTGGGCTTGCCTCATTAAAAACCTCTCTTGGAAAACCCATTGGGACAAAACCAAGAGGAGGGAAAAAGAGTACAAGTCCACACACCTCCATTACTGATGACTTAAGTGACTTGAATCACAACCAAAGTGGCTGGATTAGCACACTCAAGTTGGCCCTGGACGTGGTGTAGAAGTGTGTAGAAGGCTTGCTTGAATTGCTTTGCCTTAGCTCTGGTCATTGGTCCAATTGGTATGTGCAAAGCTTCTGATCCTTGTTCTCCATTCTCCTCAGGTTCAAGCTGCTCCTTAGCTCCATTCTCCTCAGCTACAAGCTTATCCTTAGCTCCATTCTCCTCTGGTTCAAGCTGCTCAATGTCTTCAGGTTCCAAGCTTCCCATGATCACATCATCCCCTCCCTCTTGAAAAGGATTTGACCTCAAATCTGGTTCATCTGCAATAAAAGGAACCAAGTCAGAAACGTTGAAGCTTGAACTCACATTATACTTACCTTGCAAGTCAATTTGGTAGGCATTGTCATTGATCCGTTTGATGATCTTGAATGGTCCATCAATGCGTGGCATCAACTTGGACTTTCTCTCATTAGGAAACCGCTCTTTCCTCAGATGTATCCAGACCATGTCTCCTTCTTTGAAGATCATCTCCTTCCTGCCCTTGTTGGCATACTTAGCATAAAGCTTTGTCTTCTCCTCAATGTTGATCCTAGCTTTCTCATGAATCTGCTTGATGTAATCTGCCTTTTTCTTTCCATCCATACTAGCTCTTTCACTCAAAGGTAAAGGCATTAGATCCAATGGTGATAAAGGATTGAAACCATAAACAATTTCAAATGGAGAAAACTTAGATGCAGAATGTCTAGCATGATTATAAGCAAATTCAACATGTGGCAAACATTCTTCCCATGACTTAAGGTTCTTTTTGATCAATGCACGCAGAAGAGTAGACAATGTTCTATTAACTACTTCAGTTTGCCCATCAGATTGCGGATGACAAGTAGTAGAGAACAACAACTTAGTACCTAGCTTAGACCAAAGTGTCTTCCAAAAGTAACTAAGAAACTTAGTATCTCTATCAGAAACAATAGTCTTAGGCATGCCATGTAATCTCACAATATCCTTAAAGAACAGATTAGCTACATGCATAACATCATCAGTTTTGTGGCAGGGAATGAAATGAGCCATTTTAGAGAACCTATCTACCACAACAAATATAGAATCCTTCCCTGTTTTAGTCCTAGGCAATCCAACAACAAAATCCATAGAAATATCATTCCAAGGATGCAAAGGAATAGGTAAGGGAGTATACAAACCGTGAGGCTGGACTTTGGACTTAGCTAGTTTGCAAGTAGAACATCTTTCAGAAGCTTTTTCAACGTCCCTTTTCATGTGTGGCCAATGGAAGTGTTCTTGCATCACCTTAAGTGTCTTAGCAACACCAAAGTGTCCCATTAATCCTCCACCATGTGCTTCCTTAACAAACAAATCTCTCAAAGAAGAATTAGGAACACACAAACGGTTTTCATAGAACAAGAACCCATCATGCCTATAGTACTTTTCAAATGCAAATTTCTCACAAGACGAATAAATCTGTCCAAAATCAGAATCATTTGCATAAAGAGACTTAATATGTTCAAAACCAAGTAACTTAGTCTCAAGAGAAGTCAGTAAGACATACCTTCTTGATAATGCATCAGCAACTACATTATCCTTACCTTTCTTGTATTTGATCACGTATGGAAATGTCTCAATGAATTCAACCCACCTGGCGTGTCTCTTGTTGAGTTTCTGCTGACCTTTTAGATGCTTAAGGGACTCATGATCAGTGTGTATGACGAACTCCTTTGGCCATAAGTAATGCTGCCATGTCTGCAATGCTCTCACCAATGCATAGAGTTCCTTGTCATAAGTTGGATAGTTCAATGTTGATCCTCCAAGCTTCTCACTGAAGTAAGCAATTGGTTTCCTTTCCTGCATAAGCACAGCACCTATACCAATACCAGAAGCATCACATTCGATTTCAAAAGTTTTAGAAAAATCAGGAAGTGAAAGAACAGGTGAATGAGTAAGCTTCTCTTTCAAGGTTTGGAATGCTTGTTCCTGAGCTTGCTCCCACTTAAAACCCACATTTTTCTTAATAACTTCAGTGAGTGGAGCTGCTAGAGTGCTAAAATCCTTCACAAATCTCCTATAGAAACCAGCTAGGCCATGGAAGCTTCTCACTTCTCCAACTGTTTTTGGGCTTGGCCACTCCTTGATAGCTTTCACTTTCTCTTCATCAACCTTGATTCCATCTGTACTCACAACAAAACCTAAGAACACAAGGTTATCTGTTCCAAAAGTACATTTCTTATAGTTGGCATAGAGGCTTTCTTTTCTTAACACTTCAAAGACCAACCTAAGATGCCTAACATGCTCTTGTAGGTTCTGACTATACACTAGGATGTCATCAAAATACACAACAACAAAATGCCCAATGAATGATCTAAGAACATGATTCATCAGTCTCATGAATGTACTAGGTGCATTAGTTAATCCAAATGGCATCACTAACCATTCATATAGCCCTTGTTTAGTTTTAAATGCAGTTTTCCATTCATCACCCTCTTTCATTCTAATCTGATGATATCCACTTTTAAGATCAACCTTAGAAAAGATGCTAGAACCATGCAATTCATCTAACATATCATCTAATCTAGGTATAGGGTGGCGATACTTCACTGTTATGTTGTTGATGGCTCTGCAATCTACACACATCCTCCAGCTACCATCTTTCTTTGGCACCAATAGGACAGGAACAGCACTAGGACTCATGCTCTCACGGATATGACCTTTCTCCATAAGCTCAGTGACTTGCTTCTCTAGTTCTTTGGTCTCCACTGGATTGGTTCTGTATGCAGGTCTATTTGGCAAGGAAGCTCCTGGGATGAAGTCTATTTGATGCTCAATACCTCTAATGGGAGGTAGACCTTCTGGATTTTCCTCAGGGAATACATCCTGGAACTCTTGCAAAAGTAATTCAATCTCGCTAGGCACAGCCTGCTTTGGGGCAGTTAAGTTCATATAACAACCTTTAAAAACAAGAAGTAAAGTTGTAGAATAACTTCCCTTTGGTTTCTGAAGCATGAGGTTGTTTGTTTGTTTTGTGGCAGGGGCTGATTGAGCTTTAGATGATTGAGCTTTACTTTTCTTCATGCTAATCTGATCCTGATGCACTTCACTAGGAGTTAAAGGTACCAAGATTGTCTTTCTGCCCTTGAACTCAAAGGAATGGCGATTGGTGTAGCCATCATGAGTTGCTTTCCTATCAGATTGCCATGGTCTCCCAAGTAGTATATGGCTTGCATCCATTGGTAGCACATCACAAAGAACCTCATCTTCATATTTTCCAATAGACAAAGGAACCAACACTTGGCTGTCTACTTCAAGTTCTCCTTCATCATTCAGCCACTGAAGTTTGTAAGGCTTAGGACGCTTCATCACTTGTAGCCCAAGCTTCTTAACCATTGATTCACTGGCGACATTGGTGCAACTACCTCCATCAATAATGAGACTGCATACTTTCTCTTGTACAATGCACCGAGTGTGAAACAGGTTCTCTCTTTGTTCATTTCCTTCAGTCTTGGCTTGCACATTCAAAGATCTTCTAGTGACCAATAGCTCTCCTTTGGCTGCCATTTCCAGTTCTACTTCCAATGGTTCAGATTCTGATTTCTCTTCTTCTGATTCAACCTCACCATTGTCTCGGATAATCATGATCTTTTTGTTGGTGCATTCATTGGAGTAATGTCCAAAACCTTGGCATTTGAAGCACCTGATCTCCCTGGTCCTTGTAGAAGTCACTTTAGCCTTTCCTTTTGGATCATGCTCCTCACTCTTAACCTTTGGAAAAGGCTTGTAGTCTCTGCTGAATCCAGACTTCTCTTCCTTGTGATAGTTTGATTTTCCAGAAACATAACTTGGTCTAGAACTCTTCCTTTTGAGTTGCTTCTCAAACATGACTGCCTTGTGCAACAACTCTTCTAATTCCACATAATGCTGAGTCTCCAGCCTGTCCAAGATGTCTCTGTTGAGGCCTCCCATGAATCTGGACATTGTAGCCTCAGTATCCTCTTGAATATCAGCTCTGAGCATCAAGGTTTCCAGCTCCTTGTAATACTCTTCTACAGTTCTGCTCCCTTGGGTACAGTTTCTCAGTTTAAAGTGCAGCTCTCTGTGGTAGTGGCTGGGAACGAACCTCTTCCTCATGATTGTCTTCATTTGGGTCCAAGTTTCCACTGGATAGTCTCCTGCACGTCTCCTAGCAGTAACCAGTTGATCCCACCAACTCAGAGCATACTCTTTGAATTCTGTTGGTGCAACCTTCACTTTACTTTCAGAAGTGTATTCTCTGCAGTTGAACACAAGTTCAATCTTCTTTTTCCACTCCAGGTACTCTTCAGGATCACTAGTGCCTAGGAAGGTAGGAATCTTAATCTTCAAGCCTGCTAAAGGATCTTTGGTTGGAGCTCTTTCTTCCTGATCACGCCTTCTTCTTCTGCGGTGATTTGAATTGGATGAATGGCTATAATAGCTTGTTGTTGCATCATTCTCTGGTTGTTGGCTGCGTTCCTTCCTTGATTTATCAGTTCCAGAGATATGAAGCTCTTCTCTAAATGCTGCAAGACTATCACTGAACATCTTAGCCAAATTTGCAGTGACTGCTTCAACCAAGGCTTTATTTTCTCTGACCCGACTGTGTTCCTCTTGATCATCAGTGTTCACCATGTTTCCTGTCCACAAAGAAATCACAGAACAAGTAAGGAGTTCTTTGACACAAGTTTCTAACAGGTTTTGATCAGTAACAATCACGAAATTAATAGAATGCCAAAAGACAAAAGTTGCAGAAAATTTCTGAAAAGTTGCGAATTTTGATCTTCCTAGAAATCGCGTTTCTACTCTGATTCTAATGATTCCAAAGCCTAAACTGGATAGATCAGACTCTAAACTTCAAGTTCCTATAAAGATTTATCTCTCAAATCGCTTCTAATTAATCGGAATACCAAGAGACAAATCGATCAGAAAAGTTACGAATTTGCAAAGAAGTTTTGGGCTTGAAACAACACAACCTTTCACAAAGTGGCTCTGATACCACATGATACGATCTTAATGGAGAAGATCCTTGTCCTTTGATGCACTTTGTGAGTCTGGTTGTTTGATGGATGAAGAACAGAATGGATGGACTGATTGTATGATTTCGAAACAGGGAAATGAAGGAAACTTCCTGAAGTTTGCGGAATGACTTCAAGACTTTCAAACTCGGTTCTTCTAGGAGATAAACACCAAAAGAAGAATCCAAGACGAATGGATATTACACACCATTCAGATCAAACACTTTCAGAAGTTTTAGAATAAAAAGAAGTTTGATGAAAGTTCAGAAATGGATACAAAGAGTTTTAAATAGGAAAAAGCAACAAGGCTGCATGAACAGCAATTAAGACACCTAGGAAATAACACAAGACTAATTAAACACAAAATTTCGAAATCCCCTTATTGGAATGAGTTATGGGCCTTATGGATCAGTAATGGGCAAGGATAATAGCATGTGGGCTTGCCTCATTAAAAACCTCTCTTGGAAAACCCATTGGGACAAAACCAAGAGGAGGGAAAAAGAGTACAAGTCCACACACCTCCATTACTGATGACTTAAGTGGCTTGAATCACAACCAAAGTGGCTGGATTAGCACACTCAAGTTGGCCCTGGACGTGGTGTAGAAGTGTGTAGAAGGCTTGCTTGAATTGCTTTGCCTTAGCTCTGGTCATTGGTCCAATTGGTATGTGCAAAGCTTCTGATCCTTGTTCTCCATTCTCCTCAGGTTCAAGCTGCTCCCTAGCTCCATTCTCCTCAGCTACAAGCTTATCCTTAGCTCCATTCTCCTCTGGTTCAAGCTGCTCAATGTCTTCAGGTTCCAAGCTTCCCATGATCACATCATGACTTGTCCTATGTTGTTTGGTCTCGGCCATTCTTGGATTGCTTTGATCTTCTCTTGATCAACCTGTAAACCTTTGGAACTGACAACAAAACCTAAGAAAACCACTTCATTAGTACAAAAGGAGCACTTCTTAAGATTACCATATAGGCTTTCTTTTCGAAGTGTGTCAAGGACTAGCTCAAGATGCTTCTGGTGATCCTCAAACGATTTGCTATAAACCAATATATCATCAAAGTAAACTACTACAAATTTACTGATGTAAGCTCTTAAAACCTGGTTCATTAACCTCATGAAGGTGCTGGGTGCATTGGTTAGACCAAATGGCATGACCAACCACTCGTATAGCCCCTGCTTAGTCTTGAAAGCAGTCTTCCATTCGTCACCTTCTCTCATTCTTACTTGATGGTATCCACTCCTAAGATCAATCTTTGAAAACACATTAGATCCAGATAGTTCATCAAGCATATCATCTAACCTTGGAATTGGATGTCGATATTTTATGGTGATGTTGTTGATTGCTCTGCAGTCTACACACATCCTCCAAGTTCCATCTTTCTTTGGCACTAAGAGAACTGGTACAGCACACGGACTCAAGCTTTCTCTAATGTAACCTTTCTCCATTAAGTCTTGAATCTGCTTCTCCAACTCCTTAGTTTCTGTTGGGTTCATACGGTAAGCTGGACGGTTGGGCAATGGTACACCGGGAACTAGATCAATCTGATGCTCTATTCCTCTAATAGGTGGTAATCCAGCCGGTATCTCTTCAGGGAACACATCTTTGTATCGGTCAAGCAGTGATACAATCTCTGGTACAAGCACATTATCCTGTGAACCTGTAATCAACACATCTCTAAACACCATTAGTAGCACCGTTTCTTTTCGCTCTAAAGCCTTATAGACAGTACTAGGAGTGATGTAAAGGTTAGTTTTACTTACCTTGGCCTCGGCAGCAAATCTGGATTGCATCTCATGTACCTCTTGAGGAGATAATGGAGCAAGCTGGAATTTGCGCTTGTCGTGCGTGAAGGAATGAGTATTGGTGCGTCCGTTGTGTATGACTTCTCTATCAAATTGCCATGGTCTGCCGAGAAGCATATGGCCTACTTGCATTGGGACAACATCGCACAAGACTTCATCCTCATACTTCCCTATCTTGAACTGAATCAGGACTTGCTCATGTATCCTGATCTCGGTGCTTGAATCTAACCATCTAAGGCGGTATGGCCTCGGATGTTGGGTTGTCTTCAAACCTAGCTTTTCCACCATAATCTTGCTAGCAGCATTAATACAAGATCCACCATCAATTATGAGACTACATACCTTGTTCTGAACTAAACATCGAGTGAAAAACAAGTTTTCTCTCTGGATGGTGTCTGGGTCACTCAAGGCACTCAATGCCCTGCAAACAACTAACATCTCTCCTGTCTCGGGAAATGCTACTTCCTCTTCTGAATCCGCAGCTTCAAGGTGTTCCACTTCATCTTGAGACTCATATCCTCCATCAGGTGTTAAGATCATAACTCGCTGATTTGGACAATCTCGTGCATAGTGACCTTTACCCTGACACTTGAAACAAGTTATGTCTCGCGCTCTTGTATTAGTGGTTGAAGACTTACCTGAGTCAGTACGGTTGTTCCTTGGAGCGTCATAAGCTGACCTCTTATTTTGGGAACCTGAGGCAACAGTCTTGCCTTTGTCAAGGTTCTTAGCTTGCGGTGCACTCCATGAGTTAGGTCTTGAGCGACTCGCTGCCGCTGTCTTTCTCTTGATTCCTTGTTCAGCCTGCACGGCTGCTTGCAATAAATCATTAAGATCATGACAAGGTTGACGTTCTACCTTTCTGGCGATTCGGTCATTGAGTCCATCAATGAAATGGCCCATGAGAACTTCTTCACTCTCATCCAACGCCATCCGGTTCTTGAGTTGCTCAAACTCTTCATAGTATTCCTCAACACTCTTGTTCTTCTGTGACAGAAGCCTGAACTGCTTTTGCATATCTCTGTGGTAATGAGGTGGCACAAATCGCCTCCTGAAGTTGTACTTCATGGCTGCCCAGGTTGTGATCCGCTCAAAGTTGTTTCGCCTACGGTCTTGGACTTCTCTGTCCCACCAAGTTAAGGCATGGTCCGTGAGTTGAGCCGAAGCTAGAGCTATCTTCTTCTGGTCATTGTACTCGTAGTAGTCAAAGATGTACTCCATACGCCTCTCCCAATCAAGGTATGCTTCCGGATTAACCCTACCTGCAAAAGTTGGCACAATTAGTTTCAAATCTTTTTCAAAGTTACGGTTTACCTCTTGTTGTGGTTGGCGATCACGGCGGTGATGTTGATGATCTCGGTTCCTCCCTCCTGCTCCTGCATTCAGAGTATTCTCACTCTCATCATCATCCGACTGCTCATCATTCCTTGGAAGTTCTAGTCGTCCAACCCTTTGATCAATCCGTCCGATCTGAGCCGACAAGTCGTTCTTCATGGCTTGTAGCGCTTCTAGTAGAGCTGCATTAGGGTCGACGTGGTCTCCTGCCATTGGTTTCCTGTTCCTATACACACTAGAGCAAGCGATCAAGTGACTAGGGAACAAAAGGCACAAAATAAGGAGAAAGATCCTAAGCAAACCTATGATAACTTGTGATACAAGCGATGCGTCAAGGACTAACACAAGAGAAGGCTCAGTTACAAGTAAAATAAATCACGCTCGGTTTTGAAAAAAGGATTTTGGAAAGTTGTAAACCGATTTGATTAAATATAGGAGATCTTTAGAAATTTGAAAAGATTTGGAAAAATTTCTTTTTTTTTTTTTTGAAAACGAGATTTAGTAAAAATAGGAACTAGAAAATCTTAAAGTATGGAAAATATTTTCGAAATATTTGGAAAAGGAAATGAACACTTTGAACCAAAAATTCAAATGGGAAAATCGGATCAAAAGATCACACTTCTTCTTCTTCGTAAATCTTTTTTTTTTTTGAATGCAAAAATGAAGAACTAAAACAAGAACACGAAGCAAACCTTTTTTTTTTTTTTTTGAAAGTTGAAAACGAGTGCAAGAAAAGAAAAGCTTTGATTCTAAAACCCTAAGATTGACAAGAGAATTCGCTTATTGGCTCAAGCACAAAGAAGTGATTCCTAACTTGATTCAAGGATGTAGATCAACAATGAAACTAGATGAAACAAAAGACTTGTTATGGTTTTTTTTTTTTGAAAGTAAAAATCGAAAGCTATCAACTAGATTGCAAAGAAACCGAAAGGAAAAGGGATAGATACACCTGATCTAGGAACCTTTCGGCTCTGATACCAGATGATGCAAGATGGAAGCGTGTTTGACGTAGAACAGGGACTGAGGTCTCTCTATTCTAGATCGTGGGTGATGTTGTGGTAAGAAGGATTCAATCCTCGGTCTCTAGACTCCTTAGAATGAACGTGAGATGATTGAATGGATAGAAGATGGATTGATTGTCGCCACACAAGAGATGAAAGATCTTGTGATAAGACTGAATCTAAGGTCGCTTGATATGACTCACATGAAAACTTAGAATCGAAAAGGTGTTTTCTCTCAAAGAAGAAGAACTGCGTTATTGTATTGATATTCGTAAATGATACACGGCTGCTAAGGATCCTTATAAAGGGGATCGTGCAGCTGTTGCCTTCTAGGGCAGAAAACCTAATTACAACGGCTACTAAAATACTAAAATATCCTATGGTCTGACTTTAAAGTAATACAGGGAAACTTGACTCACTTAACGACTAATACAGACTCTGACTCAGACGACTAATGTAATACTTGGACCTGCAAAAATGAACAAACACAATATATGAATTGAAATCATACCTTATTGAGCGTGTGTGGTCGTCCATGGTTGGGCTTAAGTGGGCTGAATTGAGAAGATCATCATCGAGTCTTCAATTGTCTTCATTTGATCTTCTAAACGCTCCACTTGATAATCTTGAGCTAGGAGACTCTGAATGGACGTGTTGAACAGTGCTCTGAGTCTTCTAGTTCCTGATCTTGTCCTTGGAGGATCTCTCATGGTCGTCACGTCTTGAGCAGCAGGTACTTCTTCTAGGTCTTCTTGACGTATCTCTACGCTTGAGTCAATGCTTGAGTCAATGTCCTCATCAGTTTCTTTCTAGACTTTTAGAACAGTTACTTAGGGATGATTCAAAGGAACATAAACTTGTATAACATGCTTCTCATTATACCTTTATGAGCATACAAAAACTTACTTATAGTTGTCTTACCTCACCTAAATCCTCCAATCCATGACATGTATGTTTCAAAAAGTTTTGGTTAAAAAGTTTTATTTAAGATTCTCATAGGACCTTTTAGAAGATCAAAGTTTCTTTCCCAGTCTTTTAGAACGGTTACTTAGGGGTGATTCAAAGGAACATAAACTTGTATAACATGCATCTCATTATACCTTTATGAGCATACAAAAACTTACTTATAGTTGTCTTACCTCACCTAAATCCTCCAATCAATGACATGTATGGTTCAAAAAGTTTTGGTTAAAAAGTTTTATTTATGATTCTCATAGGACCTTTTAGAAGATCAAAGTTTCTTTCCCGGTCTTTTAGAACGGTTACTTAGGGGTGATTCAAAGGAACATAAACTTGTATAACATGCTTCTCATTATACCTCTATGAGCATACAAAAACTTACTTATAGTTGTCTTACCTCACCTAAATCCTCCAATCAATGACATGTATGGTTCAAAAAGTTTTGGTTAAAAGTTTTATTTAGGATTCTCATAGGACCTTTTAGAAGATCAAAGTTTCTTTCGAGTCTTTTAGAACAGTTACTTAGGGGTGATTCAAACGAGCATAAAGTTGTATAACATGCTTCTCATTATACCTTTATGAGGATACAAAAACTTACTTATAGCTGTCTTACACCACCTAAATCCTCCAATCCATGACATGTATGTTTCAAAAAGTTTTGTTTAAAAAGTTTTATTTATGATTCTCATAGGACCTTTTAGAAGATCAAAGTTTCTTTCTAGTCTTTTAGAACAGTTACTTAGGGGTGATTCAAAGGAACATAAACTTGTATAACATGCTTCTCATTATACCTTTATGAGCATTGAAAAACATACTTATAGTTGTCTTACCTCACCTAAATCCTCCAATCCATGACATGTATGTTTCAAAAAGGTTTGGTTAAAAAGTTTTATTTAGGATTCTCATAGGACCTTTTAGAAGATCAAAGTTTCTTTCCCGGTCTTTTAGAACGGTTACTTAGGGGTGATTCAAAGGAACATAAACTTGTATAACATGCTTCTCATTATACCTTTATGAGCATACAAAGCCTTACATATAGTTGTCTTACCTCACCTAAATCCTCCAATCCATGACATGTATGTTTCAAAAAGTTTTGGTTAAAACGTTTTATTTAGGATTCTCATAGGACCTTTTATAAGATCAAAGTTTCTTTCCCAGTCTTTTAGAACGGTTACTTAGGGGTGATTCAAAGGAACATAAACTTGTATAACATGCATCTCATTATACCGTTATAAGCATACAAAAACTTACTTATAGTTGTCTTACCTCACCTAAATCCTCCAATCCATGACATGTATGTTTCAAAAAGTTTTGGTTAAAAAGTTTTATTTAGGATTCTCATAGGACCTTTTAGAAGATCAAAGTTTCTTTCCCGGTCTTTTAGAACGGTTACTTAGGGGTGATTCAAAGGAACATAAACTTATATAACATGCTTCTCATTATACCTTTATGAGCATACAAAACCTTACATATAGTTGTCTTACATCACCTAAATCCTCCAATCCATGACATGTATGTTTCAAAAAGTTTTGGTTAAAAAGTTTTATTTAGGATTCTCATAGGACCTTTTATAAGATCAAAGTTTCTTTCCCAGTCTTTTAGAACGGTTACTTGGGGGTGATTCAAAGGAACATAAACTTGTATAACATGCTTCTCATTATACCTTTATGAGCATTGAAAAACATACTTATAGTTGTCTTACCTCACCTAAATCCTCCAATCCATGACATGTATGTTTCAAAAAGTTTTGGTTAAAAAGTTTTATTTAGGATTCTCATAGGACCTTTTAGAAGATCAAAGTTTCTGATGCAAGATGGAAGCGTGTTTGACGTAGAACAGGGACTGAGGTCTCTCTATTCTAGATCGTGGGTGATGTTGTGGTAAGATGGATTCAATCCTCGGGTCTCTAGACTCCTTAGAATGAACGTGAGATGATTGAATGGATAGAAGATGGATTGATTGTCGCCACACAAGAGATGAAAGATCTTGTGATAAGACTGAATCTAAGGTCGCTTGATATGACTCACAAGAAAGCTTAGAATCGAAAAGGTGTTTTCTCTCAAAGAAGAAGAACTGCGTTATTGTATTGATATTCGTAAATGATACACGGCTGCTAAGGATCCTTATAAAGGGGATCGTGCAGCTGTTGCCTTCTAGGGCAGAAAACCTAATAACAACGGCTACTAAAATACTAAAATATCCTATGGTCCGACTTTAAAGTAATACAGGGAAACTTGACTCACTTAACGACTAATACAGACTCTGACTCAGACAACTAATGTAATACTTGGACCTGCAAAAATGAACAAACACAATATATGAATTGAAATCATACCTTATTGAGCGTGTGTGGTCGTCCATGGTTGGGCCTAAGTGGGCTGAATTGAGAAGATCATCATCGAGTCTTCAATTGTCTTCATTTGATCTTCTAAACGCTCCACTTGATAATCTTGAGCTAGGAGACTCTGAATGGACGTGTTGAACAGTGCTCTGAGTCTTCTAGTTCCTGATCTTGTCCTTGGAGGATCTCTCATGGTCGTCACGTCTTGAGCAGCAGGTACTTCTTCTAGGTCTTCTTGACGTATCTCTACGCTTGAGTCAATGCTTGAGTCAATGTCCTCATCATTCCCTCCCTCTTGAGAAGATTCTGACCTCAGAATTCCATCATCTGCATTATAAGGAAGCAAATCAGCAACATTGGACACTGGTGAAATGGTCAACTCACCTGGCAGATCCAGCTTGTAGGCATTGTTGTTGACTCTCTCCAGTACTCGAAATGGTCCAGCTCCTCTTGGCGCTAGTTTGGACTTCCTCTGATTTGGGAACCTCTCTGTACGCATGTGAACCCACACCCAATCTCCTGGATTGAAGATGAGCTCCTTTCTCCCTTTGTCAGCAGCCTTCTTATACTTGGCCGTCCTTTCCTCTATGTTGGCCTTCACCTTCTGATGCAGCTTCTTGATTAACTCAGCCTTTGATTCTCCATCCTGATTAGTAACATCTAATGGCGGCAAAGGAACAAGATCTAAAGGGGTTTCTGGCTGAATTCCATAGACAATCTCAAAAGGTGACAACTTAGTAGTAGAATGGTTAGCATGATTATAAGCAAACTCAACATATGGAATACAATCTAACCAGTTCCGTAAGTTCTTACCAACCGTGGCTCTTAAGAGAGTAGATAGAGTTCTGTTTACAACCTCAGTTTGTCCATCAGTTTGTGGATGACAAGTTGTTGAGAAGAGTAGCTTGGTTCCTAGCTTCCTCCAAAGAACTCTCCAGAAGTGACTCAGAAACTTCGTGTCTCGGTCAGAAACAATAGTTCTCGGGATCCCATGTAAGCGTACTACTTCTTTAAAGAATAACTCAGCAGTTTGAGTGGCATCATTAGTCTTGGCACAGGGAATGAAATGTGTCATCTTTGAGAACCTGTCCACTACAACAAAAATAGAATCCTTTCCTCGGATTTTGGGTAAGCCTAAGACAAAGTCCATTGATATATCAACCCAAGGCATACTAGGAATAGGAAGTGGCATGTATAAACCATGTGGATGTGACCTGGATTTGGCTTTGAGGCAAGTGACACACTTGGAACAGAATCGTTCCACATCCTTCTTGAGGTGAGGCCAAAAGAAGTGTTCTACCAATACGCTCAGAGTCTTATCCACTCCGAAATGTCCCATGAGTCCACCACCATGTGCTTCCTTGATCAACAAGTCTCGCATAGAACCCTGGGGAACACACAAACGTTTTTCCCTAAACAAATAACCATTATGTAAGTAGAAGGAACCTGTTGGGGGCAGTGGTACAATCTTGATAGACTGAACCGAAGTCTGGGTCATCCTTATATGCATCCTTAAGGTGTTCAAACCCTAAGACCTTAGCCTCCAAAGTTGTGATCAGCATGTGTCGCCTTGAGAGTGCGTCAGCCACAACATTCTCTTTGCCCTTCTTATACTTTATCACATATGGGAATGCTTCTACAAACTCCATCCACTTAGCATGTCTTCTCTTCAGTGTTGTTTGTCCTCTAAGGTGCTTCAAAGTCTCATGATCAGTATGTATGACAAACTCCTTGGACAGAAGATAGTGTTGCCATGTCTCCAACGACCTCACTAGCGCATAGAGTTCCTTGTCGTACGTTGGGTAGTTCAAGCTGGCTCCACTTAGTTTCTCACTGAAGTAGGCTACTGGACGCCCTCCTTGAGTTAGCACGGCTCCAATACCTAAGCCTGAAGCATCACATTCAACCTCAAAAGTTTTGTTAAAATCAGGTAATACCAAAACTGGTGCATGCGTCAAGCGATCCTTGAGTCTGTTGAACGCGTCGTCTTGAGCTGATCCCCACTGAAATGCTACGTCCTTCTTGATCACAGCAGTGAGAGGGGCGGCTATAGTACTGAAATCTTTGACAAAACGCCGGTAGAAGCTTGCCAATCCGTGGAAGCTCCTGACTTGTCCTATGTTGTTTGGTCTCGGCCATTCTTGGATTGCTTTGATCTTCTCTTGATCAACCTGTAAACCTTTGGAACTGACAACAAAACCTAAGAAAACCACTTCATTAGTACAAAAGGAGCACTTCTTAAGATTACCATATAGGCTTTCTTTTCGAAGTGTGTCAAGGACTAGCTCAAGATGCTTCTGGTGATCCTCAAACGATTTGCTATAAACCAATATATCATCAAAGTAAACTACTACAAATTTACTGATGTAAGCTCTTAAAACCTGGTTCATTAACCTCATGAAGGTGCTGGGTGCATTGGTTAGACCAAATGGCATGACCAACCACTCGTATAGCCCCTGCTTAGTCTTGAAAGCAGTCTTCCATTCGTCACCTTCTCTCATTCTTACTTGATGGTATCCACTCCTAAGATCAATCTTTGAAAACACATTAGATCCAGATAGTTCATCAAGCATATCATCTAACCTTGGAATTGGATGTCGATATTTTATGGTGATGTTGTTGATTGCTCTGCAGTCTACACACATCCTCCAAGTTCCATCTTTCTTTGGCACTAAGAGAACTGGTACAGCACACAGACTCAAGCTTTCTCTAATGTAACCTTTCTCCATTAAGTCTTGAATCTGCTTCTCCAACTCCTTAGTTTCTGTTGGGTTCATACGGTAAGCTGGACGGTTGGGCAATGGTACACCGGGAACTAGATCAATCTGATGCTCTATTCCTCTAATAGGTGGTAATCCAGCCGGTATCTCTTCAGGGAACACATCTTTGTATCGGTCAAGCAGTGATACAATCTCTGGTACAAGCACATTATCCTGTGAACCTGTAATCAACACATCTCTAAACACCATTAGTAGCACCGTTTCTTTTCGCTCTAAAGCGTTATAGACAGTACTAGGAGTGATGTAAAGGTTAGTTTTACTTACCTTGGCCTCGGCAGCAAATCTGGATTGCATCTCATGTACCTCTTGAGGAGATAATGGAGCAAGCTGGAATTTGCGCTTGTCGTGCGTGAAGGAATGAGTATTGGTGCGTCCGTTGTGTATGACTTCTCTATCAAATTGCCATGGTCTGCCGAGAAGCATATGGCCTACTTGCATTGGGACAACATCGCACAAGACTTCATCCTCATACTTCCCTATCTTGAACTGAATCAGGACTTGCTCATGTATCCTGATCTCGGTGCTTGAATCTAACCATCTAAGGCGGTATGGCCTCGGATGTTGGGTTGTCTTCAAACCTAGATTTTCCACCATAATCTTGCTAGCAGCATTAGTACAAGATCCACCATCAATTATGAGACTACATACCTTGTTCTGAACTGAACATCGAGTGAAAAACAAGTTTTCTCTCTGGATGGTGTCTGGGTCACTCAAGGCACTCAATGCCCTGCAAACAACTAACATCTCTCCTGTCTCGGGAAATGCTACTTCCTCTTCTGAATCCGCAGCTTCAAGGTGTTCCACTTCATCTTGAGACTCATATCCTCCATCAGGTGTTAAGATCATAACTCGCTGATTTGGACAATCTCGTGCATAGTGACCTTTACCCTGACACTTGAAACAAGTTATGTCTCGCGCTCTTGTATTAGTGGTTGAAGACTTACCTGAGTCAGTACGGTTGTTCCTTGGAGCGTCATAAGCTGACCTCTTATCTTGGGAACCTGAGGCAACAGTCTTGCCTTTGTCAAGGTTCTTAGCTTGCGGTGCACTCCATGAGTTAGGTCTTGAGCGACTCGCTGCTGCTGTCTTTCTCTTGATTCCTTGTTCAGCCTGCACGGCTGCATGCAATAAATCATTAAGATCATGACAAGGTTGACGTTCTACCTTTCTGGCGATTCGGTCATTGAGTCCATCAATGAAATGGCCCATGAGAACTTCTTCACTCTCATCCAACGCCATCCGGTTCTTGAGTTGCTCAAACTCTTCATAGTATTCCTCAACACTCTTGTTCTTCTGTGACAGAAGCCTGAACTGCTTTTGCATATCTCTGTGGTAATGAGGTGGCACAAATCGCCTCCTGAAGTTGTACTTCATGGCTGCCCAGGTTGTGATCCGCTCAAAGTTGTTTCGCCTACGGTCTTGGACTTCTCTGTCCCACCAAGTTAAGGCATGGTCCGTGAGTTGAGCCAAAGCTAGAGCTATCTTCTTCTGGTCATTGTACTCGTAGTAGTCAAAGATGTACTCCATACGCCTCTCCCAATCAAGGTATGCTTCCGGATTAACCCTACCTGCAAAAGTTGGCACAGTTAGTTTCAAATCTTTTGCAAAGTTACGGTTTACCTCTTGTTATGGTTGGCGATCACGGCGGTGATGTTGATGATCTCGGTTCCTCCCTCCTGCTCCTGCATTCAGAGTATTCTCACTCTCATCATCATCCGACTGCTCATCATTCCTTGGAAGTTCTAGTCGTCCAACCCTTTGATCAATCCGTCCGATCTGAGCCGACAAGTCGTTCTTCATGGCTTGTAGCGCTTCTAGTAGAGCTGCATTAGGGTCGACGTGGTCTCCTGCCATTGGTTTTCTGTTCCTATACACACTAGAGCAAGCGATCAAGTGACTAGGGAACAAAAGGCACAAAATAAGGAGAAAGATCCTAAGCAAACCTATGATAACTTGTGATACAAGCGATGCGTCAAGGACTGACACAAGAGAAGGCTCGGTTACAAGTAAAATAAATCACGCTCGGTTTTGACAAAAGGATTTTGGAAAGTTGTAAACCGATTTGATTAAATATAGGAGATCTTTAGAAATTTGAAAAGATTTGGAAAACTTTCTTTTTCTTTTTTTTTGAAAACGAGATTTAGTAAAAATAGAAACTAGAAAATCTTAAAATATGGAAAATATTTTCGAAATCTTTGGAAAAGGAAATGAACACTTTGAACCAAAAATTCAAATGGGAAAATCGGATCAAAAGATCACACTTCTTCTTCTTCGTAAATCTTTTTTTTTTTTGAATGCAAAAATGAAGAACTAAAACAAGAACACGAAGCAAACCTTTTTTTTTTTTGAAAGTTGAAAACGAGTGCAAGAAAAGAAAAGCTTTGATTCTAAAACCCTAAGATTGACAAGAGAATTCGCTTATTGGCTCAAGCACAAAGAAGCGATTCCTAACTTGATTCAAGGATGTAGATCAACAATGAAACTAGATGAAACAAAAGACTTGTTATGGTTTTTTTTTTTTGAAAGTAAAAATCGAAAGCTATTAACTAGATTGCAAAGAAACCGAAAGGAAAAGGGATAGATACACCTGATCTAGGAACCTTTCGGCTCTGATACCAGATGATGCAAGATGGAAGCGTGTTTGACGTAGAACAGGGACTGAGGTCTCTCTATTCTAGATCGTGGGTGATGTTGTGGTAAGATGGATTCAATCCTCGGGTCTCTAGACTCCTTAGAATGAACGTGAGATGATTGAATGGATAGAAGATGGATTGATTGTCGCCACACAAGAGATGAAAGATCTTGTGATAAGACTGAATCTAAGGTCGCTTGATATGACTCACAAGAAAGCTTAGAATCGAAAAGGTGTTTTCTCTCAAAGAAGAAGAACTGCGTTATTGTATTGATATTCGTAAATGATACACGGCTGCTAAGGATCCTTATAAAGGGGATCGTGCAGCTGTTGCCTTCTAGGGCAGAAAACCTAATAACAACGGCTACTAAAATACTAAAATATCCTATGGTCCGACTTTAAAGTAATACAGGGAAACTTGACTCACTTAACGACTAATACAGACTCTGACTCAGACAACTAATGTAATACTTGGACCTGCAAAAATGAACAAACACAATATATGAATTGAAATCATACCTTATTGAGCGTGTGTGGTCGTCCATGGTTGGGCCTAAGTAGGCTGAATTGAGAAGATCATCATCGAGTCTTCAATTGTCTTCATTTGATCTTCTAAACGCTCCACTTGATAATCTTGAGCTAGGAGACTCTGAATGGACGTGTTGAATAGTGCTCTGAGTCTTCTAGTTCCTGATCTTGTCCTTGGAGGATCTCTCATGGTCGTCACGTCTTGAGCAGCAGGTACTTCTTCTAGGTCTTCTTGACGTATCTCTACGCTTGAGTCAATGCTTGAGTCAATGTCCTCATCAGTTTCTTTCTAGACTTTTAGAACAGTTACTTAGGGATGATTCAAAGGAACATAAACTTGTATAACATGCTTCTCATTATACCTTTATGAGCATACAAAAACTTACTTATAGTTGTCTTACCTCACCTAAATCCTCCAATCCATGACATGTATGTTTCAAAAAGTTTTGGTTAAAAAGTTTTATTTAAGATTCTCATAGGACCTTTTAGAAGATCAAAGTTTCTTTCCCAGTCTTTTAGAACGGTTACTTAGGGGTGATTCAAAGGAACATAAACTTGTATAACATGCATCTCATTATACCTTTATGAGCATACAAAAACTTACTTATAGTTGTCTTACCTCACCTAAATCCTCCAATCAATGACATGTATGGTTCAAAAAGTTTTATTTATGATTCTCATGGACCTTTTAGAAGATCAAAGTTTCTTTCTAGACTTTTAGAACAGTTACTTAGGGGTGATTCAAAGGAACATAAACTTGTATAACATGCTTCTCATTATACCTTTATGAGCATACAAAAACTTACTTATAGTTGTCTTACCTCACCTAAATCCTCTAATCAATGACATGTATGGTTCAAAAAGTTTTGGTTAAAAAGTTTTATTTAGGATTCTCATAGGACCTTTTATAAGATCAAACTTTCTTTCCCGGTCTTTTAGAACGGTTACTTAGGGGTGATTCAAAGGAACATAAACTTGTATAACATGCTTCTCATTATACCTCTATGAGCATACAAAAACTTACTTATAGTTGTCTTACCTCACCTAAATCCTCCAATCAATGACATGTATGGTTCAAAAAGTTTTGGTTAAAAGTTTTATTTAGGATTCTCATAGGACCTTTTAGAAGATCAAAGTTTCTTTCGAGTCTTTTAGAACAGTTACTTAGGGGTGATTCAAACGAGCATAAAGTTGTATAACATGCTTCTCATTATACCTTTATGAGGATACAAAAACTTACTTATAGCTGTCTTACATCACCTAAATCCTCCAATCCATGACATGTATGTTTCAAAAAGTTTTGTTTAAAAAGTTTTATTTATGATTCTCATAGGACCTTTTAGAAGATCAAAGTTTCTTTCTAGTCTTTTAGAACAGTTACTTAGGGGTGATTCAAAGGAACATAAACTTGTATAATATGCTTCTCATTATACCTTTATGAGCATTGAAAAACATACTTATAGTTGTCTTACCTCACCTAAATCCTCCAATCCATGACATGTATGTTTCAAAAAGTTTTGGTTAAAAAGTTTTATTTAGGATTCTCATAGGACCTTTTAGAAGATCAAAGTTTCTTTCCCGGTCTTTTAGAACGGTTACTTAGGGGTGATTCAAAGGAACATAAACTTGTATAACATGCTTCTCATTATACCTTTATGAGCATACAAAACCTTACATATAGTTGTCTTACCTCACCTAAATCCTCCAATCCATGACATGTATGTTTCAAAAAGTTTTGGTTAAAACGTTTTATTTAGGATTCTCATAGGACCTTTTATAAGATCAAAGTTTCTTTCCCAGTCTTTTAGAATGGTTACTTAGGGGTGATTCAAAGGAACATAAACTTGTATAACATGCATCTCATTATACCGTTATAAGCATACAAAAACTTACTTATAGTTGTCTTACCTCACCTAAATCCTCCAATCCATGACATGTATGTTTCAAAAAGTTTTGGTTAAAAAGTTTTATTTAGGATTCTCATAGGACCTTTTAGAAGATCAAAGTTTCTTTCCCGGTCTTTTAGAACGGTTACTTATGGGTGATTCAAAGGAACATAAACTTATATAACATGTTTCTCATTATACCTTTATGAGCATACAAAACCTTACATATAGTTGTCTTACATCACCTAAATCCTCCAATCCATGACATGTATGTTTCAAAAAGTTTTGGTTAAAAAGTTTTATTTAGGATTCTCATAGGACCTTTTATAAGATCAAAGTTTCTTTCCCAGTCTTTTAGAACGGTTACTTAGGGGTGATTCAAAGGAACATAAACTTGTATAACATGCTTCTCATTATACCTTTATGAGCATTGAAAAACATACTTATAGTTGTCTTACCTCACCTAAATCCTCCAATCCATGACATGTATGTTTCAAAAAGTTTAGGTTAAAATTTTTTATTTAGGATTCTCATAGGACCTTTTAGAAGATCAAAGTTTCTTTCTAGACTCTTAGAACAGTTACTTAGGGATGATTCAAAGGAACATAAACTTGTATAACATGCTTCTCATTATACCTTTATGAGCATACAAAAACTTACTTATAGTTGTCTTACCTCACCTAAATCCTCCAATCCATGACATGTATGTTTCAAAAAGTTTTGGTTAAAAAGTTTTATTTAGGATTCTCATAGGACCTTTTAGAAGATCAAAGTTTCTTTCCCAGTCTTTTAGAACGGTTACTTAGGGGTGATTCAAAGGAACATAAACTTGTATAACATGCATCTCATTATACCTTTATGAGCATACAAAAACTTACTTATAGTTGTCTTACCTCACCTAAATCCTCCAATCAATGACATGTATGGTTCAAAAAGTTTTGGTTAAAAAGTTTGATTTATGATTCTCATAGGACCTTTTAGAAGATCAAAGTTTCTTTCTAGACTTTTAGAACAGTTACTTAGGGGTGATTCAAAGGAACATAAACTTGTATAACATGCTTCTCATTATTCCTTTATGAGCATACAAAAACTTACTTATAGTTGTCTTACCTCACCTAAATCCTCCAATCAATGACATGTATGGTTCAAAAAGTTTTGGTTAAAAAGTTTTATTTAGGATTCTCATAGGACCTTTTATAAGATCAAACTTTCTTTCCCGGTCTTTTAGAACGGTTACTTAGGGGTGATTCAAAGGAACATAAACTTGTATAACATGCTTCTCATTATACCTCTATGAGCATACAAAAACTTACTTATAGTTGTCTTACCTCACCTAAATCCTCCAATCAATGACATGTATGGTTCAAAAAGTTTTGGTTAAAAGTTTTATTTAGGATTCTCATAGGACCTTTTAGAAGATCAAAGTTTCTTTCGAGTCTTTTAGAACAGTTACTTAGGGGTGATTCAAACGAGCATAAAGTTGTATAACATGCTTCTCATTATACCTTTATGAGGATACAAAAACTTACTTATAGTTGTCTTACCTCACCTAAATCCTCCAATCAATGACATGTATGGTTCAAAAAGTTTTGGTTAAAAAGTTTTATCTATGATTCTCATAGGACCTTTTAGAAGATCAAAGTTTCTTTCCCAGTCTTTTAGAACGGTTACTTAGGGGTGATTCAAAGGAACATAAACTTGTATAACATGCATCTCATTATACCGTTATAAGCATACAAAAACTTACTTATAGTTGTCTTACCTCACCTAAATCCTCCAATCCATGACATGTATGTTTCAAAAAGTTTTGGTTAAAAAGTTTTATTTAGGATTCTCATAGGACCTTTTAGAAGATCAAAGTTTCTTTCCCGGTCTTTTAGAACGGTTACTTATGGGTGATTCAAAGGAACATAAACTTATATAACATGTTTCTCATTATACCTTTATGAGCATACAAAACCTTACATATAGTTGTCTTACATCACCTAAATCCTCCAATCCATGACATGTATGTTTCAAAAAGTTTTGGTTAAAAAGTTTTATTTAGGATTCTCATAGGACCTTTTATAAGATCAAAGTTTCTTTCCCAGTCTTTTAGAACGGTTACTTAGGGGTGATTCAAAGGAACATAAACTTGTATAACATGCTTCTCATTATACCTTTATGAGCATTGAAAAACATACTTATAGTTGTCTTACCTCACCTAAATCCTCCAATCCATGACATGTATGTTTCAAAAAGTTTTGGTTAAAAAGTTTTATTTAGGATTCTCATAGGACCTTTTAGAAGATCAAAGTTTCTTTCTAGACTTTTAGAACAGTTACTTAGGGATGATTCAAAGGAACATAAACTTGTATAACATGCTTCTCATTATACCTTTATGAGCATACAAAAACTTACTTATAGTTGTCTTACCTCACCTAAATCCTCCAATCCATGACATGTATGTTTCAAAAAGTTTTGGTTAAAAAGTTTTATTTAGGATTCTCATAGGACCTTTTAGAAGATCAAAGTTTCTTTCCCAGTCTTTTAGAACGGTTACTTAGGGGTGATTCAAAGGAACATAAACTTGTATAACATGCATCTCATTATACCTTTATGAGCATACAAAAACTTACTTATAGTTGTCTTACCTCACCTAAATCCTCCAATCAATGACATGTATGGTTCAAAAAGTTTTGGTTAAAAAGTTTGATTTATGATTCTCATAGGACCTTTTAGAAGATCAAAGTTTCTTTCTAGACTTTTAGAACAGTTACTTAGGGGTGATTCAAAGGAACATAAACTTGTATAACATGCTTCTCATTATTCCTTTATGAGCATACAAAAACTTACTTATAGTTGTCTTACCTCACCTAAATCCTCCAATCAATGACATGTATGGTTCAAAAAGTTTTGGTTAAAAAGTTTTATTTAGGATTCTCATAGGACCTTTTATAAGATCAAACTTTCTTTCCCGGTCTTTTAGAACGGTTACTTAGGGGTGATTCAAAGGAACATAAACTTGTATAACATGCTTCTCATTATACCTCTATGAGCATACAAAAACTTACTTATAGTTGTCTTACCTCACCTAAATCCTCCAATCAATGACATGTATGGTTCAAAAAGTTTTGGTTAAAAGTTTTATTTAGGATTCTCATAGGACCTTTTAGAAGATCAAAGTTTCTTTCGAGTCTTTTAGAACAGTTACTTAGGGGTGATTCAAAGGAGCATAAAGTTGTATAACATGCTTCTCATTATACCTTTATGAGGATACAAAAACTTACTTATAGTTGTCTTACCTCACCTAAATCCTCCAATCAATGACATGTATGGTTCAAAAAGTTTTGGTTAAAAAGTTTTATTTATGATTCTCATAGGACCTTTTAGAAGATCAAAGTTTCTTTCCCAGTCTTTTAGAACGGTTACTTAGGGGTGATTCAAAGGAACATAAACTTGTATAACATGCATCTCATTATACCGTTATAAGCATACAAAAACTTACTTATAGTTGTCTTACCTCACCTAAATCCTCCAATCCATGACATGTATGTTTCAAAAAGTTTTGGTTAAAAAGTTTTATTTAGGATTCTCATAGGACCTTTTAGAAGATCAAAGTTTCTTTCCCGGTCTTTTAGAACGGTTACTTATGGGTGATTCAAAGGAACATAAACTTATATAACATGTTTCTCATTATACCTTTATGAGCATACAAAACCTTACATATAGTTGTCTTACATCACCTAAATCCTCCAATCCATGACATGTATGTTTCAAAAAGTTTTGGTTAAAAAGTTTTATTTAGGATTCTCATAGGACCTTTTATAAGATCAAAGTTTCTTTCCCAGTCTTTTAGAACGGTTACTTAGGGGTGATTCAAAGGAACATAAACTTGTATAACATGCTTCTCATTATACCTTTATGAGCATTGAAAAACATACTTATAGTTGTCTTACCTCACCTAAATCCTCCAATCCATGACATGTATGTTTCAAAAAGTTTTGGTTAAAAAGTTTTATTTAGGATTCTCATAGGACCTTTTAGAAGATCAAAGTTTCTTTCTAGACTTTTAGAACAGTTACTTAGGGATGATTCAAAGGAACATAAACTTGTATAACATGCTTCTCATTATACCTTTATGAGTATACAAAAACTTACTTATAGTTGTCTTACCTCACCTAAATCCTCCAATCCATGACATGTATGTTTCAAAAAGTTTTGGTTAAAAAGTTTTATTTAGGATTCTCATAGGACCTTTTAGAAGATCAAAGTTTCTTTCCCAGTCTTTTATAACGGTTACTTAGGGGTGATTCAAAGGAACATAAACTTGTATAACATGCATCTCATTATACCTTTATGAGCATACAAAAACTTACTTATAGTTGTCTTACCTCACCTAAATCTTCCAATCAATGACATGTATGGTTCAAAAAGTTTTGGTTAAAAAGTTTGATTTATGATTCTCATAGGACCTTTTAGAAGATCAAAGTTTCTTTCTAGACTTTTAGAACAGTTACTTAGGGGTGATTCAAAGGAACATAAACTTGTATAACATGCTTCTCATTATTCCTTTATGAGCATACAAAAACTTACTTATAGTTGTCTTACCTCACCTAAATCCTCCAATCAATGACATGTATGGTTCAAAAAGTTTTTGTTAAAAAGTTTGATTTATGATTCTCATAGGACCTTTTAGAAGATCAAAGTTTCTTTATAGACTTTTAGAACAGTTACTTAGGGGTGATTCAAAGGAACATAAACTTGTATAACATGCTTCTCATTATTCCTTTATGAGCATACAAAAACTTACTTATAGTTGTCTTACCTCACCTAAATCCTCCAATCAATGACATGTATAGTTCAAAAAGTTTTGGTTAAAAAGTTTTATTTAGGATTCTCATAGGACCTTTTATAAGATCAAACTTTCTTTCCCGGTCTTTTAGAACGGTTACTTAGGGGTGATTCAAAGGAACATAAACTTGTATAACATGCTTCTCCTTATACCTCTATGAGCATACAAAAACTTACTTATAGTTGTCTTACCTCACCTAAATCCTCCAATCAATGACATGTATGGTTCAAAAAGTTTTGGATAAAAGTTTTATTTAGGATTCTCATAGGACCTTTTAGAAGATCAAAGTTTCTTTCGAGTCTTTTAGAACAGTTACTTAGGGGTGATTCAAACGAGCATAAAGTTGTATAACATGCTTCTCATTATACCTTTATGAGGATACAAAAACTTACTTATAGTTGTCTTACCTCACCTAAATCCTCCAATCAATGACATGTATGGTTCAAAAAGTTTTGGTTAAAAAGTTTTATTTATGATTCTCATAGGACCTTTTAGAAGATCAAAGTTTCTTTCCCAGTCTTTTAGAACGGTTACTTAGGGGTGATTCAAAGGAACATAAACTTGTATAACATGCATCTCATTATACCGTTATAAGCATACAAAAACTTACTTATAGTTGTCTTACCTCACCTAAATCCTCCAATCCATGACATGTATGTTTCAAAAAGTTTTGGTTAAAAAGTTTTATTTAGGATTCTCATAGGACCTTTTAGAAGATCAAAGTTTCTTTCCCGGTCTTTTAGAACGGTTACTTATGGGTGATTCAAAGGAACATAAACTTATATAACATGTTTCTCATTATACCTTTATGAGCATACAAAACCTTACATATAGTGTCTTACATCACCTAAATCCTCCAATCCATGACATGTATGTTTCAAAAAGTTTTGGTTAAAAAGTTTTATTTAGGATTCTCATAGGACCTTTTATAAGATCAAAGTTTCTTTCCCAGTCTTTTAGAACGGTTACTTAGGGGTGATTCAAAGGAACATAAACTTGTATAACATGCTTCTCATTATACCTTTATGAGCATTGAAAAACATACTTATAGTTGTCTTACCTCACCTAAATCCTCCAATCCATGACATGTATGTTTCAAAAAGTTTTGGTTAAAAAGTTTTATTTAGGATTCTCATAGGACCTTTTAGAAGATCAAAGTTTCTTTCTAGACTTTTAGAACAGTTACTTAGGGATGATTCAAAGGAACATAAACTTGTATAACATGCTTCTCATTATACCTTTATGAGCATACAAAAACTTACTTATAGTTGTCTTACCTCACCTAAATCCTCCAATCCATGACATGTATGTTTCAAAAAGTTTTGGTTAAAAAGTTTTATTTAGGATTCTCATAGGACCGTTTAGAAGATCAAAGTTTCTTTCCCGGTCTTTTAGAACGGTTACTTAGGGGTGATTCAAAGGAACATAAACTTGTATAACATGCTTCTCATTATACCTTTATGAGCATACAAAAACTTACTTATAGTTGTCTTACCTCACCTAAATCCTCCAATCCATGACATGTATGTTTCAAAAAGTTTTGTTTAAAAAGTTGTATTTAGGATTCTCATAGGACCTTTTATAAGATCAAAGTTTCTTTCCCGGTCTTTTAGAACGGTTACTTAGGGGTGATTCAAAGGAACATAAACTTGTATAACATGCTTCTCATTATACCTTTATGAGCATTGAAAAACATACTTATAGTTGTCTTACCTCACCTAAATCCTCCAATCCATGACATGTATGTTTCAAAAAGTTTTGTTTAAAAAGTTGTATTTAGGATTCTCATAGGACCTTTTATAAGATCAAAGTTTCTTTCCCGGTCTTTTAGAACGGTTACTTAGGGGTGATTCAAAGGAACATAAACTTGTATAACATGCTTCTCATTATACCTTTATGAGCATTGAAAAACTTACTTATAGTTGTCTTACCTCACCTAAATCCTCCAATCCATGACATGTATGTTTCAAAAAGTTTTGTTTAAAAAGTTGTATTTAGGATTCTCATAGGACCTTTTATAAGATCAAAGTTTCTTTCCCGGTCTTTTAGAACGGTTACTTAGGGGTGATTCAAAGGAACATAAACTTGTATAACATGCTTCTCATTATACCTTTATGAGCATTGAAAAACATACTTATAGTTGTCTTACCTCACCTAAATCCTCCAATCAATGACATGTATGGTTCAAAAAGTTTTGGTTAAAAAGTTTGATTTATGATTCTCATAGGACCTTTTAGAAGATCAAAGTTTCTTTCTAGACTTTTAGAACAGTTACTTAGGGGTGATTCAAAGGAACATAAACTTGTATAACATGCTTCTCATTATTCCTTTATGAGCATACAAAAACTTACTTATAGTTGTCTTACCTCACCTAAATCCTCCAATCAATGACATGTATGGTTCAAAAAGTTTTTGTTAAAAAGTTTGATTTATGATTCTCATAGGACCTTTTAGAAGATCAAAGTTTCTTTCTAGACTTTTAGAACAGTTACTTAGGGGTGATTCAAAGGAACATAAACTTGTATAACATGCTTCTCATTATTCCTTTATGAGCATACAAAAACTTACTTATAGTTGTCTTACCTCACCTAAATCCTCCAATCAATGACATGTATGGTTCAAAAAGTTTTGGTTAAAAAGTTTTATTTAGGATTCTCATAGGACCTTTTATAAGATCAAACTTTCTTTCCCGCTCTTTTAGAACGGTTACTTAGGGGTGATTCAAAGGAACATAAACTTGTATAACATGCTTCTCCTTATACCTCTATGAGCATACAAAAACTTACTTATAGTTGTCTTACCTCACCTAAATCCTCCAATCAATGACATGTATGGTTCAAAAAGTTTTGGATAAAAGTTTTATTTAGGATTCTCATAGGACCTTTTAGAAGATCAAAGTTTCTTTCGAGTCTTTTAGAACAGTTACTTAGGGGTGATTCAAACGAGCATAAAGTTGTATAACATGCTTCTCATTATACCTTTATGAGGATACAAAAACTTACTTATAGCTGTCTTACATCACCTAAATCCTCCAATCCATGACATGTATGTTTCAAAAAGTTTTGTTTAAAAAGTTTTATTTATGATTCTCATAGGACCTTTTAGAAGATCAAAGTTTCTTTCTAGTCTTTTAGAACAGTTACTTAGGGGTGATTCAAAGGAACATAAACTTGTATAACATGCTTCTCATTATACCTTTATGAGCATACAAAACCTTACATATAGTTGTCTTACCTCACCTAAATCCTCCAATCCATGACATGTATGTTTCAAAAAGTTTTGGTTAAAACGTTTTATTTAGGATTCTCATAGGACCTTTTATAAGATCAAACTTTCATTCCCGGTCTTTTAGAACGGTTACTTAGGGGTGATTCAAAGGAACATAAACTTGTATAACATGCATCTCATTATACCGTTATAAGCATAGAAAAACTTACTTATAGTTGTCTTACCTCACCTAAATCCTCCAATCCATGACATGTATGTTTCAAAAAGTTTTGGTTAAAAAGTTTTATTTAGGATTCTCATAGGACCTTTTAGAAGATCAAAGTTTCTTTCCCGGTCTTTTAGAACGGTTACTTAGGGGTGATTCAAAGGAACATAAACTTATATAACATGCTTCTCATTATACCTTTATGAGCATACAAAACCTTACATATAGTTGTCTTACATCACCTAAATCCTCCAATCCATGACATGTATGTTTCAAAAAGTTTTGGTTAAAAAGTTTTATTTAGGATTCTCATAGGACCTTTTATAAGATCAAAGTTTCTTTCCCAGTCTTTTAGAACGGTTACTTAGGGGTGATTCAAAGGAACATAAACTTGTATAACATGCTTCTCATTATACCTTTATGAGCATTGAAAAACATACTTATAGTTGTCTTACCTCACCTAAATCCTCCAATCCATGACATGTATGTTTCAAAAAGTTTTGGTTAAAAAGTTTTATTTAGGATTCTCATAGGACCTTTTAGAAGATCAAAGTTTCTTTCCCAGTCTTTTAGAACGGTTACTTAGGGGTGATTCAAAGGAACATAAACTTGTATAACATGCATCTCATTATACCTTTACGAGCATACAAAAACTTACTTATAGTTGTCTTACCTCACCTAAATCCTCCAATCAATGACATGTATGGTTCAAAAAGTTTTGGTTAAAAAGTTTTATTTAGGATTCTCATAGGACCTTTTAGAAGATCAAAGTTTCTTTCTAGACTTTTAGAACAGTTACTTAGGGATGATTCAAAGGAACATAAACTTGTATAACATGCTTCTCATTATACCTTTATGAGCATACAAAAACTTACTTATAGTTGTCTTACCTCACCTAAATCCTCCAATCCATGACATGTATGTTTCAAAAAGTTTTGGTTAAAAAGTTTTATTTAGGATTCTCATAGGACCTTTTAGAAGATCAAAGTTTCTTTCCCAGTCTTTTATAACGGTTACTTAGGGGTGATTCAAAGGAACATAAACTTGTATAACATGCATCTCATTATACCTTTATGAGCATACAAAAACTTACTTATAGTTGTCTTACCTCACCTAAATCCTCCAATCAATGACATGTATGGTTCAAAAAGTTTTGGTTAAAAAGTTTGATTTATGATTCTCATAGGACCTTTTAGAAGATCAAAGTTTCTTTCTAGACTTTTAGAACAGTTACTTAGGGGTGATTCAAAGGAACATAAACTTGTATAACATGCTTCTCATTATTCCTTTATGAGCATACAAAAACTTACTTATAGTTGTCTTACCTCACCTAAATCCTCCAATCAATGACATGTATGGTTCAAAAAGTTTTGGTTAAAAAGTTTGATTTATGATTCTCATAGGACCTTTTAGAAGATCAAAGTTTCTTTCTAGACTTTTAGAACAGTTACTTAGGGGTGATTCAAAGGAACATAAACTTGTATAACATGCTTCTCATTATTCCTTTATGAGCATACAAAAACTTACTTATAGTTGTCTTACCTCACCTAAATCCTCCAATCAATGACATGTATGGTTCAAAAAGTTTTGGTTAAAAAGTTTTATTTAGGATTCTCATAGGACCTTTTATAAGATCAAACTTTCTTTCCCGGTCTTTTAGAACGGTTACTTAGGGGTGATTCAAAGGAACATAAACTTGTATAACATGCTTCTCCTTATTGTGAGATTTTGAGAGTATGAACATGAGTGTTCTTGAGAGAATAAGAGTGGAGGCGCAGCTAGAGAGAAAATGGGATTCAAAACCCTTAACTTGTTTCATTTGTGGTTACAACATATATATAGGTCTTACAACACATGGATGGTTTAACCTAAAGTAGAAACAAGACAAAATGAGAGGAGACAAGGTCAGAGCAGGTCTGAGGATGCGCCAGGAGGTGAGAGAAAGGGTGTGGACCACTTGTGGTCCCCAACAGACAAAACCCCCCTTAAACCCTAACGGCTCTCTCTCCTTCTGTCCCAACGGCTCTCTCTCCTTCTTGTGTCTGAATAATGTTGGCGCCTCATCAAATGTGTTGTCCCCAACTTTGCACTTTGATAATGTGCAAGACTTGTGCAAGACTTGTGCATTACACAATCTTAACACAATGATACTCTCATGATCAATACTCCCCCTCAAGTTCAGACTTTGGAATCACCCTAAAGACTGAACTTGGAATGATCATGGCAACACCTCATTAAAAACCTTGATGTGGAAAACCACTTGGGACAAAACCACATCAAGGGAAAAAGAGTATGCTGCTCATGAATCAGGAGAGTTCTAATCATGGATAGCCACCAGCCCTAGTTTGCCAAAAACATGAGTGCAAACCTTAAGACTAGCAGCCTTAGTGAAGATGTCCGCAAGCTGATCTTCACTCTTTGTGTAACAAGGCAGAATGGTTCCATCTTCAATCTTCTCCCTTACCTTGTGACAATCAATCTCAATGTGCTTTGTCCTCTCATGAAACACTGAGTTGGTTGCAATGTGAATAGCAGCCTGGTTGTCACAATGGAAGGTGATTGGGCTTGATTGCTCTATGCCAAAGTCCTTAAGCAAAGCCTTCAGCCATGTTAACTCGGTTGCAAGCTTCCTCATGGCCCTATACTCAGCTTCAGCACTAGAACAAGATACCACCTTCTGCTTCTTTGTCTTCCAAGTCACCAAGTTGCCTCCAATGAAGGTACAATAGCCGGTTGTTGATCTCCTATCACTCTTATCTCCAGCCCAATCTGCATCACAATAGCCAACAATCTCTGTGCTCTCATTCTTACCCATCCAAATACCTTGTTCTATTGATCCTTTGAGATATCTGAGTATCCTCTCAATCAAACTCCAATGATATACTGTGGGTGATTGCATATGTTGGCTAACTTGATTCACAGCAAAGCACAAGTCTGGTCTTGTGAGAGTGAGGTAGATAAGCTTCCCAACCAGCCTCCTATACAATGAGACATCCTTGAACTTGACTTCATCTGATTTCTCCCCCTTTCTATTGACTTGGTAGCCATCTTCAAGAGGAGTCTTTGCAATCTTGCAATCAAGCATACTTGTTTCTGTCAACAAGTCCTTAACATACTTCCTTTGGGACAGAAACAACCCATCATTGAATCTGCAAACTTCAATGCCCAAGAAGTACTTCAACTCTCCAAGGTCTTTAATATCAAAGGAATTCTTGAGGAAATCCTTTGTAGACTGGATCCCATCATTATCACTTCCTGTGATAATCAAATCATCCACATATATCAGAACTACCACCACTCCTTGGGCACTTGGAAGTGTGAACAATGTGTGATCAGATTGAGACTTCTTGAAACCATGGTCCATGAGAGTGTGACTGAGCTTATGGTACCATGCCCTTGGTGATTGCTTCAAGCCATAAATTGCCCTTCTCAGCCTCAATACCTCACCATCTTTACACAAGTGCTTCAATCCTGGTGGTGGAGTCATATACACTTCCTCTTCAAGTTCACCTTGTAGAAAAGCATTCTTCACATCCATTTGCCATAGATTCCATGAGAGGTTGGTAGCTAAGCTCAATGTGACTCTCACTGTGTGAAGTTTAGCCACTGGTGCAAAGGTATCTGTATAGTCTTCTCCATAGGTTTGAGTGAATCCCCTTGCTACTAGCCTTGCCTTGTACCTCTCTATGTCTCCATTGCTTTTATACTTGATTGTGAAGACCCATTTAGAGCTAACAGTCTTCTTCTTTTTCGGCAGCTTCTCTACAATCCAAGTATGGTTTCTCTCCATAGCTTCTTTCTCATCCTTTACTGCATCCATCCAAACCTTGATACCCTCAGCCTCTTCATAAGTCTTAGGGACTTGGTTTAGCTCAATCTTTCCAAGAAAGGCCTTGTGACTAGATGGTAGCAAGTCAATAGAACAAGTAGACTGACTAGGATGAGCTACTGCTTGGTTGTTGTAGTAGACTCTTGTCTTCATCCATTCTGATGGATCTTTCTTTTCCCTTGTGCTTCTCCTGAGTTGCTGAACCTGTTGATCAACCACTTCCTCATTACCCACTTCCTCTTGATAAACCATCTCATCCTCATCCATATCCAAGTCCACTTGGTTCTGATCTTGAGGTAGAGTGTCTTCTTGAGCTTGAGCCGGTTCCTGAGTGTGTGTTGCTGGTTCAGTATCCTCTTGTTGAGCTTCCTGGGTAGGTGTATCAGCCTTTTCTGGCCGTGGGGTGTCATTGCCCAAGTGATCCAACAAGTACTTCAAACTTGTAGCCAAATCAGAAGGTGATCTTGAGAGATCTTTCAAACCTTCCCAATCCTTCTTCTCATAGTAACTCTGCCCCTCAATGAACTTAACATCCCTTGAAACATAGGTCCTGTTGTTGCTTGGATCAAAACACTTGTAGCCCTTCTGAGTTGTGGAGTATCCAAGAAACATACACCTTGTGCTCTTAGCATCTAGCTTGTTCCTTTGATCTCCTGAGATATATACAAAACAAACACAACCAAACACACGTAAGTGTTCAATAAATGGTTTGGCTTTGTTCAATACCTCATATGGTGAAATGTCTTGAAGAACTCTAGTTGGGATCCTGTTGATGAGATAGCATGCTGCCAACACTGCATCTCCCCAAAATCTCTTAGGAACATTGGTGTGGAACATCATGGACCTAGCAGCTTCCATGAGGTGTCTGTTCTTCCTTTCAGCCACACCATTTTGTTGGGGAGTATGGGGACAGCTTGTTTGATGAAGGATCCCACATTTGTTCAAGTGAGCTTTGAATCTTTGGCTTGTATACTCTCCTCCATTATCTGACCTAAACACTTTGATCTTGGCATTAAACTGATTAGTAACATAGTTTTGGAAATTCAAAAATGCATCAAACACCCTATCTTTAGATGGAAGCAAAGTTACCCAAGTATATTTTGATTTTTCATCTATGAAGGTCACAAAATACTTGTTTCTATCTCTAGACTGACAAGGTGAAGTCCAAACATCAGAGTGCACAAGATCAAAACAATGTTCATAGATAGTAGTTGATTTAGGAAAGACAGTTCTACAATGTTTGCCAAGAATACAAGCTTCACAAGATGAATGATCAAAGCTAACATTAGGCAACATTAAGTTCAAAGCACGAGCATGAGGATGTCCTAGTCTAGCATGCCATAGGACATTTTGATTGAAAGAAAAACAGGATTTAAAAGCTAATGAATCCGAGTTGCTTGGAGAAGTGTCTTCAAGGAGGTAAAGCTCATCTTGTGTACCACCTCTTCCAATAACCTTTCCATTCTTAATATCCTGAAAACAAACATCATTAGGCCCAAAGATAACATTGCAATTCAAGTCTTTAGTGATCCTCTTAACCGACAGCAAGTTAGATTTAAACTTAGGAACATAGAAAGCATCACTTTCCTTGTTAAATAATCTCAACTTTCCTGTACCTATTATTGGAATCCCTTGACCATCAGCTATAGTTACTCTTCCTAGGGCAGGTTTAATGTTCTCCAACAACTTAGCATTACTAATCATATGGTGAGAAGCTCCTGAATCTACTACCAACTTATGATCAGTTTTACTAAGCAATTTATGTGAAAATAAAGAGATACCAGAGAGTTTAGAGGCATAAGCCTTGATGAGGTCCTCAAGGTCACTCTTCTTGACATACTCAGTGGCTGTGTAGAGTGCAAGCTCCCCTCCTTGAGCTGAAGTAGAGGCTGGTTCATTCACAGCTTCTTGTGAGATGTTTGCATTTGCCCTTGAGTTCTTGAACTTGTCTGGTTTGAGGTGAGGATGGAGGACCCAACACTTCTCCTTGGAGTGGCCTTTCCTCTTGCAATGATCACAAAATGGCGCCTTCTTCTCCTCAGGTTTGAAGCCAGCTTTGTTGGCAGTCACCAACTCCCCCTTTCCTCCAAACAAACCAATGTTTCCTTCTTCCTTTTGGAGCCTTGAACACACCTCTTCAAAATCAGGAAGTGTAGTCTCCCTTAGGATCTTCATGATGGCATCATTGTAAACCGGATTCAAGTTGAGTAGAAGGCCAAAGATCTTGTCTTGCTCATTTCTCTCAATGAGAACCTTAGGGTTTAAAGTGCTTGGCCTTAGCATCTCAAGTTCAGACCATGCTGAAGAGAACTTCCCAAGATACTTGGTAAAGTCATGGTCTTCTTGTTTCAGCTCATTTATGGCCTTCTTAACTTCATACACCCTGCTGAGATTAGACACATCTCCATAAATCTTCTTGAGAGTATCCCACAGTGATTTTGCTGTCTCACAATGAGAATAAGCTTCAAGGATGGATGGGTCAAGAGAGTTTTGGAGGAAGCCAAGCACAAGCTGATCTTCTTGAAACCATTTAGCTTCTGCCTTTTTGGTTTCCTCATCCTTCTTCTTGGCTTCATCTTCTTCAGTTGGTGTTTTATCCTCCAAGATGTGATCCCACAATCCTCTTCCACAAATGGCAGTCTTGATGGTCCTTTGCCATGTCCTATAGTTGATACCTTTGAGCACAACAGGGACAGCAGTAGGCCTCAAGCTTGAGCTGAGATGAGAAGAGTCTTCCATGGTGAACAGCTGATGGAGAGCGGTTGGAACTTTGAAGGACCGAGAGTGAACAATCTTTGGACCGAGAAACCTAGGGTTTTATGTGGACCGAGAGTGTGAGTAAACTGAGTGAATGAGAGCTTAGGACAAGAATAAGAGTTAATGAGCAGAGAGGATGAAGAACTTAGAGAGTAGTAGCTTAGGAACCGAGAGAATAAAGATAGAGAGAATTAGGGTTTTGGACCGAGAGTAGCTGCAGTCGAGAGAGAGTGAAGAATTAAAGAGAGAGAATCAAAAGAATGAGGAGCATTGCTCTGATACCATGTGAGATTTTGAGAGTATGAACATGAGTGTTCTTGAGAGAATAAGAGTGGAGGCGCAGCTAGAGAGAAAATGGGATTCAAAACCCTTAACTTGTTTCATTTGTGGTTACAACATATATATAGGTCTTACAACACATGGATGGTTTAACCTAAAGTAGAAACAAGACAAAATGAGAGGAGACAAGGTCAGAGCAGGTCTGAGGATGGGCCAGGAGGTGAGAGAAAGGGTGTGGACCACTTGTGGTCCCCAACAGACAAAACCCCCCTTAAACCCTAACGGCTCTCTCTCCTTCTGTCCCAACGGCTCTCTCTCCTTCTTGTGTCTGAATAATGTTGGCGCCTCATCAAATGTGTTGTCCCCAACTTTGCACTTTGATAATGTGCAAGACTTGTGCAAGACTTGTGCATTACACAATCTTAACACAATGATACTCTCATGATCAATACTTATACCTCTATGAGCATACAAAAACTTACTTATAGTTGTCTTACCTCACCTAAATCCTCCAATCAATGACATGTATGGTTCAAAAAGTTTTGGTTAAAAGTTTTATTTAGGATTCTCATAGGACCTTTTAGAAGATCAAAGTTTCTTTCGAGTCTTTTAGAACAGTTACTTAGGGGTGATTCAAACGAGCATAAAGTTGTATAACATGCTTCTCATTATACCTTTATGAGGATACAAAAACTTACTTATAGCTGTCTTACATCACCTAAATCCTCCAATCCATGACATGTATGTTTCAAAAAGTTTTGTTTAAAAAGTTTTATTTATGATTCTCATAGGACCTTTTAGAAGATCAAAGTTTCTTTCTAGTCTTTTAGAACAGTTACTTAGGGGTGATTCAAAGGAACATAAACTTGTATAACATGCTTCTCATTATACCTTTATGAGCATACAAAACCTTACATATAGTTGTCTTACCTCACCTAAATCCTCCAATCCATGACATGTATGTTTCAAAAAGTTTTGGTTAAAACGTTTTATTTAGGATTCTCATAGGACCTTTTATAAGATCAAACTTTCATTCCCGGTCTTTTAGAACGGTTACTTAGGGGTGATTCAAAGGAACATAAACTTGTATAACATGCATCTCATTATACCGTTATAAGCATACAAAAACTAACTTATAGTTGTCTTACCTCACCTAAATCCTCCAATCCATGACATGTATGTTTCAAAAAGTTTTGGTTAAAAAGTTTTATTTAGGATTCTCATAGGACCTTTTAGAAGATCAAAGTTTCTTTCCCGGTCTTTTAGAACGGTTACTTAGGGGTGATTCAAAGGAACATAAACTTATATAACATGCTTCTCATTATACCTTTATGAGCATACAAAACCTTACATATAGTTGTCTTACATCACCTAAATCCTCCAATCCATGACATGTATGTTTCAAAAAGTTTTGGTTAAAAAGTTTTATTTAGGATTCTCATAGGACCTTTTATAAGATCAAAGTTTCTTTCCCAGTCTTTTAGAACGGTTACTTAGGGGTGATTCAAAGGAACATAAACTTGTATAACATGCTTCTCATTATACCTTTATGAGCATTGAAAAACATACTTATAGTTGTCTTACCTCACCTAAATCCTCCAATCCATGACATGTATGTTTCAAAAAGTTTTGGTTAAAAAGTTTTATTTAGGATTCTCATAGGACCTTTTAGAAGATCAAAGTTTCTTTCCCAGTCTTTTAGAACGGTTACTTAGGGGTGATTCAAAGGAACATAAACTTGTATAACATGCATCTCATTATACCTTTACGAGCATACAAAAACTTACTTATAGTTGTCTTACCTCACCTAAATCCTCCAATCAATGACATGTATGGTTCAAAAAGTTTTGGTTAAAAAGTTTTATTTAGGATTCTCATAGGACCTTTTAGAAGATCAAAGTTTCTTTCTAGACTTTTAGAACAGTTACTTAGGGATGATTCAAAGGAACATAAACTTGTATAACATGCTTCTCATTATACCTTTATGAGCATACAAAAACTTACTTATAGTTGTCTTACCTCACCTAAATCCTCCAATCCATGACATGTATGTTTCAAAAAGTTTTGGTTAAAAAGTTTTATTTAGGATTCTCATAGGACCTTTTAGAAGATCAAAGTTTCTTTCCCAGTCTTTTATAACGGTTACTTAGGGGTGATTCAAAGGAACATAAACTTGTATAACATGCATCTCATTATACCTTTATGAGCATACAAAAACTTACTTATAGTTGTCTTACCTCACCTAAATCCTCCAATCAATGACATGTATGGTTCAAAAAGTTTTGGTTAAAAAGTTTGATTTATGATTCTCATAGGACCTTTTAGAAGATCAAAGTTTCTTTCTAGACTTTTAGAACAGTTACTTAGGGGTGATTCAAAGGAACATAAACTTGTATAACATGCTTCTCATTATTCCTTTATGAGCATACAAAAACTTACTTATAGTTGTCTTACCTCACCTAAATCCTCCAATCAATGACATGTATGGTTCAAAAAGTTTTGGTTAAAAAGTTTGATTTATGATTCTCATAGGACCTTTTAGAAGATCAAAGTTTCTTTCTAGACTTTTAGAACAGTTACTTAGGGGTGATTCAAAGGAACATAAACTTGTATAACATGCTTCTCATTATTCCTTTATGAGCATACAAAAACTTACTTATAGTTGTCTTACCTCACCTAAATCCTCCAATCAATGACATGTATGGTTCAAAAAGTTTTGGTTAAAAAGTTTTATTTAGGATTCTCATAGGACCTTTTATAAGATCAAACTTTCTTTCCCGGTCTTTTAGAACGGTTACTTAGGGGTGATTCAAAGGAACATAAACTTGTATAACATGCATCTCATTATACCTTTACGAGCATACAAAAACTTACTTATAGTTGTCTTACCTCACCTAAATCCTCCAATCAATGACATGTATGGTTCAAAAAGTTTTGGTTAAAAAGTTTTATTTAGGATTCTCATAGGACCTTTTAGAAGATCAAAGTTTCTTTCTAGACTTTTAGAACAGTTACTTAGGGATGATTCAAAGGAACATAAACTTGTATAACATGCTTCTCATTATACCTTTATGAGCATACAAAAACTTACTTATAGTTGTCTTACCTCACCTAAATCCTCCAATCCATGACATGTATGTTTCAAAAAGTTTTGGTTAAAAAGTTTTATTTAGGATTCTCATAGGACCTTTTAGAAGATCAAAGTTTCTTTCCCAGTCTTTTATAACGGTTACTTAGGGGTGATTCAAAGGAACATAAACTTGTATAACATGCATCTCATTATACCTTTATGAGCATACAAAAACTTACTTATAGTTGTCTTACCTCACCTAAATCCTCCAATCAATGACATGTATGGTTCAAAAAGTTTTGGTTAAAAAGTTTGATTTATGATTCTCATAGGACCTTTTAGAAGATCAAAGTTTCTTTCTAGACTTTTAGAACAGTTACTTAGGGGTGATTCAAAGGAACATAAACTTGTATAACATGCTTCTCATTATTCCTTTATGAGCATACAAAAACTTACTTATAGTTGTCTTACCTCACCTAAATCCTCCAATCAATGACATGTATGGTTCAAAAAGTTTTGGTTAAAAAGTTTGATTTATGATTCTCATAGGACCTTTTAGAAGATCAAAGTTTCTTTCTAGACTTTTAGAACAGTTACTTAGGGGTGATTCAAAGGAACATAAACTTGTATAACATGCTTCTCATTATTCCTTTATGAGCATACAAAAACTTACTTATAGTTGTCTTACCTCACCTAAATCCTCCAATCAATGACATGTATGGTTCAAAAAGTTTTGGTTAAAAAGTTTTATTTAGGATTCTCATAGGACCTTTTATAAGATCAAACTTTCTTTCCCGGTCTTTTAGAACGGTTACTTAGGGGTGATTCAAAGGAACATAAACTTGTATAACATGATTCTCCTTATACCTCTATGAGCATACAAAAACTTACTTATAGTTGTCTTACCTCACCTAAATCCTCCAATCAATGACATGTATGGTTCAAAAAGTTTTGGTTAAAAGTTTTATTTAGGATTCTCATAGGACCTTTTAGAAGATCAAAGTTTCTTTCGAGTCTTTTAGAACAGTTACTTAGGGGTGATTCAAACGAGCATAAAGTTGTATAACATGCATCTCATTATACCTTTACGAGCATACAAAAACTTACTTATAGTTGTCTTACCTCACCTAAATCCTCCAATCAATGACATGTATGGTTCAAAAAGTTTTGGTTAAAAAGTTTTATTTAGGATTCTCATAGGACCTTTTAGAAGATCAAAGTTTCTTTCTAGACTTTTAGAACAGTTACTTAGGGATGATTCAAAGGAACATAAACTTGTATAACATGCTTCTCATTATACCTTTATGAGCATACAAAAACTTACTTATAGTTGTCTTACCTCACCTAAATCCTCCAATCCATGACATGTATGTTTCAAAAAGTTTTGGTTAAAAAGTTTTATTTAGGATTCTCATAGGACCTTTTAGAAGATCAAAGTTTCTTTCCCAGTCTTTTATAACGGTTACTTAGGGGTGATTCAAAGGAACATAAACTTGTATAACATGCATCTCATTATACCTTTATGAGCATACAAAAACTTACTTATAGTTGTCTTACCTCACCTAAATCCTCCAATCAATGACATGTATGGTTCAAAAAGTTTTGGTTAAAAAGTTTGATTTATGATTCTCATAGGACCTTTTAGAAGATCAAAGTTTCTTTCTAGACTTTTAGAACAGTTACTTAGGGGTGATTCAAAGGAACATAAACTTGTATAACATGCTTCTCATTATTCCTTTATGAGCATACAAAAACTTACTTATAGTTGTCTTACCTCACCTAAATCCTCCAATCAATGACATGTATGGTTCAAAAAGTTTTGGTTAAAAAGTTTGATTTATGATTCTCATAGGACCTTTTAGAAGATCAAAGTTTCTTTCTAGAATTTTAGAACAGTTACTTAGGGGTGATTCAAAGGAACATAAACTTGTATAACATGCTTCTCATTATTCCTTTATGAGCATACAAAAACTTACTTATAGTTGTCTTACCTCACCTAAATCCTCCAATCAATGACATGTATGGTTCAAAAAGTTTTGGTTAAAAAGTTTTATTTAGGATTCTCATAGGACCTTTTATAAGATCAAACTTTCTTTCCCGGTCTTTTAGAACGGTTACTTAGGGGTGATTCAAAGGAACATAAACTTGTATAACATGCTTCTCCTTATACCTCTATGAGCATACAAAAACTTACTTATAGTTGTCTTACCTCACCTAAATCCTCCAATCAATGACATGTATGGTTCAAAAAGTTTTGGTTAAAAGTTTTATTTAGGATTCTCATAGGACCTTTTAGAAGATCAAAGTTTCTTTCGAGTCTTTTAGAACAGTTACTTAGGGGTGATTCAAACGAGCATAAAGTTGTATAACATGCTTCTCATTATACCTTTATGAGGATACAAAAACTTACTTATAGCTATCTTACATCACCTAAATCCTCCAATCCATGACATGTATGTTTCAAAAAGTTTTGTTTAAAAAGTTTTATTTATGATTCTCATAGGACCTTTTAGAAGATCAAAGTTTCTTTCTAGTCTTTTAGAACAGTTACTTAGGGGTGATTCAAAGGAACATAAACTTGTATAACATGCTTCTCATTATACCTTTATGAGCATACAAAACCTTACATATAGTTGTCTTACCTCACCTAAATCCTCCAATCCATGACATGTATGTTTCAAAAAGTTTTGGTTAAAACGTTTTATTTAGGATTCTCATAGGACCTTTTATAAGATCAAACTTTCATTCCCGGTCTTTTAGAACGGTTACTTAGGGGTGATTCAAAGGAACATAAACTTGTATAACATGCATCTCATTATACCGTTATAAGCATACAAAAACTTACTTATAGTTGTCTTACCTCACCTAAATCCTCCAATCCATGACATGTATGTTTCAAAAAGTTTTGGTTAAAAAGTTTTATTTAGGATTCTCATAGGACCTTTTAGAAGATCAAAGTTTCTTTCCCGGTCTTTTAGAACGGTTACTTAGGGGTGATTCAAAGGAACATATACTTATATAACATGCTTCTCATTATACCTTTATGAGCATACAAAACCTTACATATAGTTGTCTTACATCACCTAAATCCTCCAATCCATGACATGTATGTTTCAAAAAGTTTTGGTTAAAAAGTTTTATTTAGGATTCTCATAGGACCTTTTACAAGATCAAAGTTTCTTTCCCAGTCTTTTAGAACGGTTACTTAGGGGTGATTCAAAGGAACATAAACTTGTATAACATGCTTCTCATTATACCTTTATGAGCATTGAAAAACATACTTATAGTTGTCTTACCTCACCTAAATCCTCCAATCCATGACATGTATGTTTCAAAAAGTTTTGGTTAAAAAGTTTTATTTAGGATTCTCATAGGACCTTTTAGAAGATCAAAGTTTCTTTCCCAGTCTTTTAGAACGGTTACTTAGGGGTGATTCAAAGGAACATAAACTTGTATAACATGCATCTCATTATACCTTTACGAGCATACAAAAACTTACTTATAGTTGTCTTACCTCACCTAAATCCTCCAATCAATGACATGTATGGTTCAAAAAGTTTTGGTTAAAAAGTTTTATTTAGGATTCTCATAGGACCTTTTAGAAGATCAAAGTTTCTTTCCCAGTCTTTTATAACGGTTACTTAGGGGTGATTCAAAGGGACATAAACTTGTATAACATGCATCTCATTATACCTTTATGAGCATACAAAAACTTACTTATAGTTGTCTTACCTCACCTAAATCCTCCAATCAATGACATGTATGGTTCAAAAAGTTTTGGTTAAAAAGTTTGATTTATGATTCTCATAGGACCTTTTAGAAGATCAAAGTTTCTTTCTAGACTTTTAGAACAGTTACTTAAGGGTCATTCAAAGGAACATAAACTTGTATAACATGCTTCTCATTATTCCTTTATGAGCATACAAAAACATACTTATAGTTGTCTTACCTCACCTAAATCCTCCAATCAATGACATGTATGGTTCAAAAAGTTTTGGTTAAAAAGTTTTATTTAGGATTCTCATAGGACCTTTTATAAGATCAAACTTTCTTTCCCGGTCTTTTAGAACGGTTACTTAGGGGTGATTCAAAGGAACATAAACTTGTATAACATGCTTCTCATTATACCTCTATGAGCATACAAAAACTTACTTATAGTTGTCTTACCTCACCTAAATCCTCCAATCAATGACATGTATGGTTCAAAAAGTTTTGGTTAAAAGTTTTATTTAGGATTCTCATAGGACCTTTTAGAAGATCAAAGTTTCTTTCGAGTCTTTTAGAACAGTTACTTAGGGGTGATTCAAACGAGCATAAAGTTGTATAACATGCTTCTCATTATACCTTTATGAGGATACAAAAACTTACTTATAGTTGTCTTACATCACCTAAATTCTCCAATCCATGACATGTACGTTTCAAAAAGTTTTGTTTAAAAAGTTTTATTTATGATTCTCATAGGACCTTTTAGAAGATCAAAGTTTCTTTCTAGTCTTTTAGAACAGTTACTTAGGGGTGATTCAAAGGAACATAAACTTGTATAACATGCTTCTCATTATACCTTTATGAGCATTGAAAAACATACTTATAGTTGTCTTACCTCACCTAAATCCTCCAATCCATGACATGTATGTTTCAAAAAGTTTTGGTTAAAAAGTTTTATTTAGGATTCTCATAGGACCTTTTAGAAGATCAAAGTTTCTTTCCCGGTCTTTTAGAACGGTTACTTAGGGGTGATTCAAAGGAACATAAACTTGTATAACATGCTTCTCATTATACCTTTATGAGCATACAAAACCTTACATATAGTTGTCTTACCTCACCTAAATCCTCCAATCCATGACATGTATGTTTCAAAAAGTTTTGGTTAAAACGTTTTATTTAGGATTCTCATAGGACCTTTTATAAGATCAAACTTTTATTCCCGGTCTTTTAGAACGGTTACTTAGGGGTGATTCAAAGGAACATAAACTTGTATAACATGCATCTCATTATACCGTTATAAGCATACAAAAACTTACTTATAGTTGTCTTACCTCACCTAAATCCTCCAATCCATGACATGTATGTTTCAAAAAGTTTTGGTTAAAAAGTTTTATTTAGGATTCTCATAGGACCTTTTAGAAGATCAAAGTTTCTTTCCCGGTCTTTTAGAACGGTTACTTAGGGGTGATTCAAAGGAACATAAACTTGTATAACATGCATCTTATTATACCATTATAAGCATACAAAAACTTACTTATAGTTGTCTTACCTCACCTAAATCCTCCAATCCATGACATGTATGTTTCAAAAAGTTTTGGTTAAAAAGTTTTATTTAGGATTCTCATAGGACCTTTTAGAAGATCAAAGTTTCTTTCCCGGTCTTTTAGAACGGTTACTTAGGGGTGATTCAAAGGAACATAAACTTATATAACATGCTTCTCATTATACCTTTATGAGCATACAAAACCTTACATATAGTTGTCTTACATCACCTAAATCCTCCAATCCATGACATGTATGTTTCAAAAAGTTTTGGTTAAAAAGTTTTATTTAGGATTCTCATAGGACCTTTTATAAGATCAAAGTTTCTTTCCCAGTCTTTTAGAACGGTTACTTAGGGGTGATTCAAAGGAACATAAACTTGTATAACATGCTTCTCATTATACCTTTATGAGCATTGAAAAACATACTTATAGTTGTCTTACCTCACCTAAATCCTCCAATCCATGACATGTATGTTTCAAAAAGTTTTGGTTAAAAAGTTTTATTTAGGATTCTCATAGGACCTTTTAGAAGATCAAAGTTTCTTTCCCGGTCTTTTAGAACGGTTACTTAGGGGTGATTCAAAGGAACATAAACTTGTATAACATGCATCTCATTATACCGTTATAAGCATACAAAAACTTACTTATAGTTGTCTTACCTCACCTAAATCCTCCAATCCATGACATGTATGTTTCAAAAAGTTTTGGTTAAAAAGTTTTATTTAGGATTCTCATAGGACCTTTTAGAAGATCAAAGTTTCTTTCCCGGTCTTTTAGAACGGTTACTTAGGGGTGATTCAAAGGAACATAAACTTATATAACATGCTTCTCATTATACCTTTATGAGCATACAAAACCTTACATATAGTTGTCTTACATCACCTAAATCCTCCAATCCATGACATGTATGTTTCAAAAAGTTTTGGTTAAAAAGTTTTATTTAGGATTCTCATAGGACCTTTTATAAGATCAAAGTTTCTTTCCCAGTCTTTTAGAACGGTTACTTAGGGGTGATTCAAAGGAACATAAACTTGTATAACATGCATCTCATTATACCTTTACGAGCATACAAAAACTTACTTATAGTTGTCTTACCTCACCTAAATCCTCCAATCAATGACATGTATGGTTCAAAAAATTTTGGTTAAAAAGTTTTATTTAGGATTCTCATAGGACCTTTTAGAAGATCAAAGTTTCTTTCCCGGTCTCTTAGAACGGTTACTTAGGGGTGATTCAAAGGAACATAAACTTATATAACATGCTTCTCATTATACCTTTATGAGCATACAAAACCTTACATATAGTTGTCTTACATCACCTAAATCCTCCAATCCATGACATGTATGTTTCAAAAAGTTTTGGTTAAAAAGTTTTATTTAGGATTCTCATAGGACCTTTTATAAGATCAAAGTTTCTTTCCCAGTCTTTTAGAACGGTTACTTAGGGGTGATTCAAAGGAACATAAACTTGTATAACATGCATCTCATTATACCTTTACGAGCATACAAAAACTTACTTATAGTTGTCTTACCTCACCTAAATCCTCCAATCAATGACATGTATGGTTCAAAAAGTTTTGGTTAAAAAGTTTTATTTAGGATTTATTGATCATGAGAAGATCAAATGTGCAAAGGCTGTGTAGTATCTAAAAATGCACAAGTCTTGCACATTTGATCATGTGCAAAATTGGGGACTTCTTCCTAAGAGTAAGAAGCGCCTTAACCTTATCATAATTCAAGTTTGGTGTAACCTAATGAAGAGAGATGACCGTTGGAACATCCTAGAGAGAGAGATGACCGTTGGAGCATAAGAACAAGAAAGGAGGGGACCACATTCTCTCTCTCTTACCTGCGCTTGTTCAGCAGGATCAGACCTTGTCCTATAGCTCATTTTGTCTTCATACTCCTTTAGGTTAAACAACAATTGTATTGTCTCTCCTATATAAAGAATGTAACACCAAAGTAATAAGATAAGGGTTTTGGAATCTCTTATTCTCTCCTCTCTCTCTTTGCGGCTACAAAGCATCTCTAGAACCCTAATCTCTTTCAATGTTTATACTCTAAATCTATCATGGTATCAGAGCATTGATCTATAGCTCTATTCTTTTGATTCTCACTCTCATTCTCACGGTTTCACTAATCTCCTGGTTACAAAACCCTAATACTCTCACTCTTCATTCTCTCGGTTTCTACTGCTCATTCTCTCGGTTTCTACTGCTCTCATACTTCCATTCCTCTCTGTTCTAAACCTAAAGCTTGCTCTAAGCCTCAGTCTCTCGGTCCATTTAAGTTTCTTGGTCTTAAACCCTAGAAGCTCATCTCTCCTCTCGGTAACTTAAGGCGCCATCTCTTCTCAGTTATTCAAGCCATCTCTCACTCTCTTCAGTCATTCACAATGGAAGATTCTGCTCATCTTAGCTCAAGCTTGAGGCCTACTGTTGTCCCTGTTGTGCTCAAAGGTATCAACTATAGGACATGGCAAAGGACCATCAAGACTGCCATTTGTGGAAGAGGATTGTGGGATCACATCTTGGAGGATAAAACACCAACTGAAGAAGATGAAGCCAAGAAGAAGGATGAGGAAACCAAGAAGGCAGAAGCAAAATGGTTTCAAGAAGATCAGCTTGTGCTTGGCTTTCTCCAAAACTCTCTTGACCCATCCATCCTTGAAGCTTATTCTCATTGTGAGACAGCCAAGTCACTGTGGGATACTCTCAAGAAGATTTATGGAGATGTTTCAAATCTGAGCAGAGTTTATGAGGTGAAGAAGGCCATAAATGAGCTGAAACAAGAAGACCATGACTTTACCAAGTATCTTGGGAAGTTCTCTTCAGCATGGTCTGAACTTGAAATGCTAAGGCCAAGTACTTTAAACCCTAAGGTTCTCATTGAGAGAAAGGAGCAAGACAAGATCTTTGGCCTTCTACTCAACTTGAATCCGGTTTATAATGATGCCATCATGAAGATCCTAAGGGAGACTACACTTCCTGATTTTGAAGAGGTGTGCTCAAGGCTCCAAAAGGAAGAAGGAAACATTGGTTTGTTTGGAGGAAAGGGGGAGTTGGTGACTGCCAACAAAGCCGGCTTCAAACCTGAGGAGAAGAAGGCGCCATTTTGTGATCAATGCAAGAGGAAAGGCCACTCCAAGGATAAGTGTTGGATCCTCCATCCCCACCTCAAACCAGACAAGTTCAAGAACTCAAGGGCAAATGCAAACATCTCACAAGAAGCTGTGAATGAACCAGCCTCCACTTCAGCTCAAGGAGGGGAGCTTGCACTCTACACAGCCACTGAGTATGTTAAGAAGAGTGACCTTGAGGACCTCATCAAGGCTTATGCCTCTAAACTCTCTGGTATCTCTTTATTCTCACATAAATTGCTTAGTAAAACTGATCATAAGTTGGTAGTAGATTCAGGAGCTTCTCACCATATGATTAGTAATGCTAAGTTGTTGGAGAACATTAAACCTGCCCTAGGAAGAGTAACTATAGCTGATGGTCAAGGGATTCCAATAATAGGTACAGGAAAGTTGAGATTATTTAACAAGGAAAGTGATGCATTCTATGTTCCTAAGTTTAAGTCTAACTTGCTGTCGGTTAAAAGGATCACTAAAGACTTGAATTGCAATGTTATCTTTGGGCCTAATGAAGTTTGTTTTCAGGATATTAAGAATGGAAAGGTTATTGGAAGAGGTGGTACACAAGATGAGCTTTACCTCCTTGAAGACACTTCTCCAAACCACTCGGATACTTTAGCTTTTAAATCCTGTTTTTCTTTCAATCAAAATGTCCTATGGCATGCTAGACTAGGACATCCTCATGCTCGTGCTTTGAACTTAATGTTGCCTAATGTTAGCTTTGATCATTCAACTTGTGAAGCTTGTATTCTTGGCAAACATTGTAGAACTATCTTTCCTAAATCAACTACTATCTATGAACATTGTTTTGATCTTGTGCACTCTGATGTTTGGACTTCACCTTGCCTGTCTAGAGATAGAAACAAGTATTTTGTGACCTTCATAGATGAAAAAATCAAAATATACTTGGGTAACTTTGCTTCCATCTAAAGATAGGGTGTTTGATGCATTTTTGAATTTCCAAAACTATGTTACTAATCAGTTTAATGCCAAGATCAAAGTGTTTAGGTCAGATAATGGAGGAGAGTATACAAGCCAAAGATTCAAAGCTCACTTGAACAAATGTGGGATCCTTCATCAAACAAGCTGTCCCCATACTCCCCAACAAAATGGTGTGGCTGAAAGGAAGAACAGACATCTCATGGAAGTTGCTAGGTCCATGATGTTCCACACCAATGTTCCTAAGAGGTTTTGGGGAGATGCAGTGTTGGCAGCATGCTATCTCATCAACAGGATCCCAACTAGAGTCCTTCAAGACATTTCACCATATGAGGTATTGAACAAAGCCAATCCATTTATTGAACACTTACGTGTGTTTGGTTGTGTTTGTTTTGTGTATATCTCAGGAGATCAAAGGAACAAGCTAGATGCTAAGAGCACAAAGTGTATGTTTCTTGGATACTCCACAACTCAGAAGGGCTACAAGTGTTTTGATCCAAGCAACAACAGGACCTATGTTTCAAGGGATGTTAAGTTCATTGAGGGGCAGAGTTACTATGAGAAGAAGGATTGGGAAGGTTTGAAGGATCTCTCAAGATCACCTTCTGATTTGGCTACAAGTTTGAAGTACCTATTGGACCACTTGGGAAATGATACCCCACGGCCAAAGGAACCTGAAACAGAAACCCAAGAAGCTCAACAAGAGGATACTGAACCAGCAACACACACACATGAACCGGCTGAAGCTCAAGAAGACACTCTACATCAAGATCAGAACCAAGTGGACTTGGATATGAATGAGGATGAGATGGTTTATCAAGAGGCAGTGGGTAATGAAGAGGTGGTTGATCAACAGGTTCAGCAACTCAGGAGAAGCACAAGGGAAAAGAAAGATCCATCAGAATGGATGAAGACAAGAGTCTACTACAACAACCAAGCAGTAGCTCATCCTAGTCAGTCTACTTGTTCTATTGACTTGCTACCATCTAGTCACAAGGCCTTTCTTGGAAAGATTGAGCTAAACCAAGTTCCTAAGACTTATGAAGAGGCTGAAGGTATCAAGGTTTGGATGGATGCAGTAAAGGATGAGAAAGAAGCTATGGAGAGGAACCACACTTGGATTGTGGAGAAGCTGCCAAAAAGGAAGAAGACTGTTAGTTCTAAATGGGTCTTCACAATCAAGTATAAAAGCAATGGAGACATAGAGAGGTACAAGGCAAGACTAGTAGCAAGGGGGTTCACTCAAACCTATGGAGAAGACTATACGGATACCTTTGCACCAGTGGCTAAACTTCATACAGTGAGAGTCACATTGAGCTTAGCCACAAACCTCTCATGGAATCTATGGCAAATGGATGTGAAGAATGCTTTTCTACAAGGTGAACTTGAAGAAGAAGTGTATATGACTCCACCACCAGGTTTGAAGCACTTGTGTAAAGATGGTGAAGTATTGAGGCTAAGAAGGGCAATTTATGGTCTGAAGCAATCACCAAGGGCATGGTACCATAAGCTCAGTCACACTCTCATGGACCATGGGTTCAAGAAGTCTCAATCTGATCACACTTTGTTCACACTTCAAAGTGCTCAAGGAGTAGTGGTGGTTTTGATCTATGTGGATGATTTGATTATCACAGGAAGTGATAATGATGGGATTCAATCCACAAAGGCCTACCTCAAGAGTTCCTTTGATATCAAAGACCTTGGTGAATTGAAGTATTTCTTGGGCATTGAAGTATGCAGATTCAATGATGGGTTGTTTCTGTCCCAAAGGAAGTATGTTAAGGACTTGTTGGCAGAAACAAGTATGCTTGATTGCAAGATTGCAAAGACCCCTCTTGAAGATGGCTACCAAGTCAATAGAAAGGGGGAGAAATCAGATGAAGTCAGGTTCAAGGATGTCTCATTGTATAGGAGGATGGTTGGGAAGCTTATCTACCTCACTCTCACAAGACCAGACTTGTGCTTTGCTGTGAATCAAGTTAGTCAACATATGCAATCACCCACAGTGTATCATTGGAGTTTGATTGAGAGGATACTCAGATATCTCAAAGGATCAACTGACCAAGGCATTTGGATGGGTAAGAATGATAGCACAGAAATTGTTGGCTATTGTGATGCAGATTGGGCTGGTGACAAGAGTGATAGGAGATCAACAACCGGCTATTGCACCTTCATTGGAGGCAACTTGGTGACTTGGAAGACAAAGAAGCAGAAGGTGGTATCTTGTTCTAGTGCTGAAGCTGAGTATAGGGCTATGAGGAAGCTTGCAACCGAGTTAACATGGTTGAAGGCTTTGCTTAAGGACTTTGGCATAGAGCAATCAAGTCCAATCACCTTCCATTGTGACAACCAGGCTGCTATTCACATTGCAACCAACTCAGTGTTTCATGAGAGGACAAAACACATTGAGATTGATTGTCACAAGGTAAGGGAAAAGATTGAAGATGGAACCATTCTGCCTTGCTACACAAAGAGTGAAGATCAGCTTGCGGATATCTTCACTAAGGCTGCTAGTCTTAAGGTTTGCACCCATGTCTTTGGCAAACTAGGGCTAGTAGCTATTCATGATTAGAACTCTCCTGATTCATGAGCAGCATACTCTTTTTCCCTTGATGTGGTTTTGTCCCAAGTGGTTTTCCACATCAAGGTTTTTAATGAGGTGTTGCCATGATCATTCCAAGTTCAGTCTTTAGGGTGATTCCAAAGTCTGAACTTGAGGGGGAGTATTGATCATGAGAAGATCAAATGTGCAAAGGCTGTGTAGTATCTAAAAATGCACAAGTCTTGCACATTTGATCATGTGCAAAATTGGGGACTTCTTCCTAAGAGTAAGAAGCGCCTTAACCTTATCATAATTCAAGTTTGGTGTAACCTAATGAAGAGAGATGACCGTTGGAACATCCTAGAGAGAGAGATGACCGTTGGAGCATAAGAACAAGAAAGGAGGGGACCACATTCTCTCTCTCTTACCTGCGCTTGTTCAGCAGGATCAGACCTTGTCCTATAGCTCATTTTGTCTTCATACTCCTTTAGGTTAAACAACAATTGTATTGTCTCTCCTATATAAAGAATGTAACACCAAAGTAATAAGATAAGGGTTTTGGAATCTCTTATTCTCTCCTCTCTCTCTTTGCGGCTACAAAGCATCTCTAGAACCCTAATCTCTTTCAATGTTTATACTCTAAATCTATCAGGATTCTCATAGGACCTTTTAGAAGATCAAAGTTTCTTTCCCAGTCTTTTATAACGGTTACTTAGGGGTGATTCAAAGGAACATAAACTTGTATAACATGCATCTCATTATACCTTTATGAGCATACAAAAACTTAATTATAGTTGTCTTACCTCACCTAAATCCTCCAATCAATGACATGTATGGTTCAAAAAGTTTTGGTTAAAAAGTTTGATTTATGATTCTCATAGGACCTTTTAGAAGATCAAAGTTTCTTTCTAGACTTTTAGAACAGTTACTTAGGGGTGATTCAAAGGAACATAAACTTGTATAACATGCTTCTCATTATTCCTTTATGAGCATACAAAAACTTACTTATAGTTGTCTTACCTCACCTAAATCCTCCAATCAATGACATGTATGGTTCAAAAAGTTTTGGTTAAAAAGTTTGATTTATGATTCTCATAGGACCTTTTAGAAGATCAAAGTTTCTTTCTAGACTTTTAGAACAGTTACTTAGGGGTGATTCAAAGGAACATAAACTTATATAACATGCTTCTCATTATACCTTTATGAGCATACAAAACCTTACATATAGTTGTCTTACATCACCTAAATCCTCCAATCCATGACATGTATGTTTCAAAAAGTTTTGGTTAAAAAGTTTTATTTAGGATTCTCATAGGACCTTTTATAAGATCAAAGTTTCTTTCCCAGTCTTTTAGAACGGTTACTTAGGGGTGATTCAAAGGAACATAAACTTGTATAACATGCATCTCATTATACCTTTACGAGCATACAAAAACTTACTTATAGTTGTCTTACCTCACCTAAATCCTCCAATCAATGACATGTATGGTTCAAAAAGTTTTGGTTAAAAAGTTTTATTTAGGATTCTCATAGGACCTTTTAGAAGATCAAAGTTTCTTTCCCAGTCTTTTATAACGGTTACTTAGGGGTGATTCAAAGGAACATAAACTTGTATAACATGCATCTCATTATACCTTTATGAGCATACAAAAACTTACTTATAGTTGTCTTACCTCACCTAAATCCTCCAATCAATGACATGTATGGTTCAAAAAGTTTTGGTTAAAAAGTTTGATTTATGATTCTCATAGGACCTTTTAGAAGATCAAAGTTTCTTTCTAGACTTTTAGAACAGTTACTTAGGGGTGATTCAAAGGAACATAAACTTGTATAACATGCTTCTCATTATTCCTTTATGAGCATACAAAAACTTACTTATAGTTGTCTTACCTCACCTAAATCCTCCAATCAATGACATGTATGGTTCAAAAAGTTTTGGTTAAAAAGTTTTATTTAGGATTCTCATAGGACCTTTTATAAGATCAAACTTTCTTTCCCGGTCTTTTAGAACGGTTACTTAGGGGTGATTCAAAGGAACATAAACTTGTATAACATGCTTCTCATTATACCTCTATGAGCATACAAAAACTTACTTATAGTTGTCTTACCTCACCTAAATCCTCCAATCAATGACATGTATGGTTCAAAAAGTTTTGGTTAAAAGTTTTATTTAGGATTCTCATAGGACCTTTTAGAAGATCAAAGTTTCTTTCGAGTCTTTTAGAACAGTTACTTAGGGGTGATTCAAACGAGCATAAAGTTGTATAACATGCTTCTCATTATACCTTTATGAGGATACAAAAACTTACTTATAGCTGTCTTACCTCACCTAAATCCTCCAATCCATGACATGTATGTTTCAAAAAGTTTTGGTTAAAAAGTTTTATTTAGGATTCTCATAGGACCTTTTAGAAGATCAAAGTTTCTTTCCCGGTCTTTTAGAACGGTTACTTAGGGGTGATTCAAAGGAACATAAACTTGTATAACATGCTTCTCATTATACCTTTATGAGCATACAAAACCTTACATATAGTTGTCTTACCTCACCTAAATCCTCCAATCCATGACATGTATGTTTCAAAAAGTTTTGGTTAAAACGTTTTATTAAGGATTCTCATAGGACCTTTTATAAGATCAAACTTTCATTCCCGGTCTTTTAGAACGGTTACTTAGGGGTGATTCAAAGGAACATAAACTTGTATAACATGCATCTCATTATACCGTTATAAGCATACAAAAACTTACTTATAGTTGTCTTACCTCACCTAAATCCTCCAATCCATGACATGTATGTTTCAAAAAGTTTTGGTTAAAAAGTTTTATTTAGGATTCTCATAGGACCTTTTAGAAGATCAAAGTTTCTTTCCCGGTCTTTTAGAACGGTTACTTAGGGGTGATTCAAAGGAACATAAACTTATATAACATGCTTCTCATTATACCTTTATGAGCATACAAAACCTTACATATAGTTGTCTTACATCACCTAAATCCTCCAATCCATGACATGTATGTTTCAAAAAGTTTTGGTTAAAAAGTTTTATTTAGGATTCTCATAGGACCTTTTATAAGATCAAAGTTTCTTTCCCAGTCTTTTAGAACGGTTACTTAGGGGTGATTCAAAGGAACATAAACTTGTATAACATGCATCTCATTATACCTTTACGAGCATACAAAAACTTACTTATAGTTGTCTTACCGCACCTAAATCCTCCAATCAATGACATGTATGGTTCAAAAAGTTTTGGTTAAAAAGTTTTATTTAGGATTCTCATAGGACCTTTTAGAAGATCAAAGTTTCTTTCCCAGTCTTTTATAACGGTTACTTAGGGGTGATTCAAAGGAACATAAACTTGTATAACATGCATCTCATTATACCTTTATGAGCATACAAAAACTTACTTATAGTTGTCTTACCTCACCTAAATCCTCCAATCAATGACATGTATGGTTCAAAAAGTTTTGGTTAAAAAGTTTGATTTATGATTCTCATAGGACCTTTTAGAAGATCAAAGTTTCTTTCTAGACTTTTAGAACAGTTACTTAGGGGTGATTCAAAGGAACATAAACTTGTATAACATGCTTCTCATTATTCCTTTATGAGCATACAAAAACTTACTTATAGTTGTCTTACCTCACCTAAATCCTCCAATCAATGACATGTATGGTTCAAAAAGTTTTGGTTAAAAAGTTTTATTTAGGATTCTCATAGGACCTTTTAGAAGATCAAAGTTTCTTTCCCGGTCTTTTAGAACGGTTACTTAGGGGTGATTCAAAGGAACATAAACTTATATAACATGCTTCTCATTATACCTTTATGAGCATACAAAACCTTACATATAGTTGTTTTACATCACCTAAATCCTCCAATCCATGACATGTATGTTTCAAAAAGTTTTGGTTAAAAAGTTTTATTTAGGATTCTCATAGGACCTTTTATAAGATCAAAGTTTCTTTCCCAGTCTTTTAGAACGGTTACTTAGGGGTGATTCAAAGGAACATAAACTTGTATAACATGCATCTCATTATACCTTTACGAGCATACAAAAACTTACTTATAGTTGTCTTACCGCACCTAAATCCTCCAATCAATGACATGTATGGTTCAAAAAGTTTTGGTTAAAAAGTTTTATTTAGGATTCTCATAGGACCTTTTAGAAGATCAAAGTTTCTTTCCCAGTCTTTTATAACGGTTACTTAGGGGTGATTCAAAGGAACATAAACTTGTATAACATGCATCTCATTATACCTTTATGAGCATACAAAAACTTACTTATAGTTGTCTTACCTCACCTAAATCCTCCAATCAATGACATGTATGGTTCAAAAAGTTTTGGTTAAAAAGTTTGATTTATGATTCTCATAGGACCTTTTAGAAGATCAAAGTTTCTTTCTAGACTTTTAGAACAGTTACTTAGGGGTGATTCAAAGGAACATAAACTTGTATAACATGCTTCTCATTATTCCTTTATGAGCATACAAAAACTTACTTATAGTTGTCTTACCTCACCTAAATCCTCCAATCAATGACATGTATGGTTCAAAAAGTTTTGGTTAAAAAGTTTTATTTAGGATTCTCATAGGACCTTTTATAAGATCAAACTTTCTTTCCCGGTCTTTTAGAACGGTTACTTAGGGGTGATTCAAAGGAACATAAACTTGTATAACATGCTTCTCATTATACCTCTATGAGCATACAAAAATTACTTATAGTTGTCTTACCTCACCTAAATCCTCCAATCAATGACATGTATGGTTCAAAAAGTTTTGGTTAAAAGTTTTATTTAGGATTCTCATAGGACCTTTTAGAAGATCAAAGTTTCTTTCGAGTCTTTTAGAACGGTTACTTAGGGGTGATTCAAAGGAACATAAACTTGTATAACATGCATCTCATTATACCTTTATGAGCATACAAAACCTTACATATAGTTGTCTTACATCACCTAAATCCTCCAATCCATGACATGTATGTTTCAAAAAGTTTTGGTTAAAAAGTTTTATTTAGGATTCTCATAGGACCTTTTATAAGATCAAAGTTTCTTTCCCAGTCTTTTAGAACGGTTACTTAGGGGTGATTCAAAGGAACATAAACTTGTATAACATGCATCTCATTATACCTTTACGAGCATACAAAAACTTACTTATAGTTGTCTTACCTCACCTAAATCCTCCAATCAATGACATGTATGGTTCAAAAAGTTTTGGTTAAAAAGTTTTATTTAGGATTCTCATAGGACCTTTTAGAAGATCAAAGTTTCTTTCCCGGTCTCTTAGAACGGTTACTTAGGGGTGATTCAAAGGAACATAAACTTATATAACATGCTTCTCATTATACCTTTATGAGCATACAAAACCTTACATATAGTTGTCTTACATCACCTAAATCCTCCAATCCATGACATGTATGTTTCAAAAAGTTTTGGTTAAAAAGTTTTATTTAGGATTCTCATAGGACCTTTTATAAGATCAAAGTTTCTTTCCCAGTCTTTTAGAACGGTTACTTAGGGGTGATTCAAAGGAACATAAACTTGTATAACATGCATCTCATTATACCTTTACGAGCATACAAAAACTTACTTATAGTTGTCTTACCTCACCTAAATCCTCCAATCAATGACATGTATGGTTCAAAAAGTTTTGGTTAAAAAGTTTTATTTAGGATTCTCATAGGACCTTTTAGAAGATCAAAGTTTCTTTCCCAGTCTTTTATAACGGTTACTTAGGGGTGATTCAAAGGAACATAAACTTGTATAACATGCATCTCATTATACCTTTATGAGCATACAAAAACTTACTTATAATTGTCTTACCTCACCTAAATCCTCCAATCAATGACATGTATGGTTCAAAAAGTTTTGGTTAAAAAGTTTGAATTATGATTCTCATAGGACCTTTTAGAAGATCAAAGTTTCTTTCTAGACTTTTAGAACAGTTACTTAGGGGTGATTCAAAGGAACATAAACTTGTATAACATGCTTCTCATTATTCCTTTATGAGCATACAAAAACTTACTTATAGTTGTCTTACCTCACCTAAATCCTCCAATCAATGACATGTATGGTTCAAAAAGTTTTGGTTAAAAAGTTTTATTTAGGATTCTCATAGGACCTTTTATAAGATCAAACTTTCTTTCCCGGTCTTTTAGAACGGTTACTTAGGGGTGATTCAAAGGAACATAAACTTGTATAACATGCTTCTCATTATACCTCTATGAGCATACAAAAACTTACTTATAGTTGTCTTACCTCACCTAAATCCTCCAATCAATGACATGTATGGTTCAAAAAGTTTTGGTTAAAAGTTTTATTTAGGATTCTCATAGGACCTTTTAGAAGATCAAAGTTTCTTTCGAGTCTTTTAGAACAGTTACTTAGGGGTGATTCAAACGAGCATAAAGTTGTATAACATGCTTCTCATTATACCTTTATGAGGATACAAAAACTTACTTATAGCTGTCTTACCTCACCTAAATCCTCCAATCCATGACATGTATGTTTCAAAAAGTTTTGGTTAAAAAGTTTTATTTAGGATTCTCATAGGACCTTTTAGAAGATCAAAGTTTCTTTCCCGGTCTTTTAGAACGGTTACTTAGGGGTGATTCAAAGGAACATAAACTTGTATAACATGCTTCTCATTATACCTTTATGAGCATACAAAACCTTACATATAGTTGTCTTACCTCACCTAAATCCTCCAATCCATGACATGTATGTTTCAAAAAGTTTTGGTTAAAACGTTTTATTTAGGATTCTCATAGGACCTTTTATAAGATCAAACTTTCATTCCCGGTCTTTTAGAACGGTTACTTAGGGGTGATTCAAAGGAACATAAACTTGTATAACATGCATCTCATTATACCGTTATAAGCATACAAAAACTTACTTATAGTTGTCTTACCTCACCTAAATCCTCCAATCCATGACATGTATGTTTCAAAAAGTTTTGGTTAAAAAGTTTTATTTAGGATTCTCATAGGACCTTTTAGAAGATCAAAGTTTCTTTCCCGGTCTTTTAGAACGGTTACTTAGGGGTGATTCAAAGGAACATAAACTTATATAACATGCTTCTCATTATACCTTTATGAGCATACAAAACCTTACATATAGTTGTCTTACATCACCTAAATCCTCCAATCCATGACATGTATGTTTCAAAAAGTTTTGGTTAAAAAGTTTTATTTAGGATTCTCATAGGACCTTTTATAAGATCAAAGTTTCTTTCCCAGTCTTTTAGAACGGTTACTTAGGGGTGATTCAAAGGAACATAAACTTGTATAACATGCATCTCATTATACCTTTACGAGCATAAAAAAACTTACTTATTGTTGTCTTACCGCACCTAAATCCTCCAATCAATGACATGTATGGTTCAAAAAGTTTTGGTTAAAAAGTTTTATTTAGGATTCTCATAGGACCTTTTAGAAGATCAAAGTTTCTTTCCCAGTCTTTTATAACGGTTACTTAGGGGTGATTCAAAGGAACATAAACTTGTATAACATGCATCTCATTATACCTTTATGAGCATACAAAAACTTACTTATAGTTGTCTTACCTCACCTAAATCCTCCAATCAATGACATGTATGGTTCAAAAAGTTTTGGTTAAAAAGTTTGATTTATGATTCTCAAAGGACCTTTTAGAAGATCAAAGTTTCTTTCTAGACTTTTAGAACAGTTACTTAGGGGTGATTCAAAGGAACATAAACTTGTATAACATGCTTCTCATTATTCCTTTATGAGCATACAAAAACTTACTTATAGTTGTCTTACCTCACCTAAATCCTCCAATCAATGACATGTATGGTTCAAAAAGTTTTGGTTAAAAAGTTTTATTTAGGATTCTCATAGGACCTTTTATAAGATCAAACTTTCTTTCCCGGTCTTTTAGAACGGTTACTTAGGGGTGATTCAAAGGAACATAAACTTGTATAACATGCTTCTCATTATACCTCTATGAGCATACAAAAACTTACTTATAGTTGTCTTACCTCACCTAAATCCTCCAATCAATGATATGTATGGTTCAAAAAGTTTTGGTTAAAAGTTTTATTTAGGATTCTCATAGGACCTTTTAGAAGATCAAAGTTTCTTTCGAGTCTTTTAGAACAGTTACTTAGGGGTGATTCAAACGAGCATAAAGTTGTATAACATGCTTCTCATTATACCTTTATGAGGATACAAAAACTTACTTATAGCTGTCTTACCTCACCTAAATCCTCCAATCCATGACATGTATGTTTCAAAAAGTTTTGGTTAAAAAGTTTTATTTAGGATTCTCATAGGACCTTTTAGAAGATCAAAGTTTCTTTCCCGGTCTTTTAGAACGGTTACTTAGGGGTGATTCAAAGGAACATAAACTTGTATAACATGCTTCTCATTATACCTTTATGAGCATACAAAACCTTACATATAGTTGTCTTACCTCACCTAAATCCTCCAATCCATGACATGTATGTTTCAAAAAGTTTTGGTTAAAACGTTTTATTTAGGATTCTCATAGGACCTTTTATAAGATCAAACTTTCATTCCCGGTCTTTTAGAACGGTTACTTAGGGGTGATTCAAAGGAACATAAACTTGTATAACATGCATCTCATTATACCGTTATAAGCATACAAAAACTTACTTATAGTTGTCTTACCTCACCTAAATCCTCCAATCCATGACATGTATGTTTCAAAAAGTTTTGGTTAAAAAGTTTTATTTAGGATTCTCATAGGACCTTTTAGAAGATCAAAGTTTCTTTCCCGGTCTTTTAGAACGGTTACTTAGGGGTGATTCAAAGGAACATAAACTTATATAACATGCTTCTCATTATACCTTTATGAGCATACAAAACCTTACATATAGTTGTCTTACATCACCTAAATCCTCCAATCCATGACATGTATGTTTCAAAAAGTTTTGGTTAAAAAGTTTTATTTAGGATTCTCATAGGACCTTTTATAAGATCAAAGTTTCTTTCCCAGTCTTTTAGAACGGTTACTTAGGGGTGATTCAAAGGAACATAAACTTGTATAACATGCATCTCATTATACCTTTACGAGCATACAAAAACTTACTTATAGTTGTCTTACCGCACCTAAATCCTCCAATCAATGACATGTATGGTTCAAAAAGTTTTGGTTAAAAAGTTTTATTTAGGATTCTCATAGGACCTTTTAGAAGATCAAAGTTTCTTTCCCAGTCTTTTATAACGGTTACTTAGGGGTGATTCAAAGGAACATAAACTTGTATAACATGCATCTCATTATACCTTTATGAGCATACAAAAACTTACTTATAGTTGTCTTACCTCACCTAAATCCTCCAATCAATGACATGTATGGTTCAAAAAGTTTTGGTTAAAAAGTTTGATTTATGATTCTCAAAGGACCTTTTAGAAGATCAAAGTTTCTTTCTAGACTTTTAGAACAGTTACTTAGGGGTGATTCAAAGGAACATAAACTTGTATAACATGCTTCTCATTATTCCTTTATGAGCATACAAAAACTTACTTATAGTTGTCTTACCTCACCTAAATCCTCCAATCAATGACATGTATGGTTCAAAAAGTTTTGGTTAAAAAGTTTTATTTAGGATTCTCATAGGACCTTTTATAAGATCAAACTTTCTTTCCCGGTCTTTTAGAACGGTTACTTAGGGGTGATTCAAAGGAACATAAACTTGTATAACATGCTTCTCATTATACCTCTATGAGCATACAAAAACTTACTTATAGTTGTCTTACCTCACCTAAATCCTCCAATCAATGACATGTATGGTTCAAAAAGTTTTGGTTAAAAGTTTTATTTAGGATTCTCATAGGACCTTTTAGAAGATCAAAGTTTCTTTCGAGTCTTTTAGAACAGTTACTTAGGGGTGATTCAAACGAGCATAAAGTTGTATAACATGCTTCTCATTATACCTTTATGAGGATACAAAAACTTACTTATAGCTGTCTTACCTCACCTAAATCCTCCAATCCATGACATGTATGTTTCAAAAAGTTTTGGTTAAAAAGTTTTATTTAGGATTCTCATAGGACCTTTTAGAAGATCAAAGTTTCTTTCCCGGTCTTTTAGAACGGTTACTTAGGGGTGATTCAAAGGAACATAAACTTATATAACATGCTTCTCATTATACCTTTATGAGCATACAAAACCTTACATATAGTTGTCTTACATCACCTAAATCCTCCAATCCATGACATGTATGTTTCAAAAAGTTTTGGTTAAAAAGTTTTATTTAGGATTCTCATAGGACCTTTTATAAGATCAAAGTTTCTTTCCCAGTCTTTTAGAACGGTTACTTAGGGGTGATTCAAAGGAACATAAACTTGTATAACATGCATCTCATTATACCTTTACGAGCATAAAAAAACTTACTTATTGTTGTCTTACCGCACCTAAATCCTCCAATCAATGACATGTATGGTTCAAAAAGTTTTGGTTAAAAAGTTTTATTTAGGATTCTCATAGGACCTTTTAGAAGATCAAAGTTTCTTTCCCAGTCTTTTATAACGGTTACTTAGGGGTGATTCAAAGGAACATAAACTTGTATAACATGCATCTCATTATACCTTTATGAGCATACAAAAACTTACTTATAGTTGTCTTACCTCACCTAAATCCTCCAATCAATGACATGTATGGTTCAAAAAGTTTTGGTTAAAAAGTTTGATTTATGATTCTCAAAGGACCTTTTAGAAGATCAAAGTTTCTTTCTAGACTTTTAGAACAGTTACTTAGGGGTGATTCAAAGGAACATAAACTTGTATAACATGCTTCTCATTATTCCTTTATGAGCATACAAAAACTTACTTATAGTTGTCTTACCTCACCTAAATCCTCCAATCAATGACATGTATGGTTCAAAAAGTTTTGGTTAAAAAGTTTTATTTAGGATTCTCATAGGACCTTTTATAAGATCAAACTTTCTTTCCCGGTCTTTTAGAACGGTTACTTAGGGGTGATTCAAAGGAACATAAACTTGTATAACATGCTTCTCATTATACCTCTATGAGCATACAAAAACTTACTTATAGTTGTCTTACCTCACCTAAATCCTCCAATCAATGATATGTATGGTTCAAAAAGTTTTGGTTAAAAGTTTTATTTAGGATTCTCATAGGACCTTTTAGAAGATCAAAGTTTCTTTCGAGTCTTTTAGAACAGTTACTTAGGGGTGATTCAAACGAGCATAAAGTTGTATAACATGCTTCTCATTATACCTTTATGAGGATACAAAAACTTACTTATAGCTGTCTTACCTCACCTAAATCCTCCAATCCATGACATGTATGTTTCAAAAAGTTTTGGTTAAAAAGTTTTATTTAGGATTCTCATAGGACCTTTTAGAAGATCAAAGTTTCTTTCCCGGTCTTTTAGAACGGTTACTTAGGGGTGATTCAAAGGAACATAAACTTGTATAACATGCTTCTCATTATACCTTTATGAGCATACAAAACCTTACATATAGTTGTCTTACCTCACCTAAATCCTCCAATCCATGACATGTATGTTTCAAAAAGTTTTGGTTAAAACGTTTTATTTAGGATTCTCATAGGACCTTTTATAAGATCAAACTTTCATTCCCGGTCTTTTAGAACGGTTACTTAGGGGTGATTCAAAGGAACATAAACTTGTATAACATGCATCTCATTATACCGTTATAAGCATACAAAAACTTACTTATAGTTGTCTTACCTCACCTAAATCCTCCAATCCATGACATGTATGTTTCAAAAAGTTTTGGTTAAAAAGTTTTATTTAGGATTCTCATAGGACCTTTTAGAAGATCAAAGTTTCTTTCCCGGTCTTTTAGAACGGTTACTTAGGGGTGATTCAAAGGAACATAAACTTATATAACATGCTTCTCATTATACCTTTATGAGCATACAAAACCTTACATATAGTTGTCTTACATCACCTAAATCCTCCAATCCATGACATGTATGTTTCAAAAAGTTTTGGTTAAAAAGTTTTATTTAGGATTCTCATAGGACCTTTTATAAGATCAAAGTTTCTTTCCCAGTCTTTTAGAACGGTTACTTAGGGGTGATTCAAAGGAACATAAACTTGTATAACATGCATCTCATTATACCTTTACGAGCATACAAAAACTTACTTATAGTTGTCTTACCGCACCTAAATCCTCCAATCAATGACATGTATGGTTCAAAAAGTTTTGGTTAAAAAGTTTTATTTAGGATTCTCATAGGACCTTTTAGAAGATCAAAGTTTCTTTCCCAGTCTTTTATAACGGTTACTTAGGGGTGATTCAAAGGAACATAAACTTGTATAACATGCATCTCATTATACCTTTATGAGCATACAAAAACTTACTTATAGTTGTCTTACCTCACCTAAATCCTCCAATCAATGACATGTATGGTTCAAAAAGTTTTGGTTAAAAAGTTTGATTTATGATTCTCAAAGGACCTTTTAGAAGATCAAAGTTTCTTTCTAGACTTTTAGAACAGTTACTTAGGGGTGATTCAAAGGAACATAAACTTGTATAACATGCTTCTCATTATTCCTTTATGAGCATACAAAAACTTACTTATAGTTGTCTTACCTCACCTAAATCCTCCAATCAATGACATGTATGGTTCAAAAAGTTTTGGTTAAAAAGTTTTATTTAGGATTCTCATAGGACCTTTTATAAGATCAAACTTTCTTTCCCGGTCTTTTAGAACGGTTACTTAGGGGTGATTCAAAGGAACATAAACTTGTATAACATGCTTCTCATTATACCTCTATGAGCATACAAAAACTTACTTATAGTTGTCTTACCTCACCTAAATCCTCCAATCAATGACATGTATGGTTCAAAAAGTTTTGGTTAAAAGTTTTATTTAGGATTCTCATAGGACCTTTTAGAAGATCAAAGTTTCTTTCGAGTCTTTTAGAACAGTTACTTAGGGGTGATTCAAACGAGCATAAAGTTGTATAACATGCTTCTCATTATACCTTTATGAGGATACAAAAACTTACTTATAGCTGTCTTACCTCACCTAAATCCTCCAATCCATGACATGTATGTTTCAAAAAGTTTTGGTTAAAAAGTTTTATTTAGGATTCTCATAGGACCTTTTAGAAGATCAAAGTTTCTTTCCCGGTCTTTTAGAACGGTTACTTAGGGGTGATTCAAAGGAACATAAACTTGTATAACATGCTTCTCATTATACCTTTATGAGCATACAAAACCTTACATATAGTTGTCTTACCTCACCTAAATCCTCCAATCCATGACATGTATGTTTCAAAAAGTTTTGGTTAAAACGTTTTATTTAGGATTCTCATAGGACCTTTTATAAGATCAAACTTTCATTCCCGGTCTTTTAGAACGGTTACTTAGGGGTGATTCAAAGGAACATAAACTTGTATAACATGCATCTCATTATACCTTTATGAGCATACAAAAACTTACTTATAGTTGTCTTACCTCACCTAAATCCTCCAATCCATGACATGTATGTTTCAAAAAGTTTTGGTTAAAAAGTTTTATTTAGGATTCTCATAGGACCTTTTAGAAGATCAAAGTTTCTTTCCCGGTCTTTTAGAACGGTTACTTAGGGGTGATTCAAAGGAACATAAACTTGTATAACATGCTTCTCATTATACCTTTATGAGCATACAAAACCTTACATATAGTTGTCTTACATCACCTAAATCCTCCAATCCATGACATGTATGTTTCAAAAAGTTTTGGTTAAAAAGTTTTATTTAGGATTCTCATAGGACCTTTTATAAGATCAAAGTTTCTTTCCCAGTCTTTTAGAACGGTTACTTAGGGGTGATTCAAAGGAACATAAACTTGTATAACATGCTTCTCATTATACCTTTATGAGCATTGAAAAACATACTTATAGTTGTCTTACCTCACCTAAATCCTCCAATCCATGACATGTATGTTTCAAAAAGTTTTGGTTAAAAAGTTTTATTTAGGATTCTCATAGGACCTTTTAGAAGATCAAAGTTTCTTTCCCAGTCTTTTAGAACGGTTACTTAGGGGTGATTCAAAGGAACATAAACTTGTATAACATGCATCTCATTATACCTTTACGAGCATACAAAAACTTACTTATAGTTGTCTTACCTCACCTAAATCCTCCAATCAATGACATGTATGGTTCAAAAAGTTTTGGTTAAAAAGTTTTATTTAGGATTCTCATAGGACCTTTTATAAGATCAAACTTTCTTTCCCGGTCTTTTAGAACGGTTACTTAGGGGTGATTCAAAGGAACATAAACTTGTATAACATGCTTCTCATTATACCTCTATGAGCATACAAAAACTTACTTATAGTTGTCTTACCTCACCTAAATCCTCCAATCAATGACATGTATGGTTCAAAAAGTTTTGGTTAAAAGTTTTATTTAGGATTCTCATAGGACCTTTTAGAAGATCAAAGTTTCTTTCGAGTCTTTTAGAACAGTTACTTAGGGGTGATTCAAACGAGCATAAAGTTGTATAACATGCTTCTCATTATACCTTTATGAGGATACAAAAACTTACTTATAGCTGTCTTACCTCACCTAAATCCTCCAATCCATGACATGTATGTTTCAAAAAGTTTTGGTTAAAAAGTTTTATTTAGGATTCTCATAGGACCTTTTAGAAGATCAAAGTTTCTTTCCCGGTCTTTTAGAACGGTTACTTAGGGGTGATTCAAAGGAACATAAACTTGTATAACATGCTTCTCATTATACCTTTATGAGCATACAAAACCTTACATATAGTTGTCTTACCTCACCTAAATCCTCCAATCCATGACATGTATGTTTCAAAAAGTTTTGGTTAAAACGTTTTATTTAGGATTCTCATAGGACCTTTTATAAGATCAAACTTTCATTCCCGGTCTTTTAGAACGGTTACTTAGGGGTGATTCAAAGGAACATAAACTTGTATAACATGCATCTCATTATACCGTTATAAGCATACAAAAACTTACTTATAGTTGTCTTACCTCACCTAAATCCTCCAATCCATGACATGTATGTTTCAAAAAGTTTTGGTTAAAAAGTTTTATTTAGGATTCTCATAGGACCTTTTAGAAGATCAAAGTTTCTTTCCCGGTCTTTTAGAACGGTTACTTAGGGGTGATTCAAAGGAACATAAACTTATATAACATGCTTCTCATTATACCTTTATGAGCATACAAAACCTTACATATAGTTGTCTTACATCACCTAAATCCTCCAATCCATGACATGTATGTTTCAAAAAGTTTTGGTTAAAAAGTTTTATTTAGGATTCTCATAGGACCTTTTATAAGATCAAAGTTTCTTTCCCAGTCTTTTAGAACGGTTACTTAGGGGTGATTCAAAGGAACATAAACTTGTATAACATGCATCTCATTATACCTTTACGAGCATACAAAAACTTACTTATAGTTGTCTTACCGCACCTAAATCCTCCAATCAATGACATGTATGGTTCAAAAAGTTTTGGTTAAAAAGTTTTATTTAGGATTCTCATAGGACCTTTTAGAAGATCAAAGTTTCTTTCCCAGTCTTTTATAACGGTTACTTAGGGGTGATTCAAAGGAACATAAACTTGTATAACATGCATCTCATTATACCTTTATGAGCATACAAAAACTTACTTATAGTTGTCTTACCTCACCTAAATCCTCCAATCAATGACATGTATGGTTCAAAAAGTTTTGGTTAAAAAGTTTGATTTATGATTCTCAAAGGACCTTTTAGAAGATCAAAGTTTCTTTCTAGACTTTTAGAACAGTTACTTAGGGGTGATTCAAAGGAACATAAACTTGTATAACATGCTTCTCATTATTCCTTTATGAGCATACAAAAACTTACTTATAGTTGTCTTACCTCACCTAAATCCTCCAATCAATGACATGTATGGTTCAAAAAGTTTTGGTTAAAAAGTTTTATTTAGGATTCTCATAGGACCTTTTATAAGATCAAACTTTCTTTCCCGGTCTTTTAGAACGGTTACTTAGGGGTGATTCAAAGGAACATAAACTTGTATAACATGCTTCTCATTATACCTCTATGAGCATACAAAAACTTACTTATAGTTGTCTTACCTCACCTAAATCCTCCAATCAATGACATGTATGGTTCAAAAAGTTTTGGTTAAAAGTTTTATTTAGGATTCTCATAGGACCTTTTAGAAGATCAAAGTTTCTTTCGAGTCTTTTAGAACAGTTACTTAGGGGTGATTCAAACGAGCATAAAGTTGTATAACATGCTTCTCATTATACCTTTATGAGGATACAAAAACTTACTTATAGCTGTCTTACCTCACCTAAATCCTCCAATCCATGACATGTATGTTTCAAAAAGTTTTGGTTAAAAAGTTTTATTTAGGATTCTCATAGGACCTTTTAGAAGATCAAAGTTTCTTTCCCGGTCTTTTAGAACGGTTACTTAGGGGTGATTCAAAGGAACATAAACTTGTATAACATGCTTCTCATTATACCTTTATGAGCATACAAAACCTTACATATAGTTGTCTTACCTCACCTAAATCCTCCAATCCATGACATGTATGTTTCAAAAAGTTTTGGTTAAAACGTTTTATTTAGGATTCTCATAGGACCTTTTATAAGATCAAACTTTCATTCCCGGTCTTTTAGAACGGTTACTTAGGGGTGATTCAAAGGAACATAAACTTGTATAACATGCATCTCATTATACCGTTATAAGCATACAAAAACTTACTTATAGTTGTCTTACCTCACCTAAATCCTCCAATCCATGACATGTATGTTTCAAAAAGTTTTGGTTAAAAAGTTTTATTTAGGATTCTCATAGGACCTTTTAGAAGATCAAAGTTTCTTTCCCGGTCTTTTAGAACGGTTACTTAGGGGTGATTCAAAGGAACATAAACTTATATAACATGCTTCTCATTATACCTTTATGAGCATACAAAACCTTACATATAGTTGTCTTACATCACCTAAATCCTCCAATCCATGACATGTATGTTTCAAAAAGTTTTGGTTAAAAAGTTTTATTTAGGATTCTCATAGGACCTTTTATAAGATCAAAGTTTCTTTCCCAGTCTTTTAGAACGGTTACTTAGGGGTGATTCAAAGGAACATAAACTTGTATAACATGCATCTCATTATACCTTTACGAGCATACAAAAACTTACTTATAGTTGTCTTACCGCACCTAAATCCTCCAATCAATGACATGTATGGTTCAAAAAGTTTTGGTTAAAAAGTTTTATTTAGGATTCTCATAGGACCTTTTAGAAGATCAAACTTTCTTTCCCAGTCTTTTATAACGGTTACTTAGGGGTGATTCAAAGGAACATAAACTTGTATAACATGCATCTCATTATACCTTTATGAGCATACAAAAACTTACTTATAGTTGTCTTACCTCACCTAAATCCTCCAATCAATGACATGTATGGTTCAAAAAGTTTTGGTTAAAAAGTTTGATTTATGATTCTCAAAGGACCTTTTAGAAGATCAAAGTTTCTTTCTAGACTTTTAGAACAGTTACTTAGGGGTGATTCAAAGGAACATAAACTTGTATAACATGCTTCTCATTATTCCTTTATGAGCATACAAAAACTTACTTATAGTTGTCTTACCTCACCTAAATCCTCCAATCAATGACATGTATGGTTCAAAAAGTTTTGGTTAAAAAGTTTTATTTAGGATTCTCATAGGACCTTTTATAAGATCAAACTTTCTTTCCCGGTCTTTTAGAACGGTTACTTAGGGGTGATTCAAAGGAACATAAACTTGTATAACATGCTTCTCATTATACCTCTATGAGCATACAAAAACTTACTTATAGTTGTCTTACCTCACCTAAATCCTCCAATCAATGACATGTATGGTTCAAAAAGTTTTGGTTAAAAGTTTTATTTAGGATTCTCATAGGACCTTTTAGAAGATCAAAGTTTCTTTCGAGTCTTTTAGAACAGTTACTTAGGGGTGATTCAAACGAGCATAAAGTTGTATAACATGCTTCTCATTATACCTTTATGAGGATACAAAAACTTACTTATAGCTGTCTTACCTCACCTAAATCCTCCAATCCATGACATGTATGTTTCAAAAAGTTTTGGTTAAAAAGTTTTATTTAGGATTCTCATAGGACCTTTTAGAAGATCAAAGTTTCTTTCCCGGTCTTTTAGAACGGTTACTTAGGGGTGATTCAAAGGAACATAAACTTGTATAACATGCTTCTCATTATACCTTTATGAGCATACAAAACCTTACATATAGTTGTCTTACCTCACCTAAATCCTCCAATCCATGACATGTATGTTTCAAAAAGTTTTGGTTAAAACGTTTTATTTAGGATTCTCATAGGACCTTTTATAAGATCAAACTTTCATTCCCGGTCTTTTAGAACGGTTACTTAGGGGTGATTCAAAGGAACATAAACTTGTATAACATGCATCTCATTATACCTTTATGAGCATACAAAAACTTACTTATAGTTGTCTTACCTCACCTAAATCCTCCAATCCATGACATGTATGTTTCAAAAAGTTTTGGTTAAAAAGTTTTATTTAGGATTCTCATAGGACCTTTTAGAAGATCAAAGTTTCTTTCCCGGTCTTTTAGAACGGTTACTTAGGGGTGATTCAAAGGAACATAAACTTGTATAACATGCTTCTCATTATACCTTTATGAGCATACAAAACCTTACATATAGTTGTCTTACATCACCTAAATCCTCCAATCCATGACATGTATGTTTCAAAAAGTTTTGGTTAAAAAGTTTTATTTAGGATTCTCATAGGACCTTTTATAAGATCAAAGTTTCTTTCCCAGTCTTTTAGAACGGTTACTTAGGGGTGATTCAAAGGAACATAAACTTGTATAACATGCTTCTCATTATACCTTTATGAGCATTGAAAAACATACTTATAGTTGTCTTACCTCACCTAAATCCTCCAATCCATGACATGTATGTTTCAAAAAGTTTTGGTTAAAAAGTTTTATTTAAGATTCTCATAGGACCTTTTAGAAGATCAAAGTTTCTTTCCCAGTCTTTTAGAACGGTTACTTAGGGGTGATTCAAAGGAACATAAACTTGTATAACATGCATCTCATTATACCTTTACGAGCATACAAAAACTTACTTATAGTTGTCTTACCTCACCTAAATCCTCCAATCAATGACATGTATGGTTCAAAAAGTTTTGGTTAAAAAGTTTTATTTAGGATTCTCATAGGACCTTTTAGAAGATCAAAGTTTCTTTCCCAGTCTTTTATAACGGTTACTTAGGGGTGATTCAAAGGAACATAAACTTGTATAACATGCATCTCATTATACCGTTATAAGCATACAAAAACTTACTTATAGTTGTCTTACCTCACCTAAATATTCCAATCCATGACATGTATGTTTCAAAAAGTTTTGGTTAAAAAGTTTTATTTAGGATTCTCATAGGACCTTTTAGAAGATCAAAGTTTCTTTCCCGGTCTTTTAGAACGGTTACTTAGGGGTGATTCAAAGGAACATAAACTTGTATAACATGCTTCTCATTATACCTCTATGAGCATACAAAAACTTACTTATAGTTGTCTTACCTCACCTAAATCCTCCAATCAATGACATGTATGGTTCAAAAAGTTTTGGTTAAAAGTTTTATTTAGGATTCTCATAGGACCTTTTAGAAGATCAAAGTTTCTTTCGAGTCTTTTAGAACAGTTACTTAGGGGTGATTCAAACGAGCATAAAGTTGTATAACATGCTTCTCATTATACCTTTATGAGGATACAAAAACTTACTTATAGCTGTCTTACCTCACCTAAATCCTCCAATCCATGACATGTATGTTTCAAAAAGTTTTGGTTAAAAAGTTTTATTTAGGATTCTCATAGGACCTTTTAGAAGATCAAAGTTTCTTTCCCGGTCTTTTAGAACGGTTACTTAGGGGTGATTCAAAGGAACATAAACTTGTATAACATGCTTCTCATTATACCTTTATGAGCATACAAAACCTTACATATAGTTGTCTTACCTCACCTAAATCCTCCAATCCATGACATGTATGTTTCAAAAAGTTTTGGTTAAAACGTTTTATTTAGGATTCTCATAGGACCTTTTATAAGATCAAACTTTCATTCCCGGTCTTTTAGAACGGTTACTTAGGGGTGATTCAAAGGAACATAAACTTGTATAACATGCATCTCATTATACCTTTATGAGCATACAAAAACTTACTTATAGTTGTCTTACCTCACCTAAATCCTCCAATCCATGACATGTATGTTTCAAAAAGTTTTGGTTAAAAAGTTTTATTTAGGATTCTCATAGGACCTTTTAGAAGATCAAAGTTTCTTTCCCGGTCTTTTAGAACGGTTACTTAGGGGTGATTCAAAGGAACATAAACTTGTATAACATGCTTCTCATTATACCTTTATGAGCATACAAAACCTTACATATAGTTGTCTTACATCACCTAAATCCTCCAATCCATGACATGTATGTTTCAAAAAGTTTTGGTTAAAAAGTTTTATTTAGGATTCTCATAGGACCTTTTATAAGATCAAAGTTTCTTTCCCAGTCTTTTAGAACGGTTACTTAGGGGTGATTCAAAGGAACATAAACTTGTATAACATGCTTCTCATTATACCTTTATGAGCATTGAAAAACATACTTATAGTTGTCTTACCTCACCTAAATCCTCCAATCCATGACATGTATGTTTCAAAAAGTTTTGGTTAAAAAGTTTTATTTAAGATTCTCATAGGACCTTTTAGAAGATCAAAGTTTCTTTCCCAGTCTTTTAGAACGGTTACTTAGGGGTGATTCAAAGGAACATAAACTTGTATAACATGCATCTCATTATACCTTTACGAGCATACAAAAACTTACTTATAGTTGTCTTACCTCACCTAAATCCTCCAATCAATGACATGTATGGTTCAAAAAGTTTTGGTTAAAAAGTTTTATTTAGGATTCTCATAGGACCTTTTAGAAGATCAAAGTTTCTTTCCCAGTCTTTTATAACGGTTACTTAGGGGTGATTCAAAGGAACATAAACTTGTATAACATGCATCTCATTATACCGTTATAAGCATACAAAAACTTACTTATAGTTGTCTTACCTCACCTAAATATTCCAATCCATGACATGTATGTTTCAAAAAGTTTTGGTTAAAAAGTTTTATTTAGGATTCTCATAGGACCTTTTAGAAGATCAAAGTTTCTTTCCCGGTCTTTTAGAACGGTTACTTAGGGGTGATTCAAAGGAACATAAACTTATATAACATGCTTCTCATTATACCTTTATGAGCATACAAAACCTTACATATAGTTGTCTTACATCACCTAAATCCTCCAATCCATGACATGTATGTTTCAAAAAGTTTTGGTTAAAAAGTTTTATTTAGGATTCTCATAGGACCTTTTATAAGATCAAAGTTTCTTTCCCAGTCTTTTAGAACGGTTACTTAGGGGTGATTCAAAGGAACATAAACTTGTATAACATGCTTCTCATTATACCTTTATGAGCATTGAAAAACATACTTATAGTTGTCTTACCTCACCTAAATCCTCCAATCCATGACATGTATGTTTCAAAAAGTTTTGGTTAAAAAGTTTTATTTAGGATTCTCATAGGACCTTTTAGAAGATCAAAGTTTCTTTCCCGGTCTTTTAGAACGGTTACTTAGGGGTGATTCAAAGGAACATAAACTTGTATAACATGCATCTCATTATACCGTTATAAGCATTCAAAAACTTACTTATAGTTGTCTTACCTCACCTAAATCCTCCAATCCATGACATGTATGTTTCAAAAAGTTTTGGTTAAAAAGTTTTATTTAGGATTCTCATAGGACCTTTTAGAAGATCAAAGTTTCTTTCCCGGTCTTTTAGAACGGTTACTTAGGGGTGATTCAAAGGAACATAAACTTATATAACATGCTTCTCATTATACCTTTATGAGCATACAAAACCTTACATATAGTTGTCTTACATCACCTAAATCCTCCAATCCATGACATGTATGTTTCAAAAAGTTTTGGTTAAAAATTTTTATTTAGGATTCTCATAGGACCTTTTATAAGATCAAAGTTTCTTTCCCAGTCTTTTAGAACGGTTACTTAGGGGTGATTCAAAGGAACATAAACTTGTATAACATGCATCTCATTATACCTTTACGAGCATACAAAAACTTACTTATAGTTGTCTTACCTCACCTAAATCCTCCAATCAATGACATGTATGGTTCAAAAAGTTTTGGTTAAAAAGTTTTATTTAGGATTCTCATAGGACCTTTTAGAAGATCAAAGTTTCTTTCCCGGTCTCTTAGAACGGTTACTTAGGGGTGATTCAAAGGAACATAAACTTATATAACATGCTTCTCATTATACCTTTATGAGCATACAAAACCTTACATATAGTTGTCTTACATCACCTAAATCCTCCAATCCATGACATGTATGTTTCAAAAAGTTTTGGTTAAAAAGTTTTATTTAGGATTCTCATAGGACCTTTTATAAGATCAAAGTTTCTTTCCCAGTCTTTTAGAACGGTTACTTAGGGGTGATTCAAAGGAACATAAACTTGTATAACATGCATCTCATTATACCTTTACGAGCATACAAAAACTTACTTATAGTTGTCTTACCTCACCTAAATCCTCCAATCAATGACATGTATGGTTCAAAAAGTTTTGGTTAAAAAGTTTTATTTAGGATTCTCATAGGACCTTTTAGAAGATCAAAGTTTCTTTCCCAGTCTTTTATAACGGTTACTTAGGGGTGATTCAAAGGAACATAAACTTGTATAACATGCATCTCATTATACCTTTATGAGCATACAAAAACTTACTTATAGTTGTCTTACCTCACCTAAATCCTCCAATCAATGACATGTATGGTTCAAAAAGTTTTGGTTAAAAAGTTTGATTTATGATTCTCATAGGACCTTTTAGAAGATCAAAGTTTCTTTCTAGACTTTTAGAACAGTTACTTAGGGGTGATTCAAAGGAACATAAACTTGTATAACATGCTTCTCATTATTCCTTTATGAGCATACAAAAACTTACTTATAGTTTCTCTTACCTCACCTAAATCCTCCAATCAATGACATGTATGGTTCAAAAAGTTTTGGTTAAAAAGTTTTATTTAGGATTCTCATAGGACCTTTTATAAGATCAAACTTTCTTTCCCGGTCTTTTAGAACGGTTACTTAGGGGTGATTCAAAGGAACATAAACTTGTATAACATGCTTCTCATTATACCTCTATGAGCATACAAAAACTTACTTATAGTTGTCTTACCTCACCTAAATCCTCCAATCAATGACATGTATGGTTCAAAAAGTTTTGGTTAAAAGTTTTATTTAGGATTCTCATAGGACCTTTTAGAAGATCAAAGTTTCTTTCGAGTCTTTTAGAACAGTTACTTAGGGGTGATTCAAACGAGCATAAAGTTGTATAACATGCTTCTCATTATACCTTTATGAGGATACAAAAACTTACTTATAGCTGTCTTACCTCACCTAAATCCTCCAATCCATGACATGTATGTTTCAAAAAGTTTTGGTTAAAAAGTTTTATTTAGGATTCTCATAAGACCTTTTAGAAGATCAAAGTTTCTTTCCCGGTCTTTTAGAACGGTTACTTAGGGGTGATTCAAAGGAACATAAACTTGTATAACATGCTTCTCATTATACCTCTATGAGCATACAAAAACTTACTTATAGTTGTCTTACCTCACCTAAATCCTCCAATCCATGACATGTATGTTTCAAAAAGTTTTGGTTAAAAAGTTTTATTTAGGATTCTCATAGGACCTTTTAGAAGATCAAAGTTTCTTTCCCGGTCTTTTAGAACGGTTACTTAGGGGTGATTCAAAGGAACATAAACTTGTATAACATGCTTCTCATTATACCTTTATGAGCATACAAAACCTTACATATAGTTGTCTTACATCACCTAAATCCTCCAATCCATGACATGTATGTTTCAAAAAGTTTTGGTTAAAAAGTTTTATTTAGGATTCTCATAGGACCTTTTATAAGATCAAAGTTTCTTTCCCAGTCTTTTAGAACGGTTACTTAGGGGTGATTCAAAGGAACATAAACTTGTATAACATGCTTCTCATTATACCTTTATGAGCATTGAAAAACATACTTATAGTTGTCTTACCTCACCTAAATCCTCCAATCCATGACATGTATGTTTCAAAAAGTTTTGGTTAAAAAGTTTTATTTAGGATTCTCATAGGACCTTTTAGAAGATCAAAGTTTCTTTCCCAGTCTTTTAGAACGGTTACTTAGGGGTGATTCAAAGGAACATAAACTTGTATAACATGCATCTCATTATACCTTTACGAGCATACAAAAACTTACTTATAGTTGTCTTACCTCACCTAAATCCTCCAATCAATGACATGTATGGTTCAAAAAGTTTTGGTTAAAAAGTTTTATTTAGGATTCTCATAGGACCTTTTAGAAGATCAAAGTTTCTTTCCCAGTCTTTTATAACGGTTACTTAGGGGTGATTCAAAGGAACATAAACTTGTATAACATGCATCTCATTATACCGTTATAAGCATACAAAAACTTACTTATAGTTGTCTTACCTCACCTAAATATTCCAATCCATGACATGTATGTTTCAAAAAGTTTTGGTTAAAAAGTTTTATTTAGGATTCTCATAGGACCTTTTAGAAGATCAAAGTTTCTTTCCCGGTCTTTTAGAACGGTTACTTAGGGGTGATTCAAAGGAACATAAACTTATATAACATGCTTCTCATTATACCTTTATGAGCATACAAAACCTTACATATAGTTGTCTTACATCACCTAAATCCTCCAATCCATGACATGTATGTTTCAAAAAGTTTTGGTTAAAAAGTTTTATTTAGGATTCTCATAGGACCTTTTATAAGATCAAAGTTTCTTTCCCAGTCTTTTAGAACGGTTACTTAGGGGTGATTCAAAGGAACATAAACTTGTATAACATGCTTCTCATTATACCTTTATGAGCATTGAAAAACATACTTATAGTTGTCTTACCTCACCTAAATCCTCCAATCCATGACATGTATGTTTCAAAAAGTTTTGGTTAAAAAGTTTTATTTAGGATTCTCATAGGACCTTTTAGAAGATCAAAGTTTCTTTCCCGGTCTTTTAGAACGGTTACTTAGGGGTGATTCAAAGGAACATAAACTTGTATAACATGCATCTCATTATACCGTTATAAGCATTCAAAAACTTACTTATAGTTGTCTTACCTCACCTAAATCCTCCAATCCATGACATGTATGTTTCAAAAAGTTTTGGTTAAAAAGTTTTATTTAGGATTCTCATAGGACCTTTTAGAAGATCAAAGTTTCTTTCCCGGTCTTTTAGAACGGTTACTTAGGGGTGATTCAAAGGAACATAAACTTATATAACATGCTTCTCATTATACCTTTATGAGCATACAAAACCTTACATATAGTTGTCTTACATCACCTAAATCCTCCAATCCATGACATGTATGTTTCAAAAAGTTTTGGTTAAAAATTTTTATTTAGGATTCTCATAGGACCTTTTATAAGATCAAAGTTTCTTTCCCAGTCTTTTAGAACGGTTACTTAGGGGTGATTCAAAGGAACATAAACTTGTATAACATGCATCTCATTATACCTTTACGAGCATACAAAAACTTACTTATAGTTGTCTTACCTCACCTAAATCCTCCAATCAATGACATGTATGGTTCAAAAAGTTTTGGTTAAAAAGTTTTATTTAGGATTCTCATAGGACCTTTTAGAAGATCAAAGTTTCTTTCCCGGTCTCTTAGAACGGTTACTTAGGGGTGATTCAAAGGAACATAAACTTATATAACATGCTTCTCATTATACCTTTATGAGCATACAAAACCTTACATATAGTTGTCTTACATCACCTAAATCCTCCAATCCATGACATGTATGTTTCAAAAAGTTTTGGTTAAAAAGTTTTATTTAGGATTCTCATAGGACCTTTTATAAGATCAAAGTTTCTTTCCCAGTCTTTTAGAACGGTTACTTAGGGGTGATTCAAAGGAACATAAACTTGTATAACATGCATCTCATTATACCTTTACGAGCATACAAAAACTTACTTATAGTTGTCTTACCTCACCTAAATCCTCCAATCAATGACATGTATGGTTCAAAAAGTTTTGGTTAAAAAGTTTTATTTAGGATTCTCATAGGACCTTTTAGAAGATCAAAGTTTCTTTCCCAGTCTTTTATAACGGTTACTTAGGGGTGATTCAAAGGAACATAAACTTGTATAACATGCATCTCATTATACCTTTATGAGCATACAAAAACTTACTTATAGTTGTCTTACCTCACCTAAATCCTCCAATCAATGACATGTATGGTTCAAAAAGTTTTGGTTAAAAAGTTTGATTTATGATTCTCATAGGACCTTTTAGAAGATCAAAGTTTCTTTCTAGACTTTTAGAACAGTTACTTAGGGGTGATTCAAAGGAACATAAACTTGTATAACATGCTTCTCATTATTCCTTTATGAGCATACAAAAACTTACTTATAGTTGTCTTACCTCACCTAAATCCTCCAATCAATGACATGTATGGTTCAAAAAGTTTTGGTTAAAAAGTTTTATTTAGGATTCTCATAGGACCTTTTATAAGATCAAACTTTCTTTCCCGGTCTTTTAGAACGGTTACTTAGGGGTGATTCAAAGGAACATAAACTTGTATAACATGCTTCTCATTATACCTCTATGAGCATACAAAAACTTACTTATAGTTGTCTTACCTCACCTAAATCCTCCAATCAATGACATGTATGGTTCAAAAAGTTTTGGTTAAAAGTTTTATTTAGGATTCTCATAGGACCTTTTAGAAGATCAAAGTTTCTTTCGAGTCTTTTAGAACAGTTACTTAGGGGTGATTCAAACGAGCATAAAGTTGTATAACATGCTTCTCATTATACCTTTATGAGGATACAAAAACTTACTTATAGCTGTCTTACCTCACCTAAATCCTCCAATCCATGACATGTATGTTTCAAAAAGTTTTGGTTAAAAAGTTTTATTTAGGATTCTCATAAGACCTTTTAGAAGATCAAAGTTTCTTTCCCGGTCTTTTAGAACGGTTACTTAGGGGTGATTCAAAGGAACATAAACTTGTATAACATGCTTCTCATTATACCTCTATGAGCATACAAAAACTTACTTATAGTTGTCTTACCTCACCTAAATCCTCCAATCCATGACATGTATGTTTCAAAAAGTTTTGGTTAAAAAGTTTTATTTAGGATTCTCATAGGACCTTTTAGAAGATCAAAGTTTCTTTCCCGGTCTTTTAGAACGGTTACTTAGGGGTGATTCAAAGGAACATAAACTTGTATAACATGCTTCTCATTATACCTTTATGAGCATACAAAACCTTACATATAGTTGTCTTACATCACCTAAATCCTCCAATCCATGACATGTATGTTTCAAAAAGTTTTGGTTAAAAAGTTTTATTTAGGATTCTCATAGGACCTTTTATAAGATCAAAGTTTCTTTCCCAGTCTTTTAGAACGGTTACTTAGGGGTGATTCAAAGGAACATAAACTTGTATAACATGCTTCTCATTATACCTTTATGAGCATTGAAAAACATACTTATAGTTGTCTTACCTCACCTAAATCCTCCAATCCATGACATGTATGTTTCAAAAAGTTTTGGTTAAAAAGTTTTATTTAGGATTCTCATAGGACCTTTTAGAAGATCAAAGTTTCTTTCCCAGTCTTTTAGAACGGTTACTTAGGGGTGATTCAAAGGAACATAAACTTGTATAACATGCATCTCATTATACCTTTACGAGCATACAAAAACTTACTTATAGTTGTCTTACCTCACCTAAATCCTCCAATCAATGACATGTATGGTTCAAAAAGTTTTGGTTAAAAAGTTTTATTTAGGATTCTCATAGGACCTTTTAGAAGATCAAAGTTTCTTTCCCAGTCTTTTATAACGGTTACTTAGGGGTGATTCAAAGGAACATAAACTTGTATAACATGCATCTCATTATACCGTTATAAGCATACAAAAACTTACTTATAGTTGTCTTACCTCACCTAAATATTCCAATCCATGACATGTATGTTTCAAAAAGTTTTGGTTAAAAAGTTTTATTTAGGATTCTCATAGGACCTTTTAGAAGATCAAAGTTTCTTTCCCGGTCTTTTAGAACGGTTACTTAGGGGTGATTCAAAGGAACATAAACTTATATAACATGCTTCTCATTATACCTTTATGAGCATACAAAACCTTACATATAGTTGTCTTACATCACCTAAATCCTCCAATCCATGACATGTATGTTTCAAAAAGTTTTGGTTAAAAAGTTTTATTTAGGATTCTCATAGGACCTTTTATAAGATCAAAGTTTCTTTCCCAGTCTTTTAGAACGGTTACTTAGGGGTGATTCAAAGGAACATAAACTTGTATAACATGCTTCTCATTATACCTTTATGAGCATTGAAAAACATACTTATAGTTGTCTTACCTCACCTAAATCCTCCAATCCATGACATGTATGTTTCAAAAAGTTTTGGTTAAAAAGTTTTATTTAGGATTCTCATAGGACCTTTTAGAAGATCAAAGTTTCTTTCCCGGTCTTTTAGAACGGTTACTTAGGGGTGATTCAAAGGAACATAAACTTGTATAACATGCATCTCATTATACCGTTATAAGCATTCAAAAACTTACTTATAGTTGTCTTACCTCACCTAAATCCTCCAATCCATGACATGTATGTTTCAAAAAGTTTTGGTTAAAAAGTTTTATTTAGGATTCTCATAGGACCTTTTAGAAGATCAAAGTTTCTTTCCCGGTCTTTTAGAACGGTTACTTAGGGGTGATTCAAAGGAACATAAACTTATATAACATGCTTCTCATTATACCTTTATGAGCATACAAAACCTTACATATAGTTGTCTTACATCACCTAAATCCTCCAATCCATGACATGTATGTTTCAAAAAGTTTTGGTTAAAAATTTTTATTTAGGATTCTCATAGGACCTTTTATAAGATCAAAGTTTCTTTCCCAGTCTTTTAGAACGGTTACTTAGGGGTGATTCAAAGGAACATAAACTTGTATAACATGCATCTCATTATACCTTTACGAGCATACAAAAACTTACTTATAGTTGTCTTACCTCACCTAAATCCTCCAATCAATGACATGTATGGTTCAAAAAGTTTTGGTTAAAAAGTTTTATTTAGGATTCTCATAGGACCTTTTAGAAGATCAAAGTTTCTTTCCCGGTCTCTTAGAACGGTTACTTAGGGGTGATTCAAAGGAACATAAACTTATATAACATGCTTCTCATTATACCTTTATGAGCATACAAAACCTTACATATAGTTGTCTTACATCACCTAAATCCTCCAATCCATGACATGTATGTTTCAAAAAGTTTTGGTTAAAAAGTTTTATTTAGGATTCTCATAGGACCTTTTATAAGATCAAAGTTTCTTTCCCAGTCTTTTAGAACGGTTACTTAGGGGTGATTCAAAGGAACATAAACTTGTATAACATGCATCTCATTATACCTTTACGAGCATACAAAAACTTACTTATAGTTGTCTTACCTCACCTAAATCCTCCAATCAATGACATGTATGGTTCAAAAAGTTTTGGTTAAAAAGTTTTATTTAGGATTCTCATAGGACCTTTTAGAAGATCAAAGTTTCTTTCCCAGTCTTTTATAACGGTTACTTAGGGGTGATTCAAAGGAACATAAACTTGTATAACATGCATCTCATTATACCTTTATGAGCATACAAAAACTTACTTATAGTTGTCTTACCTCACCTAAATCCTCCAATCAATGACATGTATGGTTCAAAAAGTTTTGGTTAAAAAGTTTGATTTATGATTCTCATAGGACCTTTTAGAAGATCAAAGTTTCTTTCTAGACTTTTAGAACAGTTACTTAGGGGTGATTCAAAGGAACATAAACTTGTATAACATGCTTCTCATTATTCCTTTATGAGCATACAAAAACTTACTTATAGTTGTCTTACCTCACCTAAATCCTCCAATCAATGACATGTATGGTTCAAAAAGTTTTGGTTAAAAAGTTTTATTTAGGATTCTCATAGGACCTTTTATAAGATCAAACTTTCTTTCCCGGTCTTTTAGAACGGTTACTTAGGGGTGATTCAAAGGAACATAAACTTGTATAACATGCTTCTCATTATACCTCTATGAGCATACAAAAACTTACTTATAGTTGTCTTACCTCACCTAAATCCTCCAATCAATGACATGTATGGTTCAAAAAGTTTTGGTTAAAAGTTTTATTTAGGATTCTCATAGGACCTTTTAGAAGATCAAAGTTTCTTTCGAGTCTTTTAGAACAGTTACTTAGGGGTGATTCAAACGAGCATAAAGTTGTATAACATGCTTCTCATTATACCTTTATGAGGATACAAAAACTTACTTATAGCTGTCTTACCTCACCTAAATCCTCCAATCCATGACATGTATGTTTCAAAAAGTTTTGGTTAAAAAGTTTTATTTAGGATTCTCATAAGACCTTTTAGAAGATCAAAGTTTCTTTCCCGGTCTTTTAGAACGGTTACTTAGGGGTGATTCAAAGGAACATAAACTTGTATAACATGCTTCTCATTATACCTCTATGAGCATACAAAAACTTACTTATAGTTGTCTTACCTCACCTAAATCCTCCAATCCATGACATGTATGTTTCAAAAAGTTTTGGTTAAAAAGTTTTATTTAGGATTCTCATAGGACCTTTTAGAAGATCAAAGTTTCTTTCCCGGTCTTTTAGAACGGTTACTTAGGGGTGATTCAAAGGAACATAAACTTGTATAACATGCTTCTCATTATACCTTTATGAGCATACAAAACCTTACATATAGTTGTCTTACATCACCTAAATCCTCCAATCCATGACATGTATGTTTCAAAAAGTTTTGGTTAAAAAGTTTTATTTAGGATTCTCATAGGACCTTTTATAAGATCAAAGTTTCTTTCCCAGTCTTTTAGAACGGTTACTTAGGGGTGATTCAAAGGAACATAAACTTGTATAACATGCTTCTCATTATACCTTTATGAGCATTGAAAAACATACTTATAGTTGTCTTACCTCACCTAAATCCTCCAATCCATGACATGTATGTTTCAAAAAGTTTTGGTTAAAAAGTTTTATTTAGGATTCTCATAGGACCTTTTAGAAGATCAAAGTTTCTTTCCCAGTCTTTTAGAACGGTTACTTAGGGGTGATTCAAAGGAACATAAACTTGTATAACATGCATCTCATTATACCTTTACGAGCATACAAAAACTTACTTATAGTTGTCTTACCTCACCTAAATCCTCCAATCAATGACATGTATGGTTCAAAAAGTTTTGGTTAAAAAGTTTTATTTAGGATTCTCATAGGACCTTTTAGAAGATCAAAGTTTCTTTCCCAGTCTTTTATAACGGTTACTTAGGGGTGATTCAAAGGAACATAAACTTGTATAACATGCATCTCATTATACCGTTATAAGCATACAAAAACTTACTTATAGTTGTCTTACCTCACCTAAATATTCCAATCCATGACATGTATGTTTCAAAAAGTTTTGGTTAAAAAGTTTTATTTAGGATTCTCATAGGACCTTTTAGAAGATCAAAGTTTCTTTCCCGGTCTTTTAGAACGGTTACTTAGGGGTGATTCAAAGGAACATAAACTTATATAACATGCTTCTCATTATACCTTTATGAGCATACAAAACCTTACATATAGTTGTCTTACATCACCTAAATCCTCCAATCCATGACATGTATGTTTCAAAAAGTTTTGGTTAAAAAGTTTTATTTAGGATTCTCATAGGACCTTTTATAAGATCAAAGTTTCTTTCCCAGTCTTTTAGAACGGTTACTTAGGGGTGATTCAAAGGAACATAAACTTGTATAACATGCTTCTCATTATACCTTTATGAGCATTGAAAAACATACTTATAGTTGTCTTACCTCACCTAAATCCTCCAATCCATGACATGTATGTTTCAAAAAGTTTTGGTTAAAAAGTTTTATTTAGGATTCTCATAGGACCTTTTAGAAGATCAAAGTTTCTTTCCCGGTCTTTTAGAACGGTTACTTAGGGGTGATTCAAAGGAACATAAACTTGTATAACATGCATCTCATTATACCGTTATAAGCATTCAAAAACTTACTTATAGTTGTCTTACCTCACCTAAATCCTCCAATCCATGACATGTATGTTTCAAAAAGTTTTGGTTAAAAAGTTTTATTTAGGATTCTCATAGGACCTTTTAGAAGATCAAAGTTTCTTTCCCGGTCTTTTAGAACGGTTACTTAGGGGTGATTCAAAGGAACATAAACTTATATAACATGCTTCTCATTATACCTTTATGAGCATACAAAACCTTACATATAGTTGTCTTACATCACCTAAATCCTCCAATCCATGACATGTATGTTTCAAAAAGTTTTGGTTAAAAATTTTTATTTAGGATTCTCATAGGACCTTTTATAAGATCAAAGTTTCTTTCCCAGTCTTTTAGAACGGTTACTTAGGGGTGATTCAAAGGAACATAAACTTGTATAACATGCATCTCATTATACCTTTACGAGCATACAAAAACTTACTTATAGTTGTCTTACCTCACCTAAATCCTCCAATCAATGACATGTATGGTTCAAAAAGTTTTGGTTAAAAAGTTTTATTTAGGATTCTCATAGGACCTTTTAGAAGATCAAAGTTTCTTTCCCGGTCTCTTAGAACGGTTACTTAGGGGTGATTCAAAGGAACATAAACTTATATAACATGCTTCTCATTATACCTTTATGAGCATACAAAACCTTACATATAGTTGTCTTACATCACCTAAATCCTCCAATCCATGACATGTATGTTTCAAAAAGTTTTGGTTAAAAAGTTTTATTTAGGATTCTCATAGGACCTTTTATAAGATCAAAGTTTCTTTCCCAGTCTTTTAGAACGGTTACTTAGGGGTGATTCAAAGGAACATAAACTTGTATAACATGCATCTCATTATACCTTTACGAGCATACAAAAACTTACTTATAGTTGTCTTACCTCACCTAAATCCTCCAATCAATGACATGTATGGTTCAAAAAGTTTTGGTTAAAAAGTTTTATTTAGGATTCTCATAGGACCTTTTAGAAGATCAAAGTTTCTTTCCCAGTCTTTTATAACGGTTACTTAGGGGTGATTCAAAGGAACATAAACTTGTATAACATGCATCTCATTATACCTTTATGAGCATACAAAAACTTACTTATAGTTGTCTTACCTCACCTAAATCCTCCAATCAATGACATGTATGGTTCAAAAAGTTTTGGTTAAAAAGTTTGATTTATGATTCTCATAGGACCTTTTAGAAGATCAAAGTTTCTTTCTAGACTTTTAGAACAGTTACTTAGGGGTGATTCAAAGGAACATAAACTTGTATAACATGCTTCTCATTATTCCTTTATGAGCATACAAAAACTTACTTATAGTTGTCTTACCTCACCTAAATCCTCCAATCAATGACATGTATGGTTCAAAAAGTTTTGGTTAAAAAGTTTTATTTAGGATTCTCATAGGACCTTTTATAAGATCAAACTTTCTTTCCCGGTCTTTTAGAACGGTTACTTAGGGGTGATTCAAAGGAACATAAACTTGTATAACATGCTTCTCATTATACCTCTATGAGCATACAAAAACTTACTTATAGTTGTCTTACCTCACCTAAATCCTCCAATCAATGACATGTATGGTTCAAAAAGTTTTGGTTAAAAGTTTTATTTAGGATTCTCATAGGACCTTTTAGAAGATCAAAGTTTCTTTCGAGTCTTTTAGAACAGTTACTTAGGGGTGATTCAAACGAGCATAAAGTTGTATAACATGCTTCTCATTATACCTTTATGAGGATACAAAAACTTACTTATAGCTGTCTTACCTCACCTAAATCCTCCAATCCATGACATGTATGTTTCAAAAAGTTTTGGTTAAAAAGTTTTATTTAGGATTCTCATAAGACCTTTTAGAAGATCAAAGTTTCTTTCCCGGTCTTTTAGAACGGTTACTTAGGGGTGATTCAAAGGAACATAAACTTGTATAACATGCTTCTCATTATACCTCTATGAGCATACAAAAACTTACTTATAGTTGTCTTACCTCACCTAAATCCTCCAATCCATGACATGTATGTTTCAAAAAGTTTTGGTTAAAAAGTTTTATTTAGGATTCTCATAGGACCTTTTAGAAGATCAAAGTTTCTTTCCCGGTCTTTTAGAACGGTTACTTAGGGGTGATTCAAAGGAACATAAACTTGTATAACATGCTTCTCATTATACCTTTATGAGCATACAAAACCTTACATATAGTTGTCTTACATCACCTAAATCCTCCAATCCATGACATGTATGTTTCAAAAAGTTTTGGTTAAAAAGTTTTATTTAGGATTCTCATAGGACCTTTTATAAGATCAAAGTTTCTTTCCCAGTCTTTTAGAACGGTTACTTAGGGGTGATTCAAAGGAACATAAACTTGTATAACATGCTTCTCATTATACCTTTATGAGCATTGAAAAACATACTTATAGTTGTCTTACCTCACCTAAATCCTCCAATCCATGACATGTATGTTTCAAAAAGTTTTGGTTAAAAAGTTTTATTTAGGATTCTCATAGGACCTTTTAGAAGATCAAAGTTTCTTTCCCAGTCTTTTAGAACGGTTACTTAGGGGTGATTCAAAGGAACATAAACTTGTATAACATGCATCTCATTATACCTTTACGAGCATACAAAAACTTACTTATAGTTGTCTTACCTCACCTAAATCCTCCAATCAATGACATGTATGGTTCAAAAAGTTTTGGTTAAAAAGTTTTATTTAGGATTCTCATAGGACCTTTTAGAAGATCAAAGTTTCTTTCCCAGTCTTTTATAACGGTTACTTAGGGGTGATTCAAAGGAACATAAACTTGTATAACATGCATCTCATTATACCGTTATAAGCATACAAAAACTTACTTATAGTTGTCTTACCTCACCTAAATATTCCAATCCATGACATGTATGTTTCAAAAAGTTTTGGTTAAAAAGTTTTATTTAGGATTCTCATAGGACCTTTTAGAAGATCAAAGTTTCTTTCCCGGTCTTTTAGAACGGTTACTTAGGGGTGATTCAAAGGAACATAAACTTATATAACATGCTTCTCATTATACCTTTATGAGCATACAAAACCTTACATATAGTTGTCTTACATCACCTAAATCCTCCAATCCATGACATGTATGTTTCAAAAAGTTTTGGTTAAAAAGTTTTATTTAGGATTCTCATAGGACCTTTTATAAGATCAAAGTTTCTTTCCCAGTCTTTTAGAACGGTTACTTAGGGGTGATTCAAAGGAACATAAACTTGTATAACATGCTTCTCATTATACCTTTATGAGCATTGAAAAACATACTTATAGTTGTCTTACCTCACCTAAATCCTCCAATCCATGACATGTATGTTTCAAAAAGTTTTGGTTAAAAAGTTTTATTTAGGATTCTCATAGGACCTTTTAGAAGATCAAAGTTTCTTTCCCGGTCTTTTAGAACGGTTACTTAGGGGTGATTCAAAGGAACATAAACTTGTATAACATGCATCTCATTATACCGTTATAAGCATTCAAAAACTTACTTATAGTTGTCTTACCTCACCTAAATCCTCCAATCCATGACATGTATGTTTCAAAAAGTTTTGGTTAAAAAGTTTTATTTAGGATTCTCATAGGACCTTTTAGAAGATCAAAGTTTCTTTCCCGGTCTTTTAGAACGGTTACTTAGGGGTGATTCAAAGGAACATAAACTTATATAACATGCTTCTCATTATACCTTTATGAGCATACAAAACCTTACATATAGTTGTCTTACATCACCTAAATCCTCCAATCCATGACATGTATGTTTCAAAAAGTTTTGGTTAAAAATTTTTATTTAGGATTCTCATAGGACCTTTTATAAGATCAAAGTTTCTTTCCCAGTCTTTTAGAACGGTTACTTAGGGGTGATTCAAAGGAACATAAACTTGTATAACATGCATCTCATTATACCTTTACGAGCATACAAAAACTTACTTATAGTTGTCTTACCTCACCTAAATCCTCCAATCAATGACATGTATGGTTCAAAAAGTTTTGGTTAAAAAGTTTTATTTAGGATTCTCATAGGACCTTTTAGAAGATCAAAGTTTCTTTCCCGGTCTCTTAGAACGGTTACTTAGGGGTGATTCAAAGGAACATAAACTTATATAACATGCTTCTCATTATACCTTTATGAGCATACAAAACCTTACATATAGTTGTCTTACATCACCTAAATCCTCCAATCCATGACATGTATGTTTCAAAAAGTTTTGGTTAAAAAGTTTTATTTAGGATTCTCATAGGACCTTTTATAAGATCAAAGTTTCTTTCCCAGTCTTTTAGAACGGTTACTTAGGGGTGATTCAAAGGAACATAAACTTGTATAACATGCATCTCATTATACCTTTACGAGCATACAAAAACTTACTTATAGTTGTCTTACCTCACCTAAATCCTCCAATCAATGACATGTATGGTTCAAAAAGTTTTGGTTAAAAAGTTTTATTTAGGATTCTCATAGGACCTTTTAGAAGATCAAAGTTTCTTTCCCAGTCTTTTATAACGGTTACTTAGGGGTGATTCAAAGGAACATAAACTTGTATAACATGCATCTCATTATACCTTTATGAGCATACAAAAACTTACTTATAGTTGTCTTACCTCACCTAAATCCTCCAATCAATGACATGTATGGTTCAAAAAGTTTTGGTTAAAAAGTTTGATTTATGATTCTCATAGGACCTTTTAGAAGATCAAAGTTTCTTTCTAGACTTTTAGAACAGTTACTTAGGGGTGATTCAAAGGAACATAAACTTGTATAACATGCTTCTCATTATTCCTTTATGAGCATACAAAAACTTACTTATAGTTGTCTTACCTCACCTAAATCCTCCAATCAATGACATGTATGGTTCAAAAAGTTTTGGTTAAAAAGTTTTATTTAGGATTCTCATAGGACCTTTTATAAGATCAAACTTTCTTTCCCGGTCTTTTAGAACGGTTACTTAGGGGTGATTCAAAGGAACATAAACTTGTATAACATGCTTCTCATTATACCTCTATGAGCATACAAAAACTTACTTATAGTTGTCTTACCTCACCTAAATCCTCCAATCAATGACATGTATGGTTCAAAAAGTTTTGGTTAAAAGTTTTATTTAGGATTCTCATAGGACCTTTTAGAAGATCAAAGTTTCTTTCGAGTCTTTTAGAACAGTTACTTAGGGGTGATTCAAACGAGCATAAAGTTGTATAACATGCTTCTCATTATACCTTTATGAGGATACAAAAACTTACTTATAGCTGTCTTACCTCACCTAAATCCTCCAATCCATGACATGTATGTTTCAAAAAGTTTTGGTTAAAAAGTTTTATTTAGGATTCTCATAAGACCTTTTAGAAGATCAAAGTTTCTTTCCCGGTCTTTTAGAACGGTTACTTAGGGGTGATTCAAAGGAACATAAACTTGTATAACATGCTTCTCATTATACCTTTATGAGCATACAAAACCTTACATATAGTTGTCTTACATCACCTAAATCCTCCAATCCATGACATGTATGTTTCAAAAAGTTTTGGTTAAAACGTTTTATTTAGGATTCTCATAGGACCTTTTAGAAGATCAAAGTTTCTTTCCCGGTCTTTTAGAACGGTTACTTAGGGGTGATTCAAAGGAACATAAACTTGTATAACATGCTTCTCATTATACCTTTATGAGCATACAAAACCTTACATATAGTTGTCTTACATCACCTAAATCCTCCAATCCATGACATGTATGTTTCAAAAAGTTTTGGTTAAAAAGTTTTATTTAGGATTCTCATAGGACCTTTTATAAGATCAAAGTTTCTTTCCCAGTCTTTTAGAACGGTTACTTAGGGGTGATTCAAAGGAACATAAACTTGTATAACATGCTTCTCATTATACCTTTATGAGCATTGAAAAACATACTTATAGTTGTCTTACCTCACCTAAATCCTCCAATCCATGACATGTATGTTTCAAAAAGTTTTGGTTAAAAAGTTTTATTTAGGATTCTCATAGGACCTTTTAGAAGATCAAAGTTTCTTTCCCAGTCTTTTAGAACGGTTACTTAGGGGTGATTCAAAGGAACATAAACTTGTATAACATGCATCTCATTATACCTTTACGAGCATACAAAAACTTACTTATAGTTGTCTTACCTCACCTAAATCCTCCAATCAATGACATGTATGGTTCAAAAAGTTTTGGTTAAAAAGTTTTATTTAGGATTCTCATAGGACCTTTTAGAAGATCAAAGTTTCTTTCCCAGTCTTTTATAACGGTTACTTAGGGGTGATTCAAAGGAACATAAACTTGTATAACATGCATCTCATTATACCGTTATAAGCATACAAAAACTTACTTATAGTTGTCTTACCTCACCTAAATCCTCCAATCCATGACATGTATGTTTCAAAAAGTTTTGGTTAAAAAGTTTTATTTAGGATTCTCATAGGACCTTTTAGAAGATCAAAGTTTCTTTCCCGGTCTTTTAGAACGGTTACTTAGGGGTGATTCAAAGGAACATAAACTTGTATAACATGCTTCTCATTATACCTTTATGAGCATACAAAACCTTACTTATAGTTGTCTTACCTCACCTAAATCCTCCAATCCATGACATGTATGTTTCAAAAAGTTTTGGTTAAAAAGTTTTATTTAGGATTCTCATATGACCTTTTAGAAGATCAAAGTTTCTTTCCCAGTCTTTAGAACGGTTACTTAGGGGTGATTCAAAGGAACATAAACTTGTATAACATGCATCTCATTATACCTTTATGAGCATACAAAAACTTACTTATAGTTGTCTTACCTCACCTAAATCCTCCAATCAATGACATGTATGGCTCAAAAAGTTTTGGTTAAAAAGTTTTATTTATGATTCTCATAGGACCTTTTAGAAGATCAAAGTTTCTTTCTAGACTTTTAGAACAGTTACTTAGGGGTGATTCAAAGGAACATAAACTTGTATAACATGCTTCTCATTATTCCTTTATGAGCATACAAAAACTTACTTATAGTTGTCTTACCTCACCTAAATCCTCCAATCAATGACATGTATGGTTCAAAAAGTTTTGGTTAAAAAGTTTTATTTAGGATTCTCATAGGACCTTTTATAAGATCAAACTTTCTTTCCCGGTCTTTTAGAACGGTTACTTAGGGGTGATTCAAAGGAACATAAACTTGTATAACATGCTTCTCATTATACCTCTATGAGCATACAAAAACTTACTTATAGTTGTCTTACCTCACCTAAATCCTCCAATCAATGACATGTATGGTTCAAAAAGTTTTGGTTAAAAGTTTTATTTAGGATTCTCATAGGACCTTTTAGAAGATCAAAGTTTCTTTCGAGTCTTTTAGAACAGTTACTTAGGGGTGATTCAAACGAGCATAAAGTTGTATAACATGCTTCTCATTATACCTTTATGAGGATACAAAAACTTACTTATAGCTGTCTTACCTCACCTAAATCCTCCAATCCATGACATGTATGTTTCAAAAAGTTTTGGTTAAAAAGTTTTATTTAGGATTCTCATAGGACCTTTTAGAAGATCAAAGTTTCTTTCCCGGTCTTTTAGAACGGTTACTTAGGGGTGATTCAAAGGAACATAAACTTGTATAACATGCTTCTCATTATACCTTTATGAGCATACAAAACCTTACATATAGTTGTCTTACATCACCTAAATCCTCCAATCCATGACATGTATGTTTCAAAAAGTTTTGGTTAAAACGTTTTATTTAGGATTCTCATAGGACCTTTTATAAGATCAAAGTTTCTTTCCCAGTCTTTTAGAACGGTTACTTAGGGGTGATTCAAAGGAACATAAACTTGTATAACATGCATCTCATTATACCTTTACGAGCATACAAAAACTTACTTATAGTTGTCTTACCTCACCTAAATCCTCCAATCAATGACATGTATGGTTCAAAAAGTTTTGGTTAAAAAGTTTTATTTAGGATTCTCATAGGACCTTTTAGAAGATCAAAGTTTCTTTCCCAGTCTTTTATAACGGTTACTTAGGGGTGATTCAAAGGAACATAAACTTGTATAACATGCATCTCATTATACCTTTATGAGCATACAAAAACTTACTTATAGTTGTCTTACCTCACCTAAATCCTCCAATCAATGACATGTATGGTTCAAAAAGTTTTGGTTAAAAAGTTTGATTTATGATTCTCATAGGACCTTTTAGAAGATCAAAGTTTCTTTCTAGACTTTTAGAACAGTTACTTAGGGGTGATTCAAAGGAACATAAACTTGTATAACATGCTTCTCATTATTCCTTTATGAGCATACAAAAACTTACTTATAGTTGTCTTACCTCACCTAAATCCTCCAATCAATGACATGTATGGTTCAAAAAGTTTTGGTTAAAAAGTTTTATTTAGGATTCTCATAGGACCTTTTATAAGATCAAACTTTCTTTCCCGGTCTTTTAGAACGGTTACTTAGGGGTGATTCAAAGGAACATAAACTTGTATAACATGCTTCTCATTATACCTCTATGAGCATACAAAAACTTACTTATAGTTGTCTTACCTCACCTAAATCCTCCAATCAATGACATGTATGGTTCAAAAAGTTTTGGTTAAAAGTTTTATTTAGGATTCTCATAGGACCTTTTAGAAGATCAAAGTTTCTTTCGAGTCTTTTAGAACAGTTACTTAGGGGTGATTCAAACGAGCATAAAGTTGTATAACATGCTTCTCATTATACCTTTATGAGGATACAAAAACTTACTTATAGCTGTCTTACCTCACCTAAATCCTCCAATCCATGACATGTATGTTTCAAAAAGTTTTGGTTAAAAAGTTTTATTTAGGATTCTCATAAGACCTTTTAGAAGATCAAAGTTTCTTTCCCGGTCTTTTAGAACGGTTACTTAGGGGTGATTCAAAGGAACATAAACTTGTATAACATGCTTCTCATTATACCTTTATGAGCATACAAAACCTTACATATAGTTGTCTTACATCACCTAAATCCTCCAATCCATGACATGTATGTTTCAAAAAGTTTTGGTTAAAACGTTTTATTTAGGATTCTCATAGGACCTTTTATAAGATCAAAGTTTCTTTCCCAGTCTTTTAGAACGGTTACTTAGGGGTGATTCAAAGGAACATAAACTTGTATAACATGCTTCTCATTATACCTTTATGAGCATACAAAAACTTACTTATAGTTGTCTTACCTCACCTAAATCCTCCAATCAATGACATGTATGGTTCAAAAAGTTTTGGTTAAAAGTTTTATTTAGGATTCTCATAGGACCTTTTAGAAGATCAAAGTTTCTTTCGAGTCTTTTAGAACAGTTACTTAGGGGTGATTCAAACAAGCATAAAGTTGTATAACATGCTTCTCATTATACCTTTATGAGGATACAAAAACTTACTTATAGCTGTCTTACATCACCTAAATCCTCCAATCCATGACATGTATGTTTCAAAAAGTTTTGTTTAAAAAGTTTTATTTAGGATTCTCATATGACCTTTTAGAAGATCAAAGTTTCTTTCCCGGTCTTTTAGAACGGTTACTTAGGGGTGATTCAAAGGAACATAAACTTGTATAACATGCTTCTCATTATACCTTTATGAGCATACAAAAACTTACTTATAGTTGTCTTACCTCACCTAAATCCTCCAATCCACGACATGTATGTTTCAAAAAGTTTTGGTTAAAAAGTTTTATTTAGGATTCTCATAGGACCTTTTATAAGATCAAAGTTTCTTTCCCAGTCTTTTAGAACGGTTACTTAGGGGTGATTCAAAGGAACATAAACTTGTATAACATGCATCTCATTATACCGTTATAAGCATACAAAAACTTACTTATAGTTGTCTTACCTCACCTAAATCCTCCAATCCATGACATGTATGTTTCAAAAAGTTTTGGTTAAAAAGTTTTATTTAGGATTCTCATAGGACCTTTTAGAAGATCAAAGTTTCTTTCCCGGTCTTTTAGAACGGTTACTTAGGGGTGATTCAAAGGAACATAAACTTGTATAACATGCTTCTCATTATACCTTTATGAGCATACAAAAACTTACTTATAGTTGTCTTACCTCACCTAAATCCTCCAATCCATGACATGTATGTTTCAAAAAGTTTTGGTTAAAAAGTTTTATTTAGGATTCTCATATGACCTTTTAGAAGATCAAAGTTTCTTTCCCAGTCTTTAGAACGGTTACTTAGGGGTGATTCAAAGGAACATAAACTTGTATAACATGCATCTCATTATACCTTTATGAGCATACAAAAACTTACTTATAGTTGTCTTACCTCACCTAAATCCTCCAATCAATGACATGTATGGCTCAAAAAGTTTTGGTTAAAAAGTTTTATTTATGATTCTCATAGGACCTTTTAGAAGATCAAAGTTTCTTTCTAGACTTTTAGAACAGTTACTTAGGGGTGATTCAAAGGAACATAAACTTGTATAACATGCTTCTCATTATTCCTTTATGAGCATACAAAAACTTACTTATAGTTGTCTTACCTCACCTAAATCCTCCAATCAATGACATGTATGGTTCAAAAAGTTTTGGTTAAAAAGTTTTATTTAGGATTCTCATAGGACCTTTTATAAGATCAAACTTTCTTTCCCGGTCTTTTAGAACGGTTACTTAGGGGTGATTCAAAGGAACATAAACTTGTATAACATGCTTCTCATTATACCTCTATGAGCATACAAAAACTTACTTATAGTTGTCTTACCTCACCTAAATCCTCCAATCAATGACATGTATGGTTCAAAAAGTTTTGGTTAAAAGTTTTATTTAGGATTCTCATAGGACCTTTTAGAAGATCAAAGTTTCTTTCGAGTCTTTTAGAACAGTTACTTAGGGGTGATTCAAACGAGCATAAAGTTGTATAACATGCTTCTCATTATACCTTTATGAGGATACAAAAACTTACTTATAGCTGTCTTACCTCACCTAAATCCTCCAATCCATGACATGTATGTTTCAAAAAGTTTTGGTTAAAAAGTTTTATTTAGGATTCTCATAGGACCTTTTAGAAGATCAAAGTTTCTTTCCCGGTCTTTTAGAACGGTTACTTAGGGGTGATTCAAAGGAACATAAACTTGTATAACATGCTTCTCATTATACCTTTATGAGCATACAAAACCTTACATATAGTTGTCTTACATCACCTAAATCCTCCAATCCATGACATGTATGTTTCAAAAAGTTTTGGTTAAAACGTTTTATTTAGGATTCTCATAGGACCTTTTATAAGATCAAAGTTTCTTTCCCAGTCTTTTAGAACGGTTACTTAGGGGTGATTCAAAGGAACATAAACTTGTATAACATGCTTCTCATTATACCTTTATGAGCATACAAAAACTTACTTATAGTTGTCTTACCTCACCTAAATCCTCCAATCAATGACATGTATGGTTCAAAAAGTTTTGGTTAAAAGTTTTATTTAGGATTCTCATAGGACCTTTTAGAAGATCAAAGTTTCTTTCGAGTCTTTTAGAACAGTTACTTAGGGGTGATTCAAACAAGCATAAAGTTGTATAACATGCTTCTCATTATACCTTTATGAGGATACAAAAACTTACTTATAGCTGTCTTACATCACCTAAATCCTCCAATCCATGACATGTATGTTTCAAAAAGTTTTGTTTAAAAAGTTTTATTTAGGATTCTCATATGACCTTTTAGAAGATCAAAGTTTCTTTCCCGGTCTTTTAGAACGGTTACTTAGGGGTGATTCAAAGGAACATAAACTTGTATAACATGCTTCTCATTATACCTTTATGAGCATACAAAAACTTACTTATAGTTGTCTTACCTCACCTAAATCCTCCAATCCACGACATGTATGTTTCAAAAAGTTTTGGTTAAAAAGTTTTATTTAGGATTCTCATAGGACCTTTTATAAGATCAAAGTTTCTTTCCCAGTCTTTTAGAACGGTTACTTAGGGGTGATTCAAAGGAACATAAACTTGTATAACATGCATCTCATTATACCGTTATAAGCATACAAAAACTTACTTATAGTTGTCTTACCTCACCTAAATCCTCCAATCCATGACATGTATGTTTCAAAAAGTTTTGGTTAAAAAGTTTTATTTAGGATTCTCATAGGACCTTTTAGAAGATCAAAGTTTCTTTCCCGGTCTTTTAGAACGGTTACTTAGGGGTGATTCAAAGGAACATAAACTTGTATAACATGCTTCTCATTATACCTTTATGAGCATACAAAAACTTACTTATAGTTGTCTTACCTCACCTAAATCCTCCAATCCATGACATGTATGTTTCAAAAAGTTTTGGTTAAAAAGTTTTATTTAGGATTCTCATATGACCTTTTAGAAGATCAAAGTTTCTTTCCCAGTCTTTAGAACGGTTACTTAGGGGTGATTCAAAGGAACATAAACTTGTATAACATGCATCTCATTATACCTTTATGAGCATACAAAAACTTACTTATAGTTGTCTTACCTCACCTAAATCCTCCAATCAATGACATGTATGGCTCAAAAAGTTTTGGTTAAAAAGTTTTATTTATGATTCTCATAGGACCTTTTAGAAGATCAAAGTTTCTTTCTAGACTTTTAGAACAGTTACTTAGGGGTGATTCAAAGGAACATAAACTTGTATAACATGCTTCTCATTATTCCTTTATGAGCATACAAAAACTTACTTATAGTTGTCTTACCTCACCTAAATCCTCCAATCAATGACATGTATGGTTCAAAAAGTTTTGGTTAAAAAGTTTTATTTAGGATTCTCATAGGACCTTTTATAAGATCAAACTTTCTTTCCCGGTCTTTTAGAACGGTTACTTAGGGGTGATTCAAAGGAACATAAACTTGTATAACATGCTTCTCATTATACCTCTATGAGCATACAAAAACTTACTTATAGTTGTCTTACCTCACCTAAATCCTCCAATCAATGACATGTATGGTTCAAAAAGTTTTGGTTAAAAGTTTTATTTAGGATTCTCATAGGACCTTTTAGAAGATCAAAGTTTCTTTCGAGTCTTTTAGAACAGTTACTTAGGGGTGATTCAAACGAGCATAAAGTTGTATAACATGCTTCTCATTATACCTTTATGAGGATACAAAAACTTACTTATAGCTGTCTTACCTCACCTAAATCCTCCAATCCATGACATGTATGTTTCAAAAAGTTTTGGTTAAAAAGTTTTATTTAGGATTCTCATAGGACCTTTTAGAAGATCAAAGTTTCTTTCCCGGTCTTTTAGAACGGTTACTTAGGGGTGATTCAAAGGAACATAAACTTGTATAACATGCTTCTCATTATACCTTTATGAGCATACAAAACCTTACATATAGTTGTCTTACATCACCTAAATCCTCCAATCCATGACATGTATGTTTCAAAAAGTTTTGGTTAAAACGTTTTATTTAGGATTCTCATAGGACCTTTTATAAGATCAAAGTTTCTTTCCCAGTCTTTTAGAACGGTTACTTAGGGGTGATTCAAAGGAACATAAACTTGTATAACATGCTTCTCATTATACCTTTATGAGCATACAAAAACTTACTTATAGTTGTCTTACCTCACCTAAATCCTCCAATCAATGACATGTATGGTTCAAAAAGTTTTGGTTAAAAGTTTTATTTAGGATTCTCATAGGACCTTTTAGAAGATCAAAGTTTCTTTCGAGTCTTTTAGAACAGTTACTTAGGGGTGATTCAAACAAGCATAAAGTTGTATAACATGCTTCTCATTATACCTTTATGAGGATACAAAAACTTACTTATAGCTGTCTTACATCACCTAAATCCTCCAATCCATGACATGTATGTTTCAAAAAGTTTTGTTTAAAAAGTTTTATTTAGGATTCTCATATGACCTTTTAGAAGATCAAAGTTTCTTTCCCGGTCTTTTAGAACGGTTACTTAGGGGTGATTCAAAGGAACATAAACTTGTATAACATGCTTCTCATTATACCTTTATGAGCATACAAAAACTTACTTATAGTTGTCTTACCTCACCTAAATCCTCCAATCCACGACATGTATGTTTCAAAAAGTTTTGGTTAAAAAGTTTTATTTAGGATTCTCATAGGACCTTTTATAAGATCAAAGTTTCTTTCCCAGTCTTTTAGAACGGTTACTTAGGGGTGATTCAAAGGAACATAAACTTGTATAACATGCATCTCATTATACCGTTATAAGCATACAAAAACTTACTTATAGTTGTCTTACCTCACCTAAATCCTCCAATCCATGACATGTATGTTTCAAAAAGTTTTGGTTAAAAAGTTTTATTTAGGATTCTCATAGGACCTTTTAGAAGATCAAAGTTTCTTTCCCGGTCTTTTAGAACGGTTACTTAGGGGTGATTCAAAGGAACATAAACTTGTATAACATGCTTCTCATTATACCTTTATGAGCATACAAAAACTTACTTATAGTTGTCTTACCTCACCTAAATCCTCCAATCCATGACATGTATGTTTCAAAAAGTTTTGGTTAAAAAGTTTTATTTAGGATTCTCATATGACCTTTTAGAAGATCAAAGTTTCTTTCCCAGTCTTTAGAACGGTTACTTAGGGGTGATTCAAAGGAACATAAACTTGTATAACATGCATCTCATTATACCTTTATGAGCATACAAAAACTTACTTATAGTTGTCTTACCTCACCTAAATCCTCCAATCAATGACATGTATGGCTCAAAAAGTTTTGGTTAAAAAGTTTTATTTATGATTCTCATAGGACCTTTTAGAAGATCAAAGTTTCTTTCTAGACTTTTAGAACAGTTACTTAGGGGTGATTCAAAGGAACATAAACTTGTATAACATGCTTCTCATTATACCTTTATGAGCATACAAAAACTTACTTATAGTTGTCTTACCTCACCTAAATCCTCCAATCCATGACATGTATGTTTCAAAAAGTTTTGGTTAAAAAGTTTTATTTAGGATTCTCATAGGACCTTTTATAAGATCAAAGTTTCTTTCCTAGTCTTTTAGAACGGTTACTTAGGGGTGATTCAAAGGAACATAAACTTGTATAACATGCATCTCATTATACCGTTATAAGCATACAAAAACTTACTTATAGTTGTCTTACCTCACCTAAATCCTCCAATCCATGACATGTATGTTTCAAAAAGTTTTGTTTAAAAAGTTTTATTTAGGATTCTCATATGACCTTTTAGAAGATCAAAGTTTCTTTCCCAGTCTTTAGAACGGTTACTTAGGGGTGATTCAAAGGAACATAAACTTGTATAACATGCTTCTCATTATACCTTTATGAGCATACAAAAACTTACTTATAGTTGTCTTACCTCACCTAAATCCTCCAATCAATGACATGTATGGTTCAAAAAGTTTTGGTTAAAAGTTTTATTTAGGATTCTCATAGGACCTTTTAGAAGATCAAAGTTTCTTTCGAGTCTTTTAGAACAGTTACTTAGGGGTGATTCAAACAAGCATAAAGTTGTATAACATGCTTCTCATTATACCTTTATGAGGATACAAAAACTTACTTATAGCTGTCTTACATCACCTAAATCCTCCAATCCATGACATGTATGTTTCAAAAAGTTTTGTTTAAAAAGTTTTATTTATGATTCTCATAGGACCTTTTAGAAGATCAAAGTTTCTTTCTAGTCTTTTAGAACAATTACTTAGGGGTGATTCAAAGGAACATAAACTTGTATAACATGCTTCTCATTATACCTTTATGAGCATTGAAAAACATACTTATAGTTGTCTTACCTCACCTAAATCCTCCAATCCATGACATGTATGTTTCAAAAAGTTTTGGTTAAAAAGTTTTATTTAGGATTCTCATAGGACCTTTTAGAAGATCAAAGTTTCTTTCCCGGTCTTTTAGAACGGTTACTTAGGGGTGATTCAAAGGAACATAAACTTGTATAACATGCTTCTCATTATACCTTTATGAGGATACAAAACCTTACATATAGTTGTCTTACCTCACCTAAATCCTCCAATCCATGACATGTATGTTTCAAAAAGTTTTGGTTAAAAAGTTTTAGTTAGGATTCTCATAGGACCTTTTCTAAGATCAAAGTTTCTTTCCCAGTCTTTTAGAACGGTTACTTAGGGGTGATTCCAAGGAACATAAACTTGTATAACATGCATCTCATTATACCGTTATAAGCATACAAAAACTTACTTATAGTTGTCTTACCTCACCTAAATCCTCCAATCCATGACATGTATGTTTCAAAAAGTTTTGTTTAAAAAGTTTTATTTAGGATTCTCATATGACCTTTTAGAAGATCAAAGTTTCTTTCCCAGTCTTTAGAACGGTTACTTAGGGGTGATTCAAAGGAACATAAACTTGTATAACATGCTTCTCATTATACCTTTATGAGCATACAAAAACTTACTTATAGTTGTCTTACCTCACCTAAATCCTCCAATCCATGACATGTATGTTTCAAAAAGTTTTGGTTAAAAAGTTTTATTTAGGATTCTCATATGACCTTTTAGAAGATCAAAGTTTCTTTCCCAGTCTTTAGAACGGTTACTTAGGGGTGATTCAAAGGAACATAAACTTGTATAACATGCTTCTCATTATACCTTTATGAGCATACAAAAACTTACTTATAGTTGTCTTACCTCACCTAAATCCTCCAATCCATGACATGTATGTTTCAAAAAGTTTTGGTTAAAAAGTTTTATTTAGGATTCTCATATGACCTTTTAGAAGATCAAAGTTTCTTTCCCAGTCTTTAGAACGGTTACTTAGGGGTGATTCAAAGGAACATAAACTTGTATAACATGCTTCTCATTATACCTTTATGAGCATACAAAAACTTACTTATAGTTGTCTTACCTCACCTAAATCCTCCAATCCATGACATGTATGTTTCAAAAAGTTTTGGTTAAAAAGTTTTATTTAGGATTCTCATATGACCTTTTAGAAGATCAAAGTTTCTTTCCCAGTCTTTAGAACGGTTACTTAGGGGTGATTCAAAGGAACATAAACTTGTATAACATGCTTCTCATTATACCTTTATGAGCATACAAAAACTTACTTATAGTTGTCTTACCTCACCTAAATCCTCCAATCCATGACATGAATGTTTCAAAAAGTTTTGGTTAAAAAGTTTTATTTAGGATTCTCATATGACCTTTTAGAAGATCAAAGTTTCTTTCCCAGTCTTTAGAACGGTTACTTAGGGGTGATTCAAAGGAACATAAACTTGTATAACATGCTTCTCATTATACCTTTATGAGCATTGAAAAACATACTTATAGTTGTCTTACCTCACCTAAATCCTCCAATCCATGACATGTATGTTTCAAAAAGTTTTGGTTAAAAAGTTTTATTTAGGATTCTCATAGGACCTTTTATAAGATCAAAGTTTCTTTCCCAGTCTTTTAGAACGGTTACTTAGGGGTGATTCAAAGGAACATAAACTTGTATAACATGCATCTCATTATACCGTTATAAGCATACAAAAACTTACTTATAGTTGTCTTACCTCACCTAAATCCTCCAATCCATGACATGTATGTTTCAAAAAGTTTTGGTTAAAAAGTTTTATTTAGGATTCTCATAGGACCTTTTATAAGATCAAAGTTTCTTTCCCAGTCTTTTAGAACGGTTACTTAGGGGTGATTCAAAGGAACATAAACTTGTATAACATGCATCTCATTATACCGTTATAAGCATACAAAAACTTACTTATAGTTGTCTTACCTCACCTAAATCCTCCAATCCATGACATGTATGTTTCAAAAAGTTTTGGTTAAAAAGTTTTATTTAGGATTCTCATAGGACCTTTTATAAGATCAAAGTTTCTTTCCCAGTCTTTTAGAACGGTTACTTAGGGGTGATTCAAAGGAACATAAACTTGTATAACATGCATCTCATTATACCGTTATAAGCATACAAAAACTTACTTATAGTTGTCTTACCTCACCTAAATCCTCCAATCCATGACATGTATGTTTCAAAAAGTTTTGGTTAAAAAGTTTTATTTAGGATTCTCATAGGACCTTTTAGAAGATCAAAGTTTCTTTCCCGGTCTTTTAGAACGGTTACTTAGGGGTGATTCAAAGGAACATAAACTTGTATAACATGCTTCTCATTATACCTTTATGAGCATACAAAAACTTACTTATAGTTGTCTTACCTCACCTAAATCCTCCAATCCATGACATGTATGTTTCAAAAAGTTTTGGTTAAAAAGTTTTATTTAGGATTCTCATAGGACCTTTTATAAGATCAAAGTTTCTTTCCCAATCTTTTAGAACGGTTACTTAGGGGTGATTCAAAGGAACATAAACTTGTATAACATGCATCTCATTATACCGTTATAAGCATACAAAAACTTACTTATAGTTGTCTTACCTCACCTAAATCCTCCAATCCATGACATGTATGTTTCAAAAAGTTTTGGTTAAAAAGTTTTATTTAGGATTCTCATAGGACCTTTTAGAAGATCAAAGTTTCTTTCCCGGTCTTTTAGAACGGTTACTTAGGGGTGATTCAAAGGAACATAAACTTGTATAACATGCTTCTCATTATACCTTTATGAGCATACAAAAACTTACTTATAGTTGTCTTACCTCACCTAAATCCTCCAATCCATGACATGTATGTTTCAAAAAGTTTTGGTTAAAAAGTTTTATTTAGGATTCTCATATGACCTTTTAGAAGATCAAAGTTTCTTTCCAAGTCTTTAGAACGGTTACTTAGGGGTGATTCAAAGGAACATAAACTTGTATAACATGCATCTCATTATACCTTTCTGAGCATACAAAAACTTACTTATAGTTGTCTTACCTCACCTAAATCCTCCAATCAATGACATGTATGGCTCAAAAAGTTTTGGTTAAAAAGTTTTATTTATGATTCTCATAGGACCTTTTAGAAGATCAAAGTTTCTTTCTAGACTTTTAGAACAGTTACTTAGGGGTGATTCAAAGGAACATAAACTTGTATAACTTGCTTCTCATTATACCTTTATGAGCATACAAAAACTTACTTATAGTTGTCTTACCTCACCTAAATCCTCCAATCCATGACATGTATGTTTCAAAAAGTTTTGGTTAAAAAGTTTTATTTAGGATTCTCATAGGACCTTTTATAAGATCAAAGTTTCTTTCCTAGTCTTTTAGAACGGTTACTTAGGGGTGATTCAAAGGAACATAAACTTGTATAACATGCATCTCATTATACCGTTATAAGCATACAAAAACTTACTTATAGTTGTCTTACCTCACCTAAATCCTCCAATCCATGACATGTATGTTTCAAAAAGTTTTGTTTAAAAAGTTTTATTTAGGATTCTCATATGACCTTTTAGAAGATCAAAGTTTCTTTCCCAGTCTTTAGAACGGTTACTTAGGGGTGATTCAAAGGAACATAAACTTGTATAACATGCTTCTCATTATACCTTTATGAGCATACAAAAACTTACTTATAGTTGTCTTACCTCACCTAAATCCTCCAATCAATGACATGTATGGTTCAAAAAGTTTTGGTTAAAAGTTTTATTTAGGATTCTCATAGGACCTTTTAGAAGATCAAAGTTTCTTTCGAGTCTTTTAGAACAGTTACTTAGGGGTGATTCAAACAAGCATAAAGTTGTATAACATGCTTCTCATTATACCTTTATAAGCATACAAAAACTTACTTATAGTTGTCTTACCTCACCTAAATCCTCCAATCCATGACATGTATGTTTCAAAAAGTTTTGTTTAAAAAGTTTTATTTAGGATTCTCATATGACCTTTTAGAAGATCAAATTTTCTTTCCCAGTCTTTAGAACGGTTACTTAGGGGTGATTCAAAGGAACATAAACTTGTATAACATGCTTCTCATTATACCTTTATGAGCATACAAAAACTTACTTATAGTTGTCTTACCTCACCTAAATCCTCCAATCCATGACATGTATGTTTCAAAAAGTTTTGGTTAAAAAGTTTTATTTAGGATTCTCATATGACCTTTTAGAAGATCAAAGTTTCTTTCCCAGTCTTTAGAACGGTTACTTAGGGGTGATTCAAAGGAACATAAACTTGTATAACATGCTTCTCATTATACCTTTATGAGCATACAAAAACTTACTTATAGTTGTCTTACCTCACCTAAATCCTCCAATCCATGACATGTATGTTTCAAAAAGTTTTGGTTAAAAAGTTTTTGATACGATCTTAATGGAGAAGATCAAGCCCTTTGATGCACTTTGTGAGTCTGGTTGTTGGATGGATGATAATCAAATGGGATGGACAGATTGAAAGGAATAGAAACAGGGAAATGAAGGAAACTTCCTGAAGTTGCGGAATGACTTCAAGACTTTCAAACTCGGTTCTTCTAGGAGATAAACACCAAAAGAAGAATCCAAGACGAATGGATATTACACACCATTCAGATCAAACACTTTCAGAAGTTTTAGAATAAAAAGAAGTTTGATAAAAGTTCAGAAATGGCTACAAAGAGTTTTAAATAGAAAATGCAACAAGGCTGCATGAGAAGCAATTAACACACCTAGGAAATAACACAAAGACTAGAATTAAAACTTATTTGAATCTGAAAAATGACCCTTGAGACTCCATTTTCGTAACTCTTCTTGGGCTGGAAATTATCAGCTTGTTTTGGGCTCTTCTTGGACTTGTAATGGGCATAAAATAGGCTGGACTTGATATCTCCTCCATTGGGTCGAATTCCGGATGCTATGCCATGGTCTGGATCAACAAATGGGTGATTTGAATGTGAATCATTTGCCTCATTAAAAACCTTGTCAAGAAAACCCAGTGGGACAAAACTTGACAAGGGAAAAAGAGTACAAATGAGACACATGCCCATTTGATGATCATATATCAAAACCAGTGAGGTTAAGATAACATCATTAGTATACTCTTTCTCCGCTCTAAACGCATCCTCTGGTTCAAGCTGCTCCTCAACTCCAAGCTGGTCCTCTTCTTCAAGCTTATTTCCATCAGGTTCATGCTCCATGTCTTTAGCTCCATCAGGTTCAAGCTCAGGTTCAAGGTCCATGTTTTTAGTGCTGGGCAGGATCACATCATCCCCTCCCTCTTGAAAGGGATTTGACCTCAAATCCAATTCATCTGCAATGAAATGAACTAAGTTAGAAACTTTGAAAATGGAACTCACATTATACTTACCTTGCAGCTCAAGTTCATAAGCTTTGTTGTTGATTCGTCTTGTTATGTTGAATGGACCATCGATCTTTGGCATCAGTTTGGACTCTCTTTCAGCTGGGAATCGTTTCTTTCTCAATTGTATCAATACTTTTTCTCCAACCTCAAAGATCATCCTAAAATAAGCAATGGTCTTCTTATCCTGCATCAAAATAACTCCAATTCCAGTTCGCACAAAGACAATTTTTGAGGGATCTTCTAACTCCGGTGACTCCTTTTTCATACCTGCAATCTGATCAACACCTTTGGCAAAGAGAAAGTGCATTATTACAGTCATGGAATAATAAACATATGAACATGTCTCAGCTTGAATTATAACATAATCCTTTTCATGTTCCTCTTTTCTAAGACAAGAATTTGATCCCAAATATTCTTTGAACAAACTTAAATATTTCTCAATGTTTCCTGGATGTAATAAACTCATAATCATAGTTCCTATAGCATGAGAAACAAACAGAGTCAAAGAAGTACTTATCTGAATAAGGCTCTGGATATGTTTGTCACTTGTTCTCATCAAAGCTATTGGTGTTGGATCTGGGGGTTCTTCTTGGATCATGGAAGAATCCTTGACGTTTTCATGCTCCATTGGCTCAAGGAAAACTTGCACAGCCATCTTCTTAAGCCACACATGGTAGAGCCACGTTTTTGGGTCATGAAAATTCAGTTCCCCATCCTGTATACTCACAGCAAAATCTCGAGGCAAAAGATCATGGGTGCAAAAGAAATAATCATGTCTACTAGTAAGCAGTTTCCTACTTAGATCATCAAAATTCACATGTTTAGCAGGATCATCTAAGTTAAAATTCAGAATGCTATCATAGTAAACAATCTCTCCAAAGAACAGTTCAGCAATATCCAAAGCTCTAGTGAGTTTATCAACAAAATTCAAAACAGAATTCAGCAAAGAACAACTAGGCTTACACAATTTACTTCTATCAAATATAAAACCTCCATGCCTAAAGAACTTCTTGTGCTCAAAATTTTCACAAAATGGAAACACATTCTTCAGGTTATCATTTGAATTGTAAAGCATTCTAATGTGTTCAAGTTTCAGCAATTCAGCCTTAGGGATAAGAAGAGATGCATACCTTGGAATTATTGTATCAGCCACAATAATTTCCTTACCTTGCTGGGAATTGTAGTTTGGTATGAGCATAAGTAATGCATCTGGTGGTTTGTCTTTGAACATTGATGAAGCTTGGGCATTTCCTTGCTCCTGGTTTGTTGATCTAAATTGCAAGAATACAAGATCTCCATGAGTCAATATTGACTTGCTTCTAGTGAACTTTCCAGCTCCACTCATGGTTCCTCGTTTCAATTCTTTGTAGATGGATTGAGGCTGATGCAAATCTGGTGGATTTTCTTTGATTGTCAATTCTCCCAAGTACTTATGCTTCTCCATGGTTCCTGTTCCTTTCTGAACACTCATGGGGCAGAACAAGTGCATTATACTTGAAGTAGAGAATTCAAAAACATGATATTTCAAAGTTGATTTGCAAAAATCATTAAACTGATTTGATTCACTCAACAAGTTTTTAAGCAAATGATTCAATTCAGGAAAAGCTTTAAACAATGCATAATCTGTTTTAGTTCTAAAAAGCTCAAATGCATTGTTGCTAAACAAAGAAACTCTCAAAGAAGAGTTAAATTCATGAAACTCGTCAAACATAAAATCTTTTGGCTTAAAGAACTTTTCAGGTGTGAATGTTTCAAAACTTGGAATCATTTTGTCAAAAACAGGGTTTGAAACACGAAACTCTTTCACATTTTCTAAACCAAAGCGTTTTTCATCTTCAGCAGAAATCAAAATAAACACATTAGGTTCAGTCCTAGCCAAGTCAATTTCCTTACAGTGCTTTATTGGGTAGTCAAAAGGAAATGGCATAAAGACTGGTTCTGGGACGAGTTGGGTTGGCCGCTCCAAGTCACTAACCAAAGACAAACTCCCTTGTGTTTCTGCTGGTGATTCTCCTTGTGGTTCCTCGTCACGGATGGGTGGTCTCTCCTTTGGGTCATCTACTGTCTCCTTAGAGTCCTGCAAAAGAGAAGAACTCTCACTCGGAGATGGCAGCTCCGGTGCAATGTTAGTTAAACTCGTAGGAGTTTCTTTAGAATCAGTCACAAGAACCTTTTCTTTCACGTGAGGAGGGTTAAGAGATTCACTTACAACCTGTCTCATTCTTTGTTTTAGAATTAGCTGATCTTCTTGAATTTCATTTGGTGTCATTGAGATCAGACTAATCTTTCCTCCTTTGTACTTGAACGAATATCGGTTTTTGAGAACATCTTGGATTGCTTGACGGTTGTCCTGCCATGGTTTCCCAAGAATGATGTGACATGATTCCATTGGTAGTACATCACACAGAACCTCATCCTCATACTTTCCAATGGTTATGGAAATCATCACTTGGCGGCTCATTCTTAATTTGTAATCATCATCAAGCCATGGATGTTGCTTCACTTTTAATCCAAGCTTTTTAACCATGTATTCACTCGCCACATTATTGCAACTCCTTTTATCAATCATGAGGCTGCACACCTTGCCTTGGACATGACATCTTGTGTAGAACTTGGTTCCTAAACTTTCTTCCCTAAATGCTGCAAGACTCTCATCCAACATCTTAGCCAAATTTGCAGTGACCGCTTCAACCAAGGCTTTATTTTCTCTGACACGGTTGTGTTCTTCCTGATCATCAGCGTTCACCATGTTTCCTGTCCACAAAGAAATCACAGAACAAGTAAGGAGTTCTTTGAAACAAGGAAACAAATCAGTTTTTACAGAAACAATGAAATCAAAGCAAGCTCAGATTAAGCCACGAAATTGATGCAAAATAAGTAGTTTTCTTGCACAAAACAACTTTAACAACAGATGATAGCTTCTGGGTTTTGGATTTCGGAATTAAACACTCAGCAAACATGAAACAGAACAACAACAATCTGAAACAGGGTGAAAATTGCAGAAAACAGAAAACTATAAACCCTAATTGATCAAATCAGAAACCCAAGAGTCAATTTCGAAATTCAGAACAATTCCTTAATGATCTGCAAGTAAATCTTAGTTCTAATAGGTTCAGATTCGAATTTAACAAGAACAAACCCTAGAACTAACAAATCAGACATAAACAAACGATTCAGATCAGTAGAGAGATGAAAAGACACAACCTTTCACAAAGTGGCTCTGATACCACATGATACGATCTTAATGGAGAAGATCAAGCCCTTTGATGCACTTTGTGAGTCTGGTTGTTGGATGGATGATAATCAAATGGGATGGACAGATTGAAAGGAATAGAAACAGGGAAATGAAGGAAACTTCCTGAAGTTGCGGAATGACTTCAAGACTTTCAAACTCGGTTCTTCTAGGAGATAAACACCAAAAGAAGAATCCAAGACGAATGGATATTACACACCATTCAGATCAAACACTTTCAGAAGTTTTAGAATAAAAAGAAGTTTGATAAAAGTTCAGAAATGGCTACAAAGAGTTTTAAATAGAAAATGCAACAAGGCTGCATGAGAAGCAATTAACACACCTAGGAAATAACACAAAGACTAGAATTAAAACTTATTTGAATCTGAAAAATGACCCTTGAGACTCCATTTTCGTAACTCTTCTTGGGCTGGAAATTATCAGCTTGTTTTGGGCTCTTCTTGGACTTGTAATGGGCATAAAATAGGCTGGACTTGATATCTCCTCCATTGGGTCGAATTTCCGGATGCTATGCCATGGTCTGGATCAACAAATGGGTGATTTGAATGTGAATCATTTGCCTCATTAAAAACCTTGTCAAGAAAACCCAGTGGGACAAAACTTGACAAGGGAAAAAGAGTACAAATGAGACACATGCCCATTTGATGATCATATATCAAAACCAGTGAGGTTAAGATAACATCATTAGTATACTCTTTCTCCGCTCTAAACGCATCCTCTGGTTCAAGCTGCTCCTCAACTCCAAGCTGGTCCTCTTCTTCAAGCTTATTTCCATCAGGTTCATGCTCCATGTCTTTAGCTCCATCAGGTTCAAGCTCAGGTTCAAGGTCCATGTTTTTAGTGCTGGGCAGGATCACATCAGTTTTATTTAGGATTCTCATATGACCTTTTAGAAGATCAAAGTTTCTTTCTCAGTCTTTAGAACGGTTACTTAGGGGTGATTCAAAGGAACATAAACTTGTATAACATGCTTCTCATTATACCTTTATGAGCATACAAAAACTTACTTATAGTTGTCTTACCTCACCTAAATCCTCCAATCCATGACATGTATGTTTCAAAAAGTTTTGGTTAAAAAGTTTTATTTAGGATTCTCATATGACCTTTTAGAAGATCAAAGTTTCTTTCCCAGTCTTTAGAACGGTTACTTAGGGGTGATTCAAAGGAACATAAACTTGTATAACATGCTTCTCATTATACCTTTATGAGCATACAAAAACTTACTTATAGTTGTCTTACCTCACCTAAATCCTCCAATCCATGACATGAATGTTTCAAAAAGTTTTGGTTAAAAAGTTTTATTTAGGATTCTCATATGACCTTTTAGAAGATCAAAGTTTCTTTCCCAGTCTTTAGAACGGTTACTTAGGGGTGATTCAAAGGAACATAAACTTGTATAACATGCTTCTCATTATACCTTTATGAGCATTGAAAAACATACTTATAGTTGTCTTACCTCACCTAAATCCTCCAATCCATGACATGTATGTTTCAAAAAGTTTTGGTTAAAAAGTTTTATTTAGGATTCTCATAGGACCTTTTATAAGATCAAAGTTTCTTTCCCAGTCTTTTAGAACGGTTACTTAGGGGTGATTCAAAGGAACATAAACTTGTATAACATGCATCTCATTATACCGTTATAAGCATACAAAAACTTACTTATAGTTGTCTTACCTCACCTAAATCCTCCAATCCATGACATGTATGTTTCAAAAAGTTTTGGTTAAAAAATTTTATTTAGGATTCTCATAGGACCTTTTATAAGATCAAAGTTTCTTTCCCAGTCTTTAGAACGGTTACTTAGGGGTGATTCAAAGGAACATAAACTTGTATAACATGCATCTCATTATACCTTTATGAGAATACAAAAACTTACTTATAGTTGTCTTACCTCACCTAAATCCTCCAATCCATGACATGTATGTTTCAAAAAGTTTTGTTTAAAAAGTTTTATTTCGGATTCTCATATGACCTTTTAGAAGATCAAAGTTTCTTTCCCAGTCTTTAGAACGGTTACTTAGGGGTGATTCAAAGGAACATAAACTTGTATAACATGCTTCTCATTATACCTTTATGAGCATACAAAAACTTACTTATAGTTGTCTTACCTCACCTAAATCCTCCAATCCATGACATGTATGTTTCAAAAAGTTTTGGTTAAAAAGTTTTATTTAGGATTCTCATATGACCTTTTAGAAGATCAAAGTTTCTTTCCCAGTCTTTAGAACGGTTACTTAGGGGTGATTCAAAGGAACATAAACTTGTATAACATGCTTCTCATTATACCTTTATGAGCATACAAAAACTTACTTATAGTTGTCTTACCTCACCTAAATCCTCCAATCCATGACATGTATGTTTCAAAAAGTTTTGGTTAAAAAGTTTTATTTAGGATTCTCATATGACCTTTTAGAAGATCAAAGTTTCTTTCCCAGTCTTTAGAACGGTTACTTAGGGGTGATTCAAAGGAACATAAACTTGTATAACATGCTTCTCATTATACCTTTATGAGCATACAAAAACTTACTTATAGTTGTCTTACCTCACCTAAATCCTCCAATCCATGACATGAATGTTTCAAAAAGTTTTGGTTAAAAAGTTTTATTTAGGATTCTCATATGACCTTTTAGAAGATCAAAGTTTCTTTCCCAGTCTTTAGAACGGTTACTTAGGGGTGATTCAAAGGAACATAAACTTGTATAACATGCTTCTCATTATACCTTTATGAGCATTGAAAAACATACTTATAGTTGTCTTACCTCACCTAAATCCTCCAATCCATGACATGTATGTTTCAAAAAGTTTTGGTTAAAAAGTTTTATTTAGGATTCTCATAGGACCTTTTATAAGATCAAAGTTTCTTTCCCAGTCTTTTAGAACGGTTACTTAGGGGTGATTCAAAGGAACATAAACTTGTATAACATGCATCTCATTATACCGTTATAAGCATACAAAAACTTACTTATAGTTGTCTTACCTCACCTAAATCCTCCAATCCATGACATGTATGTTTCAAAAAGTTTTGGTTAAAAAGTTTTATTTAGGATTCTCATAGGACCTTTTATAAGATCAAAGTTTCTTTCCCAGTCTTTAGAACGGTTACTTAGGGGTGATTCAAAGGAACATAAACTTGTATAACATGCATCTCATTATACCTTTATGAGAATACAAAAACTTACTTATAGTTGTCTTACCTCACCTAAATCCTCCAATCCATGACATGTATGTTTCAAAAAGTTTTGTTTAAAAAGTTTTATTTCGGATTCTCATATGACCTTTTAGAAGATCAAAGTTTCTTTCCCAGTCTTTAGAACGGTTACTTAGGGGTGATTCAAAGGAACATAAACTTGTATAACATGCTTCTCATTATACCTTTATGAGCATTGAAAAACATACTTATAGTTGTCTTACCTCACCTAAATCCTCCAATCCATGACATGTATGTTTCAAAAAGTTTTGGTTAAAAAGTTTTATTTAGGATTCTCATAGGACCTTTTATAAGATCAAAGTTTCTTTCCCAGTCTTTTAGAACGGTTACTTAGGGGTGATTCAAAGGAACATAAACTTGTATAACATGCATCTCATTATACAATTATAAGCATACAAAAGCTTACTTATAGTTGTCTTACCTCACCTAAATCCTCCAATCCATTACATGTATGTTTCAAAAAGTTTTGGTTAAAAAGTTTTATTTAGGATTCTCATAGGACCTTTTAGAAGATCAAAGTTTCTTTCCCGGTCTTTTAGAACGGTTACTTAGGGGTGATTCAAAGGAACATAAACTTGTATAACATGCTTCTCATTATACCTTTATGAGCATACAAAAACTTACTTATAGTTGTCTTACCTCACCTAAATCCTCCAATCCATGACATGTATGTTTCAAAAAGTTTTGGTTAAAAAGTTTTATTTAGGATTCTCATAGGACCTTTTATAAGATCAAAGTTTCTTTCCCAGTCTTTTAGAACGGTTACTTAGGGGTGATTCAAAGGAACATAAACTTGTATAACATGCATCTCATTATACCGTTATAAGCATACAAAAACTTACTTATAGTTGTCTTACCTCACCTAAATCCTCCAATCCATGACATGTATGTTTCAAAAAGTTTTGGTTAAAAAGTTTTATTTAGGATTCTCATAGGACCTTTTATAAGATCAAAGTTTCTTTCCCAGTCTTTAGAACGGTTACTTAGGGGTGATTCAAAGGAACATAAACTTGTATAACATGCATCTCATTATACCTTTATGAGAATACAAAAACTTACTTATAGTTGTCTTACCTCACCTAAATCCTCCAATCCATGACATGTATGTTTCAAAAAGTTTTGTTTAAAAAGTTTTATTTCGGATTCTCATATGACGTTTTAGAAGATCAAAGTTTCTTTCCCAGTCTTTAGAACGGTTACTTAGGGGTGATTCAAAGGAACATAAACTTGTATAACATGCTTCTCATTATACCTTTATGAGCATACAAAAACTTACTTATAGTTGTCTTACCTCACCTAAATCCTCCAATCCATGACATGTATGTTTCAAAAAGTTTTGGTTAAAAAGTTTTATTTAGGATTCTCATATGACCTTTTAGAAGATCAAAGTTTCTTTCCCAGTCTTTAGAACGGTTACTTAGGGGTGATTCAAAGGAACATAAACTTGTATAACATGCTTCTCATTATACCTTTATGAGCATACAAAAACTTACTTATAGTTGTCTTACCTCACCTAAATCCTCCAATCCATGACATGTATGTTTCAAAAAGTTTTGGTTAAAAAGTTTTATTTAGGATTCTCATATGACCTTTTAGAAGATCAAAGTTTCTTTCCCAGTCTTTAGAACGGTTACTTAGGGGTGATTCAAAGGAACATAAACTTGTATAACATGCTTCTCATTATACCTTTATGAGCATACAAAAACTTACTTATAGTTGTCTTACCTCACCTAAATCCTCCAATCCATGACATGAATGTTTCAAAAAGTTTTGGTTAAAAAGTTTTATTTAGGATTCTCATATGACCTTTTAGAAGATCAAAGTTTCTTTCCCAGTCTTTAGAACGGTTACTTAGGGGTGATTCAAAGGAACATAAACTTGTATAACATGCTTCTCATTATACCTTTATGAGCATTGAAAAACATACTTATAGTTGTCTTACCTCACCTAAATCCTCCAATCCATGACATGTATGTTTCAAAAAGTTTTGGTTAAAAAGTTTTATTTAGGATTCTCATAGGACCTTTTATAAGATCAAAGTTTCTTTCCCAGTCTTTTAGAACGGTTACTTAGGGGTGATTCAAAGGAACATAAACTTGTATAACATGCATCTCATTATACCGTTATAAGCATACAAAAACTTACTTATAGTTGTCTTACCTCACCTAAATCCTCCAATCCATGACATGTATGTTTCAAAAAGTTTTGGTTAAAAAGTTTTATTTAGGATTCTCATAGGACCTTTTATAAGATCAAAGTTTCTTTCCCAGTCTTTAGAACGGTTACTTAGGGGTGATTCAAAGGAACATAAACTTGTATAACATGCATCTCATTATACCTTTATGAGAATACAAAAACTTACTTATAGTTGTCTTACCTCACCTAAATCCTCCAATCCATGACATGTATGTTTCAAAAAGTTTTGTTTAAAAAGTTTTATTTCGGATTCTCATATGACCTTTTAGAAGATCAAAGTTTCTTTCCCAGTCTTTAGAACGGTTACTTAGGGGTGATTCAAAGGAACATAAACTTGTATAACATGCTTCTCATTATACCTTTATGAGCATTGAAAAACATACTTATAGTTGTCTTACCTCACCTAAATCCTCCAATCCATGACATGTATGTTTCAAAAAGTTTTGGTTAAAAAGTTTTATTTAGGATTCTCATAGGACCTTTTATAAGATCAAAGTTTCTTTCCCAGTCTTTTAGAACGGTTACTTAGGGGTGATTCAAAGGAACATAAACTTGTATAACATGCATCTCATTATACCATTATAAGCATACAAAAGCTTACTTATAGTTGTCTTACCTCACCTAAATCCTCCAATCCATGACATGTATGTTTCAAAAAGTTTTGGTTAAAAAGTTTTATTTAGGATTCTCATAGGACCTTTTAGAAGATCAAAGTTTCTTTCCCGGTCTTTTAGAACGGTTACTTAGGGGTGATTCAAAGGAACATAAACTTGTATAACATGCTTCTCATTATACCTTTATGAGCATACAAAAACTTACTTATAGTTGTCTTACCTCACCTAAATCCTCCAATCCATGACATGTATGTTTCAAAAAGTTTTGGTTAAAAAGTTTTATTTAGGATTCTCATATGACCTTTTAGAAGATCAAAGTTTCTTTCCCAGTCTTTAGAACGGTTACTTAGGGGTGATTCAAAGGAACATAAACTTGTATAACATGCATCTCATTATACCTTTATGAGCATACAAAAACTTACTTATAGTTGTCTTACCTCACCTAAATCCTCCAATCAATGACATGTATGGCTCAAAAAGTTTTGGTTAAAAAGTTTTATTTATGATTCTCATAGGACCTTTTAGAAGATCAAAGTTTATTTCTAGACTTTTAGAACAGTTACTTAGGGGTGATTCAAAGGAACATAAACTTGTATAACATGCTTCTCATTATACCTTTATGAGCATACAAAAACTTACTTATAGTTGTCTTACCTCACCTAAATCCTTCAATCCATGACATGTATGTTTCAAAAAGTTTTGGTTAAAAAGTTTTATTTAGGATTCTCATAGGACCTTTTATAAGATCAAAGTTTCTTTCCTAGTCTTTTAGAACGGTTACTTAGGGGTGATTCAAAGGAACATAAACTTGTATAACATGCATCTCATTATACCGTTATAAGCATACAAAAACTTACTTATAGTTGTCTTACCTCACCTAAATCCTCCAATCCATGACATGTATGTTTCAAAAAGTTTTGTTTAAAAAGTTTTATTTAGGATTCTCATATTACCTTTTAGAAGATCAAAGTTTCTTTCCCAGTCTTTAGAACGGTTACTTAGGGGTGATTCAAAGGAACATAAATTTGTATAACATGCTTCTCATTATACCTTTATGAGCATACAAAAACTTACTTATAGTTGTCTTACCTCACCTAAATCCTCCAATCAATGACATGTATGGTTCAAAAAGTTTTGGTTAAAAGTTTTATTTAGGATTCTCATAGGACCTTTTAGAAGATCAAAGTTTCTTTCGAGTCTTTTAGAACAGTTACTTAGGGGTGATTCAAACAAGCATAAAGTTGTATAACATGCTTCTCATTATACCTTTATAAGCATACAAAAACTTACTTATAGTTGTCTTACCTCACCTAAATCCTCCAATCCATGACATGTATGTTTCAAAAAGTTTTGTTTAAAAAGTTTTATTTAGGATTCTCATATGGCCTTTTAGAAGATCAAAGTTTCTTTCCCAGTCTTTAGAACGGTTACTTAGGGGTGATTCAAAGGAACATAAACTTGTATAACATGCTTCTCATTATACCTTTATGAGCATACAAAAACTTACTTATAGTTGTCTTACCTCACCTAAATCCTCCAATCCATGACATGTATGTTTCAAAAAGTTTTGGTTAAAAAGTTTTATTTAGGATTCTCATATGACCTTTTAGAAGATCAAAGTTTCTTTCCCAGTCTTTAGAACGGTTACTTAGGGGTGATTCAAAGGAACATAAACTTGTATAACATGCTTCTCATTATACCTTTATGAGCATACAAAAACTTACTTATAGTTGTCTTACCTCACCTAAATCCTCCAATCCATGACATGTATGTTTCAAAAAGTTTTGGTTAAAAAGTTTTATTTAGGATTCTCATATGACCTTTTAGAAGATCAAAGTTTCTTTCCCAGTCTTTAGAACGGTTACTTAGGGGTGATTCAAAGGAACATAAACTTGTATAACATGCTTCTCATTATACCTTTATGAGCATACAAAAACTTACTTATAGTTGTCTTACCTCACCTAAATCCTCCAATCCATGACATGAATGTTTCAAAAAGTTTTGGTTAAAAAGTTTTATTTAGGATTCTCATATGACCTTTTAGAAGATCAAAGTTTCTTTCCCAGTCTTTAGAACGGTTACTTAGGGGTGATTCAAAGGAACATAAACTTGTATAACATGCTTCTCATTATACCTTTATGAGCATTGAAAAACATACTTATAGTTGTCTTACCTCACCTAAATCCTCCAATCCATGACATGTATGTTTCAAAAAGTTTTGGTTAAAAAGTTTTATTTAGGATTCTCATAGGACCTTTTATAAGATCAAAGTTTCTTTCCCAGTCTTTTAGAACGGTTACTTAGGGGTGATTCAAAGGAACATAAACTTGTATAACATGCATCTCATTATACCGTTATAAGCATACAAAAACTTACTTATAGTTGTCTTACCTCACCTAAATCCTCCAATCCATGACATGTATGTTTCAAAAAGTTTTGGTTAAAAAGTTTTATTTAGGATTCTCATAGGACCTTTTATAAGATCAAAGTTTCTTTCCCAGTCTTTAGAACGGTTACTTAGGGGTGATTCAAAGGAACATAAACTTGTATAACATGCATCTCATTATACCTTTATGAGAATACAAAAACTTACTTATAGTTGTCTTACCTCACCTAAATCCTCCAATCCATGACATGTATGTTTCAAAAAGTTTTGTTTAAAAAGTTTTATTTAGGATTCTCATATGACCTTTTAGAAGATCAAAGTTTCTTTCCCAGTCTTTAGAACGGTTACTTAGGGGTGATTCAAAGGAACATAAACTTGTATAACATGCTTCTCATTATACCTTTATGAGCATTGAAAAACATACTTATAGTTGTCTTACCTCACCTAAATCCTCCAATCCATGACATGTATGTTTCAAAAAGTTTTGGTTAAAAAGTTTTATTTAGGATTCTCATAGGACCTTTTATAAGATCAAAGTTTCTTTCCCAGTCTTTTAGAACGGTTACTTAGGGGTGATTCAAAGGAACATAAACTTGTATAACATGCATCTCATTATACCATTATAAGCATACAAAAGCTTACTTATAGTTGTCTTACCTCACCTAAATCCTCCAATCCATGACATGTATGTTTCAAAAAGTTTTGTTTAAAAAGTTTTATTTAGGATTCTCATATGACCTTTTAGAAGATCAAAGTTTCTTTCCCAGTCTTTAGAACGGTTACTTAGGGGTGATTCAAAGGAACATAAACTTGTATAACATGCTTCTCATTATACCTTTATGAGCATACAAAAACTTACTTATAGTTTCTTACCTCACCTCAATCCTCCAATCCATGACATGTATGTTTCAAAAAGTTTTGGTTAAAAAGTTTTATTTAGGATTCTCATATGACCTTTTAGAAGATCAAAGTTTCTTTCCCAGTCTTTAGAACGGTTACTTAGGGGTGATTCAAAGGAACATAAACTTGTATAACATGCTTCTCATTATACCTTTATGAGCATACAAAAACTTACTTATAGTTGTCTTACCTCACCTAAATCCTCCAATCCATGACATGTATGTTTCAAAAAGTTTTGGTTAAAAAGTTTTATTTAGGATTCTCATATGACCTTTTAGAAGATCAAAGTTTCTTTCCCAGTCTTTAGAACGGTTACTTAAGGGTGATTCAAAGGAACATAAACTTGTATAACATGCATCTCATTATACCTTTATGAGCATACAAAAACTTACTTATAGTTGTCTTACCTCACCTAAATCCTCCAATCAATGACATGTATGGTTCAAAACGTTTTGGTTAAAAAGTTTTATTTATGATTCTCATAGGACCTTTTAGAAGATCAAAGTTTCTTTCTAGACTTTTAGAACAGTTACTTAGTGGTGATTCAAAGGAACATAAACTTGTATAACATGCTTCTCATTATACCTTTATGAGCATACAAAAACTTACTTATAAATGTCTTACCTCACCTAAATCCTCCAATCCATGACATGTATGTTTCAAAAAGTTTTGGTTAAAAAGTTTTATTTAGGATTCTCATAGGACCTTTTATAAGATCAAAGTTTCTTTCCCGGACTTTTAGAACATTTACTTAGGGGTGATTCAAAGGAACATAAACTTGTATAACATGCTTCTCATTATACCTTTATGAGCATTGAAAAACATACTTATAGTTGTCTTACCTCACCTAAATCCTCCAATCCATGACATGTATGTTTCAAAAAGTTTTGGTTAAAAAGTTTTATTTAGGATTCTCATAGGACCTTTTAGAAGATCAAAGTTTCTTTCCCGGTCTTTTAGAACGGTTACTTAGGGGTGATTCAAAGGAACATAAACTTGTATAACATGCTTCTCATTATACCTTTATGAGCATACAAAAACTTACTTATAGTTGTCTTACCTCACCTAAATCCTCCAATCAATGACATGTATGGTTCAAAAAGTTTTGGTTAAAAAGTTTTATTTATGATTCTCATAGGACCTTTTAGAAGATCAAAGTTTCTTTCTAGACTTTTAGAACATTTACTTAGGGGTGATTCAAAGGAACATAAACTTGTATAACATGCTTCTCATTATACCTTTATGAGCATACAAAAACTTACTTATAGTTGTCTTATCTCACCTAAATCCTCCAATCCATGACATGTATGTTTCAAAAAGTTTTGTTTAAAAAGTTTTATTTAGGATTCTCATAGGACCTTTTAGAAGATCAAAGTTTCTTTCCCAGTCTTTTAGAACGGTTACTTAGGGGTGATTCAAAGGAACATAAACTTGTATAACATGGTTCTCATTATACCTCTATGAGCATACAAAAACTTACTTATAGTTGCCTTACCTCACCTAAATCCTCCAATCAATGACATGTATGGTTCAAAAAGTTTTGGTTAAAAGTTTTATTTAGGATTCTAATAGGACCTTTTAGAAGATCAAAGTTTCTTTCGAGTCTTTTAGAACAGTTACTTAGGGGTGATTCAAACGAGCATAAAGTTGTATAACATGCTTCTCATTATACCTTTATGAGGATACAAAAACTTACTTATAGCTGTCTTACATCACCTAAATCCTCCAATCCATGACATGTATGTTTCAAAAAGTTTTGTTTAAAAAGTTTTATTTAGGATTCTCATATGACCTTTTAGAAGATCAAAGTTTCTTTCCCAGTCTTTAGAACGGTTACTTAGGGGTGATTCAAAGGAACATAAACTTGTATAACATGCTTCTCATTATACCTTTATGAGCATACAAAAACTTACTTATAGTTGTCTTACCTCACCTAAATCCTCCAATCCATGACATGTATGTTTCAAAAAGTTTTGGTTAAAAAGTTTTATTTAGGATTCTCATATGACCTTTTAGAAGATCAAAGTTTCTTTCCCAGTCTTTAGAACGGTTACTTAGGGGTGATTCAAAGGAACATAAACTTGTATAACATGCTTCTCATTATACCTTTATGAGCATACAAAAACTTACTTATAGTTGTCTTACCTAACCTAAATCCTCCAATCCATGACATGTATGTTTCAAAAAGTTTTGGTTAAAAAGTTTTATTTAGGATTCTCATATGACCTTTTAGAAGATCAAAGTTTCTTTCCCAGTCTTTAGAACGGTTACTTAGGGGTGATTCAAAGGAACATAAACTTGTATAACATGCATCTCATTATACCTTTATGAGAAAACAAAAACTTACTTATAGTTGTCTTACCTCACCTAAATCCTCCAATCCATGACATGTATGTTTCAAAAAGTTTTGTTTAAAAAGTTTTATTTAGGATTCTCATATGACCTTTTAGAAGATCAAAGTTTCTTTCCCAGTCTTTAGAACGGTTACTTAGGGGTGATTCAAAGGAACATAAACTTGTATAACATGCTTCTCATTATACCTTTATGAGCATTGAAAAACATACTTATAGTTGTCTTACCTCACCTAAATCCTCCAATCCATGACATGTATGTTTCAAAAAGTTTTGTTTAAAAAGTTTTATTTAGGATTCTCATATGACCTTTTAGAAGATCAAAGTTTCTTTCCCAGTCTTTAGAACGGTTACTTAGGGGTGATTCAAAGGAACATAAACTTGTATAACATGCTTCTCATTATACCTTTATGAGCATACAAAAACTTACTTATAGTTGTCTTACCTCACCTCAATCCTCCAATCCATGACATGTATGTTTCAAAATGTTTTGGTTAAAAAGTTTTATTTAGGATTCTCATATGACCTTTTAGAAGATCAAAGTTTCTTTCCCAGTCTTTAGAACGGTTACTTAGGGGTGATTCAAAGGAACATAAACTTGTATAACATGCTTCTCATTATACCTTTATGAGCATACAAAAACTTACTTATAGTTGTCTTACCTCACCTAAATCCTCCAATCCATGACATGTATGTTTCAAAAAGTTTTGGTTAAAAAGTTTTATTTAGGATTCTCATATGACCTTTTAGAAGATCAAAGTTTCTTTCCCAGTCTTTAGAACGGTTACTTAAGGGTGATTCAAAGGAACATAAACTTGTATAACATGCATCTCATTATACCTTTATGAGCATACAAAAACTTACTTATAGTTGTCTTACCTCACCTAAATCCTCCAATCAATGACATGTATGGTTCAAAACGTTTTGGTTAAAAAGTTTTATTTATGATTCTCATAGGACCTTTTAGAAGATCAAAGTTTCTTTCTAGACTTTTAGAACAGTTACTTAGGGGTGATTCAAAGGAACATAAACTTGTATAACATGCTTCTCATTATACCTTTATGAGCATACAAAAACTTACTTATAAATGTCTTACCTCACCTAAATCCTCCAATCCATGACATGTATGTTTCAAAAAGTTTTGGTTAAAAAGTTTTATTTAGGATTCTCATAGGACCTTTTATAAGATCAAAGTTTCTTTCCCGGACTTTTAGAACATTTACTTAGGGGTGATTCAAAGGAACATAAACTTGTATAACATGCTTCTCATTATACCTTTATGAGCATTGAAAAACATACTTATAGTTGTCTTACCTCACCTAAATCCTCCAATCCATGACATGTATGTTTCAAAAAGTTTTGGTTAAAAAGTTTTATTTAGGATTCTCATAGGACCTTTTAGAAGATCAAAGTTTCTTTCCCGGTCTTTTAGAACGGTTACTTAGGGGTGATTCAAAGGAACATAAACTTGTATAACATGCTTCTCATTATACCTTTATGAGCATACAAAAACTTACTTATAGTTGTCTTACCTCACCTAAATCCTCCAATCAATGACATGTATGGTTCAAAAAGTTTTGGTTAAAAAGTTTTATTTATGATTCTCATAGGACCTTTTAGAAGATCAAAGTTTCTTTCTAGACTTTTAGAACATTTACTTAGGGGTGATTCAAAGGAACATAAACTTGTATAACATGCTTCTCATTATACCTTTATGAGCATACAAAAACTTACTTATAGTTGTCTTATCTCACCTAAATCCTCCAATCCATGACATGTATGTTTCAAAAAGTTTTGGTTAAAAAGTTTTATTTAGGATTCTCATAGGACCTTTTAGAAGATCAAAGTTTCTTTCCCAGTCTTTTAGAACGGTTACTTATATTAGAGAGGAGGAGTAAATGGGATGAGGAGAGGCTGAAGAAGCCGAGCCTCAGTCCTAAACAAAGCAAGAGAAGAAGGTTCCACAAGTAAAAGAGGTGGTTCCACAAGCAAAAGGAGAGTGTTACACAAGGAACACTCCTAGATAAAGATGTGCAAAGTTGGGGCACACAGACACAGACACAGATGATCAATGTGCAAAGTTGGGGCAAGATCATCATGTGCAAAATCAGGGCCAAACTTATGAAGTGCAAAGTTGGGGCACTCATACATTCAGACAATCAAGAATGTGCAAAGTTGGGGCCAAACAGATGTCTGTACAGAAACAGACTCAAGAAGAGTCACATGTGGAGTTATGGTCTGAACAAGAGTGAAGACCAGTCACTATCAGCCTTGGGAGCGTGATTCCCTCTCTCTCCAGACCTGCAACACGCCAAACAAGAGAGAGGAGAAGTCACTTTCAGCACTAGAAGACACAAGAGTTCAAATGGAAGAAGAAGATCCAACCATTGATTCAAATTCGGATTTCCCTCCAAGAGAATCAATGGCTGAGATTAAATGTCTTTGTTTATGAGTGTTTGCCCTAATTGTACCTCTATTTAAAGGGCTTACACGCCCATGTAAACATTTGCTAATTCACATACATTTCTAAGACTTCTTGTAACAAACAAAGTCTCTCTTCTTCTCTCCTTTCCTTTAGTCTTTAGTTGCGGTTTCTTTCTCTTAAGCTCTCATTGTGATCTTCAATAAGACACAATGTAGACTCATGTAAGAGCATGGTTGGGCTGCTAAGGCAGTCCCAAATCCACACTTGGATAGTTCTTCCATAACTAATCCAAGTGTGAGAGCTCTCGGTTTTCCTTTAATGCTCTTACATAGTTTTGTCTTCTTCTTTTAGAACACCTCTAAGTTAATTACTGATTTGGCTCCATTCTCATGAGTAAACTATCCTAATGTGATGTTACGCTCTTGGAGACATTTTCATATAGCTTAAGTGTTCATTTCTAGAGGTAGAGTAGCTTTTGTTTCTCTTTTAATCCGCAAACCCTAGTTTCTCTCTCTAAGCGCCTTAAGAACCCTAATTGGGTCTTAGGCTTGTTTCTTCTACTCTACCTCATTCTCTTGAGCCAGACTTGTTTCTCAGAGCATCCCCATGGATGTATCTTAAATTCCAACAACTTAGGGGTGATTCAAAGGAACATAAACTTGTATAACATGGTTCTCATTATACCTCTATGAGCATACAAAAACTTACTTATAGTTGCCTTACCTCACCTAAATCCTCCAATCAATGACATGTATGGTTCAAAAAGTTTTGGTTAAAAGTTTTATTTAGGATTCTAATAGGACCTTTTAGAAGATCAAAGTTTCTTTCGAGTCTTTTAGAACAGTTACTTAGGGGTGATTCAAACGAGCATAAAGTTGTATAACATGCTTCTCATTATACCTTTATGAGGATACAAAAACTTACTTATAGCTGTCTTACATCACCTAAATCCTCCAATCCATGACATGTATGTTTCAAAAAGTTTTGTTTAAAAAGTTTTATTTAGGATTCTCATCTGACCTTTTAGAAGATCAAAGTTTCTTTCACAATCTTTAGAACGGTTACTTAGGGGTGATTCAAAGGAACATAAACTTGTATAACATGCTTCTCATTATACCTTTATGAGCATACAAAAACTTACTTATAGTTGTCTTACCTCACCTAAATCCTCCAATCCATGACATGTATGTTTCAAAAAGTTTTGGTTAAAAAGTTTTATTTAGGATTCTCATATGACCTTTTAGAAGATCAAAGTTTCTTTCCCAGTCTTTAGAACGGTTACTTAGGGGTGATTCAAAGGAACATAAACTTGTATAACATGCTTCTCATTATACCTTTATGAGCATACAAAAACTTACTTATAGTTGTCTTACCTCACCTAAATCCTCCAATCCATGACATGTATGTTTCAAAAAGTTTTGGTTAAAAAGTTTTATTTAGGATTCTCATATGACCTTTTAGAAGATCAAAGTTTCTTTCCCAGTCTTTAGAACGGTTACTTAGGGGTGATTCAAAGGAACATAAACTTGTATAACATGCATCTCATTATACCTTTATGAGAATACAAAAACTTACTTATAGTTGTCTTACCTCACCTAAATCCTCCAATCCATGACATGTATGTTTCAAAAAGTTTTGTTTAAAAAGTTTTATTTAGGATTCTCATATGACCTTTTAGAAGATCAAAGTTTCTTTCCCAGTCTTTAGAACGGTTACTTAGGGGTGATTCAAAGGAACATAAACTTGTATAACATGCTTCTCATTATACCTTTATGAGCATTGAAAAACATACTTATAGTTGTCTTACCTCACCTAAATCCTCCAATCCATGACATGTATGTTTCAAAAAGTTTTGGTTAAAAAGTTTTATTTAGGATTCTCATAGGACCTTTTATAAGATCAAAGTTTCTTTCCCAGTCTTTTAGAACGGTTACTTAGGGGTGATTCAAAGGAACATAAACTTGTATAACATGCATCTCATTACACCGTTATAAGCATACAAAAACTTACTTATAGTTGTCTTACCTCACCTAAATCCTCCAATCCATGACATGTATGTTTCAAAAAGTTTTGTTTAAAAAGTTTTATTTAGGATTCTCATATGACCTTTTAGAAGATCAAAGTTTCTTTCCCAGTCTTTAGAACGGTTACTTAGGGGTGATTCAAAGGAACATAAACTTGTATAACATGCATCTCATTATACCTTTATGAGCATACAAAAACTTACTTATAGTTGTCTTACCTCACCTCAATCCTCCAATCCATGACATGTATGTTTCAAAAAGTTTTGGTTAAAAAGTTTTATTTAGGATTCTCATATGACCTTTTAGAAGATCAATGTTTCTTTCCCAGTCTTTAGAACGGTTACTTAGGGGTGATTCAAAGGAACATAAACTTGTATAACATGCTTCTCATTATACCTTTATGAGCATACAAAAACTTACTTATAGTTGTCTTACCTCACCTAAATCCTCCAATCAATGACATGTATGGTTCAAAACGTTTTGGTTAAAAAGTTTTATTTATGATTCTCATAGGACCTTTTAGAAGATCAAAGTTTCTTTCTAGACTTTTAGAACAGTTACTTAGGGGTGATTCAAAGGAACATAAACTTGTATAACATTCTTCTCATTATACCTTTATGAGCATACAAAAACTTACTTATAAATGTCTTACCTCACCTAAATCCTCCAATCCATGACATGTATGTTTCAAAAAGTTTTGGTTAAAAAGTTTTATTTAGGATTCTCATAGGACCTTTTATAAGATCAAAGTTTCTTTCCCGGACTTTTAGAACATTTACTTAGGGGTGATTCAAAGGAACATAAACTTGTATAACATGCTTCTCATTATACCTTTATGAGCATTGAAAAACATACTTATAGTTGTCTTACCTCACCTAAATCCTCCAATCCATTACATGTATGTTTCAAAAAGTTTTGGTTAAAAAGTTTTATTTAGGATTCTCATAGGACCTTTTAGAAGATCAAAGTTTCTTTCCCGGTCTTTTAGAACGGTTACTTAGGGGTGATTCAAAGGAACATAAACTTGTATAACATGCTTCTCATTATACCTTTATGAGCATACAAAAACTTACTTATAGTTGTCTTACCTCACCTAAATCCTCCAATCAATGACATGTATGGTTCAAAAAGTTTTGGTTAAAAAGTTTTATTTATGATTCTCATAGGACCTTTTAGAAGATCAAAGTTTCTTTCTAGACTTTTAGAACATTTACTTAGGGGTGATTCAAAGGAACATAAACTTGTATAACATGCTTCTCATTATACCTTTATGAGCATACAAAAACTTACTTATAGTTGTCTTATCTCACCTAAATCCTCCAATCCATGACATGTATGTTTCAAAAAGTTTTGGTTAAAAAGTTTTATTTAGGATTCTCATATGACCTTTTAGAAAATCAAAGTTTCTTTCCCAGTCTTTTAGAACGGTTACTTAGGGGTGATTCAAAGGAACATAAACTTGTATAACATGCTTCTCCTTATACCTCTATGAGCATACAAAAACTTACTTATAGTTGCCTTACCTCACCTAAATCCTCCAATCAATGACATGTATGGTTCAAAAAGTTTTGGTTAAAAGTTTTATTTAGGATTCTCATAGGACCTTTTAGAAGATCAAAGTTTCTTTCGAGTCTTTTAGAACAGTTACTTAGGGGTGATTCAAACGAGCATAAAGTTGTATAACATGCTTCTCATTATACCTTTATGAGGATACAAAAACTTACTTATAGATTTCTTACATCACCTAAATCCTCCAATCCATGACATGTATGTTTCAAAAAGTTTTGTTTAAAAAGTTTTATTTATGATTCTCATAGGACCTTTTAGAAGATCAAAGTTTCTTTCTAGTCTTTTAGAACAGTTACTTAGGGGTGATTCAAAGGAACATAAACTTGTATAACATGCTTCTCATTATACCTTTATGAGCATTGAAAAACATACTTATAGTTGTCTTACCTCACCTAAATCCTCCAATCCATGACATGTATGTTTCAAAAAGTTTTGGTTAAAAAGTTTTATTTAGGATTCTCATAGGACCTTTCAGAAGATCAAAGTTTCTTTCCCGGTCTTTTAGAACGGTTACTTAGGGGTGATTCAAAAGAACATAAACTTGTATAACATGCTTCTCATTATACCTTTATGAGCATACAAAACCTTACATATAGTTGTCTTACCTCACCTAAATCCTCCAATCCATGACATGTATGTTTCAAAAAGTTTTGGTTAAAAAGTTTTATTTAGGATTCTCATAGGACCTTTTAGAAGATCAAAGTTTCTTTCCCGGTCTTTTAGAACGGTTACTTAGGGGTGATTCAAAGGAACATAAACTTGTATAACATGCTTCTCATTATACCTTTATGAGCATACAAAAACTTACTTATAGTTGTCTTACCTCACCTAAATCCTCCAATCAATGACATGTATGGTTCAAAAAGTTTTGGTTAAAAAGTTTTATTTATGATTCTCATAGGACCTTTTAGAAGATCAAAGTTTCTTTCTAGACTTTTAGAACATTTACTTAGGGGTGATTCAAAGGAACATAAACTTGTATAACATGCTTCTCATTATACCTTTATGAGCATACAAAAACTTACTTATAGTTGTCTTATCTCACCTAAATCCTCCAATCCATGACATGTATGTTTCAAAAAGTTTTGGTTAAAAAGTTTTATTTAGGATTCTCATATGACCTTTTAGAAAATCAAAGTTTCTTTCCCAGTCTTTTAGAACGGTTACTTAGGGGTGATTCAAAGGAACATAAACTTGTATAACATGCTTCTCATTATACCTCTATGAGCATACAAAAACTTACTTATAGTTGCCTTACCTCACCTAAATCCTCCAATCAATGACATGTATGGTTCAAAAAGTTTTGGTTAAAAGTTTTATTTAGGATTCTCATAGGACCTTTTAGAAGATCAAAGTTTCTTTCGAGTCTTTTAGAACAGTTACTTAGGGGTGATTCAAACGAGCATAAAGTTGTATAACATGCTTCTCATTATACCTTTATGAGGATACAAAAACTTACTTATAGCTTTCTTACATCACCTAAATCCTCCAATCCATGACATGTATGTTTCAAAAACTTTTGTTTAAAAAGTTTTATTTATGATTCTCATAGGACCTTTTAGAAGATCAAAGTTTCTTTCTAGTCTTTTAGAACAGTTACTTAGGGGTGATTCAAAGGAACATAAACTTGTATAACATGCTTCTCATTATACCTTTATGAGCATTGAAAAACATACTTATAGTTGTCTTACCTCACCTAAATCCTCCAATCCATGACATGTATGTTTCAAAAAGTTTTGGTTAAAAAGTTTTATTTAGGATTCTCATAGGACCTTTCAGAAGATCAAAGTTTCTTTCCCGATCTTTTAGAACGGTTACTTAGGGGTGATTCAAAAGAACATAAACTTGTATAACATGCTTCTCATTATACCTTTATGAGCATACAAAACCTTACATATAGTTGTCTTACCTCACCTAAATCCTCCAATCCATGACATGTATGTTTCAAAAAGTTTTGGTTAAAAAGTTTTATTTAGGATTCACATAGGACCTTTTATAAGATCAAAGTTTCTTTCCCAGTCTTTTAGAACGGTTACTTAGGGGTGATTCAAAGGAACATAAACTTGTATAACATGCATCTCATTATACCGTTATAAGTATACAAAAACTTACTTATAGTTGTCTTACCTCACCTAAATCCTCCAATCCATGACATGTATGTTTCAAAAAGTTTTGTTTAAAAAGTTTTATTTAGGATTCTCATATGACCTTTTAGAAGATCAAAGTTTCTTTCCCAGTCTTTAGAACGGTTACTTAGGGGTGATTCAAAGGAACATAAACTTGTATAACATGCTTCTCATTATACCTTTATGAGCATACAAAAACTTACTTATAGTTGTCTTACCTCACCTAAATCCTCCAATCCATGACATGTATGTTTCAAAAAGTTTTGGTTAAAAAGTTTTATTTAGGATTCTCATATGACCTTTTAGAAGATCAAAGTTTATTTCCCAGTCTTTAGAACGGTTACTTAGGGGTGATTCAAAGGAACATAAACTTGTATAACATGCATCTCATTATACCTTTATGAGCATACAAAAACTTACTTATAGTTGTCTTACCTCACCTAAATCCTCCAATCAATGACATGTATGGCTCAAAAAGTTTTGGTTAAAAAGTTTTATTTATGATTCTCATAGGACCTTTTAGAAGATCAAAGTTTCTTTCTAGACTTTTAGAACAGTTACTTAGGGGTGATTCAAAGGAACATAAACTTGTATAACATGCTTCTCATTATACCTTTATGAGCATACAAAAACTTACTTATAGTTGTCTTACCTCACCTAATTCCTCCAATCCATGACATGTATGTTTCAAAAAGTTTTGGTTAAAAAGTTTTATTTAGGATTCTCATATGACCTTTTAGAAGATCAAAGTTTCTTTCCCAGTCTTTAGAACGGTTACTTAAGGGTGATTCAAAGGAACATAAACTTGTATAACATGCATCTCATTATACCTTTATGAGCATACAAAAACTTACTTATAGTTGTCTTACCTCACCTAAATCCTCCAATCAATGACATGTATGGTTCAAAACGTTTTGGTTAAAAAGTTTTATTTATGATTCTCATAGGACCTTTTAGAAGATCAAAGTTTCTTTCTAGACTTTTAGAACAGGTACTTAGGGGTGATTCAAAGGAACATAAACTTGTATAACATGCTTCTCATTATACCTTTATGAGCATACAAAAACTTACTTATAAATGTCTTACCTCACCTAAATCCTCCAATCCATGACATGTATGTTTCAAAAAGTTTTGGTTAAAAAGTTTTATTTAGGATTCTCATAGGACCTTTTATAAGATCAAAGTTTCTTTCCCGGACTTTTAGAACATTTACTTAGGGGTGATTCAAAGGAACATAAACTTGTATAACATGCTTCTCATTATACCTTTATGAGCATTGAAAAACATACTTATAGTTGTCTTACCTCACCTAAATCCTCCAATCCATGACATGTATGTTTCAAAAAGTTTTGGTTAAAAAGTTTTATTTAGGATTCTCATAGGACCTTTTAGAAGATCAAAGTTTCTTTCCCGGTCTTTTAGAACGGTTACTTAGGGGTGATTCAAAGGAACATAAACTTGTATAACATGCTTCTCATTATACCTTTATGAGCATACAAAAACTTACTTATAGTTGTCTTACCTCACCTAAATCCTCCAATCAATGACATGTATGGTTCAAAAAGTTTTGGTTAAAAAGTTTTATTTATGATTCTCATAGGACCTTTTAGAAGATCAAAGTTTCTTTCTAGACTTTTAGAACATTTACTTAGGGGTGATTCAAAGGAACATAAGCTTGTATAACATGCTTCTCATTATACCTTTATGAGCATACAAAAACTTACTTATAGTTGTCTTATCTCACCTAAATCCTCCAATCCATGACATGTATGTTTCAAAAAGTTTTGGTTAAAAAGTTTTATTTAGGATTCTCATAGGACCTTTTAGAAAATCAAAGTTTCTTTCCCAGTCTTTTAGAACGGTTACTTAGGGGTGATTCAAAGGAACATAAACTTGTATAACATGCTTCTCATTATACCTCTATGAGCATACAAAAACTTACTTATAGTTGCCTTACCTCACCTAAATCCTCCAATCAATGACATGTATGGTTCAAAAAGTTTTGGTTAAAAGTTTTATTTAGGATTCTCATAGGACCTTTTAGAAGATCAAAGTTTCTTTCGAGTCTTTTAGAACAGTTACTTAGGGGTGATTCAAACGAGCATAAAGTTGTATAACATGCTTCTCATTATACCTTTATGAGGATACAAAAACTTACTTATAGCTTTCTTACATCACCTAAATCCTCCAATCCATGACATGTATGTTTCAAAAAGTTTTGTTTAAAAAGTTTTATTTATGATTCTCATAGGACCTTTTAGAAGATCAAAGTTTCTTTCTAGTCTTTTAGAACAGTTACTTAGGGGTGATTCAAAGGAACATAAACTTGTATAACATGCTTCTCATTATACCTTTATGAGCATTGAAAAACATACTTATAGTTGTCTTACCTCACCTAAATCCTCCAATCCATGACATGTATGTTTCAAAAAGTTTTGGTTAAAAAGTTTTATTTAGGATTCTCATAGGACCTTTCAGAAGATCAAAGTTTCTTTCCCGGTCTTTTAGAACGGTTACTTAGGGGTGATTCAAAAGAACATAAACTTGTATAACATGCTTTTCATTATACCTTTATGAGCATACAAAACCTTACATATAGTTGTCTTACCTCACCTAAATCCTCCAATCCATGACATGTATGTTTCAAAAAGTTTTGGTTAAAAAGTTTTATTTAGGATTCTCATAGGACCTTTTATAAGATCAAAGTTTCTTTCCCAGTCTTTTAGAACGGTTACTTAGGGGTGATTCAAAGGAACATAAACTTGTATAACATGCATCTCATTATACCGTTATAAGCATACAAAAACTTACTTATAGTTGTCTTACCTCACCTAAATCCTCCAATCCATGACATGTATGTTTCAAAAAGTTTTGTTTAAAAAGTT